>CM038230.1:16238191-17585726 GCA_021442155.1 Cymbidium sinense
TATCCAAATATCATGCCATTGAGATTCTTCCTAAGAATATTCATGGCCTGGTCGCCTTCAAGCTTAAGGGCTTTACCATCAAGAAATTTGAGAAGCTAATAAATAAGGCGACTAGCCTGTAAGAGGATGCCAAATAGTTGCCCTTTCTCGACCAATCATATCAACCCAAGCCATAGAAGGTGTTCAAGAAGACACTAAAGGCAGTTGTGTCAATGGATAGAGGAAAGAAGTTAGCCAGAGTTTAGTATGAGAGACCCCAAGCTTAACAACCTCCTTTGACACCTCCTCTACCACCACCTCGGCCATCATATTGACTACCCACCAACGATACTCTTATCCACCACCAGATAGCTATTACACATCTACTTTTGTTGATAAATTGAATATGCCATATCCATTCAAGAGGGATGTAGTTAGAAAAATCTTTAAGAATCTCTTAATGAAACCTGACTTTCAGTTATTAGAGCCCAAGCGGTCGGAGGAAGTGGGCAAGAGTGATGATCCTAACTATTTCCCTTACCATCGCATGATTAGTCATGTCTTAGAGGATTGTATTACTTTTAAGGACTGGCATGAGCATTGTTACAAGTGAGGTGTTGTAGCTAGCCCCAAGGAATACTTATTAGAATAACCATCCAGTTTTATTAAAGTAATACTTGGGGATACTTGTGATCCTCTTAAGATAAATGAAGGTTGGGATATTGCTTTATCTCAAACCTCTAAACAAGTTATTTCTAAGATCAAGTAACTCTCTTTACAAGTGCTTGAGGTAGCTCAAACCTCTAATATTAAGGAAGGTTTGCAAGTTGTCGAAGACAACTTGAAGAAGGTGACAGCCCAGCAGCACCTTACTTACCCGGGATAGTTTAATAACGCAACCATTGTTCAAGTCCAGCACTCCATCCACCATTGCTATTACTTCTTCCTCTGCTAGCTCCTTTCCTATAAGCAAGAGTGTTGTATAAGCGAACAAGGGCATTAAATCCATTAATCTACTTACTTTATTTGATTTCATTGTGTGTAGCTCAAAAAAGAAATCAATGAAGAAAGCTTTTACTTACATCTTGTCCACTTGTAATACTCTAGATTTTTATTCCTCTTGAAAATTCTCCAAGTCTAGAAAATAATAGCTCTAGTTATTCGATCCCTCTCTTTGATTGAATCATACTTTCCTTTTGAATCAATGGGTTCACCTCTTGAGATTGACTTGAGTAAACTCAGAGGATCCCATAAGAGAAGGTGTAGGTATACCTGATGAGAAGGTAAAACTTTTCATAAGTTCATCATTTCAAGAGGTCACTGAAGTCAACTTGCGTAGTGGCAAAGTTCTACCTTCTAGGGTAGCACCTCAGGATAAAGGTAAACAAGTCATTGGTTCCAATGAGCAGATAGTCCCTCCACGGGATGCTCCACCTATGGATATGCTTATGGAAGACCAAGTCAAAGTTGATTATAATATCCTAGCGCATCTTAGAGAGTTGCCAGCTAAGTTAAGAATATATGACTCCCTTGTCTTATCCAAAGAGATGAGGGAGTCTATAATCAAAGCTCTTTTTGATTCATAGATATACTTAGCTCAACTGACCACTACTGAAAAGGAGGCACACAACTCAAAGGACATCTTAGGAGTTACATTCAGTGATCAAGACTTGCTTCAGGGATGACCAAGCACAACCGCCTCTTTACATTAGAGTGGACACGTGATATAAGTTGTCAAGAGTTACGGTTGACCAAGGTGCATCAATCAATATTATGAGTCTAAGAACCCTTGACTTGAGGATCAACATCTCAAAACTCAAAAGGAGAAGATGATGTTAAGAGGATTTAATGAACAAGGCGAGGGCCTTAGCTCCATAGTGTTTCCATTGGAGATAGATGATTAGAAGACTGAATCCAAGTTTCATATCATAAACTCGGATACATCTTGCAATGCCTCGCTTGGGAGACCATGGATACATGAAAATAACACATTTCCATCCTCTCTACATCAGTGCATGAAGTTCATGAGAGGTAGGATTGAGTACTACGTCAAAGGAGATCTCAAGTCATTCACAGTTCATGATGTCAGGATATATGAGGATACATCCTATTTTCTTTTCCAAAATCAACAAGTCCATTCTTGTGAGCCTAGTCAAGATCTCCATGAGGGACAAAAATAAAGAAAAGGAAAGGAAAAAGAAATAGAAAAAGAAAATAAAAAGAGAAAGAAAAAAAAAAGGAATGTGGCATGGACTTAGGGGAAGACATAGAGCCTGACATTAGATTCCACCCATAGTTCGTTACTCCATTTGAACACATGGGTAGGATGACCCAACCTCCACCAGGCAGAGGGAGAGGATAGTTCAAAGGCAGCCCCCAAGGTGGAAAGCCTCCCTATTGGCCACCAATAGGAGGTATGTGCCAGCCACCAAGATTACACCTACTATCCACATTGACTTAAAATCTAGTTTAGAGGATGAGTCTTACATGGTTAGCACACTAGTCAACTCTTCTCAGTAGCAGATCCCTTTCGAGGTGACACTTGAGCAAGATAGTAATGAAGACTGAGCTCCGAAGCAAAGCATAAGTATATCCAAGTCTACATATAAAACAGTCAAGCATCAGTTGGGAACCTTAGCTCTAACCCCACTTTCCTCACAAAATGTTGAGGGTTTGGTAGTTAAGGAAGCCCCTAAGTCATCTACAGATGGAAAGACTTAGAGATTCTTTTCAGGAGCATCATCCTTAAGTCAGGAAGTTGGTGTAGAACTTGAGGATGATTCATATAAAGATTTAATACAATTTTATTTTGATTGGTGCTCACCATGTGTTCTTAATCTAGCGAAGAAGGGATTAATCCCACATACTTGGTCTAAACATAGGTCGACTACTTTGAAAGGTTATGGGACAGCCAAATTATACATCCTTAATTAAGACCAGGACTAGGATTCAGTATAGTTGATCCAGTCGATGATGATGATTATTTCCTAGTCATCACCAATCATTTCGAATCTGATAAGTTCTTTTCAATTCATGCTAACTCATATAAGGAGGTGTGTTTAGAAACTTTATATACTCTAGATGATTTTGAAGTCAAAGATGCACCGCCAGAGTTCAAAGAGGAGATCAGATCAACTATCGACGAGCTCAAAGAAATTAACTTATGAATCGAAGATAATCCCCATCTGACATACATCAATTCTTTGTTGAATAATATTAAAACAAATGATTTAGTTGGGTTGTTGACTGAGTTTAAAGACTACTTCACATGGAGTTATGAAGAGATGTTCGGTCTATCTCCCAATGTAGCAGTCCATAAACTAGCAATAGAGCCTAGTGTTAACCCTATCAAGCAAGCTCCTAGATGAATGCAATTAGACAACAATGTTATTTTTTGAAGTCATGAAACTGATCAATATTGGCATTATCATGGAAGAAAAATACCCTACCTGGTTGGCAAGTGTCATTTCAGTTAAGAAAAAGAATGGCCAAATTCACATATGCATCAATTTTAGGGATCTAAATAAGGCATATCCAAAAGATGAATTTCCACTACCAATACCAGAACTGATGGTGGACATTGCCTCATCTCATGCAGTCTTCTCTTTCGTGGATGGCTCATCTAGTTATAACCAAATAAAGATGGCCCCTGAGGATGAAAGAAATACTATTTTTGAACCTATCAGAATCTTTTGCTATAGGGCCATGCCTTTCAACCTTAAAAATGCTGGTGCTACCTACCAGTGGGCCATGACTCGGATCTTCAACAAACTCATTCATCATCAAGTTGAATGTTACATCGATGATCTTGTAGTCAAAACTAATGAAAATGAAGACCATCTCTTTGACTTGAGAGTAGTTTTGAAAGATTAAGACAATTTAGCCTTAAAATGAATCCCCTAAAGTGTGCATTTGGAGTAGCTTCAAGGAAATTCCTTAAGTTTGTTGTCTAGCACCATGGAATAGAAATCGATCCGAAGAAGATCAAGGGAATATTAGAAATTATACCCCCTAAAAGTCTAACTAAACTCAGATCATTTCAAGGGCGATTGGCATATCTAAGATGCTTTATTTACAACCTATCAGAAAGATGCCAACCATTTTTAACACTTATAGAAAAGGACACCAAGTTCAAGTGAGATGACAAGTGCCAACATGCCTTCGAATACATCAAGCACTACCTGATGACGCCACCAATTCAAGTAGCCCCTATCCACTCATCCTTTATACTAATGCATTATACGACTCCATTGGTGCTTTGTTGACCTAAACTAATGATGAAGGGAAAGAGAATGCACTCTACTATCTCAGCTGTCATCTAATCCCTACTGAGGCAATTTATTCACCAATTAAAAAGAACTGCCTAGCTTTAATCTTTGCATCGTAAAAGCTATGACATTATATGCTTTCTCATAAGATGAACCTGATAGGAGGATATGAGTCCAAAGATAGACTATCTCGATAATCGCTAATGGAGGACGTGAGTCCGAGCTTTCTTCTAGGATGATTGTCTAAAATTGAGCACCTTAGGTTGGTTGATGTTTATATGTTGAGAACTCACTTGGTGGATACACCACTCTTGGCGATGTGAGTCCCTAAGCTTTCTCCTTTAGTAGGCCACCAAATACCAATGCAAATTATCTCCTCGGTTTTGGATGCCCTTAGTGGCCCCTTCCCTGTGGGCACTCTATTTGGATCACTCCTATTTAGACACTAGCTGGGTTACTTTTGGATTAGACAGTCCACTTTCCTAGTAGCCACCCCAGTGATTGGAGAACTTGTTCAGTGGATGCACAGATTCTCCCTTGGCTCTATAAAATTGAGACAGGTCTAGACTAATATATGCTCCTTCTTAGTATGATCCCTCACAAACCAGTAGGGTCTATGATAAATAACAAACAAATAAAATAAATAAATAAATTTGCTTGTGTATTAGGAATTCAAGCCCCCAGTGGCCCCTTTCCCAAGCAGGCATCCTATCTTTAGGGCAGTGTCGGCAGAACTCCCTATGAATTGCCTAACTACGAGTTGAGATAAATGGTCAAGACACTCTCTCATAGTCACCCTTAGGTCGAGTTCAATATGTTTTCCACAAATAGGTTACCCTGGCAGTCATTTCGCTTTAGAAGATGTAAGTCTACTATGCATTTTTTCTAGCATGACTGTCAAAATCTGACAGGCAACCTTAGGTCGAGTTGACATGTTACCTTGCTAATGTGTCACTCCAATGATCTCTTATTTAGAAAAGATGTGAGTCCCTAAACTTTCTTCCCTGAATCAACCGTTACAAATCGAAAGGCACCCTTTGGTTGGATAGTTCTCCCCTCGGTCAGGAAGCTACTCCCTTTGGAATGATAAATCTGAGCTAGATCAAGGCCACCATGGCCCCTACTCAGTGCAGTCCATCACAAACTGATGTGATCCATCAAAAATAATTAAAAATGAAATTAAATTTGACTATCTTTGAGTTGATTTAAGTCCCCCAGCGGCATTCACTCGATAGTCAGCCCTAGGTTGGGTTAACATGTTACCTTGCTAATGGGTCACTCTAACGATCTCTTATTCGGGAAAGATGTGAGTCCCCGAACTTTCTTCCCTGAATTAACCGTTATAAACTAAAAGGCACTGCTTTGGTTGGATGGTCTTATTATGTGGCTGGTAGACTACTCCCTTTGGATTGGTAAATCTGAGCTAGATCAAGGCCACCACAGCCCCTACTCAATGTAGTCCATCGTAAATCGATGGGATCCATAAAATAATTAAAAATAAAATTAATCTTGACTATATTTTAGCTGATTTAAGCCCCCCAGTGGCATTCACTCAATAGTCGACTCTAAGTTGGGTTTAATTTGTTATGTCACCAACTGATCGCCCCAGCAATTAACCCAACTTTGAAGGATATAAGTCTACTATGCTTTCTTCCTAGTATAGTTGCTGCATATAGAAACCATTTGGTTAGTCCTACTACGTGGTTAGTAGACTACCCCTTTGGATTGATAAATCTGAGATAGATCAAGGCCAACACGGCCCCTACTTAGTGCGGTCCATCACAAACTAATAAGGTTCATTTCAAAATTCAAAACTTAAAAATCTGAAACAATTTCCTCCTAACCTCCCCAGTAGAGTAAAATATGAAACAAATTCAACCCATCCTCTCCAATGGAAGACTTGAACTTGCTCCCCTAGGGCAGAGTTCACATTTTCATTCCTGTTGGAGCACCAAATCAATAAAATAAATCAAAATTTCTCCCAAATTGACTCACTTAGGCTCACTTGACCCAAAGTGACCTGAAGCACCTTTTTGAGCTAAATTCTAATCCTACCCAAATTGGATTGAACTAAGCCACCTAAGCCTCACATTGTGAGCAACAATCATCATAAGATGATCAATCACTCAAATTGGGTCAAACCAAGTGAAACCTAAGTGTTGATCAAGTCAACACTTAACCCAAATAAAACCTAAACTAGCCAAAATCTACCATAAGCCAAATTGATTGAAACCATTGATCAAAACTAATTCATGATCAATGATAGAACATGATTAAGACATCAATTAAGCTAAACCTAGTCAAATTGGCCACTTGACCCAACTTGACCTAAAAAAGTCAAAATATGTCAAATCTTGATCTAAGCTAAATTGATTGCAACCAATGGGCCAAATTCATTCTAAACCACTTGTTCAACTTGACCAAAGCCTCAATTGGTGAACTAGACCCAACCTAGCCCAATTGACCATGAATCCAACTTGACCTAAAAGGCCAAATCAAGTTAAAATCAAACCAAAACAAAATTGATTGAAACCAAAGCTTGCAAAATATTTCAAATGACCAACCAAACCTAAACCAACCCATGACCTAACCAAATTAGGTCAAATGGATCAAATTAGTCAACTTAACCCATTTGACCTAAATGAAATCATATGAACCAAACCAATGATTCCAAAATATTTCAAATAGTCATTTGAACTTGACCCAACCCAAGGTTTGACCCAATTTGACAAATTAGTCAACTTGACCTAAGTTGACCCATTTTGACCTAAATGGGTCAACATGAGCCAATTGATATCGAATCAACTCCAAATTCATTGAAAATTGGCACAATCCAAATGACCATTTTACCCCTAGGTTAAAGGGTAACCTATGGCCAATTCCACTTGTAATTTGGTCAAATATTTTTTATGGCCACTTGGCACCCTCTTAGTGGTCCATTTTGGACACCAAGGGATGTGATGCACCTGACCCAATGGGTTTGGATCAGCCAAATCCAACCCAAAGCCAAAACTGACCACCCAATGAGAAATGAGCACATGAAATCACCCCATACCCTCATTTAACACATGGGCAACTCCTCCACTACTCCCCTCTGCCAAAACTGAACCATGTGAAGCTCCTGACAACCTAATAAACCCATTCAATAGGATCAATTTATTTAAAATGGTAAAGGAGCTCACGGTCTTTCGATCCAAGTAGGGGGGAGATATACTCCCCCTAATTCCATTCCAATTCACATCACTTGCTGCGATTGAGCCCTAGGAACTCATAGAAAGCATTGTCAAGCTCTCCCAAGCATTCCTAAGCTCGATTGAATTCTCCATTTTCTCGTTGCTAAGCCAAAATCGTGGTGAGTGAGAGTGTCAACTTGCTCAATTCTCTATAAAAGTCCAAGTCCTCTTGCAAGCACCATCAAGGCATCAAGTCAAGTTCACGTAAATCAAATTCCAAGCATTCAAGCCATGGGAAGGGGGAGTTAGACCAAAGTTGCAAGCCTTTGAAGAAAATTTTGGCCAATAGGAAGATCCACTTCACCTCAAGCCTTTAAACCTTCAACAGGGCTTCATCTCCACTAGACGAAGCTACCTCAATATTTGGGAGCGCTTGTGATAGCCTCCGATAATGTATGCTTCAAATTGAGCTTAGGTACAGAATTCTTTGGTCCTTTGTGAAGGGAACTTTAATCCCAATTAAATTTCACCATTAGATGTCTTCCTCTTTGCTATTAGATGCTGTGTGTTCAATCCTAGCTCAATCCGAGCTCAAGTGAGCTCGAATCAGGCCATGGAGGATGGAGGGCCTCTATCTCCCATAGGCGAGGGTAGGGATGAATCATGGACCATCCATCCCGCATATTTTTGATGGACGGTCCTGATTAAAACACGTTAGATCCCATGATTAGTCCCTTTGATACCATGAGCTTGATCTTAATCATCTGATCTTTGATCTGCCTAAGGAAAGAAAACACCAGGCGACGTGACATAGGATATGACAACTCAAATAACCAATCTCCGCCACATGGAAAATGCGCGCCGCGTCAGCGGTCCACGTGGCACCGATGAAATTAGTTACATAGCTAAGGGATTTAATGACCTATTAATCACAGAAACTTCAAATATTCATAACTAAATGTAGAAAAATCCAAAAAATGCAAACTCAAATTCATTCTAAAGATAATTAAAGGGAGAATAATATAAAATTAATTTTGATTGATTTTGAATAGTATATTTCACTCAATTTGGGTTTTATTGGGAATATAATTATGTTAATTGATCATTAATTAATTCCAAACTTCTTAGGTATGTTTAGTGGGATGACTTCTGCCTCCCCTAATTTTCATGGAATTTATTAATGGTTTAATTAGGATAATTGCTTGATTCATTCCTAATCACTCCCTTAATTAATTAAGTGATTAATTAATTTATTAAATAGTAGTGAATCTATTAATTGGGCTTGCTAATCACTATGAAATATGGAAGGGACTTAGGGAATGAGATTAGGATTCCTTTTCCAATCTCTTCTCCCAAGTTCACTCCATTTGGAAATTATTTAATCAAGTTGTAATTAATGGACTAATCACTTCATTAAAAAATTCAATTAATCAAAATTCAAAATGAAATCATTCCAGAACTCAATAATCTTATTTCTTGGGTAGATCCTTAGGTGTTCAAAAGCCTAAAGTGAATTTAAGGAAATTATTTCCAACCCACATATGTGGGAAGGTTATGAAAGCACTTAATTAAACCCTTTTGCCTAATTAATCAATAAATGTGAGCTAATTACATTAGGCCCTTTCTTTCTTAAGGTGCATTGTTGATTTAAATTCAATGTGGTTTCATATCATATGTTGGCTCATAATTGTTAGGTTAATTATGTTAAGGAGGTGTAGGTAAGGGGTAATTAATGAACTTAATTCACACCTTAACCTAAGCAAAACATAAAACCAATCTAATGGTTCTAAAAATTAAACTAAAATAACACACATATGTGGGAGATGGGTTAGGACCAGCAAACCTTTTCACATTTCCTAAAACCAAATCAAACTCAAAATTAAAACAAAATCTCTTTAAACAACCTTGATTCACTTTAAATGATCTTATTCCATAGGATTGTCTTTAGGAATTAATTAGGGTGAATAAAGCTACATGCTTACATCACTTTATTTCTTTCCTAACATGCTAAATGGTGTATGTCATATGAAGTCATGCATTCATGTCTTTAAAAAATAAATTAAAATGAAATGTTTCTTTTATGTCAAATTGCATGTTTTGGCTAAAGTCAGAATATGAATGACTATTATCACTATTAAATCTAAAATCATTTTCAAAAACTACAAATCAAAGATGAAAAATGAAAGGTATGCTACTTATAATTACTTATAAGCTTGCATGTGAGTACAACATAAGAAGTGCATCATGTGACTGTTCCTTCCCTTCTCTTTTTTTGAATAGGATTTGTAAAGTGTATAGTTCATTTGAAAAGACTACAACACTTGCTTAAATCCATTCCTATTCATTCCTATGTTAACCTTTAAGAAAAAATTTCACATTTACACATGTAAATTGCTTAACCAAATCAAACAAAAAAAATCTTTTGCATGACTCTTTTTCCATTCATTTATTTTTGTACATGCACATGTATTTAAGAAAAGTGGTATATTAGTATGGACATCCCGAGGTTGCGAGGCTTTAAGTAGCCCTAAGTAAGTCTTGTACCTTACACCCCTGGTGTAGAAAGCAATGGCGATGTACTCACTTATGTCTTTCATACATATAAATGTGCATTTGATTAATGGATAAAAGAGTCCTTCTTTTCTACTTAAACAAAATCATGCATCATGAAGCATCCAAATTTTCTTAAGCAATATCCCTTAGCATTCATCATTAAGTTGTGCTAAATATTTACATTTGCATGTATAGACATGCTTAGTATCATTTCATGTGCATGATACACATGTTGTAAAGAAATAAAGTGTTGTGTGTTTTGGATAGTAATTCACTTTAATTAGTCCTAAAATGCCTTTCTTATTTGAATAGGTTTATTTAGAGCAACTCTAAACTTAGGATTAATTAAAACATATAATAAAATATTTACTAAAGAAAAATTATTAATGAATCTACCTTAGAAATTACTTAAGGTAGGGATGAAAGAGAAGTTCTCTTCTCTTTTCTTCTCTTTACAACACTTAGTACTTAAGTGTAGGTTCATTCAAACCAAATCAAATCATCAAATAAAAATAACCAAATCAACTAAACTACTTAAATTGAAACCACCCATCTAAGTTGAATCCCTCACACTTAGAAAACTTCAAACCTAAAGCCTAGCTAAGACATACCACACAAGCCTTAAATGGCACACACATTAGGCTAAGTCACCATTTCTAGTCCTATGTTAGGGCGGTGCATAGTTTGATGCCAAATTTATTTTATGATGTAATGTTTTAGACTAGATGTTAGGTGTATATGTAGAGAATGGTAGATCTTAGTATAATCTTATCTTCGCATGAGATTGTGCTTAAGGGGCACAATAAAAAATATAATTGCTTTTGATGTGCGTTGCTTATAGCCCTAAGAATAATCCAAAATAGGCTAGGTGGACTTGGTTACCCATGTGCTAAGTCCAAATTATTCATATACATTCTTTGGATGTGTGGTGTGTTTAGCTAATCTATATTTTATAGGTTTTAGTTAGATATACTTTTCCCATTTGTATGTAATTTTACAATTTAGATTTGGAATGAATGTTATAGGGGATTATGATGAACATTGGTCATAAGATTATGTCTTATGTATCATGTAAAGCCTTTGAATCATACACATCCCAACCAACTAAAAGAAAGAAAAAAGAAGAAAGAAAGAAGGAAAGAAAGAAAAGAAGAATGAAGATAGAAGAATGAAGACCCCCATAACATGAATTCTTGCTAAATTGCAATTATTCATTTGTAATCTAAGTTGTATAAGGGTAGAGCTCGGTTGCCCGCATTTTTCTTTTCAAGTTTGTGCGATGGAGCCCGACCACAAAGGCTTTTTATTCTTTTGTGCTAACTTTATAAAAATTGTTTGATGTTTGTTTATCTTGTGCATTAAAATGGCATATTTTCTTAGTTTCTTCCTTGCTTTGATGAATGGCTTGGATGCGATTAGGCTCTTAGAAAAAAATAAATTCTTTTATCTAATTAAATAACTCAAAATAAAAATCAATAACTCATAACCTCACTTAAAGCCTAGGTTATAAATCTAGATAAAAGATTTAGTAACCCCTTAGCTAGATGTTTTATGTTTCACATCATGCAAAAAAAGCAACTTTCTTCACTCTTGCTTATGGAGGGCTTCCACCTTTGCCAAGGAACTTGGCTTGACCTTTGAGAACCATGGTGGAAATACACCTCCTTCTTATAGATTTTGGCCCATAACCAATTTCTCATGCATTAGGCATATGAATCCCATAGCCTATGTCAAATGAATTATCCAAAAATAAAATAAAACATAATAAAATTTTCATTAGATTTAAGTCATTAATCATGCCCTACATGATCTAGTCTCTTAGGGAGTGCATTTAAGGATTTAGTCTATTTCCTAAATAAACAATAGCTTAGTTATCTTTACAAAAGCATATGACATGCCTACATGAATTTAAAATCATAGGAGGAGTTAGTTAGCGGCCACCCTAGACAGTTGTAAGTCCAACAGTTTGGTGGTTTATCCTTTCTTATAGTGGTAAACCATATGCCCATTTTTGCCTTAGATTTAAGTGATGCTTTGGCCCTCGCCAAAGCTCCCTAGATTTAGGATTTGATGTTACTTCTCCTCTTTACGGGCCACAAGCATAAATCCTCACCTCTTAGGCATTTCCATGATCTTGTGTTATGGAATTGTAAGCCCTAACTTTCTAATAAAAATTCAACTCAAACAAATAATTCTCTTCAACTTCAAAAATATAAAGCCCAACCATAGGATAGTTTGAGATGCTCGCTAGGTTTCCTAGCATAATGAGCATCTCTTACTTATCTCTCTTTGGTTTCGATAATAACTCCCTCCTTTTTTATCAATCCCAGTTGATCTTCCAAAAATAAACCAATTGATTTATACTCCTATCCTTGAAATATTTGGAGACAACGATCATTTACCTTAATCGAGAGTATTCTTAAGGAATCTCATTTTTTAAGATGTAATTAACTATGGGGGCTTGCCTCTATAGGGAACTTAACAAACCCAGTTTAAAATAAACCCTACTTTACTTTTCCATGTAAAGTAGGAGAAGAATCTCTGGTACATAGGAAGACTCATAGTAGGTCCATTGTAGGATGATGACTTCTATCTCTCGAGATAGTATATCATGCCTCAATGTCATATCTGATCACCCTAATAAGAACATCTGCAGATCTACGTGGTGTCTCGATAAGGGTGTATTTTTTTTCATTTTATTCTTTCAAAGATAGAATGAAAATAAAAATTTCACCACAAGCACCAAAATCAATAGCTTTGCTCAAAGATACAGCATATATTAGAGATAATCTACCATCTATTACCTAAGGCCAAATGGCTTATCAGAAGCCTTCAACAAAACTCTCATCCATATATTGAAGAAGATGCTCGATGACAACAAGTGACAGTGGCATGAGCAATTAGTTGAAGCCTTGTGGGCTTACCGCACCACATATAAAACTCTAACTCAATCTACCCCTTTCTCCTTAATGTATGGGTCTGAAGCCATTTTACCATTAGAAGTTCAACTTCCATCATTAAGGATAGTTGTGGGTAGCAAGATCATAGCAGAGCAGAATGCCAAGTTATGGTTAAAAGAGCTTGAGGGTTTGGAGGAGAGAAGCCTTCGGGCATGCCAGAACCTTGAGTTGTAAAAAGTCAAAATGATTCAAGCTCATAACAAGTTGGTCTATCCTAGAGCTTTTCATGTAGGAGAGCTTATTTTAGTTCTAAGTAGACCAATTGTTGCCCATCGAAAGATGGGATGCAAGTTTGAACCCACTTGGAAAGGCCCTTTTGATATAGAGAAGGCCTACCAAGGAGGATCTTATGAGCTTATAAATTATAAGAAAGAGCACCCAATGCTTCCAATCAATGAGTTCTACATAAAGAAATATTATCTATAAATCTTGTTTAAAAATAATTATTAATGAAAATTCTCATCTCAAATCACATCTCTTCTATGTTGAGAAGCGTCTTTGCTTGCAAATCTGTCATGAACTATTTAGGGTTGGTGTAAGGAAACTGAGTGGCATCCTTTTCTTTGTCAACACAACACCAACACAAATTACACAAAACCACATATAAAACAAACATATATTTTTTATCTCGGGCTACTTTGATATAGGATAAAGCCCTCAGTGGCACTCACTCATTAGCTGCTCTAGGTCGGGCTGACATGTTACCCTGCTAGTGTGTCACCCTAGTGGTTCCTTATTAGGAGGATGTAAGTCTACATGCTTTTTCCCTGATCCCTGATTTGACCATTATAAACTGACAAGCACCTTATTACTTTGGTAGGCCTTACTGCATCGTCAGTAAGCTACCTCAAGTTGACTTTGTTTAAGATGATATAAGTCTACACGCTTTCTTCTTGAACTAGCCATCATACACTAACTGGGTCGAGTATCTTTGAGGATTAGGATAAGTCCCCCAATGGCTCCTTTCCTCCTGACTACTTCAAGTGGGTCATCCTTACACGGACTCGCTAGTAGTCTCCTAGGTCATAGCACATGTCCGATGACGTGACTATCGATGATCATTTTCATCTAAGAAGTTGTAAGTCTGCAAGCCTTCTTCTTAGATTGATCATCACACACCAATGAGCACCTTAGGTTGGTTGGTCCTCACTATGTTGACATCGACCCACCTAGTGGATACACCATTCATGAAAAATGTAAGTCTACAAACTTTCTCCTGAAGTTGGCCACTGTATACCAATAGGCTTTCTTTTATAGGGTCTAGAATAAAGCCCCTAGTGGCACCTCCCCTGTGGGCACTCTATTTGGATCACATCCTTAGCAACCCCATTTAGACACTACCAGTTACTCTTGGATTATACAGTCCCCCTTTCCTAGTAGCCACCCCTGTGATTGGAGAACTTGTCTTGCAGATATGCAGATTCTCCCTTGGTCCAATAAGTTTGAGATAGGACTAGGCTAATATAAGCCCCTTCTCAATGTGGTCCCTCGCACACCAACAGGGTCCACGCAAACATATATATATATTCACTTGTGGATTATGAGGACACCCCCCAATGATACCTTTTCTCAAGTAGACATCCTATCTTTTGGGCAGTGTCAGCAAAACTCCCTATAGGAATCGCCTAACTACTTTTGAGCTGAGATAAGACCCAAGCGGCACTCTCTCAGTAGTCACCCTTAGGTTGGGTTTGACTTATTTTGCCACCAATAGGTCACCCCGGTGGTCATCCTTGCTTTGGAAGATGTAAGTCTATTACGCATTCTTTTCGGCATGACTCTTCCACATCGATGAGCAGCCCTACCAACCGATCACCCAAGTGGTTGCTCCCTGCTTCGGAAGATGTAAGTATACGTGCTTTCTTCCTAGCACAGTTGTTGTGCACCAAAAGGAACCCCTTAGGTTGGTTAGCTCTACCCCACGGCCAGTAATCTATCCCTTTAGATTTGTAAATTTAAGATAGGCCAAGGCCAATATAGCCCCTTCTCAGTAGATCCATTGCACACTGATAGGGTCCATTAAATTAAAAAATAAATTAACCTTGGCTACTCTTGAGTTGAGATAAGTCCCCTGCGACACTCTCTCAATAGTCACTCTTAGGTTGGTTAGCTCTATCTCGCGGCTGGTATACTTCCCTTTGGATTTGTAAATCTAAGATAGGACAAGGCTCATATAGCCCTTCTTAGTGAATCCATTGCATACCAACAAGGTCTATTAAATTTAAATGATATTTCTGACTATTTTTGAGTTGAGATAAGCTCTAGTGACACTCTCTCAATAGTCACCCTTAGGTTGGTTAGTCCTACCTTATGGTCGGTAGACTTTCCCTTTAGATTTGTAAATCTGAGATATCATATAGGCCCTTCGTAAATCCATCCCACACGGACAGGGTCCATATATCAAATCCACTCTTATCCCTAGCGGATACTTCCCCAAGCAAACCGAAGAAATCCATAAATCAAATTCATCTTATTCTCCAGTGGATCTGAGCTCACATCTCCAGTAGATATACTCACGAATGCACCTTAAACCAAATCATATCCTCTCCCCAGTGGAACCCCATAATCACAAATCAAATCAAATCAAACCAAATTTTTATCCCCAGTGGATACTTCCCCAAATGAATCTTCAAAACCAAATCAAATTCTTATCCCTAATGGGCAATCCGAACCTGCTTCCCTAATGGAAGGTTCATGCACCCATCCTCGATAGATTATAAATCCTAATCCCTATCAAATCTTCTCTCCCCAAATCATATTTGTAATCAAGCTCAAACCCCTATCCTCTATGGATAACCTAACCTTCCCTAATGGAAGGTTCGTAAACTAATCCCTTAGTGGATTCCTCCTCCCTCTCTTATGCCCTCGATATAAGTTGAGTTGCATTGCACTAAGATCGTGATTCTATCTACATCTCGGGTTTAGGGATAGATTATTTCCATTAGTTCTTGTGATCCTTTGATTATTGTGATCTCTGCCAATGCTCACGATGTGTGCCTTGTCGCTACTCACCTATTTGGGGTCCTTTTGTTGACCTCACTTTTGGAGTGTGTTCTCAACTTCCTCATCATAGATCTAGAACTCTTATAGACACTAAAAGTTTCTTAGTCTTAAGACACTTCTAGTGATTAGGTGAACACTTAACCTAATCATATAGACTTAGAAGGGTTAGCCATAAGGATAGGTCATGCCTTATGGACTTAAGGAGACTTGCCTACCCTATAGCCTAAACCTAATCTATGTTCACCTTCTTAAACAAAACCTCAAATTCATACCAAACCCAAATCAATTTCCAAACTCTTAATCAATCCCATGATCAAATCCAAGCTTAAAATTCTCCATAAACCTTATGACTGAATTCCATGCCCTTGACCTTAGCCAAGTCCAACTCAATTCCAATTCATTGATTTTCTCAAAGATCAATTCAATCTCTCAATAATTTATCAAATCCAAATCCAAGCTCAATTCCAAGTGATTGAAGCCCAAAATCAAATCCAAGCTCCAAAATTCCTTCCTATGCCATATGACCCATTCTCATTAAGCAGCCAAATCTCCACCTAAGTTATCCCAAACTTGATTGATTTCCTTATAAATTAATTATTCCTTCATTTATATTCACAAATATAAATGAAATCCCTACCCAAATGACCAAAACCATATCAAAGTAAATCAAACCAAACCAAGACCCTTCTTAAGCCATATAGACCTACCTCCATGAGCTTGACCAAATGTTGACCCAAATCAACCCAAAATCAGTTGATTATTTTATAAATCAATTATTTATTCATTTATGTCCACAAATATAAATGAAATCCACACTCCACTGACCAAAAACAAATCAAACTAAATTGATTCCCTTCCAAGTCATTTTGACCTGCATCCATGAGCTTGGTCAAATTTTCTTCCAAATCTCTCCAAACTCAAGTGATTTTTTCATGACTCATTTCTATCTTTATTTATATTCATAAATATCAATGAAATATAAATCCAAATGATCAAAACCAAATCCAAAATCAAACTAAAACCCAGTGTATACTCTTTAAGCCAATTTCTTGGACTTATCCAAAATCCACCTAAGCAATTAAAAATCAATTTTTCTTGAATCAATCATTCCTTCAATTATCTATCCAAATATAAATAAAACCTACAATTATCAAATCAAACTCAAGTCAACCCAAGTCAAGCCCAACTTAACCCTTTTGACTTAAAAATTTTAAATAAACCAAAACCTATCATAGCCCAAATTGATTACAGTTGGATTTATATTTCAATCCTAAGTTCATATATAAATCCAACTAAACCTTAATAAAGCCAAAACCAAGCCAATTACACCTTTAGGTCCACTTGACCTAAAGTGGCCTAAAGAACCCATTGGAACCAAGTCTCAATCCAACCCAAATTAGATTGAACCAAGCCATCCAAGCCTCATACCATTATCATCAATCACCCTAGGATGATCAATTGCCTTGAATCAGGTCAAACCAAGTCAACTTGGTCCTTTGACCAAGTCAACCTTTAGCCCAAATGAAACATAAACTAGCCAAAACTCACCATACACCAAATCAATTGGAATCATTGATTCACACCAACCCATGATCAATTATTGAATATTACTTGACCCTCACTTGAGCCAAACCAAATCCAATTGGCCTAAAAGGCCAAAGTGGGTCAAATCATGATTCAACCAAAATTGATTGCAACCAATAGCTCAAATTTATTCCAAATTGATTATTGAACTTGACCAAGGGCATAATTGAACCCAATTTGACCAATTGGTCAACTTGACCCAACCTAGTCCAAATTGACCTAAAGGGTCAAATTGGTCAAAACTCAAATTAAATCCAATTTGATTCAAACCAAAGTCTACAATCATTTTCAATTAACCAATTAAACATGAACCAACACTTAACCCAACCCAATTTGGTCAATTTGGTCAAATTGGTCAACTTAACCCATTTGACCCATTTAATTCCAAATGAGCCAAAATCAAACCTAGGCCAAATTAATTAAAATCACTTAAACCAAAACTCTCCAAATCATCATTTGAACCTAACCCATGCCTTGGTTTGACCCAATTTGACCAAATGGTCAACCTAACCCAACATGACCCAAATTGAACCCATATGACCCAATTGAGCCAAAACCCATAAAACCAACCCATGTGACTTTGGTGGTTAACCTAACCTGGCCCAAACCCATTTGGAGCCAAGTCCAATGCAAATTCTCCATGGATCCTCTCCAACATTAGATTCTTTCCTCTAATGGAAAAGTCCACTCTCCTCTCATCCTTGGCAGCCATCAAACTTCTAAATGGAGCATCCCTAAACTTCCTAGCCCACCTTAAGTGTGCTTGGACTTACCTTGGACCAAATTGGAGTGAGTTAACTCACCTCCCATGCAAATCGACCACCCATTGGATCCAAGGAAGGTAATCTGACCAAATCAAGCTTGGAGCCTCCTGCCATGGCTTCTCTCAGTCCAGACAAGCCACGTGGACTTGATGGTGACCACTTCAATGCTCTAGTGGCTGCTGGATGGCCAAAAAATAAGAAGAAATCATGTTCATCCGCCTCAGCAAACTGAGGGGTATACCCCCTCAATTCACACAGGAAATCAATTGATTCGAATCGTCACAGCTTCTAAGGTTAAACTTGAGTTTCCTTGTAATCCCTAGAGCGATTCCAAGCTTTCCTCATTCAGCATTTCTCCTTCCCGTACAAAACTAAAATAGGGGAGCTCAATCCCGATTCCAACCTCTTCAATTCTCAACCAAACTTTAATTCCTCTTACACATACCTTCCACATACCTTATCGAGGCTACCTAAAGCTTCCTTCAAGTTTTAAACCCACCAGAGCTAGGAGTTTGATCACCACCAAGCACCAAATTGATGGAAGTTAGTCCACTGAGAGAACGAGATGAAATTGGCTTGCATGCTGCTCAACAGGGCCTCATCTCTACTAGATGAAGCTAACTCCATCGATCCCACCATTAGTCTTGAGCTCTGGCGAGATAATTTTCCAAAATCATATAAATAGGAAATTTTCCATGGTCTTTTGTGAAGAGAATTCACATGTGAACCCATCCTAGTCGTTGGTTCCTTATGGATCCCTCGTGTGAAGGTGTGGGATGATTTTGGAGTGAATCCAAGCTCGGGTGAGCTCGAATTGAGTGATCCATGGCGGACAACCTCTGTCATTCGTCACTCGTAGGAAGAGAGATCATGGGCCATCCATTCCGCATGATTGGAACAGACGACTCTGATCAAATCACACTAGATTTTTTTTATTTTCTCCCTTTACACCATGAGATTGATCTGTGACGTCCGATCTGAGATTGAACGACGGAGATCAACACGTCACCGCCTAACTTCGGTGCATGGATGTGACTACTTTAATAGTTAATCCACACACATGGAAAGCACGCCATGTGGTGTCGATGGGTTTAAGGCTTTAATTAGGTTAATTAAGGTATTTTTAAGGCTAAAACTTCCATAATTCATAACTAATTATAGAAAAAATATACATATAAATATTGGCTCATTTTAAAGGTTTTTCATAGGGGAATCCACTAAAATTATCCTTAATTAATTTTCAATAGTAATTTTGGCTTAATTAGAGTTTAATTAAAATTTTAATCAGTCTAATTACTCCCTAATTAATTAACCAATCAATTTCAAACTTTTCAAGAATGTTTAGAGGGATGACCTCTGCCTCCTCTATTTTTCTTGGAATTTATTGGTTGATTAATTGGGTAAATTGATTATTTAAGCCCTAATTACCTTCTTAACTTAATTAAGTGATAATTAAGCATTTGAACAGTAATTAACCAACAAATTAGACCCCTTAATCACTATTTAATAGTGGGGAGACTTAGGGAATTAGATTGGAACCACCCTCCTAATCTTTCCCCTAAGTTTCCTTCTCTTTCTTAACAAAAATGCTAAGTAAATATTAATTAACTAATTAATGACTTAATTAATTAAATTTAAACTCAAATCATACCAAATCATGTTTGATTAAGTAAGAGGCTTATGTAATTAGGTTGGGACCCTGTTTCCAACCTTTTCCCCTTAAACCCATTTCATTTCAAAGGATAATCAATTAAATTTGGTAATTAAGTAAAGAGAAATGGATTAATATATTAATGTCTTGATTAACCTAATTAAAAGAGTAATTGCATATGATTTCCCTTAATTGATCCATGGGTAGAGCTTTAGGTTTTCAATATCCTAAAGAGAGTTAATGAAATTATGGTTTGCCCATATGTGAGGGGAAGTCATAAAAGTAATTAAGTGAGTTTCTTAAGCTTAATTAATCAGTGATTATGCTAATTGTATTAGGCCGTATCATTTTATAGGATCATTGCTAGTTACTTTTCAATTCATTTGCATATTATATTAGCTCATAATCATTTGATTAATTATCATAAGGCAACATAGGTAAGGGTTTAATTAATTAATTTAATTCTTATCTCAATTTCATCAATCCATAAAATTGGCTTGATTATTTCGCATCAAATTAAATTAACTTATAAATATGGGATGGGATTAGGATTAGTAAACCTCTACTTACATCTCCTAAATCAAATCAATTAGATCACTTAAAATAAAATCAACTTCTTATGATTAAACATCATTTCATACTTAGAAAATCATAATAAAGCTTAGTTAAGGTATACCATGCAAGCCTTAATGCACACACTTAGAATTAAGTCATTGCTTCTAGCTTTATGTTAGGATGGTGCATGGAGTGATGTATGTTTGGTTTTATGATGTATTATTATAAACTGGATGTTAAGCCATGATTAGCCTAATCATATTTTCTGCAAGGGATTATGCTTAAGGGGTGCTTAAAATAAATATGAATGCTCTCTTTTGTAGGTTGTTTAACCCCTAAGCATAATCCAAATTAGGACATGTGGGCTTGGTAACCCATGTGCATGGTGTTAAATCCAAATTATATATATATATATATATATATATATATATATATATATATATATATATATATATATATATATATATATAATTTGGGTGGTATGGTGTGTTTAGCTAACACTTATTTTGCAGGTATAGTTAGATTTACTTTTTCTATTTTTAATGTAATTTTGCATTAGGAATTAGGATTAGTGTTATGGGGGATTAGGATGAGCATTGGCTAGAAGGCTTTATCTTGGGAGGCCTAGTGGTGCCTTTGAAGCAAGCACATCCAAATTAAGAACTGAAGGAGATATAAAAAAATGAAGATAAGAAGACCCCCGTAGCATTTATTCATTTATAAATTTTAATTATTCTTTCATATACCCGGTTATATAATGGTAGAGCTCGGCTTCCCATTTCTCTTTCTTTAGGTGATGGTAGACACACCGACTTCTTATTCTTTGCGTTAGATTGTGCAAAATGCTTGACAGATTTAAAAAAAAAAAAAAAAAATTAATTTTTCTACCCTAACTACAGCTCTTAACTAAATTTTTTAAATAACTCATAACCTCATATAAAGTCTAGGCATTAAATCAAGATATTTAGAAGATTTAATAACTCTTTAGCTAAATGTGCAGGGTGCTAAGTCCAAATTATAAATATAACTTCTTGGGTTGTATGGTGTGTTTAGCTAACACTTGTCTTGTAGGTGTAGTTAGATTTACTTTTCTTATTTTTGATATAATTTTGTATTAGGAATTAGGATTAGTGTTATGGGAGATTAAGATGAGCAATGGCTAGCAAGATTTATCCTGGAAGGCCTTATGATGCCTTTGAAGTGGAGTAAATCAAATCAAATGGAGATATGAAGGTACATGAAGCATGATGAATGAAGAAAAGAATACCCCCATAACATTTATTCATTTATAAGTTGTAATTATTCTTTCATATTTCAGATTGTATAAGGGTAGAGCTTGGCTACCTATATTTCTCTTTCAAGTTGTACGGTGGTACCCGACCGCACCGGCCTTTTATTCTTTTACGGTAGCTATAAAATATTTGATGTTATGTTTTAGCTTGTGCATTAGAAATGGCATGCCTCTTCATAGCTTCTTTATGGTTGGTGTTTGTTGCATGTCCTGGATACGATTAGGCTCTTAGGAAAAAATTAATTTTTCTACTCCAACTACAACTCACAACTAAAGTTTTAAATAACTCATAACCTCATATAAAGTCAAGGCAATAAATCAAGATAATTAAAAAGATTTAGCAACCCCTTAGTTGAATGTTGTATGTCTTACATCATACATATCATCTTGAATCACTCTTATAAAATGAGGGCCTTCGTCCTTACACATATAGAAACTGCTTGACCTGTGAGAGCAACTCATACTAACGAAGCTTCACCCTCTTCTCTTTTTATTTAGCCCATAATTCATTTCAACATGCATTTAGACATACAAAATCATATGCCTTTGTCAAAATGAAGTGTCAAAATCAAATAAAAATTAAAAAGATTTGCATTATATTAAATCATTACTCATACCACTCATACTCTAGTCTCTTTAGGGAGTGGATTTAAGGACCTTAGTCTCTTTCTATATAATAACTATCCCAACTATCTTGTAAAATTATATGACTTATGCATGGTTTTAAAGCATAAGAGTGGTTAGCTGCCTGTCACTCAAGGTGGTAATAAGTCCAGCAGTCGGGAGGTTTACTCTCTCTTGTGAAGGTAAATTATATACCCATCTTCGCTTAGATTTAGATCGTGTTTTGGCTTATGCCAAAGCTCCCTAGACTAATCTGAGGTAGTTGTTTTCTTTGGGCTACAAGCATAAATCCTCACCTCTTAGGCATTTCTACAACCTTGTGTTATTAGATTATAAGCCCTAGTAATCTAGTAAAAATTCAGCTAAAATAAATAACTCTCTTCAATTTCAAACATATAAAGCTCAATTATATGATAGGTTAGAATACTCACTAGACTTCCTAGTATCATGAGTATTCCCTACTCATTTCATTTGGTTTTGATAATAAGTCTCTCCTTTTGATCTTTCCCAATTGACTTTCCAAACATATCCAATTTATTGATACTCTTACCCTTAAAATCTTTGGAGATAATAATTGCCTACTTTAATCAAGAGTATTCCTAAGGAATTCACCTTCCTTAGGATGTAATTAACTATGTGGGCTTGCACCCATAGAGAACTTTAGACCCGATTTAATATAAACCCTATTTTATTCATCCATGTAAAGTAGGGGAAAAATCTCTAGTATATTTGAAGACATATCATGCCTTAGGAGACCTCATTAGGTGATTAGGTCCATTGAAGGATTTTGTCTCTATCTTTTGAGATAGTTCATTATACCTTAATGTTGTACCCAATCACTTCAATAAGTATCCCCTCAGATCTGCATGGTGTCCCCCATATACGATCTCAAAAATAAACACCACACACACATGTAAATTAACCATAATTTTTTTAAATATCTTTAGGTTATTGAACACCTAAAGATCTACCCCTCAATTAATTAATTAGGTTCTCGTATGTTTTAAATTTTAATTAAATTAATTAACTAATTAATTCTTAATTAATTTTCTTGAAAAGTAATGTGAACTTAGGGAAAGAAATTAGGAGAGAGGTCTCAATCACATTCCATAAATCTATTCATTGTTAAACAATGATAAATGACCCAATTAACTAATTAATTTACTATTCATGTGGTTAATTAACTTTTCATTAAATTAAGAGAGTAATTAAAGTTCAATTGGTCAATTTTTCTAATAACTTAATCAATAAATCCCAAGCAAATTAGGGGAGGCAGAGGTCATCCCTTTAAATGATCTAAGAAACTTTGAGATTAATTAATTAGGATGTAATTAAGCTAATTAATTTTTAATTAAACTTTAATTAAGTACAAATTTATGTTCAAAATCAACTAAAGATAATTTTAATGGATTCCTCTCTAAAATACCTTCAGAATGAGTATTTATATGTATTTTTTGTATTTTCCTATGGTTTATTATGATTTTATGAAGTTTCAGCCTTAAAAATAGATTAATTAGCCTTAATTAAATCAAATCCCATCGGTGCCATGTGGCGCGCTACCGTGGTGAGCTTTCTATTTAGTTTCACGGGATTAGCTATTTAAGTTATCACATCACCTGTTGAGTAAGCCAGTGATTGGATGCGCTTTCTCGTGCACTATCTGATCTAAGATCGGATGGCCACGATTAAATCAGCGGTTAACAGAGGATAAAATTGATCAGATCTAACAAGATCTAATCATATTTGTCTGTTCTGATCATGTGGAACAGACGCGCAAGATCTACCTTCCTGCGAGCGACAAGAGACGAAGCCTGTCTGCCATTGCTCTTGCTATTTGAGCTCACTCAAGCTCGGATCCACTCCAAATTGATCCCACACCTTTGCTCGAAGGATCTAAGGAGATCCAACGGTTATGATCAGTATGCATGAACATTTCCTTCATAAAGCTCTAACACATTTTTAGCTAGAGATCGGTTTTCATGGAATTATCTCATTGAAGCTAAGATTGACGGCTCGTACACTTGAGGTAGCTTCGTCTGGTTGAGATGAAGCCCTATTGAGCAACAATTGGATCAATTTCATGTGGAACACTTGGAAGGTCAACTCCCATGCTTTGGATGCTCATTGAACTCGACCTCATGGATTTGGAGCTGGGAAATGATTAGTTTCGATAGGTTGAGATGGAGTGGGAAGGAGAAATTTTATCCAAATGGAGAATTTGTGGAGTTTGGATCAGAGGATGCTTGTCCTGTTTCATCTTCAGTTGGGAAGGAGAATTTTGGATGAGGGAATCCTTGGGAATGCTCAAGAGCTTGCTAGGGAGTTCAAAATCTCTCTTAGAAGCTCGGACGAGTTGAATGGTAGAGTTTTTCATGCGATTTGAGGGGTATACCCTCGCTTGATGGATGGATGGATCAAGCTCCTCATTTTCAGTTGGCCAGCCACCGCCAAAGCACCAGAGTTGTCTCCATCAAGTTCATGTAAGTCATTTTTGTTATAGGAAGGATTGGCAGGGAGCTCAAGGCAGGATTTGGCTGGATTGCATTCCTTGGATCCTTTGGGTTCTCGGTTTGTAAAGGAGGTGAGTTAACTCACCTCTCTTTGGTCCATGATAGACCTAGCCCACATGGGGCTAGGTATAGGTACCCCATTTGGGGTGTGTGAGGGCCAACTTGAAAGGGGAAGTGGACTTTGGTATTTTTGGCAAAATCCCATGTGTGGTGGCATATCCAAGGGAGATCTCAATGGGTTTGACTCTTATTAAGTTTGGACTAATTTTGGGCTGACCCAAGATGGGTTTGGGTAAGGTTTGGTCAGGTCCCAAGGTGTCATGGGTTGGTTTCAAGTGATTTGGCCCAATTTGGGTCATTATAGGTCATTTTGGGTCATGTTGAGTTAAGTTGACCAATTGGTCAAATTGGGTCAAACCAAAGCTAGTTAGGTTCAAACGATAATTTGAAGTGTTTTGGTTCAAGTGGTTTCAATCAATTTGGCCTAGGTTTCATTTTGGCTCACTTGGGTTAGGTGTTGGTTTAAGTTCAATTGGTTAATTAAAGATGATTGTAGGCTTTGGTTTGAATCAATTTGAATTTAATTTGGTTTGGCCAATGATCCTTTAAGTCAATTTAGGGTTGGTAATTATAATTGGCCAAACTAGGCTCAATTATGTCTTTGGTAAAGTTTAATAATCAGTTTGGAATTAATTTGAGCCATTGGTTGCAATCAATTTGGGTTGGATCATTATTTGACCTATTTTGGCCTTTTAGGTCAATTTGGGTCAACTTGGGTCAACTTGGGTCAAATGACTAATTGGGTTTAGTTTGTCTCAATTGATAGTCAAGTCATATTCAATCATTGATTATGGGTTGATGTGAATCAATAGTTTCAATTAATTTATTATATGATGAGTTTTGGCTAGTTTAGATTCATATAAGTTAAAGAGTTGACTTGGTCAAATGACCAAGTTGACTTGGTTTGACCTAATTTAATGCAATTGATTATCCTAGGGAGTTCAATGGTCATGGTATGAGGTTTGGATGGACTTGGTTCAATCCAATTTGGGCTGGATTAGAACTTGGTTCAAATGGATTCTTTAGGTAAGTTTGGGTCAAGTGAACCTAAATAAGTTAATTGGCTTGGTTTTGGTTTAATTAAGGTTTTGTTGAATTTATTTATGAGTTCAGGATTGAAATATAAATTCAACTACAATCAATTTGGGCTATGATAGGTTTTAGTTCATTTGGAATTTTTAAGTCAAAAGAGCTAAGTTGGGCTTGACTTGGGTTGATTTCAATTTTCCTTGATGATTGTAGGTTTCATTTATATTTGGGTAGATGTTTGAAGGAATAATTGATTTAAGAGAAAATCCATTGATTTTGGCTTGATTTAGATAGGATTTAGCTAAGTTAGCTCAAAGGCTTTAGATTTGATTTTTGATTTGGTTTTGGCTATTTGAGTTTATATTTCATTTATATTTGTGAATATAAATGAAGATATAAATGACTTGTGAGAAAATCAATTGAATTTGAAGTGGTTTGAAAACAAATTTGGCTAAGTTCATGAAAGTAGGTCAAAAAGGCTTAGAAGGGAATTCAATTTAATTTGATTTAATTTTTATCATTAAAATGTGGGTTTCATTTATATTTATGAAGATGATTAAAGATATGATTGATTCATGAGAAAATCAATTGATTTTGGGTTAATTTGGGTTAAGATTTGGCTAAGCTTATGGAGGTAGATCTGTATGGCTTAAGGAGAATCATGACTTGACTTGATTTAGTTTGATTTGGTTTTGATCATTTGAATATAGATTTTATTTATATTTATGAAGATGACTGATGAAATAATTAGTTTATAAGAAAATCAATTGAATTTGACTTGATTTGAATGGGATTTTGGTTAAGCTTATGAAAGTGGATCATATGCCTTAAGAAGGATTTGGAGCTTGGATTTGATCTTGAGTTTTAATTATTTGGAGTTGAATTTGGACTTGAATTTGATAAATAATTAAAGGATTGAATTGATCTTGGAGAAAATCAATTGCATTTGGATTGATTTGAATTTGGTTAAGGGCCAAGTACATAAGATAAAATTATAGGACTTAGGCGGGATTTTGATTTTAGGTTTGATCATGTGTTTCAATAATTTGATTTAGAATTTGGATATAGATTTCGTATTTGAATTGAATTTGAGGTTTGTTTGAGAAGTTTAACATGGGTTAGGTTTAGGCCATAGGGTATGTGATTTCCTAAATCCCTAAAGCATAGCCTAATCCTATGATTAACCCTTCTAAGTTCTTAAGCTTAGGTTAAGTATTCACCTAATCACTAGAAGTGTCTTAAGACTAAGGAACTCTTAGTGTCTATAAGACTCCTAGATCTATAATGAGGAGATTGAGAACTCACTCCAAAAGTGAGTTCAATAGAGCTTCAATAAATTTATTCAATATATCCATCTAAATCTCAGTGAAGGTGCTTTCCCTGCTAGTGATGTTAATGGGGTTGAGAGTGCTATTGATTCTTTTAAACTCCTTGCTGCTTACAAGAAAGTTGACCCAGTGAATGAATGCCACATCTTACAGATTGAATCAGTACGGCACATTTGGCATGATGAGTGGAACTGCGCTTTGAAGTGCAGGGGAGAACTCAAAGGACACTCATGACAACGGGAAAAATTATATGCAGCTAACATATACATGCTCTTTGCAGGTAACATATACACACTCTTCATAGTGTGGTAGGCAAGAAGATACATTGGACATGATTTATACCACTCATACGCACTCTTTGTAGGCGGTGAGCGTGCTGAACTCGATGCATGCACGAGAGGCCAAAATTTTGTCTAAATTCTGCACTTGTATAAAGCTTAAGCATAATGAATAGTATCATTTAATATGTTAAAACTCAACATATGCTTAATTGAATTTAAAATTACAAATATAAATGAACTTGAAATGAATTTGAAAGAGACTTGATTACAAATAAAATTGAAAATCATATTTCATAGAAGAAAATAGGGATCAAACTCATGTGAACCTACAAAACTTGAAATAAATCTGAATTCTTTTGATATACATAAATTGAACCCACAATATTTTGATTAAAATAATCTAAAAGGAGAATCCTAGTGAATCATTGAAGACTTATCGTGGGATTAAAATATAACTTATAAGCATACAAACGTAGTTCAAGTGGGACTTGTAGAGGACTTATATTAAGTCAAATAACTCACCATTAGATATAAACTAGTCATCCTGATGAATACTAAACATTGCCATGATTCATTTCAAATGATTCGAATGAGAGAAGAAGTTTGTAGGAGGCTTGAAATGAATTTAAAGGGCTTGTTGATAAGCCTAAGAGAGAGTCCTTATTGATCATTATGATTATTTTATGATTCACTTTGAGATAAATAAGAAGGTTTTAGATGAGTACATAATTTAGCTATCTGAGATTTATAAGAAGCTTAAATGTGCATTTACAAGTTAAGGAGGTCAATTAAGTGGTTCATCAATGAGCATAAATCATAAGCATTGCTTCCTAATAAATGGTTGATCGTACATTGAGTGAATTGGAATAAACCTAGTTGAATTCATGACTAAATTATATAGATGCTTACAATAGCATCAATGACTCATTATTAAGTGCAACAAGTTCTCTAGTGAATACTAGACTTCCTCACAATTCATTTCAATAGAATTTAGGGTAGTCAAAGAATTCATTAGAAGTATACAATAAATTTGAAGGTTTATTAATAAGCATAGGAAATAGATATGAATCTCTCAAACTAGACTATTAAAGAAGCAAATATAAATCACGATATGCTATTCCATATTGCAATATAAGTCTAAAATATTGCACGCCACCGAATCTGCAACACAAAAATAGAAGCAGACAAAAGGCATTAATTTCAGTTCTAAATAAACCTCACCTGCTTCATAAGAAATTTATTAAATTCAACTTGGATATTTTTTTAAAATTGATATAAATATCCATATGAATTTAACTTGATATGCATGCATCATAAGATAAACTTCTAATTTAATTCAAGTACTTCAAAATTCATATCAAATCATTGGTATCAAAATACACTAAATTATTTGAGAGTTTATATGAACACTTGAATTGAATAATCTGTATGGGCACCAACACTATGCTGAATTCTTAAACTTAGAAGGGATGCTACGGGTTGATTCTGGTTGGGTTTGGATTGGTCTATTAATAAAACCTAATGATGTTGTTATAGCTTTTTTCACTTGAGAAAATCTCTGAGAAGCTAATTTTATCATATGACCGTATAATAATAATCTCTTAACTCTCCAATGATGGTTGAGTTGATTGAGGATATCAGGGGGTCATCATTATCAAAATATCTAAGATATTCATATTAAATAATCTCAAATTTAAAATTCTCAAAATATAAATCTAGATTTGATCTTCTATTATTAAATTAATAAAATCGATAGAATCTAGAACAATAAATTAAATGATCAAACAAATCTCCTAATTCTTCAGTGATGGCTATGTTGGTTGTAGAATTTAACTAGAGGGGGTTATTATTATCTAAATTTTTAAAATATTTATGTTAAATCACCTCAAATCCAAATTCAAGAATACAAATCATAGACCTGATCCTTTGTTAGCAAATGCGCAGAGTCGACAAGGTCTACCTCAATGATGGCTGAGTTGATTGAGAATATCAACCGAAAATCATTATCAAAATATCTAAGAAATTTATATTTGATAATATAAAATATAAAATTCTTAAAATATAAATCTAGATCCGATCTTATATTATTAATAGAAATGATAGATCAAATAACAAAATGAATGATCAATTCAATGATGGTCGAGTTGATTGAGGATATCAACCGGATGGGTCATAATTATAAAAAATATTTAAGATATTTATATTCAATATTCTCAAGTTCAAAATTATCAAAGTAGAAATCTAGATCTAATCTTCTATTATTGAATTAATAGAGTTAATAGGATCTAGAATAATAAATTAAATGATTAAGCAGACTTATAAACCCCAATGATGGATGTTGAATGAAGATTTCAACCAGAGGGGATACTTCTATTAAAATGTAATCATAATCTCGGATCAAATTAACTTAAATCAAGTGTCAACTCAAATGTAAAATCTAATATGTTATTAAGCTATAAATTCCTAAATGAAATTCAAACTTCAAAAAAAACTTAAAGCAAAAAAATAATACATCCACCTTCCGCAACCGTTTATTAGATGTGACAAATCAAGAAAGCTCTGGCTCATAAAGGAGTCAATGTCAAGTCAAGTGTACATCTTTATTCACACTCAAATAATCTCATGCTAGTAAGGATGTGGCCGGTGTCCTATGTCCACGTGATTTGGCCAGTAGACTCCACATAGATGCGGCTATGACCAAAGTCCTTTGATCAGGTGGTTGCCGCTAAATAACACCATTATATTACAGCCATGATTGTTGCACGTATGTTCCCCATTGTCTCTGTCCTTTGAGTTGTGAATCATATGGTGCATTTGATAGGGCAAAACTCGGTAAGGTGGACTTGAAGTAGTCCCCTAGACAAACACACCCATGTCTACAAGGATTTTGAATGATGCAACCCATGGTCTAGCAGGATCCTTCGGTCAAGTTGGGTCAACTACCTCCTCTGACTAAGTAGACTAGAGATCACAACAACCCGGGAAGACGGAACCATGGGATCTTGATAGAGCGCGTCATCGTTCCCCCAACCATCTGTTTTATGTTAAAATGACGAATTTCATAAATTCACAATTTTATACTCCACATGTTATTACTATATGCTCGCATTCAGCGATTCATCGACTAGCCTTAATTGAACGTGCTCTTTCAGTATTGGGAGGGGTAATTAACTATAAGTGCTTTCGTGTATAGGAAACCTGGAACCAGATCTAAAATCCTCACAAAATGAGGGTGAAATCTCTAGGTAGTGTCTTATCTACTATTCCATCTGTCTTCTGAAAATTTTAGAGACATTGTTCCAAACTCTCTTAACCGAGAGGTACGTAATTTTTTGGAGCCCACATCATCAAGTTTGAATCTTTTGTATTCCACATTTTAAATATGATTCTATAGCTCAAATAAGATCATGAATGCCTTGAACTTGTTTTAGGGACTGTCTTTATAAATACTTTTATCATAGTTTCAAACTCTAAATAAGTTCAAGAATAAGCGATTGATATAATCAAGATTAATAATTCTAATTAAGTTTACAAGGTTAATATTTTTTTTTAAAAGATGACAAGCATATATCGGTAAGGCACTAGCGGATGAGATCCAAATTAAGTAAGAGAAAATATAAATAAGTTAAAAAACCATGCAGTTAATGTCCTACAATCATATATTGAATTTATAGTATTAATCAATATTATCATGTTCATAACAATATACATATTATCATAATATCATGATATTCAAGACATGTGCATTTCTTATATCATTAACATCACAATCATCACATGAGTACAAATAAAACTACCAACCATTACAACCAGCCATCATCATTATATATATATATATATATATATATATATATATATATATATATATATATATATATATATATATATATATATATATATATATATATATATATATATATATATATCCACATGATCTTTTTAATTTGTGTTTTTATTTTTTTTATTTTGAAAATATGTTTATTTATAATATTTTTTTAGTATTTTTATTTTTATTTTTTAAAAATAAAACTTTTTTATCATCAAATATATTTTAATTGAACTCAAAATATAGATAAAATAAAATAAAAATACAACACAGACCCTAAACTTGCCAAACTGAACAAAACCGTTTTATGATCAATGAAGAATTATCCCACTCATTTAATGAATCTGAATTATCACAGCTTTCATTGATCGGAAAAAAATAAAACTACAGAGCATCAAATCAACATCACATATAGTTCAAAACATGGAATAAGAAAGTGTTCCTATAAGCACAAACAAATATTAAGATCGAAGCTTTTTTACAGATAAAAAGTTGTCTAAAAATCCTCAAATAAGAAACAAGAACTTGTTTAAGGCCAACTTGTTCTTTCAATGTCAACTGAGTTTATCTTCTTAATTATCAACTTGAAGTAAAGTTTGTACAAGTAATGTAAATTTGATTAATAAATAACAATCGAAAGCACAATATTAGATAGAAAATGCAACTTGTTTGAGAATATGATAATGAAGAATGAAGCATAGCTTATCATAATCAAGAAGCATTGAACATGACCAGCAATAAGTTGATCATGAATGAGCCTACTTTTCTTATAAATTTTCTCACACGAGGACTTTCCGGGGTAACGCGGAGTTCAGGATTGCTGAACAGGGAAAGAGTAGAATGGTTCGTTGAGTTTGAATCTTACTTTTAGGATAAAAATTAAAACGTTGAACGGTGTTTTAGGGTTTCTTTTTCAGGATACAAAATTAAACTGTCAAAGGTTGATATCATTATTTGTGTTTTTTTATGGCTCCTCATAAAAAAGCTTAGTGAGTATTTTAGATGAATCTTCTACAATAAGTAAACATATAATATATCATAATAAGATCTTCATTTCAAAAAAATAATATTTATAATATGGTGCTCATGTGCAATTAAGCTCGATAATGAATCTCAATTGATAAAATTATTATCATATTTTAGTTATGAACATATAATATTATTAGATGATATACTCTCTATTTTGAAATACAAATTGAGAAAAATTTTCATTCTATCAATAAATTCATCTAAAAAAAATATTTGCTTCTATCTAGATATTGTTATTTTCATTCACAATCATAGACAATATCTTTAATATGAATAGAAAATTAAGTGTTTTGAATAAGATGGATTAACAAGATGTGAATAACCCTCATAAATACATGTGGTTGTACTTGGATGTTTGGTAGTTAAATAACTTATTTTTCAATGCACTTTAATGACAAATTTATGCTCATTATAGTAATGTTCAATAATAGATGTATTTTAAGTGATTATTTGCAATGTGAGTCTATAAAAATAAGCTTAACTTATAATTTAAAATGACATGCTTAAATATTAATATTAACCAGTAATTATCTCAACTCTCTCTCACTCACTCTCTCTATCTCTCTCTCTTTCTCTCACATTTTCTTTGAATGGCTTAGGATGTTTGCAAGAGCTTCCTATGATTACAACAAACAACCCTCTACCTCTTGATGATGTCTATTGAGGTTCATTATCGAGCTAATATAGATGTGAACTCTCAAACATATAAAATACAAAATCTACAGTTGGTGACCAATGTCAAGGCATTTGCTTCTAGGTACAACATATTTAAATAGTTTATATATATATATATATATATATTGTTGATTATCTCTTATGTACAACCAATGCCATTTCTTCTAGGTGCAACATATTTCGGTAAGCGCTACCAAAAACTATAAACTAACAATTGATACTATTTATCTTATCCTTTTAATCAACTCATCCAACTAATAAGCTTGATTTCAAATTAAGCTCAAATATATTCACTGCCCAATCTCTTAAAAATACCAGAATCTCAAGCAAATTTAAGTTTGAAAGAAATTTTTTGAGTTTATCACGGGTAATTTATTTTTATGTTGATTAAACACATGAATTTACTAACTCGTGATTAAATGATAAAATATATTTATACAGATTCTTAGATGCAAGTGTTTTGTCTTTCCATAGGTTTGTTATGTTTTGATTTCCCAACCTTCTTTTTAGTTACATTGATTGAGAAAGTTTAATCACATGACAAAGATTATATTTGAAACTTCTCTATAGTCCATTAAAATTATAAGATTATCTCGAGGATTGAAGACATAATTGATTACCTATAAAAGATTTAGACATGCAATACTTGTAAGAATTAAATTTATTAAATATTAATATTTTAAATAGTAAATTATTAAAGGAAGCAAGAATATATTCTACAAAAAAATGCATTCAAATACTTCCATCATTATCATTAATCTTATATTTAAGTGTTAAATTATCAAATACTTAAAAATGATTGAAAAATATTCATGTAGTTGGTTCTTATCCAAATGCTTAAACTTTATTGTTGAAAAATAAATGGAACAACCAATATATTTAATTTTGGTTCTTTTTTAATTTCACACTTCATAAATATTAGTAAAATAAAAATCAAAAGAACGATTAAAATTAGTGATTTATATGATTTTGTTGCTCTCATAAACTTTTGGTGTCTTTCATTATAATTGCATAATGCTCAACAGCGAGCCACTAATAAAATTTCATATATTTTAGTGGGTTTTAGTGCATAATGATTAATTAATATTAAAAAAATTAATTTGGGAAGTGTTGATGGATATAGAGAGTTCTCATATGTGATGAAAGATATTATTAGACATTTAAGACTATTTAATTTAATTCTATATCAATAATTATTTATTTATATATATATATATATATATATATATATATATATATATATATATACATATATATATATATATATATATATATCAAGTGATTAAATGCACCCATAGATATAGATTTTTAACCTAAACATTATTTTGATTACTGATATATTTAAATAAAGTTTAATCTGAATCTTTTAACTAACAATTAATAATACATAATAAGTTTTCATTAAATCAAAATATGGTTAAGAACGCCTTTATATTACAACTTTCTAACAAATCAACAGTAATCTCAGCTAATACGGACGTTTGCAGATCGGACCGGATCAAATTAAGATCTCAGTAAGCGACCCGAGTTGAGGGGACTTCAGTTTCTTGCGGGCCACGGACACAACGGCCCGGCCGAGAAATAAAAGGTTAGACCCGACTTCGGACCCTTGACAAAGTCGTAGTATCGAACCGCTTGCGCTCCAAGCCGCGGTCGGCGTTCTCCGTATAACACGCTTCACGCTCAAGGCCCATCTAGAACGACTTCGGAAACTTACCCTTTTTTTTTGTTTTCATTTTTTTTATGAAGAAATGGAAATGCAGAATTGCGAAAAAGCTTTTATTTTACGTAAATTTATATAAATAACTCACAATTCTATTTTTCTTAATACCTAACACCTAAAACTATATATTTTCATACTAACATTTTTTTCTACTTGGAAATTTTGTATTATGCAGAATTGTCCGTTCAAACAGGACCTTCTCTCGTCTCGTTTGGTATGAATTTATAACACACCTAGAGCCGCAAATGAACCGGGCTCGTGCGGATTCGAATTCAAGCTTGTTTATCATTATCGAGCTCGAGTTCGATTTGAGCTTTTTAAGATGATGTTCAAGTTTGAGCTTGTTTACTATTGTCAAGCTCGAGCTCGATTCGAGTTTGTTCAAATTAGATTATCAAGCCAGTTAACAAGTAGCTCATTTAATGAAATAAATGAGCTTTAATCAATCCTTAATTGAGCTTGTTAATGAGTAATTTGTTGAGAGAATACATGAGCTTATCAATCAAACAGCTAACAAATATTTACAAAGGTATTCAAACTCGTTCAATTAGTCAAACACTCGGTTTATTAGTAATCCTAAGCATTCTTAAAAAACTTTCTAACTTGGTTGCCTTTAAGCCCTCCTCTTTGCCAATCTATATATATATAAAATCAGTAAATATAAAAATTGTGTCATATGTTGGTAAATTCTTTTTTATTTTTACGTTATGTTGTTGTTTTCCGTTTGTGCTACAGTGATGATAAGGGAAATTAGATTTTTCTTTTTTTAGAAAATGTGGGTAATTAAAAATACTGTTTAGATATTTTGATACTCGAATATGTCATTTATGGATACTCAGTAATACATGAACTTTAATGTTTTAAATTTACTTTTGAGATAAACATTCTCTTTTTTATAACAATGTAGACTTACAAAAAAAAATTTTTGGTGAGAGCAACTTTAGCATGATGATGACAGTTGAGTGATAGTTTGGCTATGGTGATCTAGTTATGATCAAATAATGATGACCAGGCTATGATTTAGTTATAGTGGTTGGACAACTGTTTAACAATGATGATTCAATAGTTATTTAATGATAGCATTCAACAATTGACCAACGAAGGCGGTCATATGATTGTTCGATAATTGTGGTTCGACAATGATTACAATTGGTTGGGGATATCTTCTGAAATTCTTCAAGCTTTAGAGCTAGATTTTGAGAATGAAATTCTTTGTAAGCATAAGCAAAATTTAAACTACTCCATCATACGGCTCAAAATAGTCCCCTCAATCACGAGATATATTTTAGATGTCTTAATATAGTAGAATTTAATATATCTTGTGCTCGTCGGATATGACTCATTGTGACACTCAATTTATTTATAAACATGCTACTTTTGGTGTCATAATGTTTATCTCATTAAGATGATTAGCTTGATTATTATATGTTTGGAAAAACTAAGTTCTAATAGCTAAGATTTTAATTTTAGAAGCTATCCAATTGCACATGCTCATGATTTGTGCTCAAATAAATGAAATTTTTGAAGATATATAAAAAAATATATATGGAAGATTTACATACATGCCACACAATTCTTCTGCATTTATATTTATATCACTTAAAGTTAGATATATATTTATTTACACTTTCTTATGCTTAAAAAAGATATATTTCACTTTTAAAAAATGAGTGATAACACTATTTTTGATGTCATATTGAAGATTGAAGTGTTATATGCATAAAAATTGAAGTTTAAATGTTAGATATGTAAATACATAAGAATTATATGATTCATTTTAATATAAACTCAATGATTATCAGGTCTATTATTGTTGTGTGCTAGAAAATCAGTTGTGGTAGAATAAAAGTTTACGCCTTAGCTTTGTTGTGGAATCTCGCACACACACAGATATATGAAGAATGAACAAGAAACTCTAAGATTTTTTACGTGGAAAAACTCCTGAAGAAGAGAAAAAAATCATGCGGCCTAGCCCACTAAAAATCTTCCACTATTTATCTCTTTCGGAGTAGAAAGTTTTCTTAATAACGGGATTATAGAATTGTATATGAGAAAGCCTAATAATGAGTCCAATCGTAACAACAATGCATGCAATAGTGGAGCTATAACAATTGTTGTGAAATGGTGATGGTGAACAAGATGGTCGGCGCCGACGCTACGATCCGGGTGATGACCATGAGATGGTTGATGATAGTCGATGGTGGTCGATGACGACGATGATCGATGGTGGTGGCTGATGTCGGCGATCGGCGATGGTCAACGGCTGCGACTGGCGACAATGGTCAATGGCGGTGGCCGGCGATGGTGGTCGATGACGGTGGCCGGCGATGGTGGTCAGCGGTGATGACCGACGATGGTGGTTGATGGCGGCAAGGACCGACAACGGTGGTTGGCGCGACAACAGTATGGGCGACCATCGAAGATCGACACGATTATGCTGAGGATGTTCAAGCCTTATTTCTCTTTTTAGCCTGCGAACAATGAGGCTATCATGATTAGATGACGACGCTTCGTAAATACATGCAAAATCTAAATCACTCCATTGGATTGCTCAAAATATTCCCTTAATCATCTGATGTATTTTAAGTATTTGAATGCTCAAATGATGTCAGAATCAAGAGATCTTGAGCTTGTTAGATCCGGCTCGTCAAGACGCTCGATTTGATTATAAACACTCTATATTTAGAAACTATTTAGGGATTTAACTGATATCCCAAAGTTTCTAATTATATTTTAAGTGCTTGATCTGGACTGATTTCGACTTAGGATAAGATTGCTTTTGACATCAAGATTCATGCTTCGATTGTGAAATTTTTAATATCATATCAATTATAATTAAATTTTAATCAGAAAATTTTTAACACAATTTTTTCCCATATATTTTTTTATGTGAAAAATTATGAATTTTAAATTCACCAAAAAAATATATATTTGTTACCTATATCGAATTCATTAAAAAAGCATTTCAAGTTTCAAAAATCAACTAAATACTTCAGCTGACTTCTCAAGTATTGGGTTTGATACGTTAACCAATCAAAAATATTATAAGTTAAAGCAGTTTAAAGCAACATTAGAACACTTTAAATGAATTTATATTTTAAAATTAATGAAAATTTAATAATATATAAGATGACTCCAACTTAGGGGTATCAATTCGGATTCGCGGGTCGGGTCAGAGTCTAACCCGAAATTGACTTGACCCAAAAATATTCAACTCGAACCCGACCCGAATTTAAAAACGAGTTCAAATTTTTAACACGAACCCGACTCGAATATTAAACGGGTTCAAATTTCTAATCCAAACCCGACTCGAACTCGAACTATTTCATGAAAAATTATAGAATATCATGAAATTTTGAGTAATAATATTTAATGTTAAATTTCTTTCTCTATTTGGTTAAATAGATTATTTCAGATTTTTATCATTATAAAACTTATATGAGTCGGGTTCGGGAAATATTAGTTATTATGAGCTAAAAATAAAATTAACACAAATAATACATCATAATCTCTCTTGAGTCTTGACATTATAAACAATTGACATTACAAATAATTATAATAAAATAATAACAACATTTAATTAATCAAAATTTACATCCACAACTCTCTCATACACTAATCAAATTTACATCAACAACTCTTACATACACTAATGACTAATCAAATTTACATCCATAACTCTCTCATACACCAAAAGCACCAACATTTAAAAAAGAAAACTAAAACTCCAAGTCTCCAAGTAAGCTCAAAGTGATCTTTAAGACTGCAAGTCCCAACCTGTAAAAAATTCCTGCAAAACACCTTGAAAAAGAATAACAATATATATATATATATATATATATATATATATATATATATCAAATGAAAGATCACGGGAGCAAACCAGCTAACCTGCACCAAACCAAGATAACCCAAGCTCCAATACTTGAAGTAACCAAGACATGAAGACAGAAACAACATGAAAAGTCAGCATAACAAAGCAAAGACAAGTAAATAACTTACCACCAAGCAGCTTCCATTAGTAAGAAGGAACATCAACAAACAGAAAAACTAAAAAAAGACTCAGGCTCAGAAAAACATTCTCTATGAGCAACAAATGTGTGAGCATCCAAACTTCAAAAAGAAGGGTTACAATCACATAAATGCTACCAACCAAATAATATAGAGAAAGGATAAGCATCAATGTCATCATAGCCAAAAGAAAGATTGCAGGAGCAAACCAACCAACCAATCAATGAGCACCAAATAAAGGAAACCCAAGCACCCCACTAAGCTCCAAAATTTAAAGAAACCAAGACAGAATGTTAGAAATAATAAGAAAATATGATACCTTCTTTGATAGCCAAAGGGTAAGCAACCACAAACGACCAAGCAACTAAAAACTAAAACCATCCATTGAAGGAAACATAAGTTGCAGCCATTCCAAACCACCAGAAGACAAAATAGCCATACACAAGGGGGCCTAAGGCAGCCACCAACCACCAGAAATCAAAAAGTCCAATCCAAAAGGATCAACAAAGGTTCAGCCAGTAGAAAAAGAAAACCATAACAGCAAAAAAGGTTGACCCAAAACTACAAACAGCAATAAGACAAACCAACAAAAGGATCCAGCAGATTCCCAAGACAACTAAAGGTTTTCCAACCAAACTAGCTAAGTAAAACAACCATATGGAAACTAAAAGAAAACAGCCCATCATAATAAGCCAACAAAGGAAGCATCCCCAGTAGCCAAGGAAAGGTAGAAAACCAACAAAACACCACACAACAAAGGTTCAAAAGAAGCACAACCACCATAGAAATACAGCAACAGCAGCTAGATAGGACCAGCCGAAAAATCAAACTTCCACAACAACAAGGATTAACCCTACATGAAGCATAATAACTCAAAGCTATCATAGCCAAAGGAAAGATCACAATTCACAAGAGCAAACTAACCAACCAACCAATGGGTATCAAACAAAGGCAATCCAAGCACCCCACGAAGATCTAAAACCTGATACATTTGATTAGACTCCAACTACACACCTTCATCTTTTATAGCATGTAATCATTAATATTGCAATTACATAAAATATAAAATTATAATGACTATTAAATATAAACAAGCATGTAAGCACAAAAAATATAATATCAAATATGAGGTAGTGAAAACAAGATTAAATAACTTAGCAAAATATCATCCAAACCTAAAACATATAAAATTGTTCTTGAATAATAACAGTCCTCCATTAAATTCTTGCATGAAAATTAAAAAATACTCAAAGGGAGTAGTTTACTATGTTAATTGAGATATCACCATCATCCTTATCACTTTGATTGGAAGTGTACTTAATAACATTTCTTGTGACTTCTTCAAGTTCAAAATCATTTAAATCTACACAAAGAAAGACTTCAATTATAGAAATTAAAGATACATAAGTGATTTAAATGAAAATTTATTAAAAAAATATGCTTCAAACATTTATCTCTATATAACCAATCCTTTGTGCATACCAATGCTTCCACAATCTCATATTTTAGTGCACTCCAATATTAATCAAGAATTCTCACACTATTATTAAATGCACTTTAAGATGCAACAGTAAAAATTGGTATACACAAAACATCATGAGCCATTGCAGTAACTTCAAAAAACCTATATTGGTTGCCCCTCCAATAATGCAATATATCTAAATCCATTTTTCGATCAATCCTAGGCTCATCCAAGTATAGCTCAAGCTCATATTTTCTCAGCATATTATCTTCTTCATCAAAAGAATCAAAATCCTAAACAAAATAAAAGTATATTATAAAATGTCAACTAAATAAGCAAAAAAAAATTTGACTAAAATAAAGTAAGTGCACCTACAAAAATTATGATTTTGCAATCGTTGAAGTTAATACTCTTAAATTATCAGTTTGTGATGTTCTAGTGAATTCTGAAGTTTGTAATGATGAACCTTCCATACTTGATTTCGAATAATTTCTATACAATGAAAATAACTTCCCTCTCAGATTTGCAAATTCTTTAACCTAATCACCTCCATAAAGTCTTTTATAACACCATTCAACAAAATTAAATTTGTACATTGGATCAAGGATAACAACTACTGCAAGTATTACACAAAAATCATACCAATATTTCTCAAATTTTGAAAGCATATTTAAAGCCATCCTTCTGATGTAGTCATTATCACTTGAACTTTCATGCTTTAATGCTGCATATGCTATTGAAATAGTTGGAAAATAGAGATTTATTGTAGGATATTTTGTGCTGAAAAATACACATGTAATTTCATAAAAAGATGCTAAGAAATTACATATGCTGATAATTTTTTCTCATTTAGTTTTTGATAGACAACTCTTGTAGTTTGAGTCACCCAATTCTAGATGCAAAAAAGCACGTTTGTAATAAATAACACTATCAAGCATAATAAAAATTGAATTGCACCTAGTAGAAACATCTTCTCTTAATCCATTTTTTTCATCAATAAAACTTTGTTTAACATTCTAAAAATGTTTGCTTCCTTGCTTGAGAACCTTTCACATATTTAATACTTTCATGAACCTTTGATACTGAGCTATCAATGACTCTAATCCTTCTTGAACAATCAAATTTATGATATGTGCACAACATCGTATGTGAAAGAATTGCCCATTGCAAAGTAGGTCACCTCTCAAATTTAAATGATTTCTCATGAATTCAATAGATACATTATTAGCTGAAGCATTATCTAAATCTTTTTTTCAATTTACCAATCAAATAAAAAAGTTTGAATTACTTCAAAAAATTTCAAGACCGTCATGCGGAGGTGGCATAAAACTGAAATTTAAAAATTTTTTTTGCAACTTCCAAGCATTATCAATGAAATGTGATGTTAAATAAATAAATCCATCAGTATTGATGGAAGTCCATAAATCCAACGTCAAACAAACTTGACTAGTGATAGTCTTTAGCATTGTTTGATTTTCCCCTTCTCTTTCATGAACATCTTTTTGCAATCATTTCTAGTAGTATTTCTTGACACAAGTTGCAAGTCTCGATGCAAAGAATGCAAAAGCACTCTAAAATCAGGGCATTCAACGCATTAAAAAGGTAAATCACGTATAATAATGCAAACGGTATGCAAGTCACGAAACTCTTGTTGGTTGAACTTAGCATTGCACATGATAATAGATGAAGAAGAATTACTTTGCAAAATAAGTTGGCATATATCACGTGTATCCCTTTTTTTAAGTTTGTAAGTGACGTTTCAAATTGCCGGTGTCAAATTTGTTATCATATATGTAGTTTGCACCGCAATTTTTACATTTGCATCTTTGTTTCCCATCATTTCCAATAGGTAATAAATCAAAATATCCCCATAAAAATGATAACATTCTTCTCTTCTTTCTAGCATGTCTATCGCTTGTTTCTTCATCAATTATTTTAATTTCATTTTCACCAATATCCCCATGAAAAAAAAACTTCATTTTTTTAGCATTACTAATAGTATTGAAATCCTCCATCTAGATTAAAAAATTGATGATGAGAAATTTATTAAACTTTAATCAGTAAACAGCCACTTACAAATAATACACATGCTAATAAAAATAATGATTAAATAAAGTAAATGATACTCAAAATCTCAAATGATACTAATCAACATAGTAAACTTCAGTATAAGCCATATTACTTGCTAAGTTATCTTCCAAAACATGAAAGATAAAACGAAATTAATTCTAACAGATTAATCATATCTGTTCAGCAATAATATTCATCTCAACTTCTCAAGAAAGCCGACCTGCACAAATCCAAGAATTCCCCATACAGTAAAGAATAAACGCATATGTTAAACAGCATGTCCGTTCATATGTGCAATGCAAACAAATAAACAAATAAACAATCACCAATCATGAATGAAAGCATGTAATAAAGCCCCACTCCATTCCTAAACCAGTAAACCATTAAACTTAAACAACATGTCCTCCATTTTAAAGTCTTAAACAGCATGTAAAAAATGTTTAACGGATTACAGATCATCAATAAACACTAAACAGCATAGTCATTCATACAAAGAAACGATCACCAATCACAAATGATAAAGAATGATTGATTTAGATCTATCATGGCTCTGCGAAGACAAAGGATTACGGATTACCACAGACGCGGAATGAGAGAAAGAAGAAGCGTGACGGAGAGTCGAGAGAAAAAAGATGTCGAGATGGCAACGTCGACTAAGAGGGATTCGGCTTTCGGCCTTCGTAGTTCACACTTCACAGCATTTTCCTTCGGCCTTCCCGATCAGAAGTTGAGAGACGTGGAGATGGAAATATGGAATGCACAGAGGCCAGACCACCAGAGCCATAGACTCGAGAAGAAGCTCTCCGAAGACAAAGGATTACGGATTACCACAGATGCGGAATGAGAGAAAGAAGAAGGGTGACGGAGAGTCAAGAGAAAGAAGATGCCGAGATGGCAACGTCGACTAGGAGGGATTCGGCTTTCGACCTTCGCAGTTCACACTTCACAGTATTTGCCTTCGGCCTTCCCGATAAGAAGTTGAGAGACATGGAGATGGAAATATGGAATGCACAGAGGCCAGACCGCCAGAGCCATAGACTCGAGAAGAAGCAGAGCTGCAAGTGCAAAGGAAGTATGAGAAATTAGGGCTTCTGCGGTCCTGCCGCTTTCCATTCTAGCATTTTATTTCGACTAAAAGAATTTATGAATAATCTGAGCCGTCCAAATGATCGAATGGCTTAGATATACTCCACAGTCCACTCTTCCCTCGACGGACTGTGTGTTATTAATTTTGAGATATTAATTGAATGGACAAAAGATCTCCAAATTTGGCATGCGTATAATGGAATGAAATGACTCAATGAGAGAAATCCACTGAGTTAAGATCGCTTAAATCAGAAGTATTAAGATACTTGAATCATCTATGATCAAGAGAATTACTATGAGCCATGTGATGAAAGATTTTAGGATTTTAACTATAATTATCAAAATGCTCCTCTCAAAATTCTATAAATAGAACTTCATTTTCATCATGAGAGAAGGGAGATCAAGCTAAAAACTTAAAATTGAGAAAAAAGCTTGAAGCAAATGATCAGCACCATTCACTGCTGACCATCATCAAAGATTGTTGTTGTCTGCTTATTTTTTCCAAGTTATTGTTGCCTAAATTTTTTTAATTTATAACCTCACTTTCTCCAACAAAGAGGAAGAGTAAAATCTTATAATTTTAATTACATAGGAGATTATATTTTTTATGTAAAATTAAGATTTAAAGGCTTATACTCTCTGATACTAAATTTTCTAGAACATAACAAAACTCAATTAAAAATTAGAAATAATTATGATAAATTATATATTTTTTAAAAATATATAATAAGACTTCTAAATTCATTTTGATAGCTCATATATAATTTTAATGGTTATATATTGATTTGATATATTATACTTTTGACTTAATGTGATTAATTTCTATTTCAAGATTTCATTATTCTGAGGAATACATTTGAACAGTAACCTACCTATCTCAGCTGTTATTATAGCGTCATACAATGCAGCACAGTAACTATATAAATGAAATAATCATGTGGCATGAAAATAATCATATAAAAAAATATCGTTATACAACTTATCAGAACACAATATTCGGAATTTACATAACCATCATTTAAGCCTGAAGCAAATTTTACAAAAAGAAAAGCTATTTACTTAAAATCACACTTCAATATATATATATATATATATATATATATATATATATATATATATATATATATATATATATATATATATATATATATATATATATAGAACAACTTAATTTTTTAAAAGAAAAATCCAAATTATTTACAGTCTTCTACAATTATATTTACAGGCTACTAGGCAAAATGACCTATCTCGGCCCTGAGACCTCTTGTGGGGAGAGGTAAGGGTAAGACAAAACAGAGTAGCCGCTGCTGCTGCTACTCCTCTTCCCACTCTCGCCGGAGTACAGAAACCCCCTGCCATACACCCGCAGAAATCCGAGCCCCTCAGCCCTCGGCTGTCCCACCTCAATAGTTCCGTCGAGCATCGCCGCCACTGCGTCCATCGTCGGCCGCATCGCCGTCTCTTCATGCAGGCAGCACAGTGCAACTCTCACCACCTTACCCACCTCCTCCTCCGTCACCCTACCCTGCAGTCTCGGATCCGCCAGCTCCAAATACCTCCCCTTCTCGTGCATTTCCAACGCAATCATTGGAAAATATCCCATATCGCTGCCGCCGGTGCTCTCGATTGACCACCCTTCAACCACCATCGACCAATTCTTCCTCCCCCGAATGATCTCCAGAAGCACCAATCCATAGCTGTACACATCCGTCTTATCGGAGATGGCCGAATTGGTGAGCCACTCCGGGGCGAGATACCCTCGCGTTCCCCTCATCGTCGTGAAGAGCCCAGATTGATCAGTGCCCAGCAGTTTGGCCATCCCAAAGTCAGAGATCTTGACGCCACCGCTGGAATGGAGGAGGATGTTCTCCGGTTTGATGTCACAGTGGATAACCTTGCGATCGCAGCCGGAGTGGAGGTAAGCAAGCCCCCGTGCGACGCCGATAGCGATGTCCATCCGCTCCTCCCATTCCAGCACGGGCCTTCCAGGTACGAAGAGGGATTGGTCAAGGGAGCCACGGTTCATGTAATCGTAGACCAGGAGGCGCCGGCGGCCCTCGGCGCAAAATCCCCGGAGACGTACTAGATTCACATGGTGGATGCTGCCGATAACGGCGATCTCTGTGATGAATTCCTTCTTCTTCCCCTGGATGCCGCTGGCGCCGGCGGTGATGCGCTTCACTGCGACGGAGGTTTTGTCAGGAAGATCGCCTTTGAACACCTCGCCGAATCCTCCGGAGCCGATCTTCGTGCGGAAGTTGTTGGTCGCGGTGATGAGCTCCGCGTAGGTGAATCGAGTCGGAAGGTCCGCGATAGATATTTCTTCGGGGTCGTCGGAGAGAAATCCGTCGCCGGCGGAGAAACGGTCGCGGGTTGGCGATGTCCATAGCTTCAATGTTGCGAATTTGGGGAACAATCTCTTGCCACATCGCCAATAAATGCCGGCAGAGAGCAGAGCCAGTAAGGCGATGATGGAGGGTAAGAGTATCGGGATGAGATTGGCTCTTCCGCCGGAATCCCGATGTGATTGTGCCAGAATTTTAATGTATCCTTCGCTATTGTTAAAAACCCCTTGGTTTTTAAGAAGGGATCCAAGCTGATTATTTACTAGAAAGCAAGATCTAGAGGAATTCTGGTAGAAAAACCCTATACAAGAACAGTTGCGTGTGCAAAGGTTGCGGCACGAGGAGACGTTACCGCCGGAGCTCGCAGGCTTTAAAAATTTATTGGCGAAGTACTCGACCCCCATTCCAAAGCTCCGATAAGATGGTTCCACGGCGCAGTTGGATATGGAGGCTAGGTCAGAGTTATCGGCGGGCAAGCAGCCACCGGTGGAGGACGCCACAAAAGACGTCGGGCAATTGCAGGTGATGCCTTTGCTCTGTAGCGTGCATACCTCTAGCGCTCTGCATGATAACGGGAGATCGCAAGCGCTGATCGGTGCGACGAGCTCTTCTGTGAGGCTGGAGTCGTTGCCAGAGTAACCCATGAAGCGAAACCGGCCGCCGGCTTCCAATCGCATGAGCTGATGATTCTCCGCTGGAAGATTAACGACGTACGACGCTCGCCCAGTAGCAGAGATCAGATAAAGCCCGGAGTCATTGGCAGCCATGTAGGAGACGGGTTCGTTGAGGTATTTCACCGAGCGAGGATCAGCCGACAGGCGCCAGTATTGCTGATCGCCGTTGACCCAGAGAAGGACGGCGTCATCGGCATTGACAAGGAGGTGGTATTCGCCGGTGGGGGTGGAGAGGAATGCGCCGACGGGAAGGCGTTGGGAGGAAATAAGGGTGTCCGTTGGGTGTTCAAAGGATTGCCACAAAGAGTTGTTGGCATCATCAAGGAGGAGGAGGTTACCGGAGTCGAGGAGGCGGAGGGCGGCTATCTTGCGGGGAAAGGGTGGGGTGAACCAGAGGAGGGAGCCATTGGAGAGGGAGATGGAGAGACCGGCGGAAGAGAGGGAGAGCACGGAGGTGTAAGGAGCTGGTGTAGCGAAATTCGCTGACCAGACGACAGTGGAGGTCGGTGTGTGGAGAACGGAGAAGATGAATGGGGATTGCGGGGCATCAGAAGAGAGGATGGCAGAGAAAGTGGAGGAGGGAGAGGTGAGAAAGATGTTGCCTTTTTCTATATAGTTTATGCTTGATGCGGTGAAGTTAGGATAGAGGAATTCGGTGGCGACGCGGACGGCTGCGGTGAGGTGGTGGAGCAGTGGGAGGAGGAGAACGAGGAAGTGGAGGGTGCGCCGAAGGACTATGGCCATAGAAATATAGGGTTTCGTGGATGAGCCATGGGGTACTTTGGGGCCGTACAGAATGTCATAGCGGGCTTTTATGACGGCTGAGTCGGGTGATCTTAGTGATTTGGGTATAGTGGGCATTGACTATCGGGGATGACGACAGTGACGTTACCGTAGAAGAGGTTGGGAGTTGGAAGTGGGTGGCTGGGTAGGTTAATGTGCGAGGCATCTTAAATTTTAGATATTATATATATAAATGTATAAAAAATGTATGATATATTTGTAAATTTTTTTGGTGTCCATTGATAGTTTTTAGGCTGGCATTTAAATAAATCTTGCCAAAATCTAAAAAATTTAATCGGATGCTTTATATTAATTCATTTAATCGTAATAATTTTTATAATTGAGTAATTTTAAATTTATTAGATTCTTCTTATTAAGATTTATGTTTTAATTATATGCATACAAAAATTAAAAATTATTTAATCATTTAATTAATATTATGAAATTTCAATTATACTTTAAATATTTAATTTGAAGTTATACTGAATCAAATCTTTTTTGATGTTAAATGTATTTCTTCTAGAAACTCAATTCAACAATAAATTTGATAAAATGAGAGTCCAAATAATTTTAAATTTAATTTTAAAAGTTTTCAATTTTAATACTATCTCAAGATTTATGCTCAAATAAATACATCTTTGGATAATGTATCATGTCTGATATTTTAATATAAATGTAAATTTTAATTATATTATATATATGAAGAGAGAGAGAGAGAGAGGATAGAATATTTTGGTAGAGTTGTTCTCGAATGCTTCAACTCTCGAAAACAACAACAAGAGGATTTTTTAAAACAATCTCTAATCTGGGAACGTTTAGGATATCGAACAAAATTAAATACAAAATTACACATATATTTAAATATATTGACCCTGAAAACGATGTCCTCATAGGTGGAAGACAACAGTTTTAATTATTTGATAACATCAATAGAATTTTATAGCCTGCATTTGACTCTTAGAGGACCTGATACAAAGATTCAAATTCAAAATACATTAATCATCGATATTTAAAATGATTGTCACTATAGCTTAACTTAAATTTTTTTTAAAAAAAAATTTATGAACTTCAATAACATTGCATCACTGATAAGTCAAATCTTATCCAGTTTAAGTCAACAAATTATTTATTAATTGTAAAATAATTGTTAAGTCTTTAGAATGGATCAATGTGGTCTTTCGTGTGGGATGTTTTTAAGATTTTATTTAAAAATAGAACTTATATATACATAATTATTTAATTCTTAGAGATTTATAAATCAATCATCTTCAATTTTAATTTTTCAAGTTGACATTCAAATATTAAAATTCATAAGAAAAACCAAATTTAATATATATATATATATATATATATATATATATATATATATATATATATATATATATATATATATATATATATATATATTGTGCCAAAAAAATTAATTGTAAAATAAAAAAGCACTTTTGGGAAATCCAAAGACGCACGTAGATAATTGAAAAAAGAATAAGAAACCACATAATTTTTACGTGAAAAAATCTCAGGAAGAGGAGAAAAAACTATAGGGCTTAGCCCAACAAAAATGCTCCACTATATATCTGCTTTGAAATACAAAATTTAAGTTTTCTCGATAATGGGATTATAAAGTTGTATATAAGAAATTCTGATAATGTGAATTCTAGAATCAAGCACAACAGTACGTAGAAGACTATAATGGTTGTTAGCGGTTGGTGGCTAATAATTGAATCGACAACGACAAGAATGATTTAACTTCAAACTTATAGTTTCTCCCAAAATTGCTTCCAAATCCTCCTCCCTCCTTATGACAAGAATGATGTCCTATTTATAGGAATCTGAGAGAGTTATTTTGGTCATTGTAGCTAATATCTGAAAACACTCCATCAGACGATTCGTATTGATTCATTTGATCATAGATAATTTTTTTTGGTGATTCGACTATTCAAATGACTTTCAATCTGAGCGATTTTAGGCTTGTTGGATTCGACTCATTGAGCCGCTCGATTTGACTATAAGCACGTCAAATTTGGAAGTCATTTGATCATCCAATCAGTGTTCTGAAATTTTTCTACATAGCTTTTGAGCTTGATTCGAGTTCATTTGGGCTCGTTTTGACCCGATTCTAGCATTTTTGGACTCATTTCACTAAGTCGTTTAAATTGATTGTATACATGCTTTAACTTGAGATTCATACTTAATTTATAAATTTTAAAAAGATATATCAATATATATTAATTCCTAAAAATTTGACACTAATACATATAAATATTTGAATGTGACAGTTCAAAAAAAAAAAAAGATAATTAAATTATAAATACAGTTGGTTGATTTGCAAAAAATTATTTAAAAATATAAAATAAACAAAATGAATGTATTTTAAAAATAGTTATATGATAAAATGAAAGTTAAACATATTAAATTTTTTTTAATGTTTGTAATGATATTTCAATTGTATTCAACCTTGATGAAGACAAGTATGAATGAGATGAGGAGATGAGGGGAAAATTTTTGAAGTATTTTAAATTGCTTAAAATTTTACTTTTAGTTTATTTAATTGCTAATCGAACATCAAAAGTTGAATAAGAGGGAAATCCCTCAAATTTATGTTTAAGTTTATTTTTGAGGAAATTTGAGGGGCAACAATTTTCTCACAAAGTAAATTTTGTTCATAAAAATCTTTTCGAAATATTTTATGAGTCCAAGTTGATTTTTGATAATTTAGTCTTGATGACATATTGGACTTCTCAAATTTTCCTCAATGATAATATATTATTTTCAGGAGTCTACTTCTCAATTATCAATTCTCTCAACTTTATTTCATAGTTTTTTTAAGGTTATATTTGAGAAAGCAATGCGAAAATACTTAATTCATTGTGCCATTTAGGAAGTATATTTTGAGAAATTTGTAGTGAAATTTCTGTATTTTCTAATTTAAAGTTGTGCTTTGATTTTTGTGAAATAAAAAAAAGTTGTATACTCATCACAACTCTACAATTATTTTTAATACATCTAAATTTATCCTAAATAGATCGTTAATCTCCTAATCATTTATATAGCTATCATTTTATAATATACCATCGTCTTTGTATCTTTTTTTTCTTTAATATAATTCTATTTTGACAAGAAAAATGTAAATTCTCAACCTATTATTTCCCAAAAGCATGATGTAAAGCATGATGCAATAAGGATAAGGTTAAAATGTTAAAAAAGATTAGAGCAAAAACAGCAGGCATTCCAAGTGACAAGATATTATTTCCCAAAAAAGAAGGGATTTAACAGATTTAGTAGGTTATTGCATAAGCCCATTACTACATTCCGTCCCTTTGAAGAATAAGAATACGTTATTTAATTTTCAAGTTGGAAAAATACAATATAATTTCCAATACAGCTTTTCTAGCAAATCTCTCAACAGTATAAGGGCTCAATTGGTTACTTAAATATATAAAGTAATTATAATTTTTTTTGGAAAAAATTTGAGGGCCTAAGCCCAATTGTATTCCAAAATGAGATAACAGAAGGATAACATAATCCCTTACAGGACTGAAAAACCAATGAAAAAAACAAAACTAAGAAAACAGATCATGGAACATGATCAGGACATAAGCAGAAAAAGAGAATTTCTGCTGAAAAAGAGAAGAAAGCTACATAAACATATGGACTCAGAGATATAAAATATATCAGAGATGATCAAAAACAAGCACAACAGCATTAACATCTTGCAGGGCCATAGGGATTGAAGAGTTCTCTCACGGTTATCAAGCCGCCAGCCAGACGATCCCCAAATATCAAACCTTCAGCAGAATCTGTTCACAATCAAAAGGGGGACCATGGTTGCAGAATGACCATCCAGGTGAGAGAAGCAGTATAAGAAGCTAAGTCGAATAGTTGTGCAAGGAGAACCTCATCATTGTCCATGACAAACAGAAAGAAGAAGAACCGAGAAAACACGCAGCCAACAGAAACATTCCAGAAAGTGAATATAATTTCATTTTCATTCACTTTTGATTTAAAATGAAATCATCACATGTGAGATTTTGAGGGTGTTTATAGAGTTTTACGCCAACATTAATACATTATTATAACCAACCAAATGAAAAAAATATAATTAATTCATCTTTTTTCACATGAATTCTAACTTCAAGCAACCAAATGGACCCTAAACGAAGGACCTTAAAAGCCAACAGGCACTCAGTGATTTACTAACGCTAACTTGTTTCGTTGAGCTTAGGGTAAGCTAAATGTGAACTAGCAAAGCACGAAATTTGTAGACTTATACCGTAAACGGATTTAAGCCGTTTGGTTGACAAAAAAGATTAACTACAAAAGTTCAGAATTTGACTGAAGAAGATGAAAAGCTTTAGCCTAAGTAGGAAGTTATTGTGTTACAAGTTGATTAATCAATAACTATGTTGGATAAATTAATTAGCTTAATTAATGATTATTCATCAAGCCCAACGACGAAGGTAAAGGAACCTCTAATTTATGGATCTGCAATCAATATCCATTTTTAGAGCATTCCCAAAATTGAAGTTTTAGTCTTAATGCGTGTTGCCATTTTAATTAAAAAAGTTTCAAGAATTTGGCAACATCAACTAGGCGAGAAACTACAGAGAAAGAGTGAAAAAAAATTTGACTTTAACATTCTTATCACATTAGTACCATCATTCTTACTTTTTCCAGCCGAATGCCAAGAAACCACGAATTAGAACAACGTCCAAATGAATGGAGTCGGAATCCTGATCTTTATCCTAAACCCTTACCTGCACTGCATCAATAGAATCAGAATCCGAATCCTTGACAAGCCACTCCGATCCATCCGCCGAAACACCATTAAGAACTAAGCCTAACCCGCCTTTCACCGACGAAGCCCCATCCCCAATCGTGTAAAGCACCTCCTCAAACACATCGTCCTTCCAATAAACCTTAGGCTTGTAGGAAGTGACGATTCCATCGGGGATTCGAAGCCTTAGAGAGCTCATGTTCCTGACAGTGAGTTCATCCGTTGGCACATCGCCGGACTCGGAGAACTTGATGCCCTTTCTTCCGAATCTTTCCTCCAGGGATAGGGAAGGAGACTGGTCGGTGGCGATGGGTGATGCTCGAAGAAGATGAAGGGACGTGGGTTTGGGAAGGTGGAATGAGAGGAGGGAATGGGGAGCCATGGAAGGCACTGAGAGTGGCGGGAGGCTTAAGCATCCTGGCTTCATATTTGGGGTTTTTTTTTGGATTATGGGCAGTTTTTTCGCGGTCCACACTTTTTTTTTCTTCTTCCCCCTATTTATAGTAATTTTTTCTGTCCTTTTCTTAATTTTTTAAACATTTAAATAAATTTAATCACTAATTTATAATATATATATATATATATATATATATATATATATATATATATATATATATATATATATATATATATATATATATAAACTTCAATATTAAGAATTCTTATTGAAAGTTTAAACTAGCAAACTAATTGTGCATTTGAAATAGCTTTCTAACTATTTTATTTTGAAAGATTTACATGCATATCACACAAATTTTATGTATTTACATATCTAACAACTAGAGTTAGATATTTACTTATCTAATACTTTCATATACTTTAAAAGGTGTATTTCACTTTTAAAAGTGAGTGATAATGATAATTTTGATGTTATGTTGAAGATTGAGTTATATATATATATATATATATATATATATATATATATATATATATATATATATATATATATATATATATATTAAAGTTTAGGTGTTAGATATGTAAATATATAAGAATTGTGTGGTGTGTGTAAATCCCCCTTTTATTTTTTAAAAAATAATCATAGTTATGTTTGACTATAAGATTTTTGACTCATTTTAAAAAAAATTATGATAAAAATATACTTTTAAGAATGAGAGTTATCAAAATATAGTGGCTATCAGAAAATTAATATTTAAATTTTTCAAAAAAAAATTTTATAATACACACAAACAATTTTTAAAAAAATGTTTTTTCTATAACAACTTTATAATCAATTTTTTAAAAATTTACAGCAGATTCTAAGCTGACTTTCTTTAATTTAATGAGGCCTAATCTAACTTTAAATAAATGTTATGAATTATATATATATATATATATATATATATATATATATATATATATGGTAATGCTTAAAATATATAATCTAATTATTAGCATAATTGAATTTATAAAATTTATTAATCTTCTTAACTTTCAGAGTAAGCATCTAATATTTGATAAGATGCTATAATTTACTAGTTTTAATTATCGCTATAAGTAAATAACTTTTCCCAAAAATTTTATAAATATATACACTAAATAAATAATTTCATGTTTATTATAACATTTTAAAAGCGTATCATATAAATAAATAAATTTAAACATTAACTCATTGTTCATTTATAATGGTGAATATACTCATTTGTTTTTAAATAAATGGTAAAGTAAAAGCACAATAAAATTCTCTTTTAATAATAACTTATTTTTTTATTTGGTTACTTAGTCTATGTTATTTTATCAAATTTATTATGACTTCTACACTTTAAAAATTATATATTATTAAATGTATATGCATAATAAAAATATTAAAAAATAGTTTATATATATATTAATTTTTTTCTTTTTAATATTTAAACATAACTAAATAATTTAAATAGCACCTAAGGAATTATATCATTTTTTATTAAATTTATAAATAAATTTTTTTCTTGCAATTAGGCTATATATTTAAATTTTTAGTCTCAAATGCATGATTAATTTGGCTTGTTTAAAACTCAATTTTAGCTCAAACTCAATTAGAAAACCATTAAATAAGATTTAATAAGATTGTAAGCTAGGGTTCCAAGGAAGTCATGAGCTAATTTTGAGAATGTTCATTCCAAAAAAAAAAAAAAAAAAGCCCTGAATAAAGTGTTCGTTTTGCTTAGCCTAATACATATGATGGGATGAATTAAATAAACCTTTGTTTAAAATAGTCTGTGATAGAACAATTTAAAATAAAGTGAATCCGAGTTTTAAATTTTTGTGTAAATTACATTTGGGAAAGAAACTTTACTCTTTTAAAATATAAGAGTCTGAATTCTCTCTCTCTCTCTCTCTCTCTCTCTCTCTCTCTCTCTCTCTATATATATATATATATATATATATATATATATATATATATATAGACTCACATGTTTTTTTTATTAGAATGAATCTTAAAACTTGTTGAAGGAAGCCACTATTGTCAAAAAGGATAAATATTGTAAGCCTACATAATCACAAAAGGCTTAACTTTCTGTGTTATTATAAAATTCGCTTTTTTACAAGTGCAAAGTTTACAAATTAAAAAATGTGAGAGAAAAAGTGAGAAACTATTATTTTGAGAAGAACAGAGATGTTATGAGTGTTGAGAAATTATAGACTAAATATGGAAACTAGATCGAGAGATTCAGAGCATACTTAGAACGAATAAAGCAGAGAAACACAAAAAAATACTATATTTTATGTGAAAAAACCTGAGAATGGAAAAAAACTATGTAGCCACATCATCAAAAAATTTACTATGAAAAAAAATTGAGGAGAATTGTACAAATCACATTTTACTTCATTCTCACTCATAATAGAATAGTAAAAAGTATGAAAAAAATGGCATAAAATTACTCTATGATGAACTCCCTCACTTCGTAGCGCCGTGGTGCCATGATCCTTTCACTTAAGCGCTGGCATCGTTGTCCTCCAGGCTTTTCTGCATGGGTTATGGTGTCGCAGCGCTACTCTTGCAGCGGCGAAGTGCTGGCCTCTCTATCTTACTGCATTGGTTCCCAGATCTTAATGTCGCAGTGCTGCCTCCTATAACGTCGAGGCATTGGTTTCTTTGTCTTCCTAATGCAAACTCATAGATTCGAGCATTATTGCGCCATCCTCCTGGTATTGAGGCAATGCCTTTTCTATCTTTGATTCAATGATATCTAAGTCATAGCACTGAGGCACTCTGCAGCAGAAAAATTTTTTAGGGGCCTACTGCCCCCTAGCGAGCTCAACATTGAGCTCAACCGATGAAAATAAAGGCTGAGTTAACAATGCATCTAGGTTGATCAATACAATCAAGCTCCACAAAATAACATTAAGCCCATAAAAAACTATGGTGCCATAACTGATAAAAAAGAGAAATATAAGGATTAAACTCGTAATTGTACCACTCCTTTATTGCTATTTGTATTCACAGTAAAATATTTTACCATACAAAATAGATGCACTTTTGGTGCAGCCTGATGGATTTAGCCAAAACATATTCAGACTTAGTGCTAATTTTTTTTCCTTGGTCACTTTAGAAAATCATGATAGGTTTGTAAAGATGCTTCATCTATCATTTACAGCAGCTCATTAAATCCTATTTCTTTATCATAATGAACTCTCATGGTTTGTAATTCCTAATTCCTTCAATAAATTGATTGCTTCTAACCAATTTGCTCATTGTTTGAAAAATTTGTAGGGCAGTGGTCTTGGGTTTAGGGTAATAAGGATGGGATATGAAGACATTTACATAGGTACCCCAGGTTCTTTCTTCCAAAAATATGGAAAGGACTACTTCATCTGCACAGGTTCAGCATCCATGCTAGTGCCTGAAGTCTTGGAGCCTGGAGATGAATGGAGAGCAGCCCAGGTTATCGAGCATGATAATTTGTAATCATAATTTGTATTGAATATACTATTTATGTATTAAATAAATCAACTATTGATTTTCTTTTTTAATTTATAGTTCCAAAGCTTAAATATCATCAAATGATAATTAACATCGATCATAATATAAACTTTTTTATTAAGAGCAAAAGATTGCTAAAAGGTCTACTAACCCGTGGAGATCTTCCCCTACTTATAAATTTAGATTGACTTGTGGGTTGTTCATGATTGGTTACATAGATTCTTAAGTACAATCATGTAATTAGTTATGCAATTATGCAAAGTGTCTCATGTAGTTATGATGTTTTTAAGATTTGCTTCAAATTGCATGTATGGGCCATATGGCAAATAGTATATTTTCAACTCCCTAAATAAAATTTATTAGTCTATAAATGATAAGATGAATTTATGAATTTGTTATTACCAAAATATACATGATAGATCCTTTAAAAACATCTATTACACTTTGCAAGATTTTTAACCGTAAAAATTGTCCATAAGTGCTGAAAAATAATGAACATTATATGCAATCATACTCGGGAGACAAATTATGAAATTATAATTAGAGATGGCTGTTAGGCTTCAGCACCAATGAGAGTAAGAGTTGTGATTAGGAGTGTAAATGAGTAGAGTCGAGTTTTGACTTAGTTAAGCTAAGCTTATTTAAACCCTGTTGAGCTTGAGCTCGAACTCGACTTGATTTAAAGAAAGTTAAGCTTGAGCTTAACTTGAATGCTCGAGCTCGTTTAAAAAGTTCGATAAATTATTAAACTGATATTATGATACACGATAATTATAGCTCGTCATTATGTAAAGGAGCCGGCTCGATAATCTACCGAGCCGACTCAAACTAGGCTCAAAAATTTTTCAAGCTTATGAGCTCGAGCTCGTGGCTCGATAAGCTTGGCTCGCGAGCTCGTTAATGAGCCGACTTGGCTCGTTTACACCCCTAAGTGTTATTTGTGTAATAGCCAAAAAAAAAAAAAAAAAAAATCGTAGAAACTTGGTGCTGTATTGCCACATCTCCAATAAATATTTAAAAAATTATATTAAACAGATAAAACATTATTTAACATGTCTATAAGATATTTAACTATGCCCATGCCCTCACAGTAAGGTATTAGGATTGTAAAATATACAATATATCAATGCTCCCTCAACAAAATATAAAAAAATCTCAGCCAAATAAACCACAGAACGTAGATACTGTACAGGATAAGGCCTATAAGGCTCATATATTACCATTAAGAAAATCTGAAACAATATGTGCGTCAGCGACAGAAGCCACTGTTCATGGCGACAAGAAGCTTTTGTTCCTCCCCAAACTTCACCCAAAGAAATTCCAGTCACCTCAACCGATCCATCAAGTTTCCCTATTTCTTCAACCTTCAGAATCCAAAGCAGAGAGACAACTTCTCGCTGAAATCATGGACTGAAAGCTTACCTTCTTCACCTATCAATGTGAAGTACTTAGAAAGAGAGTTCTGTGGCCATGGCGCTGCATTTGAAGCAATTGGCGATGACTGTGTCATCAAGATGGAATTGGAAGAAGGCAGCACTGCGAATATGGTTCTGCCAAGTGGACTCATCACATCTTATAAGCCGACGATGTGGCACGGTGGCAGGGTAGAAGTGCTTCATACCTTGGTATCAGAGAATCAGAACGGAGAAGCCATTGTTCAGGGAGGGGTCTCCATGGATCTTAAATGTGTGAGTGATGGTGGATTTGCATGGTCACCAACTACTTGGGCTCTTCACGATGTTAGAGGGAGCTCTGATAAGTTTATTCAGGTAACCAATATCTGGTTCTCACTGAAGTTTACTTGCAGTTTTTTTTTTAAATTAGTCCTAAATAATAACGTAATTAGCTAATTAAATAGTTAAAAAAAATATTTAAAAATAGTCAGTGGGTCAGCGGGCGGCGTTAACTGAGCGGCGGTCGGTCGCCGTCGCCTGTGGCGGCGGCTAATAATTTTTTTAAAATGAAATTAACGAACTTAGTTTTTTGGTATATCATTTCATCGGTTGTCAGTTCTGCGTGGTTGGTATCCTTGAAAATAAAAAATTCCAGCTTTAATGTTGGCGTATTTTGTGAATCTCGGTAGGGTAGCGCTTTTTTGCGTATATATAAATTTTGAAGTTGCGAAAGTGAAAGTTAATCTGACATTTCATTTTTTATTAAATATCTGAGGATTATTAAATACATATAATTCGGTAATATCAAATCTCTTAATATATTATATATAAATTGAAACTTTAATTGGTTTCTTATTCTTGAAAAATAATCATTTCTTTTTTATATTTGAAGATGTTATTTAACACTTAATACTTCTTTCACACATTAAAACTTGTAATGAATTTTGACTCTAGATATATTTTCATTTCTTTACCATAATAAATACATATATGATAAATAGTTTTAAATTAGATTTGAGCTATAATTAATTAAATCTTCATCTCTCACGTGAGTTAACAAAATTAAATCGCATCAGGATAACCTGATGAGAAGTGGGTGAATGAGTAAACATAAAAAATATATAAAGCGTAAATACATGTCATCAAACGTACAAAAAAACATAATACATCTATCGTCGATGCATGGTGGAATCGCATCGCTGAGTGTAGTGGGATGGTGGTCGTCGCGGCCGATCACGCAGATGATGCTGTCGATGGTCTCCTCCTCTTCCATCCATGGGGTGTTGCGATCTAACCTGTAACATGTATGGCCGAAGCGTGGCAATGAATACGTAGCTCCGTATGCGGTCATATGTAAAATGAGATGGGAATATCGTGATTCGCATTCCATGTGCATTTTGTGCATTCTATATGAATATTGGGGTGTGTAAATGTGCAGGTATCCCACTGGGACAGAGGATGGCCACATCCATTGATGGAACATTTGATCGTCGCGAAGTCTCGGAATGTCGGTATCCGTCGAGTGTCGCGAGATATCATATCATATCTCACGATTCATATTATTCGAAAGATGTCGATATTCTATCGTCACCTCTGTAGAAATAACGCAGAATATGTCCCGATATTCAAAATATGGTCCAGCATCTGCAGAAATTTATGAGTGTATCGTTGTTACAAAAACAAATTTTAATCACTATACATTTAAACTAAGCAATTCTGCGGCGCGTGGGGTAGTATGTGTCGGGAGGAAGTGTGCGCGCGCTTATGAAATATGAAACGATACCGTCTAATCGGTTGATCGGCCGCTCACATCGTGATGATGAATCCATAACGACAACCATCGCGTCTTCGCTCCACGGTCTGATGTAAGAGTTGTGATAATGGACAATCAACGTCGGCTCTTTTATCGCCATTGAGCGATAGATCATGCAACATCAATGGTAGGAGACATGCCGACTGCGAGCACCGGTCGAGGCGGTACCACTCTACCCTCTTCCAACATATGATCGATCTGGTGCCATATTTCTGTCGCGTAACATATATCGCGGCGCATGGCGGATCGATGTCGTATGGCTCAGGACCATTATATAACATAAGTTATTATTGTAATAAACATCCAATAATGAGTAAAGGCAATAAACTACAATCGGATCACGACTTTGCGAAATCCGTCCAACTCATCCCATAAGCTCGATATTGGATCGCGACATTTCTAACATAACCTTCATTCCATCGAATCCTGGTCCAATTCGATATATAGGATATGGATGTAGGTCTTCCCCATGAATGTGCTCCCGTGCCCTATCTGCGGTAAATGAACACATCCGTGTTGGTGCGGCGTTGATTTTGTTGCTTCATGTAATTCCCGTATAGATGAGTGAGCGCGGTGACGGCAAACTCAGGTGAGCGTGTCAATATCGCGAGTAATGGTAGATCAGTAGGTGAACCAACACGAGTATCAGCGAAAGAAAAATCGATGGCAAGCGGTATGTATGCTCGACGTCTAGTGAATTGTAGTCCGGTATATCTAAATATGAATCACGGTAGTATGTCCATAACCATCGTGAAGCAGTGCGTGCATGAGCTGTCCCATTGGCGTGATGTGATATGCGGATGGAATCTGAGCATTCGGTGGTTTATAATCTGGGCATGTACCACCATTGATGTGTTCACCCCACTCTTCCCGATCAGGTATTACGTGGAATTCACCCTGGTAGGTGTTGATATAGTTTTGCTATAGTGCGAGACATAATGGGCGTGGTTTATATATCGTTGACACGGCAATCCGCGCGCATGGTAGATGGTAACTGCGATTGTCTGTACACATTTACTCGTTATTTTCACTTTAATTCGAAGGTCTTAGTGACAACACGCGGTACTCGGACATGCTTATTCGCGGTTTAGGAAATCTTCTTGCTCGTTCGTTCGCAGCGTTACATTAATCGTGGAAGAGCGATGTTTCTGTTGTTCGAGTTATAGGCGATTGAGCGTTTCATGAAAAGGGATACTGATGTTGTAGTATCTCGTAATCGAAGGCGGTAAACGCGTGCTCTTTTAAGCACACATTGAAGCACTCAGCTAGCGCTTGTAGTCATTATGCCGTACATCATGTCGTATGAGTAAGACCATTGTTGAGCGTCCCCAAACAGTCGTATACCTCCTGCTGATATTCTTGATGTCGATATATATCGCTTAAAAATCGAATATCATCCGTGTTTCTGCGTACATTTTTTTGAAATGAATCAACATGCGTATTAACGGCTTTGAAGTTCTCTCCAAATGGCAACGAAGCGATGTCTTTGCCCAGGAAAGATATATGCGGCCACCCAGGCACTGCGTACATCGAGATGAGGCGAGATCACCCTTGTAGAAATTGATGGGACCAAGTCTTATAATGCAAAACCAAACCCATAACTCGATGCTCTCGATTCAATCCAAAGGCGTAGAACAAGCTTATTCGTCGATCCCATTCTGATTAGCGGTGTTCCACTTTGCAGAAGAAAAGTCCCATCAAGGCATAGAAGGCGGCGTAATCTGCCAACCTCTTATTGAAGGCTCAAATGACCAAAACAACGTTGGAATCGTTGATTGTTGAATGTATCCATATCCCGCGTAGATGTACAAACAGCAGATGAATTTTCCAATGTTTTGTAAGATTCCTCCCAACCAAAATAACCTTAACCTTTTCGTGCATCCCAAGCCTTCATGTAGGACTCTTATATTGAACACTTCAATTTTCTGATTTTCTGAAGCGGATCAGTTGGCGTCGATTGCGGGTTGGATGATAATAATGAGCTGGCGTGCATTCTGCATGTCCGGCATTAAGCTTGAATATATATATGAGGTGCGCTAGTAAACTACCGCGCCCGATCTTAAGCGATCTTGCATGTAAGCTCCACAAATATGGTTTACACAGGTTAGAATGATGTTATTGCACCGTGAATTTTAATTGATTTAAAAGCACAAATGTACTCATTGTTCGATAGAATACTCAATAGAATGCTCTTGAATTGAAAACACATATCTTCAAATAATTCATCACGGAATGCAATCTCAAAGGCCGAATGATCGATGGGCCATCGAATGAGTCTCATCCCATTCTACTTTGTTTTATAAATAATCGTTATTAGGTATCGGGTCTTCTTGTATGACTTGTAATTGGCAATCAATCCAACAGGGATGATTACGTGGTAGGTAAGTTGGCGTTACGCGGTTATCATCCTCCTCATCATCATCACTTCTTCTCTCCACAGGCATAGTTTATCCAACATCTTGATTGGGTAGTACATTCATCTCATTATCTTTTAAGTCACATTGTGAGCTTGTCCAAAAAGAAATCGTTTCTCTTGCTTTACATTCCATAACTTGAAAAGGCTGGTGCGATGCTTCGGTCTTTCGTTGAGCTCTCTCGCATTCCTCTATATTGTTAACCTCCCCTGTCTCTGCCCATTCATAACTTGACATAAACCACAATAGGTTGTGCACGTCTTTGCGCCGGTAAGTATAAACCACGACTTCTCATCGATGGGGTTCAATAAATCCAGCCGATAGGAAAAGCGATGATTCACGAACTTTATTGGATCTATCTTTGATACTTCATGATTCGTTTTAATTCCTCGAATCTAATCCGACGTGGGATTTGGGTGACGATTTTTCTCAATATATGTTAGAATGAAATCGTCATTTACTCTCGTTCATATAATAAAGCTATCTGAGAGACTCATCACTAAGTCAATAATAGACAACATAATCTTTCGAGATAAATGCAAATAATTTAATTAAGGAGAAATACAACGGGGAAATGAAATGCTATTTATTACACCTGGCCGATTGGATTCATATATGATATAGAGACTACAAAAGAATATTAATATTTTTTATCATAAATGTTATACTCTCATTTATCATATATTAATATAATAAGTCTTCATAGCTTCATTCATCGATCATCAAGTATCCTCATTAACAACTTACAATCCTTTTAAACCAAAAGATTAGATGTGACACAACTCACAAGTCACTTAGAACAACGGTGACAATTATACAACCTTATTTTCTTGTATTTACATTACTTTACTCTAAAATAAACAAAAGAAAGCATTAAATACATTTTTCTAAACAAAACAATACAAACAACCTCATTTTAAGTCATGTTTATAATTTAAGTCAAACTATTAAAAATATTACTCCAAAAATCTATAAATAGTCTATCTTTCTAAAAATGAGAGGGACTTAGAGCCAGATAGAGATCACATATTTAAAAAAATTCTCAAAACTCTATCAGTTTTCCTCATCTAATATCATCTAATTACCATTATTAAATAATCATCATTTGACTGATATTGTCAAACTTTCATCTCTAAATCACTCATTTATTTACTATATTCAAACAAGGATGCTCTCTAATATCAATAAGATTGAAGCATTCCATCGACACTAACATCATTACACACCATAGTCAATAAAATTGATAAAGGTCATCACTACTAATATTAATTAATTGTCATTGTCAATAAGACTAATGCATATCTCATATATTGCTTTAAATTCATGATTCACACAAAGTTTTGAAAAAAAAATTGAGTGATCATACATGCATCCATTATATTTTTTATATGACAAATTTAGTCATAAATTTCGTATACATTTATATAAATATATTAAGTCTTGAATTGAAGATCTTGTAATTGACTGTTTAAATATTTATCATAAATGAACAATATTTAAATAATTGCTTATCTTATCAAAAGTATTTTTTTCAATTATACATTTCTAAAAATAGAGTTTAAATTGTCATAGATTTAATTTTAATATTGCATCAATAATCATGTTCTAATAAAAGATACATATCTTATAAAATAAATTAAAATGAAAAAAAAATATGATTGTGTTTCTTAAATAAAGATTGAAATTCTATATTGATTTAACATCAAATATGGACACCCAAATAATATCTGAAAGCATGCCAATTACAATAATAAAACATGCCAATTACAATAATATGATACATATTATCCTCAAGAATTTTACAACCTCAATTGTGTTCAATAATAATTGAAGATTGTTCAATCATTATTCAATCTTCGTTCTATGAAGTTCCTAAACACCACATACAACCTCATAGAATACAAAAACCGCATAAAAATTAATCTTCCCTACAAAAATGAGATCTACCACAAATTAACCGCATAAAAAATGAGATCTACCAAAAATTATCATGAAAATCAAACTAAATAGCTTAAACATACCTATTATACCCATAAAAATATAAATCTAACAAGTTTTTTTTTTTCATTTGAGATAAAAAATACCTAAATCGGCGAAAAAATCCAACGAAAAAACTTCTTGGCCGGCAGCAAGATTCCTTGGCCGGCGGAGAGAAGAGCCCTTGCCGGCGACGGGGACAATGTCCAGAGCTTGAATGGGGAGAGGAGAAGCAACGTGACGGTAAAAAAACAAGAAAACCTGAGAGCTGAGCTCTCGGGTTCAGAAAAGGCCCTAAATTTAGGTTCGCTCGTCGGTGACGCTGAGTATTTTAAATTTTTTTTAAGCGAGTTAATTAGCTAATTACATTTTTAATTAGGGCTAATTTAAAAATTAATCCAGTTTACTTGCTATAAGCTTTCAGGCCAAACAAATCAGGGTTTATTTGGGGAAGGCTTTTGTCTCTAAAAAAATTATCATAGTTCTATTCGGTTATAACCTTTTTACTAATTTCAAAAAAATTTATGGTAAAAAAAACAGAGTATAATAAATTTGACATCCAATGCAGTACTCCATAGAAATGATTGAAGAATAAGAATTCAGAAAGGAAATCACAATATATTTGAGATAAATTAATGATAATATGATGATGCTGTTGCCGATGTTAATGTTAAAATAATCTTATTTAACAAAGGTGTAACTCATATCTACTTGCCCAAATTGCAAAATGGAAGCAAAGTGCTTGGTGTCTCTCCGGGAAGACCAGATATCTTCTGAACTAACGGTCACCAATTCAACACCATTCTTCATTCAGTTACAAGGAGGTGTACTGAACCATTTTACAGTTAGAACACCAGACGCAACCTATGCCGTGGGCCTCCAAGGCTCAAACTACTGCCACAAACAAGCAACAGCAACAGACTTCAGCATAATTCCACCTACAGACTCAGCAAAGGATGAAAGCTCATCAGCATTCTTCAGATCACTAGCACAGAAAGGATTTGATGGTTTGTTTTCTGGTTGGGGCAGGAAAAAACATCAGAATGTGGAAGAAGAAGATGAAGAGAGAGAAGAATGCAGTGATTATGTTCAGATGAACGAGAAGTTAAGGCAGAGTTTACACTTCCACGCCTGTCGAGTTCACAGTGATTGACAGAGTAATGATCTCACTTGAGTTCTTCACTTGGTCACTTTGTCAAAAAATTTTAAAGTTCTTAAGTCTCATGTTTGAAATGTATTTATCTGTGTTGCAACAAGCTAGTTCTTGACATAATCGAGTTAGAACTGATCCTCTTTTTTGGTTCTGAAACAGGGAAGAAGAAACTCAGTGGTAATTCAGAAGAGCGGATTCGAAGAACTTTACATGTTCAGCCCTGGTTCTGATCATAACTGGTATGGAAAATATGCATTTGTCTGTGTTGCACCCTGTGCATTCTTAAAACCAATAATACTAGGTCCTGGAGGAATATGGAAGGGAGACCAGTATTTGTATAACCCAAATCTTTAACTTCATATCTATAGTTTTGCATTCTGAGTTCATTAAATTTATCTCTGGACACTTGCAAGTCTCCAAAAGTTCTGTAATTATCAGCTGGATTGCGTCATTGTGGAAAGCATGTAGAACAAAATGAGGATACAGAATAATGTTATCCTATATTCACAACATTGTATTTTCCAATTGATTAAGCATGATAGAGGATGCAAGCAGGCAACTGACACTAGTTTAAAAATTCTTAAGAATATTCACATGAGAGCTGCCAAGTCCTCAACCTCCTTCAATTGAGATACAAAACAAAAACCCCATTGTCTAAGATTATATTTCTCTCTCTCTCTCTCTCTCTCTCTCCATCCTTGCATGAGAAACGAAGATCTCAGTGACATAAATAGGCAATTGTATATGTGAGCTACTTCGCATAAAAATAGACTAGGAGAAAAAGTAAAACAAAGATGACATAATAAGACTATGTAATAATATGTTTGGGTTAAATCTCAAAGTGATCCCTCGACTATTTACATGAGATTAATTGTCACAAAGTATCACACTTATCAATTTGGTCTCTCAACTATGAAAAAAATTGATCTAAAATAGCCCCTTGGAGTAAATTAAAATTAATTTTCTGTAGTCAAGGGACTAAATTGGGATCAATTTTGTTTCATGATTTCTATATGAGGGACCATATTGAATCAATTTCTCATAGTCAAGGGATTGTATTGGAGATATGTGATATTTTGAAACTAAATTGGCCACATACAAATAATCAGAGGACTATCATGAGATTTACTTCCACAAATAATCAGAGGTGCTCTTTTGTACCAACAACACGCAACTATGAGTAATTAGATTTTATCATATCACTAATATAACTGAAATGGGACATAAAGGACACCCATCACACTAGAGTGGTGAAGAAAATTTCCATTTGTTTCACATCATAACACACATAAGCTATGAAAATAGGAATAGCCTTGCACCCATCTTTTCTTGATATTATTTGATTTATAATCACTTTCATGTTCATACCAAACAAAAAAATAAAAAATAAACTGTCACAAAAAATGGACCCCCAAAGAAAAAAACAACTAATAAGACATTTCTCAAAACCCCTTATTTTTTGAGAATCTCAGCATATTTGATCCCCACACCATCTCAACTCCTCCCCAAGGTTTCATATAAAACACAGTTCCAGGCCACATTTCACAAACTGAACTAAAATATTGATGAAGCCCAAAAAATAATAGTTATGCCGCCGTGCATCTTATAACAAATGAAACAACATTCTCAGAGACATTTCCTGTCTAGCTAATATTGCACTTAACACCACCAGACAGAAAATTTTGTCAGAACTGGTATTTATTTACCAAGTCAGGCAAGAAGATTATAAAGCAGAAGAAATCGATATGAAAAAGACGACACTTTTAAACCTTCCCAGTGATCACAAGACCATTATTAGAAAGAAAAAAAAAAATTTCTCAAGATAATCCTCAACACCATCCCAAATTTGACAGCAAGGAAGAAATACCACAAGTTTGATCATTTCTGCTGCCTGCATATTGGGCAAAACCACTTCCTTTTGAATCTCGTCGCCGGGATCAGGCCTACACACGAGTAGTGAAACCACTCGCCACCCTCACACTGCAATAAAAAAGGGAACACAGCTGAAACATTAACAAAAGAAATGGCAGACAGTCTAATGCAAGAAAATTTTGAAGGGAACAAAAATAAAATCAGATTAGAAGCTCAGAGAAGAGATGCATGGACAATCTTGAGTTGATCGAACATAGTTTTTGGATAAATTAAGCATTATTTACTGAAGCCATAAGATATGCATTATTCCATATTGAATTCTACTACACAAATTTGTAGAACAGCATAAATCAGAAACAAAATATAAGCAAATAAAAGGAGGAGAGAAGAGAAAAGAACTACAGTGTTAGGAAACAAAATGCATTGAAAAGTAAATCGATCAAATAAACTAACTGGCTGAAAAACAAACGCACATTTTCATTATCACATGCGATCATCTCACCATAAGACACCTGCAAAAGAAAACAAAATCATTTTAAATAATCTTATGAGGATCAGAGAATTAAAATTGCATGCTTGAGGAGAAAAAATTATGGTAAACCTGATTGCAAACACAATATGTTGGTTCATCAGCATCAACAGCAGCAACAACAGATTTCTTATGACTTCTAGGAGGGGGCATCAGCTTAAGATCCATGTTCCTCTTTCTGATCCCCTTCAATTGAGGTGTAATATATCCTCTTTTTCGCTTCTCCTCCCTGATGACCAAAGGCAATGGCGGAAGTATGGCTGGTTCATCTTCTGGTGTTTCCCCCTCTGTAGTAGCAATGAAATTGTCAAAATGTATTTTCAGTATCACAAACTGAAAATTAGGAGACTGAGAATTTTTCCAAGTACTAATTACTTAAGTTGTTCTTATATTTAAGTTATGGATTAAACCTCTAGCAATGTTTCTTGAAAACAACAAAAAATATCTGTTTATAAATGCCAACTCACTCAACAGAAAATATTATAAACCCTGATAGAACTTTTGAAGGATTATAATCAGGCATTGTTTCTCTACTTTTGTTCATGGTTGTTGTACCTTGCTTTAAAAGCTCTGCAAACTGATTCAGATCTTCATCAAGTCTTTTCATATGTCTCTCTAACTATATTGCAAAAAAAAAAAAAAAAAAAACAGATAAGAAAAGAAAGTTAAGTAGAGAAAAAGAAAGCGTCACAAAGGACACTATCACCCATAATATCTAAAGAGGACTTAAGCACATAGTTTCTACTCTCTTATATAGGGTGATAGTTGATGGCATATGATCCCTCAACTATTTGTGGGAGGACCATTTTAATCTCAAATTATACAAAAAAGCTAATTAGATCCAAGACTCTTAACAAAGAACCCCAAAAGGCCCCGCTATTAAAATTAATGAAAATAGAAGTTAAAGTTAGAGGATGCTGTAGAAAAAAAAGGCATGTTGGGAATTTACATCTTGAAAGTTAAAAAATCTAATAAACGACTTTTTTTAATTTGGGATAATTTGTAGAAAATTTATCAATATAATTGCTAAAATTTATAAATTTCCTCATTGAGCATTTAAAGAAGTAAGAGATAATGAGAAATATTACTGACATTATACCCCAAACAAAGTAAAAAATAGGAAATTTTATTTGTAGAAATTGCAGTATATGAACTCCTAAATACCTTCATTTTTAGCTTTATTTGTTAACTTTAACTTCAATTTTTGTTACTTTTAAGGACAAGATCATTTTGGCTTATAATTTTAGAGTCCATGAGCTAAATCAAATGTTTCATATAGTTGTAAATTAAAATGGCCCCTCAAAAATAATCATGAGACCAATTTGATCGTTTTCTCTTAAACATGATAATATATAACAATTTGCATTTATGCGGATATGACTTGGTAAATTATGAATAATATGCAAGCTAACATTATTAAGAAAAAATAATAATATCAAGTAAGTCAAGAAGAACAAGAAATGTTAAAACTCCCCAAAGTCATCAATAATTAAAATAGAACCACTTCAATTACCATTAATTAATACTATAAAGTGCACAATAATCTGACACATAAGACCTTTTTACTTAAATATATGATGTTTTATTTACATATAAAAAATTTTACTCCAACATAGGTATTTTTTTCATACAAATATAAGGGTTTACTAAATTTTAAATGTGTACATTCATATTTGCCTAAGTAGGAATAATGAAGTCATGATATGAACTTAAGAGAGATATGAGAAGTCTTGGAATAATGGACTGACATAAGATGCTCTTAACTTAGAAGTCACATACTAAGAAGTAGCCCAAAGCCTCATAAGTACCAAGTTGCCTACAAACTAGCGTCTATTTTTCATACTAATCACAGAGAGTACTTGTTAATCTATTGAGTGTACTCATCAAAAGTACCCACTGACCAACAAGTTCACCTACTTGCTTAGAGCACTCTTCCACTTACTGTAAATACTTGTCATAAGAAATTGTCTTGTTGATTGAGTCACTTCTCGACCCTTTGAGAGAAATTGTCAAAAACTCATACTTTCTGGCTTGAGGGCTTGCTTATAAAACTTGCTAATTCTTCGAGGGCACAAGCCTGTAATATAAAACCTATCAACTTACTCAGAGTTACATTCAATCCACAAAGTGGACTCGCTTACTACACAACTAGATAGAACAAGATCATCCTATTCTTTCTTTTGTAATTGTATCAAGTTGCTTATTTTGTAGCACCAATCTTGAACTTCATAAATAAATAGGGAACAAAAGTTAAAAACAGGAACATGAAACTTGATATTAATTTCTAGGCTTTGAATTGAGATTTATCTTTCACTTTCTCTTTTTCTCTAAATTTTGTTTCTTTAACTCAGTCCAACTCATCTTATTAGATTATGGGGTTCAACAAGATTTTTTGTAAACCATTCTTTGAGATCTAGCTCACCTATCATATCTTGGTGTGCTTCCTTTTTCGAGTAAGATCTACGTTATTCTCCATAGATAATTTTGGATCTAACATCCTTTTAAATAAGGTAAGCATTGATCATTCCAAAGACCAAAAAACTAGAACATGGATCACGTCGACAATCACAAGAGATATTTGCATGTTGAGCAGCTTAAAAACTATGTGACCTAAAATAGTTATAAATCAAACTGAACCATCTAATAATGATGATCTTGAATATCTATGAGCAATTTTTTGCAAGTTGTTCATTCTCCTCTTTTCCCTAGTGAATAAGCATCTACTGTGTCAATTATGACTCAACATTGCCTAACTTCAATGATCCCTATCTTGACCATGCATCATGCTTATGAATTTAGTCTATAAAAGTACAATACTATTGAAACTTCCCATCCTTGTTGCTCAACCAATCATGAAACTCAAGCGACAAACACTTTCTTTGTTCAAATTATGGAGGCTCAACCATTATTAAAGTTCAAGAACCTTGTACAGTTGCAATTAATTTTTACATAAGTTGAATTCCGCTAACAACATTACACATTAAAAGTCGACTAATTCCCTCTCTACTATCAGTGATATGGTTAAATCTTATCTACTGTTCACCACCTTCAAGGAGGTGCCACTACGGTGGTGTTTTGCCTTCCTCCAAAAAGCATTAGTTCTTTCTATAAATTCAAACGGTAATTCATAACTTAGTTCACCAATATGCGGGCTCCGAAAATTCACCACCGACCTCTCGACGAAGAGAGTGATTTAATGTCGGTCAAACTTTTAGAAGGCAGATGAAATAGTAGATAAGACACTACCCAGAGATTCCACCCTCAATTTGTGAGGACTTAAGATCTGGTTCTAGGTTTCCTATAGGCGCAAGCACTTATAGTTAATTACTCCTCCCAATTATGAGAGAGAACTTTCGATTAAGGCTAGTCGTTAGATCACTAAATGCGTAGCGTATAGTAGTAGCATGTTGAGTTTTGAAATTTAGATTTATGAAATTCATTATCCCTTAACTTGAAGCGGATGGTTGGGGAAATGATGATGTCGCCGATCAAGATCCCATTTCATTATCCTACGTCGTGATTCTACCTACTTAATGAGGAGGGAAGTCGACCCACCTGGCTGAGATCCTCATCATCGCCCAAGTAATCTTTGTAGATCTGGGGTGGTGTTTGTCTAAGGAGACAAGCTTAAGTCCACCTTAGCTAACAAAAGGTTTTTTGCCCAATCAAGTACATTCTATAGCTCAAAGCTCAAAGAGCAAAGCCGTTGGAGAACATACAGGTTACGGTCATGACCGTAATTTAGTGGTGTCATTTTGGGACAAGCTACCCGGTCAGAGGGCTCTGGTCGTAACTATCATTTATGTGGTGTCATTTTGAGGTAAAACCACGTGGACAGATGACACGAGCTACGCCCTGACGGGCTTAAGATTATTTGAGTGTGAAAATAGCTATGTATTTGATTTGACATTAATTCTTTGTGAACAAAAGTTTTCTTAATTTGTCACCCTCGACAAACAATTGCGATGAGTGGATGGATTTTATTTTAAATTTAAATAATTAATTTCATTTACTTTATATTTTTTATTTGAATATTTGATCATTTTATAATTGATTTGAATTTGAATATATAAAGATTGATCATTTAAACTTTAGTAATGATAGCCTTTTAATCACATGACTATTATTGGCTAATAGACTGTGTCAACTCTATCTCTTTTCTACAGAGGATCAAGTCTAAATTTCCAAAATTTATAATCCTCTAAATCTTGTCAACTCTAGCTTGAGCGTAGAGGATCGGGTTTGAGACTTTTCACTTGGGAGCTTAAACTTAAGAAGCCGTGTCAATAAGTTTATCTTTTGTAATCAGATGATGTAATTAATTAAATTTTATAATATTATAATTAGATTTTTAGATTTTGTTAACCTGGACCTGGTCCTAAGACTAAATTGGGAATCAACCCGCACAACATCCTCAAACACTAAGTTTAAGCATTCAACATAGTGTCGAGGCCCATACGGGTGCATTTAAGAATGCTTGCATAATTTTAAGCATTGAATTTGAGTTTAAATCATATTTTATAATGCATGCAAGAATTCAATTGAAGCATTAATTAACGCCTTCTGTTCACTTGTACGATGTGTTGCGAATTCAGTGGCGTTTATTGTAGGTTTCATTCATATTCGACTTCAACTCTTTTGAATATTTCATTGCACAGTGGATTTCTTATTCATTCAAGTATTTTGCTTGCATTGGATAGACACCTAACTTGTTGTAGACTATTGTCAGTCAGATGATTGAAAGTCCAATCTTATCTCAGCAGCTTAGTATATTATACTTAGTTCAATTATTGGTTTTATTAGTCGTTTAAGCTTCAAATATTATTCTTTTAATTCATTTTCATTAATTATTAATCTCTATTTTGATGAAATTTTGGTAGCCTCCCGACGTCGTCCCACATGGGGTTGCTTGAGGCTAGCCTACCATGCTTAAGAAAGTCGATGTCTTTTCGACACTACGGCTTAGAGAGTCTTCTAAACCTACCATGCTTAAGAAAGCGTGCATAGGCCTTCAATATCTGTAATTTTAATTTTGAGCTTAAAATTCATTTTGCGTTAAATTAATTAAGCCCTCTATCAATCCGACGGCCCTCGTCGTGCATATTTATTGAGTCTTACTTCTAGCTTAAGAAAGTATACATAGTCAGTGTCTTGCGACACTGCGGCTTAGAAAGTCTTCTAAACCAGCCACGCTTAAGAAAGTGTGCATAAGCCTTCAATACCCACGTAAAAGAGATCCTGGTTTCCTCGCCACGCTGAAGTAGCATGCACGAGTATTTATGTCTAGCAAATATTTGTAATTGTATTAAAGTAGTAGGTACAAGAATTTAATATATTAAGCAGGCATATGCACAGGTATTTGAAATGAAATTCGACAGCCTCCCGACGTCATCCTTATGTAAGGGGCTGCTTCAGAAGTGCTATAGCCTTCCTTGCACGCTTATGGTAAGCGTGCATGGTAGATGTCTTGCGACACCGCGGCTTAAGAGGTCTTCCAAATACCACACTTAAGAAAGTGTGCATAGGCCTTCAATACCTGCGTAAGAGACATTTGAAATGAAATTTGGCAACCTCCCGGTGTCATCCCCATATAGGGGGCTGCATAGGGAGTACTGAGGCCTTCCCATCATGCTTATGAGAAGCGTGCATGATAGGTGTCTTGTGACACCATGACCGAGTGATTTTCTTGCTCCTACCACTCTTATGAAAAGCGTCACATAGGCTTTCAAACCTGTATAAGAGACATCCTGATTTCCTCGCCATGCTGAAGCAGCATGCATGAGTACTTAGGTCTAACAAATTTTTCCGTTGCATTGAAACAACACAAACGAGTACTTAAAACTACAACATCTCTTATCATTTTACTCTGGCAAGCACATTGGGGTAGGATGATTAGAACATAAGCCTCATTGCTCCAGTCATGTTAAAAACCTTCTCTGTCAAGCCAACTTCTTAGCACTTGCGTCAGACTAACAGAGTCTGAGAAGGATGGAAGGAAACTCGCAAATGAAATTGAATCTGATTTTATGCCTGCATCTTGCATCTTATAGAACAATTCTAAGGCCTCATTCTTTAATCCATTCGGAACAAAACCCGATATCATTCCATTCCAAGTCACTACATCAGCTTTCAAAATCATATCGAACAACATATTCACATCACTCAAGCACCTACATTTAGAGTATATTGCTAATAATGTGTTTGCTACTAAAATCTATAATTAGGCCTACCTCCCGAGCTCATCATCAATATTTCAAGAGCTCCAAAGTATTTTTAGCATCCCCTGCCCTCACATATCCATCCATCATAACATTCCACAATTTATGATCTCTTTCAGGCATTTCGTCAAACACCTTTCCTCCTCTTCTACAACACCGTTTTCAGCATACATCTTTATCAAAGAACTGCTCACAAAGACATCCTTCTCCATTCTCATTAGACAAATCATATTGTTAATGTGATTACCTAAACCAGTGGCCGATAAGACACAACAGGATTTAATCACATAATGAAATATTTATTTGTCAGGGAAGATTTCAGCACAGAGCATCTTGAAATAGAACAGTAAACTGAACTCAAACAGACCATGGAGAATCCACGTATCATCCAGTTCCATAGCAGAGTCGAATCTTTTTTCATGTAGAAAAAAAAAAAACCATAGATTTTGCATCAGAAATACTTCTGCATAGCACATACATACCTAAAATGCTGCTTCCGAGGAGACAGTCATCAAGAAGCCCGTTCGAAACAACCTGGGTGTGAACCTGACGACCTTTCTGTAGATCAGATGGGTCGCGGAGAGACCTCAGAATTGGAAGAAACCGGCCGGACAAATTCTCAGAAGTAATTTTACGATCTTCATGGGTATCTACGATGTTAAAAGCTGATTGTGACGAGTATACTTCAGTTGGAGGAATGGGCGTTCTGTCCATGAGGGGAACTTAGTTGTCGTTTGGAGGGGCGGGGCAATGAGAGGAGGGTTCGGCCTGGGTTGAAGGATCAGCTTACCGACGGCTCAGTTCGTGCAGCTTGAAGGAGCAGACGGACGAATGCTAGCGGCTGACCTTCGGTTTCCCATCCAGTGTGGCGCTAATGAGGGTTATCGGACCGTGAATGTGGTGTCTCTGACTTGGATATGTAGTAGACGTTTTGACGGATTTTTTTTTTTTTTGATCGGTCGATCGTTTGAATTGTGCAATATAAATATTCTGATCAATTTCAATGTCCTGAATGCGATAACGAAGTCCGTTCGTCGATCGGAGACCATTTCAACTAGTTTGCGTCGGTGTATTTCAGCCTTCGAAACTATGCATGTCAATCGACTTAGAAGTTCAACAGCTAATGTAATATGTATAGAGGTCAACACAACATTCTATGTTATTAAAGGATCCCCAAACTCTTTTAAACATAAAATAATACTTGGGGACTCACTTTGATATTTCACATTGGTATTAGAGGTAGATGTTGGACGTCAAAGAACTTAATATTGTCGGTGCCCAAGCAATTCTCACTTAAGGCTTCTGCAAAGACTCTGTCTATCATGTTCTTAGTCAAAGATATTAATGAAGTTATTAAAGTTGGCTAATAGTCATATTACTATGAAGAGTAACCATCGCGTGGCCTTGGCTTGTAAGCCTTTCCACTCTAGTTCTTCATGGCTTTCTAGGTGATATCCTCAGTTAATACACGTGAATTGAAAAGCTATAACACACTGAAGATATTGCCTCAAGGTGTCCAGCCTATTATCACGGAGAAACTTTTCTCAAGTCGCTCGTGCAGCCTTTGCTCCTCTTCGAGTGTCATTGGCGGAGACAACAAAAGTTGCTCATCACAAGAGTACTTTGTCATCGACTACTGATGTGCACTACGCTATTTGTTCATGACCAATCCAAATATTATGTCTTCCATAATGACCATGGTCATGATATAAATAACAATCATCACCTTTAGATCCTCATTTAAGAGTTGATTCATGTTGGGAAGTGAAAAGAGCTCGTCCTTGTTGACCTAAAATGACATCCCAATATGGAGGTCAACACGAATGAGTCCATCCTCACATAAGCATTTAATATTACAAAGATAATCCTAGTTATTCTTAATGGGGATGGGGTTGACGCATCAAGATAATCTAGCTTACATTTGACTCTAGTTAGGAGATCGAGAGAAAAAAATCAGTCAAATCAGCAAGAAAAAGAAAGAAAGCTACAATCAGTTCTCTGTCATCAAGACTTCTGTTTTACCTTGAAGCAGCAACAAGGGATAAGAGGAGGCATAAGGCATAACAATAAGAACAATTAAGACCGCATTAGTAGTGAATAACATTAAAATTCTAAATTGCTCATTGAGAACAGTAACAATTTCAATTCCTTCGACTGTAAACAAACAATACATATTTACACACACAATAGCAAATGAAATAAAAATCTATATTACTCTAGCTTTCTTATTTATTTACTTATTTTTTTTTGAAAAATTGTGCTACTCCAAATCGAAAAGAGGACCTTACAAGATAGTATGCTTGTTTTGCAAGCATGGCCTTCTCAGTACAGAGGTTCAACGCATTTTCTTGGTTAGCCTTGACCTCATTTTTCATCTTGTCAAGCTCTGTTTCATCATCTTCATAACTTGCTCTCTTCGAGCTGTGAGAGTGCATTCCCACATAGTATTTAGTCTGATCACTTGCCAGGCTAATAAAACCTTCATGAAGAGAAAGCTGAACATCATGACGCCGAGGAACATGCAGAAGCTAATCTACACATTTGTAGTCATCACTAATAAATGAAATATATAAATTTCTGGTGAATTTTCATCACTGAATATGATTGTAAGAAAGCTTAAATCTGATAAAGATCAGATCACAACTTGACGAAAATGACAGCCTTCCAATAGGCATTGCATAAGCATTATTAGCTAAGTAGAACACCATACAAGAGCTACTGTATAAAACTGAACATCAATTTCTTCCCCCAAAGTATACCATTAAGGCTATAAATGAATTGACTCATGCCAAGCACTACGTTATTCAAGCCCAATTAAGATAATCATCAACTGCACTAATTCACTTATAATCCTACATATCATAAGAACAGAACCTCTGTAAGGAAAAAGAAATCATAAAATCAGTCTAACATTAGGCATAAAATAATTTGAAACTACTCCAAAAAGTAAGAAAAGGCATCTAATTAATCACCATTAAAAATTCAAGCAATGTGGCCAAATGTCAAAACAATATCCTTTTTATAATTACAACTAATTTCATCATGGTTGCTTTTCATAAAATTTTGAGAAATTCACATACAAAGCGCACAATTCTTATGTATTTACATTCCTAATATCTAAAATTTGATATTTATAAATATATCATTTTTTTCTATATATTAAAAAAATGTATTTTATATTAAAAAATTAATGATGATATAATTTTTGATGTAATATTAAATATTTAGGTGAAATTTATATAAATTTCAAAGTTAAAGTATTAGATAAGTAAATATATGAGAATTGTGTGGACTATTTTATATTTCTAAAAGTAAAAAAAAAAAAAGTTTAATCTCTGCCTAAATAATAAAATTAATTTATAAAAAAACTCATGACTGCAACAATCACATAAGCAAGCTAATACAAAATTCATACAATGGCAATGACTTCAATAAATACCAAAATTAGACATTTCTTCATAACTTTCTGATGTACATAACAGATCAATGCCACTTTTTCTTTTGAGGGGCAAAAACTTTTATTTATTTATTTATTTTTTATTTGAGCAAGAAAAAAAAAGCCTTGAAACATGAAATGAAGAGGTAGTTCATAACAACAATGACTTAATAATCACCTAATAATTGATCACAATGAGGTCTGTATTCCAATATAATATTTTCACCATTCTTTTTTATTACATTTTATAAACTGCTCATAAAGCCTGCAATGATTTATAGAGAAAAATATCGGCTAATAAAAGGGAAGCATAAAATTAAGTTAAGTGTTGTGGGGATGAGGATGCTCAAGTGCATTATAGATTTACACTTAGAGATAAAATGTGAAACGAATATATACGTGAAAATGTTGGAATAGCTCAAGTGGCAAATAAGATTCAAGAGAGTCTCCTTAGAAGATTTGGTCATATAAAATATCGATTATCTGATGACCTAATTAGAAGAATATTTGTATTAGATTTAAGTCATTTGATCTATATTAAGAAAGACAAAGATAGATTCAAAAAGATTTGATTATGTAGTATAAAAAAATGATCTTATTTTATTATAATTAAATGAGAATTTGACACTTAATAATATACATAGATAAAAAATTATGTAGCTGACTTATGTAGTGGGATAAATAATTGTTGTTGTTCTAGAATTTTCTTCATAAAAAATTTGCTAGTTAAGCACGCACAGAGCAGTTTCTATAAGTAAAAGGTATCCATTAAAAAGCAAAAATAGCGTGAATTCGATTTTCTGCACCTTCAGCTCTTTGGTCGAGTTCCCTCGTGGTGGAGAGAAGCCTCTGAAGGTCCGCCGATAACGTACTCGAATCTTTGACAACGAGAAAAGAAAAATTAGTGCGAGGATGGCCGAAAGCTAAAAATAGGAGATTTCGAGCGAACAGCTCAGAGGCATTGCTTACATTCCAGATAATCGTCGACGTAAACCCCTGTTCTTGCAGTCGTCATCTATTCGCGTATTAGTGTTCGCTTCCCTCCTCTGCCTCTGTTCCGACTGCCGGAAAGAGTGGTTTTGTTTTGGAGCTTTGTGGGCATTATGGGAATTCTAAGGTTTACTAACTGGTTGGCGGTAATATCGCAATTCAGATTTACACAAGACCCGATTGCCCGAGTTAACAGGTCTCTTCAGTCGATCCAATCCAACAAAATTCCGAAAATGGCTCCTCGATGGAGTTTTTCTCTCGCCACTGTAAGTGCTGGTTCGCTTTCATCTTAATTTCTCCTTAATCAATTTATGAACTTGCTCAAGTAAGGTGAACCAGTTCCTCGCTCTGCTATTTTTCGACATGATGTTTCTGCTCATAAAAATCAGATTTTTGAAGTTGCCTTCAGACTGTTCGACAAAATTGCTCAAAGGGGCTTCTTTTACTGCAACTCGCATGTTTTTCTCCTCAACCACGAGCATAATAGATTCCTATTCAAGCAAAATTTCACAAATTATTCGTGCTATTAATAGCGAGGCTTCAGATGATATAAAATGTGGAATTCATACCATTGCAATCAAGTCTGCTCTGAACTTGGAAGCTGCTGTAGCCACTTCCCTCATCAGCTTCTATCTTCATCTGAATGACTTAGAAAGTGCGAGGACTCTTTTTTCTCTGATACGTACAAAAGATTTGATCTCATGGAGTGCTATGATATCCGGCCTTTGCAAGTGTGGAGAATTCATGGAAGCTATGAACGTATTTCGCTCAATGCAATATTGCTTTCCCAATCCTAATCTTGTGACGTTCTTGAGTGTTCTGCCTGCTTGCGCCAACACTGTATCTTTGCAATATGGAAAACAGATTCATGGAAGAGTTTTAAGGAGGGAGCTTCATTTGGAAGCAAGTCTTCAGAACGCCCTTATTGACATGTATGTGAAATGCAGCAAGATGCATGCTGCAAGTTTAGTTTTTGATTGCATGGAGAAGAAGGATTCTATCTCATGGAAGAATCTGATCATAGGATACATAGAAAACGGATATCTTAGAAAGGCAATAGATTACTTTTCCAGAATGAGAACTTGTCAGGTGGAGCCAGGAGAGATTATTGTCCGCAACTTGATAGCCATAAGCCCTCAAGTTAATAGTTTTAATTTTGGAATGGAAGTGCACTGTTGTTGCATAAAGAATGGGCTTTTGACTTTAGTTTCCATTGGGACAGCTATCCTTAAGATGTATGCAGACTTCAATGAGTTTGAAATGGCACAAGTTCTATTTAGTGATCTTCGGCACAAAGATCACATAACATGGAGCGCGATGATCTCAGTCTGTTCTCATACCAAGCAACCAATTCGAGCTCTGAAACTATTCAAAGATATGGTAATTGAAAATGTTCAAGTTAATGAAATTACACTGGTTAGTTTGCTTCAAGCTTGCACTTTACTTGGAGCATTGCAACAAGGAAAATGCACACATGGCCATTTGACCAAATTGGGATATAGTTGTAATGTATTTGTAATATCATCTTTAATTAATTTCTACTCTAAGCTTGGGATTCCAGGAAAAGCAGAGATCTTGTTCAGCAGTTTTAAGGAAAATGATCTTGTTTGTTGGAGCGCCTTGATAAATGGTTATGGCATCAATGGGAATGGAGAAAAGGCAATTCATTCATTCTCCACCATGTTAGAACGTGGATTGATGCCGAATGAGATCGTGTTCACCTCTCTTCTGTCAGCATGCAGCCACTGTGGTCTTCTTGACGAGGGCTTGAAGTGGTTCAATTCAATGGAGGAGAAGTTTGGTGTCACTCCTTGCCTTGCTCATTACGCTTGCATTGTGGACTTACTAGGCCGCAAAGGGAAGGTGGAAAGAGCACTAGAGTTCATAAGGACAATGCCATTTGAACCTGATGCTAGTGTATGGATTGCATTGCTGAACTGGTGTGGAGCCAATGATGGTGATCTGAAAGTTGCTAAAATTGCAGCAGAAAAGCTTGTTAGGGTGGTAGATCCAAATGATACTAGATGGTATATAATATCTACTCCAAGACCAAATATTGAGAAGATGCTAAAAGAAACAGGGGCTTGATTGAGGATAAGAGCTTAAGCGAAACAAAAGGATGCAATATGATTTGATACAATCATAGATGAAAACTGAAATATGTGTCTGGAGAGCTGACTCCAGCTTCATCTTGTAAAGCCTTTTGATCTCTATTTTGTCATATCTCAATGCTAATGCATGAAAGTATAGGATGAGCTTCAGTTAACGCCAAGTTTAATAGGGTTAGGCAAAATGAACTGTGAATTTGAAACAGGTTGAGGACTCATTCATTGAGGAGAGTTGAATGAAAAAGAGCCGATGACATTGCATGAACTGCACTACTATAATGGCATAAAGGATGTGGTGGGTGGCAGTGTAAATGTTGCAATTATCGTTACTCTTCTTTTCATGTGATATTCAAACCTATAAGTTGCTCTTCAACTAATGAAATGGTGGGGTATCCTGAAGGGTGTCAAAATAAACCTTTCAAATTAACAGGAAGCTTACTTATGGATAATCTGTTCAGACTTGAAGGAGATGCAGAAGAATGTGAGAAATCACCTCAGACACTCTTCATCTAGAGTCGTTGATGAATGATGATATGAGATGCAGCAACCTTCCAGGTAGTTCAATCCATATATGTTTCATTAAATTAATAAATTATGAAAAAAGGTGAAATGTGTGCAGAAGAAATGCAATTGATTCAATTTTATTCATGTAAAGTTATTGGAGTTTTTTCTTTTGTTCAATGTTTCATGCCTTCTATGATTTCATACATTGTAAACTACTTTTTTATTTGTTGATCATACTTTTTTATGAGACAACAATGTGCTATAATATGAAGCTTGATTGTGTCGATCCATAGGAAATGTATTGTAGATTCAGAGCCCTCAATTTCACCGGTCGAGCTCAGTGGTTAGCTCGCTAGGGGTGCAGGAGGACAATGCGCCCCCTGCTTAGGGTTCGGGCCGATTGTTTTATTTTTTTGTGTATAATGTCTAGGTACTGCAGAAAACAGTGTTAAGACCCAAGCAACAAAAGCATAAGATACAAAGGTTAGAGCCACAACACTAGAACTTGTGCAAAAGAACCTACAGGACAATGGTGACAACGAATAGGAGCTAGAGTTGCAGCACCGTAGTGTTACAAAATAACATATTTATTATTTAGGCAGTTTTTTTTTGTAGTTTTTCTCTTTTTTATGTCTTTTTTTTAATTCTCTTATGAGTTTTAGTGAAGAGTGTGTGTCATCGTGTGGAGAAGTTTGAGTGAAGTGTAAATGGTACAATTCTTTTAATTTTCTTTATAGCAGATTTTTTGGTGTGGTATGGCTTCGTGGTTTTCTCCTGTTCTCGAGTTTTTTCATATTAAATATAGTGTCTTCTGTGATATTATATTTTATAAGCTTCTGTTCAAAGTTTTGCTTCAGATCTTTCAAATTAATTTCCGTTATTTAATCTTCCTACACAATGAACATGGTTTTTTTGGTTTTAACTTTGTCCTACATAAAGAAAATTTTGGAAAGCTAATCATTTTAAGAAGCAACTAAAATACAATGAAATTTCTAATACACCCTTGATAAAATAAATCCCAAAAATAGTCCCTAGACTATTTATAAGAGGCCAATTTAGTTCATGAGTTTCAAATTGCTCTAATTTAGTCTCTAGCTATACGAAATTGATCTAAAATAGTCTCTCATGTAGAAATAGTGATATAATTAATATGTTTTTGAAAAATCCACCAGTTCAAACACGAATCTTGATGTATGTGTGATTGAATATCTCTTTAAATCAAAATTTTAATTTTCCAAACTTTCTTTTAGCCATCATAGAACCAATATAACCATCTCGATGAGATCAAAAGCAACCCATTCGGAGTTTAGATTAAACCAGATTAAACACTTAAAATATATTTAAAAATTTTGGGATATCATTTAGATCTTTAAATAAAATTAAAAAAATGACATGTTTATTGCAAGCTTTGAAAATTGCCACTGACCTCTCGATGAAGAGAGTATGATTTATATCAGTGAAATTTTCAGAAGGTAGATGGAATAATAGATAAGACACTATCCAGAGATTTCACCCTCATTTTTTGAGGACTTTAGATCTAGTTCCATGTTTCCTATAGGCACAAGCACATAAGTTCACTACCCCTATCACGCCGAGAGAGAACTTTGATTAACGCTACTATTAGATCGCTAAATGCGAGCATACAAGAAGAACACAGAGTTTTGGAATTTAGAAAAAGTCATCATCATTTAACTTGAAGCGATGGTTGGGGAATGATGACGCTACCATCAAGATCTTATGCCCATCATCCCGCCGGTCCCTACTACTTAATGAAGAAAGAGTCACCCAACCCAATCAAGGATCTTTATCGCCAGTATGGTTCATCCAGAAACCTTGTAGACTTGGGGTGGTGTTTATCTAATGAGACAAGCTTAAGTCTACCTTAGCAAATAGAGGGTTTTTTGCCCTATTAGTTGCATGTTATAGTTCACATCTCAAAGGACAGAGCCATTGGGGAACATACGGGCTGCAGTTGTGATCGTAATATAATTGTGTCACACAACCACCCAATCGAGGACTTACAGTAATCGATCATGGAGCTTAATGACTGGGCCAATGTAGCAAGTCATGTCCTTGCAAGCATGAGATTATTTGAGCGTGAATATAAATGCGACTTGACTTTTCTGTGAGTTTTTTTTCATTCACATTCAACAAATAATTACGGAAGGTGGATTGAGTTTTAGCTTTAAATTATTCAGGTTGATGACTTTCATTTAGTCATTTTAAACTTAATAATTCATCTGATTTTTCATTTAGATTAATATTTAATTTATATTAATTTGATTTAAAATTACTATCACATTTTGATAGTGCGTATCCCCTCCGGTTGAAATCTCCATTCAACACATCCATCATCAGGGTATTGATTATTCATTTTGTTATTACAGATCCTGTCGACTCTATTAATTTAATAATAGAGGATCGGATCTACTGTCATATGACAAAATTAGCTTCTCAGATATTTTACTAAGTTTGAATTCTTATAATATTTTATTAGATTTTTAGGTTTTGTTAACCCGAACCCGGTCCTAAGACCCAACTGGGAATCAACACGTGCAGCATCCTCAAACACTAAGTTAAGCATTTAGCGTAGTGTCGGGGCCCATGCGGGTTATTCAATTTAATATTGATTTAACTTTAGGGGGTTTGAATTTTGTTGCTTATATTGATTGAGTTTCATTGCAAGTTTAAGATTTTAAATAAAATTTTGATAGCATTTAGTCTCGACATCGCCCCCACATGGGTGAATGAATCGAGCCCCACCATGCCAAGAAAGACATGTATGGGTGGTGTAAACACCACGATCGAATGCGTTTGTGGGCTCCAAAAATTCTCGACCGACCTCTCTCATTGAGAGAGTCATGATTTAAATGTCGGTGTAATTTTCATAAGGCAGATGAAATAATAGATAAGACACTACCTAAAGATTTCATCCTCGTTTTGTGAGGACTTTAGATATGGTTCTAGGTTTCCTATAGGCGTAAGCACCTGTAGTTAATTACCCCTCCCAATGCTGAGAGAGAACTTTCAATTAAGGCTAGTCGTTAGGTTGCTTAATGCGTAGTGTATAGTAGCAGCATGTGGAGTTTAAAATTTGGGACTTAGAATTTATGAAATTCACCATTAACTTCAAGCATATGGTTGGTGGAATGATGACGTGGTCGATCCAGATCACATGGTTCCATCATCCTAGGGTATCGTGGTCCCTACTACTTACTTAGTGAGGAATGACCCGAACCAGAAGGATCCTCGGAATACATGGTTACATCATCCAAGAAATTCTTGCGACAGGATGTTTTGGGCGCTTAAGTCCACCTTAGTTAACATAAAGGCTTTGTGTCTATCAAATATACCCTATGATTCATAGCTCAAAGGGCTGAGCCATTGGGGAACATATGGGCTACAATCATGACCATAATATAATGGTGTCATTTGGTGGAAACCACTTGATCAGAGGACTCTGGTCGTAACCGCATCATATGTGGAGCATGCCAAACCGAGTGAGACTGGGCCATGTCTTCGGCATGAGATTATTTGAGTTTGAATATAGTGATTTATTTGACTTGACATTAGCTCTTTTGTGAGCTAGAGTTTTCTTAATTTATCATCCCCAACAAATGATGGTGGATGGGTGGATGAGTTGTTTGCTTTAAGTATTTAAATGGTAAATTTCATTTAGTTTAGATATTTTCTTAGTTGAAATTTAGTTTTAAGATGAATTAATTTAGAGCTCAAATATCTTTTAATGATAATATCCCCTCTGGTTGAGATTTTTTCTTAACATGGCCATCATCATGGTAGATATCAACTCGCTATTTTTGTTACAGAGGATCTGACAACTTGAATTTATAAATTTGAATTTGAGATACAATAATTTAAAATCTAAATAGTAGTAATCCCATGGTTGAGATTTTCATTCAACAGCCCATCATCGGGTAGACTGTTAACTCTACTTATTTACCAAGAGAGATCGCTTATGACTTATGTGTAATTTAAATTCTTAAAAAATTGATATCATAACGTAATCTTATTAACTCTATCATGAATATAGAGGAGTCTTATAATCAAATGTAATTTGAGTTCATTTAGAAATTAATCATTTAGTAGATCGTCAACTCTATTTAACATGAGGATTAGTACTATGATCATATTCTATGAATCTGAATACTTATATCTTTTATTGACTTGATTTAGCATATGAAGACATTCATTAGTTTACATGCATATAGTCATAAAAGATTGAATCGATTTCATCATTCTTCATCTTTTTTTTAAAACCTGTGCAGCATCCTTAGACACGAAGTTTAGACACTTGGTATAGGTGTTGGGGCCCATGTAGGTGTATTTAAGAATACTTGCATAATTCTAAAACATTGAATTTGAGTTTTAATCATATTTCATAATATATGCAAGGTGTGGTATTTATTTTTGAGATGTGAGACACCACGCAGATCTTAGGAGGTACTTATTGAAGTGATCGAGTATGACATTAAGGAATGATGTACTATCTCGAAAGATAGAAATCACCACCCTATAATGGTCCTAATCATCTAATAAGAATTCTTAAGGCATGATGGGTTTTCGAATATACTAGAGATCTTTCCTCTACTTTGCATGGAAAAGTAAAGTAGGGTTTCCCTATGGAAGCAAGTCCTCATAGTTAATTACACCATAAGGAATGAGAATTTCTTAAGAATACTCTTGATTAAAGTAGACAATTATGGTCTTCGAAGATTTCAAGGTTAAGACTATTAAATGATTGACTGTTTTAGAAAATCAAATGAGATAGATCAAGGATAAGACTTATTTTTGGAATCCAAAGGGAGGAAGTATAAAATGTTCATGATATTAGGAAGCCTAGTGAGCATTCCAATCTATCATATGGTTGGGCTTTATATTTTTGAAATTGAAGAGAGTTAATTGTTTGAGTTGACATTTTATTAGATTATTAGGGCTTATAATTCCACAACATAAGATTGTGGAAATACCTAAGAGGTGAGAATTTATTCCTGTAGCCTGAAGGAAACAACTACCTTAGATTCCTAAACTAAGGAGCCTTGGTACAAAATAAAGGCACGACCTAAGTCTAAGCGAAATGTGGGTGTTTGATTCACCTTCACAAAAGAGGATGAACTACCTGACAGTTGGACTTACAGCTGCCTGGAGTGGCCGCTAACTAACTCCTTTTACGATTTAAACCATGTGACAAAGTCATATGAATTGCAAGATGGTTAGGCTGTTGTTTATTTAGAAAGGAGACTAAGTTCTTAAATTCACTCCCTGAAAGATTAGAGCATGAGTGATATGAAACAATAACTTAATCTAATACAAATTTTATCAAATTTATTTGATTCTTTTGAACTCTTTATTTTGACACAAGCTATGAGATTTTGTATACCTAAATGCATGAGAACTTGATTATGAGCCAAATTAAGAGAGAAAGAGAAAGGAGTGTTCTTCTATCAAAGGCTCTCATAGGTTAAGCTTTCATTCTCTGACAAAGATGGAAGCCCCCGCTTAATAAGAGTGGACTAATATGACATACATGATATTATACATTCATTCATCCAGCTAAGGGGTTGCTAAAAATTTTATTATCTTGATTTAATTCCTAGGCTTTTATGTGAGGTTATGAGTTGTTTTAAAATTTTAGTTATGAGTTGTAAATTGGGGTAGAAAAAGTTAATTTTTATCCTAAGAGCCTATTGCATCCATGCCACACATTCAAGCATCAATCATAAATAAACTATGAAAAATATGCTATTTTAGTGCACAATCTAAACACAACATCAAATAATTTTATATAATTCCGTAAAAGAATAAAAGACCACTGCAGTCGAGTTCCTCCGTACACCTTGAAAAGAGAAGAAAAAGATGGGGGTGAGCTCCAAAAATTTGCCACCGACCTCTTTGATAAAAAGAGTTTGATTTAAAATGTTGGTGTAATTTTTAGAAGGCAGATGGAATAGTTGATAAGACACTACTCAGAGATTTCACCCTCATTTGGTGAGAACTTTAGATCTGGTTCCAGATTTCCTATAGGCGCAAGCACATATAGTTAATTACCCCTATTAATATTGAGAGAGAACTTTCGATAAAGTTAGTTGTTTATGCGTATATAATAGAACGCGGTGGAGTTTTGAAATTTAGGTTTATGAAATTCATTATATTTAACTTAAAGCAGATGGTTGGATGGACAATGACGTGCCCGATCTAGATCCCATGGTTCCGTCATCCTGGGGTGTCGTGGTCCCTAGTCTACTTAGTCAAAGGAGGACAACTGGAAGGATCCTATCAAAGAATAATACATGGGTTACGCATCCAAGAAATTAGACTGGGGTGGTGTTTGTCAGCAAGCTTTAAGTCTACCCAATAACAGAGGCTTTTGCCCAATCAAGTATACCCTATGGTTCACAACTTAAAGCTGAGCATAGCATAGTACAATCATGACCGTAATATAATTGTTTTTCATTTAAATGACAACCACGACAGAGGACTCGATCGTATTATGTGTGAGCTACCCAAAACCAAAATGGAGACATGGGCCACATCCTCAAGACAAGATTGTTTGAGTAAACATAGGTTGATTTGACTTTAGCTCCTTTATGAGCTAGAGTTTTCTTAATTTATCATCTCCGACAAACTATTGTGGAAGGTGGATTGAGTAGAGTTTGCTTTAAGTTTTTTAGATTGAATTTCATTTAGACATTTGTAGCTTAACGATATTGTAAATTTTGCATTTAGATTGATATTCAATCTAAGTTAATTTGAAATTGTAATCATATTTCGATGGAAGTATCCTCATTAAAATTTTCATTTAACACCATCAGGGGTGATTTATTATTTCACCGTTGATCCTATCAACTATATTAATTTAATAATGAGGATCGATCTTTGCCATATAATATTAGCTTCTCAATGTTTATTAGATTAAAGATATTATAATAACATCATTTGATTTTAGGTTTTGTTAACGGCCCTAAGTCCCAAGAATCAACGAAGAGATCTTGATTAATTTTTTAAGCATTCAACATTTAGTATGTGGTGTATTTGATTCAACATTAATTTAAATCTAAGAAATTTGTATAATATCGCTTGTTTTGACTGAATTTTATTGCAAGTAAAATTTTTTAGATAAAATTTTAACAAGATTGACATCTCCTAAGGCCACATAGCTACAATGGGGAAAATGCCAAAAGACATGATTTGGTGAAACACCATGGTTGAATACACCATCCCACCAAGTCAAGAAAGACATGTATGAGTCTCTGAAGTACCTGTATGAAGGACATATTTTCCTGCCACGCCAAGAAAGTCGTGTACATGTACTTATATATTTGCAATGTCAAGTTAAAACATTAATTTTAGTTTTATTATTGAATTTTTATTAAACAATTTATTAATCATATCGAAAAATTTGGCGATTGAACATCGGCCGTCCCATATGGGGCTATTTTTTATTGTGCTTACTATGCCAAGAAAGGCGTGTATGGGTGGTATAAACCACGGCCTGAATGCGCCTTCCCACCATACTAAGAAAGGCATGTATGGGGCTCTAAGGTATATGCTGAAACAGATTTTTCCACCACGCCAAAAAAGACATGTACGAGTACTTATATACCTGCAAGTTAGTTCAAATAACAATTTCATATCATAACATAGTTTATTGTCAGTATGCATGTCATTTGTGAAGTTTGACAACATTTAACATCGGCCTCGAGATAGTGGTTATTTGTATGGCCCACCATGCCAAGAAAGACATGTATGGGTGGTATAAACCACAGTCTGAATGCGCCTTCCCACCATGCCAAGAAATGCATGTATGAGCCTCTAAGATACCTGCTAAAACAGATTTCTTCGTCATGTTAAGAAAGGCGTGTACGGGTACTTATACACAAGCAAGCAAGTACAAATTTTCCCAAGAATGCCAAGAAAGTTGCACGGGTATTTTATAGAACAAGCAAATGGTTTCCCATCGCCAAGAAAGACTTGGTATTTATGGTCAAACAAAGTGGGCGAAGACTGTCGCTGGGAGCTCAGCACTCATGAAGAGATGTCATGGGAGAGCTAAGGCATAGCTGATCTAGGCGAATTAGTCAAGATTGACGGCCAAACAAGATTTTGAAAGATTTGCTACAATGGCGTGGTCATTTGACAACTGACCTGAATCAGAGACTGAACTGAGTCTGGGGAGGAGGAGAGAGAGAGAGAGAGAGAGAGAGAGAGAGGCCATGAGGTATATCGCAGAGCATGTATGGGAGGTCATACGGGAGAGAAGGAAAATTAGTTTTATGATTTTAGGAGGGGTATTTATAGGATTTATTTTTTTATTATTTTATTTGCCATAATTTGGATTTTTGCACCGACATCATTATATAGACAATATATATGTCAATCTTAGGTTACTCTGATATTTCAGACGCAACGGTGCAGTCTATTTTGCGATCAGAGGCCATTTGGTTCAAGTTGGCATCAAACCGGGGTCAATTTTAGTTCAAATTTATGTTGTTGCCGCTCGATACTTATTCTACGAAAGGAAATAGCTCATTTGATAAGTTTTGACGTTTCTACGCTAACAGAGTGATCAATTTTGTGAACGAGGATTATTTGGGAAATGTCCCCGATCTCGATATCGTGTGCGATCGAATGCTCCTTCTGATCAATGACCATCGAATTATGCAAGATGCCTATTATGATCAATTTCGACATTCTGAATGTGATGGAAGAGCCCGTTCATTGATCGGAGGTCATTTCGACTGATTTTTGGTGCCATCGAGTATATTTTAGCTCGGCGTTATTGTATCCGATTTCGATATTCACGATACTGTAACGGCTGGGTCTCATTTGATAGGTTTTGACATTTTAACAACAGTGATCAATTTTACTGAACGGAGATTGTATAATGTCGCTAAGATATGCTCGCATCAAGAACCCTCCTTCTTGATTGATCGACTGTCGAATTATGCAAGATGTATATTATGATCAATTTTGATGTTTTGAACATGATGGAGGAGTCCGTTCGTCGATCAGAGATCATTTTGGTTGATTTTTGACATTGTCGAGTGCGTTTCAGCTTTGATTTGCATGCTGAAGCTCATCGAATTCACCTTGTCAGCTCGACTTGATTTATGATGCCTGGGTAGCTGAGCTTTATCTTTATACAACATGGATTACAATAATATATGCTATGGGGGTCTTCTTTTCTTCATTTCTTCCTTCTCTTCCTTTTGATTTTGATTTGCTCTAAAGGCATCACAGGGCACCCCAGGGACTAAGCCTTCTGGCCACTGCTCATCCTAATCCCCTATAACACTAATCCTAATTCATAATGTAAAATTACATTAAAAATAAGATAAGTAAATCTAGCTATACGTGCAAAATAAATGTTAGTTAAAACACACCATACAATCCAAGCAATTATATGAATAGTTTGGACTTAGCACCCCACACATGGGTAACCAAGTCTACCTGTCTTAACTTGAGTTATGCTTAGGGGCTAAGCAACATGCATAATAAACACATTTATATTTTTACTACAGCGACCCCTTAAGCTCAACCCTCTGTAGAAAATATGATTAGGCTAATAACGGCCTAACATCCAGTTTACAAAACATACATCCTAACATCTAGTCTAAATATTATATCACAAAATAAAACACAACATCATACATACAATGCCCTAACTTAACACTAGAAGTGGTGACTTAGTATGCTAATGTGGTGCTTAAGGCTTATGTGGTAAGACTTTACTAGGCTTCTTTAGTTTAAGTTTCAATTTGGAGTTTGAATTTGTTTAAATTTTACCTTTGGGTGATTTCAATTTAAGATTTAATGATTTATTTTTCATTTTTATTTTAGTTTTATTTGGTTAAAATGATGTTTAGGTTTTCAAGAATGAAGAGTAGAATGAATTCCATTTGTAGATGGAATTCACCCTATTTTACATCATAATTCCTAAATAATCTAACTAAGGTCTTTAACTATCTTAATTAGCCCATTTGAATTTGTGTAATTTATTTGATTTAATTTATTTGATTTGATTTAGAACTTAGAATTTGAGTTGATTTAAGTATTTGATTGATTGATTTTAATTAGATGCTTTGGTTTAATTACATCTTGATAATTCAATATCCTTAATATCTAATGAAGTTTAAGTTTGTTTAAATTCATGTGTTTTTTTGATTGATTAATTTTAGATTAGATATTTTGGTTTAATTAGATCTTGATAATTTAATATCCTTTTAAATTAATATTTAATTCTTTTCTTTGATTATGGTTATGTGACTTGACTTTATGTTTAATTGATTTGATTATGGTTCATTCATTTATAGTTTAATCAAATTAGATTAATTGAGATTTTATTTTGATTTTAATTGAGTTTAATTCCTTGTAATTAGGATTTTATCTTTTAATCTCATCCATTTGTCATGCTTATCAAAGTTTGGTTTGCATTTTGATTTCATACATTGGATAGTTAATTAGTTTATCTTATTTAAGTAGGTTGAATGAGATTTGATTTGATTGCATATTAAATTGATGAGAGTCTTTCTTAATTTAATTTAATTTAATTAGATTAGATTTATTAGTCTATGGGTTTGCTTAGGTTGAATATGATTATTTAATTAGATTAATTAATAAGTGTGTTTACGTTAATTATAAAGTTTTGTTTAATTTTCAATTTGATTTCATATTTATTTAGATCAATGATGTAATTAATGACTTAATAATTTAAGTTTAATTTAGGTTTTGATTAGTATTTAATTACATTTTGATTATGTTCAAATTTATGTTTAATTAAGCTTAAGTTTAATATAATTAATTTGATTAACTTAATTAGCTTGTTTAAGAGGTGTGATCAATTATTACATTAAGTAAAGATTTGTTTAATTTTTTTTTAAAATTTGGTTTCATATTTGTTTAGGTTAATGATGTGATTAATGACTTAATAATTTAAGTTTAAATTAATAATTGATTGGTATTTAATTGCATTTATGTTTGATTAAGTTTAAGTTTAATATGATTAATTTGATTGACTTTAATTACTTTACTTAAGATGTGATCAAATTAATTAGTAGATTAATTAAGTGTTTGATTTGAATTAATTTTAATATGATTTATAAAGTTAATTTGATTTATTAAGATGGTGGATTAATTTATTAAGTTTGCATTAAATAGGTGTTTATTCAATTGGATTAGCTTAAGGATAATTAGTTTAATTAAGGAGTGTGTTTAAGTTAATTATTAAATTAAATAAAAATTTATTTAACTCTTAATGATTTAATTAATGACTTAATGATTTAGGTTTAATTTAGGTTTTGATTAGTATTTAATTGCATTTTGGTTATGTTTGATTAAGCTTAGGTTTAATATGATTAATTTGATTCAATTAGCTTACTTGGGGTGTGATTGATTATTAAATTTAATTAGGGTTTGATTTAAGCTTAATTTTAGAGTTAGCTTTAATGTAACTTATTTAAATTAATTTGATTAATTAAGATGATGGATTAATTCAGTAAGTTTGCATTAATTAAATATTTGACTAATTAAGTTTGATTAAGGGTAATTAAAATTTTAAATCATTAGATTAATTAAGAGTTTGTTTAATTAGAGATTAATGACTTAATTTCTCACATGTGAGTGACTTGATTTAGTTAAGTCTTTTACTTAAGTTTGGTTTGATTAAAGGATTATTGTTATTACCATCATCATTATTAAGTGAATTAATTGTTTATTTCATTTCAATTAAGTTTGATTATTTATGATTAGAGTTTTATTTGATTTGATTCATTTATTATGTTTGTTTAATTTCATTAACATGTTTGATTTAGTATTAGGTTGAAATATTTAAGGGTTAATTAATTATCTTATTCCAAATGGATGTGATTTAATCATATGTTAATTAAGTTTACTTTAACTTTATTTGGTTTATTCGATTAGTATTAAATGATTATGTTGTATTAGTTTATTAATCAATTTGAGTTTTTAGTTTATTTAATGATTAATTAGTTTCAGTTTATTTTTACTCATTAAGGGTTTCATATGATTAAGATTACATGCTTAGTGTAGGTTTAGTTATACTGGTTTCACCCATTTTAAAGTTTCCTAGATTTGTTTAATTTTAAGTTTGATTTAAGATTTAATCATTTAATTGAGTTTTATTAGCTTAAATCATATTTAATTTAATTTTCTCTAAGGATTATATTTTTGATTTGAGGTTTGATTAATGATTGCTTAAGTGCTATTTCATTTTTGATTTTGATTTGATATTTAAATTATTTTTAGATTATGTTTTAATTAACTCTTTAATTGATTAAACTTTAATCTTAGGTGTTTGTTTAGCGTTCATTAGGATTCAGAAAATCACATTTTTTTCTTGAGAGTCCTAGATGTCAATTGAAGTGATTTAAGCTATTTCGAAGATTTTTGTAAATTTCTGAATTTTTATTTGATTTATTTTATTAAAATGGACAATCTGAACTTCAAAATTTAATTTGTCCCAATGTAGAAGTCCTTTTCACTTGAAATGGTATGCTTATTTTAATTTTAATTTCAATATGTGAAAATTTAAACTTCATTTGCCATATATTTTTGATTTAATTGATGAAATTTGATTTTCAATAAAACTCAAATTAAGCTTAAAATACTCAATAAAATTTGGAGATTTGTTGGATTCCTCTTAAAAAGATGAATATAACGAGTCATTGTTTATAATTTTTGGTTAAGTATTTTATTTTTTATGAATTTTTGAAGTTTCAGGTGACTTAAATTAATTTTTTTAAATCATAAAAAATTTGTGACGCCGATGGGGAAGGAAAGACCCATCGAGAGACCGTTCGCTTAGACCGTCCGATCATGATCGGAGATGCATTAGATTGCACAGGCCGTGATCGCGGTGACGGCAACGACCGGTCGATTGCACAAACTGTGAGATCGAACGGTCCAAATCGCATCAGGTGATCCGAAGGCCCAGATCGCGCAATCCACGTGTGATCCGAGCCATCCAATCCTGTGAATCGCAGGATCGGACTGCGACTGTAGCCCCGCTGGTGGTGAATAGTAAAAATAGCTTTTTTTTTGAGAAAAATGAGAGTTTTTAGGCCAAAACTTGTCCAAATGGACTCATTTTCGCATCGAAAAAAAATTTTATTTTCTAATTGGGATGATTTAAAGTAAAAAAAGTGAGATTATCTAGGGGAAATTCTTAAAATCGTAAGAAAATTAACACAAAATATATGAAATCCTAAGGCTGGCTATGATTTAGCAAAATTTATCTCGCCGGAGATGGTTTCCGATGGCGGTGAAGATTCGAGTGAACTCCTAGGTATGTGAGGAAGCTTTGGAATGATTTTTAGCCTTTGCTTCCCCTCGGAACATCATCTTTTTTGATCTTTACCGTCGCATCGCTAGAAATGCAACTATTTGTATTTTTGAGCACAAAAATAGCTCAAAGAGGTGGGGGATGGGTTCCTTCTTTCCTTGGAGAGCTTTTGGGGCTGAATGGTGGTGAGAGGAAGAGATTTAAAGCCTCATCTTCCCCTCTTTTTATAATGGACGAAAATTTATTATTTTTTGAATTTTTTTGGCTCTAAATTGATTGCCATCTTGCTTGGGGTGGTTGGGGAGGATAATGGATTGATTGAGGACTTTAAATTTTTTCTCCAAAGTCCTCTGCGCCATATATGATTATATTCAATGCATGTTGGGATGAGTTAAGTGCATGTGACGGGGAGAATTAAATGAGGTTGGGTGAAATCCTATGTGGGGAGGATTTATGAGGATTTAAATTGGGTTGATTTTGGGTGATCCCAAATGGGTTTGGATCGGGTTTGATTAGGCCCCAATGGGTCTTGGCTTGGTTTCAAGGGATTTGGCCTAATTTGGGTCATATGAGTCATATTGGGTCAAATTGACCCATTTGACCAAAATTAGCCAAATTAGCTAGGGTTACGGGTTGATTCATATTCAAATGACTAATTGAAGATGAATGTGGTCTTTAGTTTGAATTAAGTTGGATTTAATTTGGATTTAGGCCAAGACAATTTGGGCTTGGTTGGGTCAAGTTAACCAATTGGGCTCAATTGATAAAATTGGGTTTAATTATGAATTTGGTAAAGTTCAATAATCAATTTGGAATGAACTTGAGCCATTAGTTGCAATCAATTTAGGTTTGATCATGATTTGACCCGATTTGATCCTTTAGGTCACTTTGGGTAAGTGGACTTAAGTGGGTCAATTGGTTTGGTTTTGGTTTGATTCAAGTTTAGTTGAACTTGTATATGAGCCCTAGATTAAAATATAAATTCAACGGTAATCAATTTGGAGTTAAGGAATTTTTGCTCATTTGAATTTTTTAAGTCAAAAGGGCTAGGTTAGGTTTGAATTGGGTTGGCTTCGATTTGGTTTGATGATTGTAAGTTTCATTTATATTTGGGTAGATAATTGAATGAATGATTTATTCAAGAGAAAATTCATTAGTTTTGATTTGATATTAATAGAATTTGGCTAAGTCCAAAGAATTAGCTTAAAGAATTTATATTGAGTTTGGATTTGATTTTCGATGTAGTTTTGGTCATTTGAATTTGGATTTTATTTATATTTGTGAATATAAATAAAAGAATAATTGATTTATAAAGAGATCAATTGAGTTTGATTTGATCTAAGAGGAGTTTTGGCTAAGCTTATGAATGTGGTTCATATGGCTTAGGAAGGGTCTTAGGATTTGAATTTGATTTTGGGTTTCAATCATTTGGAGTCAAATTTGAAATTAGATTTGGAATTTGAATTTGAATTTGAGATTTGGTTTGAGAATTGATTCTAGGTTTAATTTGAGAAAGTGTATCTAGATTGGGTTTAGGCTATGGGATAGGTAATTTCCTTAAGCCCTAAGGCATAACCTAATATTATGATTAACACGTATAAGTCTCTAGGCTTAGGTTAAATATTCACCTAATCACTAGAATTGTCTTATGACTAAAGAGTTTTTAGTATCTATAAGAGTCCTATGTCTAAGAAGAGGAGGTTAAGGGCTCACTCCAAAAGTGAGGTCAACAGAAGGACCCCCAATAGGTGTGGTGTAACTAGCAAGATACACCGCACATTTTGGCTTTGACTGAAATGATCAACAACATCCAGAAGATTACAACAAATAACATAAGTGATCTATACCTAGACCCGAAAGGTATATAAAATCATGATCTTAGTGCAATGCAGTTCTCTTTATGCCAAGGGCAAAAGAGAGCAAGAAAGAATCCACTAGGGATTGAGTATATAAACCTTCTTCTAAGGAAACAAGTTCAAGCTATCTGCTGGGGATATGAATCTGAGTTTGATTATGAGTATGATTTGTTTGGGTGTGTATCCGCTGGGGATTGAGTACATGAACCTTTCACTTGGGAAATAGGTTCAAGCTATCCGCTGGGGATAAGAATTTGACTAGATTTCTTTGATTTGTTTGATTAGACTCTACTAGGGAGGTTGGTTTAATTTGTTATGGTTCCACTAGGGAGAAGGGTTCTAGATTGAGGGAATATCCACTGGGAGTGTACACTCGATCAAATTTATTTGATTTAGATCTAAGCTCTACTAGGGAGGCCAATTTGATTTGCGCCTCATTGGAGGGAAATTTGGTTTGTTTGATATGTTTAATTTGACTCCACTAGGGAGGTTGGTTTTGAATTTATTTTGTTATGGACCCTGTCGATGTGCGAATGACCACACTAAGAAGGAGCCACGGGGGCCTTGGCCTGTCTTAGATTTATAAGTCTAAAAGGGTAGTCTACTTACCATAAGGTAGGACTATCTGACCTAAGGGGTTGCCTTTCGGTGTGCGATGACTGTACTAGGAAGAAGGCATAGCATACTTACATCTTCCAAAGTAGGGATCAACTGTTGGGGTGATTTATCGATGGTGAAACAAATCAAACCCTTTTGAAGGTGACTACCAAGTGAGTGCCGCTGGGGGTCTTACCTCAACTCAAGAGTAGTCCTGATGATTAATTTGATTTGATTTAATTTAATTTAATTTGGTGTGTTATATGGACCTATATGGACTAATCGAGAAGGGGCTATATCTTGATCCTTAGATTTACAAATCCAAAGAGGTAGTCTACCAGCCATAAGGTAGGACTATCCGGCATAAGGGTTTCCTTTTGGTGTGCAATGGCTATACTAGGAAGAAAGCATAGCAGACTTATATCTTTCAAAGTAGGGATCAACCGTTAGGGTGATCGATTAACAACGGATCAATCCACCTGAAATTTTAGCTAATGCCGCCGGGGTCTTACCTTAACTCAAGAGTAGTCCTGATGATTAATTTGATTTGATTTAATTTAATTTAATTTGGTGTGTTATATTATGGACCCTATCGGCGTGCGATGGACCCATTGAGAAGGGGCTATGTTGTCCTTGACCTGTCTCAGATTTACAAATCCAAAGGGGTAGTCTACTAGCTACAAGGTAGGACTATCTGACCTAAGGGTTGCCTTTCAGGATAGAATGACTGTACTAGGAAGAAAGCGTAGCAGACTTACATCTTCCAAAGTAGGGATCAGCCTTTGGGGTGATCTGTCGATGGCGCAACATATCAATCCTGACCTAGGGTGACTATTTGAGCGAATGCCGCTAGGGGTATTACTTCAACTCAAGAGTAGTCCTGATGATTAACTTGATTTGATTTGATTTAATTTAATTTGGTGTGTTATATTATGGATCCCGTCACCCACTGAGAAGGGGCTATGTCGGCCTTGACCTATCTCAGATTTACAAATCCAAAGGGAAAGTCTACCAATCACAAGGTAGGACTATCCGGCCAAAGGGTTGCCTTTCGGTGTGCAACGGCTGTACTAGAATGAAAGCATAACAGACTTACATCTTCTAAAGAAGGGATCAACTATTGGGGTGATCTGTTGATGGTGTAACAAGTCAATCCCGACATAGGGCGACTACTGAGTGAGCACCACTGGGGGCTCATATCAACTCAAGAATAGTCAAAATTAATTTAATTTTAGATGGACCCTGTTGGTGTGCGATGGATCTACTAAGAAGGAGCTAATATCAACCTAGACCTATCTTAGGTTTACAAATCTAAAGGAATAGTCTATCAGTTATTAGGTATAACTAACCAACCTAAAGGGTGCCTTTCTATTTGCAATGGTCAAGTTAGGAAGAAAGCGTGGGGACTCACATCTTTCTAAACAAAAAACCACTGGGGTGATCGATCGCTTGCATAATAAATTGGGCTTGACCTAGAGTCGCCTGTCAGTTTGCAACGATCATGATGGAAAGAATGCATAATAGACTTATATCTTTCAAAGCAAAGATGACCGCCAGGATAACTCGTTGGTGGCACAACAAATTGAACCCGACCTAAGGGCGACTACTGAGAGAGTGCCGACCCAGAGATTTATCTCAACTCAAAGTAGTTAGACAATTCCTATAGGGAGTTTTGCTGACACTGCCCTAAAGATAGGATGCCTGCTTGAGAAAGGGGCCACTGGGGGCTTGAATTCCTAATCCATAAGTGAAGATATATTTTATTTATTTTATATCTGCATGAACCCTATTGGTTTGCGAGGGACCACACTGAGAAGGAGCTCATATCAGCCTAGTCCTATCTCAGACTTACTGGACCAAGGGAGAATCTGCGTATTCGCTGAACAAATTCTCGACCACAAGAGTGGTAACTAGGAAAGGGGGACTGTCTAATCCAAAAATAACCCGGGTAGTGTCTAAATGGGGTCACAAAGAACGTGATCCAAATAGAATGTCCACAGGGGATGGGGCCACCAAAGGCTTAATCCAGCACCCTGGAGAAGATAACATGCTAGTCATATATCCAATAGGTATTCATTTTCCAACTCAATGAGAAAGCTCGGGGACTCACTTCTGCCAAGAGTGGTGTATCCACCAGGTGGGTCACTGTCAGCATGGTGATAACCAACTAGCCTAAGGTGCCTGTCGGTTTGTGATAATCAGTCTAGAAAGAAGGCGTGTAGGCTTACATCTCTCTGAAGCAAAATTGATAACTAGGATAGTTTGTCTTTGGCTCGACAGGTGCCATTTGACCTAGGACGACTACTAAGTGAATGACACTAGAGGACTTACATCGACTCAAATGTAGTAAAGAGGAAAGGAGCCTCTGGGGGACTTACCCTAAACCTCAAATATACTCAACCTAGTTAGTGCATGATGACTAGTTCAAGAAGAAAGCACGGGGACTCACATCTCCTTAAGCAAAGTCAATATGAGGTAGCTCACTAACTGGGCAGTGAAAACTACCGTACTAATGAGGTGCTTATTGGTTTGCAATGGCCAAGTTAAGAAGAAAGCGCGGGGACTCACATCCTCTAAGAAGTGACCACTGGGGTGACATACTAGCGAGATAGCATGTAGACCCGACCTAGAGCAGCTAATGAGCGAGTGCCACAAGGGGCTTACTCCCACATCAAAGTAGCCTGAGACAAAAGATATATGTTTGTTTGTGTTGTGAAAGAGGGAATAGGATGCCGCTTGGGTTCTCTTACACCTACCATAAATACATCATGGCAGATTCACAAGCAAAAGATATTTCTAACACAGAAGAAATGAAATTTGAGATGAAAAGAACTTTTATTGATAATTATTTTCAAACAAGATTTATGGATAATATTTCTTTAGGTAGAGCCCATTGATTGGAAGCATCAGATGCTCTCCCTTACAATTTATGAGTTGATAAGACCCTCATTGGTAGGCCTTCTCTATGGCATAAGGGCCTTCCTAAGTGGGTTGAAACTTGCCCTGTATCTTTCGATGTGCAACAATTGGTCTCCTTAGAACTAAAACAAGCTCTCCTACTTGAAAAGCTTTAGGATGGACTAACTTGTTATGAGTTTGAATCATCTTAGCTTTGTATAACTCGAGGTTCTGGCATACCCGTAGGCGTCTCTCATCCAAACCTTAGAGCTCTTCCAACCGCAACTTGGTATTCTGTTCCATTATGATTTTACTACCCACGGCTATCATTAGTGATGGGAGTTAGACTTCTAATGGTAGAATGGCTTCGTACCCATACACTAAGGAGAAAGGGGTAGATTGAGTTGGAGTTCTATATATGGTGCGGTAAGCCCATAAGGCTTCAACAAACTGTTCATGCCATCACGCTTGTTGTCATCTAGTGTCTTCTTCAGTATTTGAATGAGAGTTTTGTTGAAGGCTTCTACTAACCCATTTGCCCTTGGATAGTAGATGATAGAATATCTCCAATATATCCTGTGTCTCTGAGCAAAGCTGTTGATTTTAGTTCTCTTGAATGCAGTACCATTATCAGATTTAATTCCTTGAGTCACCTCAAACCTATATATGATATGGTTCCTGAAAAACTAGAGCACATGTTGAGCTGTGACCTCTCTAAGTGGGATTGCCTCCACCCACTTGGAAAAGTAGTCAGTAGTAGCTAGAATGAATCGATGACCTTTGGAAGAAGGATCGATCGGACCTACAATGTTAGTACCCCAACACTCAAATGGCCACGAGGCCAATGTATGATGTAGAATATTGAGTGGTTGATGTAGGGCCACACTGTGTACCTGACATTGGTGGCATCTCCTAGCTACGTCTATGCAGTCTGTGATCATCGAAGGCCAATAGTATCCTAGTCTCTTGATCTTGGCTTTCATCTTCAGACAAGATTGGTGTGCTCTACATAAACCTGAGTGTACCTCGATTATGATCCTACGGGCTTCGTATTTGTCCAGATAACATAACCACATATGATCGAAAGACTGCCGATACAAGGTGCCGCCTACAAGAGTATAGGAAAGGGATATCTGCTTTACTTGGTGTGCCAGTGATTTCTCTTGAGGTAGTTTGCTTATATTTAAATATTCTATAAATGGTTGCCTCCAATTTGACTCCTCGTCTTTTTTGGTAATGGAAACCTCCCCTTCAAGAGAGAATCTCTCGATGAGTTCAATATCAATAAGGGATAAGACTTGTCTATTTTGGACCCTTATTGGAATGGACTCATCTTCTAGACATGACAACTCTTTGGCAAGCTTAGCTAATGCATCTTCTATTGTATTCTCTCCTCGAGGAATCTTATAGATGATAACCTCTGGGATTTGAGCCAACAATTCCATAGTATATTTGTGGTAATGATGGAGCTTAGGCTTTAGAATCTTGTAAGACCCAGCGATTTGGTTGATGACTAACTGAGAATCTCCAAATATGTTGATACTCTGGATGCATAGTGTAATGATTTACTCCAGAACGATAATTAGAGTTTCATATTTAGCTTTGTTGTTGGTGCATGGATTGGACAGATGATATGAGAATCTCATCACATCACAGTCCAGAGTTAGGAGAACTATTACCACCCTTGCCTTTCCTGGGATAGTAAATTGTGGTTCTTCTCTTCTTTGAGAGGAAGCTGCACCATCAAAGTACATCTCCTAGTAGCAAGCACTAGTACCCCCTAAGTTCATGATTTGTTCATCGGGGAGATCATCATTAAGCGGAGAGTCAGCAGGGAGTGGATGCACTGCTAAGAAATCCGCAAGTGCTTATCCTTTTACGACACGGAGGGGTACAAATATTATGTAAAATTGAGACAAAATCATGGACCAATGCACCAACCATCTAGATAAGGTCGGCCGTGTCATGAGATATTGCAGTGGATTGACTCTAGAGATCAACTTCACATTGTGGGAAAGCATGTAGTGTCGTAGCTTTTAGGATGCAAAGATTAAAGCTAGGTAGTGCTTTTCAATAGGTGGATAGTTTACCTCAGCAAGGATTAGACGATGACTGAGATAATAGAGAACATTGTCCTTCCCTTCGTCATTGTTGAGCCAACAAAGCACTAAGGGAGTCATCTAATGCAGTAGTATATAATGAGTGGCTTGCTCGGGATAAGGGTTGCTAGGACTGGCAGCGTCTTCAGATATTGCTTTATGTCTTTGAAAGCATGCTAACATTTGTCATCCCACTTGAACTTGGCATCCTTTTTGACAAGTGCTGAAAATAGTTGACATCTTCCTGATAAGTTGAAAATGAAGCATCTTAGATACGCCAACTGCCCTTGGAATGACCTGAGTTGTGTTAGGCTTTTAAGGGGTGGCATTTCTAATATTGCTTTGATCTTTTCTAGATCGATTTCAATTCCCCGGTGTCGGACAACAAACCCAAGAATTTTCAAGTTACTTAATGCACACTTCGGGGTTCATTTTGAGGTTGTATTATCTTAACTGCTCAAAACTACTCAAGTCAAAGAGATGGTCTTCCTTTTCTTTGCTTTTGATAATGAGATCATCGATGTAGCATTCAACTTGATGATGAATGAGTTCATCGAAGATTCAAGTCATCGCCTGCTAGTATGTGGCACCGATATTTTTAAGGCTGAAAGGCATGACCTTATAACAATAAATTCTGATCGGGGTTCGAAAGGCAGTGTTTCTTTCATCCTCTAGGGCCATCTTAATTTGGTTGTAGCTAGATGACCCATCCATAAAGGAGAATACTACATGAGATGAGGTGATGTCCACCATTAATTCTGGTATAGAAAGTGGAAATTCATCCTTAGGATATGCCTTATTTAGATTCCTAAAATTGACGCATATGCGAAATTGGCCATTCTTTTTCTTAACTGGGATGACATTGGCCAACCAGATATGATATTTTTCTTCCCTAATAAAGCCATTATCGATTAATTTCTTGATTTTAGAAGTGACCTACTGTTCAATGTATAATCGCATGCATTTAGGAGCCTGCTTGATAGGGTTAGCATTAGGTTCTATTGCTAGTTTATGGACTGCTATGTCAGGAGATAGACCGGGCATCTCTTCATAACTCCATGCAAAGCAATCCTTAAACTCAATCAATAGCTTCACTAAATCATTGGTTTCTTTTTCATTCAATAGAGAACTGATGTATGTTGTGCGTGGATCTTCTTCAGTTCTTAGGTTGATTTCTTTGAGCTCATTGATAGTTGATATGATCTCTTCTTCGAACTCTGACGGTGCATCCTTGACTTTAAAGTCATTTTGGATTATATGAAGTTTCTAAGCACACATCCTCATATGAGTTAGCATGATTTGAAAAGTACCTATCAGATTCCAAATAGTTTGTGATGACTAAGTAGTAATCATCATTATCTTGGACCCATCGAATCCTAGTCGGTCTTGATTGTAATATGCATTTGTTGTCCCATAACCTTTCAAAGTAATCCAACTTGTGTTTAGACCAAGCATGTGGAATTAATCCTTTCTTTGCTAAATTAAGAACACAAGGTGAGTACCAATCAAAAGATAATTCTATTAAATCTTTATATGAATCATCCTCAAGTTCTACATAAGCTTCTTTACATGAGGATGATGCTCCAAGAAAGAACTTCTGCATCTTTACATTTGTGGAAGACTTAGGGGCTTCCATAGCTACTAAACCCTCAACTTTTTATGAGGAAAGTGGGTTAGAGCTAAAGTTCCAAACTGATGCCTCATTGTTTCACTTATAGACTTGGATACACTTATGCTTTGCTTAGCGGTCTTATCATGCTCAACTATCACTTGCATGGGGATCTCTAGAAGTGCTAGCTAGTGTACTAATCATATATGACTCATCTCTAAACTAGATTCTAAGATATAGATAGTAGGTGTAGTCTGGTAGCGGGGACATAACTCTATTGGGTGGCCAATAAGGAGTCTTTTATCCCTAGGCATGTCTGGATCCTCTCTTCCTCCTGGTGGAGTCATCCTACCCATATGTTGAATGGAGTAACACGGTGGAATCTAATGTCAAGCTCTACTTTCTCCTCCAAGTCTATTTTCACTCCCTTATTTTTCTTTTCTCCTCTTTTTTTCTTTTTATTTTTTCTTTTCTTTTCTTTTCTTTTCTTTTCTTTTTTCTTTTTTATTTTTGAACTTTCGCCAAGTTCACGAGAATAGACTTGTTGATTTTGAGAGAGATAGTAGACTACATCCTCATATATTTTGATTTCAAGAACTGTGAATGGCTTAAGATCTCTTTTGACGCAGTATTCAATCCAACCCCTCATGAACTTCATGCACTGATGTAGAGAGTATGGAACCACATTATTCTCATCTATCCACGATCTCCCAAGCAAAGCATTGAAAGATGTATCTGAGTCTATAATATGAAACTTGGTGGTAGTCTTCCAATCATCTACTTCTAATGACAACACTATAAAGCCTAAAGCCCTCTCAATATCATCCTCTCTTTTGAAAGTTTTGAGATGTCAATCCTCAAGTAAGCTAGGGTTTTTAGACTCATAATATTCATGCATTTCAACAAGAACTGGATATCTGTATCTTCAATATCCACTATAATGTAAAGAGGGTTGTGCTTGGTTTGTCAGAAGCAAGTCTTCATCTGAATGCTCTAGAGTGTCCTAAATTGAGCCTCCTCTTGATAGTGGTCATTATGCTAAGCATATCTCTGGATCAAGAAGAGCTTTGATTAGAGATTCCCTCATCTCTTTGGATAAGATAAGGATGTCATATATGCTTAACTTAGCTGGAAGCTTTCTAAGATGTGCTGGGACATTGTAGTCAACCTTGGCTTGATCCTCCACAAGCATATCCATAGGTGGAGCATCTTGTGGAGGGATCATCTGCTCTTTAGAACTAATGATTTGCTTACCCTTATCCTGAGGTGCCACCCTAGGAGATAGAACTTTGCCACTGTGAAGGTTAACTTCAGTGACCTCTTAGAATGATGAATTTGTAGGAAGTTCTACCTTCTCATCGGGTACCTAACCACTTCTCCTATAGGATCATCGGAGTCAGATGACTCCAAATCAATCTCAAGTGGTGAACTTGTGTGATTTAGAAATGAGAAATCCATTTCTAAATCAGAAGAAGAATGATCAGAATTAGAGTTATCATTATTATTTTGTAGACTTGGAGAGTTTTCGAGAAGAATAAAATGTAGAGTATTAGAAGTGGACAAGATGTAAGTGAAAGCTTTCTTCATTGATTTATTCTTAGATGGAGGTACATGATAGAAATCTAATAAAATAAGTGGGGAAAGGGGTATAGTGCTCTTGTCCGATGATACAATGCTCCTACTGGAGAAAAGATGATTTAGCGGAGGAAGGAGTAGTAGCTGCAATGGTGGATGAAGTGCTGGACTCAGATGGTGGTTGTGTTGTTATGCTATCCCAGGCAAGTAAGGTAGACTGCTATTGGGCTGACACCTTCTTCAAGTTATCTTTGGCAACTTGCAAGCCTTCCTTGGTGTTGGAGGTTTGAATTACTTCAGGCACCAGTAAAGAAAGCTTCTTGATCTTAGAGACCACTTTTTTAGAGGTTCGGGATAAGGCAATATCCCAACCTTCTTTTATCTTAAGAGGATTGCAAGTATCCCTAAGAATTACTCTGATAGAACTAGAGGGTTGTTCTAATAAGTATTCCTTGGGGATAACAATAGCCCCTGACTTATAGCTATGCTCAAGCCAGTCTTTAAAGGTGACACAATCCTCCAAGATATGACTAACTATGCGGTGGTAAGAGCAATAGTTAGGATCGTTACTCTTGCCCACATCTTCTCTTGGGCTTAGATAATTGAAAGTCAGATTTCTTTAAGAGATTCTTAAAGATCTTCCTAACTACCTACCTCTTGAATGAATATGGCTTATTTAATCTATCAGCAAGAGTAGGTGGGTAATAGCTACTTGGCAATGGATATGAGTACCGCTGCTGAGTATATTGTGGAGAAGGCTACGGTGACCGCTTTGGCAGTTGTGGTGGTCGGTATGATGGCCGAGGTGGTGGTAGAGAAGGTGGCAATGGAGGCTGCTGTGCATGAGGTCCCTCATACTAAGCTCTAGCTGGCTGCTTTCCTTTGTCAACTTTCTGGAATGCTTTCTGTGGCTTGGGCTTGAATGATTGGTCTTGAAAATGTAACTGTTTGGCCTCCTCTTGTAGGCTAGCCACCTTGTTGATTAATTTCTCAAAGGTTTTGATTATAAATCTCTTGAGCATGAAAGGAACCGGGCCATGAATATTCTTGAGAAGAATTTCTATAGCATGTTGTTCAGACAACTGCTGTTCATATTTCATACTCAGGTTTTGCCACTTGAAAATATAATCAACAAGGGACTCATTGGGACAAGATCACCCACAATTATCCTTTGCTGGGCTCCAGCAAACCTCTTGATGAAGAGATGCTCCAACTCAGCAAAAATCTTCACTGAACCATTGGGCAGTTCAGCATACCAATCAAATGCAATCCCTGACAGACTATTAACAAAGAGTCGAAAGAGAAGTGCATCACTACCTATGGCGTTACAACAATAGCTCTAAAGTGTGCTATATGCTGCCGAGGGTTTCCACTCCCATCAAAGATCTTGAAGGATTGTGGCATAAAGTTAGGATATTGGGACATATCAAATTCTCAGAGGGTCTACCCTTAGAATAGATGAGCACACTGCTTACCAACGCTTTCTTCACTTGCTGTTCTGCCATATGCTTTATATCTTTTTTTAGGAATGGAGGTACTATCTTTGACCTTCCTGCTACCGCCACTATCTGTCCACGGAGATGTACTCTACTGATCCAACATGCAACAACCCGGTGGTCGCCTCATGGGAGTAAGTCGATGGAGCTTGGCCTTGAAGTGTAGGACAAGTAACAAGTCTTCAACTCTTTTCTCTATCTTATTGATATGCTCATCTCTCTGCCTCAGTTGTTGACGAAGGTGTTGGGTTGAATGAGCCGTGTCTTCTACCTCAACTACAACACCCTCCTAGCTATGCTAATCCCTAAGGAGGGAACCCCTAGTGTCGACCATATGGACTTCCGCTGAGTCCTCCAAGAGATCATCCTCATCTGGATCAAAACTGACCTTAGCATCCTCTTCATTAGAGTAATCATCCCCGAAGAGTTCCCTCTTCTCAAGAATCAATGCATCTCATCAAGAGTCTCAATGCAAGGACAAACACTCACACGACGGTGGAGGTTGCTCACACGAGATGTACTTAACACCGCTATAACTATGCCTGGAGGGTCATGACTGGAAGAGACATGCTCATGGTTGCTCATGGGTGGAGTGGTGTCCGGGAGATCCACTACCATGGGACCGCTAAGCCCCCTTCCCTCTACTACCGCATACTACCTACGATGGTGGTGGTTATGGTGGTGCGACACACTGGGTCACTACTCCTTCACCACCGAAGTGAGGTCGAGTGGGAACCGCCTCACCTCTTGGTGGAGTAGATGAAGTGGGACCCTTTGGCCATAGCCGGATCACTAATGAGGCTTTCTTCTCCCCGGATGTTATCTTTTGTGCCTTTGTAGGCATGAACAGGTGATGGTGGGCGAGGAGTGGATCGGTGTGGTGGAGGCAACACTGGCTTTCTCTGGGCTGGAGCTTCTCTCTTATGGTGGGTAGTACCCATCAATAGAATGCTATCAGTATGATCGGCATGGGTGGCGCATCGATTAAGAAAGTCCATGAGGTCGAGGTCATCGCCCGCATACCTACGCTCTCTCTCTGCCAGATATACCAGCCTCGGCCTCTCCTCTCGATGTGCCCACGCGGGATGATAGAACATAAATCAAATTGAGCCCAAGACTCTGATCGTCTCTAAGCTTTGCCAACCCGTAACCGATCTAAGGCGCATAATGACCTTCGCCACCGATAGGAGCCTCAAAATGAACTACAAGTAGAGGTGAAACTGAGATCCTCCTAATGTCTTCCTCCATTGAAACTAGAGAGAGGTGAAACTTGTTCTTCGATGAGGGACACTATCCTAAGTAACTCTCAGAACCGGGAAACTACCTCTAGCTCCTTGGCTAATCATGATGCCGCTTGATCTTTGCTCTTATGCACCGAGTCCTACTAGAGGGGCAAGACGAGAACTAGACCCAACCTCGTAGTGGGGAGATATCCCCAAGATAGTAGCCTTTCCTTGGAAGGAGCCAACGAGTGGGTGCTAGCCTGTACTAGGGCAGAAAGGGGAACCACTGAGTGCACTGGCACTGGAACTGCAACTGCTGTGGGAACTGCCACAACCTTCCTCTTCAGTGAGGGAAACTCTGAGTCAGACAACATCTTAACCTGGATGACCGGCTTCTACCTGGTCACCACACTTCTGCTGACGGTTGTGAGGGTGGTCCCCTCACAAGTGATCCTAGTCCCCTCGAAACCTCGGCCAAAATGAATGAGGTGGGCAAACTTGGTCTGCAAGAGGCTGGCCCGATCTAAGGCCAAATCCATCCTAAAAGGAAAAGTAAACATGTACCTCTGAGCTGCCATGTATGAAAACTTAAAGACAGACGCATCTGAAGATATGTATTTGGAAATATAACTTGTAGATTTCATTTTGATATTTGTTCCATGCAAGAAGTTTGGAGTTTTGAACCAACACTCGACGATTCAAATGTGTTAAGTGGGGTTCATTGGAGAGATTTGGATATTGAGGAGAGTCTTTGCCATTTGATTTCAATTTATAACCCATACTCAATCAATTTAGGTAGGTTGTGTGGGGTTCTAAAATTTGAGGAGAGATTTTTTTGGAGATATTTATATTTTGTGCATCTTATTTGAAAATATTGATAGTTTGAAAGACCTTTACTTAGCAAATTTGGGTATGCTAAGGAGAGGTTGTGATTGTGTATTTGAAATATTTTTGCTTGTTAAGATTTGATTGTGTGATATTTTGATTTAAAAATGAGGCTTCTTACTTAACAAATTTGGTATGTTAAGTAGAGGCCACATGTGTTTGATTTGTGCTTGATGATGAGACTTTCACTTAAAAAATTTGGTATGCTAAGTGAAAGTCAAATGTGATTGTGAGATAGATTTGCTTTTCTTTGAAGATGGGATTCCCACTTAACAAATTTGGTATGTTAAATGAAAGCCTCAAATGTGTTTGAGATATGTTTATTTTTCTTTGAGAATGAGACTCTCACTTAACAAATTTGGTATGTTAAGTGAAAGCTCAAGTGTAGCTTGACATGAAAAATTGGTTACTTATTTAACAAATTTGGTATGTTAAAATACGGATCAAATGTGCGTTGAAAAGAGACCCCTACTTAACAAATTTGGTATGTTAAGCGAAAGTCAAATGTGTTTATGATTTTTGAAAATGAAACTCTCACTTAACAAATTTGATATGTTAAGTGAAAGTCATATGTGTTTATGATTTTTGAAAATGAAACTCTCATTTAACAAATTTGGTATGTTAAGTGAAAGTCAAATGCGTTTACTGATTCTGAAAATAAAATTCTCACTTAACAAATTTGGCATGTTAAGTGAAAGTCAAATGTGTTTATGATTTTTGAAAATGAAACTCTCACTTAACAAATTTAGTATGTTAAGTGAAAGTAAAATGTGTTTATGATTTTTAAAATGGAACTCTTACTTTACAAATTTGGTATGTTAAGTGAAAGTCGAACGTGTTTATGATTTTTGAAAATGAAACTCTCACTTAACAATTTTGGTATGGTAAGTGAAAGTCAAATGTGTTTATGATTTTTGAAAGGAAAGAACTTAATTAACAAACTTAGGTATGCTAAATGCAGTTCAATTTTTTCTTATGATTTTCAAAAAGGGGGCTCTCATTTGACATACTTGGACATGTCAAATGAGCTCCCAATGTGTTTTGAAGTCCAAGAATTTTGGCAAGAAGGAGTTTTATTAGACAAATGCTAATAGAATTCAATTTGCTCTACCTTCTCCAAGGGAAGGGGAACTCCCATTTGACAAATTTGGGTATGTCAAGTGGGGGTTCAAATATGTCTTGACTTCTCTTTTATGTGTGTATGATTTATTGCTTTTCAAAATGAGGGGAAACTTAAACTTAAGCACATGTAAAGTATTCTAAGTAGAGTTTCAATTTTATATCATTATTTTATTCAAAAATAGAATCTCCATCTGATAAATTTGAGTGTGTGGGATGGAGATAGCTATTTTTAAAGAAAATGTGTTATTAAAAATGGTTGATTTTAACTTTGAAAAGAACCTCCAAGTAACAATCATAGGATTTGTCAGACGAGGTTTGATTATATGTGTTTTGTGCCTTTTTGAAAATTTCTTGCAAAATTTTTTCTGTAAAGATATCTTATTATGTAGATTTTAAAAAAGTGCTTTTGGAAAGACATGTTATTTCATAGTAGGGTTTTATTTTCTTATTGTTCATAGGATGAACCTTGCCTTACCATCAGAATGGTGAAGAGGTTCTTAATTTTGGTCATCTCCTTTATTTGATTAATTTTAATTTTCACCTATTGGGGGAATCCAATAGGGATTTTAGAACCTACACGGAGAGAGGTCTTGAAACCTAAAGGATGTTGGTGAGCTTTGCTTAAGGATGAAATTAGCTAAGTGCCAATAGAAAGAATGATAGCGTCGAGCCTATAAAAAATATAAGTCCACTATCGATGCTTGGAGACAACAATTGTCTACTAAAGATCGAGAGAGGAACCATCCCACGGAAAAAATCGTGGTTTATTTTTTGAGATAGGGACACCACGTAGATCTTAGGGGTACTATTGAAGTGCGACATTAAGGAATGATGTACTATCTCGAAAGATAGAAATCACTACCCTATAATGGACCTAATCACATAATAAGGACTCCTAAGGAATGATGGATCTTCGAATATACTAGAGATCTTTCCCCTACTTTACATAGAAAAGTAAAGTAAGGTTTATTTTAAGCTGGGTTCATTAAGTTCCCTATGGAGGCAATCCCCCATAGTTAATTACACCCAAAGGAATGAGAATTCCTTAAGAATACTCTCGATTAAAGTATATAATTAGGGTCTCCAAAGATTTCAAGGTTAAGACTATCAAAGGATTGGTTGTTTTAAAAAATCAAATGGGATAGATCAAGGAGAAGACTTATTTTTGGAATCCAAAGGGAGGTAGTAGGAAATGCTCATGATACTAGGAAGCTTAGTGAGCATTCCAATCTATCATATGGTTGGGCTTTATATTTTTGAAATTGAAGAGAGTTAATTATTTGAGTTGATATTTTATTAGATTGCTAGGGCTTATAATTCCATAACATAAGATTGTGAAAATGCCTAAGAGGTGAGGATTTATGATTGTAACCCAAAGAAAACAACTATCTCAAATTCCTAAACGAAGGAGCCTTGAAACAAAAAAGGCCTAAATCTAAGTTTAAAAGGTGGGTGTTTGATTCACCTCACAAGAGGATTAACCACCGTTGGACTACTCGAGTGGCGCCAACTAACTCCTCTTATGATTTAAAATCATATGGCAAAGTTATATGAATTGCAAGATGGTTAGTCTATTGTTCATTTAGAAAGGACACAAAGTTTTTAAATTCACTCCTTAAGAGACTAGAGCATGAGTGGTATGAAACCATGACTTAATCTAATGCAAATTTTATCAAATTTATTTGATTCCTTTGAACTCTTTATTTTGACACAGGCTATGAGATTTTGTATGACTAAATACATGAGAACTTGATTATGGGCCAAATCAAGAGAGAAAGGGCTGTTCTTCCATCAAAGGCTTCATAGGTTAAGCTTTCAATCTCTGGCAAAGATGGAAGCCCCCTCTTAACAAGAGTGGAATAATATGACATGCATGATATTATAAATTCATTCATCTAGCTAAGGGGTTGCTAAAAATTTTATTATTTTGATTTAATTCTTAGGCTTTTATGAGAGGTTATGAGTTGTTTTAAAATTTTAGTTATGAGTTGTTAATTGGGATAGAAAAATTAATTTTTATCCTAAGAGCCTATCGCATCCAGGCCACACATTCAAGCATCAATCATAAAGAAACTATGAAAAGCATGATGTTCTAGTGCACAATATAAACACAACATCAAATAATTTTATAGACTACTGTAAAAGAATAAAAGGCCATTGGTCGGGTTTTATTGTACACCCCGAAAAGAGAAGAAAAAGATGGGTGACCTAGCTCTACCCTTATACAACTCAGAATACAATAATATATGCTATGGGGGTCTTCTTTTCTTCATTTCTTCCTTCTCTTTCTTTTGATTTTGATTTGCTCCAAAGGCATCACAGGGCACCCCAGGGACTAAGCCTTCTGGCCATTGCTCATCCTAATCCCCCCATAACACTGATCCTAATTCCTAATGCGAAATTATATTAAAAATAAGAAAAGTAAATCTAGCTACTCTTACAAAATAAATGTTAGCTAAACACACTATACAACCCAAGCAGTTATATGAATAATTTGGATTTAGCACCCCACACATGGGTAACTAAGCCCACCTGTCCTAACATGAGTTATGCTTAGGGGCTAAGCAACCTGCACAACAAACACATCTATATTTTTTATTATAGCGGCCCCTTAAGCACAACCCCCTGCAGAAAATATGATTAGGCTAATAACGACCTAACTTCCAGTTTATAAAACGTACACCCTAACATCCAATCTAAAACATTACATCACAAAATAAAGCACAACGTCATACATACAATGCCTTAACTTAGCACTAGAAGTGGTGACTTAGTATTCTAATGTGTGTGCTTAAGGCTTGTGTGGCAAGGCTTTACTAGGCTTCTTTAGTTTAAGTTTCAATTTTGGAGTTTGAATTTGTTTAAATTTTACCTTTGGGTGATTTCAATTTAAATAACTTAATGATTTATTTTTAATTTTTATTTCACTTTTATTTGGTTAAAATAATGTTTAGGTTTTCAAAATGAAGAGTAGAATGAATTCCATTTGTAGACGGAACTCACCTTATTCTACATCCTAATTCCTAAAGAATCTAACTAAGGTCTTTAAGTATCTTAATTAGCCCATTTGAATTTGTGTAATTGATTTGATTTGATTTAGAGCTTAGAATTTGAGTTGGTTTAAGTATTTGATTGATTGATTTTAATTTAGATGTTTTGGTTTAATTATATCTTGATAATTCAATATTCTTAATATCTAATGAAGTTTAAGTTTGTTTAAATTCATGTGTTTTTTTGATTGATTAATTTTAGATTAGATGTTTTGGTTTAATTAGATCTTGATAATTCAATATCCATTTAAATTAATATTTAATTCTTTTTCGTTAATTATGGTTATGTGACTTGACTTTATGTTTATTTGATTTGATTATGGTTCATTCATTTGTAGTTTGATTAGATTAGATTAATTGAGATTTTATTTTGATTTTAATTGAGTTTGATTCCTTAGATTTTATCTTTTAATCTCATCCATTTGTCATGCTTATTAAAGTTTGGTTTGCATTTTGATTTCATACATTGGATAGTTAATTAGTTTATCTTATTTACGTAGGTTGAATGAGATTTGATTTGATTGCATATTAAATTGATGAGAGTCTTTCTTAATTTAATTTGATTTGATTATTTATTATGGGTTTGAAATATGATGTAATTAGTTTAATGAAGTGTTATGTAATGTAAAGATTTGTTTAATTTTTAATTTGATTTCATATTTGTTTATCAATGATGAATTAATGATTAATAATTTAAGTTTAATTTAAGTTTTGATTAGTTTAATTGCATTTTGATTATGTTAAAATTTATGTTTAATTAAGATTAAGCTTAATATGATTAATTTGATTAACTTAATTAGCTTGTTTAAGAGGAGTGATTAATTATTAAATTAAGTAAAGATTTGTTTAATTTTTTTTAAAATTTGATTTCATATTTGTTTAAGTTAATGATGTGATTAATGACTTAATAATTTAAGTTTAAATTAAGAATTGATTGGTATTTAATTGCATTTATGTTTGATTAAGTTTAAGTTTAATATGATTAATTTGATTGACTTTAATTAATTTACTTAAAATGTGTGATCAAATTAATTAGTAGATTAATTAAGTGTTTGATTTGAATTAATTTTAATCTGATTTATAAAGTTAATTTGGTTTATTAAGATGGTGGATTAATTTATTAAGTTTGCATTAATTAGGTGTTTATTCAATTGGATTAGCTTAAGGGTAATTCGTTTAATTAAGGAGCGTGTTTAAGTTAATTATTAAATTAAATAATGATTTATTTAACTCTTAATGATGTAATTAATGACTTAGTAATTTAGGTTTAATTTAGGTCTTGATTAGTATTTAATTGCATTTTGATTATGTTTGATTAAGCTTAGGTTTAATATGATTAATTTGATTAACTTAATTAGCTTACTTAAGGGTGTGATTGACTATTAAATTTAATTAGGTGTTTGATTTAAGCTTAATTTTAGAGTTAGCTTTAATGTAACTTTTTTAAATTAATTTGATTAATTAAGATGATGGATTAATTCATTAAGTTTGTATTAATTAGATGTTTGACTAATTAAGTTTGATTAAGGGTAATTAAATTTTAAAATCATTAGATTAATTAAGGGTTTATTTAATTAGAGATTAATGACTTAATTTCACATGAGTGATTTGATTTAGTTAAGTGTTTTAAAGTTTGAATTGATTAAAGGATTGTTGTTATTACCATCATTATTATTAAGTAAATTAATTGTTTATTTCATTTCAATTAAGTTTGATATTTATGATTAGAGTTTTATTTGATTCGATTCATTTATTATGTTTGTTTGATTTCATTAACATGTTTTATTTAGTTATTAGGTTGAAATATTTAAGGGTTAATTAATTATCTTATTCCAAATGGATGTGATTTAATCATATGTTAATTAAGTTTACTTTAACTTTATTTGGTTTAATTCGATTAATATTAAATGATTATGTTGTATTGGTTTATTAATCAATTTGATTTTTTTGATTAGTTAATGATTAATTAGTTTCAATTTATTTATACTTATTAAGGGGTTTCATATGATTAAGATTTCATGCTTAATGTAGGTTTAGTTATACTGGTTTCACCCATGTTAAAGTTTCCTAGATTTGTTTAATTTTAAGTTTGATTTAAGATTTAATCATTTAATTGAATTTTAGTAGCTTAAATCATATTTAATTTAATTTCCTCTAAGGATGATATTTTTCTGATTTGAGGTTTGATTAATGATTGCTTAAGTGCTATTTCATTTATGATTTTGATTTAATATCTAAATTATTTTTAGATTATATTTAATTAACTCCTTAATTGATTAAACTTTAATCTTAAGTATTTGTTTGGGGTTCATTAGGATTCAAAAAAAGCATATTATTTTCTTGAGAGTCATAGATGTCAATTGAAGTGATTTAAGCCATTTTGAAGATTTTTATAAATTTTTGAGTTTTTTTGAATTATTTTATTAAAATACCTAATATGTATTTCAAAATTTAATTTCTCTTAATCTAAATGTTCTTTTCACTTGAAATTTTTATGGTTGGTGTACTTTAACTTTAGTTTCAATCCCTAAAAATTTCAACTTAATTTGCCATATATTTTTGGTTTAATTGATGAAATTTGATTTTCAATAAAACTTAAATTAAACTTAAAATTCTCACTTAAATTTGGAGATTTTGGGTTTATTAGATTTTTCTTGAAAAGGTGAATCTAACGAGCCATTTTTTTTTTCAATTTTTGGTTAAGTATTTTATTTTCTATAAAATTTTGAAGTTTTAGGTGATTTAAATTAATTTTTTAAATCATAAAAATTCGTGCGGCACTGACCGTTAGCCAGTGGGTGGAAAGACCGGTCAATAGTATGGAAAGTGACCCGCAGTTTGCTCTGGACCATCCGATCACAAATCGGATGGTCCAGATCAGATCATGCGATCGAGAGGCCAGGATCGCGCGAACCGCCTGATTAAATGGTCTAGATCGTATCAGGCGATCCAAAGGCCCAAATCGTGCGATTCGAGCCATCCGATCCCACGAATCACTGGATTGGATGGCTGGTGTAGCCCCGCCAACGGTGAACAGTAAAAATAACTTCTTTTTTTTTGAAAAATGAAGATTTCTAAGCCAAAACTTATTCAAATAGACTCATTTTCACGTCGATTCACAAAATTTTTTTTATTTTGTAATTCGGATGATTTAAAATAAAAATGCAGGATTATCTAGGGGAAATTCCTAAAATCATAAGAAAATTAATACAAAATGCAAAATCCTAAGGTCGGCTCAGTTTAGTAAAATTTACCTCGCCGGGGATGGTTTCCGGCGGCGGTGAAGATCCGAATGAACTCCTAGGTATGTGAGAAAGCTTTGGATGATTTTTAACCTTTGCCTCCCCTCAGAACGTCATCTTCTCTAATCTTTAGTGTTGCCTCACCAAAAAAATAACTATTTATGTTTTTGAGCTTAAAAATGACTCAAAGAGGCGAGGGATGAATTCCTTTTTGCTTTGGGGAGCTTTTGGAGGCTGAATGGTGGTGGGAGGAAGAGATCTAAAGCCTCATCTCCCCCTCTTTTTATAATGGCCAAAAATCCATTATTTTTTAAATTTTTTGGCTCCAAATTGATTGTCATCTTGCTTGGAGTGGTTGGGGTGGATGATGGATTGATTGATGACTTTGAATTTTTGCACCAAAGTCCTCTCTTGTTGTCGTATGATTAGCCCTATTCAATGCAAATGTTGGGGAGGAGTTAAGTGTATGTGATGGGGGAGAATTAAATGAGGTTGGGTGGAATCCTATGTTGGGGAGGATTTATGAGGGATTTAAATGGGTTAGGTTAGTTTTGGGCTGATCCCAAATGGGTTTGGGTCGGGTTTGATCAGCCCCCAATGGGTCTTGACTTGGTTTCAAGGGATTTGGCCTAATTTCGATCATATGGGTCATATTGGGGGCAAATTGACCCATTTGACCAAAATTTAGCTTGGGTTACGGGTTGATTCATGTTCAATTGGCTAATTGAAGATGAATGTGGTCTTTAGTTTGAATTAATTTAGATTTAATTTGGATTTAGGCCAAATTGACCCTTTAGGCCAATTTGGGCTAGGTTGGGTCAAGTTGACCAATTGGGCTCGATTGATCAAATTGATTTTAATTATGGCTTTGGTCAAGTTCAATAATCAAGATTCATCCCCCCTTTTTTAAGTCCAAAATTTAATCAAAATTTTGGTATTCTGGCGTCATCCCTGCGTAGGGAGCTACTTCATAACTACTTTGGCTTACCTAGTACACCCTATTGAGCGTAGCAGTCGGTGTCTTACGATAGCACAGCCGAGTCTTCATACCCAATAAGCCTTATTTAGTATTAGTGGGGTCTTCAATCACCTGCATAAAGAAGCACAATCGTGTATACAATTTTCACACATTCAAAGGAGGCTGCATCTAACAATTTTTGGCTTTCTCGGCACGCCCTATTGAACTTAGCGAGCGGTGTCTTGTGACGCCACAATCGAATTTCATCTCTTCATGCCCTGATGAGTGTGACGAGGCCTTCAAACCTGCATAAAGAAGCACAAGCATATGCATATATTTTTCACATATTTCCATACATCCACAATCCAAAATCCACAATCACTAATGATTTTGTATGAGTTCAGCTAGTAGGGATTGAATAGGAGATATTGGAGTGTTTATTATTTGGATTAAATAGGTGAGGAAATGCTGAAAACCTAGAGAAGAACCCACCTGATGATGATGTTCTTTCTCGGTTTTCGTCATTTGCAAGGAAGGAAAGAGGGGTTGTTTGGCTGTAGCAATAATGGAAATGTCAAAAATCTACAGGAGAACCCGCCTGATGATAGTGTTCTTTCTTGATTTTTGTCATTGCAAGGAAGGAAAGAGGGGCTATTTGGTTGTAAGAATAACGAAAATGCCAGAAACTTAGAGGAGAACCTGCCTGATGACGGTGTTGATTGTCAGTTTTTGTCTCTTACAAGGAAAGAAAGAGATTTGGTTCAAGAATAAAATCTGAAACTTAGGGAACCCACTTGATGACGCGAGCCGATTTTGGAAAGAAGTTGTTTGGGGATAGTGAAAAGGATCCGTCGATGATGGAGTGGAAAACCAAAGAAAGATTTGGAGGTTTTGATGGCAGAGATGAAGAGGCTTATGAGAGTGGCGGAGGAACTGGCGAGTTGGTTTCTCTATTCTAAGTTAGAAAGGAATGTGAATGGATGCCGAGAGGAACCTTCTTGATGGTAGAGTTATCTCTCGGTTACCAAAAGAGGATGCTGGAGCTATCTCCATCCACCATCACGACGCGGTCGATCTTGACATACATATCATGGACAAGGGGGAGTCTGCAAGAAATTGCATGATTGCAATTCAGTTGAAAATATTGCTATGAGACATTGACGTAGACCATCTAATTGGTGGATAAATTCCACCGAATATATGAAGTTTTCAAGGAATGAATGCGCACTTCAACCACATACGAATCACTCGACACTTGATACCATTGAACATTGTGCTGAGGATATTGCATTCATGATTGCAACATATTCTGGGATGGGGATGAGGGAAGAAAATTCAGCAATGGTTGTTGGCTTTAGAAGTGCAAGCAATAAGTGATACTTGGATTTAGAACTTTGTCTAGAATGAGAAAGTGAGAGGGTTGAAGAGGAACTTGTGAGGATTGAGAGAAATGGCCATGACGATGCTAGGTTGACGCTTGTGAGAGAGGATGTTTGAATTCTTGACTGATGGGATTAGGATGGTCGGCTGGAGATAAGGTTGAACGGGATGTACGATGGGAGATGTGAAAGGAAGGAAGCAGGTGATCGGATATAGGAAGGTACAATGAGTTAACGAGAGAGAATGAGGGAGGAGAGATCGAAAAATGAAGGATTGTTGGTCGACCTGTGGGAATCCTCGAGCAGATCGAGACTAAATTTTAATTCTGCTCATGGGAAGAAGAGAGCTTTGAAGGAGTTCGGCATGAGAGGGGATGAGTGCGGGCAGGGTTCTTTTTTTTTCTGCAGAAAATCCTAGTCGTCCCTTTGTCTTGGGAGGGAAAAAAATAAAAGATTATGACTCTTAATTGCTTATCAGTTACTTTCCTTATGAGCTTAGGCTGTATTCTCATTTTTTTCAAAAATATTTGAATAAGATTGGATCTATTTTTGGAAATAATTTATACCCAAATTTGTTTGAATTGATTCTAAAATAAATCAGATATTAAGAAATCATATTTGATTAAAATTAAAGTAAATATATGAATTTAATTATTTTTCTATGGTCATATTTATGCAAAAAATCCATCGAAATTAATCTCATGCAATATGGATGGCATTTCTAGGAAAATTCGATGTTCCGGATTCAATGGCATAATCCATTTTGTAATTGGAGGTTGTTTGATTAAAGTCAGTGCCGAATCGAGCTAATTTTGGTTCAAAGTTGCGCATCGTTGCTTCCGATCACTCAATGTTTATCCAGACTCATTCGAATTGAGTGCAGACAGTCTCATTTGATAGGTTTCAACATTTCGACATCGTTTGCGCATCATCGCAGCTTCGTGACATCAGCATGCTCATAGGAGCATCGACAGATTTTCTTTTTGATTAGTCTACCATTGAATTATGCGATATGTATATTTTGATCAATTTTGATGTTCTAAATGCGATGGCGAAGTCCATTTGTCGATCAGAGATCACTTCGACTAATTTTGATGATGTTGAGTGTATTTTAGCTTTGATTTACGCATCATCGCATCCGAAGTTTTGACTTGACTAATGGAGCATACATGTAGGTCAAAAAATGTCTCCCAATAAATATGGTGCGTGTATGAAGCAGACCATATTTGTTGAAAACTAGTTGACCATACAAGATTTGACCTGATTTATCTTTATTAACTCATCAAGTTGGAAGAGAGATACCTTCGGTCATAAGCTTAATGCTTTGATAGGCTTGAAGAAGGTCATTTTAGTAGTTTGTATCTTTGATCTTCCTTTTGCCTTAGCTTCGTGCTTAGTAGGCTTGGTGAAGGAAGAATTTATTTATTTTGTGATTTAGGTTCCTTAGCCTAGCTCAACCTTGACGGTCTCGACATGAGACGATTCAACTCGACTTGTCAGAGGATGCATACCTTCAATCATTTTTGGTATTGTTGGTGGACATTAAGGAAACTTGTTAGGAGAATGTGCATACCTTCAGTCCTTTGCTTGTTTCTTTTGGCAGACTTGTTGAAAGATTAACTTGATTTGTCTAGATTGACTTGTCAGGAAAATGTGCATACCTTCGGTCCTTTGCTTATTGCTTTGGTTGACTTGTTGTAGGATGTGAGCTGAAGACCTAGTCTTCAAGACAAGCATTAGGTCTATGGAAAGAAGTTGTTAGTCCAACACTTGGTATTTTAGTGGACTGGTTGACTATAAAGTTCTCTTAGTTATACTGTAAGCTTTTTACAAACTCCAAGATAGCTTCTTCGACCCTGTGCTTGCTGCTTTGTCGGACTTGTTGAAGAAGTTATATAAGTTTATGCTTTGTGGTTACTTAGACCTCTCCTCAAATCCTCTCTTGATTCATCAATCAATTGGAAAAATTCTCCATATTTGCATCATTTAAATTCATTGAGTTGGTTCAGCTTTGGAGGATAGACAGCTCTAGCCTTTGAAGTTGTCTTCTACATAACGTGATCTTTCTTATTATTCGCATAGCCACCTGTGACTTAAACAAACATAATTGTAAATGTTATTTGGGGATTTCAGTACGAGTTGTGATGTCAACCCAAGCTAGACATAAGTGCTTTTCTAATATAAAATTTACAAAAATATCCCCTGTCTAACGGGGGGATTTTCTAGCTAAGATAAAGAGGTACTTATATCTCTTTTTATATCAATTATAAGAGTAGACAAGAATTATTGTCAATCACCACATATGTATACTTTCATCTTGAGATATCGGTAGAAGGCATGATATCAAACTAAATAAATATATAAAAAGGCTCCCTATATTACAGGGGGAATTTCATCGCAAATCGAAAATGAATTCTTGCAATGCAAGAGAATTTTTGAGTGCTATTTCATATATATATAATATGAGGAGTCATGAATATAATGTTTATCCAATCATGCAATCATGTGCATCAGACATAATACTTCTTTAGATAACGACCATTGATGGGTGGCATAGGCCGTCGACCACTCGAATCAATAAGCTGGCAGGCTCCTCCTTCGTATACCTTCTCAATGATGTAAGGGCCTTTCCGATTAGCTTCAAATTTACCACTGATTCTTTTGTGAGGGATTATCGGTCTTCTCAACACTGATGCACTATTCCATCAAAGGCTTTAGACATTCTTGCTCGATAGATTTCTAAGCTTTGTTGGGCTTGAAGTATAATTTCATCGAGCATGTCAAGCTCTTCCATCTGTAAATGTGTGTTCTCCTCTTGAGTGAGATTATACTAGATGGCTACTCAAAGTGATGGTAGTTCGACTTCCAGTGGAAAAATTGCTTTGACTTTAAAAGTTAGAGCATAAGGAGTGGCTTTAGTTGGCATCTTATAAGTAGTTCTATATTTCCATAACACCTCGAGCATTTTGATGTGTCACTCTCTTTTATTCCTCATGAGGATCTTTTTGAGTAGCTTGATCAGTGTTTTATTAAGAGGTTTTGCCAAATCATTGGCTCTTGGATTATAAATTGATGAATATCGCCAATCGATTTTGTATCAATATGTAAATTTATAGATCTTTGCACTCTTGAATGCTGAACCATTGTTTGGGATAACTCGTCATGGTATACCAAATCTATAAACAACATTATGAGTGAAGAAGTCAATGAATCGATCAGCAGTAACCTCTTAAAATGGAGTTGCTTCAGCCCACTTAGAAAAATAGTCGGTTGTTGCTAAGATAAAGCGATGACCTGCTGATGATGGTGGATCAATAGATCCGATTATATCTATTCCCCAACACTCAAATGGCCAAGATGTGACCATTAGATGCAGTGGATTCGGAGGTTGATGAATGAGATTCCTATAGACTTGACATTCATAACACCTTTTGTCATGATCAATACAATATTTCACCATCAATGGCCAATAATATCCTATTGTCTTGATTTTTGCTATCATTTCAGGACCTGATTGATGTGTCTTATAAAGTCCTTCATGAATTTCAGACATAACTTTGTTAGTTTCATCCATTCCTAAGCATCGCAGCCACATTTATTCAAAGGATATATATAGTACAACATATCATTAACATAGGCATATCGTAGGATCCTTTTCATAATTTGCGTGGCTAGTGATTTATTACTCAACAATTTGCTTTCCTTGAAATAATCGATGAATAGTTGTCTCCAATCATTAGGCTCTTCTACTATGAAAGCTTCACATGATTTCTTTGTAGTACTTTTGAGCTTTTCTATCTCTTGTACTTGTTCTTTGGGAGAGTGAGCTGAAATTTGAATTGCTTCCTACTGGCTTGAGTTTGATGTCCCCACCGGAATATGGATTCTTGGCAGAACAAGGGTGAAGACTTCTATCAACACATGCTCATCGTTCATGCTTTCCATCTCTTTGGCTAGTTTAGCTAGGAAACCTTCTTTGTTATTTATGGATCGAGAGACTCGAGTCAATGTAACATTCAAAATTTGTGTCATTAGCTCGAGAACTCACTTATGATAATAAACTAACTCAAACTTAGTGATCTTATAGATTCCCAAAACTTGATTGATGATCAGCTTAGAGTCTCCAAAAACTTGCAAATTTTGGATGCCTATGATAATAGCTTCTTCAAGACCCGCTATCAAGCCTCATACTCAGCTTCATTATTGGTTCGAGGTTTAGTCATGCCATATGAATGTCTTATGATGCCTCTTTCTAGTGTTATGAATAGGAGGCCAATACCGGCTCATGCCTTGGGTAGGTTCAGAGGTTGCGCTAGCTTTTCTCCTTCATTAATAGATAAAATCTGCTCATCAGGCAAGTCATCATTAAGTGGTGAGACTAGATAGGATGCTAAGGAAGTCCCAAGAGTCCCTTCACTGCTTTCTAGGGTACATACATAATATCAAATTGTAATAAGAGTACTGTCCATCAAGCTAAATGACCTGTCAATGTTGGTCTCGTCATCTAGAACTTCAGCGGATCAAAGCATGTAACGGAGAAGCTTCTAAACTGCAAATATCAGTGCCAGACAATGCCTCTCTATTGGAGAGTAGTGTACTTTGGCTCCTACTAATCTTCGACTGATGTAGTATAGTGCATTTTCTTTATTTTCTTCATTATGTTTCGCAAGTAAAGCCCCGAAGGACTCCTCTAAGGCCGCGGTGTATAAGATAAGAGGTCTCTCTAGGATATGAGCTGCTAGAATTGGCATATTGAGTAGGTACATTTTAATTCTCTCAGATGCTTCTTGGCATTCCTTGTCCCATTTGAATGGAGTGTTCTTTTTCATTAGCTTCGCAAAAGGTTGGCATCTTCCTGACAGGTTTGATATGAAACGTCGAATGAATGCGAGTTGTCCTTGTAAAAAGCGAAGCTGGCGAAGGTTCTTCGGTGGAGGCATTTTCACAATCGCCTTAATTTTGTTGGGGTCAATCTCAATTTCTATATGTCTTACAACATATCCAATAAATTTTCCTGAAGAAATCCCAAAAGCACACTTGAGAGGATTCATCTTGATATCATACTTTTTGATCCTTTTGAAAATAATCCTTAAATCTTCAAGGTGATCTTATCGATCAATGCTTTTAATGATGAGGTCATCAATGTAGCATTCTACCTTATGATGAATCAACTCCTCAAAGATGCATATCATGGCCCTTTGATATGTAGCTCCGATATTCTTCAATCTGAATGGCATGACTGTGTAATAATAAATACCAATTGGTGTTATGAATGATATTTATTTCTCATTTTCAGGAGCCATTTTGATCTGATTATACCCCGATGATTCATCCATAAAGAAGAACATGTCATAGTTGGAGGTGTTATCCACAAGCAATTCTAACATAGGGAGCGAAAAATCATATTTTGGGCATTCCTTGTTTAAATCTTGAAAGTTGATGCAGACTCAAATCTGACCATTCTTCTTCTTTATCGGAATGATATTGGCTATCCAATATACATACTTCTCTTCACGAATGAAACCTACTTTAATTAGCTTTTTTTGTTTCTGTGACCACTTATTCTTCAACATCCAGCCTCATTCTTATAGGAGCTTGTTTGACTAGTATTGAATGAGGATGAGTAGGAAGCATCAATATGTCCAAGCAATAACTCACAAAGCAATGTTTTATTCCTTTAACCTTCGGGAAGAAGGGCACTAACGTTTGGATGAGGTTCTTCTTCCATCCCCAAATTTCTTTCAACTGTCCATGGTGGACGTCTTCCACCATCTTCAAGTTCTTGAGTCGATTTATTCTACTGAATCAATCGTGAGAACGACTTCATAAAAGTCATCTTCATTTTCAATTTCAGTTTCAATCTCATTTTCGATTACTTTATAGCAAGTGTTCCTTTGATGATGCTTTTGTTGGATGTATTCAAGACCCTTGGTGGTATAATTATCACTTCTTCGAGAGGTCTATCGACTCTTTGAACTCCATAAATTACCAAAGAAGAGAGCTCACCATCTATCAGTTCCAACATCGATTCCAAGTTTGTGCATCATTGTTGACCTCATTTTTAGAATGAGTCCTCAACCCCTCCATCTTAGACATAGGACTTCTCTTATACTTTAAGAGTTCCTTAGTTTTAAGACACAACTAGTGATTGGGTGGACACCCAACCTATCCCTAGAGACTTATAAGAGTTAGCCATAGGAATAGGTCATGCCTTAGGGGTGTTAGGAAAATCTACCTACCCTTAGCTTGAACCATTCCTCGCCTTCCTTCCTTCAAGTCAAACTCCCAATCAATCCTATTTGATTTTTCTCCAAACTCAAATCAACTCCATGTGATTGAAATCCATGATTGAAATCCATGATTTAAATCTATGAAATTCCTAAGTCCAAAAATTTCCCAAGTCCTTAAATTTACCTTTAAGGACTTAACTTAAATCATGATCTAAACCAAATCAAACTCATGAGATTTTTCTCATAAACTTATATTCTCATTTATATTCATATATATAAATGAAGTATAAATTCAAACCAATCAAACTAAACTCAAAATTCAAAATCAATTCATGAAATTTTCTAAGTCCTTTAAGTTTTCCTTCATGGACTTAGCCAAAATCAAATCTAAATCAATTCAAATTCATGAGATTTTCTCATAACTCATTTATATTCATTTATATAAGTGAAATATAAATATAAATCAATCAAATCAAATCCAAAAAATTAAATTCTAAATTGAAAATCCTTCTTAAGTCCTTTAAATTCCTTTTAATGGACTTAGTCTAAATAATGATCAAATCACTTCAAATCCTTAAAATTTTCTCATGATCCATTTATATTCTCATTTATATTCACATATATAAATAAAATATAAATTCAAACAATCAAAACAAATTCCAAAAATCAAGCTCAAATCAACTCAAAATCCAACCTAAGCCTTTCAAGTCAAAATCTTGAACTTAGCCTAATCAACTTCAAATCAAGCCAAACTCTTGATTTTCCTTCATGATTCAATCAACCCTACAATCATGAACCCATATATTAATACAAACTTCAATCACCAAATCAAAGTTCAATTCAAAAATCAAACCCCAAATCCCTTCATATTCTTCCTTTGAATATGAAATTATCAAATGAATCAAAACCCATTTGACTTCAAACCACTTGTAAATAGATTTATATTTCAATCATAAGTCCATATACAAGTTCAATCAAGCTCAAATCAAGCTTTGACTAAGTTATTTGACCCACTTAGGCTCACTTGAAAGTACCCTTATGAGCCAAATTTCTTAACCAAATTAGATTGAACCAAACTCACCTATGCCTCTCATCATGATCAACAATCATGGGATAATCAATCAACCAAATTGGGTCAAATCAAGTCAAACCTAAGGGTTGACCAAGTCAACACTTAGCAAAAATGAAACCTAACATAGCCAAAATCCACCATATACCAAATTGATTGAAATCATTGATCTAAGTTCATTCATGAACTATGTTTAAACTTAACCAAGTCAACATTTGAGCCTAACCTAACCCAATTGGACACTTGACCCAAGTTGACCGAACTTGACCTAAAAAGTCAAAATGTGTCAAAACTTGATCTAAGCCAAATTGATTGAAACCAATGGGTCAAGTTCATTCCAAATCACTTATTGAACTAGACCCAACCTAGCCTAATTGAACTTAGACCCAACTTGACCTAAAGGGGTCATGTTGAGCCAAATTTGAACTTAACCAAAATTGATTAGAAACAAAGATACCAATCCATTCCATATGACTAACCAAACTTAAACTTACCATTGGCCTTGCCCAAATAGGTCAAATGGGTCAAATAGGTCAACCTGACCCATTTGACCTAAATGAAGTCATATGAGCCAAATTCAAAACTAATCCAAATTGAACCAAACCAAAGCCACCAAAATATTTCAAATAGTCATATGAACTTGACCCAACCCTTAGTTTGACCCAAATTGACCAATTGGTCAACTTGACCCATTTTGACCTAAATGGGTCAACATGATCCAAACCTTATCAAATGAATTCCAAATCCCATGAAACTTGGCCAAACCTAGTTTTTCCACATATCCAACATATCCAAATTGGTAAATCAGTAATATGACCATTCTACCCCTAAGCCATAGAACAAATTATGGACCAATCCATGGGTAATTTGGTAATGCCCTCTTCATATTAACTTGATGCCTTGCTAATAGCTCAAGGGGACCTAATGAAGAGTGGTGCACCCAACCCAATGGGCTTTGGTTAGCCCAAATGGACCCAAGGCCAAACTCGACCCCATGGGTCAAATTGGCTCATTTCAAATCCTCCCTCCACCCAATTTGATGCACATGGGAGGTTGGCAATGCACTCAAGAACTCAAACCGACCATGTTCCAACTCAAAATAGTTCAAACAACCCCTCCAATGTGGTCAATTGGATCAAAATCACAAGGGAGGTGTCGGTCATCCGATTACCATAGGGGGAGATATACTCCCCCTAATTTAATTTGAATTCATGATTCCCTCATTCGATTGAAGCCTAGAGAGTGTTAGGAAAGATCAGAGAGCCATCCTATGCTTTCTAAGAGGGATTTGAAAAGTGATATTCTCGATTTTCTCCTTTGAAAAATAGAGGAGCTCACTTGAACCTTCAACTTCCTCTTGACTCAAACCCATCCCAATTCCTCTTGCACACTTCCTCAGAGGATCAATCTGAGTGCACTCAAGCTCTCATTTGAGTTCCTAAAGCAAGGAGAACCTTAATTGGATCAAAGCCACAAAGGAAGTGAAGTGGTGTTGGTCCATAGAAAGATCCACTCAACCCCAAGGCTTGAAACTTTCAACAGGGCTTCATCTCCACTAGACGAAGCTACCTCATCGAGCTCCAGCACTGATGATCACCTCCAGCGAGGTATGGAATTTTTCGACCACTTAACTTAGGGGGTGTTGGTCTTCTGTGAAAGGAATTTTCAAGTCATGAGAAATTCACCATTGGATAGACTTCTCTTTAGCTTTAGATGGTGTGGGGAACAATTTCGTTCCAATCCGAGCTCAATCGAGCTCGGATCTTCCCTTAGATCATGGATGGCCTCTGTTGAGCATAAGGGAAGAACTAGGGGAGATTCTGGTCATCCATCCGCACATTTTGGATGGAAAACCATGATTATTTGCATGTTTAGAAAATAAATTAACCCTTTAGAAACTGCAGGATGATCCCTGACCATTCGATCCTTGATCAAATGGCAGGGATCAAAGCGCGTCCTGCCACCGCGTCACCATTTGGATATGACATTTAAGTAATGGGCTCACCGCAGACGTGTAAAGCGGCCGACCGCCGTCGCTCACGAGTGAGGGATTAGTTAGGAAATTTAATTAATGTTAATTAATCTCCTTATCTTCTGAAATTCATATCTTCTTCAATAAAATTCAGAAAAATATGAGGTAAAATTCTATGGAAAGATAATTTAACTTAAAATAATTTAAAAATGATTTCAATGGATTTTGAATTATGCTTTTCTCTGATTTTAGGTTTTAATGGAAATCTTATTTTGCTAATTATATCTTAATTAAACATCTGATTAATCCCAAACTTCTTGGGCATGTTTTAGGGGATGACTTCTACCTCCCCTAATTTTCTTAGGATTTATATAAGGATAAATTAGGGGAATTACAAATATGTTTCCTAATTACTCCCTTAACTTAATTAAGGATAATTAAAGTTTGGATTGGTGTCTTAATCCATTATTAAGGTTGATTAAGGTTAGATCCAGTGAATAGGAGACTTAGGGAATAAATTTTTGGGTGTTTCCCCCAAGCTATTTCCTAAATCCTCTTTTTCTTTCCTTAATCCTCTCTTAATTAAGGTTTAATTTATTAATTATCCCCTTAATTAATTTTTAAAAATTCTAAAACCTTAAAGAACTTAATTAATCTACTTTGGGTAGATGCTTAGGTATTGAAGAACCTAAGTTCAATTAAGGAAATCAAAACCCAATTCATATGTGTAAAGGGGTGTTTCGAAATTACTTAAGTTAAACCCCTTAGCTTAATTAACCATTAATAATGAGCCAAATTTCATTAGACACTTTTCTTCTTAGGTGCATTGCAAGTTTAAATTCCTTGTTAGTTTTTATGTCATCTTATTGGGTCATAATTACTTGGTTAACTATGCTAAGGTGGTATAGGTAAGGGTTAATTAACTTGCTTAATTCGTACCTTAACCTAATTAACATATAAAAATGAATCTAACCATCAAAAAATTAAACAAAAATATCAAACACATGTGGGAATGGGTTAGGAATAGCTAACTTAATCGACATTTTCAAAATTAAAACCAAACAAAAATCACATTGAATACACTTTGATTTATTTTAAGCTTTCTTATTTCATAAGATTGTCTTTAGGATTTAATGTGAATGTGTTTACATGCTTTCATTGCTTTTATTATTTTCCCAACGTGTTAAATGTGTATGTCATGTGGTTACATACATCCATATTTTTCAAATTCAATTTAAAAATAAAATTGTTTACTTTATGTTAAATTTGTATGTGTTCGCTAAAGTAGAAATATGAGTGGCTATTATCACTACTAAATTCAAATTATTTTAAAAACATATAAATCAATTATCAAATCTAAAAGTGTGCTACTTATATTTTAATTATAAGCTTGCATGTGAGAAAACATAAGGATGTGCTTAGTGTAGGTCTTCCTCCTCTTTTCTTTTAGTATAGTTTTGAATAGGATTTGGTAAGATGTATGGTTCATTTGAAAAGAACCTAATACTTGACTAATTCCATATCCTATTCATCACTATGTTATTACTTAAAAAGAAAACCTATGCTTGCACATATAAATTGCATAAAAAAAATAAATCAACAAATACAACTTTTGCATTCTTTCTTTTCCATTTTTTTTCTTTTGTACACATGTTTGTATTTAAGGAAAGTGGTATATTAGTCTGGACAACCTCGAGATTACAAGGCTTTAAGTAGCCCTAAGTAGATCTTGTACCTCACACTTCTGGTTAATAATGACGCTGTACTCACTTATGCCTTTCTTACTTTCATGTGTGCATGTGAAAATTGGATAAGAAACCCTTTTCTACTAAATGAAAATCATGCATCTTGAATTTCCAAATTTCCTTGAGTGAATTGCTTAGCATGCATCATAAAGTGTGTTAAACATTCTCATTTTGTATGTATAGATATGCTTAGGATTCATTCATATGCATGCTATACATGTTGGGAAAGAAATGAAGTGATATATATTTTGTGAATTTAGTTAATTTTATTTAATCCTAACATGCCTTTCTTTTTGAATGGATTTGTTTAGAGTTCATCTAAACTTAGGATTAATTAAAACATTTAATCAAAACATTTAGTAAACAAAACTAAAATGGGAATTTACTTTAGAAATTACTTAAGTTAGGGAAGGAAAGAGAAGTTTCCTTCTCTTTCCCTCTCTTTATAACCTAGTAATTAATTGTAAAATTCACTTGAATCTAATCAAAACATGAAATAAAATCAACCCAAATCAATTAAACAACTTCAATGAAACCCTCCTCTAAGTTGAACATGTTTTTTCACATTAAGAAAATTATAACTTAAATCCATAGCTAAGCATACCACACAAGCCTCCAAAGCACACACATTAGGCAAAGTCACCACTTCTAGCTTTGGGTTAGGGTGGTGCATAGTTTGACAGTTATTTTGTTTTGTGATATATATTTTAGACTGGATGTTAAGATATGCTCGTAGAATGAATGGTAAGGCGATCGTAGTCTAACCATTATTTTTTATAGGGGATTGTGCTTAAGGGGTGCTATCATAAATAAAAATATAAATGCTTTTGCTTGCAGGTGATTATACTGCTAAGCATAATCCAATAAGCCAGGTGGACTTAGTCACTCATGTGTGGGGTGATAAGTCCAATATACATGCTTGGGATTTGTGTGATTTTTTTAGCTAATCTCTATTTTGCAGGTGTTAGTTAGATTTCCATTCTTTTCCTTTTCATGTAAATTTATGCAATTAGGATTTTGGAATGATTGCTATGGGGATTATGATGAGCATTGGCCATAAGATCCTATCTTATGCACCATGTGAAGCCTTGGAGCATCCACCTTCCAACCATCCAAAAGAAGGAACCAAAGAAGAAAGAAGAAAATAAAAAGAAAGAAGAAAAGAAGAAAGAATAAATGATGCTTGAAGTCCCCCTATAACAATGAATTCCTTGCTTAATTGTAATTTAATTCATTTGTAATCTTGGTTGTATAAGGGCAGATCTCGGCTACCCGGTTTGTTATTTTCGGGTTTGTGCGGTGGTGCCCGACCATAACAGTCTTTTAATCTTTTTGTGATTAGCTTTATAAATTGATTGATGATTTGTTTAGCTTTTGCATTATGTGACATTTTTTCCTAGTTTCTTCCTTGCTTTATGTAAGGCCTGGATGTGGATTAGGCTCTTAGGGAAAAATAAATCTTTTACCCAACTTAACAACTCAAAATTAAAAATAAAGAACTCATAACCTCACCTAAATCTTTGGTTTAATATCAAGATAAAAGAATTAGAAACCCCTTAGTTGGACGAGTCTTTCTTTTATAATATCATGCACAACATATTATTTCACTCTTGTTTAGAGGGCTTCCACCTTTGCCTGAGAAACTTGGCTTGACCTTTGAGAGCCATGGTGGAAACACACCTCCTCCCTTCTCGCTGATTTTGGCTAATAACTTGATTTCTCATGTATTAGTCATATGAATCCTATTAGCCTGAGTCAAAATAATTGTCCAAAAAAGAAAATAAAATGAAATTTGAATTTCATTAGATTTAGGTCATTTGAAGCATGTCCTTATATGATCTAGTCTCTTTAGAGAGTGAGTTTAAGGACTTAGTCTCTTTCTAAATAAATAACAACCTAACTATCTTGCATAAGCATAAGACTTACCTAAATGTATTTAAAATTATAGGAGTTAGTTGGCAGACACTCCCAGGCGGTTGTAAGTCCAAGCTGTCGGGTGGTTTGTCCTCTCTCGTGGAGGCAAACCAATTACCCATTTTCACCTTAGATTTAGGTTATGCTTTCGGCCCTCGCCAAAGCTCCCTAGATTTAGGTTTTGAGGTTGCTTCTCCCCTTTGTGGGCCATAAGCATAATTTCTCACCTCTTAGGAATTTCCTTAATCTTGTGTTATAGAATCATAAGTCCTAAATTTCTAATGAAAAATTCAACTCAAACAAACTAAATCAATTTCAAAAATGTAAAGAAAAATTATAGGATAGTTTGATATGCTCGCCAGGTTTTCCAGCATCGTGGGCATCACCTACTTACCTTCCATTTTGGCTTTGATAATTAACTCCCTCACTTTGATCAATCCTATTTGATCTTCAAAAATGAACTAATCGATTGATAGTCCTTTTCTTTTGAAATCTTTGAAGACAACAATCATTTACCTTAATCGAGAGTTTTCCTAAAGAATCTCCATTTCGTAAGATGTAATTAATTATGGGGGATTGTCCCTGTAGGGAACTTAATGAACCTGATTTAAATTAAACCCTACTTTACTTTTCCATGTAAAGTAGGGGAAGAATCTTTGGTACATATGCATGACCCATCGTCCTTAGGAGTCCTTATTGAGGTGACTAGGTCAATTAAAAGGTAGTGACTTCTGTCTTTTGAGATAGTACACTATTTCTTTGATGATGTACCCGATCACCTGAATAAGTACATCTGCGGATCTGCGTGGCATCCTAAAAAGATGAATTTTTATATCCTTGCCTCTTTCTTCTCACCAACAGATTTGAAAGGTGACTCCTATAGAAATTTTTCACCACAATCATCCTTTGAATTTTTGGAGGATAGTATCTCGACATCCTGGTGGGTATCATCTCTTCAGACTCTGAGTACTGAATAAGCCATTAAGAATCATAGTGTTGACATTCCTCAGATCTATAGAATGAAGTTCCTAATTTGTTGCTCCCAAGTAGCAGAGGTGTATAAAAGAATTTTAATTCCTCAATGTTGTGAACATCACATGATGTCACTTCTTTGAAATATTGGGGAGGAACTAGTGTAACTACAAATGAATCATTCGATACTAATAGGTTAGCAGCCCTTCTAGAAGAGACACGTTGAACTTCACTTGCATAGATGGACTCAAAATCATAATCGAAATTAGAGTAATTTATCTCATTTGGTTTTATTGAAGGCTCACATTTTTCTTTGAGTTTAATTAGAATATCTTTTTCTCCTTCTGTATCACTGCCCAAATGAGGGACATGTCTCTTCAGCTTTGGTGACATGTCATAAGTTTTAGAGAGATTTAATATGGCCTTCTTTCTTCCTTTTCACTCCTCTTCTTTGGGTTGCTTTGTAGTTTTTGAAGTTTGATCTGTAGATTGCTAAGGCTTACTTTCTTTTGAAAGAAAATACTTTACATCCTCATAAATTTTTTTCTCATGAACTGTAAATGGCTGAATAGTGCCGAGAATCTTGTTTCTTAGTTTCTTATATACACATTGATGTAAAAAATAGAACCATACCATATTCATGGAGACAAGGATGGCCTAATAGAGCTTTGAATGAGGTGTCATCATCTATCACATGAAATTTAGCTTGGGTATAGAGTTCTCCAAACCTAAATGGTAGAATGAAAGATCTGAGAGTTTACTGCCACATTTCATTGAAGCAATGGACCATTAATTTATCTCGTCCAAGGTGCTGAATGTTTAGGGACAACCCCCTAAGTGTTTGTAGACTCATAAGATTTACTAATGAACCTGGGTCAATTAGAATTTGATTGATCATAATTCCATCACTTTCTGCAGCTACATATAATGAGCGATTGTGTTCCGTTGTCCTAAGCATAAGATCTTCTTCAGAGAAAGTGATCATCAGGAGATCTTGAGCTTGCAAAACTTCAGTCATGCATCGTTCAACAAAATAAGCTTCACATCTCTCTGGATCTTTGAGAGCTTGAATCAGTATTTCTCGAATGTCCTTTGACATTAAGAGAGCCTCATATATACTCAATTGTGTAGGGATCTTTCTCAGATGCGATAGGATATTATAATCGATTCCTCCACTTGAATTTGCTTTCTTCTTAGAATCTTTAGGGATGATATCTTTGTTAACTTCAATATTTTTATCTTCATTTCTGATTTTGTACTCATTGGATGACCCTTTCCTTAATGGAGGTGGTAGTATCTTACCACTTCTTAGTTACACTTGGACTGCTTTATTTGGCTCAGACTCTTCTGATGAGATAGCTCCCTCGAAGTCACCATCTATCCCAGAGGGCTGTGTGGATGCTTCTGAGTCACTTCCAAGCTTCAAGCGACCCATTTAGGATGCCTTTGAAATCTCAGACTCATCTTTGTTAGGAAAACACAAGTCTTCTTCTGAGCTATTTTCTGTTTGTCGCACCATCAAGCACAACTTTGATGTTATAGGCTTAAGAGTTCTCCTGCTTGGCGGGACAAACTTCTTGAATTCATTTTTTTATATTGCATTTTTCAAAGTTGCTTGATTCTAATTATCCAGGCATGGATGACATTGGGGGATGTTTGACACCATAAGGATAACTCAGCATGTTCCTCTAGGAAGCAAGTCTTCATTATTGTTTCCTTCTTCATTTGACTCAATGATCCGAAGTCCTGACATGTAATCGGTAAGTCTGATAGTCTATCTCATCAATTGATGATACTCCTCTAGATTTGATCTTTTATAGTCTTAATCCTTAATTGATTGGTCTCTCTTGTGATTGTGATCTTATCAAAATAGCTAAAATGCTTGGTTTAGACATTTCTTTTAAGTCCAATGTAGGTTCAAGTGGTAATTTTTACTTAACACTATGGACATCTTTTAGCTGCTTCAGCATTTTTACGATCTTCTTGGAAACTACTGTCTCCCATTGCTCTTCTTGTATTATTGTTAATCTTATTTTTAGAATGAGCTCTCAACCCCTCCATCTTAGACATATGATTTCTCTTAGACTTTTAGAGTTCCTTAGTCTTAAGACACATCTAGTGATTAGGTGGACACTTAACCTAGCCCTAGAGACTTAGAAGAGTTAGCCATGGGAATAGGTCATGCCTTAGGGGTATTAAGAAAATTTTCCTACCCTTAGCTTGAACCACTCCTCACCTTCCTTCTTTCAAGTCAAACTCCAAATCAATCTTATTTGATTTTTTTCAAACTCAAATCAATAACGCATCATTGAAATCCACGATTGAATTCCAAGTTGAGATTCAAAATTCCAAATATTTCTTAAGTCCTTAATTTCCTCTCTTTAAGGATTTAGCCAAAATCATCTTCAAACCAATTCAAACTCATGAGATTTTCTCATAACTCATTTATGTTCTCATTTATATTCATATATATATATATATATATATATATATATATATATATATATATATATATATATATATATATATATATATGAAATATAAATTCAAATCAATCAAATCAAAATCCAAAATTCAAATTCCTAATTCAAAATCCTTCTTAAGTCCTTAATTCTCTCTAAAGGGCTTAGCTTAAATCAAATCTAAACCAATTCAAACTCATGAGATTTTCTCATAACTCATTTATATTCTCATTTATATTCACATATATAAATGAAATATAAATTCAAATCAATCAAATCAAGATCCAAAATTCAAATTCCTAATTCAAAGTCCTTCTTAAGTCCTTAATTCCCTCTTAAGGACTTAGCTTAAATCAAATCTAAACCAATTCAAACTCATGAGATTTTCTCACAAATAATTTGTATTCTTATTTATATTCACATATAAAAATGAAATATAAATTCAAATCAATCAAATCAAGATCCAAAATTCAAATTCTTAATTCAAAATCCTTCTTATGTCCTTAATTCCCTCTTAAGGACTTAGCTTAAATCAAATCTAAATCAATTCAAACTCATGAGATTTTCTCACAACTCATTTATATTCTCATATAAAAATGAAATATAAATTCAAATCAATCAAACTAAACTCAAAAATCAAATCCAAACTCCAAATATTTCCTAAGTCCTTTAAATTTCTTCTTAAGAACTTAGCCTAAATCATGATCAAATTGCTTCCAATCCATAAAATTTCTCATGACCCATTTATATTCTCATTTATATTTATATATATAAATGAAATATAAATTCAAAAATTCAAAACCACTTCCAAAAATCAAACTCAAACTCATTTACAATCTAACATAAGCCTTTCAAGCTAAAATCCTGAACTTAGTCAAATCAACTTCAAATCAAGCCAAACTCTTGATTTTCCTTCATGATTCAATCAATCCTTCAATTGTGAATCCAAATATAAATACAAACTTCAATCACTTAACCAAAACTCAATTCAAAAATTAAGCTAAAATCCATTTCATGTTCACCCTTTGAACTTGAAATTGTCAAATGAATCAAAACCCATTTGACTTCAAACCACTTGCAAATGGATTTATATTTCAATCATAAGTCCATATACAAGTTCAATCAAACTCAAATCAAGCTTTGAACAAATCATTTGACCCACTTAGGCTCACTTTACCCAAAGTGACTTAAAATACCCTTTATGAGCCAAATTTTGATCCTAACTAAATTGGATTGAACTAAGAGCACCTATGCCTCTCATCATAATCAACAATCATCATGAGATGCTCAATCACTCAAATTAGGTCAAACCAAGTCAAACCTGAGGGTTGACCAAGTCAGCACTTAGCCAAAATAAAACCCAACATAGCCAAAATCTACCATAGGCCAAATTGATTGAAACTAATGATCTAAGTTCATTCATGACCAATGTTTGAACTTGATGAAGTCAACATTTGAGCCTAAACTAGCCCAATTGGCCACTTGACCCAAGTTGACCCAACTTGACCTGAAAAGTCAAAATATGTCAAAACTTGATCAAAGCCAAATTGATTGAAACAATGTTAAGTTCAATCAAAAATGATTGTTGAACTTGACCAAAGCCAATTGGCCAATACCTAACCTAGCTCAATTGACCTTGAACCCACCTACAATATTGAGCCCAAATTAACCAAAATTGATTGAAAACAAAGATACCAATCCACTTCACATGACTAACTAATCCTAAACCTACCCATGACCAAGCTTAAATAGGTCAAATTGGTCAACTTTACCCATTTGGCGTAAATGAAGTCATATTAACCAAATTGAATCAAACCAAAGCCACCAAAATATTTCAAATGGTCATGTGAACTTGACCCAACCCTTGGTTTGATCCAATTTTACCAATTGATCAACTTGACCTAAGTTGACCCATTTTGACCTAAATGGGTAAACATGAGCCAAACCATACTAAATGAACTCCAAATCCAATGAAACTTGGCCAAACCTATTTTCTCAATATACCCAACATATCCAAATTCAAAACTCAGGCAAATGACCATTTTATCCCTAGACCATAGGGTAAATTTTGGTCAAATCCATGGATAATTTGGTCAATTCCTCTTCATACCGATTTAATACTCTCCTAATAGATCAACTAAACCCTAGGGAGGGTGGTGCACCCAACCCAGTGGGTTTGGGTCAGCCCAACTTGACCCAAACCAAAAATTGAGCACATGGCTTGAAATGGGCACAAAGGAAACCTCTTCCCACTTGTTTTGAGCACATGGCGACTCCACTAATCCATTCCCTAGCCTAAAATGAACTCAAGGACGGCCTAAACTAACAAACCCACTGCCTAAGCTTAATTGGATCAAAACAGCTCTCCCTTCTCAACCGTCCAATTGTCAAAGGGGGAGATATACTCCCCTTAATTCATTTGAGACTTCACTTCCCCATTATCGATTCAGTGTGAGAGAGTCATAAGAGCCATTTTCAAGTGATCCTAAGCTCTCTAGAGGGAGATTGAATTGGCCATTTCTCAATTTTCCTTAAGTGAAAATAGGGGAGCTCCACTGATTTTTCAACTTCCACTACACTCAAATTCAACCAAATTCCCTTTGCACACTCCATCAGACAACCCAATCGAGCTTGCCTAAGCTCTCTTCCAAGTTCTTAAAGTAAGGGGAGATCCACTTCAATCAAAATCGAGCTTAAGCTAAGGAGGAGTTGGTCCATAGAGCCATCCACTCAACCTCATGAGCTAAAACTTTTACCAAAGCTTTGTCTCAACCAGAAGAAGCTTCTATAAGGGAATCGAGCGTCGGTGATCACCTCCAACGAGGTATTCCATTTTCTGACCACTAAACTCAATGTGGTGTGGAGCTTTGTGTAATAAATTTTAATGACATGAAGTTTCAACCATTAGATGTGTTTTCCATTAGGATTAGATGGTGTGTGTAAAATTTCATCCCAATCTATGCTCAATTTAGCTTGGATCATGGCCTTAAGCATGGACAGTCTCCATGGCTCATGGGAAATGGCAGGGACGGATCTCTGGCCATCCATCTGCACTTTTTTGGATGGACAGTTGAGATTAAATTACATGTCATATCTTATTTTATTCCCTCTAAATAGCGGCTTAAATCTCAGCCGTCTGATCCTTGATCGAATGGTAGGCAAAATAAAACACATGCGGCCTATCATAATGATATTTTAAGTATGGGCTGCTTCTAAAGGGGCAGCCACGTATGCGTCACATTAGTGATTAAATTAATTAAGTTTATTTAATTCTATTTAATTGCCTAAACTTCTAAAATTCATATCTCAACCTAGAAAAACCAAAAAAATTATGAAATAAAGTGTACTACAAAGATAATTGAATATAGGTTATTCTAAAATTAATTTTAATTAATTTTGAATACTTCTATTTCTCTGAATTTGGGTTTTATTAGAAATCTTAATTTGCTAATTATTCTTTAATTAATCCACTAATTATTCCCAAACTTCTTGAGTGTGTTTTGGGGGATGACTTCTATCTCCCCTAATTTTCTTGGGATTTATTGGTGGCTTAATTAGGAAAATTTATAATTCATATTATCCCTTAATATAATTAAGGATAATTAAGGATAATTAAGGATTTGATTAGTGGTTTAATCCTTTGTTGAAGCTGATTAAGGTTTGTTTCATTGAATAGAAGGTTTAGGGAATAAATTTTGGGGCATTTCTCCTAAATTATTCCTTAAACCCCTTTTCTTTCTTAATCCTCTCTTAATTAAGGGCTAATTCACTAATTACCCTATTAATTAATTTATTAAAATTTTAAAACTTTCTAGAAATTAATTAATCTACTTGAGGTAGATTCTTAGGTGTTCAAGAGCCTAAGTTCAATTAAGGAAAGCAAAATTCAACTCATATGTTTGAGGGGTGTTTTGAAATTTCTTAAGTTAAACCCCTTAGCTTAATTAATCATTAATCATGAGCCAAATTGTATTAGACTCCTTTCTTTCTAGGTGCATTGCAAATTTAAATTCCTTGTGAGGTTTTATGTTATCTCATTGGATCATAATGATTTGATTAACTATGCTAAGGTGGGGTATGTAAGGGGTAATTAACATGCTTAATTCATATCTCAACCAAATCAAAATATAAAATGAATCTAATCATCTAAAAATTGAACAAAAATATTAAACACATGTGGAAATGGGTTAGGAATAGCAAACTCACTTCATATTTTCAAAATTAAATTAAATTCAAAATCTAACAAAAATTATATTAAATAAACTTTGATTTAATTTAAGCTTTTTTATTTCAAAAGATTATCTTTAGGATTTAATTAAGTAAATGTGTTTACATGCTTTCATTGCTTTAGTTCTTCCCCAACATGATAAATATGTTTGTAGTATAGTTTCATGCATCCATGCTTTTCAAAAATCAAATTTAAAATGAAAATATTTCTTTTATGTTAAATTGCATGAGTTGGCCAAAGTAAGAATATGAGTGGCTATTATCACTATTAAATTTAAATTTTTCTCAAAATATATAAATCAATTTTCTAAACATAAAGTATGTTACTTATATCTTATTTATAAGTTTGTATGTGAGTAAAATATAATGATGTGCTTAGTGTAGGTTTTCCTTCTCCTCTCTTTAAGTATAGTTTTGAATAGGGTTTGACAAAGTGTATGGTTCATTTGAGAAGAACCTGACACTTGCCTAATTGCATATCCTATTCATTCCTATACTATCACTTAAGAAGGATACCTATGCTTGTGCATATAAATTGCATAAACAAAAATAAATCAACCAACATAAACTTTTGTATTCTTTCTTTTCCATTCATTTCTTTTGTACACATGCTTGTATTTAAGGAAAGTGGTATATTAGTCTAGACAACCCTGGGGTTGTGAGGATTTAAGTAGCCCTAAGTTGGTTTTTTACCTTACACCCCTGGTTAACAATGGCGTCGTACTCACTTATGCCTTTAATACATTCATATGTACATGTGAAAATTGGATAAGAAACCCCTTTGCTACTTAATGAAAATCATGCATCATAAGCATTTAAATTTTCTTAAGTAAACTACTTAGTATTCATCATAAAGTGTGCTAAACATTCCCATTTGGTATTTATAGATATGCTTAGGATTCATTCATATGCATGTTATACATGGTAAAGAAATGAAGTAATGTGTGTTTTGTGAATTTAGTTCACTTTACTTAATCTTGAAATGCCTTTCTTTTTGAATAGGTTTGTTTAGAGTTCATCTAAACTTAGGATTAATTAAAACATATATTAAAACATTCACTAAACAAAAATTAAAATATGAATCCACTTGAAATTACTTAGGTTAAGGAAGGAAAGAGAAGTTCTCTTCTCTTTCCCTCTCTTTATAACTTAGTAATTAATTGTAGGATTCATTTGAACCAAATCGAAACATAAAATAAAATTAACCCAAAACAACTAAACCACTTAAATGAAACCACCCTCTAAGTTGAATATTCTTCATGCTTAGAACATTCTAACTTAACATGATAGTTAAGCATACCACACAAACTTATAAATCACACACATTAGGCTAAGTTACTACTTCAAGATTTAGGTTAAGGTGGTGCATGGTTTGATGTTTGCTTTTGTTTTATGATATATGTTTTAATCTAGATGTTAGGATGTATGTACGTAGAATGAATGATAGGACTATTTAGTTTAATCATTATCTTATGCAGGGGATTGTGCTTAAGGGGCGCTATCATAAATAAAAATATAACTACTTTTTGCTGTGTAGGTGCTTATACCCCTAAGCATAATCTAATAAGCCAGGTGGACTTAGTCACCCATGTGTGGGGTGTTAAGTCTAATATACATGGTTGGGATTGGATGGTCTATTTTAGTTAACTTCCATTTTGCAGGTATTAGTTAGATTTCCATTTTCCCTTTTTCATATAAATTTTATAATCAAGCTTTTGGAATGATTATTATGGGGGATTAGGATGAGCATTAGTCATAAGTTCTCATCTTATGTTCCCTGTGAAGCCTTGGAACAACCACCTTCAACCATCCAAAAGAACCAAAGAAGAAAGAAGAAAGAAGAAAGAGAGAAGAAGAAAGGAGATAGAAGAAAATAAGAACCCCCATAACAATGAATTCCTTGCTTAATTGTATTTAATTCATTTGTAATCCAGATTGTATAAGGGTAGAGCTTGGCTACCTAATTTGTTTTCGGGTTTGTGCAGTGGTGCCCGACCATAACAACCTCTTATTATTTTGCGATTAGCTTTATAAATTGATTGATTATTTGTTTAGCTTGTGTATTAAGTGGCATCCTTCTCCTAGTTTATTCCTTGCTTTATGTATGGCCTGGATGTTGATTAGGCTCTTAGGAAAAAAATCTTCTACCAACTTTAACAATTCAAAATGAAAATAAAGAACTCATAACCTCACTAAAAGCTTAGGTTAAAAATTAAGATAAAAGAATTAGCAACCCCTTAGCTGGATGAGTATTTATTTTATAACATCATGCACAAATGCATATTATTTTCACTATTGATTGGAAGGCTTCCACCTTTGCCAGAGAAACTTGGCTTGACCTTTGAGAGCCATGGTGGAAACACACCTCCTCCGTTCTCACTAATTTTGGCAAATAATCCCATTTCTCATGCATTAGGCATATGAATCCTATTAGCCCGAGTCAAAATGATTATCCAAAAAATGAAAATAAAATGAAATATAAATTTCATTAGATTTAGGTCATTTGAAGCATTCTCTTACATGATCTAGTATCTTTAGGGAGTGAGTTTAAGGACTTAGTCTCTTTCTAAATAAATAACAGCTAGCTATCTTGCATAAAGCTTATGAATTGCCTACAAGAATTTAAAATCATATTAGGAGTTAGTTGGCTGCCACCCCGAGGTGATTGTAAGTCCAAGCAATCGGGTGGTTTGTCTCTCTTGAGGCAAAATACCCATTTTACTTAGATTTAGGTTGCTTTTCACTAAAGCTCCCTAGAATTAGGTTCTGAGGTTGCTTCTCCCCTTTGTGGGCTATAAGCATAAATCCTCACATATTATAAATTTAATTAATCTCGTGTTATAGAATCATAATTCCTAAATTTCTAATGAAAAATTCAACTCAAACAAATTAAATCAATCTCAAAAATGTAAAGTCCAACCATAGGATAGTTTGAGATGGTCGTTAGATTTCCTAGTATCGTGAGTATCTTCTACTTATCTTACTTCAACTTCAATAATAACTCCCTCTCTTTGATTAATCCCATTTGATCTTCTAAAATAAACCAATCGATTGATAGTCCTAACATATTGAAATCTTTGGAGACAATGATCATTTACCTTAATTGAGAGTATTCCTAAGGGATCTCATTCCTTATGATATAATTAACTATGGGGCTTGCCCTTAGGGAAACATTTAAAATAAACCCTACTTTACTTTTCCATATAAAGTAGGGGAAGAATATTTGGTATACATGCAGACCCATTGTCCTTAGGAGTCCTTGTCAAGGTGATTAAGTCCATTGTAGGGTGATGACTTCTATCTTTCGAGATAATACACCTCTCCTCAATATCATACCCAATCATCCTCAATAAGAACATCTGCGGATCTATGTGGTGTCAAAAATAAATAAAATGAAGAGTTGTATATTTCCATCCTCATTTTATCTCGTATAGATTGAAGATGGAAGTACATATCTCATTTTTTTTAGAAATCTCAATCATCTATGAAAATTTTTACCACAGATTTTTCTAGCGACTTTGCTAGGGACGGTTCCTCTCTCCATCTTTAGTAAATGATCATTATCTCTAACTATCGATAATGGATTTATACTTTGGTATGAATCCAAGACTATCTTTCATTCCGTTGGCACTTAACTTATTTGATCCTTAAGTTGAGTTAGCCAACATGTTTAGGTTTTAGGACCTCACCCCGTGTTAGTCTTAAAACCCCTATTGGGTTCTCCAATGGGTAAAAATAAAAATATCTAAATAAAAAGAAAACATTTAAAGACTTCTTCCTTATCATTTCTATGATAAGGAAAGGTTCATTCTAAAATAATAAAGACAAAATAAATTTTTCATAAAAATTTTGCTTTTCAAAAAGAACTTTTTCAAAAATACACATAATAAAATATTTCCCAAAAATTTTTATTAAATCACCCTCATCTAACAATTCTCATAGTTATTACATGTAGAAATCTTTAAAAATAAAACTAACAATCTTTTTCATAAGCACAAATGAACATCTTCCCTCAATTCGTTTTGATAAAGATTTCATTTTCAAAAATAAAATGAACATTCATCTTTCCAAAATCAAAATCAAAATTAAAAATAAAACTTTCAAAAAGGAAACATGAACCATTCCATTCAATATACCCACACCTATTGAATGAAAATTTCATTTGAAAACAAAAGTAAAATTTTCCAAAAGCACATATGAACATCTCCATTTAATATACCCAAATTTATTGAATGAAGATTTCATTCCTAAAAAAAATAACAACATTTGGAAATCTCACTTAAACATATTCCATATATGATTAAGTTGGAATTCTCTCTTTCTAAAAAAAAGGGCAATAATTACACACAAAACAAATTTTTCATATTTTACAAAAATAAGATTGACTTCCATCCCTACATACCCAAATTAGTTGAATGGATCTTTTCAAAGATCAAAGCTTAACAATCATATTTTTAAAATTCAAAATACATTTGAAACTTCATTTAGCATACTCAAATTTGCTAAGTGAAGTCTCGGAATCCAAATTCAAAACCAAAATTTTTTAAACATATTTGGAACTTCATTTAACATACTCAAATTTGTTAAGTGAAGTCTCCAAATCCAAATTCAAAACCAAAAATTTTCAAACACATTTAGAAATTCATTTAGCATACTAAAATTTGCTAAGTGAAGTCTCCAAATCCAAATTCAAAACCAAAAATTTTCAAGCACATTTGAAACTTCGTTTAGCATACTCAAATTTGCTAAGTGAAGTCTCTAAATCCAAATTCAAAACCAAAAATTTTCAAACACATTTGGAGCTTCATTTAGCTTACTCAAATTTGCTAAGTGAAGTCTCCAAATTTAAAATCAAAAATTTTCAAACACATTTGGAACTTCATTAAACATACTTAAATTTGCTATGTGAAGTATCCAAATTCAAAACCAAAAATTTTGAACACATATTTTGGAACTTCATTTAGCATACTCAAATTTGCTAAGTGAAATTTTCATTTCACAAAATTAAGTAGAATTTCATCTTTAACATACCATATTTGCTAAAGTAAAATCTCCACTTTCAATCAAAAACAAATCAAAATAAAAAGGAAACACATTAGAATTTTTTTAGCATACCCAAATTTGTTAAGGATCCTACTTTTGCAAATAAAAAATCAAAATATCCAAAACAAATGAAACACCTTAGGATTTCCTTAGCACACTCAAATTTTCTAAGGATCAAAATTTGAAATTTTTTTTCAAAAATACACTTGGGTTCTTCACTTAGCATACTTAAATTTTCTAAGTGGGAATTCCAATTTAAAAAAAAATCAACAATAATTCACAAAAAAGAAATAATTATTTTCAAACACTTCACTTAGCATACCCAAGTTTGCAAAGTGGATAAATTCCAAAATACCAAATCAAAAATAAAACCAATTGACCCTTACTTTAACATACCCAAATTTGTTAAAGAAAAATATTTGAATCTATGGAAACATGCTTCTAAAAAAATATTTGAATCCATTTTTTCAACATAACCAAATTTGTTAAAGTTGGATTCATATTCAAAAATTCCTCTTTCTAATCAAATTTCTAAATTTTCTTTAATCCATTTGAACCCCACTTAACACTTCCAAGATGTTGGATGTGGGTTCAAATTTTCAATTCAAATTCAGAAATCTATGAAAATAGAAATCTGATCTAAGCTCGTTTCTCATATTGAAGATTCTCAGCATCAGTCACAACTACAGTTACAGTTCAGTCTTTCAATTTTTGAAGTTGATTAGAAATGGAAGCCTCACAAAAGTTTGTGTTCACTTTCCCTCATGACATGGACTTGGCCTTGGATCAGGCTAATTTCCCCTGAGTAGATCATACCCACCATATCCATTTTGGTTGGGGATTTGAGGGAGTGAGGATCATATGTGAGGGCACTCCCCTCATAACTATCAGTAGGACTATGGTAGCCGGGCAGACACCGGTCATCCAGATCTATTTACCTTCAAAGTTTGATATCTGCTCATTAAAGAGGAAACCAGTGGCAGTCCCACTAGTTCTAGCAGTGACAGTGATAACACCTGCATGCCCCATGGTTTCCTGTGCTACCCCAGTAAGGGATAGAACCCAATCATTGGCACCCTTTAAGGGTAAGGCTCCTTTGATTCCAGAGATTGTCTCCCCAGCCTTTGAGGTTGGGTCTAGTTCTTAGTTTACTCATCCTACCAGGACACAATGGAGAAATAAAAACTGCATGATCAAGCGGTATCATACTAGGATTGCCAAGGAGATGGAGGTCGCTATGCGGTCAGTAGTAGAAGAGTTACCTACTTTGATCACCTTCTTTGAGTTTGAACCGGTTTCACCTTCTCTGGGTGGCGAGAGGATGCTAGGAAGATTTGTACTTCACCTCCCTCCAGTGGTTTTGGCTCTGACCCTCGGTTACTCAGTAGGTGTCGACTCAGGTCGAGTCTTATGCGGGTTGGGCTTATGGATGTTCAGAGTCCGGAGGTCAATTTGATTTGTGATCTATCATCCCTCATAGCATGGGGAAACATCTGCAATAGAAGTGGGCTAGAGAGGTCCATACATCTATTCATATCCCACAGCAGGAGGAGAGGTTGGTCTGGTCGGCGACCACTCATCAATTTTTTAGCTTCGGCCTTTCTCCCACCATGGATAGCATCCTACCCCAGGTCATCGGGAGGATAACTCACGTTCATAGAAGTCTGTGTCTCCACCACCCCTCTACCGTCGCCACCACACTGTTCACATAGCATCTCAGTTCCACTTGAAGTCCATGAAGGCCACAGGAGAAGCGCATACCCGTTGGTGATTTAGCTACTCCACTCTACACCCCACCCTCTTGTGGCGAGGTTGACCTCTCTTGCTCGACCTTCTACCCTAGTTATGGTGCGGAAGGAATGGCGACCCCAAAGCATAGTGGTCATCCCTTCACCAACACCACCAGTTTAGCAGGACACAGAGATGGTGGTAGCTATTGCAAATAGAGCATATGATAGCCCAATTATACAGATGATAGTAGAACCTCCTATGAGTGTCACCCCTTTCAAAGCCGGTGGCCGAGTGCATCTCTTCAGTGAATCCACGATTGACTCTCCGTAGGGATTAGATGTCTCTTAGTGCATGACAATGATCACATTAATTAGCCGAAATCATTCGTGCCCGTTCAGATTGATCGTTCTCTTGAGGAGATAGTAGCACATTATCTTGCAGAGAAGAAGGAAATTCTAGGGTATTATTGGTTAGATGAGAAGAAGGTCAGCTTCGATCCCAACGAAGATGATTTATTGGGAGACTTAGGCACAGTGCATATGGTAGATACCAATCCCTCCTCAAAGCGGCCAGGCCATGAAAGGCGATGAGGTTGATCAGGAAGACCACAAACCCAATATCGGTTAGCGAAAGATGAGTAGATAGATAGGATGGTGAAGCGGTTTGACTTGTTAGCGTAGTCTCAATACTTAAGCCCAGTTCATCCTACTACAGTAGGCATATTGAGAGTTAGTGCATGTCTTGGACCCTACCTCCTCATTGAGCAAGGTAGCACTAGCATGTATAGGAAGGTAGTGGAAAGTACCTCCATACAAGAAAAGATCCATGAGCAGCAAGTGAAGGAAGTGTTGGCTCAGGAGGATCATCGGTTCCAAAGGGTAGACCCTACCGGAGGAATTGATGCAATCCAATATCCCAAGGGTTTTGCCACCTTCCTTCAAAGCTTTGATGGTGAAAATCAAGGGCACATATTGCAGGTAATTATTGCAATCGTGGCGATGCTTTTGCTATTCCTCTTTAGTTGGTAGCCTAGCATGGATTGCTTTCGATTGGTATGGAACTTTAGTAAAGACATTTATTTGGAGCAACTCTTTATCAAGAGGTTTGCTTTGGAGCTCGAAAGGGTTACTATTGATCGTTGTAGCACATAACACCCAGTGAGTCCTTGTTGATTATATTCTCGATGGCATAACAGTATGAAATATGACATTTAGCGATGCCATTGAGATTCTTCTAATAATATCCATGGCCCGATCTCTTCATGCTTAAGGGCTTCTTTCAATAAGAGAAGCTAATCAACAAGGCACTAGTCTACAAGGAGAGGCCAAATAGTTGCCTTTTCAAGACCAGGTTGCCCAAAGCAAAAGCCATGAAGGTCTATGAGAAGAAGCGGTGATGGTGATGTAGATAAGGAAGCAACCAGAGAGATCAAGAGAGACCTCGACCTTACTTACCTCCTTTACCACCATCGGTAGCCAGGCCTCCTCCCGACCTCCATGGCGCCATTGCCTCCTCATACCATACCACCGGTAGCATGGCACATGCACCATGTATGGTCCTACTCTTTTTGATAAGCTTAACAAACCTTATTCATTTAAGAGTCGGGGAAGATCTTTAAGAATCTCTTAAAGAAGCTGATTTTAGCTACCGAACCTAGGAGAGGAAGTAGGCAAAAGTCATGATCTAACTTTTCCTACCATATGCTAGGTCATGTTTTGGAGGATTGCTTCATTTAAGGACTAGCTTGAACATAGCTTCAAGGGTGCTAGTTATCCCGAAGGAATATCTTGTGGAACAACCATCCAGTTCCATTAGGGTAATCCTTGGGTATACTTGTGATCCTTCTAAAACCAAAGAAGGTTGGGATATTTCTTTATCCAAAACCTCTAAAAAGATCATTCAGAAGATCAAAAAACTTTCCTTGCAGGTGCCTGAGTCAGCTCAAACCTCCAACATCAAAGAAGGTTTGCAAGTTTTCAATGCTAACTCGAGGAAAGGGGGGACCTGGTAATGTGTGAGGATAGCCTAGTAGTGCAACCATCAATCAGTCAGCCTCGTCTATTGCCTACCACATGACTTCTTCTACTTCATTAGTTCTTCTTCTTACTAGTAGAACTCTTGTATCGGTGAATAAGGGCATCAAATCCCTTACCCCACTCACTTTACTTGATTTCTACTTTGTACCACCTATCAAATCTAAGAAATTGAAGAATAAAGCTAGCTTGAATTACATCTATGTCACTTGTTTCTTCTATTCTAATGATAACTCTTCAAGTCAAAATAACTATAACAATTTTGATCTTCCTCTTTTGATTAGTTGGACTTTCTACTCTAATATTATGGCCTCTTGAGATAGACTTGGAATCATTCTTTGAGGGTCCCATAGGAAAGGCGGAGTGAGCAGCGCGAGGTAGAACCTTCCATTACCACACAGAGATCACCAGTCAACCTCCGTAGTGGCAAGGTTCTACCTCTAGGCACCTCAAGATAGAGGAAATAAGTCAATTGGAGAGGATGAAGCCCTCCACATGATGCTCCACCCTTGGATATGCTTGTGGAGGATCACAAGGTGGACTACAATGTCTTCTCATCTAAGAAAGTTGTCATCTAAGCTAAGCATATATGATGCCCTTGTCTTATCCAAAGAGATGAGGGAATCATTAATCAAGGCTCTCCTTGATCCTGAGATATGCTTAGCTCAGCTGACTGCTATAGGTGAGGAGGCACATTACAAAGAAGCTCAGGGATCACCTTCACGGATGAGACCTTCTTACGGGGACTTGGAGCACAATCCCCTACATCACATTGACATGGGGCTTGACTTGCGAGTTCTCATGGATCAGTGCATCGGTGAACATTATGAGTCTAAAGACCCTTGCCTATTTGAGGATCAACATCTCCACACTCTGAGGAGATCAGATGATGTTGAGAGGATTCAATGAACAAGGTGGCGGGCTTTAGGTTCCATAGTGTTACCTTTGGAGATAAGTGATTGGAAGGCGAAGCCAAGTTTTACATCATTGATTGAATACTTCATTGTTTGCTGTAGGCCTTGGATACATCAAAATAAGATAATTCCATCCTCCCTCCATCGATTGCATCAAGTTCAAAAGATGGGATTGAATATATGTCAATGGAGATGAAAAGCCATTTTCAATTAGAGGTTGAGATTTATGAGGATGCACCTACTATCTTCCTCAAAACACCCTTTCTCATGAACTTGGACAAAATTCAAATTCAAAAGAAAAAGAAACAAAAGAAGAAAAAGAAAAAGTAAAAGAAAAATAAAAGAAAAAAATGAAAATATAAAGAACAAGGAATTGAAGAAAAATAGATCCATATCACATTCCACCCATAGTTCATTCCATCATATGGACATGTGGGTAGGATGACTCAACCTCCACCGGAGAGGCGGGGAGGCGGTTAGAGGTGAGAGAAGATTTAGTTGGCCATCGACAGGGTCATGTTCAGTTCATAGTACCTATTCACATAGACTTGGAATCCATGAGGACAGTCTAATGTGATTAGTATACCAACCCTCTCGGAGTTCCATTGGAGGTGACTTTTTGATCAGAGATGAAGACCGGGCCTCAAACAAAGCAAAGTATTGAATCAAGTTTATGTGAGACTATTAGGGTAGCGGTGGGAACCTTAGCTCTAACCTCACATCTCAAAAGTTGAAGGTTTAGTAGTTAAGGAAGTCTTCAGTGACATGAAGCGAAGATTTTTTGGGATCATCATCTCAAGTCGAAGTTGATGTAGAACTTGAGGAGGATACATTTAAAGAATTAATGGAATTACCATTTGACTTTTACTCACCTTGTGTTCATAATCTTATATCTGAAAGGTTTAGTTCCTCATACATGGTCCGAGGCAGTCAGTACTTTGAAAAGCTATGGAATAATATACGGGAAGCACAATCAAGGCGGGATTGATATTTCGATATGATGATGATTTGCTTAGTTGTTACCAATCATTTGGAGTCGATAGGTTCTTTTCACACACACCAACTCTTATGAGAATGTGTTTAGAAATCAGATGATCGATGATCTCCAAATCAAGATGCACCTCATTTGAAGAAGATCATTCAATAATTGACAAGCTTAAAATCAATCGGATAGAAGAAAATCCACCCAACATATATCATTGTTGAAGAAAAACCAATGACTTAGTTAGGCTATTGATTGAGTTTAAAGACTTCACATGGAGTTATGAAGAGAAATGCGGATTATCTCTAGCGGTCCTGGCTAGTAATAGATCTAGCTACCCTATTAAGCAAGCTCTAGATGCATGCGATTAGAAATTGAACAATTCATTTAAAGTCAAAACTAATCGATCTTTGGTTTCATCAGGGAAGAAAAATATCCTACCTGGTTATCCAGTGTCATCCCAGTTAAGAAGAAGAATGGCCAAATTCATATTTGCATCAATTTCAGGGACTTAAACAAGGCATGTCCTAAGGATGAGTTTCCTCTTCCTATACCGTAATTAATGGTGGACATCGCCTCATCTCATGCAATGATTCTCTTTCATGGATGGGTCATCCTATAAATCAAGATGTCTCTAAATGAAAAAAAACACTTGAACCCATCAGAATCTTCTATTATAGGGTCATGCCTTTCCTTAAAATCTTTGGTGCTACATACCAAGCGGCCATGACTTCGGATCTTCAATGAACTCATCCATCATCAAGTTGAGTGCTTATGTTGATGATCTAGTAGTCAAGAGCGAGAGAAAAGAAGACCTCTTTGACTTGAGAGTAGTTTTGAATGGTTAAGATAATATAACCTCAAAATGAATCCCAAGTGTGCATTTGGGTAGCAGAAATTCTTGGGTTTGTTGTCGACATCAGAATAGAAATAGATCAAAAAGATCTTAGAAATGCCACCTCCAGAGTTTAACTCAACTCAGATCCTTCCAAGGATGGTGTCTAAGATGCTTTATCTCCAACTTGTCGAGATGCAAGCCATTTTAGCACTTGTCAAAAGGATGCCAAGTTCAAGTGGGATGACAAGTGTGCATGCCTTTGAAGACATCAAGCGGTATTTGGTGAAGCTACTCTATCTATCCGGGGCCACTCATCCTCTACACTTTTGCATTGGATGACTCTCTCGGTTTTATTGGCCCAAGCCAATGATAAGGAAGGAGAATGCTCTCTACCTCGTAGTTGTTTAATTCTGAAAAACTATCCACCTATTGAGAAACATTTTGCTTTGATCTTTGCATCAAAAGCTACATATATGCTTTCTCATAAGGTGAACTTGATCTCCAGAACAAATACACCACATGTATCTCATGACATGGCCAATGCTATCCAGATGTTTGGCATGCATGATTCTCTCATTTTGATATCACATTTCCCCTTACGGTAAAGGATAGCACTAGCAATTTCTTAGTGCACACCCACTTCTGATTCTCCACTTAGTGATGATCTCCCGATGAACAAATCATGAACTTAAGGCGGCAACCCGATGGGAGATGTATTTTGATGGTGCAACTTCTTTTCATAAAGGGGAAGCACCGCAATCTATTCTCCCAGGAAAGGTAGGGGTAGGAATAGTTCTCTAACTCCAGACCGATGTGATGAGATTCATACTATCTTTTCACCCCACCACCAAGAAGCGAGTATGAGGCTTTGATTGGTCTTGAGTTAGCCATCACTATCGGTGTCAAGAGCATCAACATCTTTGGGATTCTCGGTTGGTCATCAATCAGTTATGGGTCTACAAGGTTCTCAAACCCAAGCTTCATCATTACCACTTGTATACCATGAAGTTGTTGGCCCAAATTAATGAAGTCACCATCTACAAGGTTCCCCGAGCAGAGAACGAGTAGCATATGCTTTAGCCAAACTTGCCAAAGAATTGGCATGCCTGGAAGATAAGTCCATTTCAATAAGGGTCCAAAATAGACAAGTCTATCCCTTATTGATGTTGAACTCATCGAGACTTTCTCTTGAAGGGGGAGTTGTTATAAAAAGGAAATAAGGTTGGATTAGGCAACCATTCATAGATTATTTGAACAGATAAACTACCTCAAGAAAAGTCACAAGCCCATCGGAGCTCTCTCTATGCTCTCATTGATGGAACCACTATCTTTGTCCTTTGACCAAATGTTTGTTGTTTTGACAAACATGAAGCCCATGGCATTGTAAGACATTCATGTCTATGTGGAGCACATCAATCGTCGAAGATGAAGATCAAGAGACTAGGATACTTGGCCATGATGATTAAGCGCATGTGTAGCTAGGAGATGCCATCAGTGTTAGGTACATGGTGTGGTCCTCCACCAACCACCCAACATTCTACATTGGCCTCATGGCCATTCGAGTGTTAGGTACCAACATTGTGGTCGATCGATCCTCCTTCTTCCAAGGGACATCTTCATCTTAGTCACTTACTTTTCCAGTGATCCCACTTAGAGGTCAACTCGCATGTGCTTTTTTAGAACCATATCATATAGGTTGGGGTGCCTCAATAAATTATATCGATAATGAATGCTTTGCATTCAAAAGCACCAAGATCAATAGCTTTGCCGAAGGTATATGGGTGGAGATACTCCACCATCTACCCAGCAAATGATAAAGCATTCAACAAAACTCTAATCCAGATACTAAAGAAGACTCTTGATGACAATAAATGATAGTGGAATGAGTTGGTTGAAGCCTTGTGGGCCTACGCACCATCAACTCCAACTCGGTCCTCATTTTCCTTAGTGTATGGGTCCATTTCTACCTTTAGAAGTTCAACTCCCATCACTAAGGATAGCATTGGGTAGCAAGATCACTATATAGTAGAATGCAAAGTTATGGTTAGAAGAGCTCGAAGGTTTGGAGGAGAGTCTACGGGCATGCCAGAACCTCGAGTTGTACAAGGCCAAAATGATTCAAGCTCACAACAAGCTGGTCCACCCTAGGTCTTTTCGAGTAGGAGAACTTGTGTTAGTCTAAGGATTGTTGCCCATCAAAGATGGGAGGCAAGTTTGAACCCACTTGGGAAGGCCCTATGTCATAGAAGGCCTACCAAGGAGGATCTTATCGACTTATTGATTGTAAAGGGGGATGCTTCCAATTAATGGGCTCTATCTAAAGAAATATTACCCATGAAATAAATCATGTTTGAAAATAATTATTAATAAAAGAACAAAATTTTCCATTCATCAAATCTTCTCTTCTTTTGAAGCATTGTTTGCTTATCTTGTGAATCACATGGCGTGTTTAGGGTAGGTGTAAGAGTCCCCAGTGGCATCCCATCCCTCACACACAAACACAATCTCCGATGCTATTAGAATAGGTGTAAGAGAAAGAGGCATCTTATTTTGATTAGCACAACTAAGTTAGGTGTGTAAAGAACAGCGACATCCTTTCTTGGAATCCTTCATCCATGGCATCATTTCATCAAATTCCCATGTGTGTTTAAGGTAGGTGTAAGAGTCCCAAGAGGCATCTTTAACACATGCAAAACACAAATCTTTTATCTCAGGCTATTTTGATGTGGGAGCAAGCCCCCTTTGGCACTCACTCATTAGCTTTAGGTTGGCTACATGCTACTTCTAGTATATCACCCTGGTCATTTGTTGGAAGATGTGAGTCCCCATGCTTTCTTCTAACTTGATCATTACAAATATGAGCACCTTGTTAGTATGGTAGACTTCGTCTTGTAAGCTACCTCATGTTGACTTTATTTAAGAAGATGTGAGTCCTTGCTTTCTTCTTGAACTAGTCATCATATTGAGTATATTGGAGGTTTAGGATAAGTCCCCCAGAGGCTCCTTTCTTCTTGACTACATTTGAGTTGATATAAGTCCCTAGTGGTATTTACTCAGTCCCTAGGTCGATGTTTGTCAGCGAAGATAAATATCCCAATGGTTCATAGGAGGATGTGAGTCCTCGAGCTTTCTTCTAGGTTATTAAATCGGGCACCTTAGGTTGGTTGATGTTCTATCTTTGATGACTCACCCGAGTACACCACTCTTGGATGTGAGTCCCACTTTTCTCCTTGAGTTGGACCCGAATACCTATTGGATATATGACTAGCCATGTCATCTTCTCCAGGGTTTTGGATTAAGCCCTTAACAGCCCCATCCCCTGCAGGCATTCTATTTGGATCATGTCCTTCATGACCCCATTTAGATACTACTCGGGTTACTCTTGGATTGGACAATCCCCCTTTCTCAGTAGCCACCCCTGGTTGGAATTTGTTCGGATGCATATTCTCCCTTGGTTTGATCGAGATAGTCTAGGGATATAAGCTCCTTCTATTTGATCCCTCAAATAGGGTCCACAATAAACAAACTAAAAATAAATAAAATTAATTACTATTGAATTCAAGCCCCTTTTCCAAAGGCATCCTATCTTTAGGTAGTGTCATAGAACTCCCTATAATTGCGACTACAGTTGAGATAAATCTTGATCACTCCATGTCTTAGGTGGGTTCAATCTATTTTGCCATAGCGAGTTACCCCATCGTCATTCACTTTGGAAGATGTAAGACTATGATGCATTCTTTCTAGCATGATAAAATGGCGACCCCAGGTCGGGTTTGATTTGTTGCCCAAAAGCAACACCCCATGGTCTTTTGTGGAAGATGTAGTCTGAGCTTTCTTCCCTTAAATTGATCATTGCAAACAAAACTCCTTTGGTTGGATAGTTCTCCCCGGCGAGTTACTCCCTTTGGTTGATAAATCTGAGATAGGTCTAGCGATATAAGCTCCTTCTTTATGATCCATCAAACCAATGGAATCCATCAAAATAAATAAAAATTAAAAATTAATCTTGACTATCTTTGAATTTAAAGTCCAGTGACACTCAATAATGTGACCCTAGGTGGATTTTTGCCAAGCGATCCCGGTGGTTTATTTTGGAAGATGTGAGTCTCACACTTTCTTCTAACTTGACCATTACGAAGGCACCCCTTTGGTTGGATAGTCCTACCTTTGTGGTTGGTAGACTACTCCCTTTGGATTGGTAAATGAGTTGTCCAGGCCCCATGGCCCCTACTTCATCATTACATGGGATCCATCATAATCAAAATATTAAATAATTAATTGACTATCTTTGAGTTGATTTAAGTCCCCGTGGCATTCACTCAATAGTCCAAGTTGGGTTCAATCTGTGCCTTGCCAATAGATTACCCCATCAAGTCCCCTACTTTGGAGGATGTGTTCACTATGATTTCTTCTTTATCTGAATATTGCATCTTGAAAAGGTATCCCTTTTGGTTAGCTAGTCCTATTATGTGTTTAGTAAAACACCCTTTGGATTAGTAAACCTGAGTTAGGTCTAGGCCTCCATGGCTCCTACTCAGCGCAGTCCATCGCAAATCAATAGGGTCCATCTCAAAATCTGAAATCTAAAAATCTAAAATAAACACAATTAAACAAACAACAAATTGAAATAAATTCAATCCTCTTCCCAAGTGGAAATTTCTCCTCAGCTAGACTTAAATCAAATCAAACCCCTCATCCCATTGTTCATGACTTGAACCTGCTTCCTTAGTAGAAGGTTCACACTCTATCCCTAGTGGATTCCTCCTTCCCTCTCTCTTATGTCTTGGACATTAGTATAACCACATTGCACAAAGCTCTAGATTCCTTCTACACCTTGGGTTAGGAGTAGATTATTCCTGTTAGTGCTTGTGATCTTTCGGTGTTGTTGATCGTTTCGGTCAACATAAATATGCGCGGTGTTCCTTGTCAGTCACACCAAACTTATTGAGAGCCCTTTGTTGTCCTCATTTTTATAATGAGCTCTCAACACCTCCATCTTAAACATAAGATTTCTCTTAGACTTTAAGAGTTCCTTACTCTTAAGACACATCTAGTGAGTAGGTGGACACTCAACCTAGCCCTAAAGACTTAGAAAAGTTAGCCATGAGAATAGGTCTTGCCTTAGGGGTGTTAGGAAAATTTGCCTACCCTTAGCTTGAACCACTCCTCACCTTCCTTCCTTCAAGTCAAACTCCAAATAAATCTTATTTGATTTTCTCCAAACTCAAATAAATAACACATGATTGAATTCCAAGTTGAGAATCCAAATTCCAAATATTTCTTAAGTCCTTAATTTCCTCTCTTAAGGACTTAGCCAAAATCATCTTCAAACCAATTCAAATTCATGAGATTTTCTCATAACTCATTTATATTCTCATTTATATTCACATATATAAATGAAATATAAATTCAAATCAATCAAAATAAAATCCAAAATTCAAATTCCTAATTTAAAATCCTTCTTAAGTCCATAATTCCCTCTTAAGGACTTAGCTTAAATCAAATCTAAATCAATTAAAACTCATGAGATCTTCTCATAACTCATTTATATTCACATATATAAATGAAATATAAATTCAAATCAATCAAATAAGGATCCAAAAGTCAAATTCTAAATACTTCTTAAGTCCTTAATTCCCTCTTAAGGACTTAGCTTAAATCAAATCTAAACCAATTCAAACTCATGAGATTTTCTCAAACCTCATTTATATTCTCATTTATATTCACATATATAAATGAAATATAAATTCAAATCAATCAAATCAAGATCCAAAAATTCAAATTCTAAACTCCTTCTTAGTCCTTAATTTCCTCTTTAGGACTTAGCTTAAATCAAATCTACATCAATTCAAACTCATGAGATTTTCGCATAACTCATTTATATTCTCATTTATATTCTCATATATAAATGAAATATAAAATTCAAATCAATCAAACTAAACTCAAAAATCAAAACCAAACTCCAAATATTTCCTAAGTTCTTTAAATTTCCTCTTAAGAATTTAGCCTAAATCATGGTAAAATCACTTCAAATCTTTGAAATTTTCTCATGGCCCATTTATATTCTCATTTATATTCACATATATAAATGAAATATAAATTCAAACAATCAAAATGAGTTCCAAAAATCAAACTCAAACTCATTTACAATCCAACCTAAGTCTTTTAAGTCAAAATCTTGAACTTAGCCAAATCAAGCCAAACTCTTGATTTTCCTTCATGATTCAATCAATCCTTCAATCATGAATCCAAATATAAATACAAACTTCAATCACTTAACCAAACTCAATTCAAAAATCAAGCCAAAATCCATTTCATGTTCACCTTGAAATTATCAAATGAATCAAAATTTGACTTCAAAATGGATTTACAATTCAATCATTAGTCCATATACAAGTTCAACCAAATTCAAATCAAGCTTTGACCAAAAATTTGACCCACTTAGGCTCACTTGACCCAAAGTGACCTAAAGTACCCTTATGAGCCAAATTCTAATCCCCAGTTGAACTCATGCCTCTCATCATGATCAATCATCTTAGATGATCAATCTCAAATTGTCAAACCAAGTCAAACATGAGGGTTGACCAAGTCACTTGCCAAATGAAACCCAACATAACCAAAATCCACCATAGGCCAAATTGATTGAAACCAATGATCTAAGTTCATTCATGACCAATGTTTGAACTTGACCAAGTCAACATTTGAGCCTAACCTTGTGATGGCCACTTGACCCTTGACCTAAAGTCAAAATGTGTCAAAACTTGATCTAAGCCAAATTGATTGAAACCAATGGGTCAAGTTCATTCCAAATGATTGTTGAACTTGACCAAAGCCTCAATTGGCTAACTAGACCTAACCCAATTGATCTTGAACCCAACTTGGCCTAAAGGGTCATATTGAGCCAAATTCAAACTTAACAAAAATTGATTGGAAACAAAGATACCAATCCACTTTATATGACTAAACAAACCTAAACCTACCCATGACCTAGCTCAAATAGGTCAAATTGGTCAACTTGACCCATTTGATCTAAATGAAGTCATATGAACCAAATTCAAACCTAAACCAAATTGAATCAAACCAAAGCCACCAAAACATTTCAAATGGTCATATGAACTTGACCCAATTGTTGGTTTGACCCAATTTGACCAAATGGTCAACTTGACCCAAGTTGACTCATTTTGTTCTAAATGGGCCAACATGAGCCAAATCATACCAAATGAACTCCAAATCTAATGAAACTTGGCCAAACCTATTTTCTCAACACACCCAACATATACAAATTCAAAAATCAACTAAATGACCATTTTACCCCTGGGCCATAGGGTAAAGTTTGGCCAAATCCATGGGGAATTTAGTTAATTCCTCTTCATACCTACTTCATAGTCTCCTAATAGATCAAGTGAACCCTAGGGAGGGTGGTGCACCCATCCCAATGGGTTTGGGTCAGCCCAACTTGACCCAAACCCAAAATTGACCACATGGATTCAAATGGGCACATGGGAAACCTCTTCACACCTATTTTGAGCACATGGCCACTCCACTAATCCACTCCCTAGACTAAAATGAACTCAAGGACAGCCTAAATGTCCTAACAAACTCACTGCCTAAGCTCAATTAGATCAAAATGACTCCTCCCTTCTCGGCCATCCGATTGCCAAAGGGGGATATATACTCCCCCTAATTCATTTGAGACTTCACTTCCCCATTGTTGATTGAGAGTGAGAGAGTCATAGGAGCCATTTGCAAGTGATCCTAAGCTCTCTAGAGGGGAGCTCCATAGATTTTTCAACTTCCACTACACTCAAATTCAACCAAATTCCCTTCGCACACTCCATCAGAGAACCCAATTGAGCTTGCCTAAGCTCTCTTCCAAGTTCTTGAAGCAAGAGGTGATCCACTTCAATTAAAACTGAGCTCAAGCTAAGGAGGAGTTGGTCCATAGAGCCATCTACTCAACCTCGATTGCTAAAACTTTCACCAAAGGTTCGTCTCAACTAGACAAAGCTTCTCCAAGGGAATCAAGTGCCGATGATCACCTTCGGCGAGGTATTCCATTTTTTTACTATTAAACTCAATGTGGTGTCGAGATTTGTGAAAGAAATTTTAATGACATGAAGTTTCAACCATTAGATGTGTTGCCATTACGTTTAGAATGTGTGTGTAAAATTTCATCCCAATCTGAGCTTAATTGGGCTCGGATCATGGCCTTAAACGTGGACAGCCTCCATGGCTCATAGGTGAAGGGAGGGATGGATCTCTGGTCGTCCATCTGCACATTTTTGATGGACGGCCAAGATTAAATTACATTTTATATCCTATTGTATTCCCTTTGAATAGCAGCTTAAATCTCAACCGTCCGATCCTTGACCGGATGGTTGAGAAGCTTACGCGATCTACTGCGATGTTAAGTGGCCACTCATAGCTTGTGTGTAAAGGCGTTGCATGACGCATGGCACCGTATTAGTGAATTAATTAAGGTTTGTTTAATTCTAATTAATTGCCTAAACTTCTAAAATTCATATCTCAACCTTGAAAAATCAAAAAAAATATAATATAAATTGTACTAGAAAGATAATTGGACAATGAATATTCTAAAATTAATTTTGAATACTTCTTTTCTCTAAATTTGGGTTTTATTGGAAATCTTAATTTGATAATTAATCTTTAATTAATCCACTAATTATTCCCAAACTTCTTTATTATGTTTTGGGGGATGACTTCTGCCTCCCCTAATTTTCTTGGGATTTATTGATAGCTTAATTGGGAAAATTGCTAATTCATTTTCTAATTATCCCCTTAATATAATTAAGGATAATTATTGGTTTGATTAGTGGTTTAATCCTTTGTTGAAGTTGATTAAGATCTATTTCAGTGAATAGGAGGTTTAGGGAAAATTTTTTGGGGCATGTCCCCTAAACTATTCCTTAAACTTACTTTTCTTTCTTAATCCTCTCTTAATCAAGGGCTAATTCACTAATTATCCTCTTAATTAATTTTTTAAAATTTTAAAACTTTCCAGAACTTAATTAATCTACTTGGGGTAGATGCTTAGGTGTTCAAAACCCTAAGTTAAATTAAGAAAATCAAAATTCAACTCATATGTGTGAGGGGTGTTTTGAAATTACTTAAGTTAAACCCTTTAGCTTAATTAATCCTTAATCATGAACCAAATTGCATTAGGCCCTTTTTCTACTAGGTGCATTGCAAATTTATATTCCTTGTGAGGTTTTATATCATCTCATTGGCTCATAATTATTTGATTAACTATGCTAAGGTGGTGTAGGTAAGGGGTAATTAACATGCTTAATTCATACCTTAACCTAATCAGAATATAAATTGAATATAATCATCTAAAAATTGAACAAAAATATTGAACACATGTGGGAATGGATTAGGAACAACAAACTCACTTCATATTTTTAAAATTAAATCAAATTTAAAATCAAACAAAAATTATATTAAATAAACTTTGATTTACTTTAAGCTTTCTTATTTCATAAGATCGTCTTTAGGATTTAATTAAAGTGAATGTGTTTACATGCTTTCATTGCTTTAGTTCTTTCCCAACATACTAAATATGTGTCATATGGTTTCATGCATCCATGCTTTTCAGAAATTAAATTTAAAATGAAAATGTTTCTTTTATGTCAAATTGCATGTGTTGGCTAAAGTAAGAATATGAGTGACTATTATCACTATTAAATTCAATTTATTTCAATATACATAAATCAATTATCTAAACTGAAAGTGTGCTACTTATATCTTATTTATAAATTTGCATGTGAGTAAAATATAAGGATGTGCTTAGTGTAGGTTTTCCTTCTCCTCTCTTTTAGTATAGTTTTGAATAGGGTTTGGCAAAGTGTATGGACCATTTGAAAAGAACCTAACACTTGCATAACTCTATATCCTATTCATTCCTATGCTATGACTTAAGAAGGGTACCTATGCTTGTACATATAAATTGCATAAATAAAAATAAATCAACCAACATAAAGTTTTGCATTCTTTCTTTTCCATTCATTTCTTTTATACACATGCTTGTATTTAAGGAAAGTGGTATATTAGTCTAAACAATCCTGGGGTTGCAAGGCTTTAAGTAGCCCTAAGTAGGTCTTTTACCTTACACCTCTGGTTAACAATGACATCATACTCACTTATGCCTTTAATACATTCATGTGTGCATGTGAAAATTGGATAAGAAACCCCTTTGCTACTTAAGGAAAATCATGCATCATAAGAATTTAAATTTTCTTAAGTAAATTACTTAGCATTCATCATAAAGTGTGCTAAACATTCTCATTTGGTATGTATAGATATTCTTAGGATTCATTCATATGCATGTTATACATGTTGGGAAAGAAACGAAGTAATGTGTGTTTTGTGAATTTAGTTCACTTTACTTAATCTTGAAATGCCTTTCTTTTTGAATAGGTTTGTTTAGAGTTTATCTAAACTTAGGATTAATTAAAACATATAATAAAATATTCACTAATTAAAACTAAAACATGAATCCACTTTAGAAATTACTTAGGTTAGGGAAGAAAGAGAAGTTCTCTTGTCTTTCCCTCTCTTTATAACTTAGTAATTAATTGTAAGATTCATTTGAACCAAATCAAAACATAAAATAAAATCAACCCAAAACAACTAAACCACTTAAATGAAACCACCCTCTAAGTTGAATATTCTTCACACTTATAAAATTCTAACTTAAAGCCATAGCTAAGCACACCACATAAACTTCTAAAGCACACATATTAAGCTAAGTCACTACGTCTAGCTTTAGGTTAGGGCGGTGCATGATTTTATGTTTGCTTTTATTTTATGATATATGTTTTAGTCTGGATGTTAGGATTCATGTGCTTAGAATGAATGATAGGATGATTTAGTATAATCATTATCTTCTGCAGGGGATTGTGCTTAAGGGGAGCTGTCATAAATAAAAATATAACTGATTTTTGTTGTGCAGGTGCTTATACCCCTAAGCATAATCCAATAGGCTAGGTGAACTTAGTCACCTATGTGTAGGGTGTTAAGTCTAATATACATGCTTGGGATTGTATGGTATGTTTTAGCTAATCTCTATTTTGCAAGTGTTAGTTAGATTTTCATTTCCCCTTTTTCATGTAAATTTTGTAATCAAAATTTTTGAACGATTATTATGGGGGGATTAGGATGAGCATTGGTCATAAGATCTCATCTTATGTACCATGTGAAGCCTTAGAGCAACCACCTTCAAACATCCAAAAGAAGGAACCAAAGAAGAAAGAAGAAAGAAGGAAGAAGAAAGGAGAAAACCCCCATAACAATGAACTCCTTGCTTAATTATATTTAATTAATTTATAATCTGAGTTGTATAAGGGTAGAGCTCGGCTATCCAATTTATTTTCGGGTTTGTGCGGTGGTTCCCGACCACAATGACCTCTTATTCTTTTACGATTAGCTTTATAAATTGATCGATGATTTGTTTAGCTTGTGCATTAAGTGGCATTTTTTTCCAGTTTATTCTTTGCTTTATGTATGACCTGGATGTGGATTAGACTCTTAGGGAAAAAATAAATCTTCTACCAAATTTAATAATTCAAAATTAAAATAAAGAACTCATAACCTCACTAAAAGCTTAAGTTAAAAATCAAGATAAAAGAATTAACAACTCCTTAGCTGGATGAGTATTTCTTTTATAACATCATGCACAAATGCATATTATTTTTACTATTGATTGGAGGGCTTCCACCTTTGTCAGAGAAACTTGGCTTGACCTTTGAGAGCCATGGTGAAAACACACCTCCTCCCTTCTCGCTGATTTTGGCCAATAATCTCATTTCTCATGCATTAGGCATATGAATCCTATTATCCTGAGTCAAAATGATTGTCCAAAAAATAAAAATAAAATAAAATATGAATTGCATTAGATTTAGGTCATTTGAAGCGTACCCTTACATGATTTAGTCTCTTTAGGGAGTGAGTTTAAAGACTTAATCTCTTTCTAAATAAATAACAACCTAGCTATCTTGCATAAAGCATATGACTTGCCTACATGAATTTAAAATTATATTAGGAGTTAATTGGCTGCCACCCCTAGGCGATTGTAAGTCCAAGCAGTTGGGTGATTTGTCCTCTCTTGTAAAGGTAAACAAAATACTCATTTTTTCCTTAGATTTAGGTTTTGCTTTAGGCCCTCCCCTAAGCTCCCTAGATTTAGGTTTTGAGATTGCTTCTCTCCTTTGTGGACCATAAGCATAAATCCTCACCTCTTAAGCATTTCCTTAATCTCGTGTTATGGAATCATAAGTTTTAAATTTCTAATGAAAACTTCAACTCAAACAAATTAAATCAATCTCAAAAATGTAAAGCCCAACCATAGGATAGTTTGAGATGCTCGCTAGATTTCCTAGCATCGTGAGTATCTCCTACTTATCTTACTTTGGATTTGATAATAACTCTCTCTCTTTAATCAATCCCATATGATAATTTGAAATAAACCGATCAATTGATAGTCCTAACCTATTGAAATCTTTGGAGACAATGATCATTTACCTTAATTGAGAGTATTCCTAAGGGATCTCATTCCTTAGGATGTAATTAACTATAGGGGCTTGCCCCTATAGGGAACTTAACGAACCCAGTTTATAATAAACCCTACTTTACTTTTTCATGCAAAGTAAGGGAAGACTCTATGGTTTACATGCAGATCCATAGTCCTTAGGAGTCCTTGTTGAGGTGATTAGGTTCATTATAGTGTGGTGACTTCTATCTTTTGAGATAGTACACCTCTCCTCAATGTCATACCCGATCATCCTCAATAAGAACATCTGCAGATCTACGTGGTGTCAAAATACATAAAAAGAATAGACATATATTTTCGTCCTCATTTTATCCCGTATAGAGTGAAGATGGAAGTACATATCTCATTCTTTTAGAAATCTCAATCATCTATGAAAAATTTCACCATAATTACTTTTCCTTTTGCTTTCTCTTTCATCAATGGTACTGAAGTGGACGTAATTGCTCTGACAGATTCTCTTTTAGGATAAACAAGAACACTATCAGATAGTGTGAATTCATCCTTTCTATATTTTCTCTCCAGCCAATCCTTAAAGACATAGCAATCTTCAATCGAGTGGCTAATTACCCAATGATATGGACAATATTTTGGATTATTAGTTTGACCTAAATTTTCGGGTCTTTTGGATTCCAACAATTCTAATCCTGCTTTAAGCACTTGGTAGAATAACTTAGCCATATTTCCCTCTTAAAAGAGTATTCTTTATTCATCTTATCTTTTAGAGATGAGGGCACTCGCTCATCATCTCTCATTGATTGCTTTTTTGAGGGTTGATCGATTTCTTTCCCCCTTCATCCGCATAAGCGGGCTATTTTCCTTTATCAATATTATAAATTGCTCGTTTTCCACTACTGGAGTTGCAGAAGGTTGTATGAGACTCATTCCTCCTTGAGTCTGAGAATTTATTCTTCTTTAACCTTTCTAAGTGACCCTAAGGTTTTGAGTGATTCAGCTTTTCAAACATTGTCACTCGGTCTAATAACTCCTGAAATGTTGAGATAGAGGCCATACATAAATATGGTGCCATCTTATCATCGATGTTACCCATCAATAATTAGATTGCATGTTCCTCTTCTAGCTATTGTTCACATTTCATGCTCATATTTTGCTAATGTGAAATATATTTAGTTACTGACCCGTCTTTTCTTCTTCGTTCTAAGGCAAGGTCAACAATTGTAATCTTTTCAGTTGCACTAGCGAATCTCTTGATGAACATCATCTTTAATTCAACAACAGTCTTGATCGAGTCATTAGGTAATTCAGCGTACCATTCATAAGCAGTTGAGTTTAAACTACTAACGAACTGGCGGAATAGTAGTGCATCATTGCCCCCTGTGTTGCCACATGTTTCTTTGAATTACGCCAGGTGTTGTCTGGGGTTCCCAATGCCATTGAATGTATTGAATTTAGGCATTGAATAACCCTTAGGGTATGTCACTTGATCGTACTCTACCGGGTATGAACGACCTTTGCTTACCAATTTTTTTGCCTGGTCAGCGGCAATGGCAGCTTTGATCTTTTCATTTATAATTATTTCCAATTGAGTTGTTGTCACGGGCTCAGATATGTTAGGCACATCTTGAGGGGTAGGTTGAGAAGCTAGCTGATTGACTTCATTTCTCCCCTCAGGTGCATTATGTGCTCCTGAAGCTTGAGGCACTGAGTCAACTAGTGGATCATCATATGTAGCATTAGATATCAGATGGTTGGCAGGTGGAGTAGATGTTGTCACTACTACCACATTTCTTTGCATCATCTGTAGCATTACATTCATTTGTGCCATCATTTGATTCACTTTTTGCATTTAATTGGACAATCTCTCTATCTTTTGCCTTCATCTGCCGTTGCATTTTTTTTCTACATTTGGACTAATATGGAAGTGTCAGCAAAGAAAGAGCTATCATCTTCTCTTTCTAGTTTTTCTTCCTCGTCATCACCTGAGGATGTACTTAAAGCTCCCCCTTTTGTTTGCTCAAGAGTTGGTTCTTCAATATGAATAGGAGGTGTGGCTCCACACTATCTATCTTGGTGTTGTCATGCACTAGATGGTTCTCCAATGTGCTGTACTACATATAATACTTCCACTTCCATAGTATCCCCATCATATTCTTCATTTTGTAATTTGACTTCAGAACATCTCATCCAGTGAATTTCTGGCTCTAGATTTGAGACAAACCTCTCTTCAACCGAAGGGCTATGATCAAAGTCAACTTTCTTTCATGAAGATTCGATTGGCCGACGATGGGATTCCCTGGAATGTTCACCTAGGTGTCGACCATCATATAATTCATCGTCATAAGATTTCTTCTTTTGAACCCATTTTTTTTGGTTCTTATCATTGGCAGATTTCCAGGAGTATGAACTAGATGTCACGCCTCTTTCTTTATTTTTAATAGTTTATCTTCGGGGCCTAGGCCTCCATGCTTGCTTGCCCTTCCATCAAGACCTTTCAAAAGTGGATTCCCTAACATATGGTCTGGGTGTCACGCTTCGATGCTCACCAAATGGGATTTGCTTGAATTGATCATGAGCTTTCACAACAGGTGGTAGTTTACTAGATGTAACGTTATTAGCTTCCATCATAACAGGAATTTGGACTCTTCTTTTCATTAGGCTTATTTTCTTGGCAACTTTTAGCACTCGATGCACTCTAGCAGATAAAGTTTTAGTATTTTTCTTTTGGGGCATCGAAGCTTGCTTGATGCAGTGGTGGATCCCAAAAAGATTATTTTAGCTCACCAATAGAGCTATTCCTCTTTACCCATTTCAGGTTCTCGAATTTATTCTAGGTGGGAATACACACTTATGGTTTTGATGCTAACTGCATAATAGGTTGTTCAGATAGCAGATGTTGAGCTCGTAGTTTGTTATTCATCCTTCTTCTCTACCTTCTTGTTAGTTTTCCTGTAGACGAGGAAGCTTCATGATCATGCTTTCCTTGTACGAAAGGTTTAATTGGCAGTGGTGTTTACATGCATGACTGAGACTTTTTGCCCGACAATAGTTCTCTTCATAGTCAGAGTGTCAGAATATCCCAATCTTTGAAACACAGAAGCTCTCTTTTGAGGATCTTCAGTAGTAACTACTTCAGTATATTTTCTTTGCTGCATGGGTTGATGTGCACGATGTGCAGATGTATTTTGGATTGATGTGACATTAGCTTTGGCTATGATTGTTGGAAAGTCAACACTACCAAATTGAATGGTATCTCCAACATCTCGAGTGTTGATGATAGTGTTAACCAGACGGATGTTAGACCCGCGGCTCAGCTTCACAATGAACGGAGTATTTTGTAGATCCATCTACAAAAATGAAAGATGTCGATTAATATTCAAAAATAAATATTCTACCCCATACTTTCAAAATATAGAGATACAACAGAATAAAAATAAAATAACATATTCAAAAGAAAATTTTGAGCAAATAAAATCATACTCAACAAATTATTATGTTTGTTAAATATTTCATTTTATGACTAAATTTCAATTTTGATTACTTATACTCAACTGTTGCTATACTCCAAATTTGACTAGCCAAAGATGAAAAGAGAAACCAATCCTCAGTGGAGTCGCCAAAAATCTGTGGGCTCCAAAAATTTGCCACCGACCTCTTGCATTGAGAGAGTTATGATTTAAGTGTCGGTGTAATTTTCAGAAGGCAGATGAAAAAGTATATAAGACACTACCCTGAGATTTCATCCTCATTTTATGAGGACTTTAGATCTAGTTCTAGGTTTTTTATAGGCATAAGAACCTATAGTTAATTACCCCTCCTAATGCTGAGAGAGAACTTTTGATTAAGGCTTATCGTTAGGTCGCTTAATGCACAACATATAGTAGCAGCATGTGGAGTTTAAAATTTGGGATTTAAAATTTATGAAATTCACTATTATTTAACTTAAAGCATATGGTTGGTAGAATGGTGACGTGCCCGATCTAGATCCCATGGTTTTGTCATCCCGGGGTGTCGTGGTCCCTAGTCTACTTAATCAGAGGAGGTAGTCAACCCAACCTGACCGAAGGATTCTTGTTAGCAACACATGAGTTACGTCATCCAAAAAATCCTTGTAAACATGGGGTGGTGTTTGTCTAAGGAGACAGGCTTAAGTCCACCTTAGTTGACAAAAGGGATTTGTGATCATCAAATATACCCTGTGATTCATAACTCAAAGGGTTGAGCCATTGGGGAACATACGGAATACAATCGTGACTGTAATATAATGGTGATATTTGGTGGTAACCACATGATCAGAGGACTCTAGTCATAACCGTATTATATGTGGAGTCTACTGGCCAAACCACGCGGACAGAGGATACGAGTCATGTCCTTACTAACATGAGAATATTTTAGTTTGAATATAGTGATTTATTTGACTTGACATTAGCTCATTTGTGAGCTAGAATTTTCTTAATCTGTCATCCCCAACAAACAATAGTGGATGGGTGGATGAGTTGTTTGCTTTAAGTATTTAAATGATAAATTTTATTTAGTTCAGATATTTTTTTAGTTGAAATTTAGTTTTAAGATGAATTAATTTAGGGCTAAAATATCTTTTAATGATAATATCCCCTTCGGTTGAGATTTTTAGTCAACGTGACCATCATTGGGGTAGACCTTATCAACTCTACTATTTTGTTAGCAGAGGATCGGGTCTACAACTTGAATTTATAAATTTGAATTTGAGATACAATAATTTAAAAATATAAATAGTAGTAATCCCCTCAGATTGCGATTTTCATTCAACACAACCATCATCGGGGTAGGCCTTGCCAACTCTACTTATTTGCTAGTAGAGGATCAGGCTTATGACTTATTTGTAATTTAAATTCTTTAGAAAATTGATATCATAACAGACCTTGTCAACTGTATTGTGAATATATAGGATTGGGTCTTATAATCTAATATAATTTGAGTTCATTTAGAAGTTGATCATTTAATAGATCGTGTCAACTCTATTTCAAACATAGAGGATTAATCCTACAATGATCATATTCTATGGAGCTGAATGCTTATATCTTTCATTGACTTGATTTAACATATGAAGACATTCATTAGTTTACATGCATATAGTCATAAAAGATTGAATTGATTTCATCATTCTTCATCTTTTTTTTAAACCAGCGCATCATCCTCAAACATAAAGTTTAGACACTTGGTATAGGTGTCGGGGCACATGCGGGTGTATTTAAGAATACTTGCACAATTTTAAAACATTGAATTTGAGTTTTAATCCTATTTCATAATATATGCAAGGGTTCAATTAAAGCCTTAACTAACGCCTTCTGTTCGCTTGTACAATGTGTTGTGAATCCGATGGCATAAAAATGTTTTAAATTATTCTAATACCTTATTAGATCTCTTGGAATAATATATATTGAAGCGCCAAATTTAAATTTACTACCAAGATATTCAATTCGCTTCAAGTTCATAAATCTGTTTGAGTTCAATCCATCTTTCTTTATTTGAGATATAATCTTCAAATTCATTCTCATTTATAATTCAAAATTCAATTCGATATTAATTTTATTATAACGAGCTTAGGCAGTGCTATTTGTTTAGCTTGAATTTTATTTGCAAGTATGAATTTTGGATAAAATTTTGGCAGCATTTCGACAGTATTCCAACATCATCCCCTTGTAGGGGCCTATATCGAAACTACTTTAGCTTACCCGGTATGCCCTATTGAGCATAGCAGACAGTATCTTGCGACACCACAGTCGAGTCTTCATACCCACTAAGCCATTTTGAGCATTGGTGGAGTCTTCGATCACCTGCATAAAGAAACACAAGCATATATACAATTTTCATACATTCAAAGGAGAGGTCATCAATTTTGGCTTCTTATTAATTAAACTAGCGGCGTGTCTTCCGACACCATAGTCGAATTTCATCTCATCACTCCCTGATGAGCATAACGAGCCTTCAAACCTGCATAAAGAAGCACAAGCATATGCAAATATTTTTCACATATTTCCATACATCCACGATCCACAAACACTAATGATTTTGCATGCGTTTAGCTAGCAGGGATTGAATAGGAGATATTGGATTGTTGATTATTTAGATTGAATAAGTGAGGAAATGCCAGAAACTTAGAGAAGAACCTGTCTGATGACGGTGTTCTTTCTCGATTTCCATTGTTTGCAAGGAAGGAAAGAAGGGCCATTTGGTTGCAAGAATAATGGAAACGTCAGAAACCTAAAAGAGAACCCGCTTGATGATGGTGTTCTTTCTCGATTTTAATCAGTTGCAAGGAAGGAAAGTGGGATTATTTGGCTGCAGGAATAATGGAAATGCTAGAAACTTAGAGGAGAACTCGCTTGATGACGGTGTTGCTTCTTGGTTTCTGTCACTTACTAGGAAAGAAAGAGGGGCTATTTAGCTGCAAGAATAATGGAAACACCAAAAACTTAGAGGAGAACCTGCCTAATGATAGTGTTCCTTCTCAATTTTTGTCGCTTACAAGGAAATAAAGAGGGGTTGTTTGGCTGCAGGGGATAGTGCTGAGGGGATCCCATCTGATGACGGAGTTGCCCCTCGGCTATGAAAAAAAAGATACGGTTGGAGATTTTGATGGCAGAGAGATAAAGAGAAAGTCTTATGAGAGTGGTTGTGGAGAGAAACTTGCCCGATGGCAGAGTTGCCTCTTGGTTATACTCTAAGTTATAGAAAGGGAATGCGAATGGCTGTCGAGAGGAACTTGCATGATGGCAGAGTTGTCTCTCAGTTGTCAAAAGGAGATTTCAAAGTTGTCTCCGTCCGCCGGCACAACGCGGTCAATCATGACATACTCATCATGGACAAGGGGGAGTCTGCAAGAAATTACGTGCTTGCAAATCAGTTGAAAATATTGTTGCGAGATATTGAAATAGACCATCTAATTGTGGAGGCTTCAGATAAATTCCACCAGTAATATATAAAGCTTGCTGAAGGAATGCAGAATGCTGCACTCTGATGACGCATGAATAAATTGGCACTTGATACCATTGAACGTTGTGCTGAGGATATTGCATTCATGACTGCAACATATTCTGGGCTGGGGATGAATTATGCCAGACCTAAAAACCTTTTGTATATGACCAAAAGCGAGAGAAAGCGACCCAGAGAGCAGGGAAGAAAATTCAGCAATAGTTGTTGGCTTGATAAGTGCGAGCAATAAGTGATACTTGGATTCAGAGCTTTGTCTAGAACGAGAAATTGAGGGGGCTAAAGAAGAACTTGTGAGGATTGAGAGAAATGGCCATGACGATGCTAAGTTAATGCCTGCGAGAAAGGATGTTCGAATTCTTGGCTGATGGGATGAGGATGGCCGACTGGAGATAAGGTTGGACAAGATGGACGATGGGAGATGTGGAAGGAGGGAAGCAGGTGATAGGCTATAGGAAGGAACAACGAGTTAACGAGAGAGAACGATAGGGAGGGAGAGAGATGCAGAAATCGGTGGAAGGATTGCTAGTCGGCGGGAGTTGGGAATGGTGGGCTCGGATACGTACCGTAGAGGACGAACGGGATTTGGAATTCTTGCTTCTATGCAGTGGGAAGAAGCGCGGAGGCTTGAAGAAGTTCGGCTTGAGAGGGGGGATGAGTGCGGGCAGGGTTCTTTTTTTTTTCTTGTAGAAAATCCTGGCCGTCCCTTTGTCTTGGGAGGGAAAAAAAATAAAGGATTATGACTCTTAATTGCATATTAGTAACTTTTCTTATGAGCTTAGGTGGAATTCTCTTTTTTTTCAAAATATTTGAATAAGATTGGATCTATTTTTGGAAATAATTTATACCCAATTTTTTGAATTGATTCTGAAATAATTTGGATATTAAGAAATCTTATTTGATCAAAATTAAAGTAAATATCTGAATTTAGTTATTTTTCTATGGTCATATTTATGCGAAAAATCCATCAAAATTAATCTCATGCAATATGATGTCGTTTCTAGAAAAATTCAATGTTCCGAATTCAACGGCGTAATCCATTTCATAATTGGAGGTCGTTTGATTAAAGTCGGCGTCAGATCGAGCCAATTTTGGTTCAAAGTTGCGCGTCGTTGCTTCTGATCGCTCGATAGTCGTACAAACTCGTCTGAATTGAGCACGAACAGTCTCATTTGATAGGTTTTGATATTTCGATGCTAATAACATAATCAATTTTGTGAACGGAGGTTATTTGGGCATCGTCACAACTTCCCGACCTCGGTATGTACGTAGGCGCATCGACAAATTTTCTTCTTGATTGGTCGACCGTCGAATTATGCAATATGAATATTTTAATCAATTTTGATGTTATGAATACGATGACAAAGTCCGTCGTCGATCGGAGATCACTTCAACTAGTTTCGGTGACGTTGAGTGTATTTCAGCTTCGATTTGCACATCATGGCATCCGAAGTTCGTCGAATTCGACTTGTGAGCTCGACTTGACTAATGGAGCATACATGTAGGTCAACGACATCATCCCACCATGCCAAGAAAAGCTTGTATGTGTCTCTGAAACACCTGCATGTAACACTTCCCCTCCATGCCAAAAAATGCTTGTATATGTACTTATATACTTACAATGTTAATTTAAACATCAATTTTAGGTTTATAGTTGATTTTATATTAAAGCTTAGACATATCGGTGTAAGTTTGGCGGATTTTGGCGGCATCCAGTCGTCCGTGTTGGCTACGGATATCGAGTCACACCATGTCAAGAAAGATATATATGGGTGGCTTAAATACAACAATCGAATGCGCCTTCCCACCATACCAAGAAAGTCATGTATGAGGCTCTGAGGTACCTGCATGAAACACATTTCCCCGCCACGCCAAGAAAGGCACGTACGAGTACTTATACATCTGCAATATCAGTTTAAACAATAATTTTATAATTATGGTTGAATTTATGTTAAGTTGTTTAGGTCTCCTAATAAAGTGAAAAGCTGACAGCATTTCGGCAGCATCCCAGCGTCGTCCCCTTGTGAGGGGCTGCCTCGGATATGCTGGGCCTGCCCATCACGCCAAAAAATGCGTGCATGGGTGGTATAAACTACAGCCTGAATGCGCCATCGCACTATACCAAGAAATGCATGTATGAGGCTCTAAGGTACTTGCATGAAATACATATTTTTCCGCCACACTAAGAAAGGCATGTACATGTACTTATATGCTGGTAAACAAGCACAATTTTCCTCGCCACATCAAGAAAGACGCGTACGAGTACTTATATTTCAGCAAACTTGGTCGTCGCGCAGTGCGTGTGCGGTCTTGACGGCGTGGTGTGGTCTTCGTCGTGGATAAAGGGTTACTCTGTGCTCACTTGCGAACGATCGGCTTTAATTTGCGTCGCTTCAGCAGGCCGGGGCGGGCGAGAGGAAATCTCGAGGCTTGCTACTCGCTCGATCTAGAAAATTGAACGAAGGGAAGGGTTTGCGGTTGTGGGGAGAATAAAAATTAGGGTTAGATGAGGAGGGTATTTATAGTTATTATTATAATTATTTAATTAGACATAATTTGGGTTTTTACGTCGACATTATTACATATATCATATATATGTCGATCTTAGGTTATTCTGATGTTCCAGACGCAACAACACAGTCTGTTTCGCGATTAGAGGCCGTTTGGTTGGAGTTGGTGTCAAATCAAGTTAATTTCAATTCAAAATTGCGTGTTGTCACTTCTGATCGCTCGATATTCGCATAGACTCATCCGAATTAAACGTGGACAGTTCATTTGATAGATTTTGATGTTCCGATGCTAACGACGTGATCAATTTCATGAACGGAGGTCATTTGGGCATCGTCACGGCTTCCCAACCTTGATAATTACGTAAGTACTTCGAATTGTGCAATATGTATATTCTGATTAATTTCGACTTTCTAAACGTGATGACGAAGCCCGTTCATCGATCGAAGGTCATTTTGACCAATTTTGATGATGCATAGTGCATTTCAGCTCTGATTTGCGCATTGTTGCATCCGAAATTTGTTGAATTTTTCTTGTAGGCTCGACTCGACTTATGTGGCATACATGAAAGTTAACATTTATAGTCAAATCGAGCATCTAACGAGCCCAAGATCTCTTACTTCAGACTTTATTTGAGCATTCAAATAATTAAAATACATCTCATGATTAAGGGAATTATTTTGAGCCGTTCGATGTAGTGGTTTGGATTTTTTCTATATTTATAATGAATGTCACTCCAAAAATCTATAATTAGCCCATCATTCTTCACATGAAGTGAACTAAATTGGAGGTGGGAGAGAGCTATGATGCTCGAAGAATCTCAATGCAAAGTCAGACTGCCACTCAACTACCATTGTCGAATAGTTGTTGATCATCGTCACCAAACCTTTGTCGAATCGTCGTCGATCGCCACCACCAGACCACTGCCCAACCACCATTGCTAAATCACCGTGAGCCGCCACCGTTCGCCATCACCCGACCATCTTTGGATCATCGCCGGACCACCATCCAACCATTGTCGTCAAATCAGCATCGATCGTTGCTACTAAACCGCCACCGTATGTCGCCACGCACGGACCATGCAGATGTAGCCATCGGAGATTATTACTAATAGGCGGCTTGTCGTTGCTACCCTTCTACCATTACGGTCATTGTTAGACAACTCAAACGAAGCATTTGCCACCAATCTGTAATATTTTTCCCAAAAACCTACTATGGTAAGTCCATCTTCTCTAGCTTTGAAGTCAATATAATAATTATAACAAATACTATTATAGTAGAAACATTTCAACTAGGCTAAGCCCCATGATTTTTTCCTTATTAAGTTTTCCACGTAAAAAGCATGATTTCTTTCAAATTCTTCTCTTTACATTTCAGTGTGTGTCGAATCTTCGTGCAAGACTAAGACGTTAAGTTCCCTTATTCTGTCGCAAATTTTTCTGCACTCAATAATAATATACAACATCTATATACACATAAATACATAATAATACATAATACCGAATATAAAAGCTACATTTAGACTTCTTAGTAATAATATTTTTATGCCATACAGCCATTCGGGATTAGCTACTTTATGGATTTACTAGTTTACCGGATGACAATTCAAACAAGGTGAATGAACGAATAATGCATTCAATACCTTAACGACAAAAATATAAATATACGAACAGTACATTTCAATATCAAATTGTTAATAGATGGCTATATATTGGAAAAGGATCAGGCATCTTCCATGTTCATATATATATATATATATATATATAGGTTGAGAAAATTTTAAATATAGGTTACTTCTATGTATATTGTCATCATCTAGTTAAGTAAGTTCTTAGCTACTAATTATTAAGGACATTGAAATTTTTCTTTAAAGGAGAATAATAGCTGATATTGAGAGCTCTTATGTGAGTAAAAAAAATTATTAAAATTATTAACAACACTTTAAGCATGCCTTAAGTAATTAAAAAACATTAATATTAAACTACCGAATAATTAACACTCATTTATAAACTCTAAATTTTGAATTAAAAATAAATTCAATCCCCTTTTATTTACACTTCGCAAGACTTAGAAGCTTATAACTTAAGAATGCCTTTGTGAAATGTTATTAGCCTTGTAAATAACATGGAAACCTCAATCCTCTAAGATAAAATAATAATAATAATAATAATAATATTAGAACAAGGCAATCTTAATATTAATTCTATTTTTTTTTCTGTAATATGTCACATTTACTTTTGTCAAACTTAATAAATTTTGGGCAAGTAGGTATTAAGTTATGGTGCAAGATTTAAAGGAATTTAATTTTAATTTTAATTTTGCATATTAATAATTTATTCCTAAGCTTTATGACCCATTCAATTAATTTCCAGTCGATCTAAGAGTCTGTTTAGGCTAGTTGCAGCTATTTGAAAAAACAATAGTGGAGATGCTGAAGAAGAATATACTACTTAGGAAGTTACGGTGGGGCATACAATGAAAAAAAAAATAAAAATCAAAGCTGAGCTTTCTGACTGCCACCGCAGGGAGTCAGATAAGATTTAGTAACACAACTTTCTTATAAAAAAAATTTCAAAATACAAGCGAAAATCAGCACCCCAAATAAAATTACGATGCGGTGCGGCACCCCAAATAAAATGCACCCTTAAAGTCATTATAACATGAGCTAGCTCAAAGCTATTTGATTCAATTTTGAATTGAGTCATATTTGATCAGAGGTGGCTTCGTTTAAGATATATTTGTTATTTAAAAAGTATATTACTTTTATTTTATTTTTATTTTTATTTTGGTAGAGCTATGGTGGCAATAGTAATCGTTGCGATAACAGTAAGTGTTTGCAACAACGTCAAAAGACAACAATGACAATCGACGATGACTCAGTATTGCATAAAGATAGGATAGTGATTGACAATGATCAATGTGGATGATTAATAGTGGTGGCAAGTCATTGATATTGATAATTATTTTCAAAATATCTAAAATATCTTAAAATTATATTGAGCTAAATAACGTGATTTTTTTAAATAAATATTTTAAATATAAAAAATAAATCAAATAAATATATTCAAATATATTAAAAATAAAATAAAATAAATCCCAAATAGGCCCTTAAGGCCTTTACCTATTTACTTCAATCAAGATTTCAATGACAATTTAATTTAAATTTATTCTATTTAAAATATTTAAAGGTAACTTAATTATCACGCTACATACTTGTAGTAAATGCATGAATTTCATAATTAAAAAAAAATATAGTTCTTTAGTTCTGAAAATAAAACAAAACAAAACAAAACAAAAAAATTCTTTAGCTTAGAAAAGTTATTTTTTTATGTTGCTTAATTTGATATATATATAGAGAGAGAGAGAGAGAACTACCGCAAATATTTTATAAATTAAAAACAAGAAATAAGATTAGGTATAAATAAAATAGGCAGATAGGCGGAGGTGTCTATCTTGGGTGGGAAATCAGTGGGGCGTCGTGTAATTGATTATGTGGCTGATTATTATTCAACGTCACCAATGGGTGGGGTGTACCCATTCCAAAAAAAAAAGGCCTGTAGGTAGTTGCATTATGAATAGGGATGACACAAGGTTAGGTATAAATTGAATTCCACATATAGACTGAATATTTAATTAGTTTAAATTTATTCAGCAAAATATGGGGCATATATTATACACATTTTGTTATAAAATATTAAATATTAATTAAATGTTAATGATTAAATCTTTCTTAATTAAACTTAAATATCTATATTAGTGTTTTTTTTATTTCGTTGGATGCAAACATATATAGTTAGGAAAGAGCTATGAATACTTCACCGTAGACTTTAATAATAATAATAATAATAATAATAATTATTATTATTATTATTATTATTATTATTATTATTGTTTAATTTGACAAGACTCATAACACATCACCAAGAATTAGGTAAGCCCTTAGAACTTAGTGGGCCGTGGAGCACTCAGCAATACGTCATTGCTTCCATTTTTAAAAGGAATAGAAGGAAGAAAATCGAAACGCTTTGAAAGGCCCTCTAAACACTTTCTATTTTCATTTTTATTTACAAGTTTTATTATATTTTATTTATATTTTGATATAAAATAAAAATATACCTCATAAGATGTTTATTAAATATTTTATAAAATATTGATGATGATCAAAATAATGACCGGCGAATGATAGCAAATTATGTATAATGATATCATAATTTTTATTTAAAATATAAAAAATATTTAAATCAAGCATATAAATACATTAGAATTATATGTGATAGTAGAGTTGTCTCTCAGTTATCAAAAGGAGATTTCAAAGCTGTTTCCGTCCGCCGTCACGACTTGGTCAATCTTGACATACTCATAATGGACAAGGGGGAGTCTGCAAGAAATTACGTGCTTGCAAATCAGTTGAAAATATTGCTGCGAGAAATTGAAATAGACCATCTAATTGTGTAGGCTTCAGATAAATTCCACCAGTAATATATAAAGCTTGCTGAAGGAATGCAGAATGCCGCGCTCTGATCACGCACGAATAAATTGGCACTTGATACCATTGAACATTGTGCTGAGGATATTACACTCATGACTGCAACATATTTTGGGCTGGGGATGAATTATGCTGGGATTATTTTTAAAATAAGCATATTATTAATTTTAATTAGTAATTTAGTCATCAAAATTTTTTTTTTTATGAAAATAAAACATCGTCACGTCTGACGGTATTGTGACAGGCCATGCTCGGGGTTTCCGTTTGATTTTTTTTTTTTTTTGATTTCGGTAGGGGAGAGAGAGAGAGAGAGGTGGCACAGTTTTTTTTTTTTTGCTTTCGGTAGGAGAGAGAGAGGGTTTTATTAATTTTTTTAATTAATATAATTATTTAAAATATTTAAAATATTTAGATTTTAAAAATATTTTTTATAAAATATTTAATAACTAAATATTTATATATTTATATATTTAGTTATTAATTAATTTATATATATATATATAATTAAATATATAATTTAAAAATATTTTTAATTATATATATAAATTTAGAAATTTATTTAATAATTTTTTATAAATTTTTGTTAATATATAATTTAAAAATATTTAAAATATATAAATAAATAAAGAAAGAAATAAATTATATAAATATTTTATAAATTATATATAAATAAAGTAATTATATATATATATATATATATAAATTTATTTAGTTATTTATGTATTTAAATTATATAAATATTTTTAAGTTATATAAATAATTTAAAAAAACTTAAAATATATAAATAAATAATTAGTTTATATATATATATATATATATATATATATATATATATATATATATATATATTTAATTAGTTATTTATTTATTTAAAATATATAATTAGTTAAATAAATAAATAAAAAAATTTAAATTATATAAATACTAAGATATTTATATATTTATAAAATATTTAGTTATTTATATATTTATTTATTTATTATATAAAACCAATAAATTATATAAATATTTTATAAATTTTATAAATAAAGTAATTATATATATATTTATAAATTTATTTAGTTATTTATATATTTAAATTATATAAATATTTTAAAGTTATATAAATAATTTAAAATATTTAAAATATATAATTTAAAATATTTTTTATAAAATATTTTAATTATATATATATATATATATATATATATATATATATATATATATATATTATTTATTTATATAAGTCTAATAATAATAATAAAATATAAAATAAATAAATAAATAAATAATTTTTAATAAATAAATAAATAAAAGAATAAATAAATAAATAAATATATATATATATATATATATATATATATATATATATAACTAAATATTTTATAAATATATTAAATTATATATTAAATAATTTTAAATTATATATTAACAAAATTAATAAAATTTATAAATTTAAATAATTATATTAATTAATAAAAATTATTAAATAAATTTCTAAATTTATATATATAATTAAAATATTTTTAAATTATATATTTAATTATATATATATATATATAAATTAATTAATTAATAACTAAATATACAAATATTTGGTTATTAGATATTATAAAAATATTTTTAAAATATATTTTTAAATATTTTATTTTAAATAATTATATTAATTAAAAAATTAATAAAATCCTCTCTCTCCTACCAAAAGCAAAAAAAAAAAAAAAAAAACACCACCCCTCTCTCTCTCTCTCCCTACCGAAAGCAAAAAAAAAAAAAAAAAATTCTCCGCGCCAGTTGTCCGTTTGACGGACGACACAGCCAGTCGTCCATTGATTTACAGGCTATTTAAATGAAAAAAAATTTTGATAAATTATTAATTAAGATTAATAATATGCTTATTTTAAAAATAATCTCAATTATGCCAGACCTAAAAACCTTCTGTATATAACCAAGAGCGAGAGAAAGCGACCCAGAGAGCAGGGAAGAAAATTCAGCAATGGTTGTTGGCTTGAGAAGTGCGAGCAATAATTGATACTTGGATTCAGAGCTTTGTCTGGAACGAGAAATTGAGGGGGCTAAAGAAGAACCTGTGAGGATTGAGAGAAATGTCCATGACGATGCTAAGTTAATGCCTGCGAGAGAGGATGTTCGAATTCTTGGCTGATGGGATGAGGATGGCCCACTGGAGATAAGGTTGGACAATATGGACGATGGGAAATGTGGAAGGAGGGAAGCAGGTGATAGGCTATAGGAAGGAACAACGAGTTAACGAGAGAGAACGACAGGGAGGGAGAGAGATGCAGAAATCGGTGGAAGGATTGCTAGTCGGCGGGAGTTGGGAATCGTGGGCTCGGATACGTACCGTAGAGGACGAACGGGATTTGGAATTCTTGCTTCTATGCAGCGGGAAGAAGAGCGGCGGCTTGAAGAAGTTCGGCTTGAGAGGGGATGAGTGTGGGCAGGGTTCTTTTTTTTCTGTAGAAAATCCTGGCCGTCCCTTCGTCTTGGGAGGGAAAAAAAATAAGCGATTATGACTCTTAATTGCATATTAGTAACTTTCCTTATGAGCTTAGGTGGAATTCTCTTTTTTTTCAAAATATTTGAATAAGATTGGATCTATTTTTGGAAATAATTTATACCCAAATTTTTTTGAATTGATTCTGAAATAATTTGGATATTAAGAAATCTTATTTGATCAAAATTAAAGTAAATATCTGAATTTAGTTATTTTTCTATGATCATATTTATGCGAAAAATTCATCAAAATTAATCTCATGCAATATGATGTCGTTTCTAAAAAAATTCAATGTTCCGAATTCAACGGCGTAATCCATTTCATAATTGGAGGTCGTTTGATTAAAGTGATCAGACATTTTGGTTGCGTTGCAAGGCGTGTTTAATCGCCGATATTGCACTCATCTCAATTGAGAACAGCCTCATTTGATAGGTTTCGATGTTTCAATGCCAACATAATCAATTATGTAACTATATTTATCAAACTTCAAATTCCTAGATGTAGGCGCATCAACAAATTTCCTTCTTGATTGATCGATCGTCGAATTATGCGATATGTATATTTTAATCAATTTTGACGTTATGAATACGATGGCAAAGTCCGTCGTCAATCGGAGATCACTTCAACTAGTTTCGGTGACATTGAGTGTATTTCGCCGATTTTATCACATCCGTTCGTCAATTCGACTTGTAAGCTCGACTTGACTAATGGAGCATACATGTAGGTCAACGACGTCATCCCACCATGCCAAGAAAAGCTTGTATGTGTCTCTGAAACACCTGCATGTAACACTTCCCTCCACGCCAAAAAAGGCATGTATATGTACTTATATACTTACAATGTTAATTTAAATATCAATTTTAGGTTTATAGTTGATTTTATATTAAGTCGCAGCCACATATCAATGAAGTTTGGCGATTTTGGCGGCATCCCGCCGTCCCCGGTGTACTTGAGCCCGCCACCATGCTAAGAAAAGATATGTATTAAATACAACAATTCGATCATTCCCATGCCAAGAAAGGCATGTATGGGGCTCTGAGGTACCTGCATGAAACACATTTTCCCGTCACGCCAAGAAAGGCATGTACGAGTACTTATACATCTGCAATATCAGTTTAAACAGTATTTTTATAATTATGGTTGAATTTATGTTGAGTTGTTTAGGTCTCCTAATAAAGTAAAATTTGTGATTTCTGACAGATCCCAACATCGTCCCCTGAGGGTGCAAATATGTCTTGCACCACGCCAATAAATTGGTATAAACTACCATCGACCATACCAAGAAATGCATGAGCTCTACACTACAGAAATACATATTTTCCCGCCACACTAAGAAAGACATGTACATGTACTTATATGCTCGTAAACAAGCACAGTTTTTCTCGCCACGTCAAGAAAGATGCATACGAATACTTATATTTCAACACAAACTCTTGCACGGGGGTGCGTGGTGTCGGTCTCGGCTAGGTGCTACGTCGGCATAAAGTGCGGTCGGTGCTCGGAGCGAACGGTCGCTTTGGTCGCTATGCGTGCGGCTCCCAGAGGCGGGGACGAACGGGAGGAAATCTAGGGCTTGCAGCTGCTATCCAGAGAAAATTGAACGAAGGGAAGGGTTTGCGGTTGTGGGGAGAATAGAAATTAAGGTTAGATGAGGAGGGTATTTATAGTTATTATTATTATTATTATTTAATTAGATATAATTTGGGTTTTTACGTCGACATTATTACATAGATCATATATATGTCAATCTTAGGTTATTCTGATGTTCCAGATGCAACAACGCAGTCCGTTTCGCGATTAGAGGCCATTTGGTTGGAGTCGGTGTCAAATCAAATTAATTTCAATTCAAAATTGCGTGTTGTCATTTCTGATCGCTCGATATTCGCATAGACTCATCCGAATTGAACGTGGACAGTCTCATTTGATAGATTTTGATGTTCCAACGCTAACGACGTGATCAATTTCATGAACGGAGATCATTTGGGCATCGTCACGGCTTCCCAACCTTGATAATTATATAGGCACTTCGACGACCCTCATTCTTGATTAGTCGACCGTCGAATTGTGCAATATGTATATTCTGATTAATTTCGACGTTCTAAACGTGATGACGAAGCCCGTTCATCGATCGGAGGTCATTTTGACCATTTTTGATGATGCATAGTGCATTTCAGCTCTGATTTGTGCGTTGTTGCATCCGAAGTTTGTTGAATTTTTCTTGTTGGCTCGACTCGACTTATGTGGCATACATGAAGGTCAACATTTATAGTCAAATCGAGCATCTAACGAGCCCAAGATCTCTTAATTCAGACTTTATTTGAGCATTCAAATAATTAAAATACATCTCATGATTAAGGGAATTATTTTGAGCCGTTCGATGTAGTGGTTTGGATTTTTTCTATATTTATAATGAATGTCACTCCAAAAATCTATAATTAGCCTATCATTCTTCACATGAAGTGAACTAAATTGGAGGTGGGAGAGAGCTATGATGCTCGAAGAATCTCAATGCATAGTCGGACCGCCACTCAACCATTAATAGTTTAATAGTTGATCATCGCCAAACCTTTGTAATCGTCGATCGCCACCGCCTGCTTGTCCAACCACTTGCTAAATCACCGCGGAGCCACCACCGTTCTCGCCATCACCCGACCGTCTTTGGATCATCGCACCACCATCCAACCATTGTCAAAGATCATTGTTACTAAACCGCCACCGTATGCCGCCACGGGATCGAGGATCGCCATCGATCGCCATTGAGATACGGCTGCGCGCGTTCACCACTACCCAACTAGCATCACCAGATTGTCGCCGTTAGACAACCAGCTCAAACGAAGCATTTGCCACCAATCTGTAATACTTTTCACAAAAACCTACTATGGTAAGTCCATCTTCTCTAGCTTTGAAGGCTATAGTGGAAATATTTCAACTAGGCTAAGTCCCATGATTTTTTCCTTATTAAGTTTTCCAAATAAAAATCATGATTTCTTTCAAATTCTTTTCTTTACATTTCAGTGTGTGTCGAATCTTTATGCAAGACTAAGACGTTAAGTTCCCTTATTCTGTCGCAAATTTTTCTACACTCAATAATAATATATAACATCTATATATATGCATAAATACATAATAATACATAATACCGAATATAAAAGCTACATTTAAACTTCTTAGTAATAATATTTTTATGCCATACAGCCATTCGGGATTAGCTACTTTATGGATTTACTAGTTTACCGGATGACAATTCAAACAAGGTGAATGAACGAATAATGCATTCAATACCTTAACGACAAAAATATAAATATATGAACAGTATCAAATTGTTAATAGAAGGCTATATATTGGAAAAAGGATCAGGCATCTTCCATGTTGATATATATATATATATATATATATATATATATATATATATATATATATATATATATATATATATATATATATATATATATATATATATATATATATATATATATATATATATTGAGAAAATTTTAAATATAGGTTACTTCTATGTATATTGTCATCATCGAGTTAAGTAAGTTCTTAGCTAATAATTATTGAGGACATTGAAATTTTTCTTTAAAGGAGAATAATAGCTGATATTGAGAGCCCTTATGTGAGTAAAAAAAATTATTAAAATAATTAACAACACTTTAAACATGCCTTAAGTAATTAAAAAAACATTAATATTAAACTACCGAATAATTAACACTCATTTATAAACTCTAAATTTTGAATTAAAAATAAATTCAATCCCCTTTATTTACACTTCGCAAGACTTAGAAGTTTATAATGCCTTTGTGAAATGTCATTAGCCTTGTAAATAACATGGAAACCTCAATCCTCTAAGATAAAATAATAATAATAATAATAATAATAATAATAATAATAATAATAATAATAATAATAATAATAGAACAAGGCAATCTTAATATTAATTCTATTTTTTTGTGTAATATGTCACATTTACTTTTGTCAAACTTAATAAATTTTGGACAAGTAGGTATTAAGTTATGGTGCAAGATTTAATGGAATTTAATTTTAATTTTAATTTTGCATATTAATAATTTATTCCTAAACTTTATGACCCATTCAATTAATTTCCAGTCGATCTAAGGGTCTGTTTAGGCTAGTTGCATTATTTGAAAAGCGATGGTGGAATCTTTGAAGAAAAATATACTACTTAGGAACGGTATACAATGAAAAAAAAAAAAAAAAAATCAAAGCTGAGCTTTCTGACTGCCTCCGCAGGGAGTCAGATAAGATTTAATAACACAACTTTCTTATCAAAAAAATTTCAAAATACAAGCGAAAATCAGCTCCCCAAATAAAATTACGATGCGGTGCGGCACCCCAAATAAAATGCACCCTTAAAGTCATTCTAACATGAGCTACCTCAAAGCTATTTGATTCAATTTTGAATTGAGTCATATTTGATCGGAGGTGGCTTCGTTTAAGCTTTTTATGAAGGATTGCCCGGAATCATTTTCATTTTAATTTTTATTTATTTTGTTTATATTTTAATTTGAAATAAGATATATTTGTTATTTAAAAAATATATTACTTTTATTTGTTTTTATTTTGGTAGAGCTATTGTGGCAATAGTGCTCGTCAGCATCAATCGTTGCGATAATAGCAAGTGTTTGCAACAGCATCAAAAGACAATAATGACAATCGACGATGACTCAGTATTGCATAAAGATAGGGTAGTGATTGACAACGATCAATGTGAATGATTAATAATGGTGACAAGTGATTGATATTGATAATTATTTTCAAAATATCTTAAAATTATATTGAGCTAAATAACGTGATTTTTTTAAATAAATATTTTAAATATAAAAAATAAATCAAATAAATATATTCAAATATATTAAAAATAAAATAAAATAAATCCCAAATAGGCCCTTAAGGCCTTTACCTATTTACTTCAATCAAGATTTCAATGACAATTTAATTTAAATTTATTCTATTTAAAATATTTAAAGGTAACTTAATTATCACGCTACATACTTGTAGTAAATGCATGAATTTCATAATTAAAAAAAAACATAGTTCTTTAGTTCTGAAAATAAAACAAAACAAAACAAAAAAATTCTTTAGCTTAGAAAAGTTATTTTTTTATGTTGCTTAATTTGATATATAGAGAGAGAGAGAGAGAGAGAGAGAGAGAGAGAGACAGAACTACCGCAAATATTTTATAAATTAAAAACAAGAAATAAGATTAGGTATAAATAAATAGGTCCGTAGGTAGTTGCATTATGAATAGGGATGGCACAAGGTTAGGTATAAATTGAATTCCACACATAGACTGAATATTTAATTAGTTTAAATTTATTCAGCAAAATATGGGACATATATTATACACATTTTGTTATAAAATATTAAATATTAATTAAATGTTAATGATTAAATATTTCTTAATTAAACTTAAATATCTATATTAGTGTTTTTTTATTTCGTTGGATGCAAACATATATAGTTAGGGAAAGAGCTATGAATACTTCACCGTAGACTTTAATAATAATAATAATAATAATAATAATAATAATAATAATAATAATAATAATAATAATAATAATAATAATTATTATTATTTAATTTGACAAGACTCATAACACATCACCAAGAATTAGGTAAGCCCTTAGAACTTAGTGGGCCGTGGAGCACTCAGCAACACGTCATTGCTTCCATTTTTAAAAGGAATAGAAGGAAGAAAATCGAAACGCTTTGAAAGGCCCTCCAAACACTTTCTATTTTCATTTTTATTTACAAGTTTTATTATATTTTATTTATATTTTGATATAAAATAAAAATATACCTCATAAGATGTTTATTAAATATTTTATAAAATATTGATGATGATCAAAATAGTGATCGGCGAATGATAGCAAATTATGTATAATGATATCATAATTTTTATTTAAAATATAAAAATATTTAAATCAAGCATATAAATAATAATGATCATTGAGAAAATATTGAGAATGATTGTCTACTCAATGTGTAGAAGACTTAAGAGAACTCTACAAGAAAAGATAATTTAGTGGCAATAATTTTAGATATTTGCATCAATTTTTTGGATCACATACTATCTTGAACAAGTTTTTAAAATCATTGCAAGACATCTAATTTGATGGATAACAATGTTATAGGAATAATATTGTTATAAAGATATTAATTACTATAATCTAAACAACATTGAATTAATACTATAAATAATGTGCAATATAGTCTAAACAATTATCTTTTTGACATATGTTAGAAGTTAGTAAGCTTCATGTTAGTGCACTCTAATTTTTATTTATTATGTCATAATCATGCTCACAATAAGAAAAATTATATTAAAAATATTAACTAATTAGTAAATACTACCAGCATTTACAAAACTATATAACAAAATGTAACATTATGGACTACAATTTTGTTTGAGATTTGTCAAGAGATTAACTAATTCAAACTATAATTATATCTTCATTCATAACTCTGATGACAAAGAAAAAGAAGTGAAAAAACAAAATTGTTTAGCTAGAAAGGCGATTGGATTATCTTGATGGTGAAAGGCAATGGATTGATTTTGATTAGCTAAAGCTAGGGTAACTACTTTTGTGGAGAGCTAGAAAGGTGATTGGATTATCTTGAGTGGTGGGGTGATGGAGGGCTCAATTATAACACTTAGGGTCCATTTGAGATAACTGTTGTTATTTGAAAAAATAGTGATAGATGTGCTGTAGAAGAATCTACTATTTAAGAAGTTGCCTAAAAGTTTTTATTTTTATTTTTAAAAAGTCAAACTACAATTTTCTAGCTCTCACTATAGGGAGTCAGGTCAGATTAAAAAACACAGCTTTTTCATTGCGGATTTTTCAAAATACAGGCATAACTTAATATCCTAAATAATACTATGGTGCGGTGCAGTATGGCACCGCACTGTACTACCACCGCCACACCAAATACGCCTTTAGGAGAATGGAGAAACTTGCTTTGATTTAGAGTTTATCTATAGTGAGAGAGTGGTGGATCACGAGGTGTAGGTAGGTGAAATTATTACCGTAAAATTATTACATTTTAAATTTGGATCATCCGAATTACTATATTAATTGTGTACATGTTGTGTGATGATTCTTTTATAAGTATACAATTGTTGTATGACCTATACACATTTAATGCATGATAAACCTGATGGTCTAGACTCCACATATAATAATTTCTTTTGATATAAGGGGTGAGTTTATGAGAGAGTGGTGGCCCTAGGAAAGATATGCAACTTTGTATTAGAGGAAAACTGAGAGTTTTAGTTAATGATTTAGGCTTTAAAAAGGAGGTTGACAATTAGTGTAATGGTGCAGGTCAATTATGGAGGAAATTGAGAGGTAGAAAGAACAAAAAACAAGTAAAAAGGATAATTAGATGTGAGCTTGAAAGGAGTCCTCATGAGGAAACTCCAAGAGTAGGGGTATAGGTCAAAACTCATGCATGCAATATATGTGTAAGAGCATGAACCTAAGATATTTTAGTTGAAAGTTTATACTCTCAATCAATAGATTAATGTGTCTTACACATACGCACATTAAACTTTGACATGAACATACTTAGAAAAAAACTAGATATAATCATCGATTTCTATTAAATCATTATTTCAAATTAACATATTTAAAATTATGATGTAGAATAAAGAGAATAAAAAAATGTTATATTTTTATGATATAAATTATATTATCATTAATTTTAAAATTGTTACTTTTATTTTAAGTGTTATATAAAGCAAATCCTTTCTATACAATATTTATCTTAAACTGTGTTTAATATTTTTTTTTTGTTAAAAATTTGTTCAATATATTTGCTATGAAAGTTAAATAAAGCCTCGAATTTAATTCACATTTGAATAAATGGTTTCTTATTATTATTTTCTTAAAACAAATTAATACGCTGGCTAATAAAAAGTAACAGAGATGCTTTTCAGCTTTTGTCTTTATTAATCCAATTAATCGACCTTAATTAATAATTAAATTCCAGCCTAATGACGCTTTTTATTTTTATTAGCTATATATATATATATATATATATATATATATATATATATATATATATATATATATATATATATATATATAATGTTTAATGTCGAGAAAGTACTGGGAAATGACTCTCCAAGCTAATAGCCACTGAAAAAAATTAAATAGCTGACAGATGCATTAGTATTTTAAAGATAATTATGCTCTGGTAACGTCAATAGGTTCTTTAATTAAGCCATAAATCATTTTTAAACAGTAATTAATTAGCACAAGTGTTGGAATTTTATGCTTTCCCTGACTAATTAATAGATCCAATGTGTTTATATTTCTTAAATCATTTGATTATTTTTTTAACTCATGTGTGGATGTGAAGATGACTATTATTTTCATGTTGATTATATGATAATGACAAAGAGAAAATTGAATTTTATTATTATTATTAAATTTCTTTTAAGAGGAGTATAATATAAATTTAAATTGAGAAATTTATTAGCCATTACTTTTATCTTAAAATCAATTTAATAGTTAGACTATAATTTTTATTCAAATTATATTTGGATAAGAATATTAATAATTTGTAAAAGGATATTCTAATAAAAAATTATCATGATTGGTCACAAAGCTCATTAAATTTATTTTGAGATTATTATAATAGTTTTTTTTTTGAATTATGAGTAGATCAGGGTAATTGTAATTATTTATATATTACATATAGTTTCAAGCAAATATAAGAGTTTTAAGACAATTTTAGTGAAAATATTTATCTGAATATCTTTATGTATTTTTTTAATCTTTAAAAAGTTCATTATTCGTGAACAGCTCATGCCTAGCTTGTTAAGCAGCTTACGATTGAATCATAAGTTAAGTAAGCAAGCCAAACATATAAATATTTTAAGTTTGAATTATAAACGAGCTAAATACAAACAACACTTCATTCGATCATGTTCGGCTTATTTTAGCTCGAAATATGAAAATTATATATAGTATTTATAAATTAATATTATATATACACACACACACACACACACCTCATGTGGTGGAGTGGTAATGTGTCGTTTACTATATATATATATATATATATATGAGTGTAGATTCAAATCCAACACCCTACCTATATTTTTCTAGTTAAATTTATTATTTATTTTTTTAATAATATCATGCTTTAGTCCCACACTACAAAGAGAACTAAGTGAAAGTAACTTAACATGGTTAAATATCTTCGAACTTAAATGTGCATCTTCAAGGCTTTGGTATATAAAATTTGAACTAAATGAGCTCATCATGAACTTTATGAGCTGAACACAACAATTTTGAACACAAGTCAAATTCAAATACATAAATTTTTAAACAGCCAAACAAGAATAAGTAGCCATCTCACTCAAGCTTGGCACACCAATTTACTTTACTCTATTTCTACGATTTTAGAATAAAAAAATATAAAAGTAGTTTCACTTTTGCATGATTTAATTGAGTATATATTGATGCATATTTTGTTACATATTAATATGTAAAGAATGTTATAAATATCCTTTAAATAGAAATTTATAATACATAGTAACATTTATTGCCTAACACACAATATTTAAATGCATAATAAAATAAAAATATATTATAAGCTTGGATGATCACATACTAAAATTAAAAATATATAGTATTATTTTTATGGCCTATAAATGTCATTCAATTTAAATGACATCTAAATATTAGTCTATACAATATCTCAAAAATGATTGAAAAAAAAATCATTGCAATAATTGATTATTTTTATTAACAACAGATAATCATTGAAAAAAATTAGCAAAAATAAAATATAACCCTTTCAAAATGAAATAAGTTTTAAAATAATATTAAAAAAAAGAAAACTATGAGCCTTTTAAACTGAAAAAAAGAAGAAGATGATATTTCCCAATATTAAACAAACTGCATTCTAGGAGATACAAAGTCATTATCATTGAGAAAGGCCCTCTTAAATTGAGATTTAAGTACAAGGCAAATCTAACACAACAATAGAGCTCTTTTTATTCTATTGTTTTATGGCAAACTGTGCCTTTTAGGTGAGGTTTCTTGTGGGATCAGTTAATTATATAAAAATATATTAAAGCTCTTCCTTGCTTAAATTGATGGAAATAAGTAAGTTGATTTATGTTGCAAAACTCCTACTTAAAAAAATAGTTTAGCTGAGGTTTTAGGTGCACCAAACTGGTTGTTCACAGATTTAACAGCTTGTCCGCATCACCCCCTTCTTACAAGAAATTAGAGAGATGGTAGAAGATAAGTCACATAAATAAATAATTAAATAAATAATGATTGGCTTTGACAATATATTTATGTATATATATATATCTATATATTGGTGCGTGAAAAACTTATTTTATTAAAAAAAATGACATAATAATTGCTAGGATATATCCTAAAAGCTCATACAAGAAGCTCGATATTATTTTGGTTAAGACGTGATTATGTTCATTGATGAATACGATCAGTTGGTCATCGAGAAAATTTTCTTTTATAGTTATATTAGTTGACCCTACGAGAAAAGTCTGAGAACAACTGGATTATTAGAGTTAACTGTTATATTTAGGATAATGAGTTTAAAAGCTATGGTATGTTTGATATTTGAAGTTTTTTTGGTGGCCTATTGGGTTCGATGCATTGTATGGTACAATAAATCAGTTTATGTATCTTGACACATGCAAAGCATTTCATCTTATAATTCATTTATGATGTATATAAAATTCATTCAAAATGAGCCATTTTCAAATGCACTACAAATTATTTTTTATCGTCTGCCGCTAATAGGCCATCAATGCTCATTGTATATATATTATTAATTGGCCTCCATATATATTATCTTAGATTCAATTATTTTTCAAATTTTCACTCTTTGAATGATGATGGGTGTGCTATATGTCATGAATACAATGAAAAGTGTGAAAGAGTCGTTGAACCGGCACTGGAGTGTCATGTTAAATAACCAAGAATTCCCACATTATGGATGAATGTGGGCAAGAAGTTAGTTCATGAAACTAAAATTAGGATAAAACTTAGAATATAGATACTCTTACTAGTAAATTAATGAAATTAATAGATATTATTATTTATATAAATATATATTTTTTATATATATTCAAAAAACTAAATAAATTGGGGAGAAGTTCGAGAAGATTGATAGTTTAAAGTTAGTTTTCTAAACTTTGACATTCTTATAGGAGTCATATTAGAAATATTGTAGGTATAATTAAAGATAACAGTTGAAAGGTAATGTTGTAAAAATTAATATAATTATAGATAAAATTATAGTTTTAAAAATTATCATTGATGCTAAGATTATTAATGTTATAAGTATTTATACCTCTCAAGTAGATTTGAATATATGCTCAAAATGAAAATTTTTGAAATGACCTAAAAGAATTAATAGAAAAAATATATTTTAAAGAAAGAGCATTTATTGGAGGAGATTTAAATGGACGTGTTGATAGAGTGATAGAAGATTTTAAAAGCATTCATAGTGGCTATTAGTATGGAGTGACTAATGAAAAATGTAGGACTTATAAGAATGGATCTAGTGATATGTAGATTGATTATTTTCGTATAAGAAAAATAGATCGTTTACATTATAAATATTGTAAGATCATTTCATATGAAAGTTTAAGCACATTGATTATTAGTTTCAGATTTTAAGATAAAGTGTTAAAAGATAAAAAATAAATCAAATCATTACCTTATGATCTCTAGTGTTTATTTTTGAATTTGATGTGTGTGTATTTTGGGTGAAGGGGTCTATCTTGAAAGATAGAAATCACTACCCTAAGATAGACATAATCACCTAATAAAGACTCTTAAGGCGTGATGAGTCTTCGAATATACCAGAGATTTTTCCTTTACTTTACATGAATGAATAAAATAGAGTTTATTTCCTATGGGGGCAAGCCCCCGTAATTAATTACATTCTAAGGAAGGTGAGTTCCTTAGGAATACTCTTGATTAAAGTAGGCAATTGTTGTCTCCAAAGAATTCAAAGATATGACTATCAATAAATTGAATATGTTTAAAAAATCAAATGGGATAAATCAAAAGGAGAGACTTATTATCAAAGCCAAATGGAGATGAGTAGGGGATGCTCATGATATTGGAAAACCTAGTGAGCATCCCAAACTATTCAATGGTTGGGCTTTATATATTTGAGATTGAGAGGAGTTATGTATTTGAGTTGAAATTTTATTAGAAAACTATGACTTATAATCTCACAACATAAGATTGTGAAAATGCTTAAGAGGTGAGGATTTATGCTTATAGCTTGAGGGAAAATAGTAACCTCAGATCCTAAATTTAGGGAGCATTAACAAGGGCCAAAGCATGACATAAATCTAAGCGAAGATGGGTATATTGTTTACTTCCATAAGAGAGAGTAAACCATTCGACTGCTTGACTTATAACCGTCTAGTGTAGCAGCTAGCTAACTCCTCCTACCTTTTAAAATCATGTAGTCAATTCATATGTTTTACAAGATGATTAGGTTATCATTATTTAGAAAGAAACTAAACTCCTTAAACCCACTCTCTAAGAGACTAAAGTATGAGTGGTATGAATAATGACTTAGTCTAATGCAAAATTTATTTGATTTTGGATTCTTTATTTTTACACAGGCTATAAGATTTGATATGCCTAAATACATGATGAAATAGGATTATCAGCTAAATCAGAGAAAAAGAGGTGTTTTCTACCACAAGGGAGGCCCTCAAAGGTCAAGTCTTCCCCTACCGTGCAAGGATGGAAACCCTCTCTTAGCAAGAGTGAAATAATATGATATGCATTATGTTAAGTATACAACATTCACCTAAAGGGTTGCTAAATCTTTTAATTATCTTGATTTAATACCCATGCTTTAAATGAGGTTATGAGTTGCTTTAGAAAATTTAATTATGAGTTGTGATTGAGGTAAAAGTTAATTTTTCTCTAAGAGCCTAAACAGATCCAGGCCACACATTAAATCATCATACATGAAGAAACTATGAAAAATACATGCCATTTCTATTGCATAATGTAAACAAATCATCAAACAATTTATAAACTCAACGTGAAAGAATAATAGACCGGTGCAGTCAGGTACCACTGTACAACCCGAAAAGAAAAATGGGTAGCTTAGCTCTACCCTTATACATCTCGATGTATAAAAGAATAATTACAAATTATAAATGATAAGTGTTATGGGGGTCTTCATTTCTTCATGCTCCTTCCATGTCTTCATTTGATTTACTTCATTTGATTTGGTAGGCTTCTAGGCATCACATGGCACCCCAGGATTAAACCTTTTAGCCAATGTTCATCCTTAACCCCCATAACACTTAACCAAATTTCTAATGCATAATTGCATCAAAAATAGGAAAAGAAAATCTAATTACACCTACAAAATAATTGTTAGCTAAACAAACCATACAACCCAAGCAGTTATATGTGTAATTTGGACTTAGCATTATGCACATGGGTAACTAAGTCCACCTATCCTAATGTAAATCATGCTTAGGGGTTAAGCAACCTACACATGAGAGAATCCATATTTATTTTAAGCATCTCTTAAGCATAATCTCCTGTAGAAAATATGATTAGGCTAATCATGGCTTGACATCGAGTCTATGAAGTGCACACCCTAACATCTAGTCTACAACAATACATCACAAAACAAACATACATCAAACCATGCACCGCCCTAACATAAATCTATAAGTGGTGGCTTAATCTAATGTGTGTGTATTAAGCCTTGTGTGGTATGTCCTAACTAGGCTTTAGAGTTATCATTCTCTAAGTATGAAGAGATTTAATTATGAATGGTTGATTTCACTTTAAATGATTTAGTTGACTTGCAAGATTTTGCTTAATGTTTTCTTTTATTTTACCTTGGCCTACACAAAACAACTAAGTGTTATAAAGAGAGGATCACTTTCTTTTATTCCTATCTTAAGTCACATCTAAAGAAAATTAATTAATCGATTCCCTTTAGTGAATGGCTTATTACATGTTTTAATTAATCCTAAGTTTAGGTTCACTTTAAATAAACTCATTCAATAGGAATACATCTTAAGATTAATTGGAATGAATTACAATCACGTAACACATGTTTGTTCATTTCTTTCCATCATATATATGGCATGCATATGGTTAATTCCTAAACATACCTATACTTGCAATTTGTATCTTAACATGCTTGAATGATGAATGTAAGCAAATATACTTGGAATTGCTATTTCATTTGGTTGAATCTTTTTGTCATAATAATTTAAAGCTCTATCTAAATTCTTATAAGAAAAGAGCCCTAAATCATATGATTAATTAATCCAACCATTTGAACAAAGTATGGATGCATGTCTTTTTAATAGAAAAGTGGGATTTTCATTCATTAGCTAAATACACATTCAAATGTATAAAAGTTTTAAGCAAGTATGACGCCATTGTTATGTGCTAAGGGAGTGAGGTAGGAACCTCCTTGAGGCTACCTAAAGTTGTGCATCCCCAAAATTTCCCGACTAATATAGCCGCTATTCTTAAATACATATGGATGTATAAACAACTATAAAAAATAAAATCATGCAAAAGTAGCATTTAATTGAATTGATTTATTTGTGTAAATGAATTAAATCTCTATCTAAATTCCAATGTTAATATGCATGTTTATTTTTTGGTTATGTGTATGTGTGTATATTGTGTGTGTGTGTGGGGGGGAAGACACCATGCAGATGTACTTATTGAGGTGATAAGGTACGACATCAAGGAATAGTGCACTATCTCAAAAGATAGAAATCACTACTCTATGATAGACCTAATCACCTAATAAGGACTCCAAAGGCATGATGGGTCTTCGAATGTACCAGAGATTTTTTCCCTACTTTACATGGATGAATAAAGTAGGTCATATTTAAACCGGGTTCTAAAGTTTCATATGGAGGTAAACCCACATAGTTAATTACATCTTAAATAAGGCGAGTTCCTTAGGAATACTCTCGATTAAAGTAGGCAATTATTATCTTCAAAGAATTCAAAGATAGGACCATCAATAAATTGTTTATCTTTGGAAGATCAAATGGGATATATCAAAAGGAAAGACTTATTATCGAAGTTAAAAAGGAGATGAGCAGGGGATGTTCATGATACTAAGAAGCCTAGTGAGAATCCCAAAATATCCTATGGTTGGGCTTTATATGTTTGAAATTGAGGAGAATTATATATTTGAGTTCAAATTTTTATTAGAAAACTAGGACTTATAATTTCACAATACAAGATTGTGGAAATGTATAAGAGGTGAGGATTTATGCTTGTAGCCCTAAGGAAAATAACAACATTGGATCCTAAATCTAGGAAGATTTAGCGAGGGCCAAAGCATGACCTAAATCTAAGGCAAAAGTGAGTATATTGTTTACCTCCACAAGAGAGAGTAAACCACCCGACTGCTGGACTCATAACCGCCTAGAGTGGTAGCCAACTAACTTCTCTTACATTTTAAAACTATGTGGTCAAGTCATATATTTTGCAAGATAGTTAGGATGTTATTATTTAGAAAGAAAACTAAAGTCCTTAAACCCATTCTCTAAGAAACTATAGCATGAGTGGTATGAATAATGACTTAGTCTAATGCAAATCTTATCAAAATTTATTTGATTTTGACTCTTTATTTTTACATAGGATATAGGATTTTATATGCCTAAATGTATGATGAAGTTGGTTATGGGCTAAATCAAGAGAGAAAGAGGTGTTTTCCATCATAGGCTCTCAAAGGTCAAGCCTTTTCCCTATCTGCAAAGATGGAAACCCTCTCTTAGCAAGAGTGAAATAAAATGATATGCATGATATTAAGCATACAACATCTAGCTAAGGTGTTGTTAAATATTTTATTATATTGATTTAATATCTAGGCTTTATGTGAGGTTATGAGTTATTTTATAAAATTTAGTTATGAGTTATAGTTGGGGTAGAAAATTTATTTTTATTCTAAGAGACTAAATGGATCGATGCCACACATTAAATTATCATACATGAAGAAACTAAAAAAATACATGCCATTTCTATTGCACAATATAAATAAATCATCAAATAATTTATAACCTCAACGTGAAAGAATAATAGGGTGGTGCGGTAGGGTATCGGCGTACAACCGGAGAAAGAAATGGGTTGCCGATCTCTACCCTTATACAACCCAGTATATGGAAGAATAATTACAAGTTATAAAATGATAAGTGTTATGGGGGATCTTCAAGTCTTCATGCTCCCTCCATTTCTTCATTTGATTTGCTACATTTGATTTGGTAGGCTTCTAGGCATCAGATGGCACCCCAAGATCAAACCCTCTGGCCAATATTCATCGTTAACTCCCATAACAATTAACTAAATTCCTAATACATAATTACAATAGTAGAAAAATGAAAAAGTAAATCTAACTACACCTGCAAACTAAGTGTTAGCTAAACACATCGTACAACCCAAGTTGTTATATGAATAATTTGGACATAGCACCCTGCATATGGGTAACCAAGTCCACCTATCCTAATGTAGATTATGCTTAGGGGTTAAGCACCCAGCATAAGAGAGCATTTATATTTATTTTAAGCACCCCTTAAGCATAATATTCTATAAAAAATATGATTAGGCTAATCATGGCCTAACATCCAGTCTACCATACACCCTAATATCTAGTCTATAACAGTACATCACAAAATAATCATACAACAAATCATACACCACCTTAACATAAAGTTAAAAGTGGTGACATAATCTTAAGGGGGGATATCATACAGATCTGAGGATGTACTTACTGAGGTGATCAGGTAGACATCAAAGAATAGTGCACTATCTCGAAAGATAGAAATCACTACTCTATGATGGACCTAATCACCTACCAAGGACTCCTAAGGCATGATGGGTCTTCGATTGTACCAGAGATTTTTCCCCTACTTAACATTGATGAATAAAGTATGGCTTATTTAAACCGGGTTCTAAAGTCCCCTATGGAGGAAAACCCATATAGTTAATTACATCCTAAATAAGGTGAGTTCCTTAGGAATACTCTCAATTAAACTAGACAATTATTATTTCCGAAGAATTCAAAGATAGGACTATCAATAAATTATTTATATTTAGAAGATCAAATGGGATAGATCAAAAGGAAAGAGTTATTATCGAAGTTAAAAAGAGATAAGCAGGGGATGCTCATGATACTAAGAAGCCTAGTGAGCATCCCAAATTATCCTATAGTTGGGCTTTATATATTTGAAATGGAGGAGAATTATATATTTGAGTTCAAATTTTTATTAGAAAACTAGGACTTACAATTCCACAATACAAGATTGTGGAAATGCATAAGAGGTGAGGATTTATGCTTGTAGCCCCAAAGAGAAATAATAACATTAGATCCTAAATCTAGGGAGCTTTAGCGAGGGCCAAATTACGACCTAAATCTAAGGTGAAAGTGTGTATATTATTTACCTCCATAAGAGAGAGTAAACCACCCGACTGCTGGACTCATAACAACCTAGAGTCGCAGCCAACTAACTTCTCCTACATTTTAAAATTATGTGGTCAAGTCATATATTTTGCAAGGTGGTTGGGATGTTGTTATTTAGAAAGAAAACTAAAGTCCTTAAACCCATTCTCTAAGAAACTAGAGCATCAGTGGTATGAATAATGACTTAGTCTAATACAAATTTTATCAAATTTTATTTGATTTTAACTCTTTATTTTTGACATAGGCTATAGAATTTTATTTGCTTTAATGTGTGATGAAGTTGGTTATGGGCTAAATCAAAAGAGAAATAAGTGTTTTCCATCATAGGCTCTCAAAGGTTAAGCCTTTTCCCTATCTGCAAAGATGGAAACCCTCTCTTAGCAAGAGTGAAATAAAATGACATGCATGGTATTAAGCATACAACATCCAGCTAAAGGATTGCTAAATATTTTATTATCTTGACTGAATGCCTAGGCTTTATGTGAGGTTATGAGTTATTTTATAAAATTTAGTTATAGGTTGTAATTCGGGTAGAAAATTTAATTTTATTCTAAGAGCCTAAATGGATTGAGGCCGCAGATTAAATCATCATACATGAAGAAACTAGAAGAATACATGCCATTTCTATTGCACAATATAAATAAATCATCAATCAATTTATAACCTCAACGTGAAAGAATAGCAGGGCAGTGCGGTCGGGTGCCGCCGTACAATTGGAGAAAGAAATGGGTAGCCGAGCTCTACCCTTATACAACCCGTATATGAAAGAATAATTACAAGTTATAAAATGATAAGTGTTATGGGTGATCTTCAAGTCTTCATGCTCCCTCCATTTCTTCATTTGATTTGCTACATTTGATTTGGTAGGCTTCTAGGCATCACATGGCACCCCAAGATCAAACCCTCTAGCTAATGTTCATCATTAACTCCCATAGAAATTAACTAAATTCCTAATACACAATTATAATAGAAGAATGGAAAAGTAAATCTAACTACTCCTGTAAAATAAGTGTTAGCTAAACACACCATACAACCCAAGCAGTTATACGAATAATTTGGACATAGCACCTTGCACATGGGTAACCAAGTCCACCTATCCTAATGTAGATTATTCTTAGGGGTTAAGCAACGTGCATAATAGAGCATTTATATTTATTTTAAGCACCCCTTAAGCATAATCTTCTGTAGAAACTTGATTAGGCTAATCACGGCCTAATATCCAGTCTATGAAATATGCACCCTAGCATCCAGTCTATAATAGTACATCTCAAAATAAGCATACATCAAACAATACACCACCTTAACATAAAGCTAGAAGTGGTGACATAATCTAATGTGTATGTTAGGACTTGTGTGGTATGTCCTAACTAGGCTTTAAAGTTAAGATTTTCTAAGCATGAAATACATTTAATTATAAAGGGTGGTTTCACTTTAAATAGTTTAATTAATTTATAAATTTTACTTAATATCTTCTTTTGTTTCACTTGACCTACACTTAACAACTAAGTGTTATCAAGTGAAAGAAAGAGAGGATCACTCTCTTTTATTCCATCCTTTAGCCACATATAAAGCAAGTTAATTAATCAATTCCCTTTAGTGAATGACTTATTACATGTTTTAATTAGTCCTAATTTTAGGTACACTTTAAATAAACTCATTCATTAAGAAAGGCATCATAAGGTTAGTTGGAATGAATTACTATCATATAACAAATATTTTTTCATTTTTTTTCATCATGTTTATCATGCATATGATTAAATCCTAAGAATAGCTACACATGCAATTTATATCTTAACACACTTAAATGATGAATGTGAGTAAATATCTTTGTAATTAATGTTCCATTTGGTTGAATGATTTTGTCATATTAATTTAAGGCTCTATCTAAATTCTTATGCAAATGCATATGGGAAAAACTTTAAATCACATGACTAATGGACTCAACCAATCAAACAAAGCTTGAATGCATATCTTTTTAATAGAAAAAGGGGGTTTTCATTCATTATCTAAATACACATTCATATGTATAAAAGTTTTAAGCAAGTATGTTTCCATTGTTCTACACCAAGGGAAGGAGGTAGGAACCTCCTTGGGGCTTCTTAAAGCCGTGTGTCCCTGAAATGTCCAGGCTAATATACTCGCTATCCTTAGATGCATATGGATATATAAATAGCTACAAGAATAGAAAGCTATGCAAAGAAATTGTATTTTGATTTGATTGATTTATTTTTATCTAAATGAATTAAAGCTCTATCTAAATTCTAATGTCCAAAAGCATAAGAATGAAATCAAGCAGGTACATCATCATTGTTCTACACCAAGGGAACTAGGTAAGAACCTCCTTAGGGCTACTTAAAGCTGTGCGTCCCTGAAATATCCAAACAAATATACCCGCTAACATTCTTACTTGTACAAATCAACACATGAATGTAAGGAAAATACTTTATTTCATATACTAAATTTATATTCACTTGCATTTCCTATGTATATATAACTAAAGTTATAATATATATGTATATTCATTAATTAATAGACTTTTAAAAATATATTTGAGATTTAATAGTGATACTAGTCGCGCATATTTTTAATTAAGCCAACACATGCAAATTAACATAAAGGAAATTATTTTTTATTTGATTAATTTGAAAGACATGAATGCATGAATATAAGTGGCATACAATATTTTAGCATGATTGGAAAAAAATAAAGAAACACAAGCATGTGATTTCATTCAATCTAACTAAGTCCTAAGGATAATCATATTAAACAAACTCATTTAAGAGAAACCAAACTTCTTTAATGTCATTTTTGATCTCTATGTTTAATTTGATTTAGGGAATGTTAAAGAGGTTTGCTAATCCTAATCCCATCCCCCATGTGTGTGTTAATTTGGTTTAATGAAGAGCAATTAGGTTGATTTTATATCTTAATTAGGTTAGGGTATGAATTAAGTCAATTAATTAACCCTTACCTATGTCATCTTAAGTTAATTAACTAATTAATAATGAGCCAATATAATATGCAGCCACATGAAAAGTAAATTAGCAATGCTCCTAAGAAATGAAAGAGGCCCAATGTAATTGACTCATGACTAATAGTTAATTAAGCCTAAGGAGCTCACTTAGCTACTTTTATGATTTTCTCATACATGTGAGCTAACCATAATGTCATTAGTTCTCTCTTTAGGTTATTAAACACCCAAAAAGCTACCCAAGATTGATTAAAGGTAATTAGATGTTAATTGGATCTTAGATTGAGTTTATTAAGCTCATTAATCTATTTGGTTAAGCATTAAGCATGTTCAATTAATGGAATGAAATTAACTTAAAGGAAAGAGATCAAGAAAGAGGCCTAATCTCCATCCCTAAGTCCTATATTTAATCACTTTAAGCTTTGATTTTATCTTGAAGATTAATTAATTAAATAATCAATTAATTATCTCATTAATCATTAATAAATTGATTCAAAAAGTAAAGAAAACTTAAGAAATGAATTAGGAAAAATATCTCAATCACATTCCCTAAGCTCTTTTATTGATCAACAGAGGTAATTAGGCTTAAATAATTAATTAAGTCACTATTCATTCACTAATTATCACTAATTAAATTAAGAGAGTGATTAATCCTTAATCAATTAAATTCCTTAATTAAGCAACCAATAAAATCCCATAAAATTAGGGGAGGCAGAGGTCATCCCTCTAAACATCCACAAAAAATTGAGATTAATTGGGTGATTAATTAAGGAGTAATTAAGTTAAGTAAATTTTTAATTAAACTTTAATTAAGCTCCAATCACTGCTCAAAATTAATTAATAATTATTTTAATAGATTCTACCCTGAAATATCTTTAAAATGAGCCTTAGTTTGTATTTTTGAGATTTTTCTACAATTAGTTATGATTTTTAGAAGTTTTAGGCTTAAAATAGATTAATTAAGCCTTAATCCCGTTGGACCACGTGGTGGCTGACGCGACATGCTTTCCACATGGCATGATGAGATTGGCTATTTAAGTTATCACATCCATCACTGACTCGGATTATGATGGATATGCTATCTCCGTGGACCGTTCGATCTAAGATCGAACAACGATGATTCGATTTATGATTTAGAGGAGAAATCAAAGGACATATGTGGGATTTGATCACAAATTTATATTCTGATCATGCGGAATGGATGGCTCGTGATCATCCTCCTTCACGATCGGTGAAAGATAGATGCCATCCGCCTTTCCCCATTTGATCTGAGCTCACTCGAGCTCGAATTATCTCCAAATTCATCCCAAACCTTCGGTGAAGGGAAACACACATATCCAATGGCTAAGATTCATTCAAATGCATATTCACTTCACAAAGGACCAACCTATTTTCACTAGGGAGCTCAGTTTTGCAAAATTACCTCACCAGAGCTAATATCTGGGGGGTGGGATCGACAGAGGTAGCTTCGTCTAATAGAGATGAAGCAATGTTGAGAAGATTCAGGCTTGATTTGATGTAGAGCTCTTGGTCAACTAAGCCATGCATGTAGGAGCCTCGACTTCGATTAAACTCCAGTCTCTGGTGGTCGAAAATGCGGGGATGATTCGGTTTGCTTCAATGAAGTATGAGGATGGTATGGGTTCAAGGAATTGGTATTTGATCACGTGGAGGAAGAGTATTGCACTGGAAGGGAGTGTCCTATTTTGCCTTTGCTCGAGGAGGAGGAAAGGCTGATCAAGGAAGCTCATGAATGCTTGGAATTGCTCTGAGGGATTTTGAAATGACTTAGGGAACTCAGAGAATGCTGAATGTGTTCATTTTTGCTCGAATTGGGAAAGTATACTCTGAGATTTCAATTGATGGACGGATGGGATTAGACCCTTGATTTCGGTTAGTTCACAGCCACCAGCCCACCAGAGGGGTCTCCATCGGTGCCACGTGGCTCTCCATGAGTGGTCAAAGCTATGTCAGGTCACCCAAGGGAGAATTTGGGCAGATGGTGTGGGATTGCTCCTTCCTTGTGTCCATGGTGGGTTCGACCATGAGAGGGGGAAAGGGAGAGATTACCTTTGGTACATGGCAAGTGCAAGGTGTTTAGGTTGGGCTAGGATGTCTTCAAAATGCCTCATTTGGCAAGTGGAGGGCTGCTATGGGAAAGGCAAAGTGGACTTTGCCACTTATGACAAAAATCCTATGCAAAGAGCTTTGCACATTGGCCAATTCCCTTGGATTGGGTCCAACTTAGATTTGGGCTTGGGGCTAACCTAGGGTCATTTTGGGTTGGGTTAGGTTAGCCACCAAGGTTCCATAAGGTGGCTTTGGGTGATTTGGCTTCATATGGTCAAAATAGGCTCATTTGGGTTAGGTTGGGTTAAGTTGACCGATTGGTCAAATTGGTCAAACCAAGGCTTGGGTTAGGTTCATATGATGATTTGGGATGTTTTGGTTGAAGTGCTTTTGATTAATTTAGCTTAAGTTTGAATTTGACTCATTTGGATTCAAAAGGGTCAAATGGGTCAAGTTGACCAATTTGACCAATTTGACCAAATTGGGTTGGGTTAGGTGTTGAGTCAAGTTCAATTGGTTGGTTGAAAGTAATTGTAGGTTTTGGTTTGGTTAGATTTGGGTTTAATTTGGACTTTGGCCACTTTGACCTTTTAGGTCAATTTGGGCTAAGTTGGGTCAAGTTGACTAATTGGTCAAATTAGGCTCACTCATGGCTTTGGTCAAGTTCAATTAGTGATTTGGAATGAACTTGAGCCATTGGTTGCACTTAATTTGGATCAAATCATGATTTGACTTATTTTAGCTTTTTAGGCCAATTTGGGTCAACTTAGGTCAAATGACCAATTGGACTTGATTTGGCTCAATTAGTGATTTGGTCATGTTCAATCATTGATCATGAGTGGGTCTGAGTCAATGATTTCAATCAATTTGGCATATGGTGGGTTTTGGCTAGTTTAGATTTCATTTGGGCTAAAGGTTGACTTGGTCAAAGGACTAAGTTGACTTGGTTTGACCCAATCCAAGGTAGTTGATCACCCTAGGATGATTGTTGATCATGGTATGAGATTTAGATGGGCTTAGTTCAATCCAATTTGGGTTGGATTAGAACTTGGCTCAAAAGAGTCTTTTAGGTCACTTTGGGTCAAGTGGACCTAAATGGGTCAATTGGCTTGATCATGACTTGATTCAAGTTTAGTTGTATTGGTAAATGGGTTTGAGATGGAAATATAAATCTAATTGCAAATGGTTTGAAGCCATATATGAATTTTGGTTCATATGACAATTTCAAGTCAAAAAGAGCTAACTTGGGTTAGCTTGGATTTGGTTTGATAATTGTAGTTTTTATTTATACTTGGAACAATGATTGAAGGAATTGAATCACAAAGAAATCCATGAGTTTTGAATTGATTTGTGTATCATTTAGCCAAGTTCAAGAAATTGGCTAAAAGGGTTAAAATTGGGAATTTGATTTGATTTGAGTTTGGTTTTGGCTATTTGGATTTATATTTCATTTATATTTGTGAATATAAATGAAGATTTAAATGATTCATGAGAAAATCACTTGGGTTTTGGAGTGATTTGGAAGCAAATTTGACCAAGTTGAGTGATGTAGGTCAAAAGGGCTTTAATAGAGAATTGATTTGGTTTGATTTAATTTGATTTGATTTGAATGGTTTGAATTTATATTCCATTTATATTTGTGAATATAAATGAAGGAATGATTAATTTATAAAGAAATCAACCTAGTTTTATTTGGTTTAAAGGGGGTTTTAGCTAAGCTTATGAAGGTGGTTCATATGGCTTAGGAAGAAATTTTGGAGTTTGAATTTAATCATGGGTTTCAATCATTTGGCATTGGATTTGATTTGGAATTTGGATTGGGATTTGATTTGAGATTGAAATTTGATATTTGAGAAAATAAATTGAATTGGGGTTGATTTGAATTTGGTTAAGGCTGAGTCCATAAGATAACATCAAAGGGCTTAGGAAGGGATTTAGAATTTGAATTTAATCATGAGTTTCAATCATTTGTTTTGGGATTGGATTTATGATCTTGGATTTGAATTTGAGGTCTGGTTTGAAAGAAGGAAGCAAGGATTAGGTTTAAGGCTATAGGGTAGGCTAATCTTTCTAAATCCCTAAGCCATGACCTATTCCTATGGCTAATCCTTATAAGTCTATAGGCTTAGGTTAAGTGTTCACCTACTCACTAGAAGTGTCTTGAAACTACAAGAGTCCTAGATCTATGATGGGGAAGTTGAGAGCTCACTCCAAAAATGAGGTCAACAAAGGGCACCCAATAGTTGTGGTGTAACTGACTAGGTGCTCCACACATATTGGTGTTGACTGAGACGATCAACAACGTCTGAAGGATTGCAACCACTAATAGAGATGGTCTACTCTTAAAACTGACATGTGGAAGGAATCAAGTTCTTAGTGCAATGCAACTCAACTAATGCCAAGGGCATAAGAGAGGAAGGAAGGATCCACTAAGGGATCAAGTATGTGAACCTTCCACTAGGGAAGCAGGTTCAGATTATCCATGAAGCATAAGAGTTGAGTTAGACTTTTAGTTGGGGAGAAACGATCCGCTGGAGATGAGTGCATGAACCTTCCACTAGGGAAGCAAGTTAAGATCATCCACTTGGGATAGGGATTTGATTTGATTTGATTCAATGAGGGCTCCACTGGGGAGAGGATGTGATCTAGTTTTGAGGGCACATCTACTAGAGATATGAGCTCAAATCTGCTAGGGATAAGATGGATTTAAAAAAATAGACCCTGTCGGTGTACGATGTATCCACTAAGAAAGAGCTAATATCAGCCTTGACCTGTCTTAGATTTACATATCCAAAGGCATAATCTATCGGCCATTAGGTAGAGCTATCCAACCTAAGAGTTTTCTTTCGGTGTGCAATGGTCAAGTCAAAAAGAAAGCTTGTAGTCTTACATCCTCCTAAATAAGGGACCACTGGGGTGATTAGTTGATAGCACAATAAATCAAACTGGACCTAAGGCGACTACTAAGCGAATCTGCTGTAGATTCACATCAACTCAAGAATAGTCAGAAGAAATTTCATTTAAATTTTAAGATGGACCCTGTCGGTGTGCGATAGATTCACTAAGAAGGGGCTAATATCAACTTAGTCTTTATGGACCTCACTTTTGGAGTGAGCTCTTAGCCTCCTCTCCTTAGACTTATGACTCTTCTAGGCACTAAGATTTCCTTAGTCATAAGACACATCTAGTGGTTAGGTGTATACTTAATCTAAGCCTAGAGACTTATAAGTGTTAATCATAAGATTAGGTTATACCTTAGGGCTTAAGAAAATTACCTATCCTATAGTCTAAACCCAATCTAAATACACTTTCTAAAATCAAACTCAGATTCAATTCTCAAACCAAATCTCAAATTCAAATTCAAATTCCAAATCTAATTTCAAATTTGACTCCAAATGATTAAAACCCAAAATTGAATTCAAATCCTAAGACCCTTCCTAAGCCATATGAATCACATTCATAAGCTTAGCCAAAAACTCCTTTAAGATCAAATCAAACTCAATTTATTTCTTTATAAATCAATTATTCCTTCATTTATATTCATAAATATAAATGAAATATAAATTCAAATGACCAAAACTATATTGAAAATCAAATCCAAACTCAATCTAAGACCTTTAAGCTAATTCGTTGGACTTAGCCAAATTCTATCCAAATCAAATCAGAACCAATAGATTTTCTCTCAAATCAATCATTCATTGAATCATTTATCCAAATATATATAAAACCTACAATCATCAAACCAAATTCAAGTCAACCCAAGTCAAGCTTAACTCAGCCCTTTTGACTTAAAACTTTCAATTAAGCTAAAACTTATTGGACTCTAAATTGATTGTCGTTGAATTTATATTTCAATCTAGGGCTCATATATAAGTTCAACTAAATCAAATCAAACCGAAACCAAACCAATTGACCCACTTGACCCAAAGCGACCTAAATGACCCATTTGAGCCAACTTCCAATCCAACCCAAATTGGATTGAACCAAGCTCACAAAAACCTTCCACCATGATTATGGATCACCTTAGAATGATCAATTGCAATCAATTGGGTCAAACTAAGTCAAGTTAGTTATTTGACCAAGTCAACTTTTGGCCCAAATAAACCAAAAATAGCCAAAACTTATCCTACACCAAATTGATTGAAACCAATAATTTGAATCAAACCAAAATCAATATTTAAATATGACTTGCCCACTAATTGAGCCAAACCAAGCCCAATTGGCCACTTGATCCAAGTTGACCCAAATTTTTCTAAAGGACCAAATCAGGTCAAATCATGATCTAACCCAAATTGATTGCAACCAATGATTGAAGTTCATTCCAAATTGATTATTGAACTTCACCAAAGCCATAATTAAACCCAATTTGAATAATCGAGCCCAATTGGTCAACTTGACCCAACCTAGCCTAAATTGGCCTAAATCCAAATTAAATCCAAATTAATTCAAACCAAAGACCACATTCATCTTCAATTAGCCAATTGAACATGAATCAACCCTATAACCCAAGCTAATTTAGCCAATTTTAATCAAATTGGTCAACTTGTCCCAATATGACCCATATGACCCAAATTAAGCCAAATCCCTTGAAACCAAGCCATGACCCATTGGGGGCTAATCAAACCCGACCCAAACCCATTTGGGATCAGCCCAAAATCAACCTAACCCATTTAAATCCCCCATGAATCTTCCCCCACGTAGGATTCCACCCAACCTCATTTAATTCTCTCCCGTCACATACACTTAACCCCTCCCCAACATTTACATTGAATAGAGCTTATCATATGGCAACAAGAGAGGACTTTGGTACAAAAATCCAAAGTCCTCAATCAATCCATCATCCATCCCAATAACCCAAGCAAGATTGCAATCAATTTGGAGCCAAAAAAGTTCAGAAAAAAAATGGATTTTTGGCCACTATAAAGGAGGGGGGAAATGAGGCTTTAGATCTCTTCCTCCACCATTCAGCCCCCAAAAGCTCCACAAAGCAGAAAAGAAACCCATCCCCCACCTCTTTGAGCCATTCTTGAGCTCAAAAACACAAATAGTTATTTTTTCGGCGAAACAATGGTAAACATTAGAGAAGATGACGTTCTGAAGGAAGGTGAAGGTTAAAAATCATTTCAAAGCTTCCTCACATACCTAGGAGTTCACTCGGATCTTGATCGCTGTCAAAAACCATCTCTGGTGAGATAAATTTTGCCAAACTTTAGCAGGCCTTAGGATTTCTCACATTTTGTGTTAATTTTCTTGCAATTTTAGGAGTTTCCCTTAGATAATCCTACATTTTTTACTTTAAATCATCTTAATTAAAAATTGAATTGTTTGAGTGTGAATCAACGTAAAATGGGTCCATTAGGATAAGTTTTCACTTAAAAATCCTATTTTTTTCTTTAAAAAAGCCTCAAAAGCCGACGGGGCTACAGCCGGCATCTGATCCTACGGTTCATAGGATCGGATGGCTTGGATTGTATGTGGATTGCACGCCTCCGGATATTGATGCGATATGGACATCGCCGTTTCGCACGACGATGATTTCAATCGGTCGATCGATCCTCACCTCTTGATCAAGCGATCTGATCTAAACCATCCTATCTACGAAAGCATAACCAGAGTGAGCCGACGCTTCTCTCCGATCAAGGATCCGACATTTATGAAAAAGACAATTTTTTTTTTTGATTTAAAAATTAATTTAAATCACTTGAAATTTCAAAAATTGATTAAAAATAAAATACTTAACCAAAAATTAAAAATAAGGGGTCGTTGGACTCTTCTTTCTGAGAGAAATCCATCAAACCCAAAATTCCCAAATTTCACTAAGTAATTTGAGCTTAATTTAAGTTTTAGTGAAAATCAAATTTTATTAATTAAACCAAAAATATATGTGAGATTAAGTTAAAATTTTTAGAGATTGAATCTAAAGTTAAAACACACCTACCAAAAACATTTCAAGTGAAAAGGACTTCTAGATTAGGAGAAATTAAATTTTGAAGTTCAGATTGTCCATTTTAATAAAATAAATCAAATAAAAATCCAGAAATTTACAAAAATCTTCAAAATGGCTTAAATCACTTCAATTGACATCTAGGACTCTTAAGAAAATATTGTGTTTTTCTGAATCCTAATGATCACCAAACGAACACTTAAGATTAAAGTTTAATCAATTAAGGAGTTAATTAAAATATAATCTATAAATAATTTAAATATCAAATCAAAATCAGAAATGAAATATCACTTAAGCAATCATTAATCAAACCTCAAATCAGAAAAATATCATCCTTAGAGAAAATTAAATTAAATATGATTAAACCTATTTAAGCAAAAACACTCAATTAAATGATTAAATTTTAAATCAAACTTAAAATTAAACAAATCTAGGAAACTTTAACATGGGTTAAACTAGTATAACTAAACTTACACTAAGCATGGAATCTTAATCATATGAAACCCCTTAATGAGTATAAATAAACTGAAATTAATTAATCATTAAATAAACTAAAATAATCAGATAGATTAATAAATCAATTTGACATAATTATTTAATTCTAATCGAATTAAGCAAAATAAAGTTAAAGTAAACTTAGTTGACATATGTTTAAATCACATCCATTTTGAATAAGATAATTAATTAACCACTAAATATTTCAACCTGTTAATAAAATCAAACATGTTAATGAAATCAAACATGTTACTGAAATGAATCAAAGATAATAAATGAATCAAATTAAATAAAACTCTAATCATAAATAAACAAACTTAATTGAAATGAAATAAACAATTAATTCACTTAATAACAATGATGGTAATAACAATAATCCTTTAATCAAATCAAACTTAAGTAAAACACTTAACTAAATCAAATCACTCACATGTGAGAAATTAAGTCATTAATTAAATAAATCTTTGATTAATCTAATGATTTTAAAAAAGTTTAACTACCCTTAATCAGGCTTAAATAATTAAATATTTAATTAATGCAAACTTAATGAATTAGTCTATCATCTTAATGAACCAAATTAATTTTATAAATCACATTAAAATCAATTCAAATCAAACTCTTAATTAATCTACTAATTAATTTGATCACACCTCTTAAATAAACTAATTAAGTCAATCAAATTAATCACATTAAACTTAAACTTAATCAAACATAATTGCAATTAAATACTAATCAAAACCTAGATTAAACCTAATTTATTAAGTCATTAATTACATCATTTACCTAAACAAATATGAAATCAAACTGAAAATTAAACAAATCTTTATAATTAACCTAAACACAGTTCTTAATTAAACAAATAATCACATTGAACCTAAGCAAACCCATAGACTAATAAAGCTAATCAAATCAAATTAAATTAAGAAAGACCCTCATCAATTTAATATGCAATCAAATCAAATCTCATTCAACCTCCTTAAATAAGATAAACTAATTAGCTATCCAATGTTTGAAATCAAAATATAAACCAAACTTTGATAAACATGATAAATGGATGAGATTAAAAATAAAAATCCTAATTACAAAGAATCAAACTCAATTAAAATCAAAATAAAATTTCAATTAATCAAATCTGATCAAACTACAAAAAAATGAACCATAAATAAACATGAAGTTAAGTCACATAACCATAATCAAAGAAAAGAATTAAATATTAATTTAAAAGGATACTGAATTATCAAGATTTAATTAAACCAAAACATCTAATCTAAAATTAATCAACCAAAACCACATGAATTTAAATAAACTTAAACTTCATTAGAGATCAAGGATATTGAATTATCAAGGTTTAATTAAACCAAAACATCTAATCTAAAATTAATTAATCAAAAATACATGAATTTTAATAAACTTAAACTTCATTAGATATTAAAGATATTGAATTATCAAGATGCAATTAAACTAAAACATCAAAATCAAAATCAATAAATCAAATACTTAAACAAACTGAAATTCTAAATTCTAAATCAAATCAAATAAATCAAATCGAATAAATTACACAAATTCAAATGGGCTAATTAAGATACTTAAGGACCTTAGTTAGACTCTTTAGGAGTTAGGATGTAGAATAGGGTGAGTTCTGCCTACAAATGGAATTCACTCTACTCGTCATTCTTGAAAACGTAAACATCATTTTAACCAAATAAAAGTGAAATTAAAAATTAAAAATAAATCATTAAATTATTTAAATTGAAATCATCCAAAGGTAAAATATAAAGAAATTCAAACTCCAAATTGAAACTTAAACTAAAGAAGCCTAGTAAAGTCTTGCCACATAAGCCTTAAGCACACACATTAGAATACTAAGTCACCACTTCTAGTTAGCTAGGTGATGATTGTATGATGTGTTTTATTTGATGTAATATTTTAGACTAGGTGTATACCTCATAGACTGATGGTAGCCATTATTACCTAATCATATTTTCAGGGGTGCATAAGGACCGTAATAAAAATATAAATGCTTTTCAGGTTGTTTAGCCCTAAGCATGACCCATGTTAGCTTTTACCCATGTGTAGAGTGCTAAGTCCAAATTATTCATATAACCGCGTTATATGGTGTGTTTAGTTAACATTTGTTTGTAGGTGTAGCTAGATTCTTATTTTTGATGTGATTTTGCATTAAATTAGATTAGGGAGGATTAGGATGAGCAGTGGCCAGAAGGCTTAGTCCCTAGGGTGCTCTGTGATTCCTTTGGAGCAAATTAAATCAAAAGAAAGAGAAGGAAGAAATAAGAAAAGAAGACCCCCATAACATGTATCTTTTTTTTGTAATCCAGGTTGTATAAGGGTAGTACTCGGCTACCCATTTTCTTTTATCTTTTCGAGGTGTACGACAAAACTCGACCGCAGTGGCCTTTTATTCTTTTACAGTAGTCTATAAAATTTTTTGATGTTGTGTTTAGAGTGCGCACTAGAACAACATGTTTTCATCATTTCTTTATGAATGTGTGAATTTGATGCGACTCTTAGGATAAAATTAATTTTTTTACCCCAATTAACAACTCATAATTAAAATTTAAAATAACTCATAACCTCATCATAAAGCCTATAAATTAAATCAAGATATTTAAATTTATAGCAACCCTTTAGTTGGATGAATGAATGTATAAGATCATGCATGTCATATTCTTCCATTCTTGTTAAGAGGGGGCTTCCATCTTTGCAAGAGAATGAAGGCTTAACCTGTGAGAGCCTTTGATGGAAGAACACCCCTTTCTCTTTTGATTTGGCCCATAATCAAGTTCTCATGCATTTAGGCATACAAAATCCCATAGCCAGTGTCAAAATAAAGAGTCCAAAAAATCAAATAAATTTGATAAAATTTACATTAGATTAAGCCATAATTTCATATCACTCATGCTCTAGTCTCTTAGGGAGTGAGTTTAAGGACTTAGTTTCCTATCTAAATAAACAACAGCCTAGCCATCTTACAAAGCATAAGACTTGCCTACATGGATTTAAAGTGTAGGAGAAGTTAGCTGGCTGCCACTCCAGGCGATAATAAGTCCAACAATCGGGTGATTTATTCTCTCTTGTGGAGGTAAATCATTACCCATTTTCACCTTAAATTTAGGTCGTGCTTCGGCCCTCACCAAAGCTCACTAGCTTAGGATCTAAGGTAGCTATTTTCTTTGAGCTACAAGCATAAATTTTCACCTCTCAGGCATTTTTATAATCTTATGTTATGGAATTATAAGCTCTAACAATCTAATGAAATGTCAACTCAAATAATTTACTCTCTTCAATTTCAAAAATATAAAGCCCAATTATAAGGTAGACTGGAATGCTCACTAGGCTTCCTAGTATCATGAGCATTTGCTACTTTCTCCCTTTGGAATCCAAAAATAAGTCTTCTCCTTGATCTATCCCATTTGGTTTCTAAAATAGCCAATCCTTGGATAGTCTTAACCTTGAAATCTTTTAAGACCTTAATTGTCTACTTTAATCGAGAGTATTCTTAAGGAATTTCCATTCTTTAGGATGTAATTAACTATTGGGGCTTGCCTCCATAGGGAACTTAATGAACCCGACTTAAAATAAACCTCACTTTACTTTTCATGTAAAGTAGAGAAAGATCTCAGTATATTCAAGATCAGACCTAGAGTCCTTATTAGATGATTATGTCCATTATAGGGTGGTGATCTCTATCTTTCAAGGTAGTACATCATTCTTTAATGTCACACCAGATCACTTCAATAAGTACCCCCCAAGATCTGCATGGTGTCCCACATCGCAAAAATAAACACCATAGATTTTTCTGGTGACTCTGCTGGGGAAGGTTCCTCTCTCCATCTCTAGTAGACGATTATTATCTCCAAGCATTGATAGTGGACTTATATTTTATATAGGCCCAAGACTATCATTTTTCCTGTTGGCACTTAGCTTATTTCATCCTTAAGCAAAGCTCTCCAATATCCTTTAGGTTTTAGGACCTCACTCCGTGAAGGTCTTAAAATCTCTATTAGGTTCTGACAATAGATAAAAATTAAAATTAATCAAACAAAGGAGATGATCAAAATTAAGAACCTCTTCACCATCCTAATGGTGAAGCAAGGTTCATCCCATGAACAATAAGAAATTAAAACTCTTCTACAAAATAACATGTCTTTCCAAAAGCACTTTTTCAAAATCCACATAATAAGATATCTGCACACACACAAAAAAAATCTTGTAAGAAATTTTCAAAAAGGTACAAAACACATATAACCAAACCTCGTTTAACAAATCCTATGATTGTTACAAGGAGGTTCCTTTTTTAAATCAAAACCAACCATTTTTAATATTTTTTTTCAAAAGCACATTTTCTTTGGGAATAGTTATCCCCATCCCACACACTCAAATTTTTTGGATGGATATTCTATTTTTGAATAAAATCATGATATAAAATTAAAACTCCACTTAGCATACTTCACATGTGCTAGAGTTGAAGTTTTCCCTCTTTTCGAAAAGCAAAAAACCATACACACATAAAAGAGAAGTCAAGACATATGTAATCCCCACACACCCACACACATACCCAAATTTAAATTTGTCAAATGGGAGTTCCCCTTCCCTTGGAGAAGGTAGAGCAAATTCAATTCTATTTGCATTTGTCTGATAAAACTCCTTCTTGCCAAAGTCTTAGAGTTCAAAATACATTTGGAGCTCATTTGGCATGTCCAAGTATGTCGAATGAGAACCCCCTTTTTAAAAATCATAAGAACAAATTGAACTCCATTTAACATACCTGAGTTTGTTAAATAAGTTCCTTTTCTTTCAGAAACCATAAATACATCTAACTTTCACTTAACATACCAAATTTATTAAGTGAGTGTTTCATTTTTAAAATCATAAACACACTTAACTTTCACTTAACATACCAATTTTGCTAAGTGAGAGTTTCATTTTTTTAACAAAAATTATAAATACATTTAACTTTCACCTAACATACCAAATTTGTTAAGTGAGAGTTTCATTTTCAAAATCATAAACACATTTGACTTTCACTTAACATACCAAATTTGTTAAGTGAGAGTTTCATTTTCAAAAGTCATAAACACATTTAATTTTCACTTAACATACCAAATTTGTTAAGTGAGAATCATAAACATATTTAACTTTCACTTAACATACCAAATTTGTTAAGTGAGAGTTTCATTTTCAAAATCATAAACACATTTAACTTTCACTTAACATACCAAATTTGTTATGAGAGTTTCATTTTCAAAATCATAAACACATTTGACTTTCATAACATACCCAAATCTGTTAAGTGAGGTCTTTATTAAGTGAGAGTCTCATTCTCAAAGAAAAATAAATATATCTCAAACAAATTTGGGGCTTTCACTTAACATACCAAATTTGTTAAGCGGGACTCCCATCTTCAAAGAAAAGCAAATCTATCTCATAACCACATTTGACTTTCACTTAGCATACTAAATTTGTTAAGTGAAAGTTTTCATCATCAAGCACAAATCAAACACATGTGGCCTCCACTTAACATATCAAATTTCTTAAGTAAGAATCCCCATTTTCAAATCAAAATATTACACAATAAAATCTTAACAAGCAAAAATATTTTAAATACACAATCACAACCTCTTCTTAGCATATCCAAATTTGCTAAGTGAAGGTCTTTCAAACTATCAATATTTTTAAACAAGATGCACAAAATACAAATATCTCCAAGAAAATCTATCCTCAAATTTTAGAACCCCACCCAACCTACCTAAATTTGTTGAGTATGGGTTCAAAATTAAAATCAAATGGCAAAAACTCTCCTCAATATCCAAATCTCTCCAATGAACCCCACTTAAACATATTATTGAGTGTGGGTTCAAAACTCCAAACTTCTATTACTTGCATGGAATAAATATCAAAGTAGAAATCTGATGCAAGTTATATTTTGACAAATGCAGACACACAACTCAGATCAGTCAGTGCAATTTTTGTAGTTTTTACACATGGTAGCTCATAAGTACATATTTACTTTTCTTTTTGGGATGGATTTGGCCTTGGTTCAGGCCAGGCTCCCACAGACTGACTTTGCCCACCTCATTCATTTTGGCCGAGGTTTTGAGGGGACTAGGATCACTTGTGAGGGGGCCACCCTCACAACCAGCTGGAGTGGTAACCGCAGAAGCCATCCAGTGAGATGTCGCTTCGAGTTTCTCACCAAGGGGAAGATGTCTCCAGCTTGTAGTTCTAGTTCCAGGCACTGTGGTTCCCCTTTCGCCCAAGATCTAGCACCCACTCTGGCTTCTAAGGGAAGGCTACTTATCTTCAAGGATAGTCTCCCACATGAGGTGGGTCTAGTTCGTGCTACCCTTCCTAGGACTGATCGAACCAGTGCCATAAGATCAAGTGGCATCATGACCGCATAGCCAAGGAGCTAAAGGCAGCTTCCCAGTCTACAACAGAGGAGTTACTTAGGATAGTGTCTCATCTTATCATAGAGAATAATTTTCACGCCTTCCCTAGTTTCTATGGAGAGGAAGGCACAGAGGATCTCACCTCACCCCACCAGTTTATTTTGAGGCTATCGCTATGTGAGAAGGTCTATGTCCTTAGATCAATTCTATGCCAAGTTGGCAGAGCTTACGGATGATCAGAGTTTGGGGCTCAATTTGATTTATATTTGTACCCCTGCAGTAGTCACATCAGCAGAGAGGGAGGAGGCGGAGTGCATATTACTCAGAGAGAGAGGGTATGTCGAGAGTCAACGACCTACGTGGACTTTCGATCATTGCTACCCACATCGACATACGATAGATTCCACCGATGGGTACTACCCACCAGAGAGAGAGGAGCTCCCCGTAGCGTGTTGCCACCACACCGATCCACTCCTCACCCACCATCACTAATTCAGGTCCTGCCATCTAACCTGCCTACAAAGGTACAGAAGACAACATCCGGGGAGAAGAAAGGCCCATTGGTGATCCGGCTATGACCAAAGGATCCCACTTCATCTACTCCACCGACTGAGGTGAGGGCGAGTTCCCCTACTCAACCTCCTACTTCAGTCTTGGTGAAGAAGGAGTGGCAACCCCGCAGTATCGTGGTCACACCACCACAACCATCATTATCAAAGGCAGTGACAGTAGCAGCCATAGAAGGGGAAGGGGATAGTTCTACAACCCCCATGGTAGTGGATCTCCCTGTGGACACAACTCCACCCATGAGCAGCCACGAGCATGTCTCTTCCAGTAGTCATGACCCTCCCAGAGCTAGCACTCCGATAGGCGTTAAGTGCATACAAGGAGCACATCCCCTCCACCGTGAGATTTGTTCTAGTACAATTAGATCGTTCAATAGAAGAGATTTTGGAACAGTACTTTATAGAGAAAAGAGAGCTTCTATGGAGTGATGAATGAGGGTCGCTTTGATCGATGAGGATGATCTCTTGAGGATTCAAGAAGTCCACATGGTTGATACTAGAGCTCCTTCAGAGATCATACAGTAGGTATTGTGGTTGAGGAAGATGACGCTATCCATTCAACCCAACACCTTTGTTAGAAGCTTAAACAAAAGGATGATTAGATTAACTGGATGGAGAAGAGGATAGAAGACTTATTAACAGGCCTCCATGCACTTCAAAACTGCCTCAAGATATATGCTAGAGATAGATCATCTCAGTCATGCAGACAACCGGTGCACTTTGGGTGATCAGATAGGCAGCCAGAAGGTGGTACAAACCTCATGCAAGAAACCCGGCCAAAACCCATCCTTTTGACAAAGGAACCCTCACAAAGACATAGACACTTCGGGGTGATGTTGCAATGCTAGTGACAGCGATGCACTCTTCTTTCATCTCTTCATCAGTAATTTGACATGCATCACATTTGATTGGTATGCTGAACTACCCAATGGTTCATTGAAGACACGAGTTGGAGCTTATTAAGAGATTTGTTAGAGCTCAAAGGGTAACTGGTGCAATCTATTGTGCAACAAAATCTCAGTGAGTCCTTTATTGATTACATTCTTAGATGGCACAATTTAAGTATGTAATATGAACCACAGTTGTCTGAGTAGCATGCCATTAAAATTTTACTCAAGAATATTCATGGCCCGGTTGCTTTCATGCTTAAAGGGTTTACTATTAAGACATTTGAGAAATTAATCACCAAGGCAGTTAGTCTACAAGAAGAGGTCAAACAGTTTCCTTTACAAGATCAATCCAAGCCCAAATCAGAGAAGCATTTGAGAAAAGCTAGTAGTCATTGACATGGGGAAGCAAAGTGGCTACATACCTCAAGAGAGCCTCCTACCACCTCCTTCGCCACCACCTCGCCCCATATGCCACCTCCACGCCTCACCACGCCAGCAAGATCCCCATCCACAAAGATCACAAGAGTATCCCAACCCACAACATCGCGTAGTATTTATCCACCATCGTGTAGCTACCATTTACTCTTGCGATAAATTGAATAAGCCTTATTCATTCATTCAGGGAGAGTGGAAAGATCTTTAAGAACCTCTTAAAGAAGCCTAATTTTTAGTTTCCATAGCCTAGGAGGCCAGAGGATGTGGGCAAGAGTCATGATCCAAACTTTGCCCCTACCACCACATGCTATGTCATGTCTTAGAAGATTACTTTTCCTTTAAGGACTGGCTTAAGCATAGCTATAAGTCGGGTGCCATTGTCATCCCCAAGAAATATCTAGTAGAACAACCCTCCATTTCTATTAAGGTAATTCTTGTGGATACAAGCGATCTTCTTAAGACAGAGGAAGGTTGAGATATCTCCCTATCTCGAACCTCCAAGAAAATTATCTCTAAGATTAGAAAGTTACCCTTACGGGTGCCTAAAGCAGCTCAAATCTCCAACTCTAAGGAAGGTTTGCAAGTTGCTAAGGATAACTTGAAGGAGGTAGATGCCCAATAGTAGCAGCAGAAGCAGTCCACCTTACTTGCCCGGGATAGCATAGTGGCATAACCACCGTCTGAGTCCAACACTCCTTCCATCATTATAGCTACTACTTCTTCCTCCATTAGCTCCTCTTCTAAGAGCATTATATCAAAACAAACCAAACCCTTACCGCTTACTTTATTAGATTTCTATCATGTACCTCCATCTAAGAAGAAATCAATGAAGAAATCTTTCACTTACATCTTGTCCACTTTTGATACTTTAGATTTTATTCCTCTTGAAAACTCTCCAAGTCTACAAAACAATAATGATAACTCTAGTTCCAATCATTCCTTTTCTGATTTAGAAATGGATTTTCCATTCTAAATCATTCGTTCACCATTGAGATTGATTTGGAGTCATCACTCCCATCCCATAGGAGAAGTTGTAGGTGAACTGATGAGAAGGTGTAGAACTTTCCACTAAATCATCTCACAAAGTCATTAAGTCAACCTCCAGAAGTGGCAAAGTTCTACCTCCTGGGTAGCACCTCGTGATAAGGGTAAACAAGTCATTGGTTCTAGTGATCAAGAAACCCTACAAGATGCTTCCCATGGATATGCTTGTGGAGGATCAACCCGTGAGTTGACTATAATGTCCTCGCATCTAAGAAAGTCACTAAACTTAAGCATATGATGCCCTTATCTTATCCAAAGAGATGAGGGAGTCATTGATCAAAGCTCTTCTTGATCCAGAAATATGCTTAGCTCAGGTGACCACTATTGGAGAGGAGACATGTTATTCAAGAGAAGCCCATGGATTTACATTCACAGATGAAGACCTTCTTTTGGGGACAACCGAGCACAATCATCCCCTCTACATCAAAGTGGACATGAGCAAATTCAAGCTTCTAGGTATGATGGTGCATCAAGGAACATTATGAGTCTAAAAACCCTTGCTTACTTGAGGATTGATATCTCCAAACTTTTAAAAGAGAGGATGATGTTGAGAGGATTCAAAACAAGGTGAGAGGGTTTTAGGCTCTATAGTTACCATTAGATAGATGATTGGAAGATAGCCAAGTTCTACATAATAATTAGATACATCTTTCAATGCTTTGCTTGAGTGGATACATGAAACAATTCCATCCTTTGCACTTTTTCAAATTCAAAACTATTGTCAAAGGAGATTGCCATTCTCTAGAGTGGTGGAAATATATGAGGGTGTAGCCTACTATCTTCTTCCAAATCAAAAATTTTATACTCGAGAGCTTGGTGAATATTTAAAAATAAAAATGGAAACAAAATAAAAAGAAGAAAAAGAAAAAGAAAAAGAAAACATAAAAGAAAAGAAAAAAAAGAAGAGAAAATGAAAAATATAAGTGAGCAAGAATCAAACACCGAGGAAGAGGTAGAGCTAGATGTTACATTCCATCCACAGTTTGTTCCTCCATATGAACACATAGGGTAGATGACTGACCCCACCGGTAGAGGAAGAGGTAAATCGAGGTGAGTTCTAGGTGGAAGACCTCCTATTGGCCAATCGAAGCTATGTCCCCACGTGAGTACCTCTACTATCCACATAGACTTAGAGTCTAGTTCGGAGGATGAGTCTCACGTGGTTAGCACACCAACTAACCCCTCTCAGCTAGTCCCTTTAAAGGTGACATTGAGGACAAAGGATGAAGACCAGCCTAAGCAAAGCATAAGTGTATCCAATCATTATTATGTGAAAGTGCACTAGTTGAGAACTTTAGCTCTAACCTCACTTTCTTCCCAAAAAAGTTAAAGGTTTAAGTTAAGGAGGCCCCAAGTCATCCACAAATGCCAAAGAGATTTTGTTGGAGCATCATCCTCAAGTCAGGAATCCGATGTAGAACATGAAGATGATTCATATAAAGATTTAATAAAATTACCTTTTGATTTGTACTCACCTTGTGTTCTTAATTTAGTAAAGAAGGGATTAATCCACAAACTTGGTCTAAACACAGGTCAAACTACTTTGAAAGGTTATGGGGCAACCAAAGTATACATCCTCAATCAAGACCAGGACTAGGATTCAACACAGTGGGTCCAGTCGATGATGACAATCATTGCCTAGTCATCATAAATCATTTGGCATTTAATAAGTTCTTAAATCATGCTGACTCATATGAGGAGATATATTTAGAAACTTTAGATGACCCAAGTGAACCTAAAATTAGAGATGCACCGCCCGAGTTCAAAGAAGAGATTAGATCAACCATCGATGAACTTAAAGAAATCAACTTGAGAACTGAAGACAATCCACGTCCGACAGACATCAGTTTCTTATTAAATGAAGAAGAAACTAATGACTTAGTTAGGCTATTAGTTGAGTTTAAGGACTATTTTACATGGAGTTATGAAGAGATGCCCGGTCTATCCCCTGACATAGCAGTCCACAAACTAGCAATAGAACCTAATGCTAACCCTATAATGCAATCTCCTAGATGCATGTGGTTAGACATTGAACAACAGGTCACTTCTGAAATCAAGAAACTGATCGATGCTGGCTTTATTAGAAAAGAAAAATATCATACCTAGTTGGCTAGTGTCATCCCAGTTAAGAAAAGGAATGACTAAATTCACGTATGCATCGATTTTAGGGATCTAAATAAGGCATGTCCTAAGGATGAATTTCTACTTCCTATACTAGAATTAATGGTGGACATCGCCTCATCACATGTAGTATTCTCCTTTATGGATGGGTCATCTAGCTACAATCAAATTAAGATGGCTCCCAAGGATGAAAGAAACACTACTTTGCAAACCTCGAACAGAATTTATTATTATATGGTCATGCCTTTCGGCCTTCAAAATGCCAGTGCCACATACTAGTGGCCATGACTCGAATCTTCGATGAACTCATTTATCATCAAGTTGAATGCTACATCGATGATCTCATTATCAAAAGTAAAGAAAAGGAAGACCATCTCTTTAACTTGAGAGTAGTTTTTGAACAGTTAAGATAATACAACCTCAAAATGAACCCTCTGAAGTGTGCATTCGGAGTAGCTTCAAAAAAATTCCTTGGGTTTGTTGTCTGACACCAGGGAATAGAAATTGACCTGGAGAAGATCAACGCTATCTTAGAAATTTCACCCTCTAAAATTCTAACTCAACTTAGATCATTCAAAGGGTGGTTGGCATATCTAAGAGGCTTCATATCCAACCTATCAGGAAGATGCCAACCATTCTCAGCACTTGTCAAAAAGGATGCCAAGTTCAAGTGGGATGATAAATGTCAGTATGCTTTTGAAGACATCAAGCAATATATGATGACCGCTTTCTAGCAGCTCTATCCTGACAAGTCGCTATATTATATATCGCATTAGATGACTCCCTTGATGCTTTGTTGACCCAAGCCAATAATGAAGGGAAAGAAAATACTCTCTATTACCTCAGTCATCATTTAATCCCCGCTGAGGCAAACTATCGACCTATTGAAAAGTACTGCCTAGCTTTAATCTTTCCATCCCAAAAGCTACAGCACTACATGCTTTCTCATAAGGTAAATCTGATCTCTAGAGTCAATCCACTACAATATCTCATGACATGGCTGACCTTATCTGGATGGTTGGCACCATGGTCCATGATTTTGTCGTAGATTGACATCACATTCATACCCCTCCGTGCCATGAAAGGATAAACACTTGCGAATTTTTTAGCAGCACATCCACTCCCTATTAGTTCTCCACTTAATGATGATCTCCTTGATGAACAAATCATGAACTTAGGGGATACTAGTGCTCATCACTGGGAGATATACTTTGATGGTGCAGTTTCCTCTTAAAGAAGAGAAGAACCATAATTTACTATCTCAGGGAAGGCAAGGGTAGGAATAGTTCTCCTAACTTTGAACTGCGATGTGATGAGATTCTTATATCATTTGTCCAATCCATATTCCAACAACGAAGTTAAATATGAAGCTCTGATTGCTGGTCTAAAGTTACTCATTACACTATGCATCTAGAGTATCAACATGTTTGGGGATTCTCAGTTAGTCATCAACCAAATTGTTGGGTCCTAAAAATTTCTAAAACCTAACCTCCATCATTACCACAAGTACACTATGGAGTTATTGGCCCATATCCCAGAGGTTACCATTTACAAGATTTCTCGAGGAGAAAATGCAGTAGCAGACGCATTAGCCAAGCTTTCCAAAGAGTTATCATGTCAGGAAGATGAGTCCATTCCAATATGGGTCCAAAATAGATAAGTCTTGTCCCTTGTTGATGCTAAACTCATCAAGAAATTCTCTCTTAAAAAGGAGGTTGTCATTGCCAAAAAAGACAGGGACTTAGATTAGAGGAAACCATTCATGGATTATCTACATACTGGCAAACTACCTCAAGAGAAATCACTAGCACACTAGGTGAAGCAGAGAGCCCTTTCCTACGCTCTCATGGATGGAACCTTGAACAGACGGTCTTTCGATCATATATGGTTACGTTGTTTGGACAATCATGAAGCTTGTAGGATCATGACTAAGGTACACTCAGTTATATGCGGAACACACTAATCTGATCCAAAGATGAAAGCCAAGATTAAGAGACTAGGATACTACTGGGCTTTGATGATCATAGACTGCATGGACGTAGCTAGGAGATGCTACCAATGTCAGGTACACGGTGTGGTCCTACATCAACCACCCAACATTATACATCCTACATTGGCCTCATGGCCATTTGAGTGTTGGGGGTACTGACATTGTGGGTCTGATCGATCCTCCCTCTTCTAAAGGTCATCAATTCATTCTAGCTACTACTGACTACTTTTCCAAGTGGGCAGAGGCAATCTCACTCAAAGAGGTCACAGCTCAGCATGTGCTCTAGTTTTTTAGGAACCATATCGTATATAGGTTTGGGGTGCCTCGACAAATTATATCCGATAATGGTACTGCATTCAAGAGCACTAAAATCAACATCTTTGCTCGAAGATACAACATAGATTGGAGATACTCTACCATCTACTATCCAAGGGTGAATGGGTTAGAAAAAGCCTTCAACAAAACTCTTATTCAAATATTAAAGAAGACACTAAATGACAACAACTGACTATGGCATGAACAGTTAGTTGAAGCCTTATGGGATTACCATACCACATACAGAACTCCAACTTAATCTACCCTTTTCTCCTTAGTGTATGGGTCCGAAGCCATTCTATCATTAGAAGTCTAACTCCCATCACTAAGGATAGTCATGGGTAGTAAAATAACAATGGAGCAGAATGCCAAGTTGTGATTAGAAGAGCTCAAAGGTTTGGAGGAGAGACGCCTAAGGGCATGCCAGAACCTTGAGTTATACAATGTCAAGATGATTCAAGCTCATAACAAGTTGATTCATCATAGAGCTTTTCAAGTAGGAGAGCTTGTTTTAGTTCTACGGATACCAATTGTTGCTCGTTGAAAGATAGGAGGCAAGTTTGAAACCACTTGGGAAGACCCTTATACCATAGAGAAGGCCTACCAAGGAGGATCTTATCAACTCATAAATTATAAAGAAGAGTGCCCAATGCTTTCAATCAATGAGCTCTACTTAAAGAAATACTATCCATAAATCTTGTTTGAAAATAATTATTAATAAAACTTCTTTTCATATCAAATTTCATTTCTTCTATGTTAGAAATATTTTTTCTTGCAAATCCGCCATGATGTATTTAGGGTAGGTATAAGAAAACTAAAGAGGCATCCTATTTCGATTAGTACAACTAAGTTAGGTGCAAGAGAACCCAAGATGTATCCTATTTCAATTAGTATAACTAAGTTAGGTGTAAGAGAACCCGAGCGGCATCCTTTCTTGGTGGACTCACAATTACCCCTGCGACACCATTTCATCCATTCTTTGACGTGTTTAGGATAGGTGTAAGAGAACCTGAGCGGCATCCTATTTCCTCTTTCACAACATAAATAAACATATATCTTTTATCTTAGGCTATTTTGATGTGGGAGCAAGCCCCCTGTGGCACTCACTCATTAGCTGCTCAAGGTCGGGACTACATGCTACCTAGCCAGTATGTCACCCTGGTGGTCATTTATTGGAGGATGTGAGTCCATGCGCTTTCTTCCTAACTTTACCATTGTAAACCAACGAGAAGCTTTGTAGTACGGTATATTTCACAGCTCAGCTAGTAAGCTACCTCATGTTGACTTTATTTAAGGAGATGTGAGTCCCCGTGCTTTCTTCTTGAACTAGCCATCATGCACTAACTAGGTTCAGTATATTTGAGGTTTAGGGTAAGTTCCCTAGAGGTTCCTTTCCTCTTGACTACATTTGAGTCGATAAGTCCTGCATTCACTTAGTCTTAGGTCGGATGGCCCCCGCCGTCGAGACTATCCCTGATCACCCACTTTAGAGATGTAAGCCACGCTTTTAGACTGATTATTGCAAATTGACGGGCACCTTAGGTTGGTTGGTTATCGCCATGCTGATGGTGACCCACCTGGTGGATACACCACTCTTGGCAGATGTGAATCCCCGAGCTTTCTCCTTAAGTTGGCCACCTAATTCATATTTGATATATGACTAACCATGTCATTTTCGCCAGGGTTTCAGATTAAGCCTTCAGTGGCCCCATCCCTTGCGGGCATTCTATTTTGATCACATCCTTTGTGACCTCATTTAGACACTTGGGTTGATTTTGGATTGGACAGTCCCCCTTTCCTAGTAGCCACCCCTGTGGTTGGAGAATTTGTTCAGTGGATACCCAAATTCTCTCTTGGTTCAAAAAATCTAAGATAGGTCTAGGCTGATATAAGCTCCTTCTCAATTTGATCCCTTGCAAACCAACAGGATCCACATTAAATCAAAATAAATAAACAAACAAACTTAATTTTCTTGTGGATTAGGAATTCAAGCCCTTAGTGGCCCATTTCCCAAGCAGGCATCCTATCTTTAGGGCAGTGTCAGCAAAACTCCCTATAGGAATTATCTGACTACTTTGAGTTGAGATAAGTCTCTGTGTCGGCACTCTCTCAATAGTTGCCCTTAGGGCAGGTTTAACTTGTCGTGCCACCAATGAGTTACCCCGGCAGTCATCTTTGCTTTGAAACATATAAGCTTATTACACATTCTTTCCAACACGATCATTGCAAACTGACGAGCAGCCCTAGGTCCGGTCTGATTTATTGCGTAAGCGATTGATCACCCCAATAGTTCCTTATTTAGGAATATGTGAGTCCCCACACTTTCTTCCTAACTTGACCATTGCAAATCGAAAGACACCTCTTAGGTCGTTAGTTCTACCTAACGGCTGGTAGACTATCCCTTTGTATTTGTAAATCTAAGATAAGTCTAGGATGATATTAGCTCCTTCTTAGTAGATGCATCGTATACTAATAGGGTCCATCTAAAATTAAATTAATTTTGACTATTCTTGAGCCGATATGAGTCCATAGCGGCATTCACTCAAATAGTCACCCTAGGTCGGGATTGATTTGTTGCGCCATTGACAGATCACCCCAACGGTTGATCCCTACGTTGGAAGATATAAGTCTGCTATACTTTCTTCCTAGTACAGTCTTTGCATATCGAAAGACAACCCTTAGGCCGGATAGTCCTACCTTGTGGCTGGTAGACTTGTCAGTCACTATACCCAAGAGGAGGAGGAGGGGGTTGAATTGAAACATATTAAAAATTTTAAATTTTAAGTTTTAATAGAAAATTAATTTTTGATTTTATAATGACAAGATCAATTCTTAATAGAACAAAAATAAAAATATAATAAAGTAAAGAGAGACAATAGGCACATAATTTTTACGTGGTTCAAAACCCCAAACTGCCTATCACGCTAGCCACCCCTGGCTAGGAATCCACTAAATGTAAAATAACTTACAAATACTACTCTCCTATGACGGGGCGAGTACAACCCCTACAATAATATGTACTCTCCTTCAAAGGGGCGAGTACAACCCAAATATAAATTTTATAGCACAAAAAGAAAAATATAAAATAATAAATTTTGATAAATTAAATCTCTCACAAATATACCAAGCTATCTAATTCAACAATGATCTCACAACTTATAAATGATCACTTTACAACTTAAAAATTTTGCAAGATAAAATGCTCACTTAATATTGATAAGAAATAATAAAATAAATATCTTAAAGTGATCTTACTAAGATGTTTATGTTATTACAATATGTAGACTAATATAAAAATGATTTCAAAATAAATTCACAATATTCTTTTGTACAATAAAATAAATTTCAGCAAGGAACAATTTATTTTATTTTAACAAAATAGATTATTTCAATTAATGCAATTGATCACAAAATACTTAAATAAAATTAATATATGATAGATTTAAGTAAACTAGTAAGCTTCTAATTAAAAAGAGAGATCTAGCAAATATGAAAATAATTTCAGCATAACAAATTAATTTGAAATGCTAAAATATACTTCTAAAATAGATCTAAGAATAAATTATCTTTCAAATAAAAATAATGAAGAAATATTTTAAGAAACCATAAGAAATTTGTAGGAAGATAAAAATTTCAACAAACTGAAATATATCCTACAAACTATCACAAGAGTTTTCACAAAAAAATGATTGAAGAAACTTTGATGTGAAAAACTTTAGACTTTGATTTCCAAAGACTAATCCTCTAAAAAGGATAAATTGAAAAGAATAAATAAATGGTGAAAATAGTATGAACAACTTAAAAAGGGATTAAGATCAAGAAAATAAACTCAAGTAATTTGAGAAAGCTTACTTAGTTGAAGATGTTGAAGCTTCCAAACCCTTGCAATATTTGGAGAAAACTTGGAAGGAAAATTTAAGAAATTTTCTCTTAGATTTGATGGAGGGATTTTGAATTTGAATGAGGAATGCCATGAAGAGAATGAGCTATTTATAAAGGTCATTTTGAATTATTTCAAAATATATATTATTCTAACATTATTTTATTATATAATTTAAAATTCAATAAAATATAATTTATATTAAAAATATTAAATTCAAGCAATTAAAATTTGCTATTCACATGGCAAGTCAAAATAATCAAATATGACCTTAATATATTCAAAGCATGTATATGCATTCATTATTAAAATCAACTAATGTTTGAAAAGTCATAATAAATTCAATTTAATCAAACGTATCATGTAACCTATCAAATTAAAGAAAAAAATCCAAGGAATCATTGGAGATGAAATCATATAAATTCCTGATTTAAATGAAAGGCTAAAATACAAAATTTCATATTTTGTTAATTTTGAAATATGACATTTAAATATTATGATATAATTTATATATAATCATACACATGTTAGTTATCATATAACCTTCAAATTAAATTAAAATATTTAATTATATTAAATAAATAAAATAATTACACTTTACTTCATAATTTATTATCATTTATTATTTTGACAATTCAAATACTATGTATGAAACATATAATTGAATGCTAATTAGATAGAGATTTATATAAATTGACCTCATTAAAATAATATGTTAAGTTGTGAGCAAATTGATTCATGCCAATGAGCTCATATGAATTTCTAAGATAGAGATGCATATAACCCAAAAATATATATCTTGAGCTTCACATTGTCCATTTTGATCTATCATTCATTCTTCTAGTCTTGTAATTTCCTCAAACATATTATGAGATGTATTGGATATGTAATTAGTAATTAATATATTTGAAATGCGTAAAAAATACATTAGAACATCTAAGCATTCATTTGTTATAATTAAAATTGATCAGATTGAACATGAGGCTCATTAAGCCAGCAAGACTACCCCTTTGGACTTGTAAATCTGAGACAGGTCAAGCCCAACATAGCTTTTTCTTAGTGGGTCCATCGCACGCCAACAAGGTCCATAACATAGCACACCAAATTAAGTTAAATCAATTAAAATCAAATGAAATATAAATCAAATTAATCATCAGGACTACTCTAGAGTTGAGGTAAGATCCCTAGTGGCACTCACTCAAGAGTCCTTAGTAGGGTTCATGTGTTGCTCATCCAAGATCACCCTAGCAATTTTTCCTCTTTGAAGCTACGCTTTCTTTCGATAGTTATACATTGAAAGACAACCCTTAGTCGAGTCCTACCTTATGGTGTAGACTATCCCTTTGGACTTATAAATCTAAGACGCCAAGTGCCCCTTCTGTGTCCATCGCATCACACAGTGGTCCATAATAAAATAAATTCAAAACCAACCTCCCCAGTGGAGTCAAATTATACATATTGAACAAACCAAATTTTTCCCTAGCGAGGCACAAATCAGATTAGCCTCCCCAGTGTAACCTAGATCTAAAGCAAACAAATTTAACCGAGTGTACATCCCTGACGGATATGCCTTCAATCTAGAACCATTCTCCTTAGTGGAGCCATAACAAGCTAAACCAACCTCCCTAGTGGAGTCTAATCAAACAAATCAAAGAAATCTAATCAAATTCTTATCCCAGTAGATAGCACAAACCTGCTTCCCTAGTGGAAGGTTCACATACCCAATCCCTAGCAGATATGCCTCCATATTAATTAAAATAAAACAAATTAAAATTAATTTGATCTTGATCCCCATCAAATTATAGATTCTCATCTCCAGCGGATACACACCCAAACTAATCATATTCACAATCAAAACTCAAATTCTTATCCCCATCAGATAGCTTGAACCTGTTTCCCAAGTGGAAGATTCATGTACTCAATCCTCAGCAGATTCCTTCTAGTCCTCTTATGCCCCTGACATAAAGAGAGCTGCATTGTACTAAGATCTAGATTTTATCTACCTTTCGGGTCTAGGTATAGATCACTTACATTATTTGTTGCAATCTTCTGGATGTTTTTGATCATTTCGGTCAATGGCAATACATGTGGTGTGCCTTGTCAGTTACACCACACCCTTTTGTCGACCTCACTTTTGGAGTGAGTTCTTAACCTCCTCTCCTTAGACTTAGGACTCTTCTAGACACTAAGATTTTCTTAGTCATAAGACACATCTAGTGATTAGGTGAACACTTAACCTAAGCATAGAGACTATGAAGTGTTAATCATAAGATTAGGCTATGCCTTAGGGCTTAAAGAAATTACCTATCCTATAACATAAACCCAATCTAAATGCACTTTCTCAAATCAAACCCAGATTCAATTCTCAAACCAAATCTTAAATTCAAATTCAAATTCCAAATCTAATTTCAAATTTGACTCTAAATGATTGAAACCCAAGATCGAATTCAAATCCTAAGACCCTTCCTAAGCCATATGACCCACATTCATAAGCTTAGCCAAAACTCCCTTTAGATCAAATCAAACTCAATTGATTTCTTTATAAATCAATTACTCCTTCATTTATACAAATCAAAATGAAATCCAAATTTAAATGACCAAAACTATATTGAAGATCAAATCCAAACTCAATCTAAGGCCTTTAAGCCAATTCTTTGGACTTAGCCAAATTCTATCCAAATCAAATCAAAACTAATAGATTTTCTCTTGAATCAATCATTTATTCAATCATTTATCCAAATATAAATAAAACCTACAATCATCAAACCTAACTTAGCCTTTTTGACTTAAAATTTTCAATTAAGCCAAAACTTATTGGACTCCAAATTGATTGCCGTTGAATTTATATTTCAATACAAAGCTCATATATAAGTTCAACTAAACTCGAATCAAACCAGAACCAAACCAATTGACCCACTTAGGTCCACTTGACCCAAAGTGACCTAAAGGACCCATTTGAGCCAACTTCCAATCCAACCCAAATTGGATTGAACCAAGCTCACCTAAACCTTCCACCATGATTGTTGATCACCCTAGGATGATCAATTGCAATCAATTGAGTCAAACTAAGTCAAGTTAGTCATTTGACCAAGTCAACCCTTAACTTAGATAAACCAAAACTAGCCAAAACTCATCCCACACTAAATTTATTAAAACTAATGATTTGAATCAACCCAAAATTAATATTTAAATATGACTTGATCACCAATTGAGCCAAACCAAGCCCAATTGGACACTTGATCCAAGTTGACCCAAATTTGCCTAAAGGACCAAATCAGGTCAAATCATGACTAACAAATTGAGCTAAAATCAATACGAATTTCATTCTAAACATTATTATTGAATCACTCAAAGTCATATAATTAAACCCAATTGGTCAACTTGACCCAACCTAGCCCAAATTAGCCTAAAGGGTCAATTTGGCCTAAATCCAAATTAATTCAAAACAAAGACCACATTCATCTTCAATTAGCTAATTGAACATGAATCAACCCATAACCCAAGCTAATTTGTCCAATTTTGGTCAAATTGGTCAACTTGACCCAATATGACCCATATGACACAAATTGAGCTAAATCCATTGAAACCAAGCCATGACCCATTGGGGGCTGATCAAACCCGACCCAAACTCATTTGGGATCAACCCAAAATTAACCCAACCCTTTTAAATCCCTCTTGGATCCTCCCCCACATAGGATTCCACCCAACCTCATTTAATTCTCTCCCATCACATGCACTTAACTCCTCCCCAATATTTACATTGAATAGAGCTGATTATATGGCAGCAAGTGATGACTTTGGAGCAAAAATCCAAAGTCTTTAATCAATCCATCATCCATCCCAACCACCCAAGCAAGATGACAATCAATTTGGAGCCAAAAAAGTTCAGAAAAGAGTGGATTTTTGGCCATTCTGAAAGGAGGGAGAAATGTGACTTTTGATCTCTTCCTCCCACCACCATTCAGTCCCAAAAAGCTCTCCAAAGCAAAAAAAAAAAAAAAAAAAACCCATCCCCACCTCTTTGAGCCATTCTTGAGCTCAAAAATATAAATAGTTATTTTTCCGACGAGGCGATGGTAAACATCAAAGAAGATGACGTTTTGAAGGGAGGCGAAGGTTAAAAATCATTCCAAAGGTTTCTCACATACCTAGGAGTTTGCTCGGATTTTCACCTCCACTAGAAACCATCCCCAATGAGGTAAATTTTGTCAAACTTTAGTCAGCCTTAGGATTTCACGCATTTTATGTTAATTTTCTTGCGATTTTAGAAATTTTTTCTAGATAATCTTGCATTTTTACTTTAAATCATCCCAATTAGAAAATAGAATTTTTCTGACAAGAATCGATACAAAAATGGGTCTATTTGGATATGTTTTCACTTAAAAATCCCATTTTTTCCTTAAAAAAGTTCACGAATACATCGGCTCCGTCGATCATCCCGGCCGTGGATCGGATGGCTCGGATCGCGCGTGGATCATGAACAGCCTTTGAATCACCCGATGATCCGATCATCCGATCGTACGTCGAATGACGCTTCGACGCCGACCGAGCCTCTATATCGCATCGATATAATCGGACCATCCGACGGGCGATCCCGAGTGAGCCATCGTCTTCCTCTGAGTTGATCGCTTTCATGCCTGGCACATCAATGCCGCGACGCTTTTTTTAATTTAAAAATTAATTTAAATCACCTGAAACTTCAAAAATTTATAAAAAATAAAATACTTAACCAAAAATTACAAACAAGAGCTAGTTGGATTTGTCTTTCCTGGTGAAATCCACCAAATCTAAAATCCCCAAATTTTACTAAGTATTTTGAGCTTAATTTGAGTTTTAGTGAAATTCAAATTTCATTAATTAAACCAAAAATATATGCAAAATTAAGTTGAAATTTTCAGGGATTGAAACTAAAGTTAAAGCACAACTATTTTAAAACTTTCAAGTGAAGAGGACTTCTAGATTGTGAGAATTAAATTTTGAAGTTCAAATAGTACATTTTAATAACATAAATCAAATAAAAATTCAGAAATTTACAAAAATCTTCAAAATGGCTTAAATCACTTCAATTGACATCTAGGACTCTTAAGAATATAATGTGACTTTCTGAATCATAATGAACCCCAAACAAACACTTAAGATTAAAATTTAATCAATTAAGGTGTTAATTAAAACATAATCTAAAAATAATTTAAATATCAAATCAAAATCAGAAATGAAATAACACTTTAACAATCATTAATCAAACCTCAAATCAAAAAAATATCATCCTTAGAGAAAATTAAATTAAATATGATTAAACCTATTTAAGCTAATAAAACTCAATTAAATGATTAAATCTTAAATCAAACTTAAAATTAAACAAATCAGAAACTTTAACATTCAAACCAATATAACTAAACCTACACTAAGCATAATCTAATCATAAACCTCTATGAGTATAAATAAATAACACTAATTAATCATTAAATAAACTAAAAAAAATCAAATTGATTAATAAACCAATTTGACATAATCATTTAATACTAATCGAATTAAGCCAAATAAAGTTAAAGTAAATTTAATTAACATATGATTAAATCACATCCACTTGGAATAAGATAATTAATTAGCCATTAAATATTTCAACCTAATAACTAAATCAAACATGTTAATGAAATCAAACAAACATAATAAATAAATTAAATCAAATAAAACACTAATCATAAATAATCAAAATTATTTGAAATGAAATAAACAATCAATTCACTTAATAACAATGATGGTAATAACAATAATCCTTTAATCAAATCAAACTTAAGTAAAACACTTAACTAAATCAAATCATTCACATGTGGGAAATTAAGTCATTAATTAAATAAATCTTTGATTAATCTAATGATTTAAAAAAAAGTTTAACTACCCTTAATCAAACCTAAATATTTAAACATTTAATTAATGCAAACTTAATGAATTAGTCTATCATCTTAATGAACCAAATTAATTTTATAAATCACATTAAATCAATTCAAATCAAACACTTAATTAATCTACTAATTAATTTGATCACACTTCTTAAATAAACTAATTAAGTCAATCATATTAATCATATTAACTTAAACTTAATCAAACATAAGTGCAATTAAATACTAATCAAAACCGAAATTAAACTTAAATTATTAAGTAATCAACTACATCATTAACCTAAACAAATATGAAATCAAATTGAAAATTAAACAAATCTTTATAATTATAAATACACTTAATTAAAAAATAATAATCACATTGAACCTAAACAAACCCATAGACTAATAAAGCTAATCAAATCAAATTAAATCAAATCAAATTAAATTAAGAAAAACCCTCATCAATTTAATATGCAATCAAATCAAATCTCATTCAACCTACTTAAATAAGATAAACTAATTAACTATCTAATATTTTAAATCAAAATGTAAACCAAACTTTGATAAACATGACAAATGGATGAGATTAAAAATAAAATCCTAATTACAAAGTCAAATTCAATTAAAATCAAAATAAAATTTTAATTAATCTAATATGATCAAACTACAAATAAATGAACCACAATCAAATCAAATAAACATGAAGTTAAGTCACATAACCATAATCAAAGAAAAGAATTAAATATTAATTTAAAAGGATATTGAACTATCAAGATTTAATTAAACCAAACCATCTATTCTAAAATTAATCAACCAAAAACACATGAATTTAAATAAACTTAAACTTCATTAGAGATCAAGGATATTGAATTATCAACATTTAATTAAACCAAAATATATATTCTAAAATTAATTAATAAAAAATACATGAATTTAAACAAACTTAAACTTCATTAGATATTAAGGATATTGAATTATCAAGATGTAATTAAACTAAAACATCAAAGTCAAAATCAATCAATCAAATACTTAAACAAACTCAAATTCTAAATTCTAAATCAAATCAAATAAATTAAATCGAATGAATTACACAAACTCAAATGGGCTAATTAAGATACTTAAGGACCTTAGTTAGACTCTTTAAAAATTAAGATGTAGAATATAGTGAGTTCTGTCTACAAATGGAATTCACTCTACTCTTCATTCTTGAAAACCTAAACATCATTTTAACCAGGAAAAAGTGAAATACAAAATAAAAAAAAAATCATTAAATCATTTAAATTGAAATCACCCAAAGGTAAAATCTAAACGAATTCAAACTCCAAATTGAAACTTAAACTAAAGAAGCCTTGTAAAGTCTTGCCACACAAGCCTTAAGCACACACATTAGTTTAGACTTCTAGTGCTAAGTTAGGTGTTGTATGATGTTATGTTTTATTTTGTGATGTAATATTTTAGACTGGATGTTAGGGTGTATGCCTCATAGACTGGATGGTAGGCCATTATTAGCCTAATCATATTTTCTAAAGAAGGTTGTGCTTAAGGGACCGCCATAATAAAAATATAAATACTTTTGGTGTGCAAGTTGCTTAGCCCCTAAGCATGACCCATGTTAGATTTGGGCTTACCCATGTGGGTGCTAAGTCCAAATTATTCATATAATTGTTTGGGTTGTCTGGTGTGTTTAGCTATTATTTATTTTGTAGGTGTAGCTAGATTTACTTTTCTTATTTTTGATGTAATTTTGCATTAGGAATTAGGATTAGTATTATGGGGGATTAGGATGAGAAATGGCCAAAAGGCTTAGTCCCTGGGGTGCCCTATGATGCCTTTAGAGCAAATCTAATCAAAAGAAAGAGAAGGAAGAAATGAAGAAAAGAAGACCCCAATATCATGCATTTTTTTTGTAATCTAGGTTTTATAAGGGTAGAGCTCGGCTACCTATTTTATTTTCTCTTTTTGGGGTGTCCAACAGAACCCGACCGCAGTGACCTTTTATCTTTTACGGTAGTCTATGAAATTGTTTGATGTTATGTTTAGACTATGCACTAGAACAACATGCTTTTCATAGTTTCTTTTTGATTCATGCTTGAATGTGTAGCCTGGATTGGGTAGGCTCTTAGGATAAAATTAATTTTTCTACCCCAATTAACAACTCATAATTAAAATTTAAAATAACTCATAACTTCACCATAAAGCCTAGAAATTAAATCAAGATAATAAAATTTTTAACGACTCCTTTCCTGGAGAATGAATGTATAATATCATGCATGTCATATTCTTCCACTCTTGTTAAGAGGGGGCTTCCATCTTTTCCAGAGAATGAAGGCTTAACTTATGAGAGCCTTTGATGGGAGAACACCCCTTTCTCTTTCAATTTGGCCCATAATCAAGTTCTCATGCATTTAGGCATACAAAATCCCATTGCCAGTGTCAAAATAAAGAGTCCAAAAGAATCAAATAAATTTGATAAAATTTGCATTAGATTAAGTCATGATTTCATACCACTCATGCTCTAGTCTCTTAGGGAGTGAGTTTAAGGACTTAATTTCTTCTCTAAATAAACAACAGCCTAGCCATCTTGCAAAGCATAAGACTTGCCAACATGGATTTAAGTGTAAGAGGAGTTAGTCGCCACCCCAAGGTAATAAGAATGGGGTGGTTTATTCTCTCTTATGGAGGTAAACCATATACCCATTTTCGCCTTTGATTTAGGTTGTGCTTCGGCCCTCGCCAAAGCTCCTAGCTTAGGATCCGAGGTAGCTATTTCCTTCAGGCTACAAGCATAAATCATTACCTCTTAAGCATTTCCACAATCTTAAGTTATGGAATTATAAGCCCTAGCAATCTAATAAAATGTCAACTCAAATAATTGACTCTCTTTAATTTCAAAAATATAAAGCCCAATTATAAGGTAGACTGGAATGCTCACTAAGTTTTCTAGTATCATGAGCATTTCCTACTTTCTCCCTTTGGATTCCAAAAATAAGTCTTCTCCTTGACCTATCCCATTTGATTTCTAAAATAGCCAATCCTTTGATAGTCTTAACCTTGAAATCTTTGGAGACCCTAATTATCTACTTTAATTGAGAATATTCTTAAAAAATTCTCATTATTTAGGATGTAATTAACTATGGGGGTTTGCCTCCATAGGGAACTTAATGAACCCAGCTTAAAATAAACCCTACTTTACTTTTCCATGTAAAGTAGGGGAAAGATCTCTGGTATATTCGAAGACTCATCATGCCTTAGGAGTCCTTATTTGGTGATTATGTCCATTTTAGGGTGGTGATTTCTATATTTTGAGGTAGTACATCATTCCTTATTATCATACCCGATCACTTCAATAAGTACCCCCTAGGATCTGCGTTGTGTCCCACATCTCAAAAATAAATGCCACAGTCTTATCTTAGATTTACAAATCCAAAGGGATAGTCTACCTGTCATGGGATAGAGTTAACCAACTTGAGGGATGCCTTTCGGTGTGCAACGGTCAAGTTAGAAAGAAAGCTTGTAGACTTACAACTTTTAAAAAAAAGAACCACAGGGATGATCAGTTAATAGCACAACAAATTGAACCTGACCTAAGGCTGCCTATCGATGTGCAATGGTCGTGCTGGAAAGAATGTGTGATAGACTTATATCTTCCAAAGGATGATCGCCGGGGTGACTCATTGGTGGCACAACAAGTTGAACCCAACCTAAGAGCGACTATTGAAAGAGTGGTGACCCAGAGACTTATCTCAACTCAAAGTAGTGAGGTGATTTTATAGGAGTTTTGCTCACAAAGATAGGATGTCGCTTGGAAAAGATGCTGGGGATTTTCCTCCTAATCCACAAGCAAGATATATATATATATATATATATATATATATATATATATATAAATGTGTGTGTGTGTTGTTATTATGTTTGTGTGGACCTTGTTGGTGTGTGAGGGATCACACTGAGAAGGAGCTTATATCAGTTTAGTCCTATCTCAGACTTATTAGACCAAGGGAGAATCTGCGCATCTGCAAGACAAATTCTCCAACCATAGGGGTGGCTACTAGAAAATGGGGACTGTCTAATCTAGAAGTAACTGGGTGTTGACCTTACTTTTGGAGTGAGCTTTCAACTTCTTCATCTTAGACATAGGACTCCTCTCAGACATTAAGAGTTTCTTAGTCTTAAGACACTTCTAGTGATTAGGTGAACACTTAACCTATCCCTAGAGACTTAGAAGAATTAGCCATAGGAATAGGTGATGCCTTAGGGGTGTTAAGAAAACTTGCCTACCCTATAGCTTAAACCTAATCCTTACTTTCTTCTTTCAAATCAAACTTCAAATCCAAATCAACTTCAAATCCATATCAACTTCAAATCCAAGTCAAACTTCAAACTCAAACCAATTCCAAATCAAATCTCAAATCAATTCTGACTTAATTGATTTTCTCAAACCTTAAATCAATTCCAAGATATTTTCTCAAATCATGAATCAATTCCAAATGATTAAAATTCATGCTCAATTCTAAATCCAAAATCTTTCCTAAGCCACTTTGACTTCATCTTATGGACTTAGTTCAAATCAAATCCATATCACTTTAAATTCAAAAGATTTTCTCATAACCCATTTATATTCTCATTTATATTCATAAATATAAATGAAATATAAATTAAAATGATCAAAACTAAATTCAAAACTCAAACCCAAATCTAACCTAAAACTAACCTATACCGTTTCAAGTCAAATTCTTGAACTTAGCCAAATCATCTTCAAATCAATCCAAACTTTTGGATTTTTCTCTTCAAACAATCAATCCTTCAATCATAAACCAAATTCAAACATAAACTTCAATCATCAAACCAAAACTAAATTCAAAACTCAAACCCAAATCAAACCCATGTTCATCCTTTGAACTTGAAATTATCAAATGAATCAAAACTCATTTGACTCCAAATCACTTGCAAATGGATTTATATTTCAATCATAAGTCCATATGTGATTTTAACCAAACTTGAATCAAACCTTGATCAAGTCAATTGACCTAAAGTGACCTAAAACACCTTTATGAGCCAAATTCTAATCCTACCCAAATTGGATTGAACTAAGCACATCTAAGCCTCACATTATAAGCAACAATCATCATAAGATGATTAATCACTCAAATTGGGTCAAACCAAGTCAAACCTAGCCTTTAACCAAGTCAACACTTAGCCCAAATGAAACCCAAACTAGCCAAAATCCACCATAGGCTAAATTGATTGAAACCAATTCATGATGACTGATTAGACTTGACTAAGTCATCATTTGAGCGAAACCTAGCCCAATTGGCCACTTGACCCAAGTCGACCCAAGTTGACCTAAAAAGTCAAAATGTGTCAAATCTTGATCTAAGCCAAATTGATTGCAACCAATGGGTCAAATTCATTCTAAATCACTTGTTAAACTTAACTGCCTCTTGCTAGACAACTTTGACCTTGACTCAACTTGACCTAAAAGGTCAAATCAAGCCAAAATTAAACTAAACCAAAATTGATTGAAACCAAAGCTTGCAAAATATTTCAAATGACCAACCAAGCCTAAACCATCCCATGACTAACAATTTAATGGGTCAAATTGGTCAACTTGACCCATTTGACCTAAGTGAACCCAAATGAACTAAAACCAAATATAAATCAAACTGAACCAAAGTAATAATACCAAAATATTTTAAATGATCATTTGAACTTGACCTAACCCATGGTTTGACCCAATTTGTCCAATTGGTCAACTTGACCCAAATTGACGTATTTGGACCTAAATGGGTCAACATGAGCCAAATGATATCAAATCAACACCAAATTCATTGAAAATTAGAACAACCCTTTTTTCAATCATATCAAATCTGCCTAAATCAAAATCAAAGCCAAATGACCATTTTACCCCTAGGACAAAAGGTAGCCTTTGACTAAATTCACTTGGAATTTGATCATATTCCAACTCAAAACCACTTGGTATCACCATTTGGACACCAAGGAGGGTGGTGCATGCGACCCAATGGGCTTGGGTCAGCCAAACCCAACCCAAAGCCAAAACTGACCCCTCCACTCAAATTTCTCCACATGGATCACCTCCTCCACTCATTCTAACCCATGTGCACCTCTACACTCCCACCCCTCTGCCAAATAGAACTACATGACACTTCTAACAACCTAAACAACCCATTCCATGAGATCAATTTGATCAAAATGGCAAAATGAGTTTTGGTCGTCTGATTCAAGTAGGGGGAGATATACTCTCCCTCATTCCATTCCAATTGAGTATACTTGCATTGATTGAGCCCTAGGAACCTAGAGGAAGCTCTCCAAGCTCTCCCAAGCATTTCCAAGCTCTCTCCATTTTTCTCCTTCTTAATTTTACTCAAGCCAAAATAGGGGAAGAAAACCAAAACTCAAACTCACACAATTCTCCATAGAATCTAAATTCCTCTTACAAGCACCATCAAGGGACCTAATCGAGCTCCCCCAAATCATTTCCTAAGCATCCAAGCCATGAGAAGGAGGAGTCTGATCAAAGCCGCAAGCCATTGAAGGGGAGCTTGGCCAATTGGAAGATCCACTTGATCTCAAACCTTCAAACCTTCAACAGGGCTTTGTCTCCACTAGACGAAGCTACCTCAATGGTTGGAAGCGCCGGTGATAGCCTTCGATGAGGTATGCCTCAAAATCGAGCTTAAGTTAGAAAATCTATTGTCCTTTTTAAGGGGAAGTGTAATCTGATTGCATTTCTACCATTGGATGTACTTCTCTTCTTACTTCTTGATGGTGTGGGTTGAATCCCTACACAATTCGAGCTCAAGTGAGCTCGGATCAAGCCATGGAGGATGAACGGTCTTCGTCTCCCATAGGCAAGGGCAGGGGTGAATTATGGACCGTCTATCATGTGTGTTTTGGATGGATGGTCCTGATTAAATTCTTTTGATCTGATGATTTAATCCTTCCGCTGGTTTAATCACGGCCATCCGATCCTGATCTGACCTAAGAAAAAGAGCATAGCAGCGCCATAGCTGATTTGATAACTTAAATAACCAATCATCTCATGCCACATGGAAAGCGCATGCCGCATTAGTAACCCACGTGGCATTGATTGGATTAGTTATATAATTAGGTTATTTAATGACCTATTAATCATAGAAACTTCAAACCTTTATAAATAAGTGTAGAAAAATCCAAAAAATGCAAACTCAACTTCATTTTAAAGATAATTCAAAGGGAAATGATATAAAATTAAGTTTAATTGATTTTGAGCAGTGATATTTACTCAATTTGAGTTTTATTGGAGATGTAATTATGTCAATTACTCCTTAATTATTTCAATAATTAATTCCAAACTCCTTAGGGTTAATTAGTGGGATGACTTCTACCTCCCATGATTTTCTTGGAATTTATTATTGGATTAATTTAGGGAATTGCTTGTTTCATCTCTAATCACTCTTTTAATCAATTAAATGATTAATTAACTTATTAAATGGTGATGAATTTATTAATTAAGCTTGTTAATCATCTTAAGGAGCAAGGATAGCTTAGGGAATGAGATTAGGATGCCTTTTCCAAATCTTTTTCCCTAAGTCTATTTCATTTGAATGAAGACTTAATTAATTTATAAATTGATTAATAATTTAATCATTTTACTAAATAGTTTAATTAACCAAACTCAAAACCAAAAATTAACCCAAAAATTGAATCACTTAATCAATCCCATTCTTGGGTAGATACTTTGGTGTGCAATAACCTAAGTGTCTTTTAAGTAAATCATATCCAACCCACATGTGTGGGAAGATTATAAAAGTACTTAATTAAACCCTTTAGCTTAATTAATCAATGATTGTGAGCCAATTGCTATTTGGCCCCTTTCTTTCTTAAGAGCACTGTTGATTTAAATTCCATGTGGTTGCGTATCATATGTTGGCTCATAATTATTGGGCTAATTATGTTAAGGTTGTGTAGGTGAGGGGGTTGAACTTAATTCACACCTTAACCTAAATAAAATATAAAATCAATCTAATGGTTCTAAAATTAAACTAAATTATTTTACATATGTGGAAAATGGGTTAGGACCAACAAACCTTTTCACATTTCCTAAAATCAAATCAAACTCAAAATTAAAATAAAATTTTTATAAACAATGTTGATTATCTTTAAATGATCTTATTTCATAGGATTGTCTTTAGGAATTAATTAGGGTGAATGGAATTACATGCTTACATCACTTTATTTCTTTCCAAGCATGCTAAATGTTGTGTGCCATATGAAAATAATGCATTCATATCTTTTGAAAAATCAAAATAAATGAATTATTTCCTTTATGTCAAATTGCATGTTTTGGCTAAAGTAAGAATATGAATTATTATTATCACTATTAAATCAAAAATTATTTTCAAAACTTATAAATCAAATACTACAAATGAATGTATGCTACTTATAAGTATTTATAAGCTTGCATGTGAATATAGCTTAAAATGTGCTTTATGTGACTTCATTTTCTTTTCTTAATATGGGTTTGTATAGGATTTGTAAAGTGTATAGTTCATTTGAAAAGAACATAACACTTGCTTGAATTTATCCCTATGCACTCCCATGTCATGAATCAAGAAGGATCTTTATATTGCACATATAAATTATAAACCAAAATCAAACAAACAAACAAAAATCTTTTGCATGATTCTTCATCCATTCATTTTCTTTTTTCCATACACATGTATTTAAGAAAAGTGGTATATTAGTCTGGACATCCCGGGGTTGCGAGGCTTTAAGTAGCCCTAAGAAGGTCTTGTACCTTGTACCCCCTGTAGAAAATAATGGCATACTCACTTATGTCTTTCATACATGTAAATGTGCATTTGATTAATGGATAAAAGAATCCCTCTCTTTTCTACTTAACAAAATCATGCATCATGAAACATCCAAATTTTTTTAAGCAACATCTCTTAGCATTCATTATTAAGGTGTGCTTAATATTTGCATTGCATGTATAGATATGCTTAGGTATTTAGAGCAAATCTAAACTTAGGATTATTTAAAACACATAATAAAACATTCACTAAGGAAAAAAAATCATTAATGAATCTACCTTGGAAATTACTTAAGGTATGGAGGAAAGAAAAGTTCCCTTCTCTTTTCCTCTCTTTACAACAATTAGTAATTGAGTGTAGGTTGATTCAAACTAAATAAAACCATCAAATAAAATTAACAAATCAACTAAATCACTTAAATGAAACCACCCTCTTAGTTGAATCCTTCACACTTAGAAAATTCTAACCTTAAAGCCTAGCTAAGACATACCACACAAGCTTTAGATGACACACACATTAGGCTAAGTCACCATTTCTAGCTCTATGTTAGGCTGGTGCATGGTTTGATGCGTTATTTTATTGTATGATGTGATGTATTAGTTTGTATGTTATGGTGTATGTGCGTAGACTGAATGATTGGATGATCTTAGTTTAATCATTATCTTTTGTAGGGGATTGTGCTTAAGGGGTGTTGTAATAAAATAAATAAATACTTTTGCTATGCAAGTTGCTTATACCCCTAAGCATAATCCAAAATATGCCAAGTGGACTTGGTTACCCATGTGTGGGGTGATAAGTCCAATTTATTCATATACATGCTTGGGATTGTGTGGTTTGTTTAGCTAATCTCTATTTTACAGATTTTAGTTAAATTTACTTTTCCCATTTTCATGTAATTTTATAATTAAGATTTGGAATGAATGTTATGGGAGATTAGGATGAACATTGGTCATAAGACTATGTCTTATGCACCATGTGAAGCCTTTGGAGTAACCACATCCCAGCCAACCAAAAGAAGAAGGAGGAAAAAAGAAAGAAGAAAGAAGAAAGAAGAAAAAAAGAAGAAGAAATGAAGAAATGAAGAATGAAGACCCCCATAACATGAATTTGTTTTTTATTATAATTAATTCATTTGTAATCTGGGTTGTATAAGGGTAGAGCTTGGCTACCCAATTTCTTTTCGGGTTTGTGTGGTGGAGCCTAACCACAATTGCCTTTTATTCTTTTATGTTAATTTTATAACTTATTTGATGTTTGTTTAGCTTGTGCATTAAGATGAAATTTTTTTCTTAGTTTCTTCCTTGCTTTGATGAATGGCCTGGATGCAATTACTCTCTTAGGGAAATTAAATTTTTTATCCAATTGATCAACTCAAAATTAAAAAATTAATAACTCATAACCTCACCTAAAGCCTAGGTTATAAATCAAGATAAAAGATTTAGCAACCCCTTAGCTGGATGTTGCATGTTTCACATCATGCATAAAAAGCATCTTGCTTTAGTCTTGCATATGGAGGGCTTCCACCCTTGCCAGGGAACTTGGCTTGACCTTTGAGAGCCATGGTGGAAATACACCTCCTTCTTGCTGATTTTGGCCCATAACTAATTTCTCATGCATTAGGCATATGAATCCCATAACCCGTGTCAAATAAAATGTCCAAAAATGAAAATATAATATAACAAAAATTTGCGTTAGATTTAAGTCATTTATCTATGCACTACATGATCTAGTCTCTTAAGGAGTGTGTTTAAGTACTTAATCTCTTTCTAAATAAATAACAGTCTAGCTAACTTGCAAAAGCATATGACTTGCCTACATATATTTAAAATTGTAGGAGGACTTAGTTGGCAGCCACCCCTAGGTGGTTGTAAGTCCAACAGTCGGGTGGTTTATCCTCTCTTATGGAGGTAAACCAAATACCCATTTTTTCCATAGATTTAGGTCATGCTTTGGCCCTTGCCAAAGCTCCCTAAATTTAGGTTTTGAGGTTGATGTTTCTCTTTGTAGGTGCAAGCATAAATCCTCACCTCTTAGGCATTTCCATGATCTTGTATCATGGAATTGAAAGTCTTAGATTTTTAATAAAAATTTAACTCAAACAAATAATTCTCTTCAAATTCAAAAATATAAAGCCCAACCATAGGATAGTTTGGGATGCTTACTAGGCTTTCTAGTATCATAAGCATCCTTTGTTTATCTCCCTTTGGTTTCGATAATAACTCTCTCCTCTTGATCAATCCTATTTGATCTTCCAAAAATAAACCAATTGATTGAAAGTCCTATCTTTGAAATCTTTGGAGATAATGATCATTTACCATAATCGAGAGTATTCTTAAGGAATCTCATTCCTTAAGATGTAAATAACTATGGGGGCTTACCTCCATAAGAAACTTAATGAACCCAGTTTAATATAAACCCTACTTTACTTTTCCATGTAAAGTAGGGGAAGGATCTCTGGTACATCTGAAGACCCATTGTCCTTAGGAGTCCTTATTAAGGTGATTAAGTCCATTGTAGGATGGTGACTTCTATCTCGTGAGATAGTACATCATTCCTCAGTATCATACCCGATCACCCTAATAAGAACATCTGCGGATCTATGTGGTGTCCAATAAAGAAGAGTTTATTTTTGGCTTCATTTAATTCATTTTTAAATGAAGATAAGAATAATAAAATAAAAATAATTCACTACATAGGGGTAGTGTCTAAATTGGGTCGCTAAGGATGTGATCCAAATATAGTTCCCATAGGGGGGGTGCCACTAGGGGCTTTATCCAGAACCCTGTAAAAGAAAGTCTATATGTATATGGTGGCCAACTCAAAGAGAAAGTGTAGCAGTCTTACATCTGTCAAGAGTGGTGTATCCATCGGGTGGGTCGCTGTCAACATAGCGAACACCAACCAACCTAAGATGCCCATCAGTATGTAATAATCAATCTAGAAAGAGGGCACATAGACTTACATCTCCCTAAAGCGAAATTGATTGTCGGGATAGTTTGTCTTCAGCTCAACAAATGCTATCTGACCTAAGGTGACTACTAAGTAGGGACTCACAAAGAAGGACTGGACCCAAAATTGAAGTAGTCAGGGGGAAAGGAGCCACTGGGGGACTTATCTTAATCCTCAAATTGACCAAATTAGTTCACGATGGCTAGTTCAAGAAGAAGACGTAGTGGGCTTACATCTTTCTTGAATGAAGCCAATATGAGGGTAGCTTACCGTCCACGCAGTAGAGCCTACCATGCTAACAAGGTGCTCATCAGTGTACAATGATCAAATTAGGAAAGAAAGCGTAGCAAACTTACATCTTTCTGAATAAAAAACCACTGGGGTGACGCACTAGCAGGGTAGCAAGTCAGCCCGACCTAGAGAAGCTAATGAGTGAGTTTTGCAAGGGGCTTGCTCCCACATCAAAATAGCTCGAGGCAAAGATATATGTTTGTGTGTTTATCACATATACTCAATCAAGTCAGTTCATGATGGCTAATTTAAGAAGAAGGCATAGCAGACTTACATTCTCTTAAATGGAGCTCACATGAGGGTAGCTTACCGACCGTGTAGTAAGGCCTATCATGCTAACAAGGCACTCATCAGTGTGCAGCTATTAAGTCAGGAAAGAAAGCGTAGTAGACTTACATCTTCCTGTATAAAGAACCACTGGGGTGACACACTAGCAATGTAGCATGTCATCCTGACCTAGAGTAGCTAATGACTGAGTGCCACAGGGGGCTTTCTCCCACATCAAAATAGCCCGAGACAAAAGATATGTGTTTATTTTATATGTGGTTATGTGCAGTTTGTGTTGGAGTTCTGTTGTTAAAGGATAGGATGCCGCTTGGGTTTCTTACACCAACCTAAACACATCGTCACAGATTTGCAACAAAGATATTTTAAACAACTATGAAGAGATGGAATTTGAAATAAAAATAATTTTTATTGATAATTATTTTCAAACATGATTTATGGATAATATTTCTTTAGGTCGAGCCCATTGATTGGAAGCATAGGGCGCGCTCCCTTAAAATTTATAAGCTGATAGGATCCTCCTTGGTAGGCCTTTTCTATGGTGAAAGGGCCTTCCTAAGTGGGTTCAAACTTGCCTCCCATCTTTCGACGGGCAACAATTGGTCTCGTTAGAACTAAAATAAGCTCTCCTACTTGAAAAGCTCTAAGGTGGACCAACTTGTTATGAGCTTGAATTATTTTGGCTTTATACAACTCAAGGTTTTGGCATGCCCGGAGGTGTCTCTCCTCCAAAACTTTGAGCTCTGCTAACCATAACTTGGCATTCTGCTCCACTATGATTTTACTACCCACACTTATCCTTAATGATGGGAGTTGGACTTCTAAAGGTAGAATTGCTTCAAACCCATACACTAAGGAGAATGGGGTAGATTGAGTTGGAATCCTGCATATGGGGAGGTAAGCCCACAAGGCTTCAACTAACTGCTCACGCCACGGCCGCTTGTTATCGTCAAGTGTCTTCTTTAATATATGGATGGGAATTTTGTTGAAGACTTCTACTAAACCGTTTATCCTCGAGTAGTAGATGGTGGAATATCTCCAATCTATGTTGTATTTCTGGGTAAAGCTGTTGATTTTAGTGCTCTTGAATACAGTAGCATTATCGTATATAATTCATCGAGGCACCCCGAACCTATATACGATATGGTTCCTAAAAAACTGAAGCACATGCTGAGCTGTGACCTCTTTGAGTGGGATTACCTCGGCCCACTTGAAAAAGTAGTCGGTGGCAGCTAAAATGAACCAATGACCCTTGAAAGAAGGAGGATCAATCGGACACACTATGTTGGTACCTGTTGACCACATTTTTAGGATGAGCTCTCAACGCCTCCATCTTAGACATAGGACTCCTCTTAGACTTTAAGAGATCCTTAGTCTTAAGACGCATCTAGTGATTAAGTGGACACTTAACCTAACCCTAGATACTTAGAAGGTTTAGCCATAGGAATAGGTTATGCCTTAGGATTGTTAAGAAAATTTGCCTACCCTATAGCTTGAACCAACTCCTCACTTCCTTCTTTTAAGTCTTCAAATCAACTCCAAACTCATATCAACTTCAACTCCAAATCAAACCTTGAATCAATTTCAATGGATTTTTTCAAATCATGGATTAATTCCAAAGAATCGAAACCCATGATTGAAATCCAAATTCAAGTTCCAAAAAGCTTTCCTAAGCCCTTTGATTCTATCTTATGGACTTAGCTCAAATCAAATCAAAATAAATTCAAATTTAAGAAATTTTCTCATAACCCACTTATATTATCATTTGTATTTACATATGTAATTGAAATATAAATTTAAATCAATCAAACTGAATCCAAAACTCAAATTCAAATTCCAAAAAATCTTTCTTAAGCCCTTTGACTCTATCTTACAGACTTAGCTCAAATCAAATCCAAATCAATTCAAATTAAAGAAATTTTTTCATAATCCATTTAAATTCTCATTTATATTCACAAATATAAATGAAATACAAATTCAAATATCCAAAACCAAAATCAAAACTCAAACTCAAATTCAACCAAAATCCAACCAAAATCTGACCTAAGTCTTTCAAGCCAAATTCTTGAACTTAGCCAAATCAAACTCAAATCAAGCCAAACCCTTGATTTTTCTTCATGATTTAATCTATCCTTCAATCATGAATCCAAATATAAACATAAAATTCAATCCTCAAACCAAAAGTAAATTCAAAAATCAAACCCAAGTTAAACTCATGTTCACCCTTTTGAACTTGAAATTGTCAAATGAGTCAAAACCCATTTGACTTTAAATCACTTGCAAATGAATTTATATTTCAATCATAAGTCCATATGTGAGTTCAACCAAACTTGAATCAAGCCTTGATCAAGCCAAATAAACACAATTGGCTCACTTAACTCAAAGTAGCCAATTTGACCTACATTAATCAAAATTCAACTCAATCCAAATTAAAGTAAATTAAGACAATCCAAACTTCATGTCATGTCTATTGGTCATCATAGGTTAATCAATTGTCATGAATTAGTTCAAACCAAGCCAATCTAGCCCATTGACCAAGTCAACCCTTTAACCCACATGAACCTAAATTAGCCAAATTGTAACCTAAATCAAATTGATTGCAACCAATGGCTCAAGTTCACTCCAAATTGATTACTGAACTTGACCAAAGCCTCAATTAAACCCATTTTGACCAATTGGCTTACTAAACCCAACCTATCCAAATTGACCATGAACCCAACTTGACCTAAAAGGTCAAATCAAGCCAAAATCAAATATAAACCAAATTGATTGGAAATAAAGATACCAATACATTACAAATGATCAACCAAACCCAAACTAAGCCATGATTCAAGCCAATTTGGTCAATTAGGTCAAATCAGTCAACTTAGCCCAAATTGACCTAAAGAATCAAATTGGCCAAACTCTAAATTAATTCCAAAATAAACTAATTCATTGGTAGTCCTACCTATTAAAATCTTTAGAGACAATGATCATTTATTTTAATCGAGAGTATTCCTAAGGAATCCCCTTTCCTTAGGATGTAATTAATTATGGGGGCTTGCCCCTGTAGGGAACTTAATGAACATGGTTTAAAATAAACCTTACTTTACTTTTTCATGTAAGGTAGGGGAAGAATCTCTCATATATATGCAGACCCAGAGTCCTTAGGAGTCCATATTGAGGTGATTAGGTCCATTGTAGGGTGGTGACTTCTATCTTTCGAGATAGTACACCTCTCCTCAATGTCATACCCGATCAACCTAATAAGAACATCTGTGGATCTCTGTGGTGTCCAAACCAAATTTATTGAATGAAAGTTTAATTTTTAATCAAAATCAACAATCATATCTTCCAAAAGCACAAATGAACAATTCCAATCAATATGCTCAAATTTATTGAATGAAAGTTTTCATTTTCAATCAAAATCAACAATCATATTTTCCAAAAGCACACATGAATATCTCCATTCAATATACTCAATTTACTGAATGAAGATTTCATTTTAAAATAAGAAACAACAATCATCTTTTCAAAAATAAAATCAATAAACACCTTTTCAAAAATCAAAATTAACAACCATCTTTCCAAAATTAAAATAACATTTGGAATCTTCATTTAGCATACCCAAAATTGCTAAGTGAAGATCCTATTTTCAAAATAAAATCAATAAACAACTTTTCACAGCATAAAACAACATTTGGATCTTTCATTTAGCATACCCAAATTTGCTAAGTGAAAATCCTTTTTTTCAAAAATAAACCATATTTGAATTTCCTTAGCATACCTAAATTTGCTAAGGTTCCTCTCGTCAAAATAATCAAAATGAAACACATTTGGATTTCCTTAGCATACCTAAATTTGCTAATAATACTCTTTTCAACAAAATCAAAACAAAAGCACACTTGGATCTCCTATTTAGCACACCTAAATTTGCTAAGTAGAAATGCTCTTTCCAAAAAAAAAAAAAATCAAAAGAACAAAATCAATCACATTGGATCCTTTATTTAGCATACCTAAATTTGCTAAGTAAAGATCCTCTTTTCCAAAAAATAATGAAACATTTGGATTCTTCATTTAGCATACCCAAATTTGCCAAGTAAAGATTTCATTCTCAAAATTCACATGATTCACACAAAACAAAATAAACAAAGAAACAAAAAGAAGAAATCATTTTCAAACACCTAACTTAGCATTCCCAAATTTGCTAAGTGTGTGTATTCCAAAATATCAAATCAAAAATAAAACCAATTGACCCTTACTTTAACATACTCAAATTTGTTAAAGGGAACGGTCCTCAAATCAAAATCTAATTTCAAACATGAACCTATGGAAGCATCTTTCTAAAAATATTTGAATCCACTTTTCAACATACCCAAATTTATTATAGTTGGATTCATACTCAAAAATTCCTCTTTCCAATCAAATTCTAAATTTTTTTCTACTTCCTTTTGAACCCCACTTAACACTTCTAAGATTTTGGATGTGGGTTCAAATTTTGAACTTTAAATTCAAAAATAAATAAAATAGAAATCTGATCCAAGCTCGTTTCTTATATTGTAGATTCTCAGCATCAATCACAGTTATAGCTACAGTTCAATCTTTGAATTTTTGCAGTTGATTCGAAATGGCAGGCTCATAAAACTTTGTGTTCACTTTCCCACAGGGCATGGACTTGGCCTTGGATCAGGCCAATATCCCCCGAGCTGATCATGTCCACCTTATCCATTTCGGCAGAGGATTTGAGGGAGTAAAGATCACCTGTGAGGGCACTCCCCTCACAACTATCAGTAGGACTGTGGTGGTCAAGCCGAAGCCGGTCATCCAAATCGATCTACTCATGGATTTTAACCTCCCCTCATTAAGGAAAAAGGGTAGTCCCACCGGTTGGCCAAGGCCTCGCACCATGGTTTCCCCACGCTTGATGGGCTTGTACCCACTCTTTGGCACCCTCTAAGGGTAAGGCTCCTCTGATTCCAAAGATTGCCTCCCTAGCCTTTGAGGTTGGGTCTAGTTCTTACTCTACTCATCCTGGTTGGACATAGAGGAGAAATAAAATTCACATGATCAAGCGGTATCATACCAGGATTGCCAGGGAGATGGAGGCTACTATGCGGTCAGTAGTAGAGGCAGTACTACTTTGATCATCTCACTGGTTATAGCGAACCAGTTTCATCCTCTCTCTAGGTCAGATAAAGAAGATTATAAGAGAATTCCTTCTTCAAATTCACCTGGTTCGGATCGCCCTCGTTTTCAGTAGGAGATCGCATGCCGACCTCCGTCGTCTTATGCCAGTTGGCGAGTTTATGACGTTAGTCGGAGCTCAATTTGATCTGAGATCCATCATCCCCCATAGCGTGGGGAAACAACTTTGACAGGAGAGGGCCAGAGAGGCCCATACATCTGTTCATATCACTAGTAGGGAGAGGCGGAGGTTCAGTCGCCAGTCGGCAACTTCTGCACTCGTCGATTTTCTAGCTCGACGTGCTACCCGCACAGACCATATAGATAGCATCCTGCTTACCAGGACTGCTCATCACACGAGGATAGCTCCTATTCATAGAGAGTCAATGGTGTCTCCACCATACCACTCTACCCCCATTTATCGTTACTTGTTCAAATCACACCATCTCCAATTCCACAGAAGGCCATGAAGGCCATATCCGGGGAGAAGCATACCCTATTGGTGACCCAACTATGCTGAGGGATCCTACTCCATCTACATAGCCTACTGTGGCGAGGCCGAGCTCTTCCGCTCGACCTTTTGGCCCAGTGGTGGTGCGGAGGGTGTGGCGACCCCGAAGCATAGTGGTCATCCCTTCACCAACACCACCAGTTCAATAGGACATGGAGATGGTGGCAGTTATTGCAGAGGGAGCAGATAATAGCCCAGTTGTACCGATGATAGTAGAACCTCCTAGAAGTGTCACCCCTTTCAGAGTTAGTGGCAAACAGGAGTGTGTCTCTTATAGTGAGTACAGTCCTCATAGGATTGATTCTCTGGCAGCAGGTGAGGTCCAGTGCCTCTCAGTATATGATAGTGATCACACTGGTCAGCCAAAAACATTTGTTCCCATTCAGATTGATCATTCTCTCAAGGAGATAATAGCACATTATCTTGTAGAGAAGAAGGAGATTTTGGGGTATTATTGGTCAGATGAGAAGAAGATCAGCTTTGATCCCAATGAAGATGATTTTTAGGAGACTCAGTAGGGGTTTTCATGGTAGATACCAGGGGATCGCTCCTTAGAGGGCATCAGACTATGGAAGGTGTTAAGCCCAAACAGGAAGACACAGCCCACTTGACCCAACACCTCCTAGCATAAATTAAACAAAAGGATGAAAGGATAGAAAGGATGGAGAAGAGGCTTAAGGATCTGTTAACAACTATCTTAGCATGTAACCAAGTGAGTTCATCTACCACAGTTGAGACTAGTCAGCTAGAGTTGGTGCATGTCTTGGACCCAGCCAAGACTTTACCTCTAGTAGAGCAAGGTAACACCAACATATATAGGAAGGTAGTGGATAGTACCTCCATACAGAAAAAAGACATCAAGTCCATGGTTGAGCGGTAGGTAAAGGAAGCATTGGCACAACCCTGAGGAGGATCATCAATTTGAAAGGGTAGAGCCAACCCGGAGGAATTTGATGCAATCCAATATCCTAAGGGTTTCATGTGACCTTCCTTCAAGAGTTTTGATGGCAGTGGAAACTTGAGGCAGCACATCACGCATTTCAGAGCTAGTTATTGCAATGTTGGTGGCAGTGATGCTTTACTCTTTTGTCTCTTCGTTAGTAGCTTAGCAGGGATAGGTTTTGATTGGTATGCTAAACTTCCCAATAGTTTAGTAAAGACTTTTGCTGAGTTGGAGCAACTCTTCATCAAGAGGTTTACTGGAGCTCAGCAAAGGGTCACTGTTGACGATTTCATTATGGCTCAAAAACCATGGTGAGTCCCTTATTTATTACATTCTTAGATGGCATAATTTGAGTATAAAATATGAACCAAATCTGTCTGAATAGCAAGCCATCGAGATTCTGCTTAATAATATCCATGGCCTGGTCGCCTTCATGCTCAAAGGTTTCACCATCAAAACTTTTGAGAAATTAATCAATAAGGTGACTAGCTTGCAAGGAGAAGCCAAACAATTATCTTCTCCAGATCTACCAACAAATCCAAAGTCATAGAAGATATATGAGAAGAAGCCCGGGGTAGTGATAGTAGTAGATAAGGGGAAACAACTGGCCAGAGAATAGTTTGAGAGACCTCGTGCTACATAGCCATCGCTTCTGCCTCTTCTACCACCATCGAGGCAGCCCTATCGGTCGCCACAATAGCCTCCTCCTTAGTCACATCATCAGCAGCTGTTGTACACATACCCACCGCTAGGTAGCTACCATCCACCTACTCTTATGGATAAACTAAACAAACCATATTTATTTAAGAGGGAGGTAGTTAGAAAAATCTTTAAGAATCTCTTAAAGAAACCTGACTTTCAGCTACCTGAACCTAGAAGGCCGGAGGAAGTGGGCAAAAGCAATGAGCCTAACTTTTTCCCCTACCACCGCATACTAGGTCATGTTTTGGAGGATTGCTTTATATTCAAGGACTAGCTTGAACATAGCTTCAAGACAGGTGCTATAATTATCTCAAAGGAATATCTTGTGAAACAATCATCCAGTTCCATTAGGATAATCCTTGGGGATGATTGTGATCCTTCCAAAATCAAGAAAGGTTGGGATATCTCCTCATCCAAAACCTATAAGAAAATTATCTCCAAGATCAATAAACTTTCCTTGCAGGTTCCTGAGTCAGCTCAAACCTCCAACATCAAGGAAGGTTTGCAAGTTGCCAGTGCAAACTTGAGGAAAAGGGGAGCTAAGCAGTAGTAGCAACAGCAGCAGCATGTGTCGGCCCAAGATAGCCCAGTAGTGTAACCACCGACCGAGTCTAGCCTCTATCTACGATTACAGCTACCACATTGGTGACTTTCTCTACTTCAGCTAGTTTTTCTTCTTCTACTAGTAGAACTCTTGTATCGGCAGATAAGGGCATCAAATCCCTTACCCCTCTTACTTTACATAATTTTAACTTTGTACCTCCTATCAAATCCAAGAAATTAAAGAATGAAGCTAGCTTGAATTACATATGTGTCACTTCTGATGGGTTGTCTACTTCTATTCTTAATGATAACTCTTCAAGCAAAAATAACTATAATAATTTCAATCTTTCTCTTTTTGATTCAGAGTTGGATTTTCCTACTCTGAATATTACGGGTTCATCTCTTAAGATAGACTTGGAATCATCTGATTTTGAGGGTACCATTAGAGAGGCTGCATGTGAGCTTGACATGCAGGTAGAATCTTCAATTACTCTACCATAAGAGATCACCAAAGTTAACCTCCGTAGTGACAATATTCTACCTCCTAGAGCACCTCAAGATAGAGGGAAACAAGTCATTGGTTCAGAAGATCGAGAAGCCCCTCTACAGGAGCTCCACCATTGGATATGCTTGTGGAGGATTAGCCCAAGGTGGACTATAATGTCCTCTCTCACCTAAGAAATTTGTCTTCTAAGCTAAGTATATACGATGCCCTTGTCTTATCCAAAGAGATGAGGGAATCATTAATCAAGGATCTCCTTGATCTTGAGATATGCTTAGCTTAGTTGACTAGTATTGGTGACAAGGCACATTACATAAAAGAAGCCCAGGGGATCACTTTCACAGAAGAAGATCTTCTTCTGGGGGACTTGGAGCACAACCGTCTCGTCTACATCATAGTTGACATGGAAAAATTCAGACTTTCTAGAGTTCTCATCAATTTAGGTGCATTAGTGAACATTATGACTCTAAAGACCCTTACCTATTTAAAGATCGACATCTTAGCACTTATCAAAAATGATGCCAAGTTCAAGTGGGATAATAAGTGCCAGCATGCCTCTGAAGATATCAAGCAATATTTGGTGAAGCTGCCAGTTCTAACAGCCCCTATCCTGGGCAGGCCACTCATCCTCTACACTGCTTCATTGGATGACTGTCTTGGTGCTCTGTTGGCCCAAGCCAATGATGAAGGGAAGAAGAGCGCCCTCTACTACCTTAGCCATCGTCTAATTCCTTCTGAAGCAAACTATCTACCTATTGAGAAATATTGCCTAGCTTTGATCTTTTCCTCCCAAAAGCTACAACATTATATGCTTTCTCATAAGATGAACTTAATTTCCAGAGCCAATCCACTACAGTATCTCATGACATAGCCAATGCTATCTAGAATTTTGGCATGATGGTCCACGATCCTCTCACAGATTGATATCACATTTGTAGCCCTAAGTGCGGTGAAAGGACAAGCACCAACAGATTTCTTAGCAGTACATCCACTTCCTGTTGACTCCCGACTTAATGACGATCTCCCTGACGAACAAATCATGAACTTAGGGGAGGTTAACAACTGCCATTGGAAGTGTTATTTTGATGGTGCAGCTTCTTTTCATAAAGAGGAAGCACCATGATCTACTCTTTTAGGAAAGGCAGGGGTAAGAATAGTTCTCCTAACTCTAAATCATGATGTGATGAGATTCTCATACTATCTTTCTAACCCCTGCACCAATAATGAAGCTGAGTATGAGACTTTGATTGTCAGTCTAGAGTTAGCAATCATAGTGTGTGTTAAGAGCATCAACACCTTGGGGATTCTCATATGATCATCAATCAGATTATCGGGTCCTACAAGGTTCTCAAACACAAGCTTCTTCATTACCATGAGTATACCATGAAGCTATTGGCCCAAATCACCGAAGTCACCATCTACAAGATTCCTCGAGTAGAGAACACAGTAGCAGATGCTTTGGCCAAACTTTCTAATCAATTGGTATGTCTAGAAGATGAGTCCATTCCAATAAGAGTCCAAAATAGACAAGTCCTATCCCTTATTGATGCTGAACTCATCGAAAGACTTTCTCTTGAAAGGGAGGTTGTCATTGCCTATAAGGACAATGAGCTAGATTGGAGGCAACCATTTATAGACTATTTGATCATCAACAAATTACCTCAAGAAAAGTCACAAGCCCATCAAGTGAAATAGAGAGCTCTCACCTATGCTCTCATTGATGACACTCTATACCGACGGTTCTTTGATCAAATATGATTATGTTGTTTAGATAAACATGAAGCCCGTGGCATTGTAATCGAGGTACATTTAGGTCTATGTGGATCACATCAACCTGGTCTGAAGATGAAGACGATGATCAAGAGACTAGGATACTACTGGCCTTTGATGATTATAGACTACATGGATGTAGCTAGGATATGCCATAAGTGTCAGGTATATGGTGTGGTCTTACATCAACCACCCAAAATTCTACACCCTACATTGGCCTCATGGCCTTTTGAGTGTTGGGATACTGACATTGTGGGTCCGATCAATCCTCCTTCTTCCAAGGGTCATCATTTCATCTTAGCTGCAACCGACTACTTTTCCAAATGGGCAAAGGTAATCTCACTCAAAGAGGTCACATCATAGCATGTACTTCAATTTTTTAGGAAGCATATTATATATAAGTTTGAGGTGCCTCGATGAATTATATCCAATAATGGTACTACATTCAAAAACACCAACATCAACAACTTTGCCAGAAGACATGGTATAGATTGGAGATACTACTCCATCTACTATCCCAAAGCAAATGGCTTAGCTAAAGCATTCAATAAAACTCTCATCCAAATACTAAAGAAGACTCTTGATGATAATAAGTGGCAGTTGAATGAGTAGTTGGTTGAAGCCTTGTGGGCATACCGCACCACATACTGAACTTCAACATAATCTACCCCATTTTTCCTTAGTGTATGGGTCCGAAGTCATTCTACCTTTAAAAGTTCAACTCCCATCACTAAGGATAGCATTGGGTAGCAAGATCACTATAGAACAGACTGCAAAGTTATGGTTAGAAGAGCTTGAAGGTTTGGAGGAGAGTAGCCTACGGGCATGCCAGAACCTCAAGTTGTACAAGGCCAAAATGATTCAAGCTCACAACAACCTAGTCTTCCCTAGGTCTTTCCAAGTAAGAGAACTTTTGTTAGCCCTAAGGAGACCAATTGTTGCCCGTCGAAAGATGGGAGGTAAGTTTGAACCCACTTGGGAAGGCCCATATGTCATAGAGAAGGCCTACCAAGGAGGATCTTATCAGCTTATTGATTGTAAAGGGGAACACCCGATGCTTCCAATTAATAGGATCTATTTGAAGAAATATTACCCATAAAAATCATGTTTGAAAATAATTCTATCAGTCAATAAAAATCTGATTCCATTTCATCAAAATCTTCTCTTCTTTCAAAGTGTTGTTTGCATGTCTTGTGAACCCGCCATGACGTGTTTAAGATAGGTGTAAGAGTCCCCGTAGGCATGCTATCCTTCTTCACAACACAAATACAATCTCACAGCATTACTAGAATAGGTGCAAGAAAACTCGAGAGGCATCCTATTTTGATTAGCACAACTAAGTTAGGTGTAAGAGAACCCAAGCCACATTATTTCTTAGTCAGAATTCCCAGTTACACAGACCATTTCATCAAATTCCCCAAGCACATTTAAGGTAGGTGTGAGAGAACCCAAGAGGCGTCCTATCCCCTTTAACACAAATACAAGAACAAGCATAAATCTTTTATCTCAAGCTATTTTTATGTGGGAGCAAGCCCCCTATGCCACTCACTCATTAACAGCTCTAGGTCGGGTTTACATACTATCTCATTAGTATGTCACCCCAGTTGTCACTTGTTTGGAAGATGTGAGTCCCCACACTTTCTTCATAACTTGATCGTTGCAATCCAATGAGTGCCTTGTTAGTTTGGTAGGCTTCACTGCCCAACCAGTAAGCTACCTCATGTTGACTCTATTTAAGAAGATGTGAGTCCCCGAGCTTTCTTCTTGGACTAACCATCATGCACTGACTAGGTTGAGTATATTTGAGGTTTATGGTAAGTCCCCCAGAGGCTCCTTTCCTTCTGACTACTTTTGAGTTGATATAAGTTCCCAAGTGGCATTCACTCAGTAGTCGCCCTAGGTCGGATGACACCTGTCGAGACAAAGACAAACTATCCAAGTAATTAGTTTCGCTATAGGAGGACGTGAGTCACCGAGCTTTCTTCTTAGGCTGATTATTGTAAATCGAATGGCACCTTAGATTGGTTGATGTTTGCTATGCTGATAGCGACACACTCGGTGGATACACCACTCTTAGAAAATGTGAGTCCCCGTGCTTTCTCCTTGAGTTGGCCACCAAATTCCTATTTGATATATGACTAGCCATGTCATCTTCTACAGGGTTTTGGATTAAGCCTTTACCGGACCCTCTCCCTACGAGCATTCTATTTGGATCACGTACTTTGCGACCTAATTTAGACACTACCTAGGTTACTCTTGGATTGGACAGTCCCCTTTTCCTGGTAGCCACCCCTGTGATTGGAAAATTTATTCAGTGGATGCGCAGATTCTCCCTTACTTCAGTAAATCTAAGATTGGTCTAGGATAATATAAGCTCCTTCTCAGTATGATCCCTCACAAACTAATAGAGTCCATGATAAATAAATAAATAAAACAAACAAATTAATTTTCTTGTGGATTAGGAATTCAAGCTCCCAAAGGGCCCCTTTTTCCAAGCAGACACACTATCTTTAGGGTAGTGTCAGCAGAACTCCCTATAGGTTGACTACGAGTTGAGATAAATCCAGTCATACTCACTCACAGTCTCCCTTAGGTCAAGTTCAATCTGTTGTGCCACAAACAGGTTACCCGGACAATCATTCTGCTTTGGAAGATGTAAGACTATGATGCGTTCTTTCTAACATGACTGTCGCAAACTGACAGGCAGCCCTAGGTCGGGTTCGATTTCTTTCCCTAAGCAACTGATCACCCCCATTGATCTTTTATGGTGGAAGATGTGAGTGTTTGAGCTTTCTTCCCTTGAATTGATCATTGCAAACCGAAAAGCACTCCTTTGGTCAGATAGCTCTCCCATTGGCCGAGAAGCTACTCCCTTTGGTTCAGTAAATATGAGATAGATCTAGGCCAATATATGCTCCTTCTTACCATCACAAAATAATGAAATCCATCAAAATAAATTAAAAAATGAAATTAATCTTTGACTATCTTTGAGCTGATTTAAGTCCCCTAGTGGCATTCAGCCCTAGGTCGGGTTCGATCTGTTGCCTTGCCAACTGATCACCCTAGTGGTTTCTTGTTTCTAGAAGATGTGAGTTCTTGCGCTTTCTTCTTAAGACTTGACCATTGCAAACCAAAAGGCATTCCCTTGGTTGGTTAGTCTTACCTTATGGTTGGCAGACTATTCCCTTTGGATTGGTAAATTTGAGTTAGCCCAAGGCCACCATGACCCCTACTCAGTACAGTTCATCACAAACCAATGGGACCCATCAAAATAAATTAAAAAATAAAATTAAACTTTGACTATCTTTTAGCTGATTTAAGTCCCCTAGTGGCATTCACTCAATAGTCAGCCCTATGTTGGGTTCAATCTGTTGCCTTGTCAATGGATCACCCTAGCAACTGGTCCCTACTTTGGAGGATGTAAGTCTACTATGTTTTCTTCCTAGTACAGCCACTGCATACCAAAAGGTATCCCTTTGGTTGGCTATTCCTATTATATATTTAGTAGACTGCCCCATTGGATTGATAAATCTGAGTTAGGTCTAGGCCTCCATGGCTCTTACTCAGTACAGTCATTCGTAAAGCAACAGGGTCCATTTCAAAATCCAAAATTAAAAAGCTGAAATAAATAAATAAAATAATTAATCAATTCAAATCAAATCTTTTGCTCCTCCTCACTGAGATGCAAATCTTTTTGGCTCCCCAGTGGATCCAGAATTCTAATCCCTCAATGGATTTCACAACCTTTCCTCCCTTGTGGATGATTTGAACTTGCCTTCCCAGTGGAGAGTTTACTTGTCTATCCCTAATGGATTCAAAACAAATATAATTAGACAAATAATAAATTGAAACAAAATCAACCCTCTTCCCCAACAGAACTTAACAAATCAATTCAAATTTCTCCCCAGTGAGACTCAAATCAAATCAAATCTCTCATCCCCATGTGGATGATTTGAACCTATTTTCTAAGTGAAAGGTTCGCATACTCTATCCCTAGTGGATTTCTCCTTCCCTCTCTTACGTCTCTGACATGAGTAGAGTCACATTGCACTAAGCTCTAGATTCCTTCTACACCTCGAGTTAGGAGTAGATTGTCTCTATTAGTGCTTGTGATCGTTCGGTGTTGTTGATCATTTTGGTCAACACCAATACGTGTGGTGTTCCTTGTCAGTCACACCACACCTATTGGGCACCCTTTGTTGACCTCATTTTTAGGATGAGCTCTCAACCCCTCTATCTTAGACATAAGACTCCTCTTAGACTTTAAGAGATCCTTAGTCTTAAGACACATCTAGAGATTAGGTGGACACTTAACCTAACCCTAGACTTAGAAGGTTTAGCCAAAGGAATAGGTTATGCTTTTGGGGTGTTAGGAAAATTTGCCTACCCTATAGCTTGAACCAACTCCTCACTTCCTTCCTTCAAGTCAAATTCAAATCAACTCCAAACTCATATGAACTTCAACTCTAAATCAAACCTTGAATCAATTTCAACAAATTTTCTCAAATCATGAATCAATTCCAAATAATCGAAACCCATGATTGAAATCCAAATTCAAATTCCAAAAATCTTTCCTAAGCCCTTTGATTCTACCTTATTTACATAGCTCAAATCAAATCCAAATCAATTCAAATTCAATAAATTTTTTCATAACCCGCTTATATTCTAATTTATATTCACATATATATATATATATATATATGAAATATAAATTCAAATCAATCAAACTAAATCCAAAACTCAAATTCAAATTCCAAAAAATCTTTCTTAAGCCCTTTGATCAAATCAAATCCAAATAAATTCAAATTCAAGAAATTTTCTCATAATCCACTTATATTATCATTTATATTCACAAATATAAATGAAATATAAATTCAAATATCCAAAACAAAATTTAAAATCCAACCTAAGCCTTTCAAGTCTAATTCTTGAACTTAGCCAAATCAAACTCAAATCAAGCCAAACCCTTAATTTTTCTTCATGATTTAATCAATCCTTCAATCATAAATCTAAATATAAACATAAACTTCAATTTTCAAACTAAAACTAAATTCAAAAATCAAACCCAAGTCAAACTCATGTTCACCTTTTTGAACTTGAATTTGTCAAATGAATCAAAACCCATTTAACTTTAAATCTTGTAAATTGATTTATATTTCAATCATAAGTCCATATGTGAGTTCAACCAAACTTGAATCAAGCCTTGATCAAGTCAACTAAACCTAATTGGCCCACTTGACCCAAAGTGGCCAATTTGACATACATGAATCAAAATTCAATTCAATCCAAATCAAAGTAAATTAAGCCAATCCAAACTTCAAGTCATGTCTATTGATCATCATAGGTTAATCAATTGTCATGAATTGGGTCAAACCAAGTCAACCTAACCCATTGACTAAGTCAACCCTTTAACCCACATGAACCAAAATTAGCCAAATTGCAACCTAAACCAAATTGATTGCAACCAATGGCTCAATTTCACTTCAAATTGATTATTGAACTTGATCAAAGCCTCAATTAAACCCAATTTGACCACTTGGCCAACTAGACCCAACCTAGCCCAATTTTTCATGAACCCAACTTGACTTAAAATGTTAAATCAAGCTAAAATCAAATATAAACCAAATTGATTGGAAACAAAGATACCAATCCATTTCAAATGATCAACCAAAACCAAACCAAGCCATGATGCAAGCCAATTTGGTCAATTGGGTCAAATCGATCAACTTAGCCCAAATTGACCTAAAGGATCATATTGGCCAAAATCTAAATTAAATCAAAAATAAACTAGTTGATTAATAGTCCTACCTATTAAAATCTTTGGAGACAGCGATCATTTACCTTAATCAAGAGTATTCCTAAGGAATCCACTTTCCTTAGGATGTAATTAACTATGGGGGTTTGCCCCTATAGGGAACTTAATGAACCAAGTTTAAATTAAACCCTACATTACTTTTTCATGTAAAGTAGGGAAAGAATCTCTTGCGCATATGCAAACCCATAGTCCTTAGGAGTCCTTATTGAGGTGATTAGGTCCATTGTAGGGTGGTGACTTATATCTTTTGAGATAGTACACCTCTCCTCAATGTCATACCCGATCACCCTAATAAGAACATCTATGGATCTACGTGGTGTCCCAACCAAAAAATCATATATTTTTGTTTTCATTTATTCTCTTTAAGAGAATAGATGAAGCGGGAATAATTTTCACCACCGTACCCCAACACTCAAATGGCCATGAGGCCAATGTAGGATGTAGAATGTTGGGTGGTTGGTGTAAGACCAGACCATACACTTGATATTGGTGGCATCTCCTAGCTATATCCATACAATCTGTGATCATCAAAGGGCAGTAATATCCTAGTCTCTTGATCTTGGCTTTTATGTTCGGACGAGATTGATGCGCTCCACATAAACCTGAGTGTACATCGATCACAATCTTATGGGCTTCGTGTTTGTCCAAACAACGCAATTACGTATGATCAAAAGACTACCGGTATAAGGTGCCATCCATGAGAGCATATGAGAGAGCTCTCTACTTCACCTGATGGGCTAATGACTTATATTGAGGTAGTTTTCCTATATTTAGATAAGCCATGAATGGTTGCCTCCAATCTGACTCATCATCCTTTTTGGAAATGGCAACCTCCCCTTCAAAAGAGAGTTTATTGATGAGTTAAACGTTAATAAGGGATAAGCGTTGTCTATTTTAGACCCTTATTGGTTTGGTCTCATCTTTCGAACATGTCAGCTCTTTGGCAAGCTTGGTCAATGCATCCGCTATTACTTTTTATCCTCGAGGAATCTTGTAGATGGTAACCTCTAAAATTTAGGCTAGCAACTCTATGGTATACTTGTGGTAATGATGGAGCTTAGGGTTTAAAGCTTTGTAGGACCCAACAATTTGGTTGATAACTAATTGAGAATCTCCAAAGATGTTGATGCTCTAGACGCATAGTGTAATGACTAACTCCAGACTGGTAATTAGAGCCTCATATGTACCTTAGTTGTTGGTGTACGGATTGGATAGATGATATGAGAATCTCATCACATCACGGTCCAGAGTTAGAAGAACTATTCCTACCTCTACCATTCTCGAAAGAGTATATCATGGTTCTTCTCCTTTTTGAGAGGAAGTCGCACCATCAAACTACATCACCCAATGATGAATAATAGTGTCCCCTAAGTTCATGATTTATTCATCGGGGAGGTCATCACTAAGTGGGGAACCAGCAGGAAGTGGGTGTGTTACTAAGAAGTCCTCTAGTGCATGTCTTTTCATGACATGGAGGGGTATGAATGTGATATTAAACTGGAATAAAATCATGGACCAATGTGACAACCATCTAGATAACATCAATCATGTCATGAGATATTGCAGTGGATTGATCATAGAGATCAGATTCACCTTATGAGAAAGCATGTGGTGTCATAGCTTTTGGGATGCAAAGATTAAAGCTAGGCAATGCTTTTTAATAGGTGGGTAATTTGCCTCAGCAAGGATTAGATGATGACTGAGATAATATAGTGCATTCTCTTTTCCTTCTTCGTTGGTTTGAGCCAACAAAGCACCAAGGGAGTTGTCTAATGCAGCGGTATATAATATCAATGGCTTGCTTGGGATAAGGGATGCTAGAACTTATGGCATCATCAGGTAGTGCTTGATGTCTTCAAAAGCACATGGGTACTTATCATCCCACTTGAACTTAGCATCCGTTTTGATAAGTGCTGAGAATGGCTAGCATCTTCCTGATAGGTTGGAAACGAAGCATCTTAGATATGCCAATCACCCTTGAAATGATCTGAGTTGAATTAGACTTTTAGGGGGTGGAATTTCTAAGATAACCTTGATCTTCTCCTGGTCAATTTATATTCCACAGTGCCAGACAACAAACCCAAGGAATTTCCCTGAAGCTATTCTGAATGCACACTTCAGGAGATTCATTTTAAGGCTAAATTATCTTAATCATTCGAAAACTACTCTCAAGTTGAAGAGATGGTCTTCCTTTTCTTTACTTTTGACTACAAGATCATCAATGCAGCATTCAACTAAATGATGAATGAGTTCATTGAAGATTCGAGTCATGGCCTACAGGTATGTAGCACTAGTATTTTTAAGGTCGAAAGTTATGACCCCATAACAATAGATTCTTATAGGGGTTCAAAATGTAGTATTATTCTCATCCTCGGGGGCCATCTTAATTTGGTTGTAGGTATATGATAAATACATGAAAGAGAAGATTGTATGAGATGAGGCAATGTCCACCATCAGTTCCGCGATTGGTAGTGGAAAGTCATCTTTTGGACATGCCTTATTCAGATTCCTAAAATCGACGCATATATGAATTTGGCCATTCTTTTTCTTAGCTGGAACGACACTGGTCAACCAGGTGAGATATTTTTCTTACCTGATAAAACCAACATCAATCAATTTCTTAATTTCATAAATGGCTTGTTGCTCAACTTCTAATTACACGTATCTAGGACCTTGCTTAATAGGGTTAATATTAGGATCTATTGCTGGTTTGTGGATTGCTATGTCAAGAGATAAACTGGGTATTTCTTCATAACTACATGAAAAGCAATCCTTAAACTCAGTTAATAGCTTAGCTAAGGCATTGGTTTCTTCTTCATTCAACAAGGAACTGATGTATGTCAGGCATAGATCTTCTTTTATTTATAAGTTAATTTCTTTGAGTTCATCGATGGTTAACTTTATTTCCTCTTCAAACTATGGTGGTGCATCTTTGACTTCAAGCTCATTTGGGTCATTTAAAGTTTCTAAGCACACTTCCTCACATGAGTTAGCATGGTTTAAAAAGAACCAATTAGACTCCAAATGATTAGTGATGACTAGGAAATGGTTACCATCGTTGACTGGACCCACTGTGCCTAATCCTAATCCTAGTCTTAATTGAGAATGTGTGCTTTGGTTGTCCCATAACTTTTCATAGTAATCTAACTAGTGTTTATACCAAGTATGTTGTTTTAATCCCTTCTTTACTAAGTTAAGAACATAATGAAAATAATAATCAAAAGGAAATTGTATTAAATCTTTATAGAATCATCCTCAAGTTCTACATCAGCTTTCTTACTTGATGATGATGCTCCCAACAAAAACCTCTTTGGCTTGGACATCTATGAATGACTTGGGGACCTCCTTAACTACCAAACCCTTAACTTTCTGGGAAGAAAGTGGGGTTAAAGCTAAGGTTCCCAACTGCTGCCTGATTGTTCTACATAATACTGATTTGGATACATTCATGTTTTGCTTGGAGGCCTGGTCTTCATCACTATCTGGCTTGAATGTCACCTCCAAAGGGACCTGCTGAGAGGGGTTGGTTGGTGTGTTAACCACATAATACTCATCCTCTAAACTGGACTCTAAGTCTATGTGGATAACGGGGTACTCCTCTGAGTTGGAATGTAGCTCCTTCTGGCTGGCCACCAGCAAGGAGGTCTTCCACCTCTAGAACTATATTTGGATCTGCCTCTTCCTTTACCTAGTGGGGGTTAAGTAATTCTTCCCATGTGTTCATATGGAGGAACAAAGTGTGGGTAGAATCTAACTTCAGGCTCTACTTCTTTCTCAATGTCTGATTCTCGCTCACTTGCATTTACATTTTCTTTTTCTTTTTCTTTTTCTTTTTCTTTTTTCTTTTTCAATTTTATTTTCATTTTATTTTTCTTCTTCTTCTTTTTCTTTTATTTTTGAACATTAACCAAGTTTGCGAGAATGAACTTTTTATTTTTAGAAAGATAGTAGGCCGCATCTTCATATATCTCGACCTCTCTAACTAAAAATAGCTTCAAGTCTCCTTAGACAAAATACTCAATTCCACCTCTTCAGAATTTGATGCACTGATACAAAGAGGATAGAACCGTGTTATTTCCATGTATCTAAGTCCTATCGAGCAAAGCAGTGAATATGTATCTGAATCAATTATGTAGAACTTGGCTTCCGTCTTCCAGTCATCTATGTCTAATGGAAACACTAGGGAGCCTAAAGCCCTCTCACCTTGCTCATTGAATTCTCTCAAGATCATCTGATCTCTTCAAAGTTCAGAGATGTCATTGCTCAGGTAGGCAAAGGTCTTCAGACTCATAATGTTCATGGATGCACCTAGATCAACTAACACCATGGAGAGTCTGAATCTACCCATATCCCCTGATGTAAAGGGGATGGTTGTGCTCGATTGTCCCCAAAAGAATGTCTTCATCGGTGAATGTAACTCGACGGGCTTCTTTTGAATAACATGTCTCATCTCTAATAGCAGTCAGCTGAGCAAAGCATATTTCTAATCGAGAAGAGCTTTGATCAATGACTCCCTCATCTCTTTGGATAAGATAAGGGAATCATATATGCTTAGCTTAGCTGGCAACTTTCTCAAGTGAGTGAGGACATTGTAGTCAACTTTGGGCTAGTCCTTCATAAGTATATCCATAGGTGAAGCATCCTGTGGAGGGACTACTTGATCGCTAGAACTTATGACTTTCTAACCCTTATCCTAAGGTGCTACCCTATGAGGTAGAACTTTGCCACTACGAAGGTTGACTTCAGTGACTTCATGAGATGGTTTAGTGGAAAGTTCTACCTACTCATTAAGTTTACTACAGCTTCTCCTATAGGATCATCGAAGTGGGATGACTCCAAATCAATCTCAATGGGCAAACCCGAGTGATTCAGGAATGGATAATTCATTTCTAAATCAGAAGAAGAAGAGTGATCAGAATTAGAGTTATTATTAATTAGACTTGGAGAGCTATCTATAGGAATAAACTTAGGAAGATCATCAGAAGTAACACAAATGTAAGTGGAAACAGCTTTCTTCATTGATTTCTTAGATTTGGATGGAGGTACAAAATATAAATCAAGTTAAGTAAGCGAAAAAGAGATTTGACACCCCCCTCTGCTGATACAATACAGCTACTAGAATAAGAGCTGGTTGGAGGAACTATAGCTGTAGCTATGGAAGGAGAGCTAGAAATGATCGGTGGTTGTGCTACTATACTATCATGGGAAAGTGGAGGATGTCGCTGCTACTACTGGGCTCCTACCTCCCTCAAGTTTTCCTTAGCAACTTGCAAACCTTCCTTAGAGTTGGAGGTTTGAGCTGCTTCAAACACCTGCAAGGGTAATTTTCTAATCTTAGAAATAATTTTCTTGGAGGTTCGTGGATAGGGAGATGTCCCAACCTTCCTTTGTCTTAAGAGAATTGCATGCATCCCCAAGGATTACTTTAACATAACTAGAAGGTTATTTTAAGAGATATTCCTTGGAGATGATAATAGTACCCAACTTGTAGCTACACTCAAGCCAGTCCTTAAAGGTAATGCAATCTTATAAGACATGGATTAACATGCGGTGATATATTAGGCCTCTTAGGCTCTAGTAACTAGAAATCAGGCTTCTTTAAGAGATTCTTAAAGACCTTCCTGACTACCTCCCTCTTGAATGGATATCTATTAATATTGTATTTAAAATGTATCTCTAAAAATGTAATCTTGTTGATTGTTGTCCTCTACTTCCCTTCAATGATATGATGATATAGGCCTCTCAAATATTCTCTAATGCCTATTCTTCTTGTAAATACTATTGATTAATTTCTTGAAGGTTTTGATTGTAAAACCCTTGAGCATGAAAGCAATTGAGCCAAGAATATTCTTCAGGAGAATCTATATGGCGTGTTGTTCAAACAACTGTGGTTCATATTTTATACTCAGGTTTCTCTACTTAAGATTGTAATCAACAAGGAACACATTGAGGACTTATGTCGCTACAACAAGATCACCTACAGTAATCCTTTGATGAGCTTCATCAAACCTCTTGATAAAGAGGTGCTTTAACTCAGCAAATGTCTTTACTAAATAGTTGGGCAATTCGACATACCAGTCAAACGCGACACCCGCTAAACTTCTAACAAATAATCTGAAAAGAAGGGTGTCACTACCTCCAGCATTGCAGTAGCCGGCCTTGAAATGTGCAATGTGTTGGTGAGGGTTCCCATTACCATCAAAGATTTTGAAAGAAGGAGGCATAAAACCCTTAGGATATTGGACTGCATTGAATTCCTCTGGGTAGGGTCTACCTTTTGGAATAGATGAGCCACCTTGAGCTTATGCCAGTTCTTCTCTCACCTGTTGCTTCACCATGTGTTTTATATCCTTCTCATGCATGGAGGTACTATCCACCATCTTCCTATGCAATCTACCATTATCTTCCTCTACAGGAATGCATCTAAGATGATTTGAGGTATGTGCCAACTGTGCTCTATCGGATACTATGGGATAATGCTGTGAAACTAGGGCAGAGTCCTACAATGCTGAAACCACTACCATAAACTCCTCAATCTTCTTCCCCATTTTGTCAATATGATCATCTCTCTATTTAAGCTAGTAGAGGAGGTGCTGAGCTAAATGGATGGCATCGTCCTCTTCAACTACAATACCTTCCTAACTCTACTGGTCTCTATGGAGGGAGCTCCTAGTTTTGACCATGTGGACTTCAGTAGAATCCTCAAGAAGGTCATTCTCATCAGGATAAAATGCTACCCTCTCATCCTCTGAATCTATGTGATCATTGCCTAAGAGTTCCCTCTTCTTAGTAAAGTAGGCTGCTATAATCTCATCTAAGGAATGATCTCCTACCTTGCTGGGATACACCGGAATAAAGACTCACTGATGATGGGTAGTAGGATTTTTTTCACTAACAGAAATACATCTAACACTGCCTACCACCGGAGTGTTATCTCTAGGAGGACTATGCTCACTAGAAGATATATGCTCATGACTGCTCACTATCGATGGAGTGTTATCTTTAGGGGGATCCACTGCCATGGGAACTACAGAACTGTCTCCCTCCCCCCTCTGTTATTGCTGTCACTACCAACTACGGTGGAGGTGGTGGAATGACTATGACACGCTTGGGTCATCATTCCTTCTTCACTACAGTTGAAGTAGAAAGTCAAGAAGGTGAACTCGACCTCACCTCAATAGGTGGAGTAGATGGAACAGGACCTTGAGGTCATAATTAAATCACCAACAGGGCTTTCTTCTCCTCAGAAGCTGACTTCATGACCTTTATGGGAACGGTGGATGGCGGGACTTGAACTAGTGATGGCAGGTGAGGAGTGGATCAGTGTGGTGGAGATGACACTAGCCCTACTCGTGGGGCTTTCCCCTGACGGTGGTACATCAATACTATGATGTGTCCCAAGGTGGCCCACTGGGAAATTAACTAGAGTGAAGGCTAGCGGCGCCTAGCAAACCTTTGTGCTCCTATTCAGCTACTACTGGCCTTTGATGATATATACGCCACGGTAACACTCCTAAGGATAATCTTCCTTAAATTAAACAGTGTGCTAGACTCTGAGCATCTATGGGCTCTGCCAACCTAACTTAGTATTGTCTATAGACCGGCATAGGACTTCCTCATGTCCCTAGTTAGAACCTCATGGTAAGTGGGCACTGGAAGCAATGCAACTATCCTTCTGTAATCTCCCTCTCCATCTGATACTGAGAGGGGGTGAAACCTACTACCACTAAGAAGTGGAGAGGTCTCACGGGGATATCCCTCCTTAGCAATATGAGATGCTACATTTATCTCTCGGGCTGCACGCTCGTGATACCGCTTGATCTTGTAGATTTTATTGTGGCACTATGTACGATGCTATGTGCAGCTAAGTAGGGGAGTGCATGAACTACATCCCACCTTGAAGGTAGGGGAGACTATCTCTAAAGTCAGGATAGCCTTCCCCTTAGAGGGGACCAATGAGGAGGTGTTAGTACACACCTGAGCGACTGTAGGAGCAACCGACTGGTGGAATCTCAACTGCCTTCCTCTTTAAGGAAAGATACTCAGCATCAAAAGGTAGGTCAATGCGGATGACTGGCTTCTGCCCAACCACCTCATCCCGACTGACAGTGGTGAGGGTCACCCCCTCACAGGTAATGTGTGCTCCCTCAGCTAAAGAAAACTAAGTGGGTGGAGTCAGTCGCAGGGAGGCTGGCCTGATCCAAGGCCAAATCCATCCCGAATGGAAAGGTAAAGATGAACTTCTGGGAGGCCATATATTCTGACTGCAAAAATAAACTGCACTGACTGGTCTACATTATATCTCTGTATGTGTTGAAATATAACTTAAGTCAGAACTCTACTTTAATACTTGTCCCAAGTGAGTAATAGAGAATACCCACACTCAACAATTTAAATATGCTAAGTGGGGTTCATTGGAGAGATTTTGATTCGTGAGGAGAGTCTTTGCCATTTGACTTTGATTTAGAACCCATACTCAACCAACTTAAGTAGGTTGGGTGGGGTTAAGATATTTAAAAATGTTTGTGTTGTTATCTTGCTTGAAACTTTTTTATTTTGAAAAAAAAACTTTACTAAGCAAATTTAGGTATGCTAAAGAAAGGTTATGATTGTATGTTTTGGAAATTTTGTGAAAATTCTTTGCTTGTGGTGATCAATTATTTGTGAATATATGCTGATTTGTTTTGAAAGTGGGCTTCTTACTTAACAAATTTGGTATGTTAAGTAAGAACCAAATGTCATTGATACGTATTTATTTGTTTTGAAAATGAGGCTCTCTACTTAACAAATTTGGCATGTTAAGTAAGAACCAAATGTGATATGATTTTAAAATATGATTCTCACTCAACAAATTTGGTATGTAAAGTGGAACAAAATATGATATATTATTTGAAAATGAGATTCTCACTTAAAAAATTTGGTATGTTAATTGGGAATCAAATATGGCATGATTATGTGATTCTCACTTAACAAATTTGTTATATTAAGTGGAACCAAATGTGACGTGATTTAAAAATGAGATTCTCACTTAACAAACTTGGTATGTCAAGTGGGAATCAAATATGACATGATTATGTGATTCTCACTTAACAATTTGGTATGTTAAGTGGAACCAAATATAACATGATTTGAAAATGAGATTCTCACCTAACAAATTTGGTATGTTAAGTGGGAATCAAATATGGCTTGATTATGTTATTCTAACATAACAAATTTGGTATGTTAAGTGGAACCAAATATGACATGATTTGAATATGAGATTCTCACTTAACAAATTTGGTATGTTAAGTGGGAACCAAATGTAATATTATTTGAAAATATGATTCTCACTTAACAAATTTGGTATGTTAAGTGGAAATCAAATATGACATTATTTGCTTTTAAAAAGCAGAAAAACATTAATTCTAACATATGTGACATATGTTAAGTGAAGTTTCAATTTTATGCTATGATTTTATTTGAAAATAGACTCCTCATTCAATAATTTTGAGTATGCTGAATGAATATGGTCATTTCCAAGAATGTGCTTTTGAAAAGATGGAAACCCTAACTTTAACATATGTGAAATATTTTAAGTGAAGTTTAAATTTTATGCTATGATTTTATTTAAAAATAGACTCCTCTTTCAAGAATTTTGAGTATGTTGAATGAATATGGTCATTTTCAAGAATGTGCTTTTGAAAAGATGGAAACCCCAACTCAAACATATGTGAAATATGTTAAGTGAAATTTCAATTTTATGTTATGATTTTATCTGAAAATAGACTCCTCATTCAACAATTTTGAGTATGTTGAATGAATATGATCATTTTCAAAAATGTGCTTTTGAAAAGATGATTTTGATTTTGAAAAGAACCTCCATGTAACAATCATGGGGATTGTCAGGTGAGCTTTGGTTATATAAGTTTTGTGCTAAAAATTATTTATTATGTGAGTTTTGAAAAAGGTTATTTTGGAAAGTAATATTTTACAAAAGAGTTTATTTTCTTAATTATTAAGATGAACCTTGCCTCACCAAGCGAGTGGTAAGGAGGTTCTAAATTTTTGTCATTTCCTTTCATGAGTTAATTTTATTTTTACCTATTGGGAAACCCAATAGAGGTTCCAGGACTTACAAGGAGTGAGGTCCTAAAGTCTAAAGGATGTTGGCTAGCTTTGCTTAAGAATGAAATAAACTAAGTGCCAATAAAAGGAAAGATAGTCTTGGACACATATGAAATACAAGTCCACTATCGATGCTTGGAGACAATAATTATGTACAAGAGATGGAGAGAGGAACCATCCCTAGTGGAGTCACTAGAAAAATCTATGGAGTTCATTTTTGGTTATGTGTATGTGTGTGTGTGTGTGTGTGTGTGTATATGGAGGGGGGACACTATATAAATCTGAGGATGTACTTATTGAGGTGATTGTGTATGACATCAAGGAATAGTGCACTATCTGAAAAGATAGAAATCACTATCCTACGATGGACCTAATCACCTAATAAAGACTTCTAAGGCATGATGGATCTTCGAATGTACCAGAGATTTTTCCCCTATTTAAATTGGATTCTAAAGTTTTCTATGGGGACTAGCCCCCATAGTTAATTACATCCAAAGCAAGGTGAGTTCCTTAGGAATACTCTTAATTAAAGTAAGCAATTGTTGTCTCCAAAGAATTCAAAGATAGGACTATCAATAAATTGGTTATGTTTGGAAGATCAAATGGGATAGATCAAAAGGAAAGACTTATTATTGAAGCTAAAATGAGATGGGTAGGGGATGCTCATAATACTAGGATGCCTAGTGAGCATCCCAAATTATCATATGGTTGGGCTTATTGAAATTGAGGAGAATTATATATTTGAGTTGAAATTTTTATTAGAAATCTAGGACTTATAATTCCACAATACAAGATTGTGAAAATACCTAAGAGGTGAGGATTTATGCTTGTATATCCAAAGGAAAATAATAACCTCAGATCTTAAATCTAGAGAGCTTTAGTGAAGGCCAAAGCATGACCTAAATCTAAGGTGAAAGTGGGTTTATTGTTTACCTCCACAAGAGAGAGTAAACAACTCGACTACTGGACTCATAACTGCTTGGAGTGATAGCCAGCTAACTCCTCCTACATTTTAAAATCATATGGTCAAGTCATATGTTTTGTAAGATAATAAGGATATTATTATTTAGAAAGAAAATTAAAGTCCTTAAACCCACTCCCTAAGAAATAAGAGCATGAGTGGTTAAACAATGACTTAGTATAATGCAAATATTATCAAATTTTATTTGATTTTGACTCTTTATTTTTGACACAGGCTATAGGATTTTATATGCCTAAATGTATGATGAAGTTGGGTATTGGCTAAATCAAAAGAGAAAGAGATATTTTTCATCATAGGCTCTCAAAGGTCAATCCATTTTCCTATCTGGGAAAGATGAAACAAAATGACATGCATGATATTAAGCATACAACATCCACCTGAGGGATTGTTAAATATTTTATTATCTCGATTTAATGCTTAGGCTTTATGTTAGAGTTATTTTATAAAATTTAGTTATGAGTTGTAGTTGGGATAGAAATTTTATTTTTATCCTAAGAGCCTAAACTGATCAAGGCCACATATTAAATCATCATACATGAATAAAGTAGAAAAATACATACCATTTCTATTGCACAATAAAAACAAAATATCAAACAATTTATAACCTCAACATGAAAGAATAAAAAGACTAGTCGCGGTGGTCGTAAAAGAAAAGAAAAATGTAGCACCTTATACATACAAATATATGAAAGAATGATTACAAGTTATAAAATGATAAGTGTTATGGGGGATCTTCAAGTCTTCATGCACCCTCCATTTCTTCATTTGATTTGCTCCATTTGATTTGGTAGGCTTCTAGGCATCACATGGCACCCCAGGATCAAACCCTCTGGCCAATGTTCATCATTAACCCCCATAACACTTAGCCAAATTCTTAATGCACAATTACATTAGAAGAATACAAAAGTAAATCTAACTATACATGTAAAACAAGTGTTAGCTAAACACACCATACAACCCAAGCAGTTATTTGAATAATTTGAACTTAGCACCCTGCACATGGATAACCGAGTCCACCGATCTTAATGTAGATTATGCTTAGGGGTTAAGCAACTTGCAAAAGAGAGCATTTATATTTATTTTAAGTGCCCCATAAGCATTGTCTCCAACATAAAACATGATCAGGCCAATCACGGCCTAACATCCAGTCTACGAAGCATACATCATAACATCCGGTCTACAATACTACATCACAAAACAAGCATACATTAAACCATACACCATCTTAACATAAAGCTAGGAGTGGTGACATAATCTAATGTGTGTGTTAGGGCTTGTGTGGTATGTCCTAACTAGGCTTTAGAGTTAAGATTTCCTAAGTATGAAGGACATTTAATTATAAAGGGTGGTTTCACTTTAAATGATTTAATTATTTTGCAAATTTTACTTAATATTTTCTTTTGTTTCACTTGACCTACACTTAACAACTAGGTGTTATAAAGAGAAAGAAAAAAGGGATCACTCTCTTTTATCCTAATCTTAAGCCACTTCAAAAGCAAGTTAATTAATCAATTCCCTTTAGTGAATGACTTATTACATGTTTGTTGACCTCATTTTTGGAATGAGCTCTCAGCCCCTCCATCTTAGACATAGAACTTCTCTTATAATTTAAGAGTTCCTTAGTCTTAAGACACTTCTAGTGATTAGGTGGACACTTAACCTAACCCTAGAGACTTAGAAGAGTTAGCCATAGGAATAGGTCATGCCTTAGGGGTGTTAGGAAAATGTGCCTACCCAATAGCTTGAACTAACTCCTCACTTTTTTCCTTCAAGTCAAATTCAAATCAACTCCAAACTCATATCAACTTCAACTCCAAATCAAACCATGAATCAATTTCAATGGATTTTCTCAATTCATGAATCAATTCCAAATAATCGAAACCCATGATTGAAATCCAATTTCAAATTTCAAAAATCTTTCCTAAGCTCTTTGATTCTATCTTATGGACTTAGCTCAAATCAAATCCAAATCAATTCAAATTCAATAAATTTTCTCATAACCCACTTATATTCTCATTCATATTCACATATATAAATGAAATATAAATTCAAATCAAACAAACTAGATCCAAAATTCAATTCTAAGTTTAAAATCTTTCCTAAGTCCTTTAATTCTCTCCCAAGGACTTAGCCTAAATCATATTCAAATCAATTCAAACTCATGAAATTTTCTCATAACCCATTTATATTTTCATTTATTTTCACATATATAAATGAAATATAAATTCAAACAACCAAAACCAACTCCAAAAATCAAACTCAAATTCTATCAAAATCCAACATAAGCCTTTCAAGTCAAAATCTTGAACTTAGCCAAATCAAACTTGAATCAAGCCAAACTCTTGATTTTTTTTTATGATTTAATCAATCCTTCAATCATGAATCCAAATATAAACATAAACTTTAATCCTCAAACCAAAACTAAATTCAAAAATCAAACCCAAGTCAAACTCATGTTCATCCTTTGAACTTGAAATTGATAAATGAATCAAAACCTATTTGACTTTAAATCTCTTACAAATGGATTTATATTTCAATCATAAATCCATATGTGAATTTAACCAACCTTGAATCAATCCTTAATCAAGCCAACTAAACCCAATTGGCTCACTTGACCCAAAGTGGCCAATTTGACCTACATGAACCTAAATTAAATTCAATCCAAGTCAAAGTGAGTTAAGCCAATCCAAACTTCATGTAATATTTTTTGATCATCATAGGTTAATTAATTTTCACGAATTGGGTCAAACCAAGTCTACCTAGCCCATTGATCAAGTCAACTCTTTAACCCACATGAACCCAAACTAGCCAAATTGCAACCTAAACTAAATTGATTGCAACCAATGGCTCAAGTTCACTCTAAATTGATTATTGAACTCAACCAAAGCCTTAATTAAACTCAATTTGACCAATTGGCCAACTAGACCAAACCTAGCCCAATTGACCATAAACCCAACTTGACCTAAAAGATCAAATCAAGTCAAAATAAAATATAAACAAAATTGATTGGAAACAAAGATAACAATCCATTTCAAATGATCAACCAAACCCAAACCAAGCCATGATTCAAGCCAATTTGGTCAAATGGGGTCAAATCGGTCAACATAGCCCAAATTGACCTAAAGGATCAAATTGGCCAAAATCTAAATTAAATCTAAATTAGACTAAATTAATTGAAACCAATTAAATCAATATACTCCAAATAGTCATTTGAACTTGACCCAACTCTTAGTTTGACCCAATTTGACCAATTGGTCAACCTAACCTATTTTGACCCGATTTGACCCAAATGGGTCAAATTAACCCAAATTAAACCAAAAGAACTTCAAATGACATGAAATTTGGTCCAACTTAATTTTGACTCATTTCAAATCTACCCAAATCAAATTTAATGCCAAGTGGTCATTTCTCTTTCTTGGACACTTGGCACTCATCTATTGGTCCACATAGGCACCAAGACACTGATTTCTTGACCCAAGGAGTGGTTAGGGAATCCATGACTCATGGGGAGGTGAAATCACCTCACCTCTCCCATTGGAACACTTGGCATGAAGGACTCTCACCTCCCCTTGGCTAGGACACCCATTTGTCCTTCATGGCAGCCAATTTTCATGCCTGAGCCAACCATAGGGAGCCACCTAGGATGATTCTCTTCCATTCCCAACAACCCCAAGAAAAATTACATGAGTTTGGAGCCAAAATTTTAAACAAAAGGTTCATTTTCATTCACTTTTGATTCCAAGGCATTAATGGCTAAAGGAACCATTGCTCTCATTCTCCTCCTCCAAGAGCTCCCAAACTCATTAGCAATCACCCCCACTTCATTTTGGAGAGAAATACTTCAAAACTAAGTGGATTTTGATAAGGAAATGTAGATCACCGGAAGAAACTTCATTTTGATGTGAAGGTGAACATCCAAGTTCATTCCAAGGCCTCTTCCCTCACTCAACAGTGTGCTTAACTCATCACCGCCGCCAAAAATCATCCTCGGTGAGGTAACTTTCAAAAATCATAATTGTCCTTAAGATCCTTCATTTTGTGATGGTTTTTTGCATGATTTTTAGGAATCTATCCTAGATAATCCCACATTTTTACTTTAAATCATCCCAATTAGAAAATAAAATTTTTCTAGTGCAAACCAACATGAAAATGAGCCCATTTGGATAAGTTTTCACTTAGAATCTCTCATTTTTCCAAAAATAGCCCTATTTTTACTGTTCAGTACTGTCGAGCAGCAGCTGTCGTCCGAAAATGCAGGGGAGAATCTAATAAAATTATTTCTAATTGAATTTGAATAGTAGATTTTCCTTAATTAGGGTTTATTTAAAAACTTAATAACCCTAATTACTCTCTACTGACTTCATTAATTAATTCCAAACTTCTCAAGAATGTTTAGTCAGATGACTTCTGCCTCCTCTAATTTTCTTGGAAATTATAAATGAGTTAATAATGAAAATTAATTAATGAACCCCCTAATCACTCTCCTAATATAATTAAGATTAATTAAGCATGTAAACAGTGGTTTAATTCTTTGATTAAGATAATAAATATTATTTAAGTTATTAGGAGGTTTATGGAATGATTTTATAATATTTTCCTTAAGCTATTCCCTAAACCCCATTTCTTCCTTAAATTGAGATCTAATTAAGGGTTAATCCACTAATGATCTACTTAATTAATCAAATCAATTTCTTAAAACCAAAATTAATCTAAAAACTTAATCAATCTTTCTTAGGTAGATGCTTAGGTGTTCAATAACCTAAGTAACTTAAGAAAGTCATACCTAACCCACATGTGTGGGAAGGGTTATGAAAGTACTTAAATTAAACTCTTTAGCTTAATTAATCATTAATTATGAGCCAATTGTATTAGGTACCTTTCTTTCCTAGGATGCATTGTTGATTTAAATTCCTTGTGGTTTTATGTCATACATTGGCTCACAATTATTTGATTAGATATGTTAAAGTGGTATAGGTAAGGGGTAATTAATGAACTTAATCAACATCTTAACCTATCGAAAGCATAAAATTGATCTAATCATCTAAAAATTAAACTAAAATAATACACACATGTGGGAATGGGTAAGGACCAGCAAACCTTCTCACACTTTTCTAATTCAAATTAAACTCAAAATAAAATTAAAGTCTTTTTAAATAATTTTTGATTCTCTTTAAATGATCTTACTTCATAAGATTGTCTTTAAGAATTAATTAGAGTGAATGAAATTACATGCTTACATCACTTTATTTTTTTCTAGCATGCTAAATGTGTATGTCATATGAGTTTCATACATTCATGCTTTTCAAAAATCAAATTCAAAATTAAATATTATTTTTATCTCAAATTGCATGTTTTGGCTAAGTGGCTATTATCACTATTAAATTCAAAACTATTTTAAAAAATCTATAAATCAAATGCCTAAAACTGAAAGTGTGCTACTTATAATTATTTATAAGATTGCATGTGGACATAAATATGAAGATGTGCATAGTGTAGTTTTCCTTTTTCTTTTCTTTTAGCATAGTTTTGAATAGGATTTGGCAAAGTATATAGTTCATTTGAAAAGAACATAATACTTGTCTAACTCCATTTCTATTCATTCTTATTCTATTACTTAAAGAAGGACATCCTTACACTTACACATATAAATTGAATAACCAAATCAAACAAACAAATATAAACTTTTGTATCTTTCTTTTCCATTCATTTTCTTTGTACATATGCTTGTATTTAAGGAAAGTGGTATATTAGTCTGAACAACCCTGGGGTTATGAGGCTTTAAGTAGCCCTAAGTAGGTCTTGTACCTTACACCCATGGTTAAAAATGGTGTCGTACTCACTTATGCCTTTCATACATACATGTGTGCATGTGAAAAGTGGATAAGAAAATCTCTTTTCTACTTAATGAAAATCATGCATCATAAAGCATTCAAATTTTCTTAAGTAACACACTTAACATTCTCTTTCCATGCATTTATTTTTGTACATATGCTTGTATTTAAGGAAAGTGATATATTAGTCTGGAAAACCCTAGGGTTGTGAGGCTTTAAGTAGCCCTAAGTAGGTCTTATACCTTATACCCCTGGTTAACAATGGCACGATACCCACTTATGCCTATCATACATACATGTGTGCATGTGAAAAATGGATAAGAAAACCTCTTTTCTACTTAATGAAAATGATGCATCATAAAGCATTCAAATTTTCTTAGGTAACTCACTTAGCATTCATCATAAAGTATGCTAAACATTCCCAATTGTATGTATATATATGCTTAGGATTCATTCATGTGCATGATACACATGTGGGAAAGAAATAAAATGTTACGTATTTTGTGATAGTAATTCACTTTACTTAATCTTAAAATGTCTTTCTTTTTAATAGGTTTGTTTAGAGAAAATCTAAACTTAGGATTAATTAAAATACATAATAAAACATTCACTAAATACAAATTATTAATGAATCTACCTTAAAAATCACTTTAAGTTAGGGAGGAAAGAGAAGTTCTCTTCTATTTTCCTCTCTTTAGAACCTTTAGTAATTAAGTAGGTTCATTCAAACTAAATCAAATCATCAAATAAAATTAACCCATATCAATTAAGAAACTTAAATGAGACCACCCTTCTAAGTTGAACATTTTCACACTTAGAAAATCCTAACTTTAAAGCTTAGCTAAGCATACCACACAAACCTTACATGTCACACACATTAGGCTAAGTCACCACTTCTAATCCTACGTTAGGGCGGTCCATGGTTTGATGTTTGCTTTTATTTTATGATGTGATGTTTTAGTCAGGATGTTAGGGTGAATGTGCGTAGAATGAATGGTAGGATGATTTAGTCTAATTATTATCTTCTATAGCGGATGGTGCTTTAAGGGCGCTTTAATAAAAATATAACTGCTTTTACTGTGCAGGTTACTTATACCCTTAAGCATAATCCAAAATGGACTAGGTGGAGTTGGTTACCCATGTGTGGGGTGCTAAGTCCAATTTGTTAATATACATGCTTAGGATTTGTATGGTTTGTTTAGCTAATCTCTGTTTTGCATGTGTTAGTTAGATTTACTTTTCCTTTTCATGTATTTTTGTAAATAAAATTTTAGAATGATTATTATAGGGATTAGGATGAGCATTGGTTATAAGGTCATGCCTTATGTACCATGTCAAGCCTTTAGAGCATCCACCTTCCAACCATCTAAAAGAAGGAACCAAAAAAAAGAAAGAAGAAAGAAGAAATTAGAAAGAAGAAATGAAGAATGAAGACCCCCTGTAGTGAATAAATCTCTTATAGGGAGTCGCCTTCCAAATCTATGGAGAAAAGAAAGAAGAGACCTTATAGAAATTCATCTTGGTAAGATATCACGTAGATCCATAGATGTACTTATTCAAGTGATCGGATACGTCATCAAGGTATAGTGTACTATCTCGAAAGACAGAAGTTACTACCCTTTAATGGAACCAATCACCTCAATAAGGACTCCTAAAGATGATGAGTCTGCATATATACTAGAGATTCTTCTCCTACTTTACATGAAAAAGTAAAGCAAGGTTTATTTTAAATCGGGTTCATTAAGTTTCCTACAGGGGCAAGCTCCCATAGTTAATTAAATCCTAAAGGACGAGATTCCTTAGGAAAACTCTCGATTAAAGTAAATGATCATTGTTTCTGAAGATTTCAATAGGGAAGGACTATCAATCTATTGGTTTATGTTTGAAGATCAAATGGGATTGATCAAAAGAGGGAGTTATTATCAAAGCCAAAATGGAAATAAGTAGGAGATGCTCACGATGCTAGGAAAACTAGCGAGCATCTCAAACTATCCTAAAATTGGGCTTTACATTTTGAAAATTGATTTAATTTGTTTGAGTTGTATTTTTCATTAGAATTTTAGGACTTAAGATTCCTTAACACGAGATTAAGAAAATTCCTAAGAGATGAGGAATTATGCTTATGGCCCATAAATGGGAAAAGCAATATGAGAACCTAAATCTAGGGAGCTTCGGCAAGGGCCGGACGCATAACCTAAATCTAAGACAAAAATGGGTAATTGGTTTGCCTCCACAAGAGAGGACAAACCACCCAACAACTTGGACATACAACCACCTAGGGGTGGCCACCAACTAACTCCTCCTATAATTTTAAATACATGTAGGCAAGTCTTTATGCTTATGCAAGATAGCTAGGCTATTATTATTTAGAAAGAGACTAAGTCCTTAAACTCACTCCATAAAGAGACTAGATCATGTAAAGGGACATGCTTCAAATGACCTAAATCTAATGCATTTCAAATTTCATTTTATTTTAATTTTTGGACAATTATTTTGACTCAGGCTAATAGGATTGTTATGACTAATGCATGAGAAAGTAGATTATTGACTAAAATCAACAAGAAGTTTAGGAGGTGAGTTTCCACCACAACCTTCAAAGGTCAAGCCTGGTTCTCTGGCAAAGGTGAAAGCCCTCCAATCAAGAGTGAAATAAGATGCATTTATGCATGATATTACAAAGAAAATTCTCATCCAGCTAAGGGATTGCTAATTCTTTTATCTTGATTTTAATCCTAAACTTTAGGTGAGGTTAAGAGTTATTTAATTTTAATTTGAGTTGTTAAGTAAGGTAAAAGATTTATTTTTTCTTAAAGAGCCTCATCCACATCGAGGTCATACATAAAGTAAGGAAGAAACTAGGAAAAGCATGCCACTTAATGCAAAAGCTAAACAAATCATCAATCAATTTATAAAGCTAACCACAAAAAGAATAAATGATCATTTGTGGTTGGGCACCACCGCACAAACCCAACAAATATCAAATTGGGTAGCCGAGCTCTACCCTTATACAACCTAGATTACAAATTAATTGAATTATAATTTAAGCAAAGGAATTCATTATTATGGGGGTCTTCAAGCTTTATTCTTCTTTCATCTTTCTTCTTATTTCTTTCTTCTTTTCTTCTTTTCTTCTTTGGTTCTTTTTCTTTGGTTCTTCCTTTGGATGATTGGATGGTAGATGCTTCAAGGCTTCACATGCTTCATAAGATGGGATTTTATGACCAATGTTCATCCTAATACCCCATAACAAATCATTCCAAAATCCTAAATATATAAATTTTTACATGAAAAGAAAAAGTATAAATCTAACTAACACCTGCAAAATAAAGGTTAGTCAAATCACACCACACAAATTCCAAGCATGTATATTAGACTTTTCACCCCGCACATGGGTGACTAAGTCCACCTAGCCTATGGATTATGCAAGGGGTATAAGCACCTGCAAGCAAGAAGCATTTATATTTTTATTTATGATAGCGCCCCTTTAGCACAATCCCCTATAGAAAAGAATAGTTAGACTAAGCATGTCCTACCATTCATTCTACGAGCATACACCCTAACATCCAGACTAAAACATTCATCACAAAATAAAATATAACATCAAACCATGCACCAACCTAACCTAAAGCTAGTAGTGGTGACTTAGGCTAATGTGTGTGCTTTGAAGGTTTATGTGGTATGCTTAGCTTAGGACTTTAGGTTCAAATTTTCTAAGTGTGAAGGGCATGTTCAACTTAGAGGAGGGTTTCATTTTAGTTGTTTAAGTGTTTTGAGTTATTTTTAATTCATATTTTAATTTGGTTTAAGTGAAACCTACAATTAATTTCTAAATTATAAAGAGAGGGAAAGAGAAGGGAACTTCTCTTTCCTTCCCTAATCCTTAAGTAATTTCTAAGGTAAGTTCACATTTTAATTTCATTTAGGTGAATGTTTTGATTACATCTTTTATTTAATCGTAAGTTTAGACAAACTATAAACAAAGCCTATTCAAAAAGAAAGGCATTTTAAGATTAAATAAAATGAATCAAAATTCACATAACACACATTACATCATTTCTTTCCCACCATATATAACATGCATATGGATGGACCCTAAGCATATCTATACATGAAAATGAGAATAATTAACACACTTTATGATGCATGCTAAGTAATCCATTTAATAAAATTTAGAAGATTTAGATGCATGAATTATCTTAAGTAAAAAAGATTTTTCTTATCCAAAATTTCTCATACATGCATGAAAGTAAGAAAGGCATAAGTGAGTACAGCGTTATTGTTAACTAGAGGTGTAAGGTATAAGACCTACTTGAGGCTACTTATAGTCTCGTAATCTCAGGATTGTCCAGACTAATATACAACTTTCCTTAAGTACTAACATGCATATAAAAGAAATGAAATGGAAAAAGTATATGCAAAAGTTGTTTAATAGTTTCACTTTTGTTTATGCAATTTATTCATGCAAGTATAGGCAACCTTTTTTATATGGTAGCATAGGGATGAATAGGGTATGAGATTAAGTAAGTGTTGGGTTCTTTTCAAATGAACCCTACATCTTACCAACTCCTATTCAAAACTATGCTAACATAAGAAAGAAAGGAAAGGCTACACTAAATATTACTTTATAATCTAACACATGCAAGCCTATAATTAAAGTATAAGAATAGCACACTTTCAGATTTGATGTTTCATTTATAAGTTTTGAAAATACTTTGGATTTAGTAGTGATAATAGCCAGTAATATTTTACTTTAGCCAACACATGCACATTTGATATAAAGTAAACAATTTCCATTTTTAAAATTTAGAAACATGAAATTATGAATGCATGGATCACATGGCATACAACTAAACATGTTGGAAAAGATCTAAAGCAATGAAAACATGTAAACAAAGTCACTTTACGTAAATCTTAAAGACATTCTTAAAGAATAAGAAAATTTAGAATAAATCAAAGTGAATTTCATAATAATTTTTGTTTAGTTTGAAGTTTAATTTAATTTTAAAAATGAGATGAGTTTGCTGTGCCTAACCCATTCCCACATGTGTTTGGTATTTTTTTTATTTTTAGATAATTAAATCCATTTTTAAGTGTTGATTAGGTTAGAGTATGAATTAAGTGGCTTAATTAACCCTTACCTACACTACCTTACAAAAATTAACTAAGTAATTATGAGCTAATGAGATGACATAAAACCTACAAGGTATTTCAATTAGCAATGCACCTAATAATGAAAATTCCTAATGCAATTTGGCTCACGATCAAAAGTTAATTAAGCTAAGGGGTTTAGCTTAAGTACTTTTAAAACACCCTTTCATATTTATGAAAGGGGTTTTAATTTTCTTAATTATACTTAGGCTATTAAACACCTAAGCATCTACCCAAGGTAGATTAATTATGTTTGGAAATTTTTAGAATTTTTTAAAATTGTTTAAAGGGATAATTAATGAATTAACCCTTAATTAAGAGGGGATTAAAGAAATAAAAGGGGTTTTAGGGAATACCTTAGGGGAAATACCCCAAAATTATTCCCTAAAACCCCTTCTCACTGGATCTAACCATAATCAAACTTAATCAAAGGGAAAATCTACTAATCATATCTTAATTACCCTTAATTATATGAAGGGGTAATTAAGGAATGAAATAGAAATTTCCCCAATTAAAGTCTCAATAAATCTCAAGAAAATTAGATGAGGTAGAGGTCATCCCCTAAAATGAAGCTTAAAAATTTGAGATCAATTGGTAACTTAATTAGGGAATAATTAACTAATTAATATTCCCAAAGAAACCCAAATTCAGAGAAAAGGGGAATTCAGAATCTATTGAGAACATTTTTACAATAATCTAGATGAAATTATCTATCCATAGCATTTTTTTTAATATTTTTTTAATTTTTCTTGAAGGAGTTATGATTTTTTAAAGTTCTCTAAGTAAATTATGAATTAATTAAGTATTTTATTAATCTCGCTCACGCAACGCTGCATGGCTCTTACATGCATCATCCATTTACTTAAGTTGTCAAATCACAGGGGGCAGCGATGGTGCATGCACTTTTATCCTTAATCGTCTGATCAAAGATCGTACGGCTGAGGATACACCCACAATTTATAAATCGAATAGATATATATATATATATATATATATATATATATATATATATATATATATATATATATATATATATATATGTGTAATAATCTCATCCATTTATCTAAAATGCATGGATGGATGGCTGAGATGAGCCAAGTTCTTCCCTGAGGATGAATGTGAACCGTTCATGATCCAAGGGGAGATCCGAGCTGGATCTAGCATAGATTCATTCAAGACTCAACCCACACCATCTAGAGGAGTAGAGCTGTCAATCCAATGGTGGATTTCACATGCAATAAAAATTCCTTTCAGAAAGAACCAACACCTATCAATCTAAGTTATCATAAAATCACATACCTCACCCCAGGTGATCACTAGTGCTCAGGATCGATGAGGTAGCTCCGTCTAGTAGAGACAAAGCCCTATTGAAGTTCCCATGCCTTGAGGTTGAGTGGATCAATGGGTGGACTAACTCCTCTTCAATCTCTTTGTGGCTTTGATTGAATTGAGTTCTTCCTAGCTATGGGAACTCAAATGAATGCTTGGGTAGGCTCAACTTGGTCCTTAGATGATGAGTGTAGAAGGAATTAGGTTAAGATCAAGTGTAGAGAAGGTTGAGAATTCAATGAACCTCCCTTATTTTGCATTGTGCAAAATCAAAGAATGAAGAATCCAAATCCTCTCTAGGGGCCTTAGGAAAGCTCTGGGGTGGTTGCTAATAGTTACTAAGTTCCAATCGAGTGTGAGTGAATTCAAATTTTAGTAGATTAGGGGGAGTATATCTCCCTCTATGGAAATCAGATGGCCAACAATGAGCTTGCCATTTTGATCCAATTGACCCTATGGAGTGGGCTATTTAGGTTATTTGAAGTGTGCACATGGTCGGTTTAGCCAGAGGAGTAGAATGCTAACTCCCATGTGCATCAAATTAAGCTTAGGGGGAGTTTGAAAATCGAATTTCAAGCCTAAGGGTCGGGTTTGGTCCATGAGCTAAATGGGTTGACCCAAAGCCATTGGGTTGGGTGCACCACTCATCACTATGTCCCCTTGAGCTTTCAAGAAAGCCTCAAGTGATTGTGATGAGGGTATGACCAAAATACCCATGGGCTAGGCCAAAATTTGTTCATGGCCTAGGGGTAAAATGATCATTTTGCTATTTTTTTCAATTTGGGTATATTTGGTATGTTGAGAAAATATAAGTTTCATTGGATTTGGAATCCATTTGATAGTTTGGCTCATGTTGACCCATTTAGGTCAAAATGGTCAAGGTCAAGTTGACCGATTGGTCAAATTGGGTCAAACCAAGGGTTAGATCAAGTTCATATGACCATTTGAAATGTTTTGGTGCCTTTGGTTTGGTTCAATTTGCTATAGATTTGGTTTTGGCTCATATGACTCATTTAGGTCAAATGGGTCAAGTTGACCCATTTGACCCATTTGACCCATTTGACCTATTTGGGTTAGGTCAAGGGTAGGTTTAGGTTTGGTTAGTCATATGGAGTGGATTGGTATCTTTTTTTCTAATCAATTTGGGTTATGTTCAATTTTGGCTCAACATGACCCCTTTAGGTCATGTTGGGTCTATGGTCCATTGGGTTAGGTTAGGTCTAGTTGGCCAATTGAGTCTTTGGTCAAGTTCCATAAGTGATTTGGAATGGACTTGACCCATTGGTTTCAATCAATTTGGCTTAGATCAAGTTTTGACACATTTTGGCCCTTCAGGTCAAAAAATGGGTCAAAATTGGGCCAGTTAGGTTAGCTCAAATGTTGTTTGGTCAAGTTCAAACATAGGTCATGAGTGAACTTGGAGCAATGGTTTCAATCAATTTTGCCTATGGTGGGTTTTGGCTATGTAAGGTTTCATTTTAGGTTCAGTGTTGACTTGGTCAATCCTTAGGTTTGACTTGGTTTGACCCAATTTGATTGGTTGATCATCCCATGATGATGTTTGATCATGATGAGAGGGATATACGAGTTTAGTTCAATCCAATTTTGTTATGATCAAAAGTTGGCTCATAAGGGTACTTTAGGTCACTTTGGGTCAAGTGAGCCTAAGCGGGTCAAATGGCTTGGTCAAAGCTTGATTTGAAGTTGACTGATCTTGTGCATGGGGGTCAAATGGCTTGGTCAAAGCATGATTTGAAGTTGATTGATCTTGTACATGGACTTATGATTGAAATATAAATCCATTTACAAGTGGTTTGAAGTCAAATGGATTTTGATTCATTTGAAAATTTCATATTCAAAGGAAGAATATGAAGGAGTCTTGGGTTTAATTTTTGATTTTAGTTTTGATTGAAGGATTAGAGTTTGGATTTATATATGAGCCCATGATTGTAGGATTGATTGAACCATGAGAGAAAATCAAGAATTTGGCTTGATTTGGAATTGAACTGGCTAAGTTCAAGATTTTGGCTTGAAAGGCTTAGATTTGATTTCGAGTTGAATTGAGTTTAATTTTTGGAATTAGTTTTGATTATTTGAATTTATATTTCATTTATATATGTGAATATAAATGAGAATATAAATTGATCATGAGAAAATTTCAAGGATTTGAGAGTTTAATCATGATTTAGGTTAAATCCATTTAAAGGGAATTAAATGATTTAAGAAAAATTTTTAATTTGAAATTTAAATTTTTTTTTAATTGGATTTTGTTGATTTATATTTATATTTCATTAATATATGAGAATATAAATAATTATACAAATAATTTTTGAGAAAATCCTGTGAGTTTGAATGAGTTTGATCAAAGTTTAGGTTAAATCCATTAATGAAAAATTAAGGGATTTAAGGGAATTTCAAGCATTTTAAATTTGGAATTTAATTTGATTTGATTGAGTTATATTTATATTTCATTTATATATGAGAATATAAATGAGAATATAAATAATTTTGAGAAAATCTATGAATTTGAATAGGTTTGATCAAGTTTTGTTGAGCTAAGTCCTTTAATAGAAAATTAAAAGGGCTTAAGAAAATTTTCATGAATTGATTTGGAATTTTGAGTTTGATTGGATTGATTTGAATTTATATTTCATTTATATATGAGAATATAAATGGATCATGAGAAAATCTCAAAGATTTGAATAGGTTTTGATCATAATTTTGGCTAAGTCCTTAAGAAAGGGTTAAGGACTTAGGAAATTTGAACTCGGGAATTTTTGATGGATTTTGATCATGGGTTTCAATCATGGATTTCAATCATGGAATTAAATCATGGAATTGAATCATGGAATTAATTTGGAGTTTGGCTTGAAAGAAGGAAAGTGAGGAATGGTTTTAACCTAAAGGGTAGGAGATTTTTCTAACACCCCTAAGGCATGACCTATTCCTATGGCTAATTCTTCTATGTCATATGGGGCTAATTGAGAGTCTCCACCTAATAACTAGATGTGTCTAAAGACTAAGGAACTCTTAAAGTCTAAGATAAGTCCTATGTCTAAGATGGAGGTGTTGAGAGCTCATTCTAAAAAAGAGGTCAACACCCCCATAACATGAATTCCTTGCTTAATTGTAATTAATTCATTTGTAATCTGGGTTGTATAATGGTAGAGCTCAGCTACCCAATTTATTTTTGGGTTTGTGTGGTGGTGCCCGACCACACTTGACCTTTTATTCTTTTTGTGTTAGCTTTATAAAATATATGTTGTTTTGTTTAGGGCTTCCACCCATGCTAGACAACTTGGCTTGACCTTTGATAGCCATGGTGGAAATACAGCTCCCCCTTCTCGCTGATTTTGGCCCATAATCTTATTTCTCATGCATTAAGAATATGAATCCTATAAGCCTGAGTCAAATGATTTTCCAAAAATGAAAGTAAAATGTAATATGTTTTGCATTAGATCTTGGTCATTTTTCATGCCCTTACATGATCTAGTCTCTTAGGGAGTAAGTTTATGGATTTAATCTCTTTCTAAAATAAATAGCAACCTAGCTATCTTGCATAAATATATGACTTATCTACATGAATTTAAAATCATAGGAGGAGTTAGTTGGCTGCCACCCCCAGGTGGATGTAAGTCCAACAATCAGGTGGTTTATCCTCTCTTATGGAAGCAAACTAATGATGCATTTTTGCCTTAGATTTAGGTTGTACTTTTGGCCCTAGTCAAAGCTACCTAGATTTAGGTTCTAAGCTTCCTCTATATAAGCATAAATCCTCACCTCTTAGGCATTCCACCTTGTGTGAAATTACAAGAAACTTCTAAAAAATTCAACTCAAATAAGTAATTCAATTGTAAAGAACCATAGATAGTTTGGGATGTTCACTTGGCTTCCTAGCATCCTAAACATCCCCTACTCACCTCCATTTGGCTTCGATAAGAACTCCCTCATCTTGATCGATCCCACTCAATTTGCCAAAAATAAACTAATCAAGTGATAGTCCTATCTACTGAAATCTTTGGAGACAATGATCATTTACCTTAATTGAGAGTATTCCTAAGGAATCCCTTTCCTTATGATGTAACAATGGGGCTTGCTGTAAGGAACAACAACCCAGATAAACCCTACTTTACTTTTCTATGTAAAGTAGGGGAAGAATCTCTGGTACATACGAAGACTCATAGTCCTTAGGAGTCCTTATTCAAGTGATTAGGTCCATTGTAGGGCGGTGACTTCTACCTTTCAAGATAATACACCTCTCCTCAATGTCGTACCCGATCACCCTAATAAGAACATCTATAGATCTACGTGGTGTCTCAACCAAAAGGCATATATTTCTATTTTCATTTCTCCTCTTCAAAAGGATAGATGAAGGTGGGAATATTTTCACTATAATGTTTTAATTAGCCTAAGTTTAGGTTCACTTTAAATAAACTCATTCAATAAAAAAAACATCTTAAGGTTAGTTGGAATGAATTACTATCATATAACACATGATTGTTCATTTCATTCCATCATGTATATCATGCATATGATTAAATCCTAAGCATAGCTATACAAGCAATTTATATCTTAGCACACTTAAATGATGAATGTGAGTAAATGTATTTGGAATTAATGTTCTATTTGGTTGAATGATTTTGTCATACTAATTTAAGGCTCTATCTAAATTCTTATGCAAAATCCTAAGGGAAGAACTTTAATCACATGACTAATCAACTCAATCAATCAAACAAAGCATGAATGCATGTTTTTTTAATAGAAAAAAGTAGTTTTCATTCATTAGCTAAGTACACACTCACATGTATAAAAGTTTTAAGAAAGTACGTCATCATTGTTCTACACAAGGGAACAAGGTAGGAACCTCCTTGGGGCTACTTGAAGCCGTGCATCCCTGGAATGTCCAGACTAATATACTCGCTATCCTTACATATATATGGATGTATAAACAACTACAAGAATACAAAGTCATGCAAATAAATTATATTTTAATTTGATTTGATTTATTTTTATGTAAATGAATTAAAGCTCTATCTAAATTCTAATGTCTAAATGCATAAAAATGAAATAAAGCAGGTACGTCTCCATTATTCTACACCAAGGGAACGAGGTAGGAACCTCCTTATGGCTACTTAAGGTTTTCGCATCCCTGGGATGTCCAGACTAATATTCCCACTAGCATTCTTACTTATACAAATCAACACATGAATGTAAGGACGAGACTTTATTTCATACACTAAATTTATATTCACTTGCATTTCCTATGTATATATAACTAAAGTTATAATATATATGTATATTCATTCATTAATTGACTTTTGAAAATATATTTGAGATTGTGGTGTTTATTTTTGGTTCATGTGTATGTGTGCGTATATGGGGAGGACACCACGCAAATCTGAGGGTATACTTATTGAGATGATTGGGTAGAACATTAAGGAATAATGTACTATCTCGAAAGATATAAATCACTACCATACAATAGACCTAATCACCTAATAAAAACTCCTAAGGCATGATGGGTCTTCGAATATTCTAGAGATTTTTTTCCTATTATACATGGATGAATAAAGTAGGGTCCTATGGGGGCAAGCCCCCATTATTAATTACATTATAAGGAAGGTGAATTCCTTAGGAATACTCTCAATTAAAGTAGATAATTATTATCTCCAAAGAATTCAAATATAGGACTATCAATAAACTTGTTATATTTGGAAGATCAAATGGGATAGAACGAAAGAAAAGACTTATTATCAAAGCCAAGAGGAGATAAGTAGGGGATGCTCATGATACTAGGAAACCTAGTGAGCACCCCAATCTATCCTATAGTTGGGCTTTATATATTTGAAATTGAGGAGAATTATAAGTTTGAGTTGAAATTTTATTAGAGATTTAGGACTTATAATTTCACGATACAAGATTATGGAAATGCCTAAGAGGTGATGATTTATGCTTGTAGCCCCAAAAGGAAGCAACAATCTCATATTCTAAATCTAAGTAGCTTCTGCGAGAGCTAAAGCATAACCTAAATCTAAGGCAAAAGTGGGTATATTATTTTCTTCCACATGAGAGGGTAAATCACCCGACTGCTATACTTATAACTATCTTGAGTGATAGCCAGCTAACTCCTCCTATGATTTAAAACCATGTGGTCAAGTCTTATGATTTTGCAAGATAGATAGGTTATTATTATTTAGAAAGAAACTAAAGTCCTTAAACCCACTCCCTAAGAGACTAGAGCATGAGTGGTGTAAATAAAGACTTAGTCTAATGCAAATCATATCAAATTTTACTTATTTTTTTACTCTTTATTTTGACACAAGATATAGGATTTTTATATGCCTAAATTATGATGAAGTTGATTATGGGCTAAATCAAAAGAGAAAGAATTATTTTTTCCATCATAGGCTCTCAAAGGTTAAGCTCATTTTATTTGGCAAAGATGGAAACCTCTCTTAGCTAGAGTGCAACAAAATGACATGCATGATATTAAATATACAACATCCAGCTAAAGGGTTGCAAAATATTTTATTATCTTTATTTAATGCATAGGCTTTATGTGAGGTTATGAGTTTGTTTTAGAAAATTTAGTTATGAGTTCTTAATTAGGGTAGAAAAGTTAATTTTCCCTAAGAGCCTAATCTTATCTAGGGCATACAACAATCACCAAACATAAATAAATTATGAAGAGACATGCTTTTTCTAATGCATAAGCTAAACAAAATATCAAATAATTTTATAAAGCTAACACAAAAGAATATGAGGTCGATGCGATCGGGTACTACCATACAACCCGAAAAAGAAATGGGTAGTCGAGCTCTACTATTGTACAACACGGTATAATGAAAAAATAATTACAATTTAATTAGAATAAATGAATATGAGCTATGGGGGTCTTCAAATCTTCAAATCTCCTTCTTTCCTTCATTTCCTTCTTTCGTTTGGTTAGGCAAATTCCATAGGATCACATGGTACATATGACTTGGTCTTGTAACCAACTTTACCTTAAGCCCCCATAGCACTAATCCTAATTCCTAATGCAAAATTACATTAAAAATAGGAAAAGTAAATCTAACTATACCTACAAGATAAGTGTTAACTAAACACATGATACAACCCAAGTAGTTATATAAATAATTTGGACTTAGCACCCTGCACATGAGTAGCCAAGTCCACCTGTCCTAATGTAGATTATGCTTAAGGGTTAAGCAACCTGCATAGCAAAAACATTTATATTTACTTTAAGCACCCCGTAAGCATAATCTATGACCTAACATCCAGTCTATGCACATACACCCTAACATCCAGTTTATAATATCACATCATAAAATAAGCATTCATCAAACCATGCACCGCCCTAACATAAAGCTAGAAGGGGTGACTTAATCTAATGTGTGTGGTATGTCCTAACTAGGCTTTAGAGTTATCATTCTCTAAGTATGAAGGATATTTAATTATCAATGAGTGGTTTCACTTTAAATGGTTTAATTGATTTGCAAATTTTACTTAACATTTTCTTTTATTTCATTTGACCTACACAACAACTAAGTGTTATAAAGAGAGAAAAAGAGAGAATCACTCTCTTTTATCCCTACCTTAAGTCACTTCTAAAGAAAATTAATTAATCAATTCTCTTTAGTGAATGACTTATTATATGTTTTAATTAATCCTAAGTTTAGGTTCACTTTAATTAAACCCATTCAATAGGAAAGGCATCTTAAGGTTAGTTGGAATGGATTACTATCACATAACACATGTTTGTTTATTTCTTTCCATCATGTATATCATGCATATGATTAAATCCTAAGCATAGCTATACATGCAACTTGTATCTTAACACTTAAATGATGAATGTGAGTAAGTGTATTTGGAATTAATATTTTATTTGGTTGAATGATTTTGTCATATTAATTTAAAGCTCTATCTAAATTCTTATGCAAAGCATAAGGTAAGAACCTTAAATCACATGCCTAATCAACTCAATCAAATAAACAAAGTATGAATGCATGTCTCTTTAATAAAAAAAAAAAGGTTTTCATTCATTAGATACACATCCACATGTATAAAAGTTTTAAATGAGTACGTCGCCATTGTTCTGAACCAAGGGAACGAAGTAGGAACCTCCGTGGGGCTACTTAAAGCTGTGCATCCCTGGAATGTCCAAACTAATATACCACTATTTTTAGACACATATGGATGTATAAACAACTACAAGAATAGAAAACCATGCAAAAAAATTATCTTTTAATTTGATTGATTTATTTTGTATAAATGAATTAAAGCTCTATCAAGATTCTAATGTTCAAATCCATATGAATGATATCAAGCAGATATGTCACCATTATTCTGCACCAAGGGAATGAGGTAGGAACCTCCTTGGGGCTACTTAAAGTCGTGCGTCCCTAAGATGTCCAGATTAATGTACCGCTAATATTCTTAGTTATGCAAATCAACACATAAATGTATGGAAGAGACTTTATTTCGTACACTAAATTTATATTCACTTGCATTCCCTATGTATATATATAACTAAATTTACAATATATATGTATATTCAATCATTAGTAAACTTTTGAAAATATATTTAAGATTTAATAATGATAATAGCCACACATATTTTAATTTAAAGAAACACATGCAATTTGACATAAAGGAAATCATTTTTATTTCATTAATTTGAAAGACATGAATGCATGAATCATATGATATACCACATTTAGCATGATTGGAGATAAATAAAATAACACAAGCATACAATTTTATTCAAATCAACTAAGTCCTAAGGACAATCAAACTAAATAAGATTATTTAAAATAAACCAAAGTTCTTTAATGTCATTTCATTTTTCATATTTGATTTAATTTAAGGAAATGTGAAAGAGGTTTGCTAATCCTAATCACATTCCCCATGTGTAAGTTAATTTTATTTAATGAAGGATAATTAGGTTGATTTTATGTCTTGATTAAGTTACGGTATGAATTAAGTCAATTAATTAACCCTTACCTATATCACCTTAAGTTAATTAAGTAATTAATAATGAGCCAATATGATATGCAACCACATGAAAAGTAAATTTTCAATGCTCCTAAGAAATGAAAGGGGCCTAATGCAATTGGCTCGTGATTAATAGTTAATTAGTCTTAAGGGATCTCATTGGACTACTTTTATGATTTTCTCACACTTGTGAGCTAACCATAATTTCATTAACTCTCTCTTTAGGTTATTGAACACCCAAAGAGCTACCTAAGGTTAATTAAAGGTGATTAGATGTAAAGTGGATTTTAGATTGAGTTAGGTACATTCATTAATCCATTTGATTAAGCATGAAGCATTTTCAATTAATGAAATGGAATTAAATTAAGGAAAGAGATCAAGAAAGAGGCCTTAAGCTCAATCCCTAAGTCTCATATTTGGTCATTTAGGCTCTGATTTTATCTTGAGGATTAATTAATTAATTAAGCACTTAATTACCTCTTTAATCATTAACTAATCAAATTCTAAAAAGTGACAAAAATTTAAGGAATGAATTAGGAAAATATCCCAATCACATTCCCTAAGCTCTCTTACTGTTCAACAGAGGTAATTAGGCTTAAATAATTAATTAAGTCACTATTCATTCATTAATTATCACTAATTAAATTTTAAAAGTAATTAAAGCTTAATTAATTGATTTCCATAGTTAAGCAACAAATAAAATCCCAAAAAATAAGGGAGGTAGAGGTTATCCCCTTAAACATCCACATAAAATTTGAGATTAATTGGGTGATTAATTATGGAGTAATTAAGCTAATTAAATTTCCAATTAAATCTTAATTAAGCCAAAATCACTATTTAAAATCAATTAATAATAATTTTCTTAGATCCTACTCTGAAATATCTTCAAAATGAGCCTAAGTTTGTATTTTTTGGATTTTTCTAGGATTAGTAATGATTTTAGGAAGTTTTAGCCTTAAAAAATGGATGAATTAGGCCTAATTAAAGCCTTAATCCCGTCAAGCCAGATGGCGGCTGATGTGACATGCCTTTCATGTGGCATGATGGGATTGGCTAATTAAGTTTTTACATTCGAAGGCTGACTCAGATGGCAGTGGATGCAATAACTATGTGGACCATCCGATCTAAGATTGGATTGCCACGATCAGATCCACGGTTTAGGAAAAGAATCAAGGGATCTAATGCGAGATCTAATCAGAGTCGTTCATTCCAATCATGTGGAATAGACGGCTCATGATCTATCCCATTCGTGAGAGGCAAAAGACGGATGTCGTATGACTTTCCCCTTTCGATCTAAGCTCACCTGAGCTCGGATTGCCTCTAAATTCATCCCACACCTTCAGAGAGGAGAGGCGCACACATCCAACGGCTAAAAACACATGACGTGCGAATTTACTTCATAAAAGACCAAGCAATTTTTTCTATACAAGGCTCAATTTATAAAATTACCTCACCGAAGCTTATGTTCGGCAGTGGGTCTACTGAAGTAGCTTTGCTTAGTTGAGGTGAGGCCCTGTTGAGAAGCTTTGAGATTGATTTGGTGTAGGTTGCTCTGAAGGCCAAACTCCTCTTATTTGGCGATTGGTCTTGGTTGAACTCCTATCTCCGATGCTCAGGAAGGGTTGGATATGATTTGTTTGGCTTCGACGAAGTAGGGGGATGGTGTGGGTGTAAGGAATTTGTGTTTGAACAAGTAGAGGGGGGAGTACTGATCGGGAAGGTGGTGTTCTATTTCATCTTTCATACACAGAGAGCAATGGCTGATCGAGGGAGGCTTGGGATGCTCTAGAAAGCTCTAGAGAGTTTCAAACTTGCTTAGGAAACTTAGAGTCATTTTTTGCTCAAATTAAGGGGGTATACCTCTCAATTGCAAATGATGGACAAACATGATTGATCCTTGAAAATTCATCAATTTGCTGTCATCGAGTTATCGGAGGGGTCGTCGTCAGCTCCATGTGGCACGCCAAGAGTGGAGGAAGTGTGGCAGGAGTCTCAAGGCTTGATATGGAGAGATTGCGTGGGATTGATCTTGCCTTTGCCCATGGTGTGTTCGTCCATGAGAGCGAGTGGCTTGGTTTGTTTTCCTTGGTCCATGACAGAGGCTAGGTGGCTTAAGTTGGGCTAAGGTGTCTTATGAATGCCTTATTTGGCACTTTGATGGCTGCCATGGGGAGGCAAAGTGGACTTTGCCATTTGAGGTAAGAATCCAAAGTAAAGAGAGGGTGTCCATAGGCTAATCCCCTTGGGTTGGGTGCCACATGGACTTGGGCTGGTTTGGAGCTGACCTAGGGTCCATTTGGGCTGGGTTAGGTTAGCCACCAAGGTTCCAAAAAGTGGGTTTGGGTGATTGGGCTTTATATTGTCAAAATATGCTCATTTGGGTTAGGTTGGGTTAGATTGATCAATTGGTCAAATTGGGTCAAACCAAGGCTTGGGTTAGGTTCATATGAGATTCAAATTAGGTCAAAGTTGGCCATATGATGATTTGGGATGTTTTGGTTCAATTGGTTTTGATTAATTTGGCATAGATTTGAATTTTACTCATTTGGATTCAAAGGGGTCAAATGGGTCAAGTTGACCAATTTGATCAATTTGACCAAATTGGGATGGGTTAGGTGTTGAGTCAAGTTTAATTGGTTAATTAAAAAATGATTGCAGGCTTTGGTTTAGTTTAATTTGGATTTAATTTATATTTTGGCCAATTTGACCCTTTAGGTCAATTTGGGCTAGCTTGGGTCAAGTTGACCAATTGGTCAAATCGATCTCAATCATGACTTTGGTCAAGTTCAATAAGTGAATTGGAATGAACTTGAGCCATTGGTTGCAATCAATTTGGATCAAATCATGATTTACTCATTTTGGCTTCTTAGGCCAATTTGGGTCAACTTAGGTCAAATGGCCAATTGGACTTGATTTGGCTCAAGTGAGGGCTTGGTCATGTTCAATCATTGATTATGAGTGGGTTTGAGTCAATGGTTTCAATCAATTTGGTATATGGTGGATTTTGGCTATTTTTGATTTCATTTGGGCTAAAAGTTGACTTGGTCAACGGGCTAGGTTGACTTAGTTTGACCCAATTCAAGATAATTGATTAACCTATGATGATTTTTGATCATGATATGGGGTTTGGATAGGCTTAGTTCAATCAAATTTGGGTTGAATTAGAACTTGGCTCAAAAAGGTCTTTTAAGTCACTTTGGGTCAAGTGGACCTAAATGGGTTAATTGGCTTGATCATGGCTTGATTCAAGTTTAATTGAACTCACATATGGACTTAGGATGGAGATATAAATCCAATTGCAAGTGGTTTGAAGTCAAATGAATTTTGGTTCATATGATAATCAAGTCAAAGGGGTCAACATAACACTTTGACTTGGGTTGGTTTGATTGATAATAGTTTGTGTTATATTTGTTTGGAACAATGATTGAGGGAATGATTGAATCATGAAGTCCATGAATTTTGAGTTGATTTGGTTATCATTTTACCAAGTTCAAGAAATTGACTAAAAGGGCTAAAATTGGGAATTTGATTTGATTTGGGTTTTGTTTGGCAATTTGGATTTATATTAAATTTATATTTATGAATATAAATGAAGATATAAACGAGTCATGAGAAAATCACTTGAGTTTGGAGTGATTTGAAAGCAAATTTGACCAAATTGAGGGATGTAGGTCAAAAGGGCCTAAGTAGGGAATTGATTTGGTTTGATTTAATTTGATTTGATTTGAATGATTTGAATTTAGATTTCATTTATATTTGTGAATATAATTGAAGTAATGATTGATTTATAAAAGAAATCAACCAAATTTGATTTAGTTTGAAGGCCGGGGGGCGGGATTGGCTAAGCATATGAAGGTGATTCATATGGCTTACGAAGTTTGGAGTTTGGATTCAATCATGGGTTTTAATCATTTGGGGTTGGATTTAATTTATGTTCTTGGATTTGGGTTTGATTTGAGATTGTATTTATGATCTTGAGAAAATTAATTGAATTGGGGTTGATTTGAATTTGGTTAAGGCTAAGTCCATAAGATAAAATCAAAGGGCTTATGAAAGGATTTGGAATTTGAATTTAATCATGGGTTTCAATCATTTGATTTGGGATTGGATTTATGATCTTAAGAAAATCAATTGAATTTGAGGTTTGATTTGGAAGGAGGAAGCAAGAATTGGGTTTAAGCTTATAGGGTAGGCAAGTCTTCCTAAATCCCTAAGCTAACTCTTCTAAGTCTCTAGGCTTAGGTTAAGTGTTCACCTAATCACTAGAAGTATCTTACGACTAAGGAACTATCAGTGTCTACAAGAGTACTAGATCTATGATGATGAAGTTGAGAGCTCACTCCCAAAAAAAGTGAGGTCAACAGAGATTTAATAGTGATACTAGCCACACATATTTTTAATTATGCCAACACATGCAAATTAACATAAAGAAAATCATTTTTATTTGATTAATTTGAAAGACATGAATGCATGAATACAAGTGGAGTGCAATATTTTAGCATGATTGGAAAGAAATAACAAAAACACAAGCATGTGATTTCATTCAATCTAACTAAGTCCTAAGGACAATCATACTAAACAAACTCATTTAAGATAAACCAAAGTTTTTTAATGCCATTTTTGATCTTGTTCACCTCAATTTTAGAATGAGCTCTCAACCCCTCCATCTTAGACATAGGACTCCTCTTAGACGCTAAGAGTTTCTTAGTCTTAAGACACTTCTAGTGATTAGGTGAACACCTAACCTAACCCTAGAGACTTAGAAGAGTTAGCCATAGGAATTGGTTATGCCTTAGGGGTGTTAAGAAAATTTGCCTACCCTATAGCTTGAGCCAAAACCTCACTTCCTTCTTTCAAGTCAAACTCCAAATTCAAATCAATCTCAAACTCAAGTCAACTTCAATTACAAAACAAACCTTAAAAAAATTCCAATGGATTCTCTCAAATCATGATTCAATTCTAAATGATTGACACCCATGATTGAATTCCAAATTCAAAAAATTTTGCTAAATCACTTTGATTCCATCTTATGGACTTACCTCAAATTAAATCCAAATCAATTCAAATTCAAGAGATTTTCTCATAACCCATTTATATTCTCATCTATATTCACAAATATAAATTAAATATAAATTCAAATATCCAAAACCAAATTCAAAACTCAAATCCAAATTCAACCAGAATTCAACCTAAGCCTTTCAAGTCAAATTCTTGAACTTAACCAAATCAAACTCAAATCAAGCCAAACACTTGATTATTCTTCATAATCCAATCAATCCTTCAATCATGAAACCAAATATAAACAAAAACTTCAATCATCAAATGCCCAAAACTAAATTCAAAACTCAAATCCAAATTCAACCAAAATCCAACCTACACCCCTTTCAAGTCAAATTCTTGAACTTAGCCATATCAAACTCAAATCAGGCCAAACCCTTGATTTTTTTTCATGATTCAATCAATCATTCAATCATGAATCCAAATATAAATATAAATTTCAATCATCAAACCAAAATTAACAAAACTCAAACCCATGTTCATCCTTTGAACTTGAAATTGTCAAATGAATCAAAATTCATTTGACTCCAAATCACTTGCAAATGGATTTATATTTCAATCATAAATCCATATGTGAGTTCAACCAAACTTCAATCAAGCCTTCATCAAGCCAATTGACCCACTTAGGCTCACTTGACCCAAAGTGACCTAAAGTACCCTTTTTGAGCCAAATTCTAATCCTACCCAAATTAGATTGAATTAAACCCACCTAAGCCTCACATTGTGAGCAACAATCATCATGAGATGATCAATCACTAAAATTGGGTCAAACTAAGTCAAACCTAAGGGTTGACCAAGTCAACACTTAGCCAAAATGAAATCTAAACTAGCCAAAATCCACTATAGGCCAAATTTATTGAAATCATTGATCTAAACCAATTCATGATCAATGTTTGAACTTGACCAAGTCATCATTTGAGCCTAACCTAGCCCAATTGGCCACTTGACCCAAGTTTACCCAACTTGACCTAAAAAGTCAAAATATGTCAAATCTTGATCTAAGCCAAATTGATTGCAACCAATGGGTTAAATTCATTCTAAACCACTTATTGAACTTGACCAAAGCCTCAATTGGCCAACTAGACCCAACCTAGCCCAATTGACCATGAACCCAACTTGACCTAGAAGGTCAAATTGAGCCAAAATCAAATCAAACTAAAATTGACTGAAACCAAAGCTTGCAACATATTTCAAATGACCAACCAAACCTAAACCAACCATGACCTAGCCCAATTGGGTCAAATTGGTCAAATTGGTCAACTTGACCCATTTGACCTAAATGAAATCAAATGAACTAAAACCAAATATAAACCAAATTGAACCAAACCAATGATGCCAACACATTTCAAATGGTTATGAACTTGACCCAACCCTTGGTTTACCCAATTTGACCAATTGGTCAACTTGACCCAAGTTGACCCATTTTGACCTAAATGGGTCAACATGAGCCAAATGATATCAAATCAACTCCAAATTCTTTGAAAGTTGGCCCAACCTAATTTCAAACTATTTTAAATCTGCTTAAAATGAAATTAAAGCCAAATGACCATTTTACCCCTAGGTCAAGGGGTAACTTATGGCCAATTCCACTTGGAATTTGGTCATTTCCTTTTCATGGCCACTTGGCACCCTCTTAGTGGACCAAGTGGACACTAGTAAGTGTGGTGCACATGACCAAATGGGTTGTGGTCAGTCTAACCCAACCCAAACCCAAAACTGACCACCCCACTCAAATAAGCACATGGGATCACCTCCCACACTCTCTTTAGCACATGAAAACTTCTCCACTACCTCCCTCTGCCAAAATCGAACCATGTGCCACCTCAAACGGCCAAAACAACCCACTCAAGGTTATCAATTTGATCAAAATGGAATCTACACTCTTGGTCACCCGATCTTTGAAGGGGGAGATATATTCCCCCCTTATTTCACTTGAATTCACTTCACTTGCATTCGATTGAGTGATAGGAAGCCAGAGCAAGCATTCTCAAGCTCCTCAAAGCTTCCTGTAGCTAATTCGAACTCTCTTTTTCTCGGTTTACCTAAATCAAAAATATGAGAGCTAGCAAGAATTTCCAACTTACTCAATACCCAATTTCAATCCAATTCTTCTTACAAGCACCCTTAGAGGACCCAACCAATTTGATCCAATGCTTCTTCCAAGCTTCAAGGCAAGGGAGGTGGGAGCTAGACCAAAGCTGCAAGCCTAGGAGGAGGACTTTGGCCAATTGAAGGATCTACTCAACCTCAAGCCCTCAAACCTTAAATAGTGCTTCATCTCCACTAGACGAAGCTACCTCGATGGTTGGGAGCACAGGTGATAGCCTCTGGAAAGGTACTATTCAAAATCGAGCTTGCATTGAATTTTTTTTTGGTCCTTTGTGAAAGAAAGTTTTACCCCAAATTATTTCCATCGTTAGATCTTCATCCCCTTGCATGATGATGGTGTGGGTTCAATTTTAGCTCAATCGAGCTTGGATCAAGCCCTAAAGGATGAACAGTTGCCCTTTCCCGCAAGCGAGCTCAAGGATGAATCATGGACCATCCATCCCACATGTTTTGGATGGATGGTCCCGATTAATCCATATTAGATCCACATTTTAATCCCTTTAATACCGCAAACTTGATCTTGAAATCAGACGGTCTAAGGGAAAGCACGTAGCGTCGCTGGCTGACTGTGTAATCAATGTGATAACTTAAATAATCAATCCCTTCATGCCACATGGAAAGCGTGTGCTGCGTCAGTGGTCCACGTGAAAAGTATGTGCCACGTCAGCAGTCCACATGGTGCCGACATAATTAGTTATATAATTAGGGGATTTAATTTAGTTTTAATCACAGAAACTTTAAAATTACATAACTAAATGTAGAAAAATTAAAAAAATACAAACTCAAATGTATTTTGAAGATATTTCAAATGTGAATAATATAAAATTAATTTTAATTAATTTTGAACTATAAATCTCATGCAATTTGGTTTTATTGGGAATATAATTATATTAATTACTAACTAATTATTCCATTGATTAATTTCAAACTTCCTAGGGTTGATTAATGGGATGACCTCTATCTCTCATGATTTTCTTGGAATTTATTAATGGTTTAATTAGGGTAATTGCTTGATTCACTCCTAATTACTCTCTTAATCAATTAAATGATTAATTAACTTATTAAATAGCAATAAATCCATTAATTAAGTTTGCTAATTACCTTAGAATATCGAATGGATTTAGGGAATGAGATTAGGAGTCCTCTCCCAAATATTTTCCCCTAAGTTTATTTCATTTGGATGAAAATCTAATTATGTTACAAATTAATTAAATAGTTTAATCACTTAATCAAATGGCTTAATTAATCAAAATTTTAAAATCAAATCAATTCCGTCTTGGATAGATACTTAGGTGTTCAATAACCTAAGTAGCTTAAGAAAACCAAATCTAACCCATATATATATATATATATATATATATATGAGAAGGGTTATGAAAGTACTTAAATTAAACCCTTTAGCTTAATTAATCATTAATTGTGAGCCAAATGCATTAGGCTCCTTTATTTCTTAGGTGCATTGCTGATTTAAATTCCTTATTATTTTATGTCATACATTGGCTCATAATTATTTGGTTAAATATGTTAAAGTGGTGTAGGTGAGGGATAATTAATGGACTTAATGTACACCTTAACCTAAATAAAATATAAAATCAATCTAATGGTTCTAAAAACAAACTAAATCAACTCATACATAGGAGAAATGGGTTGGGACCAGCAAACATTTTCACATTTCTTAAATTCAAATCAAACTCAAAACAAAAATCAAAATTTCTTATACCAACTTTGATTCACTTTAAATAATCTTATTCCATAGAATTGTATTTAGAAATTAATTAGGGTAAGTGTTAAATGTGTATGTCATATGAAAATCATGCATTCATGTCTTTTGAAAAACCAAATTAAAATGAAATATTTCCTTTATGTCAAATTGCATGTTTCGGCTAAAGTAATGATATGATGGCTATTATCATTATTAAATCCAAATTATTTTCAAAACTTATAAATCAAACATTGCAAATGAAAGGTGTGCTACTTATAATTATTTATGAACTTGCATGTGAGTATAATATAAGGTGTGCATTTTGTGACTTTCCTTCTCTACTCGTTTAACATAATTTTGAATAGGATTTGCAAAGTGCATAGTTCATTTGAAAAGAACACAACACTTGCTTAAATTCATTCCTATTCACTCCTATGTCATCAATTAAGAAGGATATTCATACTTTCACACATAAATTAAACAACCAACAAATTAAACAAGCATAAACTTTTTGCATGACTCTTTTTCCATTCATTTGCTTTTGTACATGCATATATATTTAAGATAAGTGGTATATTAGTCTGGGAATATCGAGATTGCGAGGCTTTAATTAGCCCCAAGTAGATCTTGTACCTTACACCCCTGGTGTAGAAAATAATGGCATCGTACTCACTTATGTCTTTTATACATGTAAATGTGCATATGAATAATGGATAAAAGAATCCCTCTTTTCTACTTAACAAAATCATGCATCATAAAAACATCCAAATTTTTTAAACAAACTCTCTTAGCATTCATCATCAAGGTGTGCTAAACATTTCCATTTGCATGTATAGATATGCTTAGGATCCATCTATATGCATGTTACACTTGTTGGAAAGAAATAAAATGTTGTGTGTTTTATAATAGTAATTCACTTTACTTAATTTAAAATGCCTTTCTTTTTGAATAGGTTTGTTTAGGGAAAATATAAACTTAGGATTAATTAAAACACATAATAAAATATTCACTAAACAAAAATCATTATTGAATCCACCTTAAAAATCCCTTAAGGTAGGGAGGAAAGAGAAGTTTCCTTCTCTTTTCTTCTCTTTATAACACTTAGTAATTAACTATAGGTTCACTCAAACCAAAATAAATCTTGAAATAAAACTTAACCAAATCAATTAAACCACTTAAATGAAACCACTCTCTAAGTTGAACCTTTCATACTTAGAAAATTTCAACCTTAAAACCTAACTAAGCACCACACAAATCTTATAAGGCACACACATTAGGCTAAGTCACAATTTCTAGTCCTATGTCAGGGCAATGCATGGTTTGATGTTTGCTTTTATTTTGTGATGTAATATTTTAGTCTGGATGTTAGGGTGTATGTGCGTAAACTGAATGGTAGGATGATCTTACTCTAATCATTGTCTTCTGCAAGGGATTGTGCTTAAAGGGTGTTATAATAAAAATATAAATGTTTTTGCTATACAGGCTGCTTATACCCCTAAGCATAATCCAAAATAGGCCAGGTGGACTTAGTTATACATGTATGGGGTGCTAAGTCCAATTTTTTCATATACATGCTTGGGATTTTGTGGTTTGTTTAGCTAATCTCTGTTTGGCAGGTTTTAGTTAGATTTACTATTTTCATTTTCATGTAATTTTGTAAATTAGGATTTGGAATGATTGTTATGGGGGATTAGGATGAACATTGGTCATAAGACTATGTCTTATGTACCACGTGAAGCTTTTGAAGCAACCACATTCCAATCAACGAAAAGAAGAAAGAAGAAAGAAGAGAGAAGAATGAAGAAAAGAAGAATGAAGACCCCCATAACATGAATTCATTTTTGTAATTAATTGATTTGTATATGGATTGTATAAGGGTAGAGCTCATCTACCCAATTTATTTTTGGGTTTGTGCGGTGGAGCCCGACCACGCTTGGCCTCTTATTCTTTTGTGCTAGCTTTATAAGTTGATTGGTGTTTGTTTAGCTTGTGCATTAAGATGATATATTTTTCTAGTTTCTTCCTTGCTTCGATGTATGGCCTGGATAATGATTAGGCTCTTAGGAAAATAAATTTTTTATCCAATTAATCAACTCAAAACTAAAAATTAATAACTCGTAACCTCACTTAAATCTTAGGTTAAAAAATTAAGATAAAAGAATTAGCAACCCCTTAGTTGGATGTTGTATTTTCTTTCTCACATCATGCATAAAAAGTATATTATTTCACTCTTAATTTGGAGGGCTTCCACTCGTGCCAAGGAACTTGGCTTGACTTTCAGAATATGATAAACACACCTCCTTTCTTCGATTTTGGCCCATTATCGGTTCTCATACATTAGGCATATGAATCCTATAAGCTTGTGTCAATAGTCCAAAAATGAAAATAAAATGTAACAAAATTTGCATTAGATTTAAGTCATTAAATCATGCCCTACATGATCTAGTCTCTTAGGGAGTGTGTTTAAAGACTTAGTTTCTTTCTAAATAAACAACAGCTTAGCTATCTTGCAAAAGCATATGACTTGCCTACATGTATTCAAAATTGTAGGAGGACTTAATTGGCGGCCACCCCTAGGCAGTTGTAAGTCCAAATAATCAAGTAGTTTATCCTCTCTTATGGAGATAAACCAAATACCCATTTTTAGCTTAGATTTAAGTCATGCTTTAGCCCTTGCCAAAGCTCCCTAGATTTAGTTTCAAAGGTTGCCACTTCCCTTTACGGGCTATAAGCATAAATCCTCACCTCTTAGGCATTTTTATAATCTTGTATTATGGAATTATAAGTCTGAGATTTCTAATAAAAATTTAACTCAAATAAATAAATCACCTCAACTTCAAAAATATAAAGCCCAGCCATAGGATAGTTTGGGATGTTTACTTGGCTTCCTAGTATCCTAAACATCCCCTACTCACCTCCATTTGGCTTTGATAAGAACTCCCTCATCTTGATCGATCCCACTCGATTTGCCAAAAATAAACTAATCAAGTGACAGTCCTATCTACTAAAATCTTTGGAGACAATGATCATTTTCTTTAATCGAGAGTATTCCTAAGGAATCCCCTTCCTTATGATGTAATTAACTATGGGGGCTTGCCCCTGTAGGGAATTAATGAACCCAATTTAAAATAAACCCTACTTTACTTTTCTATGTAAAGTAGGGAAAGAATCTCTAGTACATACGAAGACCTATAGTCCTTAGGAGTCCTTATTCAAGTGATTAGGTCTATTGTAGGGTGGTAACTTCTATCTTTCGTGATAGTATACATTTTCTCAATGTCGTATCCGATCACCCTAATAAGAACATTTGTGGATGTGGTGTCCCAACAAAGCGGCTTATATTTTTGTCTTCATTTATCTCTTTCCAAAGGGATAGATGAAGATGAGAATATAAATTTCACCATAGATCTCTATATTTAATTTGATTTAGTAAATATGAAAGAGGTTTGCTAATCCTAATCCCATCCCCCATGTGTGAGTTAATTTGGTTTAATGAAGAACAATTAAGTTGATTGTATGTCTTAATTAGGTTAGGGTATGAATTATGTCAATTAATTAACCCTTGCCTATGTCACATTAAGTTAATTAACTAATTAATAATGAGCTAATATGATATGAAATCACATGAAAAGTAAATTAGCAATGCTCCTAAGAAATGAAAGAGGTCTAATGCAATTAGCTCATGATTAATAGTTAATTAAGCCTAAGGAGCTCACTTAACTACTTTTATGATTTTCTCACACATGTGAGCTAACCATAATTTCATTAGCTCTCTTTAGGTATATTGAACACCCAAAGAGCTACCCAAGATTGATTAAAGATAATTAGATGTGAATTGGATCTTAGATTGACTTAATTAAGCTCATTAATCCATTTGGTTAAGCATTAAACATGTTCAATTAATGGAATGAAATTAATTTAAGGAAGAGATCAAGAAAGAGGCCTTAATCTCAATCCCTAAGTCCTATATTTGATCACTTTAAGCTCTAATTTTATCTTGAAGATTAATTATTTAATAAGCAATTAATTACCTCATTAATCATTAATTAATATGATTCAAAAAGTAAAGAAAACTTAAGAAATGAATTAGGAAAAAATATCCCAATCACATTCCCTAAGCTTCCTTATTGATCAATAGAGGTAATTAGGCTTAAATAATTAATTAAGTCACTATTCACTCACTAATTATCACTAATTAAATTAAGAGAGAGATTAAGACTTAATCAATTAATTTTTTTTAATTAAGCAACTAATAAAATCCTAGAAAAATAAGGGAGGTAGAGGACATCCCTCTAAACATCCATAGAAAATTTGAGATTAATTGGATAATTAATTAAAGAGTAATTAAGCTAATTAAATTTTTAATTGAACCTTAATTAAACAAAAATTACTACTTAAAATTAAGTAATAATAATTTAAATGGATTATACTTTAAAATATCTTTAAAATGAGTCATAGTTTGTAGTTTTTGAATTTTTTTACAATTTGTTATGATTTTTAGAAATTTTAGGCTTAAAAATAGTTAATTAAGCCTAATTAAAGCCTTAACCCCGTCGAGCCATGTGGCGGCTGACGCGACGCACTTTCCACATTGCACGACGGGATTGGCTATTTAAGTTATCACATCTGTCACTGACTCGGATGTGGCAGATGTGCTATCTCCATGGACCGTCTGATCTAAGATCGGATGGCCATGATTTGATCCGTGGTTTAGAGGAGAAATTAAAGGATCTAACGTAGGATTTGATCACGGCCGTCCATTCTGATCATGTGGAATGGAAGACCCGTGAGCTGTCTCCTTCGTGAATAGCGAAAGACAGATACCATCCATATTTCTCCATTCGATCTAAGCTCACCCGAGCTCGGATTGGGATCAAACTGATCCCATACCATCAGGGAGAGAAGATGAGCACATCCAATGGTAAAAAATGCATGGCATAAAAATTTCTTTTGAAAAGGACCAACCAATTTTTCCTAAACCAATGGTTTTAGGAATTACCTCACCAAAGCTAATGTTTGGCGGTGGGATCGACTGAGGTAGCTTCATTTGGTAGAAATAATGCCCTGTTGAGCCTCATTAGCCTTGATTTGAGGTGAGCTACTCAGACGACCAATCCAGGCACGTAGCAGCTTCAGTTTCGATTGAACTTGGACCTTCAGTGGCATGGAAGCTCAAGAGATGATTTGGTATTGCTCGATGAGGTGCGGTGATGGTGTGTGCAAGTTTAATTGAGGTTTGGTTGACTAGGGAAGAAGTTTGAATCAAAGGAAGGATTCCCTATTTTGGTTGTGCACGGGAATGGATAATTCCATCATGGGAGCTCAGAGAGGCTTCAGGGAGGCTCTGAGGAGTTTTAAAAAATGCTTAGGAAATTCTCACAGTGTGAATTGTAACAAATGTTGCTCGAATTGAGGGAGTATACCCCTTAATCGAGTGTGATGGACAGACGGGATCCGTCCTTGAAATTCTATCGATTCACCACCGTCAAGGCATCGGAGGAGTTGTCGTCAGCTCCACGTGGCTCATCAGGAGTGGAGAAAACTATGGCAAGGAGCTCAAGGAAAGATATGGGGAGATTGGGTTGGATTGGTCCTTCCCTTTGCCCATGGGGCTCGGCCATGAGTGAAGTGGCTTGGTTTGTTTCCCTTGGTCCATGGAAAGTGCTAGGTTGGCTTAGATTGGACTAGGGGGTTTAGAAATACCTTATTTGGCAATTAGATGGCTGTCATGAGAGGAGAAAGAGAACTTTGCCTCTTATGGAAAGAATCCAATGCAAATGAGCTTGTCCAATGGTCAATTCCCTTAGGTTAGGTCCCACTTGGATTTGGATTAGTTTGGGAAGGATCTAGGGCCGGTTTGGGTTAGGTTTGGCCAGGTCCTAGGGTCCCATGGGTTGATTTGGGGTGGTTTGGCTTCATATGGTCAAATGGGTTCATTTGGGTTCAAGTTGGGTTGGGTTGACCAATTGGTCAAATTGGGTCAAACTAAGGCTTGGGTTAGGTTAAAATGATGTTTTGAAGAGTTTTGGTTCAAGTGATTTTGATTAATCTGGCTTAGGTTTGATTTTGGCTCATTTGGATTCAAATAGGTCAAATGGGCTAAGTTGACCAATTTAACCTATTTTACCAAATTAGGTTAGGTTAGGTGTTGGTTCATGTTCAATTGGTTAATTAAAAATGATTGTAGGCTTTGGTTTGGTTTGATTTGGGTTTAATTTGTATTTTGGCCAACTTGACCTTTTAGGTCAATTTGGGCTAAGTTGAGTCAAGTTGACTAATTAGTCAAATTGGGCTCAATCATGGCTTTGGTCAAGTTCAATAAATGATTTGGAATGAACTTGAGCCATTAGTTGCAATCAATTTAGATCAAATCATGATTTGACCTATTTTGGCTTTTTTAGGCCAATTTGGGTCAACTTATGTCAAATGGTCAATTGGACTTGGTTTGGCTCAATTGAGGGTTTGGTCATGTTCAATCATTGATTATGAATTGATTTGAATCAATGGTTTCAATCAATTTGGTATAAGGTGGGGTTTGGCTAGTTTAAGTTTCATTTAGGCTAAAGGTTGACTTGGTCAAAGGATCAAGTTGACTTGGTTTGACCTAATTCAAGGTGGTTGATCACCCTAGGATGATTGTTGATCATGATATGGGGTTTGGATGGGCTTAGTTCAATTCAATTTGGTTGGATTAAAACTTGGCTCAAAAAGGGTCTTTAGGTCACTTTGGGTCAAGTGGACCTAAATGGGTCAATTGGTTTGGTTTTGGCTTGATTCAAGTTTAGTTTAACTCACATATGGATTTAATATGAAAATATAAATCCAATTGCAATTGGTTTGGATTCAAATGGATTTTTGGTTCATATGGCAATTTCAAGTCAAAAGGGGTCAACATGGGCTTGACTTGAGTTGACTTGGATTTGGTTTGATAATTGTAGTTTGTGTTTATATTTGAAACAATGATTGAAGGAATGATTGAATCATGAAGAAATTCGTAGATTTTGAATTGATTTGAGTATCATTTAGCCAAGTTCAAGAAATGGCTAAAAAGGCTAAAATTGGGAATTTGATTTGATTTGGGTTTGGTTTTGGCTATTTGGATTTATATTTCATTTATATTTGTGAATATAAATAAAGATATAAATGATTCATGAGAAAATCACTTGGGTTTGGAGTGATTTAGAAGCAAATTTGACCAAATTTAAGGATGTAGGTCAAAAGAGCTTAAGTGGGGAATTGATTTAGTTTGATTTATTTTTGGTCATTGGAGGGTAGGTTTTATTTATATTTGTGAATATAAGTGAAGGAATAATTGATTTATAAAGAAACCAATTGAGTTTGGGTTAATTTGGGTTGAGATTTGATTAAGCTTATGGTGGTAGGTCCATATGGCTTAAGAAAGTTCTTGTTGGTTTGATTTGGCTCATTTGAATTTGGATTTCATTTATATTTTGTGAATGTAAATGAAAGAATGATTGGTTTATGAAGAAATCAACCAAGTTTGATTTGGTTTAAAGGGGGTTTTGGCTAAGCATATGAAGGTGGTTCATATGACTTAGGAAGGGATTTTGGAGTTTGAATTTGACTTTATGTTCCAGTTATTTGGAGTTGGATTTGATTTGGAATTTGGGTTGGGATTTAATTTGAGATTGAATTTAATATTTGAGAAAATCAATTGAATTAGGGTTGATTTGAATTTGGTTAAGGCTAAGTTCATATGATAAAATCAAAGGGCTTAGGAAGGGTTTTGGAATTTGAATTTAATCATGGGTTTCAATCATTTTATTTGGAATTGATTTATGATTTGATTTGAAAGTTTGGTTTGAAGAAGGAAGCAAGGATTGGGTTTAAGGCTATAGGGTAGGCATGTCTTTCTAAATCTCTAAGGCATAACCTATTCCTATGGCTTACTCTTCTAAGTCTTTAGGCTTAGGTTAAGTGTTCACCTAATCACTAGAAGTGTCTTAAGACTAAGGAGCTCTTAGTGTCTACAAGAGTCCTAGATCAATGATAAGGAAGTTGAGAGCTCACTCCAAAAGTGAGGTCAACAAGATCAGATGGGGGTATTTGAAGAAGTTAATAAAAATATTTTTAAAAGTATGCTACAAGATCTTTGGATTTGAGATGTTCATGAAGAAGCTTATGTTATGTGAGAAAAAAAAATCAAGTGAGATTTAAGAAAATTATAAAAAATGTGCCTTGAAAATAAAAAAAATATTTCTACTAATAAAAATAATTATTGTTAGAGTCAACATGTGCAAGAATACATCAAAAATAAGAAGTTTTATTATAAAAATTGATTTATATGTAAAAATTTAGAGAATTAGGAAAGATATAGAATATCTTGTAGGAATTCTAAAAAAAGCAATATGTGATGTAAAGAATTAAGCATTTAGAAATTTATCTAATATATTAGATACTAAAGAGAGTGAAAGATGTATGTATAAGTTAGCTAAGCAAAGAGATAAGAGAAATAGAGATTTACTTCAAGTGAAAAGCATTAAAGAAGAAGATCATAAAGTGCTTTTCTTAGAAGAGAATACAGAACATAGGTGGATGAAATATTTTGATAAACTTTTCAATGAATGTTGTGAGAATATGATTAACTTTAGCAACCTTAGTATCCTAAATGAAAATAGAGAATTTTTATCATTGTATTATTAAAATTGAAGTTAAAAAGATTTAAATAAAATAAAGTATAAAAAGTAGCATAACATAAAGATATTCTAATAGGAGAGTGTAACTGTTTAGGAGATCAAGAAATTTCTTGGGTTGTGAATCTTTTTAATATTATTTTAAAGACTAAAAAATATCATACAAATAAAGAAAGAGTTTGTTGGTTCCTATTTTTAAGAATAAAGGTGATTCCCAAGAGTGTTCAAATTATAGAGGAATTAAGTTAATGTGTCATATATTAAAATTATGGGAGAGAGCAACTAAGCATAGATTACGATATAATATAAAAGTTTCTCGAAACTAGTTTGGATTTATGCCGCGTAGGTGTGCTATATTTGATATACATTTGCTGAGAGGTTTGATAGAGAAGTATAGAGAGAGTAAGGAGGATCTACATATAATATTTGTTGATTTAGAGAAAGCATATTATAAAGTTCTAAGAGAAGTACTTTGGAGAGAGCTACAAAAGAAGGCAGTTAATATTGCTTATATTCATGCCATTAAGGATATGTATAATGGAGCTATCACTTATGTCCAAACACAAGGAGGATTGATCAAATATTTTTCTATTTCAATTGAATTACATCAATGATCAACTTTGAGCCCATATATTTTTACTTTGGTTCTGGATGTTCTTATTAGACTTTTAAAAGAGGATATACCTTTGTGTACGCTTTTTGCTAACGATATTCTTCTTGTTGATAAGACTAGAGAGGGAGTTCAAGAAAAAAACTTTAAGTATGGAGGTCAACCTTAGAGGTTAAAGGCATTCATTTGAGTATATTTAAAATTTAATACATAGAGTGAAATTTTAGTTATAAAAACTTATGTGGCAGAGTGGTGATAATGGGTGAGCAAGTTGCTAAAAAGACTGAATGTTTTAGATATCTCGAATTCATTGTTAAAAGTAATGGTGATATAGAGGGAGATGTTATTACTAGAATTCAAGTGGGATGGTTGAAGCGGAAGAATGTATCAGGCCTATTGTGTGATAGGAAATAACCACTTAGACTCAAGGGAAAACTTTATAAGATGTTAGTAAGACCTGCAATTCTTTATGGTGCAAAATGTTTGCCAATAAAAAAGAAATATAAAATTAATTAAGTGTTGTAGAGATGGGGATGCTCAAGTGGATAAGTGACTTTACACTTAGAGAGATAAAATGAGAAACTAATATATACATGATAAGTTTGGAGTAGCTAAAATGATAGATAAGATTAGAGAGAGTTGCCTTAGATGGTTTGATCACATAAAATGTCAGCCTTCTGGTGACTCATTTAGGAGAGCAGATGTATTATATTCGGGCTATATTAAGAAAGGTATAGATAAACCTAAAAAAGACTAGTTAGAAAGTATAAAAAATTATTTTAATTTATTAGGATTAAATGAGAATATGACATATTGGAGAAATATGATTCATGTAACCTACCCCAGGTAGTTGGATAAAAGCTTGTTGTTCCTATTGTTATTGTAGATCTTTGCACAATCTATGATAATTTTAACTATTTACTAAAGCAATAGAACAATAGGAATAACAATAAAAATGTTCAATCGAAATCGTAATGACAACTATTCATTTAGAGCATCATGTTAGTAAATTGATGAATTAAAATATAATGATCACCTAAGGGCTAACTGATGCTTAAATTGATGACTTGCATCAGTAGTTTTTTTTTTTACTACAATAAAAGTCATATTTGTTGCCTTCAATTATCATCATAGACCAATATTTACAAACTTGTTATTGATGACAATAAAAGTCCTTTTTCTCAACTAAGAAGTTACATACTTAAGCTTCGTTTGGATAAGCTTTTCGGATTTCTGAAAAGCTGGTTTAAAAGTATTTCCTGAAAAACTATTTGTCTTTTGCTTTTTGAAAAGGGGCTAAAACGGAGCTTTCAGTGAGATGGAGTTAAAATGCAGTTTCAAAAAGCACACTATTCAAACGGGTATCAAAATTAAAAATTTACACTCTCAAAAGCAAAACGCACTAAAAAAGCCCTCCCAAACGAAGCCTTAATTCCTCTTTATTCCTAAAGTCTTGAAGATGCTTATTCTTCTAAAATTCAAAGTTCCTTCAAATACCCCTTTTGTAATAACTCAAATTATTAACCGTCAAGATATTGCCCACTTTAGTCTTAATTGTCTTATGATTTTATTCTCTTTGTGTAATTTTTTGTATTGTCATCCATCTCAGAAGTTCTCTGATATAAGCACACTTACCTTTGATGTTTCTGATAAAATTATAACTGTTGCATCAAAATTGACCTTCATATCTAAGAGTTCAAATATATTCTAATTGAAGACATTTCACATAAAGCCACCAAACAAATCATATTCTAAGGAAGAGAAAATAAGACTAAATAGGCCACTCTTGATACCACAAATATAATGATAATGGTGGTAGTTAATGTGGATGGTCATGACTTCATGTTGTAAAAATAATAAAATATTTAAAAATAATTTTAAATGTCGATTTAAAAAAAATGCAACAGTTAAAAGAATTCAGTCAAATATATTTTTAAAACATAAAAATAAAAACTGATGTCAAATAAGCCATCAAAGAATTCTATCAACTTCGATTAAAACTTATTCAATTATATCTACTGAGAATTTTATGTTTAAATTATTAATATTTATACTTATAGTTATCAGTTAAAACTCGTTCAAAATTAAATAAAATTCTAATTATGAGTAATTTGACTCAATATTTATAAAGAAATAAATAAACGACTTATAAAATAATATCATACCGTCTTGAATTTTGGATTATTTGTAATGTTTAAAATATTTTTTACTTATTAGTTGTTTTTTTAAAAATATCTATTTAAAATTCATATAATATGCAATTTTTTTTGCTAAGCCGGCTTGAGTGGGTTGGAAATGCAAACCTTTCTATAATAAATATCTAAGATGTGCCGTTGTTTGGAATGTGAAGATGGTTCTGTTATCTTGAAAATTTATTTACCGTTGTTTGAGATATCGTCTGTTCAATATTTTTTTTTTTTTTGGGGGGGGATTGTGACTGTTTATATTTGGGGAATGAGGAGGCTGGGTGTAAGCAGAGAGATGAGAGAGAGAGAGAGAGAGAGAGAGAGAGAGAGAGAGAGAGTTTCCTGATCATTGAAACCTGAGGGCAGTACAGCTAAGGATATTCCATGCCCGTCGCAACCTGACGGGAAAGCCGACTAGTACAGTACTCTTGACTCACGTGGAAGATAGAATATTAGAACTTTAACAATGACCGTGACAACTTAACACAGAGAGGGAGGGACTAGGGAGAAAGGGGCCAGCGTGAGGAAGAAGGGGAAGATATTGGTGTGGTTTATTTCTTCAAGGTTGCTTCATTTGGTGGAAAATTTTTATTACAGTGTCGATTTGTGGTTGGAGCTTGATACTATTTTAAAGGAGGAGGCGGTGGTTAGGAAAGGGGCTTTTATTTTTTTAAATCCTTGGGATTAGTTTGTTCCCTTCCTGGGAAGATTTCTTTCTGCAGATCGGCCATGGATTCACGCCTTCCTGTTCCCCACGAGGCGCACAGTAGGATCCTTCTCCCTTTTCTGCTATGTCTAGCTCACATATCTTTGTTCTAAAGAGTTTTTTGAAATTCGAACCCTATTCTTTGCAATTAAAGAATTTTTGTTGTCGAGCAATTTTATCTTTCTTGGGTTTGCTGAATTTTCTATTTTTTTTTTTGCTATTCAGTTCGCTTGTTTTGTACTATGATACTAAGAAATTGTGGTGCCCTATCTTTTCTCTTAGGGTTTTTCGTTTTTTACTTTGCCGTCTTTCATATGTTGACTGATTGGTTTGAGGGCTGTTCGAGAAAAGAATTTGACCTTAAAAACACTTAATCGGATCGGGGAATGAAGCAAGTTGAGATTTTTAATCTTTGTTCTGCATCAAATTCGCTGTTTGGAGTCAGTTGACTGATCACTTTCTATTGTATCAAGTGAAAGCCTTGGAGTTAAGAGTTCCAACTTCTTATCGTAGAGATCCCTTAGACCCATAATCTGGAAGCTGGTCTGAGTATTTGATTTGAAATGGAAGGCCTAATGTTTCAATTTATTTTGGTGTTCGAAAGCATCGTTTAGAAGATTGAAGCCTATCTAGTTTCAGAGTAGTTGAAACAATTCTTAATTTTGTTTTCCCCTCTTCGCTTTGGGAAATTATTTATTGTGGATTTAGATTCAAAGGTCTGCACTTTTTTTTTCCTCTCTTTTTGTAGTTTATTAACAGTTTTCCTTGTAATTTAATGATGATTATTTCACTTTGTTTATGATTGCTTTTTCCATTGTCACTATTGATCGCGAAATGTTTTGTAGGACAAACTATTTATTGACAGTAATGCTTTCTTTCAGCCTCTCTCTCTCTCTCTCTCATGGTTTTCAAACATGTTCTGACTAGGACGTCTTTATTATTCAAAAATTTACATGTTTTTTTGTTTTTATTTTTCTGCTTTTTCATATTTTCTATAGTGAGTTTCCAATGTAATGTCTAGGATTCTTTATCTTTTGTCACTACAGATAGTGAACTGTTTTTGTAGAAGAAACTATTTACTGACAGTAATGCTTCTTTCAGACTCTCTCTCTCTCTCTTTTCTTCATTTATACAGTTTTCAAACATGTTCTGAATAAGGCATGCTTATTAATCAATTCTTTTAATCAGTTTTTTTTTTTCCTTCTACCTTTTAAAAAAATATTATTTTTCTGATTCAATATCTTTCATTCTTGCAGTAAAAAATGGTCATTTGTAAATACTCTCAACAACTCTTTCGAAGACAAGATAAACATATGAATAATATGCTTTAAAAAAAACATTACTCAATTCATGCATCTGGTTTCCTTCAATCAAGGAAGACAACAATGACAGTTTTCTACTCGAGCTCTACTAATCAGGAGGAGATCATGCCTAGCCTATATCCAAGAGAATCACCTCGGTCAACATATCCCGAAATTCCATTTCAAGGAAATATGATGTACTTTCACCATTCTTCTTCTCCTCCATGCGCTATGAATTCGCAGAACTCGTCTGAAGAAGCTGCCAATTTGGCGGCGAACCGATTTAACGAAAACATGTATGATGCTTGGAGGGAAGGAAGAAATGAGATGTTATTGATGCAAACAGTTGGTGGATCTACAAATGATGATTCACATATGAGCATTTTAAGTGGCCAGAACTTCTCCTTAAGTGGTTCAACGATGCAGGGTCAAGGGCTATCTCTCAGCCTCGGCACGCAAGTCTCCGTGCCTACTTTTCATTTTCCTGCTACTGCCGATATCTCCTTCTCCGTTCCGAGTCAGCCAGCATCATTAAGTGATGGCTCGTGTAAAAAAAGCTCCATGATGAAGCACGTTCAAGTGAATTCCTCTCATCCTAGTGCCCCATATCTCATGTGTTCCACTCTTAACTTGAATTATCTGAGAGCGACGCGAGAGCTGCTGGATGAAGTTGTTACTGTTCGGAAGGCTTTGATACAGAAAAAGGGTAAAAACCAAAATCTGGGTAGCCCCAGTGGTTTCAGTGAGTGCAAAGAGGTTGATGTAGGATCAAAGAGCAATGAGGTTCCATCAATCTCTAAGGATGATACAGCCAGTTCATCAGCCAAGGAGATTTCAGCTTCTGAGAGGCAGGAGTTTCAGAACAAGTTGACCCAACTTATGGAGATGGTTGATGAGGTTTGTTTTATGAATTCATCATTATTAGTTTGGGCATAAAATTAAGACAATTACGTTGACAATCATTTTGAATGTTTTCTCTCTTGAAAAAGAGAGAGAATTTGGCTCCACCAATGTGGCAGCTTTTTGTTCTTATTCAGTTTACATAGCAGGGAGGTAGAGTTTTTTTTTTTTTTAGCAATAATTGATTGCTACTACTGTGTTCACATCTTTTCATGAACCAAGAACCAGTGATTTTTTATATTTTTCAAATAAAAAAACTATTTTTATTTTGTTAAGTGTTATATGAATAAAATTAACAAATAATCCAACTCCTTTAGAAATATGTTTCATTTATTTTATTATTGATTAGGTTAATCCAAATAACAGAGATTCTTCCTTTTTTTCAAAAAATATTTTATTAATGATTAGCTTAATTGTTAATGGACCTATTAAATTAGAAATTGATGCCTCTGTTTAAAAAAAAAAACATGAAGTGACTGAGATACCCTTTCAGTCATGTGCAGACTCCTTAAGATTGCAATTCATGTGACCAGATTTTAAGTGATTGTTACTAGAAAAAGACAATTATGGAAGTTAGTTAATAAAATAATTTGGTGTCATGGAGCATTTATTTTAGAAGGGACAAAACTAATTTAACAAGGTTCATAACTACTCTCAGAATCATTAGTAATGTTCTACTCATGCCTAAATCCATATATGCAGATTTGGAATTCAATCAATAATTTGGCTTTTATTATAGTGTTAATTCCTTTGTGGAGTTTTCGAGCAGAGACACCTTACAAGTTTTGCTTACTGTTATTTCTGAGTTGATGAACTTGCAAATCCTGCTTAAGACGTGCTACACAGCCAAGAATTCTGAAAGAACTATGCATATTTTTTTTGCTGAATTAATGCATAGTTAATAATAAAAGTTTCAGCTTTTGATGTGTCTATAAATCTAATTATTATAGTCATTTGATTTTTCTAAGCGTACATTCACCTTCTTCTTCTTGTCCGTGCAGGTTGATCGAAAATACAAGCAATATTACCATCAAATGCAGATAGTCATGTCTTCATTTGATGTCATAGCAGGTGCTGGAACTGCGAAGCCATACACCACGCTTGCCCTGCAAACAATATCCCGCCATTTCCGGTGCCTGAGAGATGCTATTAGTGCTCAGATACAATCAACCCGAAAGAAACTCGGAGAGCAGGAAAATGTCGATAGCATTCGACTATGCCGTCTCCGCTACATAGACCAGGAGCTAAGACAGCGAAGAGTTGTGCAGCAGTACGGAGCGCTGCAACCTCATGCTTGGAGGCCGCAAAGGGGCTTACCTGAGAACTCGGTCTCGATCCTTCGAGCTTGGCTGTTTGAGCACTTCCTCAACCCGTAGGACTCTTTCATTAAGCTTCTATCTTTATTTGTTGGAGCTACATTTTGCATTTACTAATCCATAAATATGTACCGTTGCTAATTTTCTATCAGTTACCCAAAGGATTCTGAGAAGCTCATGCTTGCACGACAGACAGGTTTAACAAGAAGTCAGGTACGTTGTTAATTTTCTTCTTTGTAATACGAATTTTTAGATCATGTTTTCCTTTTTTTCATATTTGAGGAGGGTGAATTGTGAGCAGTTCTGCTTAACCAGGTATCAAATTGGTTCATAAATGCCCGAGTTCGCCTATGGAAGCCTATGATTGAGGAAATGCATAAAGAAGAGGATGCCGAGAAAGACTCTAAATCATCCCCTGACAAGCTGCAGAAAGTTCAAGAGGATGTGAGATATACTGCTGACAAAGAAGAAGACACACAGAGTTCCGATGCAGAAAACTGTGGACTAAGCCATTCCAACGAACCTTCAAAATCCAATCTTATGAATGATCTGGACACTTGTGGTTCCATTTCTCGTTTCAATCACAAGCCAAGTGATAAAAAATTGGCTGGAGAAGAAAGTAGCAGTCTGATACATGCTAATCTTAGCAATCCCGATGATGGAAGTGGGAGGATCATGGCCTATCAGATGGCCGAGTTGGGTCAATATGGAACTGGTGTGGTGTCTCTGACACTCGGGCTACCGCACTGGGGATCGAATATTCCTGTATCAAATGCTCAGCACAGCTTCATGTCGGTGCGAGGGGCCGATGTTTATGGCTCAAATCCTTCATCATTAGAGGCAAATGTGGGAGCTTATGACTTCGAGAATATGAGAGGCGATCGGCACCTTGGTGTCGGACCTTTGCATTTCATGCAAGACTTTGCACCTTGATGAAGATGATACCTGTTACATCAAATGCAGCAGTTCTAAATGACATGAATGATGCCAACAAGATGCCATTTGCTTATTCTTAAACCTACATTTGCAGTTATTATTAGTTTAGAAATTTGAGATAAATGTGAAACCAAATGAAGAAGATATAGAAGAGGAAGAGGAGGAAGAAGAAGAAGAAGAAGAAGAATAATGAGAAGAATGGCATTGTTTAGGCTTTAGAGGTGTGCAGAAGCTTGTGTAATATGTAGAGAAAAAAGGGTATATGTAATTAATGCCATTTATGATCATCCAAGCATAAAATGTTTGGGGATAGGCATTGTAGGATTGAATAATTCCCAGGTATTGTAAATAACTTTGGGGGGGGGGGGGGGGGGGGGGAGGGGCTTTGTGTGAGGCCAGCATGTAACTTTGAACAACAATTATTACCAGGTTGTGTTTTTGTGAATCAAAAACCATGCTATGTATTTAGCATATGGTTGTTTTATTATTTATATGATTTTTATCCATGGATTTGAGCGATTCAATATTAAGTTTTTTAACAATAAATTTTAAATTTTATATCAATTAAGATATTGTGGAGCCTAATCTTTATGAAAAATTAACTTGTGGAGCCTAATCTTTAGTGTATGAAAACAATATACTATGCAGACTTAATCCCGAGTTGTTTGATTTTTGCTGTATTGATTTTTTACTTAGAGAGAGAGAGAGAGAGAGAGAGAGAGAGAGAGAGGACTTATGTATCTCTGCAAAACTAGTGATATAATTCTCTACAATTAACTGTAATAAAATATATACTGACAGTAATATGAAGTAGCCATTTATTGAGTGAATCTGTGTGAGTTTTTTTTATATTTTCGTTAGATTCTCTTTGATTAAATACACTAATTGCTGCTTGTTCTAAGCAATATATTAGTGATGGTGGAACTCATGTAGGCATTAATGAGAACAATTTAATCACGAAGTTTCATGTACTTCTAAGCCACATGCCTTCTTATTACGATGATTATTTCAAATGTATTTCTACTATAATGCTGTTGGTAGATTCAGATCACACAAATAGATTTAAGAAATTCGGCGTAAAACATTGAACAGAAGCAATCAATCATAAGTTCACAGGCACAATATTTAATGCATAAAAAATTTAAGAATGGGAAAAAATTATGAAACTACACCACACCAAGAAATTCACTATGAAGAAAAGGAGGAGAATAGTACAAGTTTATACTTCAATCAAGCATTTCTACATTTTTCAGGGCATGCACTCTTCACTTATACTTATAAGAAAATGGAGAAAGATTGAAAGAAGTTCTGAAAAGCTACAGAAAACTATCTGAATACGAACTCTGTTGTTCGTAGCATCGCAATGACGTGACTTTGATCTAGCGCCACCATCCTTCAAGCTCTTTTGCACGAGATCTAGCACCATGGCGCTACTGATGCAACGCCATGATGTTGGCCTCTATCTTGTGAAATTGATTGCCTCAATCCTAGCACCAAGACGTTGTCTGATGTAGCACTAAGGCATTATATTCTTTATCTCTCTGGTCCAAGTCCGGATGTAAAAAGTGGAGGGTTGCATTAGGTAGTCGACAGCCAGCATAAAACTTATCGAAATAATCATGACATGAATCCTTTAAATCATTGTGTTAATGCTAGGGGTCGGCGTCTTTATGGCGGAATCAATGAAAAAATGTGCTAGAAACGTGCATGCGGCAATGTAAATGTTAAGCAAGGGTTCCCACATTATGGGCGGATGCGCAAAGAAGTTAGTCCATGAAACTAGAATTAGGTTAGGATCTTGGAATATAGGTACTCTTACAGGTAAATTAATGGAATTAATAAATATTATGGTTCATAGAAAGATAAATATTTTATGTGTTCAAGAAACTAAATGGGTTGGGGAGAAATAAAAAAAGATTGATAGTTTAGGTTTTAAATTTTGGTATTCAGGTAAAAGTCGAACTAGAAATGGTGTAAGTGTGATTATTAATAAAAGTTTGAACGATAATATTATAAATATTAATAGATGTGGAGACAGAATTATAGTTTTAAAGATTATTGTTGATACTAAGATTATCAATGTTATAAGTGTCTATGCTCCTCAAGTAGGTTTGGAGGTAAGCGCAAAAGAAAAATTTTAGAATGAATTAGAGGGATTAATACAAAAGATATCTCTTGAAGAAAAAGTATTTATTGGAGGAGATTTAAATGGATATGTTGGTAGAGTGGTAGAAGATTTTAAAAGTATTTATAGTGGTTATGGATTTTGAGTGACTAATGAAGAAGGTAGGACTATATTAGATTTTGCTTTAGCTTATGATTTTGTAGTTGCTAACACTTTATTTAAGAAAAGAGATGAACATATTATTACTTATAAAAATGGATCTAGTAAAACACAGATTGATTATTTTTTATAAGAAAAATAGATCGTTTAGATTGTAAAGATTGTAAGGTCATTCAAGTGAAAATCTAAGTGCCAACATCGATTGTTAGTTTTAGATTTTAAGATGAAAGGTTGTAAGAGAAAAATAAACCAAATTATTGTCCTAGAATTAGATAGGGACACTTAAAAACACAAATAAAATATTTTTAAGAGCAAGCTACAAGAGATTAGAATTTGGGATGTTCATGGAAGCTAACATTATGTGAAAAAATAGCAAATGAAATTAAGCAAGTTGCTAAAGATGTGCTTGGAGAACCAAAAGAAAAGCTTCTTTTAATAAGAATAGTTGGTGGTGGAGTCGAGTGTGCAAGAAAAGATAAAAATAAGAAATTGTTATAAACTTGGTTTAGATGTAAAACTTCGAAGAATTGGGAAAGATATAAAGTGTAGAGATTCTAAGAGAGCATATATAAATTTAGCTTTTAGTGATTTATACAATAGATTAGATACCAAAGAAGGTGAAAGATATATGTATAAGTTACCAAAGATAGGAGATATAGTTCAAGAGGTGTATTAAGGATGAAAATAATAAAATGTTTTTTTTAGAAAAGGATATTGAAAATAGTTGGATGAGGTATTTTGATAAACTTTTCAATGAAGGATCTGAAAATACGATTGATTTTAGCAACCTTAATACCTTACACATAAATAGAGAATTTCATTTTTATCGTCGTATTAGTAAATCTAAAGTTAGTGAAGCTTTAAAGAAAATGAAATGTGGAAAAGCAGTATGAGCGGATAATATTCCAATAGAAGTGTGGAAATGTTTAGGAGATCAAGGAATTTCTTACAAATCTTTTAATGTCATTTTAAAGACTAAAAAGATGTCAGATTAGTGGAGAAAGAGTTTGTTGGTTCCTATATTTAAGAATAAAAGTACAAGAGTGTGCAAATAGAGGAATTAAGTTAATGTGTCATACATTAAAATTATGGGAGAGAGTAATTGAGCATAGGTTACGATGTGATATAGAAGTTTCTCTGTCGGTTTGGTTTCATGCGGGTAGATCTACTATGGATGTTATACATTTGTTAAGGGGTTTGATGGAGAAGCATAGAGAAAGTAAGGAGGATCTACATATGATATTTATTGATTTAGAGAAAGCTTATGATAAAGTTTCAAGAGATGTTCTTTGGAGTTATAGAATAGAAAGGAGTTAATATTGGTTATATTCAAGTCATTAAGGATATGTATACTAGAGTTGTTACTTGTGTCCAAACACAAAGAGGATTGACAAAATATTTTTCTATTTTAGTTGGATTACATCAAGGATCAGCTTTAAGCCCTTATCTTTTTTACTTTATTTATGAATGTTCTTACTAGACATTTACAAGAAGATGTACCTTGGTGTATGCTTTTTGCTGATGACATTCTTCTTGTTTATAAGACTAAAGAGGGAGTCCATTAGAAACTTGAATTATGGAGGTCAACTCTAGAGTCTAAAGGTTTTCGTTTAAGTAGATCTAAAACTAAATATATGGAGTGTAATTTTAGTTGTAGAAGTTTTAGTGATAGTGTTGTGACTTTAGGTGATCAAGTCATTAATAAGAGTGTACGATTCAGATATTTAGGCTCTATTGTTCAAAATGATGGTGAAATGATGGAGATGTTATTAGTAGAATTCAAGTTGGATGGTTGAAGTGGAGGAATGCATCTAGCCCATTAAAGTTTCACTTAAACTTAAGGAAAAATTTTATAAGATGGTGGTAAGACCTGACTTATGAATGCGGTTGGCCAATAAAAAGAAGCATAAGTTAAGTGTTACTGAGGATGCTCGGTGGATGAGTGGCTTTACTCTTAGAGATAGAATGCAAAATGAGTATGTTGGAAAATGTTGAGTAGCTGGTGGTAAGATTAGGGAGAGTCTCCCTGGTTTGTCCACATAAAGCGTTGGCCATCCGATGACTGATTAGGAGAGTAGATGTATTAGATTTGCCTTATGTTAAGAAGGTAGAGGAAGACCTAAAAGACTTGGTTAAGATGTATAAAAATGATCTTAGTATACTTGATTTAAATGAGAATTTGACATAATAGGACCAATGGAGCGAAGGATTCATGTAGTGGGATTAAGGCTTGTTGTTGTTGTTGATCTCTCTGGTCCAAATCCATAGATCCTAACACTATAGCATCAACGTCATAACATTGAGGTATTGCCTTCTCTGTCTCTAAACTAAGGCCTCCATGCCATAACGACGAGGCATTGCATTTATAGTGTTGAAAAGTTTAAAAAAAAACCCCTTGCGAGTTGTAATTTACTTATTTGTTTGTTCGTAGTGTTTTCCATATGACATTTAGATAATGAACTCCCCCTCTAATTTCATAAAACCCCTAGCATGCAAGAAAGCAAAATAACTTTCTATCGTTGCATTCAAATAATAATTTATCTTTATAGTAGTTATTCATAAAATAATGATAATGTTAAATAAAAACATTTTTTTAATCATTTATAAATATTATCGGTTATATATTTATCTCAATAATAAATAAATTTATAAATATAATCTGAGTTTCAACTAATAATTAAATTGAATGAAAGCGATACATCCAAAATTAATAATCGATCAAACGAATCTCGAGGCATTTTCGATACTTGATCTAATGATTTAAAGCTATCAACCGTCGATGAGGCGAACATCATCAAGCATAGTCGATCCGGCTCGAATCGACTGGATCAGTATCGAGCATGAAAATGGATCGATCCGCCAAATGGTCACCAAAGCGACATATTATATAGTCGGTCGGCGGCTCGTCAGGCGAATCCAATGAATCCAAGATCACCCAATTCAGACATCATTAAGGCACCGGATCATCAAAATACACCGTCGATCGGGGATCGCCATGGCCGTCAGTGGTTGGAGTTTTCCAGCAATTACAGCTCTCCAAAATCATACTCATTCTCAGAGGGGAGAATCGATTTGAAGAAGAAACTCAGGTCGACCTGGCCATGATCCATCAAGTCTGCAGAGTGGCGATCAGTCGTCGGAGATCTGGGACCAGGCGGTTCGCTCGCTTTCTCCACGAAGATCAAGAGGTTGCTCCCGTAAGATCGATTCTGCCGCTTTTGGGAAACTTCTCCCTTGGGTTGGAGTTAATTATTTCTGAATATTGTTTCTCAGACCACTTTCCTTCTTCTCAGAAACGAGGCGCATCTTTTGAATACATAGTGAAAGTTCTGGTGAGCAGTAGTTTTCCATGCTTGGGTTTTCCTGTTTAATATCTCCCGCGTATTGGATAATTTTTGAGCGAAGATCTCATCTAGGAATAAAATTCACGCAACAAAAACCACTAACTTTTTTTTTTACCGCACTTCTTGTCATTTATTACACACAATAATAAGGATGGTATTTATCTAAATAAAATATTATTGGTTGATTGGAATTAATTAGTGGAAAGCCATCAAGATTGGCCAATTATTTAGTGGTCGAAGAGAACAGAGAGGAGAAAATAATGTTTAGAATTTAGCTCGAATGTAGAATTAATTTCTTGACTCCAAATGAAATAATTAAGAGGTGAGGCACAACTAGTCAAATTTTTAAGTCGGTTTTGTCTTTAAAAAATTAAATATTTAATGAACATTTCTTATAGATAATGCTTTTGTCGAGTATTACTTTGATGTCACGTGGATGATATCTTGTTCCATATGCTCTGATTAGTTGCCATTAGTGTTTATTATTTGAGCTGCTTCATAATTAGTGCTGTAAAAAAAGTTTGTTCACAAAAAGCTCGTATTCGGCTCGTTTATTAACTAAACGAGCCAAACATAAATAAATATTTCAAATTCGATTTATAATAGAACCGAACATGAATAATCCTTCATTCATTTTTGTTTGGCTCAATTTAGCTCGAAATAAAAATATTATATTATATTATATTTATATATATATATATATATATATATATATATATATATATACAAACTTTGTAGTTAAAGTTTTATTATCAAGATTTTGAATTTGAATTCTTTCTCTTACAGATTTATCGGATTATTACATTTCGAGCAATTTTGAGCTGATATAAACTATCTCGAACAATTCGAGCAGAACGCGAATAAAAGTTCAGCTCGTTTACGTTCATAATTCAACAATAATATATATATATATATATATATATATATATATATATATATATATATATATATATATAGACGTTAAAAGTAGATTTTGTTTTCATTGCCATATTGAAACTCATTATTACTCACACTTTCATTGTCGAACCTTTATACAAATTTCTTTTCTCATGAGAGACCACACCAGTGAAGTTGGAGATTTATTTGTTCGTCGATGACTTAAGTGTATATGGGTATCATTTTACTATGTTTTCCTTATTTTTCGTAGATTATGGGGCTATTTGGGGAGGTGGTGGTGTTACATAGGGGTGTAAACGAGCCGAGCTTGAGCCAGCCGAACTCTGTTCCTATTCAGCTCATCTGAAATTTGTTTTGTTCGTGTTCTAAATAGCTCGAAATTTCACTATTCTGTTAAAATTTCGAATTACTGAAATGGCTACTCATTTCGAAATGGCTCAGTATCGGCTCAAAATGGTTCAAAATCTGATAATCAGAAAATTTGAAAGAGAGGATTGACTTTGCTAATCTTTACATAATAAAAATTTTAACCACTGAGTCATCCCTATAACAATGATTGAACCTCATTGCTCTTTGATCCTGCATAATATTTTAGGGCTGATGAAGGATGATTTCAGCTAGTAAGATGATACAGCCAATTCATTAGCCCTAAATTCTAAATAATAATTATATAATATAATTCTTTTATTTCAAGCTAAATGTCGAGGATCGAGCAAGGATTTAAGTGGGGCGTTTATAAATCGAGCTTTAATATTGAATTTTGAATTTTGAATTTTATAAAAAATAAAAAAATTATATGCCTATCACAACTTCTTTAAACATGAGCTTCTTATGCAGCACCTACATCATTGCTTTTTCAGACACCTTGAGGTGTCCCAAATAAATTAATTTAGATAAATTTAAAATATTTTTAATTGATTATAATGAATATAAATAATAAATAAATAATTTATTAAGATAATTACACATATATATATACATATATAATAATTTTTTTTAAAATAGAATCTTTTATTTATTTTTTTAATAATCTTATTAATTAAATTCTAGAATTTGTTAATATATATGTGTGTATGTATTATGATCATGTATAAATAATAAAGACATACAATAATTCTATTCCAGTTGTAATTTTCTGAAATTGTTTGTAAATGCGGCATTTATTCACTGTCGTTATATTGATAATTGCTTTGAGAAATCCTGTAGTTGGAAACTTTTTTTTAAAATGTTTGTGATGGATATTTCTATAAATTATATAAATTGTAGCATTGAAGACTTCTTATAGCAAATCATCACAAGTCCTAAGTAAATCATTTCCCATTTTAAAGATGTAACCCTTAATTAAATAGCTTTTTTCCCTTTATTTTTCCACTATTAGCCGACCATAGCATATATGGGATCAATTTTATTTTGTGTATTTTTTTTAATTTTTAATTTTATATTATTATTTTTAATATGTTTGATAGTTTATTTTTTAAAAGTATTTTTATTTTTCTAAAATAAATAATATTAATTTTAAAATACTTGAGCTAACATTTAAGTGTTTTGAATGTTTTTTTAATAATTATTATCATATATATTTTATTTCCAATCAAAATATAAATATAAATGATCCTCTAGATTAATTTTTTTTTTATACTTATACTTATTACTATTATTTTTAAATTGTTTAGTTGTCAAGAGATGGAAAGCTAATTTTGGTTAAAAAATCACGAATATGTATATTGTGAGCAATTGTTTAGGATTGAGTTCATTAAAATTTTAAATTATATCTACAAAATTTGGCTGTAAATCCACAATAAGACCTCCAAATAATATCAATGGAAGGACAGCCAAACGTCAAAACAATTTAGATATATTTATTAAAATACTATTTAGGTAATTAATATTGTCATCTACATGACAATGTTAGCAATTTTATCATGTACATATTGTACTTTTACTTTGTGTTATATTACTTTAAAATTAAAATATTATTTAAGATAATTAATAATCAAGCCATCATTTTTTTCTAAGCATTAATATTGAGATAATCAAAATTACATTAAATTTAATCACTATTTAAATTACTTTAAGTTTCATTATTAATAACCTCAATACAAAAGATAACAATAAATACTCATGAAGTAATAGTGTTAAATATAAAATAAATACATTTATTTAAAAATTTTAGTATTTGATCCACTGTATTTCAAATACAATATATTTTATCAGTAAATTTCAAATTTATCATCTAATATATTTTTCATATATTTGAAATTCATTCAAAATGATTAATTTTTAATTACCTTGCAAATGATTTACTATTATTCACTATCAACCACAATCATCACTCATTATACACTACCCACCATCACCTGCTACCAGTCATCAACTGTCGCTGCCTTACCACCCCTGCCCACTACCTCCAACTGACGTTTGTCGTCACTATCTCCCACTGTCAATTGCTACCATAGTTAGCTGCTAGCCATTACTCGTGGCTTTTGTCAACGACAATCACACGTCGATCAATAGGGCTGAGAAATTAGCTCGAAGATCGTGGCTCGCTCGAAAGTCGACTCAAACTTGGCCTCGAATTGAGATCAACTCGAAGCAAACGAGCCGATTTTCGAGCCAGAAATGTGGCTCGAATTTATTTTGAGCCGACTTTGAGCAGAACCCGTGGCTCGCTCGCGGCTCACCCCGGCCCGGGCCGCGAGCCCGAAAATAGATCACCGTCCGATTAATTCGACGGGCGAGATTAATTCCCTATTCTAATACCCTCGACTCGACCCCGACTCGACTTACCCGCGACTCCTCGCTTCTCAGTTCTTCCTTCTCCTGGTTCTCCCGTTCTCACTTCTCCGTGCCGTGCCCTAGTTTTTGAGTGGGGCGTGCCGCGTGCGTATCGTCGTCCGTCGATCAGTGAGTGCTTGGTTTGCTTCGATTTCGATCAGTGGTCGGTCTGTATCACTGCTTGGTTTGCTTCCTTGCTCCAGAAATACTTCCTCTTTCTATTTCATTTCCTGATTCTGTAAGTATTATGTTGGTTATTTCAATTGTATCTATTATTCCATTATTTAAGGTTCCCCTATTGGACTTAGGGATGTTTCTGGTGCAGTTGATTTGGGGATGTTTCGGTTCTTTAAGCATTCATTTTTTTTGTGGTTGGGGTACTTGCAATTTGCAGGGTTTCAATTGTATTTGTCTTTGTTATTCCACTATTTTAGGTTAGAATGTTGATGTTGGGACTTGGGGTTGATTCTATTCTCGGCCTCTGGATCGTGACTCGTGAGCCGTCTGGGTTTGTAACTTGCAAGCTTGCAGTTAGGGATGAATGTTGATTGATGATGTTATTTTTTACCTCATTAGTCATTACCTATTTATATGTAACTTCTATAGTTCAGCTCTCTGTTTTTTTCGGCTCTCATGGCTATGCCTTTGCCTTCTGTGTTCTGAAATTTTGTAATTCTGATTATAAATAGTTCCTCTTCCTCATTGGCTATTGTTTCATTTCCTAATTGTTTCACTATCGCGGCTCTTCAGTTTCGGCTTTTGGTACTTGGGCCTTGGCTTTCTGATTCTTTGTTGCCTCATGCCTTGATGCCCTGTTGGAGGTTATTCTTTGATTACTTCTTTCGGTCGTGGTGCATTCATGGGACATGTTATGACTTATGATGTATTGATGTTCACATGTCTTATTGCCTTTGCCACTTTGGTAACCTGGTTGCTCTGCTCTGTAACCTCTGTTAACTGTTGATAGATGTTGATAGATGCAGATTTTTTGGTTGTAAATATATGGTGATCTTTTATTTATAATCCAGTCTTTAAACATGATTTGTTGTTCAAATTTTTCATCGCATTATTGAAATTTTTTCAGGTTCATCCTATTCTACTGTGAATAGATTGCTTCCCAATCTAGCTCTGATCAAGAGAATATTGGATCGAGAATGCTTATCTAGTACTGTTTCTAATTTGTGAGGTTTTGTCACTTTATTCTACTTTTCGACTCTACTATATTAATGCATGATGTTTCTGATTTGTGAGATTTTGTCACTTTTGTTAGGGATTTATTTCTCTATCTTTAAGGCTCTAATGGATGGCTTTGGCAACCTAGAGGTTGGAGCATACAATTATTGAAGTAAAATATACAAATTACAAATTTCCATTTGCGAATGCTTGAAGATGGATATTACTTTCTAACTCTCTCACAAACAAAAGACATTTTCATATTTTTGTTTTTTTTTTTTTGTTTTTTTAAATGTTATGTGTATCATTTTCTAGACTTGTATTTATAATTTGTAAAATTATAGTTTGCTATTAAAATTTTGCTTCTATTTCGTTTAACAATGGATTTGGTTCGGGCTATTCGGTGCTAGAATGCGTTTAAACAGCCGTTCGGATTTTACGTGGAAACGAACGCATTTCGATCGATGACTACTATTGTCAAATTTCACAATTATTTTACTTTTCAATATTTTGCTTTTCCATAGAGAAAATAATAAACTTTTGTTTTCAATCAATAATTCAAAAGTATTATATTATATTACTTTTACTTTATATCATTCTTTTTAATTATATTTCTTTTTCTATCTAATCAAATAACTTCTTTATAATTTGAAATTATTATGAGTATCAACTAATTTAATCGATTTCTCAAAAAAAAAAAAGTTTAACTAATTTAATTTATAAACAATATTTAAAATAATAGTTAAGACAATTCTAAAAAAGATAAAAAAAATGCCAAATTAAATGAAATAATATTGATATGACCCTAAAATTCCTCTCAGTGAAACACGAATCTTGATGCAGCAAGTTCGAATCAAAGCGGGTGAGATCAAGCACTTAAAATATTATTCTTTGAGACATCAGTTAAATTCCTAAAAGCTCTCAAAATAGAGTGTTTATAGTCAAAGCGTCTCGACGGTTCTAACAAGCCAAAGATCTTATAATTCGACTTCATTTGAGCATTCAAATGCACAAAAACATCATATGATCAAGGGATCATTTTGAGCCGTCCGATGAAGTGGAGTACGGGTTTTGCATGTATTTATAAACGCGCCTCCTCCATATAAATAGCTCTCATTCCTCATATGAGGGGGGAGGAAGTGAGGAGGCAAGCAAGAGGAGAGAGCTCTAAAGATCCTCCAAGCACAATCGTGCCGCCACTCGGCGATCGTCAATACGCCGCCCGGTCGCCGCCACGCCGCGGATCTCATTGTCGTCGACCGTTGTTGCCGGTCATAACATCGTCGTCAACATCGTCGTCAACTTCGTCATCAACATCATTGTCAACTTACCGTCACTGCGTCAACTTTATCGGTTCATTGTCACATTACGTTGTCACTTCTCACATACAATTGTAATCCCTGTCGGAAAGATCTTGTACTCAAAGCAGATACATAGTGGAAGCTTTTATTATAGTCCCGTGGTTTTCCCTCTTTTGAGGTTTTCCACAAAATTCGAGTTTTATTATTCTCTCTTTAAATATCTGTGTCTTTGGACTCCCCAAAGCTAAGGCGTAAACTTTTACTCTAATTGGTTTTTAGCGCAATAGTTTGGCTTGCGTGGGAAGAAAACCCTCAATCAATTCTGAACACCACAGTTATGGCCAATAGGCATGACACACCTACAGAGCCTCGCTCAACTCGTCACTCTCAAAACCAATCCTTGAACCAAGGGCGTAACCTTCACTCACTTCCCTCCCAATAGGCATGACCACACGGTGAAGGCATGGCAGAAATCTCTTTAGAAGATCGCATGCGCTGAATGGAAGAATCTCAAAATGAGATGATCCAACTTTTGAGGAACAACACTACTACGCGGAAAACACATCTCCCCAAAGATCGATCGTTAGTAGGGAGGTCAAAATGCTAATCTCTCCTTGGCAAGTTCCTCCGTAGAGGCAGTGATCTTCTTGACCTTTTAGCTCTACTCATCCATCAGCGTAGCTCAATTCTAATCCACCAATTATTCTTTGGTAGCTTGACACATTCTCGTCTGACTCGTCATGTTATCGCGAGAATTATGACGCTTAATGTAAGATGAATTTCACCTCCAAGATAAAAATCATCTTCCCCCTCACCGCGGCTATGAGGAATCCTCACCTTTAGCTAAAGCTATTCTCCAACATCCTATTCCCATTGGTTTCAAGCTTCCGAACATTGATTCATACGATAGGGCGATTGACCCACATGAACACATTGACCATTACAAGACTATCATGCATATCCAACGAGTTCCTGACACACTGCTTTGTCAGGTCTTTCCAGTTACCCTCAAGGGACAATCTCGCACTTGGTTCTACTCCCTTCCAAGGGAATCCATCCATACCTTTGTGAACTTCGCCAAGATTTTTGTAGAAGCAGTTCATTGCAAATCGGAGGATCATTAAAGATTCCTCCCATCTCTCATTCGTCAACAAGGGTGAATCTCTTAAGGAATACTTCCAGGTTCTCCTTAAGCCAAATACAGGTAGACCTAGAACTATTAAGAGGAGTTTTCCTTGGAGGACTCCGTCAGACCTTTTACTCTTCACTTGTCGAGACACGATCATCGTATCGACTTGGTTCATCGTGTGGAAGCACAAATCTCTGCTGATGAGGCTATTACTGCCCATCGCAAATAATTTGAGCAATCTACAGGAAAATGTAAAAGCACCCCAGGGAATGCGGACCGACAGTCCTATCAAAAGAAGCAACAAGGCAGTCGTGATCTCCTCCACGACTCATATCAACGACATGAACCACGACCCGAAAAGGAATACAAACACATCTCGTGTTAACCTCCCAATGGCTATTCGAGATGAAGAAAATATCAAGTGGCGCATCCGAAACAAAATTTAGGAAATCAAGAGCAATATTGTCACTTCCATCGAAGTCGTGGACATACTACTGAGGCATGCAAACAACTCAAAGAAGAAATTGAGAGGCTCATTCAGCAAGGATATCTACGTCAATTTATGAAGAATTAATCGACTCAAACAAACATACCTTCAACTGCGGGGCAATCAGGACAATCATCACAGAAACAACAAAATAATCATCAAACAGTTGGAGAAATTGAAACAATTGCAGGAGGACCAATACTATCTAATCAAGTTCTCATTACCATCTCTGAAAAGCCGGAGTTAAAGAAGTCTCGTACCGATCATTCCATCATTTTTAATGACTCAAACTTAGAAGATGTACATGTTCCTCATCAAGATCCACTTGTCATCAACGCAGGGATCGGTGACCCATGCTATAATGTTAAGAGAATTTTGATTGACAATGGTAGTTCTGTTGATGTCTTATTTTACTCCACATTTCTTAGCATGGGCACGGTTGGGAAAAGCTCCAACCCGGGACCATTATACGAGTTTGATAATTATGCGGTAGAGGGACAATCACTCTTCTGTTGTCCTTGGTGAATTTCTCGACAAGTGGCGCATTTAATCCAATTCATGGTGGTCAAGTCGATTCGGCATATAAGCCATCTTTGGAAGGCCCCTCCAATCAATTTTCGATCGATCACTTGATATCTCATCTTAAGATGAAGTTTCCAACCCCCGTCAGAGTTGGGGTGGTATGTGAAAATCAACAGATAGCGCAATCATGTTACCTCAGACAAGCCTCAATATGACCTTGACGTCGAAGATTTTAATTTTGAGATGAAGAAGTACCCCAAAAAGCTTCGCCTGTAGAAGACTTGCTCTCTGTTGTATTATCAGATGATCAACCACCACGAATAGTGCAAGTGAGATCCATGCTCTCAGAAGAATAAAGGGAAAAATACATAGACGTCTTGCGCAAAAATTAAGACATCTTTGCTTGGAGTCCAACGGATATGCCGGGGGTCGATCCCAATGTAATCATGCACTCCCTCAAGATCGATCCGATATTCAAACCGATCATCCAGAAGAAGCGAAGTTTTACACCTGATCGCCTCTAGGTTATTAAACAAGAAGTTAACAAGCTTCTAGAAGCAGGATTCATACGAGAGGTACATTACCCTACATGGCTAGCAAATGTTATCATGGTTAAGAAAGCAAACGAAACATGGAAAATGTGTATGATTACGACCTTATGAGCTTGCGAAGATAGTTTTCCTCTTCCTCGAATCGATCGGTTGGTTGATCTGCGTCACGGACATCAAATGCTCGATTTTTTGGATGCTTACTGGTTACAACCAAATAAAAATGAACCCAACGGATGAAGAAGCTACAGCATTTCAAACATATAAAGGTTTATATTATTACCAAGTTATGCCGTTTGGATTAAAAAATGCTGGTGCTACCTATTAACGCCTTATGAATAAGGTCTTTAAAGACCTACTAAGCCGCGCAATGGAGGTATATGTGGATGACATGTTAGTGAAAAGCTTGGAAGAATCACAATATATTTCTGACTTAGAAATATGCTTTAACCTTCTTCGACATTTATAACATGCGACTCAACCCGACCAAATGTGTTTTTGGGGTTACGTCGAAAAAATTTCTTGGATTATGGTAACCCATCGTGGGATAGAGGCCAACCCCGAGAAAATCAAAGCTCTCAAAAATATGACTCCCTCGAAGAATATTAAGGAAGTTCAATGTTTGAATGGACGAATTACTGCGTTATCCCGCTTCCTAGCCCATTTTGGGGATAGATACTTGCCATTCTTTAAAATATTAAAGGAAGCTAAAAATAATAATTTTCAATGGACCGATGAATGTCAGTCTGCTTTTGAGTAGCTAAGAGAGTATTTAGCATCTCCACCCCTACTATCCAAGCCTATTCAATGAGAGATGTTAAATTTATATCTCTGTGATTTCTTCCAGATAAGCTCAGTTTTAGTGCGAGAAGAAAGTGGGATACAACGACCAATTTATTATGTCAGCAAAATTCTATCTGATATAGAAAGTCGTTATCCACTTACCGATAAGGTGGCTCTGGCTTTAGTTTTTCACAAAATTGCTACTTCCAAGCCCACACTATGCGTTTTACACTCATTTACCATTAAGGTATCCTACGAAACCGTAAGCATCGGGAGGTTAATCAAGTGGTCTAGAATTGGGAGAGTTTGATATAAATTTTCTACCTCTATAAAGTCTCAAGTACTCGCAGACTTTATAGTGGAATGCACTGCCCCAAATCCAGAGGGGTTATCTGCTACATGCCTTTCGTCTCCTCAATGGACCCTCTATGTTGATGGAGCTTCAGGAAGTACTGGTGATGGTGCGGGAATCTTACTTATTTCCCCCCATAGAATACCTTAGAGTATGGACTTCGCCTAAAATTCTCTACAACTAATAATATAGTTGAATATGAGGCTCTCATAGCAGGGTTGAGACTCGCCATTGACTGTGAAGCTCAAGACTTAGTGATACACACTAACTCTCAACTTGTCGCCTCCCAAGTTGAGGGAAACTTTAATGCTTATAATCCCCAGCTGGCACAATACCTCAACTTAGTGAAGTCTCTTCTTGCCCATTTCAAGACACATCAAATCATTCACATACTACGAGAGGAATACTCGGTACACTCTCTAAGCTTGCTTCATCTGCTACTGGAGATCCGTTTAAGAGAAGGCATGTTGAAGAAATACATTTTTTGAGTATTCAAGGGTCATGGGTGATTCAGAAAATTGATGAGATAAAGGAACATTCGTGGATGGACCCCATCCTGTCTTTTCTACAAGAAGGAACTCTCCCTGAAGACCCAACTTCTATAATTTGTCTCCGAAGATAAGCTTCAAACTTTACTATTATCAGAGATGAACTATACAAACGAGCTTTCTCTGGACCGTACCTCAAATGTCTCTCACCTTCAGAGGCCGATTACGCATTAAGAGAGGTTCACTGGATATGTGGAGAACACTAGGAGGAAGGGCTAGCCCTTAAAATTATAAGATAAGGGTTCTATTGGCCTCTGATGAAACAAGACGCCTTGAAGTTCACAAAAAAGTGTGCAAGTTGTGCACTCTAACCTCCCTCACATGCCTCTGAGCTCTCATCCATTCAAAGCCCTGGCCTTTTGCTCGATGGGGATTGATATCATGGGACCTTTTAGATAGCATCGAGAACGAAAGTTCATCATTTTAGTTCTTCACTAAATGGGTGGAAGCCGAACCACTCGCTAAAATTACGGAGGCAAATGCTAAACAATTCGTTTGAAAAAATATAGTATATCGATTCGGTCTTCCTGCAAAGATCATCACTGACAATGGAACCCAATTCACTGGAAAAGTTTTTACGTCCTTTTGTAAAGATCTTCACATTCATTGCGCTGGTTGTACATCCTCAAACTAACAGGCGGTGAAGCTACCAAGGACTATACTCAAAGGACTAAAACACATCTCGAGAAGGCGGGGCAATGGGTTAATGAGCTTTCTAATGTTCTTTGGGCTTACCTATCGCACACCGTGGTGAGACCATATAACTTGTGTTTGATAGAAGCTATTATACCGGTAGATATCGGGGTTCCAAGTCCAAGAGTTCAATTATTCAATCATGACGGTAATGAAGAAAAACTCCGACAGCACCTGGACCTACTCCCCTTTAACTCGTGACATGGCCCTACTTCGGACTGCTTCCTATCACCAAAGGGTAGCTCATCACTTCAACAAGAGTAAAACCTCATCCCATATCTGTGACTTGGTCCTACAAGTCTAGAAGCTGCGCAAAGGCCCTCAACGTAATAAACTCTCACCTCTTTGGGATGGCCCATATGTGGTTATAGTGGTGAAGCCGTGAACTTTCAAGCTCAAGGATTGAGGAGGGAAAAACTTTACCTCGAACTTGGAACGAGAATCTCGAAAATATTATCGGTAATTCTCTACATAATTGTAACTTTTATTTTGTCTCGTTTGTCATTTCCTCTACATGTAGCCAACCCCACTTAATAGGATAAAGACTTATTATTATTGTCATCATTTCCTCTTGAAACTTATATCTGTGTTAAAATCTTCTTATGATTGTATCACCGAACTTATCAGAGTAATGAAATCATAGCTTTTTTCTTACAAGCTTGTTTCTTCTTCATTTAATTCTCCCACTTGAGAAATATGCAATTCACATTGTATCTCAATCAGGGCATAATCAATCCCAAGGGGACTTGATCGAACCTCTTCCATATAGGTAAGAAGTCAAGTAATACTTTGGCTAATACCTAGGATATGTCAAAAGGTCCTTGGTGGACATCTCGCGACCTCTTCCATACAGGTTAACGTCATCAAGCAACGCTTTGACAAACAACCTCGGATAGGTCAATAATCCTCAGTGGATTCAATTTGACCTCTTCCATACAGGTTAACGTCATCAAGTAACACTTTGACAAATAACCTCGGATAGGTCAATAATCCTCGATAGATTCAATTCAATCCCATCCATACAGGTTAGCGTCGTCGAATAATATTCCGACCAATTATCCCGAATATGTAAAAATAAAATAAAAGCATACATAAAAAAATATATATTCCATTGATAGCATTAACATGATAATATAAGAAAGAATCAAGATTACGTCACTATATGATATACAAAAAAAAAAAGCGTCAGTGATGCATATCGCTTGGTGATATCAACGTCCTCCCTCACTACTAGGAGATGCTCCTTGGACTCACTCTCAACTCCATCATCTCACGAATCGGCGAAGAGTCTTGGACACTTGGGGGTGATAGATCCTCATAGCTCCGTCTTTGCGATGCACTAAGCGAATTCCTTTTAGGAACCCTCGGATAAAGCCCTCCTCTAAACATTGGCGCTCCAAGTCCTTCACTTCAACATCAAGAATATGATTACGAGCTTCCTGAACATGGTCCTCAATTATACCGCGATAAGCCAGAGAGCTCTTAAAGTCTTCCACTGCCTTCAAGGAGATTTCATTTTCTTCCGCTTATGACATCATATGTTCCTTCTCAAAAAGACGACCCTGTAATGGTTTCTTCTCCAGTTCGAGAGCTCCCTTCTCCACTGCAAGTGCCTTGAGTCTCTTCCCTTTCTGGCGAGTCTCGGTCCTCACCTCAATCAGCTCATCACGAGTGCGCTCCACCTCCGGCGAGAGAAAGAGAAGTCGACATGTTGCTAGCTCGTTCACCGGTCTTGATCCTCCAAAGTCGCCACTTCTTTGGCTTTAATACTCATCTTTCGCTCATACTCGCCTTGCAGGTATTGTATCTTCACAAATTCAATATTTCACTCATCTAAAGAGACACTCAAATGAGCCATCTGCCCTAATATTTGAGTTACCTATAAAAAATATATCACAAATATTACATAGAAAAAAAGAAGAAAGAAGGGGAAGACAACGTACCAATTTATCTGCTCGTTGACGCCCAATGCATATGTGATTTAACACCTCTTCAAGAATGTGCGGCTTCGAAAAATGTACTCCCCCATCATGAGTTGAAATAGCTAAACTCTCGGATATGGGATGAACATCTTCTTGATATCGATGTAGTCACTTGATGTCTTCTTTTCTTTAAGGAAGAAAGCGTTGCCACCACCACGATTTAGTGGCCGGGCTTCTTGAAAGAACCCTGTGAATATGAGGAGACCTTTCATCACCTTTACTTGATCTCTTTAGTGAAAAAGAATGAGATCTCCCTGCCTGGATAGAAATGCCAATCTTGAACATTATATCTTTAAATATATATTTGCCAATGTGACGTAACTCATGTTGCAAGCTTCCTACATCAGGGATATTAAGAGTTGCCAGGATCTCATTCTCCGACATCTGCAATGGATCCGGAAGGTCATTCAATCTTCCCATCTCTGAAGGCCCCACTCATTTATCACAAAAAGAATCCATTAGACCAATTTTTTAGAGGAATCCCGTCGAAAATTCTATCCAATTCTTTATAACCCGATAAACACGTCCACGAGTATCACATGTGAATCTACACATTCGACACAAGTATTTGATGTTCAAAGTTGCCACGCTCTAAAGAAGGCATCAAACGATGACCACTAAAGCTCGAAAAAATTATGACAAAGCTACACCACATATTTTGAAGATCAATCAACTCGGAGCCAAAGAGAATTGCGGTCCGCCGCGTAAAATCATCTCGAAGCAAAAGTATCCGGTGGAGGTGAACGGGCTCGATCAGACTTTTTAGCAACAATGGCCACCAACTCATTAGAGAAGTGAAATTTTCAACGGAACACCATTAAACTATATGATGTGATAGTGGATGATATATCATATGTAGCTGTCACATTATGGGTTTTCTTCTGGCCATCACCCTGTGAAAATACATGATAAATAAAGAGAAAGAAATTACAAAAATCAGGAAATTTTGTAAAGCAACTTGCTTACCCCAATACTTGGACGTATCCTTTTTTGACTCTCTCGCTCACGGATAGCTTGGGATAAAATTTTTCTCCTGTGATCTGACGAAAAAGATACACATACATATTAAAAAAAAGAGAAGAGGAGAGAGAAGATACTCCCCTCTAATGATGCTCAGAAATTACCTGCCAAACTTTCTGAGTCGTTCAAGCGATGGTTCCTAGCTAACGCTTCTCCCGCGGTTATCAATCGAACCATCCATTGAAGTTTCAAGAAATCCAATTTCCTACAAGAAGAAGTAGAACTACGGTCTTGATCGCCTCTCCAAACCCGTCGTCCGACAAGGGCGATCAACACCTCTTTCGAGGCAGAGCCTCGCCAGTATGAACTCTACGAGTCTTCATCGCCTCAAACCCGGTCGGTCCGACAAGGGCATTAAACGCCTCTTTCGAGAGAAAACCTGCCGTATGAACTACGGGTCTTGATCGCCTCCGAGCCGGTGGTCCGACAAGGGCGTCAACACCTCTTTCAAGGAAAAGCGGAGCCTGTTGTATGAACTACGGTCTTGATAGCCTCCACAGTGGTCCAAACCCGGTCGGTCAAAGGGATCGCCTCTTTGAGGGGAAAACCGGATCTCGCCAACTATGGGTCTTGATCGCCTCCAAACCCTGTCGACAAGGGCGGTCAACACCTTTCGAGGGAGCTGGTATGAATTACGGTCTTGATTCTCCCTCCGGAAGGGCAGTCGCGCTCTTTCGAGGAAAGCAGAACCTGGTATGAGCTATGGGCCTTGATCGCCTCAACTAACCTCACTCAAGAAGAAGAAGCCAGAGTGTTGAAGAAGTGTGCCTTCTCCCTTACTGAGGGGTTTTATCGACCCTAGGGGCAAAGGGTACCGCTAGGGCAGCCCATCAAAATCGTCATTCGAGCCGTAAGTATGCCGAACCCGCCCGTCTTAGCGCAGCGCCCATGGCATAACCGCTCCCAGCGCCGCGTCATCGTCATGTGGCCCGCGGGCCGCTAATCAGCCGTCATGGCGCTAAGCCGACCGGGCCGCCACTCGGGTGCCAACATTGGCGTGGCATGTGCTCTGACCGAAACCTCGGCTAGCTCATACGTGGCCCTTAGATGCCGTGCCCGCAGCCATGGCAAACTGCCAGCGGCTGCCCATAAGTGGTTTCATGGCATCGCATACGCAAACTCGCGTGGCTTCGCCGCGTTGACCCGGCCAATGACTCAGCTACGACCGCCGCTCGCCGTTCTGCGCGACTGATCTTCCGACCCTCATGCGGCCGCGATCGCATCGCGACCCTATCCGACGTTCGACCGCGATAACAACCTGCGTCAGTTCGCGACCAAGCCCACTTGCAGCGACCCGGCAACAGCGACGCCAGCCTAGCGCCATGGCGCAATGTGCGTCGCTGAGCTTCGCGTCATTCAGCGCCTTGATCTGTTAGATCGGATAGACCTGTAATCTCGAAATATCACACCCGTGCATACATACACGCATTTGTGGCCCTACAACAGCTTCCGTAGTTATAATCTTGTGCTCCTATGAAGATTTGTTCTCTCAAAATGTGTAGTTAATGGATCCTCAAATTTTATTGAAGAATTTACTATTTTCAAGTATTTGACATATATTTTTGGATGATTGAGATAATGTCATCCAAAAATAGGAGAGCAACTGATATGACCCTAAAAATTCCTCTAGTCGAAGCATGAATCTTGATGTTGAAAGCAAGCTGATCAGAAATTGAAACTGGTCGAGATCAAGCACTTAAAATATTATTGGAAACTTTGGGACATCAGTTAAATTCTTAAAAAGCTCTAAAATATGGAGTGTTTATAGTCAAATCGGCGTCTCGGCGAGCGGTTCAAGCCAAAGATCTTACATTCAGAACGCCACTCCTCCAATCGTAAATACCCGTTCTCATGAGGACAAGTGAAGGAGAAGGAGAGGCAAGCAGAGAGAGGAGAGCTCTAAAGATCCTCCAAAGCCTCGTCGCCCACTCGGTGAGTCACCGCCGCCGCATCGTATAGCCGATCCCGCCATCGTTGGCCGTTGTTGCAGTCATAATATCGTCGTCCGTCGGCGTCAACCGTCGTCAATCGTCATCGCTTGTCAACATTGTTTATTACACTTGTACATTTGTTGTCACTATACATCATTCTATAATCCGTTCGGAAGATCTTGTACTCCAGACATAGTGGAAGCTTTTATTAAGCCGTGGTTTCCCTCTTTTGAGGTTTTTAATGTAAATTGCAGTTTTATTATTCTCTTTAAATATGTGTGTTTCAAAAAATTTAAGTAACTTTTACTCTATTGTAATTAATTTTCTAGCACGCAACAAATATGAACTCTTCTTTCAATTAGCTTTTGATCACGTCAAAATTTCATACAAGGAAAAATTTTCATTATTTGAGTAAAATATCAGAAGATCAAATCTCAAGTGATTTTCTACGATTTACTGAGGACAAATAATAATAATAATATATAATTAACCATTATAATTTATTACATTAAATTTATTTGTGAATAATACTTACGAGGGATTCTCAATAATTTTAATTGTTCACATGGGTCGAACGATATGCTCTTCACGTTTATCTATGCCAATAGATTAGTAATCATTTATGCATAATGAACGAATGGAGACGTTGAATTTTTAATCGTTTAAAAAAATGTCACAAAATTATATGATTATTATGATAAATATTTATTAAATTTTAATTTTTAAATTTTAAATATAAATTAAATAAATAATAACTTTTAAATCATTGCAATGATTGACTTAAAGGATGCTCCTCCTTAAAATCTAAGTTATAAGTTATTTACCTATTTATTATTCATATTAGGTTTAGATTTCTGATTATTGTATCAATTTTCAATTGATTCAGAAAACTCAAAATTGACTCGATTAATATTCGAGTTACGATGAGTTAATGAAGTTAAATGAATCATATTCGAGTTAATTTGATTTTATTGATCTAAAAATTATATGATTAGTATAAAGATCGATCAGATTCGAGTTAATCAAATTTTGATAGAATTCAGATTAAATATTTTGACTGATATAATAAATGAGTCAAATTCATGTCACTCATATTAAATATGAAAAAAAATTAAATTGATCATAAACTTAATCTATAAAAATCTATTAAATCATAAAAATATAAAAGATAAAAATTACTATAATAAATCTATATATCTAAGATCAAATTATATAAGTGATGTTACTAACTTAAAAAATAAAATAAAATGTTGGGTGATAATTTTATAATTAAATAAAATTTGAATGCTGCAAATTATTACAAAAGTCCAGATGAAGATCAACAAATTGTAAAGTAAATAAAAAAATAAAATAAAAAAACTATATTTGACCTTATCAGGTCATCAACGACCCCACATGCAATCAATTTTTTTGGTCAACTCATCCACTATGCTAATAAATTAATTTTCTATCTTGGAAAACTCCAAGCGTACAAAATTTTTTATTTGAATAATCAAATCCCACCCTCATTCGTCCATTTTTGAGGCTGCCTTGCATCCAAATTGAGATGTTTTTGTGTTTGAGTCCTTTTTCTTTGTTTTTTTTCTTCAGCTTTTTGATTTTTTTTTTCTTTACTTTTGATCCTTTGATACTATATTGTCATTTCTGAGGTTCTTTGTTTTTCCCTGTGTTGCTTATTTCTTTTTCTGTTAGACATTTCTGTCTAGCTCCTTTGTAATTATAATTTTTATCAATTTTGAAATAAAATTAGGTTCACACCCTCATCTTTTTAAAAAAAAAATTAACGAGTCATTATCATATGCTTGTAATATAAATAAATTGAAAAAAAAACTATGTATTTGTAATTGTTCTAATTAATTGCAGCTTGTTATTATTATTATTATTATTATTATTATTATTATTATTATTATTATTATTATTATTATTATTATTATTATTATTATTATTTATTTTTTATTTTTTTAGGAATGGTGAGACTTAAGGGCAACTAACTCGAAGATATCTGTGTTGCGTCTTAAAACCATCCTTGATAGAGTGAAAGTTTCCTATGTCGATTAGTCCACACACAGTAATTAATGGCGAGACACTCAGAATTTTTAACGTAAACCCCAGAGGGAAAAAACGAGCTGGATAAAAGCTTCCACTATGTCTGTTTGAGTACAAAGTCTTCCGATTCAGATTGAATTGCATCTGAGGACCAACAAATAACAATGATCATTGTAATAGTTCTTGCATTAATAGGTGGAGATCGACATTACGATGATGGTGGTTGATGATCGGCGAGTGTGACCGGAGGATCTTGAGCTTCTTCCTCCTTTGCTTTTCCTCTTCCTTGTTTGGATTCTTCCTCTTCTTCCTTGCTTAGCAGATTGGCTGCAAGGATCGGCGGCAGCGGTGGCGGTGGTGGTTGGACGATTGGCGGTGTCTCTTCACTTGTTTAGCTCTCTTTGCCCCCACTCATGTGAGGATAGAGTTCTATTTATAGATGGGAGGAGGCGTTTGTAATTTATGCAAAGTCCGTGCCACTCCTCTTGATGGACGGCTTAGAATGGTTCCTTGATCATTTGATGTATTTTGAGCATTTGGATGCCCAAATGAAGTCGAATTATGAGATCTTAGGCTCGTTAGATCCCGTCGAGCCTTCGATTTGACTATAAACACTCTATATTTAAGAGCTATTTTGGGATGTAATTGATATCCCAAAGATTAAGGATATTTCAAATCTTAATCTCTCGATTCGAAATCGCTTTTGATATTAAGATTCGGACTTTGATTAGCGGTATTTTGAGCACCATATCATGCTGAATAAATATTTGAAATTAAATTTGAGATACAACTAGTTTTTTAAAATAATGCTAAATATTAACATTTAGTTGTATTTATAAAAATTGCTAATAAAATCAATATAAACCGTTTTTATAACCATATATTATAAATAAATGTAAATATTGAAGTAATAATCACTTTTAATCATAATTTTGTTTAGCCACATCAATTAGGTCATATAATACATAATTTTTAGAAAATGCTCTATCATTGACACAGCATATTAAAAGATTCATGTCATAATTTTTGATAAGTTTTGCATTGATTATAGACCACCTAATATAACAATTCATTTTTCTCATCTAGAACTTAGGATCGGATAATAATAGTATTTACTAATTAATATGATAGTAATGGTAAAATTGGTATAGAGAGGGATGAAAATGATATTAATATGAGAATATTATCTACATTCTTTGTATTCGATATTATAAATTAGATGAATACAATGACATCTAATGATAAAAATGATCATCATGCAAACCATACGTGTACCCCTTACATATTGTAACTATTAGTACCGTAAAGACAATTAATATTTTATATCACTAAATAATGAGTTATCTAATCGTACAATCACTTATTGATTTATGTTTATGGATATTATACCTAATAGCAAATAAAAACATTTCATATATATCACATAAAACATATATCAAAATATCATGGAACATTGCTTGACTATATAACGCATAAGGTCATAATATAAATTTCAAGCAACTTAAGCTCACATAAAAAGTATTACAAAATATTTATTTGATATGGAGAAGCATAGAGCATAATATATCAAAATATTTACAAGTATTACAAAATCAAATAGTATGGTAACACCAATAGGCTCCTACAAGTACAATAATCATAGAAGAAAATATATAAATAAATCATGTAAATTATAGAGAACGTATAAAATTAAATAGATTTGTGTGTGTGTGTGTCTATACGTTGGTCACCTAAAAAAAATTATTTGACATGATTTATCACAATTTTATCGGCATCAAATGCATAGCTTCTTTAAGTTAGATAATATAATAATTCCTAGGCATAAAATTTTTTCACTAATAACATATGCAATCATTGCATAATCTCATAAAAAGATATAATATTACGTATTGTTGTATGCTAGAAAATCAGTTACGGTAGAATAAAAGTTTACGCCTTAATCTTATTAAGAAATCCAGCACACACAGATATTTGAAGAAAGAACGAGAAACTCCAAGATTTTTATGTGAAAAAACCTCGAAAAAGAGAAAAAATCACGGGGCCTAGCCTAGTAAAAATGTTCCACTATATATCGATTTTGGTGTACAAAGTTTAAGTTTTTTTGATAATGGGATTACAGAGTTGTATATTAGAAAGTCTCACGAAAATTCGCAGAGACAACATTGTGCGGCAATAGTTAGCGATAGATTATTGGTGGCTCGGCGATAGTGAATGACGGCTGTCAGTGATGATCGACGGCTGTCGGGTGGTGGCCAGTGGCGTTAGTGTCGGATGGCGGTGAATAACAATAGGCCATAGTGGAAAGTGGTGCTTCGTGTCAGCTGTAATAACGGACCCATGGTGAGTGGTCGATAACGGCAATGATGCCAGAGTCGCCGAGGATGGTTCTGCGGCAGCAATAGTGGTCAACCAGCTGGTGATTAGCTGTAAAAATAAATAGTTAATAAAGAGCCGATAATGTCAACAACAATAATAGATGACCGCAATGGTTGTAATGCCAACCTGGCCGGCACGTCGGCAACGATGGTTAGTGGTCGCGCGATATTAGCGGTGGTGGTGACCGTCAGCGGTAACCGATTATGCTTGGAGGTTCTTTAAGCCTCAGAGCTCTCTCTTCTCTTTAGCTTGGCCTCTACTCATATGAAGAATGAGAGGTTATTTATATATTAGAGGAGTGTCGTTTCTAATAAATACATGCAAATCCAAACCACTCCGTCGGACGGGTCAAAATGATTCCCTTTATCATCTGATGTATTTTAATTATTTGAATGCTCAAATGAAGTTAGAATTAGGAGATCTTGAGCTTGTTAGATCTGGCTCGTCAAGATGCTTTATTTGACTATAAGCACTACATATTTATGAGTCGACTGATATCACAAAATTTTCAATAAGCGCTTGATCTGGTTAGTCTTGACTCAGAATCAAATTACTTTCGACATCAAGATTCGTGCTTCGACTAGTGAAATTTTCAGTCTCATATTAATTGCCCCTATTTTTGGATGATATTATCTCTATCATTTAAAAATATATGTCAAATAATTAAAAATAACAACTTTTTCAATGAAATTTGCGGGTTCATTAATCTTTGTGTCACATATAGTTTGAGAGAATAGATTTTCATGGGTGCACAAGACTATGATCACGCGAGCTTGCGGGGCAGTCTTTGGCGAGCACAAGTCTGAGACACACCGTCCGGCGTTCTGAGCACTCGCGGAACTTTGCAGTGCTCAGGTGCAGTGTGCAATGGCGGGGCCATCTGTGGTAGCTTAGTCCGCCAAACAGCTTATCTTGTGAGCACCGCGTGCATGATGGCGATGTAAATTTCAATTTTTTTTAATTAAATGGCTAGCAAACGCCATCCATAATGAGGAGAGGAGTTTTTTTCGATTAAATGGCTGACAAACGCTAACCATAATGAAGAGAGGGGTTTTTATTTTTATAAATTTATTCCCTTTTTGCCCCTATAGTGGATCTATAAACCCCCCTGGGATCAAGTAAGGAGACACACATTTCTCCCATATGCTCTAGTGTTCTTCTGCGCTCGATGAGAAATTATCTAGCATAAGTTCAAGGACTAAGTGTAAAAAATAAATTTTTTTCTTTTGTCAATGAAGCTCTGACCTTCTTCTGAAAAGAATGTCATTTGTTTTGTTGATCAAGACTTGTAGTTCATATGGCGAGGCTCCGGCTTTCCCTCGAGAGAGACGTCAACTGTACTCGTCAGACCGACTGGGTTCGGAGATGATCAAGGCCCGTAGTTCATACGGCGAGGCCCCAATTTTCCCTCGAAAGAGGTGTCAACTGTCCTCATCGGATCAACCGGCTTTGGAGGTGATCAAGGCCTGTAGTTCATACGGCGAGGCTCCGATTTTCCCTCGAGAGAGGTATCAACTATCCTCGTCAGACCGATCAAGGCACATAGCTCATACGACGAGGCTCCAATTTTCTCTTGGGAGAGACGTCAACTGTCCTCGCCAAACTGATAGGATTTGGAGGCAATCAAGTCCCGTATTTTATAGAAAATTGATTTTCTTGAAACTCCAATAGTTAACAACTGCCAAGATGGTGGGGAAGCTTTTATTATGAACCATTCCTCAAAAAACTCAAAAATTATGGCAGATAATTTCAGAGTGTCATTTTTCATGATGTTACTTGATGTCATTGACTTGTATGGAAAGAGTAAAATCGAATTCGCTGAGAATTTTTGACCCATCCAAGATTGTTTGTCGAAGTGTTACTTGATGACATTAACATATATGGAAGAAGTCGAATCGAATCCACTGAGTATTTTTGATCCATCCGAGGTTGTTTGCCAAAGTGTTACTTGATGACATTAACCTGTATGGAAGAGGTTGAATCGAATCTGCTGAGAATTTTTGACCCATCCGAGATTGTTTGTCAAAGTATTACTTGATGATGTTATCATGTATGAAAGAGGTCGAATCAAATCCGCCAAGTATTTTTGACCAATCTGAGGTTGTTTGTCAAAATATTACTTGATGATGTTAACTTATATGGAAGAGGTTGAATCGAATCCGCCAAGGATTTTTGACCCATCCGAGATTGTTTGTCAAAGTATAACTTGATGATAGTAACCTATATGGAAGAGGTCGAATCAAATCCGCCAAGGATTTTTGACCCATCCGAGGTTGTTTGTCAAAGTATTACTTGATGACTTTAACCTGTATGGAAGAGGTCAAATCAAAACATCTGTTTGAAGCCAAAGTTGCTCATTGATCTTTTCCTTTTTCATGAGTATTACTGACTTGCTTCTCAAACTAATAATCAATTAGATTCTTTTGAGATTAAGAGTTGCCCCAGTCTCCAACAAAAGCTGAAGGATCGGAGTTCGATGAATCTTCATTCTTCTTATGTATTCCTCTAGAGTAAGATTTCCTCCACCATATAGATGGTGCTGCTTTGAACATAAAGTTAAATTGCCAACCATTGTGAAGATGTAAAGAGAATGTTTCCCATAGACGGCGTCAAACTGTTGCATGCTAGAAAATCAGTTGTGGTAGAATAAAAGTTTACGCCTTAGCCTTGTTGAGAAATCCAGCACACACACAGATATTTGAAGAAAGAACGAGAAACTCGAGAATTTTTACGTGAAAAAATCTAGAAAAGAGAGAAAAACCACAGGGCCAAGCCTAGTAAAAAAGTTCCACTATATATTGATTTTGGTGTACAAAGTTTATATTTTTTCGATAACGGGATTATAGAGTTGTATGTGAGAAAGCCTCACAACGAAAATTCCAAAATTAGGTGACAACAGTTGCAGGGTAGTTGAGTTAGCGATTGTTGGTCATGATAGTAAATGTCGTATGATGATAATCACGTCGGTGGTGGCAGCATGGTGGCAGATGATAATAGCGGTAACTGTCGCGATAGCAATGGCCAACAGTGGTTAGCCAGCGGTGCGGCGATAATCAGCCAGTGACCGCCAACGATGATGCATGGTAAAACTATGGCGGTCAACAGTGGTAACAGCGATCGATGTGCGGTGGTAGTTATGGCTAGCAGCAGTGATATAGTGGTCGGCAGTGGCGAGATCAGCGTGGTCGGTGGTGGTGAATAATGGTGGTGGTTGATAGCGGCGAAGACCGAAAGTGGTGGCCGACGGTGGCAGTTGGCGGTGGTCGGCGATGGCGGTCGACGACGATGACCGACGACGGTGGTCGGTGACCGTCAACTGGTAGCACGATTATGCTTGGAGGTTCTTTAAACCTCAGAGCTCTCTCTTCTCTTTAACTTGGTCTCCCCTCATATGAAGAATGAGGAGTTATTTATAGATTAAAGGAGTGATGTTTCTGTAAATACATGCAAAATTCAAACCACTCCATCAGACGACTCAAAATGATTCCCTTGATCAGTTGATGTATTTTAAATATTTGAATGCTCAAATGAAGTCAGAATTAGGAGATCTTGGGCTTGTTAGATCCGTCTCGTCAAGACGCTCAATTTGACTATAAACACTCTATATTTAGGAGTTGACTAATAACGCAAAGATTTCAATAAGCACATGATCTGGGTTAGTCTTGACTCAGAATCAAATTGCCTTCGACATCAAGATTTGTGCTTCGACTAGTGAAATTTTCAGTGTCATATCACATATATAATAATAGTTTCAAATAAAAATGTTAGTAAAATCTCAAATCATTGTTTAAATCTTGAACTCTTATAAGAGATCATGAAATGTACAGAAAATAAAAAAATTAAGGTAGGAAATTAATAACCTACCTCAAGTATATTAACTTCTCCAGCTAATATAATATGTGCATTAAACCTCAGTGCCTCTGAATGCATGCCTCTATCTCTCTCTCTCATGGTTGAATTGAGAGTTACCCAAATTGGGCAGCCCCTTAAAACAAGAAGAGGCTATAAAGATGATAGTAGTTAGAGAGTGAATTACATTAAGAGTTAATTTTGGATTGGAGATATCAATGACCAAACATGTTTTAAACCAAAAAAAAATGTAACCTTATAGATAAGAGCCAATTGTTTTTTATATATACATTAAGATTAATTTTAACTATCTGATATAAGATTAAACTCAAAATCTCATGCCTTAGCAGTCTCATCCCTCTCATGAGAGCACTTGGCATAAAGCAACTCTCTCTCTCTCTCTCTCAAAAGAAAATTTATCAAGTTCATATAATTTCTCATATATAAAGACTCCACAACCACATAATGGTATCATGGGAGTCACTTCTATTAAATCGTGCTCATTATTTATATAAGCCAACAAAAACTCATACAAGCATAAATTATATTAATCGCTTAATTTCAGCTAAATTATCAGCTCTAATACCATTTCTTAAGGAGGAATAATAAAAAATCAATCAAAGTTGGATTACATACACCTATGACAATTTTTTTAGATTGAAAAACATATGCTTAAGAAAAAAAGACTAATTATTTCAAAATTTTCTTCTAACATATTTTTAAGCTATTTAATGGGAGACTAACTCAGAAAATATCACACATAATAACAATGTGTGGGCTCCAAAAATTCTCCACCGACCTCTTTGATGAAAAGAGTGTTTAAGGTATCGATGCAATTTTCAGAAGGCAGATGAAATAGTAGATAAGACACTACCCAGAGATTTTGTCCTCATTTGGTGAGGACTTTAGATCTGGTTCCAGGTTTCCTATAGGCGCAAGCCCTATAGTTAATTACCCATCTCAATAAGTGAGAGAGAACTTTTGATTAAGGTTAGTCGTTAGATCGCAAAATGCATAGCGTATAGTAGCAGCATGTAGAGTTTTATAATTTAGATTATGAAATTCATCATTTCAGCTTAAACCGGATGGTTGGGGAATGATGATGTGCCCGATCTAGATCCCATGGTTCCGTCATCCCGAGCAGTCGCGGTTACTAGTCTACTTAGTCAGAGGAGGTAATTGACCCAACCTGACAGAAGGATCCTCATCAGCAACATATGGGTTACGTCGTCCAAGAAATCCTTGTAGACAGGTGGTATCTCTAAGAAGACGATTAAGTTAGGCTGTTTGCCCTATCAAGTATACCCTATGATTCACAACTCAAAGGGCAAAGCCATTGGGGAGCATACAGGCTACGGTCGTAATATAATAGAGCTGGACTAGCCAAACCATCCGATCAGAGGACTCTGGTCATAACTACTTCATCATCTGTGGAGCCACATCCTTACTGGCATGAGATTGATTGAGAGTGAACATAATAGAACACTTGATTTGACATTGGCTCCTTTGTGAGCTAGAGTTTTCTTAATTTGTCACCCCTGAGAAATAGTTACGGAAGGTGGATAAATTGAGTTTGATTTAAGTTTTAATGACAGAATTTCATTTAAACAGTTTTAGGTTGATATTTGATTTGATTTGATTTAAAAAATTGATTAATTTGGATATATTTAAGAACTTTAGATCCTGTCAATTCTATTTAGCTGCTAACAGAGGATTAGATCTACTATCACCTGAAAGAATCAGTTTCTCAGATATTTCACTGATTTGAAACTCTTATTATAAGTTTTCAGGTTTTTGTTAACACGGACCCAGTCCTAAGACTAAACCGAGAAATAACCCGCGCAACATCCTCATACACTTGAACTTAGGCATTCAGCATAGTGCTGGGTCCCATGCGAGTGTATTTAAGACTTTCAACAGTTTTTATTTCTGAGTTATGAGATTGATTTTATATTTTTACTTAATTTGATTTGAAAATTTGATTAATTTGAATGTGTTTAAGAGCTTTAGATCCTGTCAACTCTGTTTAGCTGCTAATAGAGGATTAGATCTATTGTCACCTGACAGAATTACTTTTTAAAGATATTTCACTAATTTAAAACTCTTATTATAGGTTTTTAGGTTTTATTAACCCGGACCTAATCCTAAGACTAAACCGGGAAGCAACCCGCGTAGCATCCTCAAACACTTGAATTTAAATATTCAGCATAGTATCGTGGCCCATGCGGGTGTATAGTAATTTGAGGTAATTTTATGTTTGAATTATGAGATTTGTTTTATATTTTTATTTAATTCCAATTTTAGCTTAGGCAACCTTTTTAGACATTAAAATTTGTACTTGAAATATCCATGTCCGAGCACATGCAGGAATTTATAGCTTAGCTAATTTCATCTAATTAATGAAATTATTGATCTTGAAAATCATAATTCGGATGAAATTCTTTGATTTTGTATTGAAGGAAACTCCTTCATTCGTACAGCATTCTGTTTAGTGTCGCCTTCTATCTGCTTGTACAAAGAGTTGCAGATTTGGTGGTGAAGAAGGCATTTTGATTTAGATTGTAGTTTAAAATACTACTTGCACTTAGTTTACTTGTTGAGATTTTTTTTTGTAATTCTCACAATTTTATTATGTTCAATTTACATCAATTTTGATAAGTTATGTTGATTTCAATGTTGTTACTTTAGACCTACTTATACTTATTAGCTAGCATAGTAATCAGCTCCACATTCGTATAAGAATTATTAAATTTAATTTGGATTCATCCTTAGATTTTGAGTTTATTGCAAATTTTTTATGCCTTTAGCATTAGTTCCCCTTCAATTCCAATTAAAGCTTGCTTAATTTTGAGGAATTTATAATAAAAGAGAACTCACTTTACTGCTTCAATTTAAGACATAGAGAACCGCTATTAGAGTTTGTAGGTTTAATATTAGTCTCCCCCAAATTTTGCTTGCATTTTAAATGAGTGTTCCATTTTTTTCAAAATTTACTTTAAAGGCTCCCCCCTTTTTTCTTGTTTGACGCTTTTAGTTTAAAATTAGCTGCAAGTTTCACTACTTAGCACTCCTAAGTCAGCTCATTTTACTCTCCTTTTTTTTCTAAGTAAAAAAGATTTGACCCGTCGTCATCCCCGTGTAGGGGGCTGCATCGGGGGTATTTTGGCTTACTAGATATGCCCTGTTGAGCGTAGCGAGTGGTATCTTATGATACCACAGCTAGTTTTCATCTCATCGTGCCCTTTTGAGCATGACGAGGTTTTTAAACCTGAAATAGGACATACAATGCAATATACATTCATCCCCCGCCCCTTTTTTTTCTAAGTCTGAAAATTAGACAAAATTTTGGCAGCATTTCTTCTAGGGAGAGCGATATCTAACAATTGTTGGCTTACTCGGTACGCCCTATTGAGCATAGCGAGCGGTGTCTTGCGACACCACAGCCTACTTTTTCATCTCGTTGTGCCCTGCTGAGCACAATGAGGTCTTCAAACCTACAAAGAAACACAAGCATACATATATATTCACGTTCGAAAATCCCACATGTTCTGATGCATTTTTCAACTCGCTGTAAGACTCGACAAAGGAACGGGGTTAGGTATGCAATTAGGAATGTAAAGTAAGGAGTGTGATGTCGAAAATCAAAAGAAAAATTTGCCTGCTAACAATGTTCTTCCCCAATTTGCGACGCAACGAAAACGAGACTACTAAATTGAGGGGTGCAACACCTAAAATTGAAGGAAGAATTCACCTGCTGACTATGTTCTTCCCTAATTTGTGGTGCAACGGAAGTGGAACGGTTAAAGTGAGGGGTCCGATGCCAGAAATCGAGGGAAGAATTTGCCTGTTGATGATGTTCTTCCCGATTCTGGCAACAAAACGGAAGGTGAGCGAGGGTCGTGAAAATTGAAGGAAGAATTCTTCTGCTGACGATATTCTTCCCAGGACAAAAAAAAATGGTAAAATTTGGATGTATTATGGTAGGAAGCCTAGATCTGAAATGGGCGATTTTAAGGTGGCAGCTTTCTATTACTGAAGAAAGGAGGGCTGGTAGTTTGCGAAAATGCATGGGATGGACTGGCAGGGGCGGATCTTGGGAGTGGAAAGCCAGTACAAGTCGTGGAATCTGGGCCGGATCGCATCTGATGCAGATTCTGCAATTTCCTGAGTGGGTTGATTGGTGATGGGATCTGCAAGGGGTGAAAGCTGATCGTGGTGGGAAGCGGGTTCCTGAAGCGCCGTGTCACCATTCTGAATGAGTCTATGAAAACCGAAGCTGGCAAAAACCGCGTGTGCCAAATAGGGAAATTTAGAGAGGAGAGAGAAAAATTCAGAAAAATGAGAGGAGAATTAACTTTTCTTGAACATGAGAGGAGAATGCAAGAGAGAGAGAGAGAGGAGAGTGGGAGAGAATGAGAGGAAATGGGGGGAGTGGTTTCCTTTTTTTAATTTTTTTTTCTTTTTTTTTGGCAGTTTTTTTTTCAGAAAATTGAAAATATGAGGGAAATGGGTGAGCATGGGGGTAATTTGGGAATTTTTAAATTAAGTTAAATTGTTTTAATTTGGATTTCACGCCAATAAATACACATAGTCAATATATATTGATTTAAGATAATTCTATTGTTATGAATGCAATGGTGCAGTCCGTTTCACGATTGGAGGCCATTTGGTTCGAGTTAGTGCCAAATTGAGTCAATTTCAGCTCAAAATGCGCGTTGCCGCTTTCGCTAGCTCAATTTTTGCGTAGACTCATCCGAATTGAGTGTGAATAGTCTTATTTGAAAGATGTCAATATTTTGAAGTCACTGGTATGATCAATTTTGCGAATAGAGGTAATTTGACTTGCATTGATGCCTCCTGATCTTGATATGCGTGCAGACGTGTTGACGACTTGAGTGCTTGATCAGTTGCTCATCAAGTCATGCAATATTTATATCATGACTAGTTTTGATGTTTTGAACGTGATGGAAAAGTTCGTTCATCAATCGAGGGTCGTTTGAGTTGATTTCGATGACATCCAGTGCATTTCAGCCTCGATTTGCGTACTGTCACTTCAAATCACTAGATATTTGCACAGACTCGTCCAAATTGAGCTTGAATAATCTCATTTGATATATTTTAATGTTTTGAAGTTAACGACATAATCAATTTTATGAATGGAGGTCATTTGATCATCGTTGTAGCTTCCTTACTTCGATATATGTGTCGACACATTGATAGCTTGAGCACTTAATCGATTGATCATTAGATTTTGAAATATATATATATTCTGATCAATTTTGATATTCTGAATGTGATATCAAAGTCCGTTCATTGATCGAAGATCACTTCAACCAGTTTCGGTGATGCTTAGTGCATCTTGAGCCTCAATTTGTGCATTGTAACCTCTGAAGTCAGTCGAATTTGACTTGTGAGCTTGTCTTGATTTATGACACATATGTGGCGTCAACAAATGCAACAAATGTGATTCATGCTTGGGCGAGTCACATTTGTTGAAAACTAGTTGACCATTTGGGCTGGCCATAGAACATGGATCATTTTAACTTCGATCGTAATAGCTTACGGAGCTTTGACAGGATTTGTCATTAATATGCTGCCTTATTTAGGACATGCTAAATGATGGGCTTGACTAATTTGTTAGAATCGACTTATCGGATAGATAAGAATTCTTGCACCATCTACTCTCTACTTCAATGACTTTGCTGAAGATATCTTTCTTTTATGTCATTACAAATTTGAGTTTCCTCTGACCCTAACTTCATGCTTGGTTGGGTTTGATGGAGGAATTGGTCAGCTTGCTTTGATGACGGACTCTGCTAGGGAATCAGTTTATCCATGCTTAAACGAATTCAAAATTCTATCTATCCTATCTTTGAGCTTAACGAACTTGATGAAGGATTGACTTGATTTGTCAACATTGACTTGTCAAGAAGTGTATGTACGCCATGAACCCTGTGCTTACTGCTTTGATAGACTCATTGAAAGATACCTAAAGATGACCCAGCCTTCCGGCTTATATAGGGTCAATGTTGAGCTATTAGTCTAGCAACGTGTGCTTTAACAAACTGAATAACCATAAGATTTCTTTAGTCTAGCCATCATCTTTGTTTGAACTATAGAATCGCTTCCTCGATCCTACGCTTTCTACTTTAACGGACTTGATGAGGAGATAGACTTTGATCTGTGCTTTGAGCTTGATCAGATCATTTGAGAATAGATTGAAATATCACCTTGTAGGTAATATAAAGATTGATTTAAGGTAGCCCTGAATTGAGCATTTCCTTAAATTGCATTGATCTATCGATCAAGTAGAGAGATCTCCTGGATCCTGATTACTTACAATCACTAAGCTGGATCTAGTTTGAGATTGAATAGCTATAGTCATTGGACTGACGAGCAAGGGCTCTTTCACTGTGGCCTTTTCTTATGGCTTATTGAGTGAGGAGAGCATCAGCAACTCGACCATATTTGGGCTTGTTGAGTTCGACCTTTAGAACCTACTCGAGTCTCTTTAAGCTAAGTTGGGTAGTTGTCATCGATTGATGAGCGCTCTTTCACCGCGGCCTTTTCTTGTGGCTTGTTGAGTGAGGAGAGTGTCGCAACTCCTATAGCTATAAGTCAGGTCCTTTAAGCCATCCGTGTCTTAGACTATAGGATGTAGAGGTTGATGTTTCTCCAACTCAGTTGATTGAAGCTTCCGAAATCAAGAGTTCTTCTGACTTGATCTTTAGAATTTGGTAAATCTGGGAGATAAATTTTTTGATATTTAGGGTTGTCTTTTCATGCGCAAAAATAATTTTTTTTTATTCTTGCAAGACTCTGCAACTTAATAATGATAATTATAGATATATTCAGGGATTTTGGTGTAACGCTCAATGTCAACCTGAATTAAAATATATTTGAGGATCTCATCTTATTGCCACCACTCAAATAGACTTAATTTAAACTAAAAAATGCCCTGCCTTGTGGGAATTCTAAAATACATTTAGGAGAGTTTTTAAGATGAAAATATACAAATACATCCATATTTGAATTGGCGTACTTTAAAGGATATTTTAACATACAACATTGATTTCATCCATATATAAAAATTTAGAAATGCCCTCAGTAATGCGGAAATTTTCAAAAAAAGTTTTTCATCCTGAGTAGGGTATGTTTATTTAGTGACCTCACAAGCACGTGTCAACCTAAATAGATATACTAAAAAAATGCCACTGTCTTGTGGAGGATTTCTTGTATCTAATGTATTTGTCATGTATAATACTTTTTCAGGTAACGATCGTTGATTGGCGACATTGGTCTTTCATCATTTAGGTTGATGAGTTGGTATGCCCCTCCTTGATACACTTTTTCAATGACAAAAGGGCCTTCCTAGTTAGACTCAAATTTGCCACCAAATTTTTGATTGAGAATAATTCTCTCGACTGGGACCAATTCCCTTTTGGAATGTTGAGGCCACACCGCATGGTCAAAAGCCACGGACATCTTTGTTGATAGACTTCGATTTTGATGAGCTTGTAATCTAACTTCATCAAGCACATCAAGTTCCTCCATTCTCGAGATAAGCATTTTGATCTTCGATTGGATAATTGGATGGCTACTCGAAGTGAAGGCAACTCAACTTCAAGCGAAAGAATTGCTTCAGTTCTAAATACCAATGAATAGGGAGTGGCTTTAGTCGGCATCTTGTAGATAATTCGATATGCCCATAGAGCCTCTACTAGCTTGATATGCCATTCTCTTTTATTTTTAGTGAGAATCTTCTTGAGCAGTTTGACTAATATCTTATTGAAGGCCTCCGCCAAACTATTTGCTCTTGAATTATATATTGAAGAGTATCGTCAATCAATTTTATGTCGATCGATGAATCTATAAATCTTTGCACTTTTGAAAGCTGTGCCATTATCAAAAATTATTCAACATGACACTCCAAATCTATAGACTACATTATGCGTGAATAAGTTGATCACTCAGTCGGTAGTAACTTCTTTAAATGGGGTAGCTTTAGCCCACTTAGAGAAATTGTCCTACATGAAGCGATCCGCAGATGATGGATCGATTGGTCCAATTGCTAACATTCGAATGGCTAGGATGTTATTGTTGGGTGTAATAGATTTGGAGGTTGATGGATGAGATTTTTATGTACTTGACATTCATGACACTTCTTAGCATGATTAATACAATATCTCACCATAGATGACCAATAATAACCCATCCTTCTGATCTTTACTACCATCTTGGGACCTGACTGATGTACACCACGAAATCCTTCATGAACTTTAACCATCACTTTGCTAGCTTCATCTACATTTAGGCATCGTAGCCACATTTGTTCAAAGGATATAAAGTGTTGTTGACGAAAGCATAGCGTAGCATTCTCTTTTTAATTTAAGCTACTAATGATTTATCACTTGGTAATTTGCCTTCTTTAAAGTAGTCGATGAAGGGTTGCCTCCAATCATGTGGCTTTTCTATAATAAAAGCTATCGCTCGAGGTAATGTCATTCTTAGCTCTTCTTGTGTACAACTTTTATTAATTTTGGGGGAGTATGAGAGCAAGCCGTCTTGGGTCAAATTTGTTAACCCCTCTGCTTGCGGGGATTGATACTTTATCGGCTCTAGAATTCATCGAGTAAATATGCTGATCATGACATAATCACCATTCATACTTGTCATTTCCTTAGCTAATTTTGCTAAGCACGCCTATTCTCATCGAGAGACTTCGAAGTTAGTGTGATATTTAGTATCTGCTTCATAAGCTAGAGAACTCGCTTGTGATAGAAAGCTAACTCAAGCTTGTTGATTCTATAGATGCCAAGTACTTGATTTATAATAAACTGAGAATTGCCAAAAATATGCAAGTTTTGAATGCCTACGAAATAACTTCTTCCATATCTGCCACTAACTCTTCATATTCAGCTTCATTATTAGTTTTTGGCTTGATCAATCCATATGATCGTCTCATTATCCCTCTTTCTAGTATTATGAAGATGATGTCGATTCCTGCTCTTGCTCTTAGAAAATTTAGATGTTGAACTTGTTTGATCGATGAGGCCCCATCGAAATATATTTCCTAAATTTGTGATTTTTCCCTTTCACGAATGAGCATAATTTTCTCATTAGGTAAATCGTCATTAAGAGAAGAGTCCACAAGGATGGGATGTGCAACTAGAAAATCTGCTAAGACTTGTCCGTTCACTGCTTTCTGCAGAATGTATGTGATATCAAATTGCAAAAGCAATACTGCCCATCTCTGCTGTTATGCGTCAACGCTGCCATCAAGTACTTCATAATCGATTCTTGAGATGAGTGTAATCTTGTGAGATAACATATAATGACTTGCTTTGGATCGCAAAGATCAATGCTAAATAATGCTTCTAAAGAGAATTTCACTCGCCTCCTATTAATCTTCGACCGATAGTAAAGAGCCGCTCTTTTGCCTTCTTTCATTGTGTTGTGCCAATACGCGCTTAATTTTAGATGTGTATAGAATGAGAGGCTTCTGTAGGAATAGGTGCCGCTAGGATTGGTGGATTTAATGTGTAGCTTTAATGCTATTGAAGGCTTCTTGGCACTCCTTGTCCCATTTGAATGGAGCATCCTTCTTCATTAACTTTGCAAATGGTTGATAGCATCCTGATAAGTTTGATATAAATCGACAGATGAATGCGAGTTGTTCTTGTAAAGAACGGAGCTGACACAAACTCTTTGGCGAAAACATCTCCATAATTGCCTTAATTTTAGCAGGATCAATTTCAATACCTCTGTGACGTACAATGTACCCCAGGAATTTTTTTGGAGGATATCCTGAATGCACATTTTAGAGGATTCATCTTGAGATCATGTTTTCTAATTCTCTCTAGTATAATTCTCAAGTCTTCGAAGTGGTTTTCACGGTTTAGGCTCTTCACCACCAAATTGTTGACATAACATTCCATCTTTTGATGAATCAACTCATCAAAAATACGTGGCATGTCTCTTTGGTATAAAGCTCTAGTATTTTTCAAGCCAAAGGGCATGAATGTGTAACAATAGATGCGAATAGATGTTCTGAACAATATATATTTTCATCTTCAGATGCCATTTTGATTTGGTTATATCCTGACGATCCATCCATGAATGAGAACATGTCATAGTTGGAAGTGTCGCCCATAAATAGTTTATATTGGAAGCTTAAAGTCATCTTTTGGGGGCACGCCTTATTTAGGTCGTAAATCAGAGATTTGGTCATTCTTCTTCTCTGGAATAATGTTGCTATCCAATATGCATACTTCTCCTCTCGGATGAAACCTGCTTCGATTAACTTTTTAGTTTCTGCAATTATCCGTTCTTCTATCTCCAATCTTATTCACTTAGGAGCTTGCTTAACAGTGTTGCATCTGGTTTAATAGCTATTTTATGAACTACTACATCAGGGGATAAGCCTGGTATTTCAGAATATGTCCAGGCAAAATAATCCCTAAATTCACAAAGTAACATTTTCAGCTCCTCAACTTTATCATCTGGCAGAAGAGCACTGACAAAAGTTGGATGGGGATCGTCTTCAGCTCCTAGGTTGACTTCTTTAAGTTCATCCATAGTAGCTATTTGTCCACCATCTTCAAGTTCTTCAGGTGTAGGCTTAGCTTTCACTTCTTCATCATTTTTAAGATGAATTTCATGGGAATCATCTTCTTCATCACTGAGTTTTATCTCGACTTATTATATTATAACTTTATCTTGATGAGATTATAGATGAACCCCTGACCTTTAGTGATAAACTTATCACTTCTTTGCAATGCTTGAGGACTTCTTTGGCTCCACATCTTGTTAAAGATTTGAGTCCTATGTTTAGTAGTTCCAATATGAACTCCAAGCTTATGCATCATTCTTCGCAACTTTTGTAGATAGTATATTGGTATTCTTGTTGGCACTATCTCATCATAATTTTTATGTTGAGTAAGCTGTTCAAAATCTTGAGGCTGAGACTCTCACTCAATGGAGGCACATAGAATGTTATCAATTCTTCAATATTATGAACCTCCAATGGAGTGATTTCTTTGAAGCACTGCTGAGGAATGGGTATAATTTTGAGTGAGTCATTTGACTCTGCCAAGTGAGCTATCGTCCTTGATGCAACCATCTAAACTCTATTTCCATAAGTAGATTCAAAATCATAGTTTGAATCAAAATCACTTATTTTATACTCTACTTTTCTTAAGAGCTTATAAATTCCTTTAGGTTCGACAGGCATATCTTCTTCTTCTATGTCACTTCCCAAATGAGGAATTGATTTTCCTGACTTAGGTGTCGAATCAAGTGTTTTAGGGAGAGTCGACATTGCCTTCTTTCTTCCTCCTTATTTATGCTCTTTCATTTTGTGAAATTGCTATTTAGTTCCTGAAGTGGATGCTATTGCTTCAAGAGGCTTTGTTGGCTTTGGCTCTTTGAGAATGAAGTACTTTACATCTTCATAGATTTTACTTCATTGACGAAGAATGGTTGTAAGTTACCAGGAATTCTGAATTCTTCTCCATCTTTCAGATATTTCATACATTGATGCATAGTTGATCGGACCATGCCATACTCATGCAGCCACGGCCGGCCCAAGAGAGCTCTAAATGATGTATCGACACAGATTATATGAAACTTGGCTTTTGTATATAAATCGTTGAACTTGAGCGGGAGAATAAAAGAACCTAAAGTTTTCTGCCCTTTTTTATTGAAGCCGTGAACCATCAACTTATCTCTCCCAAGATGTTGGATATCGAGTGATAATCCTCTTAACACCTTTAAACTCATAAGGTTGATAGAGGAACCCGGATCAATCAATATTCAGCTGATCGAGATGCCATCACTCTCTATAATAACATAAAGAGGACGATTATGATATGCCATTCCCAACATAAGATCCTCTTAAGAAAATATTATTACTGGGAGATCTTGAGTTTGTAAGGCTTCAATCATGCATTTTTTAGCAAAGTAAGCTTCATAACTCTTCGGATCTTTGAGGGCCTGTATCAAAGTTTCTCGGAGGTCTTTTGACATCAAGAGAGCCTCATACACACACAATTATGCAGGGATCTTTCTCAGATGTGATAGAATATTATAATCTATTTTTTCACTTAATTTAGGCTTTATCTTAGAATTTCTAGGAATAATATCCTCGTTGAATTCAATTTGCTTGCCATTGTCTTTATTTGTGTTTCCCTTCTTTGATGAAGGTGGTAAGACTTTACCACTTCTTAACTGAACTTGAATAATTTTGTCTCGCTCAGATTCTTTTGAAGAGGTAGTTTCTTCGAGTTCCCTTCATATTCTGGAAGATTAGCCTAAAGGGTTAGACTCATTTTTCAACGTCATATGTTTCATATGTAATGATATCGATGAGTCTGACTCTTCTCCGTCGGCAAAACATAGATCTTCATCTAAACTGTATTGTCATATTGAGTCATTAAATAAAATTTAGGCACTAGCTCCTCAAGCTCTTCTTTCTTTCCTGATAAAAATTTTGACGGGTTGGTCGAGTTTGTCTAACTATCCTTGTCATCTCAGAGTAACTGATGTTGAAGAATATCTGACATCACGCAGATGATTTGACATGTATCTACTAGACAAGACTCACCATTATCTTCTTCATCTGATTTAGCAATGCGAAGTTTAGGCATGAAGTGCAAAGCTAAATTGTTTGTCACCGGTGATACTCCTCTAGATTGTTAATGATCTTTTGAGTTGTAGTTCTCTTCTTGATCTTATTTTCTTAGCTTCTTTGATTTATGAGGCTTGCATTTGGTTGACTGTTTCTCATGCTGTGATGAAGTAGCCTTATCAGAATGCCATTAAGAAGCCTAAATACTTGGTTTAGGCATCTCTCTTAAGTCCAATATAGGTTCAAGTGGTGATTTCCACTTAACACTAGGGACGTATTTTAGTTGCTTCAGCATCTTCACGGTTATTTTGGAGACTACTGTTTGTCATTCTTCAGTCTTAAATAATTTCTCCTTCTGTTTGTCTTTGTTGGATGATACGGAAGAGGATGTAATCATCCTTGTCGACCCTCTTTTAGGGATGATTAGAACACTATCAGATATTGTAAATTTATCTCGCCAATACTTACTTTCTATCCAATCTTTGAAGGCATAACAGTCTTCGATAGGGTGACTGATCATTTGATGATAGGGATAGTAATTTGGATTTTTTGATCAATTTTTTCGTGCCTTTTAATTTCTCGTAACTATACTTTTGACCGCTTGCCGAAATAATTTAGCCACTGTCCCTTCTAAAGGAATATTCTTTATTCATCTTTTCCTTAAGAGATGGCCGCATTCTCTTATCATCTCTTGTTGCTTGTTTTGGATGCTCCCCACCACTTGGAAAGGTCCGAGATTCATCATTACCTCTTAATACTAATTTTGGCTGTGGATTAGAATAAACATGCTTCTTTCCCTTATCATCATTATACATTGGCTGCTTTCCTTTATCCACATTATATATCACCCACTTTTCCACCATTTGAGCTAAGAAGTGGTGAGTTTCATTTCTTCTTGAGTCGAAGGTTTATTTCTTTGCTTTATCTCATAGACTGAGACTTAGGTGATTCAACTTTTCAAATTTAGCCACCCTATCGAGCAAGTCCTAGAATGTTGCAATCAACGCCATGCATAGAAATGGTGTCATTTTATCATCCATATTGCCCATTAGCAATTGGATTGCATATTCTTCTTTCAATTATTTCTCGCACTTCATACTTCTCAGTTGCACAATGACTTATGAATTTCATCAGACTCATCTTTCCTCCTTTTCAAAGGCAAGCAAGACATTGTGATTTTTCTTGCACTAGCAACCTTTTCACAAATATAGTCCAATTCAAAATATTTTAACCAATCATTTGCACCGCATACCATTCGAAAGCGGTTGAGGTCAAACTACTGATGAATTGATGGGATAACAGTGCATCGTTCCCTCCTATGTTACCATGAGTAACCTTAAATTGAGCCAGATGTTGCTTTAGATTATGAAGCCTACTGAAAGTATTGAATTTCGGCAGTGAGTAACCTTTCGGGTATGGCACTTGGTAGTATTTAGCTGGGTAAGGGCGATCCTTACTCACCAGCTTTTCATCCTGCTCTGAGGCTATGACCTCCTTTATCTTTTCATTGATTATTGTTTCTAACTGAGCAGCTATTACAGTTCCTGGTGTGCTAGGTAGATTTTGAATTATTGGCTGGAGAGGTGTTTGGTTAACTTCATCCCTTGTTTCATGCGTAGCATGTACTGTAGGAGCTTGAGGTACCATAGTGATTGGCGGTACAAAAGTTGTATGATTAGTACTTGGAGTCTTGCGATGTGATATTCTTCTACAACAACTCCATCATGACTTTCATTTGTACCATCATATCATTCATTTTGGTACGAAGCTGTGCAATCTCCTTGTCTTTGACTTCCATTTGACGCTGCATTTCTCTTTGCTCTCTAGCTAGCACTATGACGTCAATCACTACAAGCTCTTCCTCTTCTTCTACTTCTTGATGCTGTTCTTCCCTTTGCTCATTTTTAGGGGAAGAACTTGACTGCCCTTCTCCTTGTACATTTGCAAAGACGATTGTTGTTGGGGCTGTACGATGACGCTGATTATAAAAGTGTGTACCAGGCTGATCATTTCCTGGTTCAACCATATAGACAGCTTCGACACCCATGATTTATTTCTCATTTTGATCTTCTTCATCTTCTTCAGCAAAGATCTAAGATCCATCCTCTATTTGCTTCTGTGAAGACTCTTCTTCATAAGCGTCAAATTTGGTTTGATTCCTTGAGTTTATGTTGATCTTGATGTGGCGGGAGTTCATCTATATCTCTGACCATATAGACAACTTCTATTTCCATAGAATCTTCTTCATTATTTTCTTCCTACACATGAATTTTCGATCGAAGCTTCCAGTGGATCTCTAGTTCAATGTGCAGAATAATCACCTCTTCTATTAAAGGACCACAATCAACGTCAACCTTCTCTTGTAGGGGTGAAACTGATCGGCGATGGGATCCCCTAGAAGATTCTCTAGGGTGTTAACCATCATATCATTCATCATTGATATCCCTTCTTCTGGGTATCCACTTCTGATGAGTTGATTTTGAGGAGGATTTCTGAGTATATGTATCAGATGTCACACCCCTTCTATTACTCAAAGTTTCATTATGGGGCCTTTTCCTCCATATTTGCTTGCCCTTTCGTCGGGACATTTCGACAGTGGATTCTTAGACACGAGGTCTAAGTGTCACGCTCTGATGCTCACCATGCAAAGCGTACTAGGCTCGCTCTCCAGTTACCAAAAGAGATGGCATTTTTCTTGGTGGTGTTTCGGTATTTTTCCTCACCACAGGCCTCTGAAATTTTCTTTTCATTAGACCTCTGTCCTTGGCTAGTTTGAGAACTTTATGTATCATGGTAGACAGTATTTCAGGCTGTCTCCTCTGTGAGTGGTGGAGCTTGACGGGGTTGGTTCTAGAAGGACTGGTTTATTTTGCCAGTAGAGCTATTCCTCTTTACCACTTTAGATTGTCAAAGTTATTGTGGGTTGGAATACTCGCTTTTGACGGCAATATTGCTTGTTCGCTAGGTCATTTAAAGAGGATTTGTTGAGCTCTCAGCTCAACATTTCTCCTTCTTCTCTGTCTTCTGGTTAATTTGCTTCCTGATGAGGAAGCTTCATGATCATGCTTTCCAGGTACCAGAGGTTCAGTAGGCACAGTAGTTGCACCATGAAGAATTTAAGACGCAGTTTGTCCCTTGACAATTCTTTTCATCACGGGAGCTTCAAATTGACCTAGCCTCTTGAACACTGAAGTTCTTTATTAGGAGAATTCCTTCACAACAATTGACTGTTGAATTGGTTGGTGCACATGGCTAGTAGAAGTTTTAGTAACTTGAGGCCTTCCAGCATGGCCTCGGATGAATGTACCATGGGTACTTAGGGAGTTTACACTTCGATGGCGAAATTTAAACTACCAAATTGGATGGTAGCCCGACATCTCCGGTGTTGATGGCGGCTAAAGATGTTACCAGACTGGTGAGCGATGAAAGGAGTGCTTTGTAAATCCATTTCTGCAAAAGTGAAAGATTGGGATTAGTAATTAGCAATTATTATTTTACCCCATACTTTCAAGATGCAGAGGCACTACATAACCAATAATGGTGTAATAAATATATACTCTACGGAATGATTCATTCTACATAGAGCCTCATATTGAATTTATTACACACTTAAATCACCATTTTGTTATTTTGAATTTTCAAAAATTTTCTATATAGCACTATGACTAAAGATGAAAGAGAAACACATTCCCAGCAGTGTAAAATTTGTGGGCTCCGAAAGTTCGTCATTGACCTCTTTGATGAAAAGAGTGTTTAAAGTGTCGATACAATTTTTGGAAGGTAGATGAAATAGTAGATAAGACACTACTCAAGGATTTCATCCACATTTAGTGAGGACTTTAGATCTGGTTCCAGGTTTCCTATGGGCACAAGCCCATATAGTTAATTACCCCTCTCAATAAGTGAGAGAGAACTTTCGATTAAGGCTAGTCATTAGATCGCAAAATGCATAACGTATAATAGTAGCATGTAGAGTTTTAGAATTTAGATTATGAAATTCATCATTTTAGCTTAAACCAGATGGTTGGGGGAATGATGACGTTCCCGGTCTAGATCACATGGTTCCGTCATCCCGGGAAGTTGTGGTCCCTAGTCTACTTAGTCATAGGAGGTAGTCAACCCAACCTGACAGAAGGATCCTCATCAGCAACACATGGGTTACGTCATCCAAGAAATCCTTGTAGACCTGGGGTGATGTTTGTCTAAGGAGACAATCTTAAGTCTACCTTAGCTGACAGAGGGCTGTTTTCCCTATCAAGTATACCTTATCATTCACAACTCAAAGGGCAAAGACATTGGGGAGCAAATGGGCTACGGTCATGATTGTAATATAATGGAGCTGGATTGGTCAAACCACCCGATCAAAGGACTCGGTGTAACTCTCATGGAGCCTCCATGTAGTCGAGGACACATCGTCCTTCGTGAGATTGATTGAGACTGAACATAGTACAACACTTGATTTGACATTGACTTCTTTGTGAGCTAGAGTTTTCTTAATTTGTCACCCCTGACAAACAGTTGTGGAAGGTGGATAAATTGAGTTTGATTTAAGTTGTAATGATAGAATTTCATTTGAACAATTTTAGGTTGATATTTGATTTGATTTGATTTAAAAAATTGATTAATTTGGATATGTTTAAGAGCTTTAGATCTTGTCAACTCTGCTTAAATTTGTTAGTGGATTAGATTCATTACAAAAAATTTCTTAGATATTTCATTGATTTGAAACTCTTATTATAGGTTTTAGGTTTTGTTAACTCAACCCTCTAAGACTAAAGCAGACAACTAGCATCCTCAAACACTTGAATTTAGGCATTCAGCATAGTGTCGGGGCCCATGCGGGTGTATTTAAGACTTTCAGCAGTTTTTATTTCTGAGTTATGAGATTGATTTCAAATTTTTATTTAATTTGATTTGAAAATTTGATTAATTTGAATGTGTTTAAGAGATTTAGATCCTGTCAACTCTATTTAGCTGCTAACAGATGATTAGATCTACTATCACCTCACAGAATCAATTTTTTAAGATATTTCACTAATTTGAAACTCATATTATAAGTTTTTAGGTTTTGTTAACCCGTCTAAGACTAAAGCGAAGCAACGTGCATCCTCAGACACTTGAATTTAAACATTCAACATAGTGTCGGGGCCCATGCGGGTGTATAGTAATTTTAGGTAATTTTATGTTTGAATTGTGAGATTTATATTGTATTTTCATTTAATTCCAATTTTAGTCTGCGTAGCCTTTTTAGACATTAAAATTCGCACTTGAAATATCCATGTTCGAGCACATGCATGAATTTATAGCTTAGCTAATTTCATCTAATTAATAAAATTATTGATCTTGAAAATCATAATTAAGATGAAATTCCTTGATTTTGTATTAAAGAAAAGCTCCTTCATTCGTGCAGCATTTTGTTTAGTGTCGCCTTCTGTCTGCTTGTACAAAGAGTTACAGATTCGATGGAGAAGAAGGCATTTTGATTTAGATTATAGTTTAAAATACTACTTGCACTTAGTTTGCTTGTTGAGTTTTTTGTAATTCTCTCAATTTGATTATGTTCAATTTACATCAATTTTGATAAGTTATGCTGATTTCAGTATTTGTTGCTTTAACCTTACTTATGCTTATTAGCTAGCATAGTAATGACCTCCACATTCATATAAGAATTATTAAATTCAATTTGGATTCATCCTTAGATTTTGAGTTTATTACAAATTTATTATGCGTTTAGTATTAGTCCCCCCTCAATTCCAATTAAAGCTTGCTTAATTTTGAGAAATTTTTAAGAAAAGAGAACTCACTTTACCGCTTCAATTTAAGCCATAGAGAATCCCTATTAGAGTTTGTAGCTTTAATATTAGTCTCCCCCAAATTTTGCTTGCATTTTAAATGAGTGTTCCTTTTTTCAAAATTTGCTTTAATGGCTCCCCCTTTTTTCTTGTTTGATGCTTTTAGTTTAAAATTAGCTGCAGGTTTCATTACTTAGCACTCCTAAGTTAGCTCATTTTACTCTCCCATTTTTTAAGTTAAAGATCACAATTTTTGGCGACCTCTGCCATCATCCCTATGGTGCGCATCGAGGTATTTTGGCTTCGGTATGCCTAGAAGCGTGTGGTGTCTTGTCATCCTGATTTTATCTCATCGCACCCTGCTAAGCACGACGAGTTCTTTAAACCTGAAAAAGGACATAAAATGCAATATACATTCACCCCCTTTTTTCTAAGTCTGGAAATTAAACAAAATTTGGCATTTTCTAAGGGAGCGACATCTAACATGTGTTATCGGTACCTTATTGAAGCATAGAGGCGGTGTCTTTGACACCACTATTTCATCTCATTCGCGCCTCGAGCACAATGAGGTCTTCAAACCTGTAAAAAACAAATACATATATATTCACGTTCACAAATCTCACGTATTCGACATTATTTTTTGGTATAAGGCTCGACAAAAGTTAGTTATGTGATTGAGAATGTAAGAAGGGGAAAAAAGAAGAATTCGTCTGGACGATGTTCTTCCCATTCTTGACAGGAAAGAGCTAAAGTGAGGTGCGGCAAAATCAAGAATTCTGTTGACGATGTTCTTTCCCAATTCTGAAGAAAATGGGATAATGCGAGGTGTGACACCAAAATTGAGAAGAAATGGCGATGATGTTCTTGATTTCTTGGCTGAAGCGGGGCCAAGAGTGCAAAAAATCGAAGAAGAAAAATTCAGATGATGTTCTTCCCAGATTTGTGGCACAATGAAAATGAGATGGCTAAAGCGAGGGGTATGATGCCGAAAATTGAAGGAAGAGTTCGCCTGTTGGCGATGTTCTTCCTTGATTTGATATGTGGTAGTGGATGTGGCAGGGTATAGGAAGGTGGATGGAGGTAATGGCGGATTTTTGTCTTTATTATGAAAGGAGGGCGGTTTGCAAAAAATGTGGACGGACTGGCGGCCCGGCGGCAATGACAGCCGTCGATGGGCAACAGGTTTAGAGGAGAGAAAAATTCATAAAAATGAGATGAGAATTACCTTTTCTTGAAAGTGAGAGGAGAATGCAAGAGAGAGAGGAGAGTGGGAGAGAATGAGAAGAAATAAGGGGAGTGGTTTCCTTTTTTCATTTTTTTTTCTTTTGTTTGACAGTTTTTTTAGGAGGAGAAATGGGTGAAATAATTTGGGGAATTTTAAATTAATTTTAAATTAATTTGAATTATTTTAATTTATTTCGCCAATAAATTTAGTCAATATATATATATATATATATATATATATATATATATATATATATATATATATATATATATATATATATATATATATATATATATATATATATATATATATATATATATATATATATATATATATACATATATATCGATTTGTAATTTCATTGTTCGAGCGAATGACGCGGTCCGTTTAGCGATCGAGGCCATTTGGTTGATTCAAATTGAGTCAATTTATTTCGAACATGTGGCCGCTTTGATTTTCACGTAGATTCATCCGAATTGAGTGCGAACAATCTTATTTGATAGATTTCAATGTTTTAAAGCACTAACATGATCAATTTTACAAACAGAGGTCATTTGACTTGCGTCGGCGCCTCCTGACCTCGATAGGCATGCAGGTGTGTTGATGACTCGAGTGCTTGATTGGTTGCTCATCAAGTCATGCAATATTTATATCATGACCAATTTCGATGTTCTAAATGCGATGGAGAAGTCCGTTCGTCGATCGGAGGTCATTTGAGTTGATTTCGATGACGTCTAGTGTGTTTATTACTCGATTTGCATACTCAAAATCACCGATATTTTACTTTCGTCCAATTGGCATAATCTCATTTGATATATTTTGATGTTTTAAAGCTAACAGTGCAATCAATTTCATGAATGAAGGTCATTTGGTCTCCTTGAACTTCCCGACGATATACGCCGACGTATTGATAAACGGCGTTTAATCAATTGATCATTAGATTTTGCAATATCTATATTCTAATAAATTTCGATGTTCTGAACGCGATGGTGAAGTCCGTTCATCGATCGGTGGTCATTTCGATCATTTTCAGTGATGCCCAGTGCATCTTGAGCCTCAATTTGCGTACTGTCTCCTCCGAAGTCTGTCGAATTTGACTTGTGAGCTCGTCTTGATTTATGACACATATGTGGTGGTCAACACAATGTTGGCCCAAAATCACCATATTTACTTTCATGATGGCTTGAAATGCAACCTCCAAATGTAACCCCCATTTCTCTCATTTCCCCTCTTGATCAAAATAAACTAATTTAATGATGCAACTCTCACCACATTAGCCAAAACAATCAATCCTTCCAACATATCTATCGGTTACACCTCAAAGTCAGATTGATCCTCATTTTCAATAGATAAATACAATTATTTGAATGATAATTAATTAAATAAATACAATTTTAATAGTGCTTAGATAAGTTATTATAAATTAAAGAAAACTATGTTGTGTGTTTGGGACAGCGGTCCAGTGCAGTGTGTTTTTGCATTGCATCATAATTAACATTTGAGAAACTATTCTATAGGTGCATTTTGGGATGCAGGTATGCAGCACGGTGAGAAACTGTATTTTTAATATGACCTGCTAAAATGTGTGTGGCAATCAGAAAATTATAATCTGACTTTTTTAAAATAAAAAAATTTATAATACACATAAGAGTTTTTTAGACAACAATTTTACTATATTTTTTTTAGAGAACTGATTCTATCACAAATGCACCCTTAAGAGATTGTTGCCAATTGCTTCAAACTTAGTTTAGCATTAACTTTTGGCCAAATCAACTTTAATGCCAACAAGAATTCAAATTACATTTTAAAAAAATTAATTAAAAAAAAAAGAGTTTTACTTGAGTAAGACACTGCAAATTCTAATAGGACTTTGTTTGATAGTTCCAATTTACCAATTTACTGAGTCATATCTATTATTTTCTAATAATTAAAGAGCATTAAAGAGTTCTTATTCAAATAAATTTTTTTTCAACTACAGTCGATATTAAATTAATCTATAAATGACTTTTAATTTGACATTCAATTAATAAAATACAATAAGTTTAATTTTAAGTGCATGCGGCCATAAACAATTTTTTCCTAATATCTTTGTTTTAATTGGAATTAAAATGTATGAAGAATGAACGTTTTTAATATTTTTTATTTATCATTTTTGTCCTAATATACAGCATTTTCTAAGATAAAAGCGATGAAAAATGACACCTTTACAGGATATATTTCATAAAAAAAAAATTTTTGAAAAAAAAAGTAAAAATTTTTTTTTTTTTAAATTCTGACTTCGTCATATTTCTTGGGTATTTACAGCTAGAAAATAACACTGTTTATCCCAAATAATCCATGCAATGATCCAACAAATAATCATTTCATAAAACAAATTTTAACTCGTTGCAATAAAAATAATAGATTTATGATATTATACCTTTATCGACAAATTTTAACTCGTCGCAACAAATAATAACCTATGCTCAATTAACTCATTGCAATAAAAACTATTTTTGCCCGTCCCAAATCCGGATGTGCAAAGTGAAGAGTTGCGATAGGTAGTCGATAGCCAACATAAAACTTGTCAAAATAATCATGACATGAATCCTTTAAATCATTATGTTAATGTGGCGGGCGCATACCTATATGGCTTAAATACGGTGAAAATGTCTGAAAGGCATGGTTCGTGCATGTTAAATAAACAAATGTTCCCACATTATGGATGAATGCGGGCAAAGAAGTTAGTCCATGAAATTAGAATTAGATTAGGAACTTGGAATATAGGTACTCTTACAGGTAAATTAATAGAATTAATAGATATTTTGGTTCATAAAAAAATAAATATTTTATGTGTTCAAAAAACTAAATGGGTTGGGGAGAAGGCCAAGGAGATTGATAGTTTAGGTTTTAAATTTTGGTATTCACGTAGAAGTCGAACTAGAAATGGTATATGTGCGATTATTGATAAAAGTTTGAAGGATAATGTTATAAATATTAATAGATGTGGAGATAGAATTACAATTTTAAAGATTATTGTTGATACTAAGATTATCAATGTTATAAGTGTTTATGCTCCTCAAGTAGGTTTGGATGTAAGCTCAAAAGAAAAATTTTGGAATGAATTAGAGGGATTAATACAAAAGAAATCGCTTGAAGTTATTGGAGGAGATTTAATTGGACATGTTGGTAGAGTGGTAGAAGATTTTAAAAGTATTCATGGTGGTTAAGTATTTGGAATGACTAATAAAGAAGGTAGGATTATATTAGATTTTACTTTAGCTTATGATTTTGTAGTTGCTAATACTTTATTTAAGAAAAGAGATGAACATATTATTACTTATAAAAATGGATCTAGTAAAACACATATTGATTATTTTCTGATAAGAAAAATAGATCGTTTATATTATAAAGATTGTAAGGTCATTTCAAGTGAAAGTTTAAGTACCCAACATCGATTATTAGCTTTAGATTTTAAGATGAAATATTGTAACAGGAAAAAATAAATCAAATTATTGTCCTAAGATTAGATAGAGATACTTAAAGAACACAAATAAAAAATATTTTTAAGAGCAAGCTACAAGAGCTTAAAATTTGGGATGTTTATAAGAAAGCTAATATTATGTAAGAAAAAGTAGTAAGTGAAATTAAGCAAGTTGCTAAAAATGTGCTTGGAGAATCAAAAGGAAAAGCTTCTTTTAATAAAAATAGTTGGTGGTGGAGTCAGAGTGTGCAAGAAAAGATAAAAGATAAGAAGCATTATTATAAAACTTGGTTTAGATGTAAAAACTCGGAGAGTTAATAAAATATAAAGTGGCTTATAGAGATTCTAAGAAAGCAATATATGATGCAAAAAATTTAACTTTTAGTGATTTATATAATAGATTAGATACTAAAGAAGGTGAAAGATGTATGTATAAGTTAGCCAATCAAAGAGATAGGAGAAGTAAAGACCTAGTTCAAGTGAGGTGTATTAAGGATAAAAATAATAAAGTGCTTTTCTTAGAAAAGGATATTGAAAATAGATGGACGAGATATTTTGATAAACTATTCAATGAATGATCTAAAAGTATGATTGATTTTAGCAACCTTAATGCCCTAAAAAAAATAAAGAATTTTATTTTTATCGTTGTATTAGTAAATCTGAAGTTAAAGAAGCTTTAAAAAAAATAAATTGTAGAAAAACAGTAGGACCTGATGATATTCCAATAGAAGTGTGGAAATATTTAGGAGATCAAGGAATTTCTTACAAATCTTTTAATGTTATTTTAAAGGCAAAAGATCATGAGTGGAGGAAGAGTTTGTTGGTTCCTATATTTAAGAGTAAAGGTGATGCACAAAAGTGTGCAAATTATAGAGGAATTAAGTTAATGTGTCATACATTAAAATTATGGGAGAGAGTAATTGAGCATAGGTTATGATGTGATACAAAATTTTCTCCTGTCAGTTTGGTTTCATGCCGTAGATCTCTATGGATGTTATACATTTGTTAAGAGGTTTGATGGAGAAGTATAGAGAAAGTAAGGAGGATCTACATATGATATTTATTGATTTAGCGGAAGCTTATGATAAAGTTTCAAGAGATGTTCTTTGGAGAGTTCTAGAATAGAAAGGATTTAGTATTGATTATATTCAAGTCATTAAGGATATGTATACTATAGCTGTTACTTGTGTCCAAACACAAGGAGGATTGACAAAATATTTTCCTATTTTAGTTGGATTACATCAAGGATCAACTTTAAGCCCTTATCTTTTTTGCTTTAGTTATGAATGTTCTTCTAGGCATTTGCAGGAAGATATACCTTGGTGTATGCTTTTTGCTGATGACATTCTTCTTGTTGATAAGACTAGAGAGGGAGTCTTTGAGAAACTTGAATTATGGAGGTCAACATTAGAGTCTAATGGTTTTCATTTAAGTAGATCTAAAACTGAATATATGAAGTGTAATTTTAGTTGTAGAAGTTCTAGTGGTAGTGTTGTGAGATTAGGTGAACAAGTCATTAATAAGAGTGAGTGATTCAGATATTTAGGCTCTATTGTTCAAAATGATTGTGAAATAGATGGAGATGTTATTAGTAAAATTCATTTTAATTATAACATTTGGCGAACTCGGTTTTCCCTCGAAGAAAGTCGGCGTATCCGTCAGGGGGTAGTTGAAGCGATAGTGGTTCATCGAGCTCGATTTTCTGAAACTATCCTCGTCGGTGGAGCGAGTTTGGAGGCGATCAAAACCCATAGTTCATACTGAGCTCCGGTTTTCCCTCGAAGAGGCGTCAGCCTCGTCGACCGTCGGGTTGGGCGATCAAGTCCCGTAGTTCCTACTTCTTCTTGTAAGAAATTAGATTTTTTGAAACTTCAATGGATGGTTCAACAGTTGATAACTTGCATGGAAGGGGTAGAATCGAATCCACTGAGAATTTTTGACCCATCCGAGGTTGTTTGTCAAAGTGTTACTTGATGACGTTAACCTGTATGGAAGAGGTCGAATTGAATCAGCTGAGGATTTTTGACCTATCTGAGTTTGTTTGTCAGAGTGTTACTCAATGACGTTAACCTGTATGACAGAGGTCGAATTGAATCCGCTAAGGATTTTTAAGTCATCCGAGGTTGTTTGTCACGGTATTACTCGATGACGTTAACCTGTACGGAAGGGGTCGAATTGAATCCGTTGATGATTTTTGACTTATCAGAGGTTGTTCGTCAGAGTATTACCCGATGACGTTAACCTGTATGGAAGAGGTCGAATTGAATCCGTTGAGGATTTTTGACCTATCCGAGGTTGTTTGTCAAAGTGTTACTCGATGATGTTAACCTGTATGGAAGAGGTTGAATTGAATCCGCTGAGAATTTTTGACCTATCCGAGGTTGTTTATCAGAGTCTTTGCTCGATGACGTTAATCTGTGTGGAGTAGGTGCAGAGTCTTGATCTATCTGAGGTTGTTTGTCAGAGTATTTGCTCGATGATGTTAACCTGTGTGGAGAAGGTCGAATCAAAATATTCGTTTGTGGTTGTAGCCAAAGTTGCTTCTTAACTTTGGTTTTGTTTTTCCATGAGTATGATTGAAAAATCATAATTTGCAAAGCTATATCTTTTCTTAATGTTGAAATATCCTCCAACTTTGACTTGTTTCTTGGGATGGTAATCGATTATATGCTTAACATATTAATATGGACGATCTTCTGAGATTAAGAGTTGCCCCACCAGTTTCTGACAAAATCTGAATGAACGAAGTTTGATGAATCTTTATTCTTCACTTGCGCTCCTTAAAAGCTTGAAATGCTCCACCTCTATGATGATTTTGATCTTGTTGGGAAACTTGGTCGCCATACAAGATGAAATAATAGAAATCGGTTTCCCACAGACGGCGCCAAACTGTTGTGTGCAAGAAAACCAGTTATAGTAGAGTAAAAGTTTCGCATTAGCTTTGTTGCGGAGTCCAGCACACACACAGATGTTTGAAGAATTAATAATAAAACTCCAGAATTTTTACGTGGAAAAATCTCGAAAAGGGGGAAAAAATCACGGGGCCTAGCCCAGTAAAAATTTTCCACTATGTATCTGTTTCAGAGTACAAAATTTTCCCGATAATGGGATTACAGAATAGTATATGAGAAGGGCTGATAATGGAGATCCCAGAATCAGGCAACAACAGCTATATAGCCATGGTTCGAGTGTAACAATTGTTAGTAGTAATTGATGATGGTGAAACGGTAGGGCGGCAGCCAGCGTTAGCTGCGTCAGCGGTGGTAACCGGCGAGATGGCCGGTAATGGTGGTGGTAGTGACGATAATTGGTCGGTGCAATACCGGTGATAGTGGCAGGATGGTGATGCGTGGCAAATGATAGTGGGTCAGCGGTAGCGGCAGCGTCATATCAGCAGAGGATAATAGCAACGATAGTGATTGGCGGAGAATCAAATGGTGGCGCGGCAGGAGTGGTCAGCGGTAGTAGTTGGCAGCAAGCAAGTGGCCAGCTTGATAACAAGTAGCAGCAACGGTGCAAATGTCCGTAGATTAGCGAGATAGCGGCTTGATATGGTAAGAGATGGTCAGCGGCGATAAATGCCGATGGTTAGCAGTGGTAGTTAGCAGCAACGGAGAGTGGTCGATGCGCAGCGTAGCAGTAGTCAACAGTGGCAGCAGCGTCAGTAATCGGTGAGATGACCCGCGTGATAATTAACCAGCGAAAATGGTAGCGATATTGTGCGATTCGGTAACAGTAGTCCGTGTAACCGGCAGTAAGATCTGGTAGTGGCTGGCGGTGAAGCGATCGTGGTTAGCGGCCGACGAGTAGTCGATAGCGACAATTAGCGATGGTAGTCAGCGAGGATTACGTAGTAACCGTGACGGCGGCAGCGATGACGGCAGATAATGAGATGGCGCTATGGCGGCGGCCGGTGGCGGTGGTTGGCAACCGACGAGGGTGGTCGGCGACCGTCGAGTGGTGGCACGATTATGCTTGGAGGATTTTTAAGCTTTAGAGCTCTCTCTTCTCTCTCTCCTCTCTCTCTTGCTTTGGCTCCTCTCATATGAAAAATGAGCGGCTATTTATAGAATAGAGGAGTGGCGTCTCTATAAATATATGCAAAATCCGAACCACTCCACTCCATCGGACGGCTCAAAATGATTACTTTGATCATTTGATGTATTTTAAGTATTTGAATGCTCAAATGAAGTTGGAATTATGAGATCTTGGGCTTGTTAGATCCGGCTCGTCAAGGCGCTCGATTTGACTATAAACACTCTATGTTTAAGAGCTCTTTAGGGATTTAACTGATATCCCAAATTTTTCAATGATATTTTATGTGCTTGATCTTGACTAGTTTCAACTGAGGATCAACTTGCTTTTGACATCAAGATTCGTGCTTCGACTAGTAGAATTTTCAGTATCATATCAGTTGCTCCCCTATTTGTGAATGACATTATCTCAATCATCCAAAAATATATATGCCAAATATTTGAAAATAGCAAATTCTTCAATGAAATTTGCAGGTCCATTAATCATACATTTTGAGAGAACAGATCTTCATGGGAGCACAAGATTATGATCACGCGGAAGTGGAGTGTGCGAGGCCATAGTGTGTGCGGTATCGCGAGGGAAAAATTTGGGGTTATGGGGCATAGTGCGGTTGGGCTAGCGAGTCACGGTTTGGCGGGCCGCGCCGCGTGGTCCATAACCAAATCTTGTGCGCGTACGCTACATGCACTCCGCTCGATGTCTTCAAAAATGCTTCTCTTGTATAATATACGCAAATTTCATTAAAGAATTTGTTATTTTCAAGTATTTGACATATATATTTTAGATGATTGAGATAATGTCATCCAAAATAGAACCGATATGACTAAAAATTCTACTAAAATCTTGATGTCAGTTGATCTTAGTTGAAACTAGATCAAGCACTTAAAATTTTGGGATATTAAATCTAAATAGCTCTTAAACATAGAGTGTTTATAATCTTGGCGTCTAACAATATCTCATAATTCCAACTTCATTCGCATTCAAATACTTAAAATACATCAATGATCAATCATTTTGAGCCATCGATAGTGGAGTTGTTATTTTGCATATATTTACGAGCCACTCCTCCTATAAATTACCCTCATTCTTCATATGAGGAGCAGAGAGAAGAGAGAACTCTAAATTCTCTGGCGTAATCTCCGCCACTCGGCATCCCGACTCCAACCACTGCCACTGGGTCATCATCGTCGGTCATCTCGCGACTACGTCGCCATATCATCATCGCGGCATCTCGGCAGGTCACCACCATGGTTTGGGTCATCCCGTCTACCGACACCGATTGCCACCATTCCTTTCATTGCCCGATTCAGCTGCTGAGCCACCCGTGGTAGTCAACCCTGGCCGCGTCGTCGGTACACGGATCTTCTGGCCTGCCCTGCCGACCATCGTGGCCATCTCACGGTCAACCCATAGGTCATTTCATTGACTGGCGCGATCGCCATCATTCTGATTGGTGTCGATTCTTCTTTGACCACCGTCGGTCGTAAACCGTGCGACCAGCGTGTCGGCCATCGTCGCCAACCATCTCCGTTGGTCACCATCATCGTCGTCGGTCATCCCACAGATATTCATCATTACCGTCTGATTCGCATTCGGACCACCGTCGGTACTGCTGGCCGACCACTCACGTGGCCGAACATCATTTATCGACCCATATCGCCCGACCGTCGCCGGCTCCTATTGTGCGTAGGTTATTCCGCCATCGGCGCTAATTATACTGACCATATGGGTCACCTCCCACCAACTATCGTGCCACCCAGATCAGAGCATTCGGTCGACCGTCTGGTCCTTCTGCGACTACCGCGATCACGCCGTAGACCATCGTAGGCCATCTCGGGTCACCACCAGACGGCCGTCATCGTCGGTCCGATCCACATTGTTCATCATCACCTGTTATGTTAACCATGGCTATGTAGCTGTTGTTGCACAGCAGATACATAGTGGAAGATTTTTTTCTTGGGCTAGGTCAGGTATTTTTCCCTCTTTTGAGATTTTTCCAGTAAAGTGCGGGTTTTATTATTAATTCTTCAAACATTTGTGTGTCTTTGGACTCATGAAATTTAAGGCGTAAACTTTTACTCTACCGCAACTAGTTTTCTAGCACGCAACAACAATAATAATAATAATAATAATAATAATAATAATAATAATAATAATAATAATAATAATAATAATATAATATAATTTTTTATTTCGAGCTAAATCGAGCCGAACATGATCAAATAAATGATTGTTCATGTTCAGCTCGTTTATATATCGAGCTTGAAATGTATGTTCGTGTTCGTCTCATTTAGTTAACAAATGAGCCGAATATGAGCTGTTCGCGAATAACGAGCTTTTTTGATAGCCCTACTTGTTTGCAATCCTAACTATATATATAAATATGAAAAATAAAGACAATGTGAAGGTCATATGGTCAAAAGAGGTCTCACCCGTTCTCCTCTATCCTTATCTTCTTCGCAGTAGGGGTGTAAACGAGCCGAGCTTGAGAGAACATAACTCTTGTTCGTGTTCGGCTCATTTATATATCGAGCTTGAAATGTACGTTATTACGTAACTCCACACGAGATGTTCATGAGCTTTGAGCTTTTGGCTATGAGGGGAGAGGAGGATTCGAGCCATCTTTCGCATAAAGTTTTACCACTATATCTTTGCATTTCGATATGTAAATGTATTAGGTATATAATAATAATAATAATAATAATAATAATAATAATAATAATAATAATAATAATAATAATAATAATAATAATAATAATAATAATAATAATAATAATAATAATAATAATAATAATAATAATAATAATAATAATAATAATAATAATAATAATAATAATAATAATAATAATAATAATAATAATAATAATAATAATAATAATAATAATAATAATAATAATAATAATAATAATAATAATAATAATAATAATAATAATAATAATTTAATTTAATATAATTTTTTATTTTAAGTTAAATTAAATCAAATATGATTAAATAAATAATTATTTATATTTTACTCATTTATATATATCGAATTTAAAATATATATTCGACTCATTTAATTAGCTACATAACGAGCCGAACTTTTTTGACAGCTTGCTTCGCAGACAGCTTCGTGGGCTACATGACAATAGCAGATGGACGAGCCTTCGCTCCTCTCTCACTCCTATAAGTCGCGCAGCTTGCATGCGAGTTCCTCAAAGCCCAACTCTCCCCGTTCTTTGAACCGGGTGAGATCTCTGTTACCTTCTCATTTTTTCCTGTAAAAATCTCTTTTTTTTTTTTTTTTTTAGCTTCCACTGCACTGATTATTTCGTTTTTTTGTTTTTGGCTCATAAAGAAGCTCAGCACTCTGCTTTTGATGAGTTTAATGCAAATTTGAATGCTTGGCTCTTCTTTCTTTTTTGTTCTAGCTCTTCTCCACCAGCTGAACTGTTTGCTGGACATTTGTTATAACAATGGGTCCATATTACTATTTATTTTGATCCTCTTCCCCTGATTCCACTAGGCTTTTGTCTTGCTAGGTTTATGCGTCTTATTTAATTTTTTTAGATCTGGATCGTGTTCTATGCTTCCTTTTCATGTTTCTTCGCTTTAATTTCTTTGAATGGAAATGGATAATAGCAGTATAATTCAATTTCCTTGCATCATAATACTTTCTAAATGATTGGTTCGCATCAGGATTTGATTTTATATGAAGATGGAGACAACCACCGCCCCAAGATTTGTATTTGTCCTGCTTCTCTTAACTGGTTGGGTTGCTACTGGGGGAGCGGAATATTTCAAATATAAAGATCCAAAGCAGCCATTGAATACTAGAATTGATGACCTTTTAAGCAGGATGACACTTGCTGAGAAGATTGGACAAATGGCTCAGATTGAACGAAAAAATGCATCATCTGAAGTCATCAAAAACTGGTTTATTGGTAACATACTCGTATCGAAGTTTTTTGAAGGGATGAATTGGAGGTGGAAACAAAATGATTAATTCTATTGTTGTTTTTTTAACTAATGAAGGTAGCGTATTGAGCGAAGGAGGCAGTGCTCCTGCTCCAAAAGCTTCTGCGAGGGTTTGGGTGGATATGGTGAATGAGATACAGAGGGCAGCTCTCTCTAGCAGACTTGGTATTCCGGTACTATATGGTATTGATGCAGTCCATGGCCACGGCACAGTCTATAAAGCTACAATATTTCCACATAATATTGGACTTGGAGCTACCAGGTTCGAAACTATTATATGATGTCTTTATTTAGGGTGCTATTTTTATTCCTTTGGATCTTTTGTTCCTTAACATTTGGCACAAACCTTTTCCTTCTCGTAGTGAAGTTATGATTTAAACCAAATGAGCACTATGCTCCAAAGCATATATTAACATGCATAAGAAACTGGATTAGAAAGAGTCAGTGATGTGACCTAGATTTGAGGCCTTGACTTGGTATTGAATAGTTTAAGGATCTGTTTGGGGCAGCTGTAGTTTTTTGAAAAATTAATTTTAAAGCTCCCGTGGAGAAAATAGCTTTTTGAAAAAACCGTTGTGTGTGTTACAAATATTTTTTTAAAAAAAAAATCAAAAAGTAATATTTTGATAGCCATATCTTATAATAACTCTTCAAAATAAATTTTCACCATAAAATTTTAGCGGCGAAAGGTAAAGCTAGCGAAATTTTTCTTTTTTTATTTTTTGCAAGCAAAAAACGCACTAAGTCCCTGTCGATTCACAGGATAATGATTTGTTTGAATAAATGATTAAATTAAAGTCAGACTTTATGACATGAGATATTAGTTGAGGACTTGGTTAAGGTTAATTGCCTAGATGTTTTTATGGCGGAAGCAAGAAATAAGTCTATAGTATATAGCGATGCAAAAAAATCAAGTTGAGCCGAGTCTAAGGTTGTTTGAGCTTGAGCTCATGTACCAAAGCATATTCATGCTCAGATCAAGCTAATTTCTAGCTTTTGTGATAGTGTTAAAACTCAATCCGTTTAGAGTAATATTTGTTCGAGCTTGTTTTGAGCTTAGCTTGAACTTGATTCATTTTATGATCAACACCTAGCTCATTTGAAAACATAAATGAGCCTTAATTGAGGGTTAAACGAGCAGCTTCTTTAGAAACATAAACGAGCCTTAATTGAGCTACATCTATTGAGCTTAGCTAAACTAATTTGACAAGCTTAAAATCACATCCGATAACAAGCCAATATTTTTAAATATTTATTAGGTATTTTTAAATCGTGATTTCAAAGAAGCTCTCACAAGGACAAATGAGTTATATGCTTAGCAATTCAACTTAATTTACATCTTATAAACAGCATTAATATAAAACATTCAAATGATGCAAGACTAAATGCCAAAAGAAAGGACAAATTTGAAATGTTCATGAATGAGTCTTAATCAAGTTTTTTATGATTCATTAATTAACCTTTATACAAAGTATTATATGGATGCTTAATCGAGCTTTATATCGAACCTTAATTGAGTTGTTTAATTAGCTTGTTCACAAGTTTTAAATAATATTATTCATGATCATAAACAAATTGAGCAACAAATTGTTCAAACTTATTCATTTAATAATTGATTATTTGCAAAAGTGTTCAATTTTTTTTTTTTAAATTAATCAAACGATCATGAATGAATTTTTATTGAAATGAATCACGGGTAGTTTGTTGAACACTTGGTTCATTGCAGCCTAATAAAAAATCTCTTAAAGAAGGGATGTTCTTTACTTTAAGGACAAAGATTTGATCTCGTCTTCTTAGGATTGTTCTTCATTTTATTTATTTCATTCTTTTTGGTTTTTTATTATATTTACAAGAAAAAACTTTTGTTGGTAGCTATTTCAAGGATAGGGTGCTTGTACTTGGTGTGTGTTTTATGAATTTTATTTTTTCCATTCATTTTTATTTAGTGCAATAAATGGTGTTAACTCTAGCTTATGCAATTTCTTTGGCAATATTTGTTTCTATATTATCTTTTGCATGCCCTTTTTTCTTTCACATTAATTCTATTTGATATTTATCACTTTGTAATCTAGCTCTCATTATCCATAAATTCATATCCAAATCACTCTAATATGGCTATTTCTTGCTTATACTTTTAAATTTTACTAACACTCATCGCAATTTTCTCATTTATGTCACGTTCAACTTTGTTATTGGTGACCTGTATATGTCTATAGATTGCTCAATACTAGGGTCCATAAAGCCCGAATGATTTGATTGGAATTCATGAAATTATGTTGTTGTAAATTATGCTTATTATTGTATTGTACACCTCAAGGACTCTACATTTACTCACCCACCTTCAACATAGTAAGTGATTTACTCATCTATGAGACTATATCTCAGGAGCGCAACATAAAAATATCAGACTTATGCATCATTAGATCTTTTAACACTATGAACTGTTAAATAGAATTTTTTTTTTAAAGTGTATACTATATACTCAAAGTTGAAGTCCTAGTTCTCAAATGGTCGGTCTTTATTTCCAGGGACCCGACCCTTGTGAAAAAAATTGGTGCTGCAACGGCTCTTGAAGTTAGAGCAACTGGAATTCCTTACACCTTTGCTCCGTGTATTGCGGTACTAAGAACACATGAAAACTCTTAGATTTTTTAATACTTCATGTGTTACTTTTATTGTATATTAATTTTTAAGCTATTTTATTTCTCCTGTTTAGGTATGTAGAGATCCTAGATGGGGTCGATGCTACGAAAGCTACAGTGAAGATCCAAAGGTTGTCCAAGAGATGACTGAGATTATCCCAGGTTTACAAGGAGATATTCCAAAAAATTCTCTCAAAGGAGTTCCCTTTGTAGGTGGCAAGTAAGACTTTTTGCATAGCAATCCTCATATTTTTATCTTACCTATCTTATTCATGCTTGCTTACTCATAGTAAAAAACATTTATGATTTTTTTGAATCAAGAAAGCTTTAAGCACTTGATGAAGTATGTTACTAAATTAATATAACATATTATCATCCAAATATATACAAATACAACAACTACTACAACAAGCCTTTATCCTACTTTGTGGGATTGGCTACTTGAGTCCGTCTTTTCTACCTTGTCCTATTAAGTGTCCAATTCTCATTTAATTCTAATAAAATAATATAATTTTTTAGACTTCCTAATCGAGTCCTTCTAAGCCCACCTCTACCTTTCTTTACATAGACTGAGTCTAAGATATCGACTCTCCTAACTCGGTCATCGGACGACCGATGTTTTATGTTACCAAACTGGTGGCTCTCTCTAATTTTATCTGCCACTAGAGCTATTCCAACCTTTTGATGTATATATTCATTTCGTATTTTGTCTCTAAGTGTAAAACCGCTCATCTGCCTATGCATCCTTATCTCTACAACATTTAACTTAATTTTGTGCTTCTCGTTTATTGGCCAACATTATGCGCCATAAAATATTGTAGGTCTCATCACTATCTTATAAATTTTCTCTTAACTTTAAGCAATACTTTTCTATCACACAATAGGTTTGATGCATTCTTCCACTTCAACTATCCAACTTGAATTCTACTAATGACATCCTCATCTATTTCAGCATCTATAACGTTCACTCTTTTCAATGACTTGATCAGTAGATACATACAATTGATGATATAAATTTCATAGAATTGCATCTTACTGCCATAATTTATTTAAATATAGGAGAAAAATTGCTGCTTGTGCTAAGCATTATGTTGGTGATGGTGGAACTCACTTGGGTATTAATGAGAATAACACAATCACCAATTTCCATGGGCTTCTTAGCGTCCACATGCCTCCTTATTACAATGCTATCATCAAAGGTGTCTCTTCTGTGATGGTCTCTTATTCAAGTTGGAATGGAGTGAAAATGCATGCAAACCATTACTTGTTGACTGATTTCCTCAAAAACAAGCTCCGTTTCAGGGTTAGTTCATGCAAACTATAATTCAATATATGAGTTTCTTTGCAATGGCTATGTTATGCTTTTGGATGTTAAATAGCTTTTCCTTATGCATAAATAGGGTTTCATAATATCGGACTATGAAGGTGTCGATCGGATTACAACGCCTCCCGGTGTCAATTATACATTCTCTCTCCAGAGTGGAATTCTTGCAGGCATTGATATGGTAAATGAGATCTCCCAATCAGAATTTTATTTTTACCTCATCAGATAGCTGAATCTATTATTTTATGACAGTTCTTATGTTTTTCTTAACATTTTGAACTGCTAGATCAACTGCAAGTTAATCCTTCCAGCTATTTGAATTCATTTATCTTTGTTAATGTTGCAGATAATGATTCCCTATGACTATCCTCGTTACTTTGAGAGCTTCCTTGAACTGGTCCATAAAAATGTGATTCCCACGAGCAGAATAGATGATGCCGTCAGGAGGATTCTTCGGGTGAAGTTCACAATGGGCCTCTTCGAGAACCCGCTCGGAGATTATAGCTTGGCTCATGAGATTGGGAAGAAGGTTTGGCAATTTCTTCATGTTTATAGATATGATTTTAGTAATACAAATGCACTTAACACATGAGTGGTTTATATTTTAGAAAGTATATTTGTCTAACATTTTGATCTCCAACAGGAGCATAGAGAACTAGCCAGAGAAGCTGTGAGAAAATCACTAGTTCTGCTGAAAAATGGTAAGGCTCCTGGAGAAGCAATCCTACCACTCCCTAAGAAGGCAAAGAAAATACTTGTTGCTGGTACCAATGCTGATAACTTGGGCTATCAATGTGGAGGATGGACAATCGAGTGGCAAGGACTTAGTGGAAACAACCTCACAATTGGTGAATTCTCTCTCTCTCTCTCTCTCGAATCATTTTCTTACACTGAAACTTATGAAATTACTAAGAGAAGCACATTATGAGCAAATATTGTTAGATTTCATCACTCTCTCTCTCTATTGAAACAGGAACTACATTGCTTGGCGCAGTGAAAGAGACGGTCGACCCCAGCACAAAAGTTGTCTATTCTGAGAACCCTGATGTAGATTTCATCAAAAGCAATGAATTCTCTTACGCCATTGTTGCTATTGGCGAGCATTCTTATGCGGAAACCTTCGGTGACAGCTTGAACCTCACCATCGCCGAGCCCGGACCTAGCACAATCAAGAATGTGTGCGAGCATATCAAGTGTGTCGTGGTTGTGATATCTGGCAGACCTGTTGTCATTGAGCCGTACGTCCATATGATTGATGCGCTCGTGGCGGCCTGGTTGCCCGGCACTGAGGGCCGTGGCATCACCGACGTCCTCTTCGGAGACTATGGGTTCACTGGTAAGCTTCCTAGGACATGGTTTAAGTCTGTTAAGCAGCTGCCAATGAATGTTGGTGATGCTTATTATGACCCTCTCTATCCATTTGGTTTTGGGCTAACAACTAAGCCAATAAAGGCAGGCTATTGAGCTATGTTTCTTCATGGGAGAGATATGGGGTTGAGTTAAATTCTGCAATGTGGCAGCTATGCTGAATAAGAGGTTTTGATAATTTTTTTTTTTGGTCATCTTTTGCATTCAAAATTACACATTGCTTCTTGTATTTAATCTCTTTTATGTTAAATTGTCATTTCTGAAAGTTGGAATAAAAGGGAGAGAATTGGAAGGCTGCAATGCTTTATAATTTTTTATAGTGTTTTTATGATCCAACAGCTAGCATATTTAATTTCCATTATGACTATTGCAATGCTGCATTATTTTATAAATGAATTTTTTACGCAATGGTACAATGCTCAATTTATAACCCAAAAAAATATTTTAATGAACTTGTAACTCATGTGGTGACCTTCTTAAAATGTTAGAATCTTCATTAACATGCTATGAATGGATGTTAACATGAATGGCAGTTGTTATTAATATGTTGCACTTTTATTAACATGCAAACAAGAAGTCAAAGACTATTTTTAGGCTATAGTCTATAGATTGGGCAGTGGAGCATTTCGAGGAGTGTCTTTTAAATATCTACTAAAAAAAAGAAGTATACTTTTACTTATTGAAGTGTCTTCCTCTTCATATGCTTATGCCAATAATAAATCTTAATAACTTTCATTCTCTACCCAACTACAGACCATGTTGTAGACAATAATAAAAAGAATGCAATTAATTGAATGCTCATAACTTGTGTATGTTAAAGAAACATTAAATATCAAGTTTATTAAATATATGTATCATAAATGATGGAAGATATTACAAATTATAGAAAGAAACATGATAGTGTTGACCTTCATATATACCACATGAATCGAATTAAGCTTATAAGATGAATTTGATCGATTTTGGATGCTTCAGAGAACAAATCGAAGCTGAGTTGCACCAAATATTGCTGAAATTAGCTCAAATGACCTCCGATAGACGAACGGACTTCACCATCGCGTTCAGAACATCGAAAATGGTCAGAATATAAATATTGCACAAGAAGCAATCGAGCTGTTAATGTGCCGATGCGCATATCAGAGTCGAAAGGCTGCGATGATGCCTAAATGACCTCCGATCAACGAACAAACTTCGTCATTGCGTTCAGAACATCGAAATTGATCAGAATATAAATATTGTAGAATCTAACGATCAACCGAGCAAGCGATCGAGCTATCAATGTGCCAACACGCATACTGGAGTCGAGAATCTGCGACGATGTCCAAAATGATCTCCGTTTATAAAATTGATTGCGCCGCTAGTTTTAAAATGTCAAAATCTATCAAATGAGATTGTTCGCACTCAATTCGTACAAGTCTCTGTGAATGTCGAGCGATTTGAAGCGGCGCGCGGAAATTGTAAATTTAATCTACCAACTTGAACTAAAACGGCCGTCTGAAATGGACTACGCACGAAATATCAGAATAATTAAGGATTGACATATATGTTCACCATATAATGATGTCGACTTAAAATTCATATTAAATTTGATTGAACGCTTAAAAAATTAATGAAAAAGCCTTTTTATACCTAATAATTCTAACCAGCCCTAACTTAATCCTAACCAGTCAGGCAGGTTTCTCTCGGTATACCTCCTCGCTTCCTCCTCTAATCGAGTGCATAGCCACTGAATTACTTTTTCAACCTCTCTTTTTGCCACTGCCGAAGAGGAATACTATCATCAGACAGGTTATTCTCTAGGTTTCCAGCATTTTCATCATTCCTTTCACTTTTATGTGCTTATTGATTGCTGCGCTATTAGTTGAAAAAAAAAGAGTTTGGATGTGTAGGGATAAATGTGTGGAATGTGTATATGCTTCTTTATGCAAGTTTGAAGGCCTCGTCATGCTCATCAGGGCGTGACGAGATGAAAATTGGCCAATGTGTTACAAAACACCAATTGTCACGCTCATCAGGGCGTGACATAAAGGCCTCTAAAACTGTTAGATGCGAACTCCTATGTCAAAATATTGTCGAAATTTTAACTGAAATTCAAAACTTAAAACAAATTCAAATTGAAATCGTCTAAGCTTAAGTTAAATAAGAAAATACACGATAAATGTTAAAACGAATATCAAACAAAAGAAAAAAAGAGAGGAAAATCACTTACAACACTTATTTAAGTAAGTTGAAAGCCATCCCAAAATTTGAACTGAAATCCTTCTCCTTCTTTCTCAAATACTCTAAACTTAAACAAGTGCTCTCTTAGCCTTATTTATAGGGATTGGGGGAAGCAATGAGGAACCCATTCTTATTTAAAATTAACTTCTTAATAAAGTGAGTTCTCTTTTATTATAAATTTCTCAAAATTAAACAAACTTTAATTGAAACTTGGGGAGACTAATATAAAACTCATAAGCTTTAATTGCAATTCTATATGGTTTAAATTGAAGCGGTAAAGTGAGTTCGCAATTCTTTATGGCTTAAATTGAAGCGGTAAAGTGAGTTCTCTTCTCTTATAAACTTCTCAAAATTAAATAAGCTTTAATTGAAATTTGGGGAGGCAAATGCAAAGCTCATAAAATACTTATAATAAGTTTGAAGCTTAACTTTTAAATAAACATAAAACTTGAATGGAATTTAAAAATAAATTCAAATTGGGTTTGATCGCTTTTATATGAAGATGGGGTAACTCTCATAAGTGCAAGAATATTATTCGATAGCTTACTCACAAGCATAACTTGTTGGTTTGCTTATAATCAGGAATGCTATATTTCAAGTCTATTTGAATTTGTATTTCAATACAAAACTAAATCATAAGAAATTTGTTAAGTGTTATGTTTATACATATAAAAAAGGGGGAAATCAAATGAAATTTATAAGAGATCTATGAAAAAGTTAAATAACATGTTGGCAAGCATAGTTAAAGCACCTTAATGAATGATTGAAAGATTCATACAAGAGCTATTAATAATTCGTTTTAAACTAATTGGAAGATAAATTATCAAATATGAAAGAATTCGAACCTGCTAATAAATGAATTTGAAAGCTTGGAGAATTGAAAAATTCAACAAGTTAAGTGCAAGTAATATTTAAATTACAATCTAAATCTAATCGCCATCGAATTTGCAATTCTTTGTACAAGTAGACAGAAGACATTGGCTTAAATTCTGAATATACTTTAAATGTATTAATTTTGCATAAATTATGGAGCCAACTATCACTCAATTCAAGTGATTCAAAATTTATGCAATTATTTGAAAGAAATGAATTATTGTACGAAATATAAAGCAATCTTCAATTCAATTTGAGCTTTCCAAAAATTCGTATAAGTATTCTAAATACGCGCATGTGCCCCGACACTATGCTGAATGTTTGAACTTAGTGTCGAAGGATGCTGCGCGAGTTACATCCTGGTTTGGTCTTAGGACCGGGTTTGGGTTAACAAAAACCTAAAAATTCAATTATTATAAGAATTTTAACTTATTAAAATATCTAAGAAGCTAATTCTATCATATGATAATAGATTTGATCCTCTATTATCAAACTAATAGAGTCGACATGATCTGAAATAATAAAGTAAATGATCAAATAATACATCCACCCTGATGATGGCTGTGCTAAATGAATATTTCAACCAGAGGGAATACTTACCATCAAAATGTGCTTACAAGCACAAATTGAATTAATCAAAATCAACTTTCAATGAAAATATAAATCTAATTTTGCTCCACACATGCCACTGGATTCACAACACATCATACAAGCGAACAGAGGGCATTAATTAAGGCTTCAATTGAACCCTTGCATATATTATGAAGTAAGGTTAAAACTCAAATACAATGTCTCGATAATTTGCCACCAATCTCTCGATAAATTGAATTGAAGAGAGTGTGTTAAATGTGTCGGCGTAATTTTTAGAAGGCAAATGAGATAGTAGATAAGACACTACCCAGAGATTTCATCCTCATTTGGTGAGGTCTTTAGATCTAGTTATAGGTTTTTAGCATCCCCTATAGTTAATTACCCCCTCTCAATAAGTGAGAGAGAACTTTCAATTAAGGCTAGTCTTTAGATCGCTAAATGCATATCGTATAGTAACAACATATGAAGTAAGTTTTAGAATTTATGATTATGAAATTCATCATTTCAGCTTAAACCGGATGGTTGGGGAGAATGATGACATGCCCAATCTAGATCCCATGGTTTCGTCATCCCAATAAGTCGTGGTCCCTAGTCTACTTAGTCAGAGGAGGTAGTCGACCCAACCTGACCGAAGGATCTTTATTAGCAACACATGGGTTACGTCATCCAAGAAATCCTTGTAGACCTGAGGTGGTGTTTATCTAAGAAGATAGTCTTAAGTCCACCTTAGTTGACAGAGGGCTATTTGCTCTATCAAGTATACCATATGATTCATAACTCAAAGAGTAGAGCCATTGGGGAGCTTACGGGCTATGATTGTGATCGTAATATAATGGAGCCTGACTGGCCAAACCACCCGATCAAAGGACTCGGTGCATGCTTCTTCATCGTGGAGCCTATCAACCAATGATCGGAGGACAGCCACATCCTTACTAGCAAGAGATCGATTGAGAGTGAACAAAGTAGAACATTTGATTTGACATTGGCTCCTTTGTGAGCTAGAGTTTTTTTAATTTGTCACCCCTGAAAAATAGTTATGGAAGGTAGATAGATTGAGTTTTACTTTAAGCTTTTAATGATTGAATTTCATTTAAATAATTTTTTAGATTGATATTTAATTTGAGTTGGTTTTATTTAAAAAAAATGATTAATTCGAATACTGTCACCTGACATAATCAATTTTTTAGATATTTCATTGAGTTGAAATTTTTATAATATATTTTAAGGTTTTGTTAACCAGGACCCAGTCCTAAGACTAAACAAGGTAGCAACCCAGGTAATATCCTCAGACACTCGAATTTAAACATTCAACATAGTGTCGAGGCCCACATGGGTGTATTTAAGAATGCCTTAACTAACGTATTATGTTTGCTTGTATAAAGTGTTGCAAATCCGGTGGTGTTTATTTGAAAGTTTGCACAATCTTTGAATAAAAATATATTCATTTTAGATATGTGTAATGAACTTACTTTCATTCAAGCATTTGCATGTATTTTAGAATATTTGACCCAAAAGAGTGACCACTATAAGATATGTGCGAGGATATACTTCATGCAGTTATATTCATACAAATTTATATGTACGAAGTTCACCCAAAAGAAAGCTTCAAGCTTCTCTAATCTTACCATTTAAGGACTTTTTACATTTTCTACATTTAGAGTTGTTAGACCCAATTTAGATTAATTTTTAAACTTTATATCAAATTCTCTATTCATTTGAAAATTAAACTTCAAATTTATTATAACTTTGTTATGAGTTTAGTATTAACTTCCTTAAGTTTTACTTGTGTTTGTTTTGATAACAAATATGGAACAAGGGTTGTTATGATATGTTTCACATATGTAGTTAGTTTAATTTTAAATGGGTCCCACAAAGATAACTTTCTTTTCCTATAAATAAGGCTAATGGGGGGTTTTACTTTTCACATTATTTGCTTGAAGAGAAAACTTCATAGCCTTTAAGGATCTTGAAGAAAGGAAGGGAACTGCTTCCGTTTAGAGTAAGTAGTTTACTTTAGTTTTATGTTTCCTCTTTATTTTGTTTAGTTTCCTTTAAGCATTATCCACTTTGTTTTAATGTTTATTTTCATGTTTATCATATTTTTATTTAAGTTTAAATGATTTCCAATTAAATTTGATCTAAAATCAAACATAATTTGTGACCTCCCAAAGATCATCCCTCAGCATCGAGAGTATTTTGGCTTTCTTGGTATGCCCTAATGAGCATAACGAGTGGTGTCTTGCGACACCACAGTCGTCTTCACACCCACTACGCCCTAATGGGCATTAACGGGGTCTTGAAACCTATAGAAAAAAAATACATTACATGTGTATTCATTTTTTTTCTAAGTCTAGAATTTATTCAAAACTTTGGCAGTATTTTGTCTAGAGGGAGCAATATCTAATGGATATTGACTTACTCGGTATGCCCTCATGAGCATAACGAGTGATGTCTTGCGACACCGTAGCCAATTTTTCATCTCGTCGCGCCCTCATGAGCACGATGAGGCCTTCAAACATACAAAAAAAATATAAGCATGTATATATCCACATTCACACATTGATTCCACATGTTCTGACTCATTCTCTATGCATTGCAATGACCAGCAAGGAAACGGGGTTGGATATGTTGGAAACCAAGAGAAGAACCCGCCTCATGACATTGTTCTTCTCCGGTTGCGGCAAAATGAAATAGGAAGGGTGATGCAAGGAGGGCGACACCGAAAATCGAAAGAAGAATCCACCTCATGATAGTGTTCTTCTCCGGTTGCAGCGAAGACAAAATTGGACATGTAATGCAAGGAGGGTGAGGCCGAAAACTAAATGAAGAACCTGCCTCAAGACGGTGTTCTTCTCCAGTTGCTACGAAGGAGATTACGGAAAAATTCGGATTGATTTTGTGAGGGAAAGAGATGAAATTTTCTATTTTTGTGGAAATGAGGGAAGGAGTGAAATGGAGAAGGGGGATGAGGGAAGGGAAGAAAGAAAAATAAAGAAGGAGGAAAAGGAAGAAGAAGAGGGAAGAAGAAGAACTTGCTTGAGGATTCGGATGAGGGAAGATAATTTTTTTGGATGAGTACTGCGGTTCAAAGAGAATGAACCGAGAAAGTAGAGGACGGGAGTGGGAGGATTGCTTATGATTTCCTTGCAGATTGAAGGGATGAATGCTTGTGATTTTCTTTTGCCGTTGAGGGAGACACAAGAGAACTAGGGAAAAATTGGAGAGAAGAACTTACTATTTTTTCTTGCGTGTGGTTTAGACGAGAGGAGGAAGTCTCCTTGTGGTTTTGGCTCTTTGCCTGCGGTTGAAGGGAAGAGGGTCGCAGTTGAAGAGAGGGAGGAGGGAATGGTTGCCATTCGAACCGTGCATTGAGGGAGGAGGGAGACGGAGCATGCAGTGTCGGCTCGCATGAAGGGAGGTTTAGCTCGGGTGAGGGCTTCGTGCGTGGATAAGAGAAGGGGTTGCACAGTCGAACTAAGGGAGTTCGTTTGAAAAAGGGGAGGCCAAGTGCAGGTTAAGGTCGATCTGGTCAATTGAATAGGGGAATAGGGTGATTTTAGAATTAAGTAATTGACTCTAAATTAAATTTTATGCCAACAATTATATATATATATATATATATATATATATATATATATATATATATATATATATATATATATATATATATATATATATAAAGTTATTCTGATATCCCGAACACAACACCATAATCCATTTCATAATATAAGGCTATTTGGTTCAAGTCGGCATCAAATTAGGTCAATTTTAGCTCAAAATGTGCATCATAGTTTTCGACCACTCGATTTTCACGTAGACTTATCTGAATTGAGTGTAAAGAGTCTTACTTAATAGATTTAGATGTTTCAAAGCTAATGGATTAATCAATTTTGCGAATGATGGTCGTTTGATTTACGTTGGTGCCTCCTGTCCTTGATGTACGTGCAGACGCATTAACGACTCGATCGCTTGATCGGTCGATCATCAAGTTGTGCAATATTTATATTCTGATTAGTTTTGATGTTCTAAATGTGATGGAGAAGTCTGTTCATCGATCGGAGGTCATTTGGGTTGATTTTAGCGATGTCCAGTACATTTCAACCTCGATTTGCACGCTGTCATTTTTGATCATTTCACATTTGCACAGACTCGTCCGAATTGAGCGTGGATAGTCTCATTTGATAGTTTTCAATATTTCAAAGCTAACGACATGATCAATTTTATGAACGGAGGTCGTTCGAACATCATCACAGCTTCCTGACTCTGATATACGTGTCGACACATTGATAGTTCGATCACTTGATCGGTTGATCGTTAGGTTTTACAATATTTATATTTTGACCAATTTCGATGTTCTGAACATGATGGCAAAGTCCATTCATCGATCAGAGGTCATTTTGACCATTTTTTGGTGACGTCCAGTGCATTTTATGCCCTGATTTGTGTACTGTCACCTCCGATGTCCATCGAATCAGACTTGTGGGCTTGACTCGACTTATGACACATATGTGGAGGTCAACAATAAGTATTATTAAAAAGCCTACATTGGCCCCTACACTATGATGAATGCTTAAACTTAGTGTCTGAGAATGCTGCGCCGGTTGCTTCCCAATTTGGTCTTATGACTAGGTCCGGGTTAACAAAATCTAAAAATCCAATTATTATAAAAAGTTCAACTTATTAAAATATATGAGAAGCTAATTCTGTCATGTGATAGTAGATCTGATCCTCTATTATTAAACTAATAGAGTTGACATGATCAAATAAACTCATAAATCTCGATGATGGCTATGTTGAATGGTGATTTCAACCAGAGGGATACTTCCATCAAAATGTGATTATAAATTTAAATCAAATTAACTCAAATTAATTAGCAATCTAAAAATGCTTAAATGAAATTCAATCTTTAAAAGCTTAAAGCAAACTCTAGCCCAATCCACCTTTCGCAATAGTTTATTGAAGATGACAAGTTAAGAAAACTCTAGCTCACAAATGAACCAATGTCAAATCAAGTATTTTACTATGTTCACTCTCAATCAATCTCATACTAGTAAGGACGTGGCCCGTGTCCTCTGATTGTGTGGCTTGGCCAGGAGACTCCACATATGATGCAGTTACGACCAAAGTTCTCTAATCGGGTGGTTGCTGCCAAATGGAACCATTATATTACGATCACGACCGTAACCCGTATGCTCCTCAATAGCTCTTCTCTTTGAGTTATTGTTGACATCATTTTTAGGATGAGCTCTCAACCCCTCTATCTTAGACATAAGACTTCTCTTAGACTTTAAGCTTTGCTTAGTCTTAAGACAAATTTGGTGATTAGGTAGACACTTAACCTAGCCCTAGAGACTTAGAAGAGTTAGCCATAAGAATAGGTCATGCCTTAGGGGTGTTAGAAAAATTTTTCTACCATATAGCTTGAATCAAATTCCTCTCTTCCTTCCTTCAAGTCAAATTTAAATCAATTCCAACTTAATTGATTTTCTCCAAACTCAAATCAATTCTAAATGATTGAAATCCTTGATCAATTCCAAATGATTGAAATTCCAAGTTAAAAATATTTCTTAAGTCCTTTGATTCCCTCTTAAGGACTTAGCCTAAATCAAGTTCAAATCACTTCAAATTCATGAAATTTTCTCACAACCCATTTATATTCTCATTTATATTCACATATATAATTAAAATATAAATTCAAATCAATCAAACTAAATCCAAGATTCAAATCCAAATAAATTCAAATCAATCCCATTTATATTTCAATCATAAGTTCATATGTGAGTTCAATCAAACTCCAATCAAACTTTGACCAAGCCATTTGACCTACTTAAGCTCACTTGACCCAAAGTCACCTAAAGTACCCTTATGAGCCAAGTTCTAATCCTAACCAAATTGGATTGAACTAAGCCTACCTAAGCCTCTCATCATGATCAACAATCATCATAAGATGATCAATCACTCAAATTGGGTCAACCCAAGTCAAACCTAAGGGTTGACTAAGTCAACACTTAGTTAAAATGATACATAAACTAGCCAAAATTCATCATAAGCCAAATTGATTGAAACCATTGATCAAAACTCATTCATGATCAATTTTTGAACTTGACCAAGTTAACATTTGAACCTAACCTAGCCCAATTGGCCACTTGACCCAAGTTGACCCAACTTGACCTAAAAAGTCAAAATATGTCAAAACTTGATCTAAGCCAAATTGATTGAAACCAATGAGTCAAGTTCATTCCAAAATGATTTGAACTTGACCAAAGCCTCAATTCTAGACTAACTAACCTAGCCCAATTGACCATGAACCCAACTTGACCTAAAAGGTCAAATTGAGTCAAACTCAAATATAAACCAAATTGATTAGAAACAAAGATACCAATCTATTTCATATGACCAACCAAACATAAACCAACCCATGACCTAACCCAAATAGGTCAAATGGGTCAATTTGGTCAACTTGACCCATTTGACCTAAATGAACTCAATTGAACCAAAACCAAATATAAACCAAATTGAATTAAACCAAAGCCACCAAAAAAAATTTCAAATGGTTATATGAACTTGAACCAACCCTTGGTTTGACCCAATTTGACCAATTAGTCAACTTGACCCAAGTTGACCCATTTTTGACCTAAATGGGTCAACATGAGCCAAATCATATCAAATCAACTCCAAATCCATTGAAACTTGGCCCAACCCATTCTTCAATCATACCAAACATATTCAAATTGAAAACCAAGCCAAATTACCATTTTACCCCTAGGCCATAGGGTAAATTTTGGTCAAATTCACTTGGAATTTGGTCAAATCCTCTTCATGACCACTTGGCACCCTCTTAGTGGACCAAGTGGCACTAGTGAATGTGGTGCACCTAAGCCAATGGGTTTGGGTCAGCCCAACCCAACCTAAGGCTAAAACTGACCACTTGCATGAAATTAAGCACATGGAATCCCTCCTCCACTTGAATTAAGCACATGGGAGCTCCACTACTCCATTCCTCTAGCCAAACCGAATGCAAAGACACTCCTAATAGCCTAACAAACTCATGGAATGAAGTCAATTAGATCAAAACAGCAAGATCCTTCTCAACCGTTCGATTGCTCAAGGGGGAGATATACTACCCCTAATTCCAATTCATTTCATCGTTCTCCAATTTGATTGAGCTTAGGCAAGTCAGAGCAAGCCATTGCAAGCCTCCCCAAGCTTTCTTGAGTGAGTTTGAATATCCATTGTCTCGATTTTCATAGACTAAAAATAGGGGAGCTCCACTTGAAATCCATCTCACTCTATACTCAATACCGTGCTAATTCACTTTACAAGCTCCCTCAGAGGATCAAATCGAACTCACCCAAGCCTTCACACAAGCTCCAAAGGTAAAGGAGGACTACTCTTGATCAAGACCGAGCTCAAGTGAAGGTGAAGATGGCCTATAAGAAGATCCATCCACCTCAACAACCTTCAACAAGCTGGCCTCCACTAAGCTACTTCAAGGGAATCAAATGCCCGTGATAGCCTCTGGCGAGGTATGCCATTAAATTGACATTATATTAGCCATAGTTTGGTCCTTTGTGAAGTGAAGTTTCATCCCATGAGAAACTAGCCATTAGATGTGATCTCCTTTGCATGGTGATGGTGTGGGTTGAATTTTCTTTCAATCTCATCGAAGCTTGGATCTTCTAGAAGATGGACGGGCCATCTCCGCAGAAAGATCAAGGGTGAATCATGGGCCGCCCATGCGGGATGGACCATAAAAACATGTATCCATGGATTATCCCTGTGAGTTTAATCTCATCCATTCGTTTTGATACTTAAGGGAGAAATTGTAGCGCTGCACGTGGAAAGCGCATGTGCGGCGATGTATTAGCTTAGGGAATTAAATTACCTAATTAATCATGGAAACTGCAAATATTCATATCTAATGTAGAAAAATCAAAAAAATATGAAATAAATTGCATATGAAAGATAATTTAATGTAAAATATTATAAAATTTATTTTGATAGATTTTGAATAGTGTTATTTTCTAAATTTGGGTTTTATTGGGAATGCAATTACACTAATTACTCTCTGATTATTTTATTAATTAATCTCAAACTTCTCATGTGTATTTAGTGGGATGAGTTCTGCCTCCCCTAATTTCCTTAGGATTTATAAATGATTTAATTTGGATAATTGATGGATTCATTCCTAATGCTCTCCTAATATAATTAAGCCTAATTAAGTATGTATCAGTGGTTTAATTCCCTGAATGAGTTAATTAAGGTTTGTTTAAGTGAATAGGAGGTTTAGGGATTAATTTTGAGATATTTTCCTTAAGCTATTCCTTAAACCCCCTCTTTCTTCCTTAATCCAAATTCAATTAAGGCTTAATCCATTAATTACCTACCTAATTAATTTGATAAAATTTTAAGACCTTCTAAAACTTAACTAATTCACTTTGGGTAGATGCTTAGGTGTTCAATAACCTAAGTATATTAAGGAAATCAAAATTCAACTCACATGTGTGAGAAGGATTATGAAATTACTTAACTTCAACCCCTTAGCTTTATTAATCATTAATCATGAGCCAAATGCATTATGCCCTTTTCTTCTTAGGTGCATTGCTGATTTAAATTCTTTGTGTGATTTTATGTCATATCATTGGCTCATAATTATTTGATTAAATATGCTAAGGTGGTATAGGTAAAGGGTAATTAACACACTTAATTCATACCTTAACCTAATCAAAATATAAAAATCATCTAATCATCTAAAGATTAAAATAAAATGCCATACACTTGGGGGAAATGGATTAAAACCAACGAACATTCTTTCAAATTTCCTAAATCAAACATAAAATACATTCAAAACAAAAATTACATTAAATAAACTTTGATTAACTTTAAACTTTCTTATTTCATAGGATTGTCTTTAGGAATTAATTAGGGTGAATGAATTTATTTTGCTTTCATCACTTTATTTCTTTCCTAGCATGCTAAATGTGTATGTCATATGAAATTCATGCATTCTTATCTTTTAAAAATCAAAATTAAAATGAAATATTTTCTTTATGTCAAATTGCATGTTTTGGCTAAAGTAGAAATATGAATGGCTATTATCACTATTAGATTCAAAATTATTTTTAAAACTTATAAATCAAATATCAAAACTGAAAGGTATGCTACTTATATTTAATTTATAAGCTTGCATGTGAATATACAAATGTGTCATATATTTGTTTCCTTTCTTTCCTCTTAACATGGATTTGAATTAGATTTGCAAAGTGTATAGTTCTTTTAAAAGAACATAACACTTGTTTAAAATCTATTCTTATCCTCTTCCATGTTATAACTTAAGAAGGATCTTTACATTTACCCATTTAAATTGCATAAACAAACCAAAAATTAAATAAACATAAACTTTGCATCTTTCTTTATCCATTTATTTCTTTTGTACATGCATATGAATTTAAAGAAAGTGGTGTTTTAGACAACCTAGGTTGAGACTTTAAGTCCCTAAGTAAGTATTATACCTTACACCTTTGCTAACAATGAATACTCTGCTTTTCATACATACACATGTGCATATGAATAAAGGATAAAAGAATACCCTATTTTCTACTTAATGAAAATCATGCATCATAAAGCATTCTAATTTTCTTAAGTAACATTTCTTAGCATTCATCATAAAGTGTGCTAAGCATTTCCATTTATATGTATAGATATGCTTAGGATTCATTCATATGCATGTTGTACATGTTGGGAAAGAAATGAAGTGATGTGTGTTTTGTGATATTAGTTCACTTTACCTAATCTTAAAATGTCTTTCTTTTGAATAGGTTTGTTTAGGGAAAATCTAAACTTAGGATTAATTAAAACACATAATAAAACATTCACTAAATAAAATCAAATATGAATCCACTTTAGAAATTACTTAAGATAGGGAAGGAAAGATAAATTCTCTTCTCTTTTCCCTCTCTTTATAACTTAGTAATTAATTATAGGATTCACTTAAACCAAAATAAATCACCAAATAAAAATCATCCAAATCAACTAAACACTTAAATGGAACCACCCATCTAAGTTCAACATCTTCACACTTAGAAAATCTAAGCCTTAAAGCCATAGCTAAGCATACCACACAAACCTTTTAAAGCACACACATCAGACTAAGTCACCATTTCTAACTTTAATTTAGGGCAGTGCATGGTTTGATGTTTACTTTTATGTTGTGGTGTATTATTTCTAGTCTAGATGTTAGGGTGTTTGTGCGTAGAATGAATGTTAGGGCGATCTAGTCTAATCATTATCTTCTGTAGGGGATTGTGCTTAAGGGGCCCTATAATAAAAATACAAATATTTTTGCTGTGCAGGTGGTTATACCCCTAAACATAATCCAATAGGCCAGGTGGACTTGGTTGCCCATGTGTAAGGTGCTAAGTCTAATATATATTCTTAGGATTTGTATGATTTGTTTAGATAATCTCTATTTTACAAGTGTTAGTTAGATTTACTTTTCCTCTTCATGTAATTTTTGTAATTAGGATTTTGGAATGAATGTTATGGGAGATTAGGATGAGCATTGGTTATAAGATTTTATCTTATGTATCATGTGAAGCCTTTAGAGCAACCACCTTCCAACCATCCAAAAGAAGGAACCAAAAGAAGACAGAAGAAAGAAGAAAGAAGAAAAGAAGAAATGAAGACCCCCATAATATGAATTTTCTTACTTGATTATAAATTAATTCATTTGTAATCTGAGTTGAATAAGGGTAGAGATTGGCTACCCAACTTATTTTTGGGTTTGTGCGCTAGTGCCCAACCACAAATAGCCTTTTATTCTTTTGCGTTCGTTGTATAAAATGTTTAATGTTTTGTTTAGTTTGTGCATTAAGATGACATGTTTTCTTAGTTTCTTCCTTGCTTGATGTATGGCCTAGATGATGATTAGGCTCTTAGAAAAAAATAAATCTTCTACCAAATTAAATAACTCAAAATTAAAAATAAATAATTCATAATCTCACCTAAAGCTTAGGCTAAAACTCAAGATAAAAGAATTAGTAACCCCTTAGCTAGATGTGTACTTTCTTTTCTAACATAATGCATAAAAGCATATTATTTCACTCTTGATTAGAGGGCTTCCTGTGGGCTCCAAAAATTTTCCATCAACCTCTCGATGAAGAGAGGGATTTCAAGTGTCGGTGTTATTTTTAAAAGGCAGATGGAATAGATTAAGTCTAGTCGTTAGATTGCTAAATGCATATCATATAGTAACAGCATGTGGAGTTTAAAATTTTGGATTTAGAAATTAAAAAATTCATCGTCATTTAACTTAAAGCGGATGGTCGGGGGAACGATGACGCACCCGATCTAGATCCCATGGTTCTGTCATCCCAGGCTGTCATGGTTTCTAGTCCACTTAGTCAGAGGAGGTAGTCGATCCAACCTGACAGAAGGATCCTTGTCAACAGCCATGGGTTGTGTCATCCAAGGAGACCTTATAGACCTGGGGTGGTGTTTATATAAGGAGACAAGCTTAAGTCTACCTTAGCTAATAGAGGGCTTTTTACCCTATCAAATAGACCCTATGGTTCACAGAGTCATTAGGGAGCATATGGGCTACAGTCGTGATCGTGATATAATGGAGTCATTTGGTGACAACCACCGGGCCGAGGACTCTCATAAGCATCATGTGGAGCTTACTGGCCAAGCCACGCAGAGGACACGCCAGCCCCTTGTTGACATGAGATTATTTGAGAGTAAACATAGTTATATACTTGATTTGACATTAGCTCTTTTATGAGCTAAAGTTTTCTTAATTTGTCACCTTCGACAAACAATTGTGAAAAGTGAATTAATTGAATATTGTTTTAAGTCTTTTAACTTGATGATTTTCATTTAATCATTTTAAGCTTAATAATTCATCAGATTTCACATTTGGATTGATATTTAACTTATATTTATTTGATTTGAAAAAGAAATCATGTTTTAATGAAAGTATCCTCTCCGATTGAAATCTTCATTCAACACAGCCATGATCGGCGTTCATAAGTTTGCTTGAACTTTCAGTTTATTATTTTAGATCCTGTTAACTCTATTAATTTAATAATGGAAGATTAAATTTACTGTCATATGATAGAATTAGCATCTATGATATTTCATTAAGTTGGAAATATTATAATATTATTTTTTGCATTTTTAAGTTTTGTTAACTCGGACCCAGTCCTAAGACCAAACCTGGAATCAACCGGCACAGCATCCTCAGACACTATGTTTACGCATCCAGCATAGTGTCATGCCCATGCGGGTGTATTAAGAATACTTGTATGAATTTGAAAAGATCAAACTGAATTGAAGATTATTTTATATTTTGTATAATAATTCATCACTTTCAAATAACTGCACAAGTTCTGAAGCACTTGAATTGAGTGTAGTTGCTCTATAATTTATGCAAAATTAATATATTTGAAGCCTACTTAGAATTTAAGCCAACGCCTTCCTTCTACTTCTAATTTTATGTTGTAGATTCGGTGGCATAAGTTGTAAGTTTCATTCATATCCAACTTTAAATCTTTTGAATGTTTTATAGCACAATGTATTTCTTATTCATTCAAATATTTTTCTTGCATTTAATAGACATCTAATTTGTTGTAGACTATTGTTAGTCAAATAATTGAAAGTTCAATCTTGTCTTAGTAGCTTAGTATATTAGACTTAGTTTAATTATTGGTCTTAATATTATCCTTTGACTATTTCATTTTCATTAATTATTACTCTCTATTTTGATGAAATTTTGGCCCTCATCATCCTCAAGATGAGCTCGGAGTCTGTTCTCCTACCATGCTTAAAAGTATATATAAGTATTTTGAGCTTAAAGAGTCTTCTAAATACACCATGCTTAAGAAAACATGCAGAGGCCTTCAATATCTGTGTTTAAAATAAAATTCAACAGCCTCCTAGTGTCATCCCCATGTAGAGGGACGTTAGTATGCTTTAAGAAGATGTATAGTCGGTCTTGCAACACCTTTAAAGAATATTTTAAACCCACCATTTAAGAAAGCTGCATAGGCCTTCAATATCTATGTTTGGAATAAAATTCGCCTCCTACGTCCCCGTTGGTGGGTCAGATCGAGCAATGCCTTCTCACCATGGAAAGCGTGCATGGTAGGTATCTTGCGACATCACGGCTAAGTAATTTTCTTGCACCTATCGCACTTATGAAAAGTGTCGCATAGGCCTTCAAACCTGTGTAAAGAACATCCTAATTTCCTTGACATGCTGAAGCAGTATGCACGAGTACTTAGGTTTAGCATATTCCCCTATTGTGCCTGAGCAACGAACAGATACTTATGATCATAGCATTTATTGTAATTTTATTTTCATGAATACATAGAGGTGAGATGCAACCTTAAATGAAGCTAAATAGTAAAAATGAAAGCTTTAATCTTGCACAAAACTTCATCTTAGATTGCACTTGAAAACCTAATTAACTTAGTGATAGAAAAAGAGAGTAAAACAAGACCACTATTAGCAAAGCCACTCAACTCTCTCTTCATCCCCTCCTGTCATGGTTGCAAGTAGCCCAACAAAGTAAAGAGGCAAAGCGGCAAAATTTTAAGTAGATGGAGAGCTTGCTTCCAATAGGTTTTGACTATAGTAAGTTGTACATGACAAATAGGTTGTGTAATAATTATTTTCATAATAGTAAGTAACCTAATGATGGAGAGAAGTGAGAACAAAGCAAGGTAACTCCACATAAGAAAAAAAATTTACTGATTCCCCTTTCCCCTTTGCTTAAGCAAACTGTCTTTTGGCTTGAGCATATCAAGTGTGAAAGTATGACGTTTGCTATATGAAGGACCACCCCACGGTGGTGAAAGGAACACATCATCACCTTTCTGTTTAACCTTTAGGAAAGGTGCTAGGCTAAAGAAATTCCCATCAATAAATTCAATCCTATCCTTCACGCCATAAACTCTTGCACTGTTAATAGCATAATCAACCTTTCGAGGATGAATCTCCACAGCAACCACATGAAATACCCTGGAAGCGAACTAAATAGCATTACTGCCGACGTCGGCAAAGCAGTTGATGATGACGGATGCACTAGAGGAGGTCGCATGAGCAGCATGAGAGGTGGCGATAGCCTCAGGGGTGACAGAGAACCACCCCTCATCATCATTCCGAAGTCGTACCTGGAAAAGAGGGAGTAGCGTTGCCGCTAGTACTTGAAGAGGCAGGGAGCGATACATCCATCGGCATTGCTGTTGCCTCTTAAAGTCCCTTTCCTGGATGCGTGCTTCTAGTTCTTTGACTTGAAACCTAGCGGCAAGGCATCGCCGTTAGCGATGGTGTCCATCTGGTGGCTTCCAAGACAAAGGGAGAATAAGCCAGCCAGCGTGCCGACGTTCTGTAAATAAGCGATAGAGATAGAGATCAAGAGGGAGGGCTTCGACTCTGGCTACTCACGATCGAGAAGAGAAAATCTTGCGGCTGTGGGAGAGTTGAGTGAGTTGTGGTTAGGAATAAAAGTCGAGGCTATGAATAGTGGCATCTTAGCATTAGGTCTTATAGGAGCATTTATAAGAGCATTTATTTTTTGAATAAAATAAAATCATAATTTTAATTTTTGTGAAAACATAATTATATAATTACTATATATGTTGATTCTAAGTTATTCTGATGTTTCAAATGCAATGGCATCGTTCATTTCATGATTAGAGGTCATTTGGTTCAAGTCAACACCGAATCGGGTCAATTTTAGTTTAAAATTATGCATTATCACTTCCAACTGCTCAACATTTACGCAGACTCATCTAAATTGAGCATGAACTATCTCATTTAATAGGTTTTAACATTTCAACACTAATGGAGTGATCAGATTTAACGAGATCGTGCAACATCCCGCCGAATTCGAGCATAGACATCGATGACTTGATAAATTGGCCATCGAATTATGAAAAATGTATATTCTGATCAATTTTGACATTCTAAATGCGATGTCAAAGTGTGTTCATCGATCGAAGGTCATTTCGATTGATTTCAATGATGTCCGGTGCATTTCAGCCTTGATTTGCATGCTATTATATTCGAAACTGATCGACTTCATCTTGTGAACTCGACTCTGCTGATGTGACAAATATGAAGGTCAACAAATGTCCCCCCAACAAATGTGATTCATGCATGGAGCGAGTTATGTTTGTTGAAAGCTGGCTGACCCTTTGGGTTGACCATGGATCTTAAATAACTTCAGCTTCCATTTCAATGGGTTCGCTGAAGAGCTTCTTCCACCATCTACTCTCTACTTCAATAGATTTACTGAAAGTGTTATGTTTATACATATAAAAAAGGGGAAAATCAAATAAAATTTATAAGAGATCTATGAAGAAGTTAAATAACATGTTGGCATGCATAGTTAAAGCTCCTTAATGAAGTATTGAAAGATTCATACAAGAGTTGTTAATAGTTTGTTTTAAACTAGTTGGAAAATAAATTCTCAAATATGAAAGAATTTTAACCAGCTCATAAATGAATTTGAAAGTTTGGAGAATTGAAAAATTCAACAAGTAAGTTAAGTGCAAGTAATATTTTAAATTACAACATAAATCTAATCACCATCGGATCTGCAATTCTCTGTACAAGAATATAGAAGGCGTTGGCTTAAGTTCTGAATAGACTTCAAATGTATTAATTTTGCATAAATTATGGAGCCAACTATCACTCAATTCAAGTGCCTCAGAATTTGTGCAATCATTTGAAAGAAATGAATTCTTATACGAAATATAAAGCAATCTTCAATTCAATTTTAGCTTTCCAAAAATTCATATAAGTATTCTAAATACCAGCATGTGCCCTGACACTACGCTGAATACTTGAACTTAGTGTCCGAGGATGCTGCGCAGGTTGCTTCCCATTTTGGTCTTAGGATCGGGTCCGGGTTAACAAAACCTAAAAAATTAATTATTATAAAAATTTCAACTTATTAAAATATCTAAGAAGCTAATTTTGTCATGATAGTAGATCTGATCCTCTATTATCAAATTAATAGAGTCGACAATATCTGAAATAATAAAGTAAATGATCAAATAATACATTCACCCCGATGATGGCTATGTTGAATGAAGATTTCAACCGGAGGGGATACTTACCATCAAAATGTGTTTGCAAGCTCAAATTGAATTAATCAAAATCAAGTATCAATGCAAATATAAATATAATTTTGCTCCACACACTCCACTGGATTCGCAACACATCGTACAAGCGAACAGAAGGCGTCAATTAAGGCTTAAATTAAACCCTTGCATATATTATGAAGTAGGGTTAAAACTCAAATTCAATGTATTAAAATTATGCAAGCTTTCTTAAAAAACCTGCATGGGCCCCGACACTATGTTGAATGCTTAAACTTAGTGTTTGAGGATGCTGCATGGGTTGCTTCCCGGTTTGGTATTATTACCAGGTCTGGGTTAACAAAACCTAAAAATCTAACTATTATACAAATTTCAACTTATTAAAATATCCTAGAAGCTAATTCTATCATATGATAGTATATTTGATCCTCTATTATTAAACTAATAGAGTCGACAAGATCAAGCAAACTCATAAACCCCGATGATGGTTGTGTTGAATGGTGATTTCAATCAGAGGGATACTTCCATCAAAATGTGATTCTAATTTTAAATGAAATTAACTCAAATTAAGTATTAATCTAAAAATGGTTAAATTAAATTTAATCTTTAAAAGCTTAAAGTAAACTCTAACCTAATCCACCTTCCGTAATAGTTTATTGAAGGTGACAAATTAAGAAAACTCTGGCTCACAAAGGAGCTAATGTAAAATTAAGTGTTCTACTATGTTCACTCTCAATCAATTTCACGTCAGTAAGGAGGCTCGTATCCTCTTATTATGTGACTTGGCCAAGATTCCATATATGATGCGCTTATGAGTCCTCGACTTTCGCCAAATGGAACAATTATATTATGATCACGATTATAACTCATATGCTCCCCAATAGCTCTACTCTTTGATTTGTGAATCATGGGTACAACTGATAGGAAAAAAAGCCATGTGTCAACTAAGGTAGACTTAAGTCTATATCCTTAGAAAAATACCACCCCAGGTCTACAAGGATTTCTTGGAAGACATAACTCATGTGTTGTTAATAAGGATCCTTTGGTCAGGTTGGGTCGACTACTTCCTCTGACTAAGTGGACTAAGGGTCACAATAGCCCGGGATGAAGGAACCATGGGATCTAGATCAGGCACGTCATCATTCCCCCAACCATCAGCTTTAAGCTAAAAATGATTAATTTCATAAATTCTAAATCTAAATTCTAAAACTCCACATTGCTACTACTATAAGCTATGCATTTAGCGATCTAATGACTAGCCTTAATTGAAAGTTCTCTCTCTCCATTGAGAGGGGTAATTAACTATAGATGCTTGTGCCTCTAGGAAACCTGGAACAATATCTAAAGTCCTCACAAAATGAGGGTGAAATTACACCGACGTTCAAATCATACTCTCTTCAATTATCGAGAGGTTGGTGACGAATTTTTGGATCCCATAGATAGCCATCAAAGAGAAGTTTTTTTTCTAAGAAATAATAAATTCCAAAATAAAGTCAGTACAATGATAAGAAAAAAGATTGGAACGGTCGAGATCGTCCTCTAAAAGATCAAAATAGCATATTTATTCCCAAAACATTTAAACTAAAATCTTAAAATCAAATATTATGCCAAGTAATAAGTAAGAAATAATGAACAAATAAATTTTGAAATTGATATGACACTAAAAATTCCACTAGTCGAAGCACAAATTTTGTTGTCGAAAGCAATTTGATCCTAAGTCAAAACTAGTCAAGATCAAGCACTTAAAATATCATTAAAAACTCTAAGATATTAGTCAAATCCTTAAATAGTTCCTAAATATAAAGTGATTATGATAAAATTGAGTGTCTTGATGAGCCGGATCTAACAAGCCCAAGATCACTTGATTCTGACTTCATTTGAGCATTCAAATACTTAAAATATATCAGATGATCAAGAGAATCATTTTGAGCCATCCGATAGAGTGGTTTTAATTTTGCATATATTTACAGAAATGCCACCACTCTAATCTATAAATAGCCTCTCATTCTTCACATGAGGAGAGCCCAAGATAAAGAGAAGAGAGAGCTCTAAAGCTTGAAGATCCTCCTAGCATAATCATACCACCACTCGACGGTCGTCGACCACCGCCGTTGGCTGCCAACCATAGCTGACTGTCGCCATCAGCCACCACCGCTAGTCCTTGTGGCCATTAACAACCGTTGCTGGTCTACCATCCACCACTACATCGACTACCATCACTTATCGCTGCGACGCCACCATCATCATCATCATCAACCACCGCTGCCGATCATCACCGCCGACCACCATCCGGGCCATGGCCGCCACTATCATCGGTCCGCCATCGACTATGCTACCGCTGTTGCCGCCACCACCATTGATCATCATCGTCATTTACCACCACATCGGTCACCACCACCGACTACCGCTGGGCATCTCTGTCGATCATCACCACGCTACCATCGTTGCCGCCGCGCCGCTGTTTCACCATCACCGCCACAATAACTGTATGCCTAACCATTATAGTGTTGTTAGATTATGGGATTTCCATTGTCAAGATTTCTCATATACAATTATGTAATCCTGTTATCGGAAAAACTTTGTACTCTGAAATAGATACATAGTGGAAGATTTTTATTGGGCTAGGCCCTGTTATTTTTTCCCCTTCTTTAGGGGTTTTTTCACATAAAAATCTTAGAGTTTCTTATTCATTCTTCAAATATCTATGTGTGTGTTGGATTTTATAATAGATCTAAAGCGTAAACTTTTATTCTACTACAACTAGTTTTCTAGCACGCAATAATTTGGCACCGTCTGTGGGAAGTGAGCTCCACTATCACAATCTCTATGAACACCTGCATTATGGACAATAGGTGCAATACTCATAATAACAGAGGCTCACACTCGAACTCTCATCACTCTCGAAACCAATCCTTGAACCAAGGATGCCAAGCTTCTGCCTCACTTCCCCCTGATTGGCATGACCCAATTGGTGAAGGTGCAACAGGAATCTCTCTAGAAGATCATGTGTGTCGAATGGAAGAGTCTAAAAATGAGATAATTCAACTTTTATGAGAAACACAGTAGCCACTATTGTGGGAAACGCATCACCCCCAAGATCGATCGTTAGCCAGGGGAGGTCAAAATGCTAATACGGGGCCTTCTTTCCATCAGGCTGAAGTTCCTCTATTTCTAGTCCGTGATGCTGACCTCCTTAACACCTCTAGTTCTACTCATACATCACTTTCAACTTAACCGACTGCTAATCCACCAATTATTTCTAGTAGCTTGGCACATTCCTGTTTTGTTGATTCCACCCGTCATGTTATGCACGTGGAGTTACAATGCTTAGTGCGAGAAGAATTCCACTTTAAAGATGGAAATCATCTTCCCTCTCATCATGGCTATCAGGAGTCTTCATCTTTGACTGAAGCTATTCTTCAACATCATATTCCCGTAGAGTTCAGGCTTCCGAGCATCGACTCTTATGATGGGGTGACTGACTCATATGAACACATCGACCATTGCAGGGCCATCATGCATATCCAACGAGCTCCTAACACATTGCTTTGTCAAGTCTTTTCAGTCACCCTCAAGGGTCAGGCTCGCACTTGGTTCTACTCCCTTCCAAGGGGATCCATCCATACCTTTAATGAACTCACTAAGATTTTTATAGAATAGTTCATTGTAAACCAGAGGATCATTAAAGATTCCTCTCATCTCTCAGGCATTTATCAAAATGAGGGTGAATCACTTAAGGAGTGCTTCCAGAGGTTCTCCTTAGAGGCTCTCCAAATACTTGGAGTAGACCCTAAACTATTAAGAGGAGTTTTTCTTGGAGGGATCTATCTTGGGCCTTTCTACTTATCATAAATGCGAGATACGGTCTGCTCATATGCTAACATGGTTCATCGTGTAGAAGCACAAATTTTTGTTAATGAGGCTATTAATGCCCGTCATAAATAATTTGAATAATCCACAGGAAAACATAAGAGTGCCCCTGGGAACATAGATCAACAACCCCATCAAAATATGTAACAAGGCAGTCGTGATCTCCCTCCATGACCCTCACATCAACGACGTGAACTACAACCAGAAAAGTAATACACACCACTGAACACATCTCGTGTTAACGTCTTGATGGCCATTCGAGATGAAGAGACCATCAAGTGGCCACATCTGCTGAAACCAAATTCTAGAAATCGTGAGCAATATTGTCACTTCCATCGAAGTCATGAGCATACTACTGAGACATGTAAACAACTCAAAGAAGAAATTGAGAGGCTCATTCAACAAGAATATATACATCAATTTGTGCATAATCAATCAACTTAAGTAAACATAACTCCAACTGGGGGATAACCAAGATAATCATCACAGAAAAAATAAAATAGTCACCAGATAGTTGGAGAAATTAAAACAATCGCAGGAGGACCACTACTATCTAATCAAGTCCTCATTGCAACCTCCGAAGAATCATAGTTAAAGAAATCTTGTATTGATCATTCCATCACTTTTAATGACTCAGACTTAGAAGGAGTCCAAGTTCCCCATCAAGATTCACTTATCATCAATGCAAGGATCGTTGATCCATGCTATAATGTTAAGACAATTTTGATTGATAATCAGAGTTCTGTCGATGTCTTATTTTACTCCACATTTCATAGCATGGGCTTTGATAAGGAAAAGCTCCAACCCACTTTAGGACCATTATATGGGTTTGATAATCGCCCTGTGCAAGTGGAGTAGGCAATCACCCTTCGTTATCCTGAGAATTTTCGACAAGTGACTCATTCAATTCAATTCATGGTGGTCAAGTCAAATTTGGCATACAACGCTATCTTCGGAAGGCGCCTCCAATCAATTTTTGGTGTTGTTACTATGGTATCTCATCTTAAGATGAAATTTTTAACCCCCATTGTAGTTGGAGTGGTCTGTAAAAATCAATAAATAGCACAATCATGTTACCTCAAACAAGCTCAACCACGCCCTTCGTTGACTTTCAACATCGAGAATTTTAATTTTTGAGATGAAGAAATATAACAGATAGCTTCACCTGTAGAAGACTTGCTCCATGTTTCATTATTAGATGACCAACCTTTATGAACAGTGCAAGTTGGATCTCTACTCTCAGACGAATAGAGGAAAAAATACATAGACTTCTTGCACAAAAATCAAGACATCTTTGCTTAGAGTTCGACAGATATGCTTGGGGTCGACCCCAATGTGATCATGTACTCCCTCAAGATTGATCCAACATTCAAATCGATCATCCAAAAGAAGCAGAGTTTTGCACCTGATCGCCTCCAAGCTATTGAACAAGAAGTTAACAAGCTCTTAGAAGCGGCATTCATATGAGAAGTACATTACCCTACATGGCTAGCAAATGTTGTCATGGTTTAGAAAGCAAATGAAACTTAGAGAATGTGTATTGATTACACTGATCTCAATAAAGCTTGCCCGAAAGATAGTTTTTTCCTCCCCCGAATTGATTAATTGGTCGATGTTACATCTGGGCATCAAATGCTCAATTTTTTGGATGCTTACTTAGGTTACAACCAAATAAAAATGGACCTAATGGATTAAGAAGTCACATCATTTCAAACATATAAAGATTTATATTGTTACCTAGTTATGCCATTCAGGTTAAAAATTATTGGTGCTACCTATCAATACCTTATAAATAAGGTTTTTAAAGACCTCTTAGGCCAAGTTCCCCATCAAGATCCACTTATCATCAATGCAAGGATCGTTGATCCATGCTATAATGTTAAGACAATTTTGATTGATAATCAGAGTTCTGTCGATGTCTTATTTTACTCCACATTTTATAGCATGGGCTTTGATAGGGAAAAGCTCCAACCCACTTTAGGACCATTATATGGGTTTGATAATCGCCCTGTGCAAGTGGAGTAGGCAATCACCCTTTCTGTTATCCTGGAGAATTTTCTCGACAAGTGACTCATTCAATTCAATTCATGGTGGTCAAGTCAAATTTGGCATACAACGCTATCTTCGGAAGGCGCCTCCAATCAATTTTTGGTGTTGTTACTATGGTATCTCATCTTAAGATGAAATTTCTAACCCCCATTGTAGTTGGAGTGGTCTGTAAAAATCAACAAATAGCACAATCATGTTACCTCAAACAAGCTCAACCACGCCCTTCGTTGACTTTCAACATCGAGAATTTTAATTTTTGAGATGAAGAAATATAACAGATAGCTTCACCTGTAGAAGACTTGCTCCATGTTTCATTATTAGATGACCAACCTTTATGAACAGTGCAAGTTGGATCTCTACTCTCAGACGAATAGAGGAAAAAATACATAGACTTCTTGCACAAAAATCAAGACATCTTTGCTTAGAGTTCGACAGATATGCTTGGGGTCGACCCCAATGTGATCATGTATGATCCAACATTCAAATCGATCATCCAAAAGAAGCAGAGTTTTGCACCTGATCGGCTCCAAGCTATTGAACAAGAAGTTAACAAGCTCTTAGAAGCGGCATTCATATGAGAAGTACATTACCCTACATGCAAATGTTGTCATGGTTTAGAAAGCAAATGAAACTTAGAGAATGTGTATTGATTACGATCTCAATAAAGCTTGCAAAAGATAGTTTTTCCTCCCGAATTGATTAATTGGTCGATGTTACATCCGGGCATCAAATGCTCAATTTTGGATGCTTACTCGGTTACAACCAAATAAAATGGACCTAATGGATTAAGAAGTCACATCATTTCAAACATATAAAGATTTATATTGTTACCTAGTTATGCCATTCAGGTTAAAAATTATTGGTGCTACCTATCAATACCTTATAAATAAGGTTTTTAAAGACCTCTTAGGCCACATAATGGAGGTATACGTGGATGACATGTTAGTAAAAATCTTGGAAGAATCATAACATATTTCTGACTTAGAAATATATTTTAACCTTCTTCGACATTATAACATGCTACTTAACCCAACCAAGTGTGCTTTTGAGGTTACGTCAAAAAAATTTCTTAGGTTCATGGTCACCCACCATGGGATTGAAGCTAATCCTAAGAAAATCAGAGCACTCAGAGATATAGCTCCTCTGAAAAATATCAAAGAAGTTCAAAGCTTGAATGGACGGATTGTTATCTTATCTCGCTTCTTAGCCCGTTCTGGGGATAAATACTTGCCATTATTTAAAATATTAAAGGGAGCTTAAAATAATATTTTTTAGTTGACTGATGAATGTTAAGCTTCTTTTGGGCAACTAAGATAATATTTAAAATCTCTACCCTTATTATCCAAGTCTTTCTAAGAAGAGATATTATACTTATATCTCGCAATCTCTTCCCACGCAATAAGCTCAATTTTAGTGTGAGAGAAAAATGTAATACAATGACCAATTTACTATGTCAACAAAATTCTCTCTGATATAGAAAGTCATTATCCACTGGCAGATAAGATGGCTTTGGCTTTAGTTTTTATAGTACAAAAATTGCATCCATACTTTCAAGCTCACAACATCAGTGTTTATACCAATTTACCATTGAGAGCCATTCTACAGAAACTAGAGGTGTTTAGGAGGTTAATCAAATAGTCCGTAGAATTGGAAGAGTTCAATATTCATTTTCTACCTAGGTCAGGCATAAAGTCTCAAGTACTCGCAGACTTTATACTGGAATGCAATGCCCCTACTCTAAATGAGCTATCTATTACACCCCTTTTGCCTTCTCAATGGAACCTCTATATTGATAGAACTTCAGGAAATACTGGTGCTGGAGCAAGAATCTTACTTATGTCCCCCCAACAGGATACCTTAGAGTATGGACTTCGCCTAAAATTTTTTGCAACCAATAATATGACTGAATATGAGGCTCTCATCACAGGGTTGAGATTTGCCATCAATTATAAATCTAAAAACTTAATGATCCACACTGACTCTTAGCTTTTCACCTCCTAGGTCGAGGGAAACTTTAATACTCATAATCCCCAGCTAGAATAATATCTCAACTTGGTGAAATCACTTCTTACCCATATCATGACACATCAAATCATTTACATACAGTGAGAGAAGAACACTCTAGCTGATGCTCTCGCTAAGTTTGCTACCTCTACTACTAGAGATCTATTTAGGAGAAGGCATGTTGAGCAAATATAGTTTTTTAATATCCAAGGGTCATGAGTAATACAAGCAATTAATGAGACTATGGTAAAATTTTTATATAAATATTTCTAAAGAATATAAATATACTTCCATCTTCACTCTATGCATGATAAAATGAAGATCGAAATATACTTATTTTTTATATATAATTTTTGACACCATACAGATCCGCAAATGTTCGTATTGAGGGTGATCAGGTATGACATGGAGGAGAGGTGTATTATCTCTAAATATAGAATTCACTACCCTATAATGGACCTAATCACCTTAACAAGGAATCCTAAGAATAATGGGTTTGCATATGTACCAAAGATTCTTCCCCTACTTTACATGGAAAAATAAAGTAAGGTTTATTTTAAATTGGGTTCGTTAAGTTCTCGATAGGGGCAAGCCCTCATAGTTAATTATATCCTAAGGAATGAAATCCTTCAGGAATACTCTTGATTAAGGTAAATGATTGTTGTCTCCAAAGATTTTAATAGGTAGGACTATCAATCGATTAGTTTATTTTAGAATCTTAAATGGGATTGATCAAAGAGAGGGAGTTATTATCGAAGCCAAAGGAAGATAAGTAGGAGATGTTCACGATGCTATGAAATCTAGCGAGCATCTCAAACTATCCTATGATTGGGCTTTATATTTTTGAAATTAAATTGTTCATTTGAGTTGACTTTTTATTAGAAGTTTAGGACTTATAATTCTATAACAGAATATTATGGAAATGCCTAAGAGGTGGAGATTTATGATTATGGCCCATGGAAGGGAGAAGTAATCTCAGAACCTAAATCTAGGGAGCTTTGGCAAGGGTTGAAAGCACGACCTAAATCTAAGACTACAATGGGTATTTAGTTTGCCTCTACAAGAAAGGATAGACTTACAACTGCCTGGGGGTGGCTACCAACTAAATCCTCCTATGATTTTAAATTCATGTAAGCAAGTCGTATGCTTTATATGAGATAGCTAGGTTGTTCTTTATTTAGAAAGAGACTAAGTCCTTAAACTCACACCTTAAAGAGAATAGATCATGTAAGGGTATGCTTCAAATGATCTAAATCTGATGCAAATCATATTACATATTATTTTCATTTTTGGACAATCATTTCACTCAAGCTTATAGGATTCTTATGCTTAATGCATGAGAAGTAAGATTATTGGCCAAAATCAGCGAGAAGGGAGGAGGTATATTTTCACCATGGCTCTCAAAGGTCAAGCCAAGTTTCTTTGGCAAAGGTGGAAGCCCTCTAATCAAGAGTGAAAATAATATGCATTTGTGCATAATGTTGTAAAAGAAATACTCATCCAACTAAGGGGTTGCTAATTCTTTTATCTTGACTTTTAACTTAAGCTTTAGATGAGATTATGAATTCTTTATTTTTAGTTCTGAATTGATTAATTTGGTAGAAGATTTATTTTTTCCCTAAGAGCCTAATCCACATCTAGGCCATACATCAAGCAAGGAAGAAACTAGGAAAAGGATGTCATCTTAATGCACATGCCAAATAAATAATCAATCAATTTATAAAACTAACACAAAAGAATAAGAGACCATTTATGGTCTGGCACCACCACATAAACCCAAGAACAAATTGGGTAGCCGAGCTCTACCCTTATACAATCCGGATTACAAATGAATTAAGTACAATTAAGCAAGAAATTCATTATTTTGAGGGTCTTCAAGCTTCATTTCTTCATTCTTTTTTTTTCTTTATTCTTATTTTCTTCTTTCTTCTTTGGTTCCTTCTTTTGGATGGTTAGAAGGTGGTTGCTCCAAAGGCTTCACATGGTACATAAGATGTAATCTTATGACCAATGCTCATCCTAATCCCCATAATAATCATTCTAAAATCCTAATTGCAAAAATTACATGAAAAGGAAAGGTAAATCTAGCTAGCACCTGCAAAACACGGATTAGCTAAAAAAATCACACAAATCCTGAGCATGTATATTGGACTTATCACCCCACATATGGGTGACTAAGTCCACCTAGCCTATTGGATTATTCTTAGGGGTATAAACACCTGCACAACAAAAGTATTTATATTTTTATTTATTACAGCGCCCCTTAAGCATAATCCCTTGCAGAAAATAATGATTAGACTAAATCATCCTATTATTAATTCTATGCACATTCACCCTAACATCTAGACTAAAATATATATCATAAAATAAAAGCAAAATCAAACCAGGCACCACCCTAATCTAAAGCTAGAAGTGATGACTTAGTCTAAATATGCATGCCTTAGAAGGTTTGTGTGGTATGCTTAACTATTGCTTTAGGGTTTGTATTTTCTAAATGTGAAAGTATTCAACTTAGAGGATGGCTTCATTTAAGTTATTTTTATTGATTTGGGTTAATTTTATTTTGTATTTTTATTTGGTTTGAATGAATTCTATAATTAAATACTAATTTTTAAAGAGAGGGAAAAGAGAAGAGAACTTCTCTTTCCTTCCCTACCTTAAGTAATTTCTAAAGTGGATTTATATTTAGTTTCATTTAGTAAATATTTTATTATGTGTTTTAATTAATCTTAAGTTTATATGAATTCTAAACAAACCTATTCAAAAAGAGAGGCATTTTAAGATTAAGTAAAGTGAATTAATTTCACAAAACACACATCACTTCATTTCTTTCCCAACATGTATAACATGCATATGGATGAATCCTAAGCATGAATATAAATGCAAATGAGAATATTTATCACAATTTATAATGAATGCTAAGTAGTTTACTTAAGAAAATTTGAATGCTTATGATGCATGATTTTTATTAAGTAGAAAAAGGGTTTCTTATCAAATTTTCACATGCAAACATGAATGTATGAAAGACATAAGTGAGTATGATGCCATTGTTAACCAGGAATGTAAGATACAAGACCTACTTAGGGCTACTTAAAGCCTCTTAACCCCAGAGTTTTTCAAACTAATATACCACTTTTCTTAAATACAAGCATATGTATAAAAAAAATGAATGGAAGAGAAAGGATGCAAAAGTTTATGTTGGTTGATTTATTTTTGTTAATGCAATTTATATGTACAAGTGTAGGTGTCCTTAAGTAATAGCATAGGAATGAATGGGAGATGGAATTCGACAAGTGTTAGTTTCTTTTCAAATGAACTAAACACTTTACCAAATCCTATTCAAAATTATATTGAAATAGGGGAGAAGGAAGACTTCACCAAGCACATCCTTATATTTTACTCACATGCAAGCTCATGAATAAAATATAAGTAACACACTTTCAGTTTTGGTAATTGATTCATATACTTAGAAAATAATTTCGATTTAATAGTGATAATAGGCACTCATATTTCTATTTTAGTCAAAATATGCAATTTGACATAAAAGAAATATTTCACTTTCATTTTGATTTTTGAAAAGAATAAATGCAAGAAATTCATATGACATACACATTTAGCATGTTGGGAAGGAACTAAAATGATGAACACATGTAAATACATTCACCTAATTAATTCCTAAAGACAATCTTATGAAATAAAAAAAAACTTAAAATAAATCAAATTATTTTTAAAGAAGGATTGGTTTTTGTTTTGGGTTTGATTTAATTTGAGAAATGTGAGGTGAGTTTGTTGTTCTTAACCCATTCCCACATGTGTATGATATTTAAGTTCAATTTTTATATGATTAAATCCATTTTATATTTTGGTTAGGTTAATGTATGAATTAAATACATTAATTACCCCTTACCTATACCACCTTAGTATATTTAATCAAATAATTATGAGCCAATGAGATGACATAAAATCTCACAAGGAATTTAAATTTGCAATGCACCTAGAAAGAAAAGGCCTAATGTAATTTGGCTCATGATTAATGATTAATTAAACTAAGGGATTTTAGCTTATGTAATTTCATCACCCCTCTCACCATGTGAGTTGGGTTTTGATTTTCTTAATGTACTTAGGCTCTTAAACACCTAAGCATATATCCAAGATAGATTAATTAAGTTTTGGAAGGTTTCAAAATTTTATGAAATTAATTAAGGGATAATTAGTGAATTAACCCTTAATTAAGAATGGATTAAGGAAGAAAAGGGGGGTTTAGGGAATATCTCAAAAAAAATTTTCCAAAATTATTCACTAAACCTCACATTCACTTAATCAAAACTTAATTGACTCAATCAAATGGTTAAAACACTAATTATACCTTTAATTAAGCTTAATTACATTAAAGGAGTAGTTAAGGAACGAACTAGCAATTCCCCTAATTAAGCCACCAATAAATCCCAAGAAAATTAGGGGAGGCAAGAGTCATCCCACTAATTTAGCACAAAAAGTTTAAGATTAATCAGAGGAGTAATTAAAGGGTAATTAGTAAATTAACATTCCCAATAAAACCCAAATTCAGAGAAAAATACTATCCAAAATCCATTGAAATTAATTTTAGAATATTCTATGTTCAATCATCTTTCATATGCAATTTATTTCATATTTTTTTATTTTTGTACACTTAGATATGAATTTTAAAAGGTTTGGTGATTAATTTGGAATTATTAAAGCTTAATTATATTATTGATCCATTGTGCCACGCGTGTCTTTCATCGCTTTATGTACGATGGGATAAGGTATTTTATCACATCCATTGGCGGCGTGCTATGTGCTTTCTCCTCAGTCGTTCGATCAAGGATCGGACGGCTGAGATTAAAGCTGTGGATCTGGGGGAGGAAAATATATATATTACACATTTTAATCTTGGTCGTCCATGGACAGCTAGAGATCTATCCTTGCCACTCTCTATGAGCCATGAACACCATCCATGTTTGAAGCCATGATCCAAGCTTGATTCAGCTCAGATTGGGATGAAACTCAACCCACACCATCAACATGCAACCTAGATCACATCTAACGGCTAAGATTCTATGGGATTAACATTCACTTCATAAAGCTCCAAACCATAGCTAGATTAAGCTTAAAATTTTGAGTGTGGAGTGAGTTGGCTCTTCAATGGAGGTCCCCTATTTTCAAGCTTTGAAAATCGAGAAATGAAGTTTTGAAATCAGTTTAGGAAGCTTGGAGAGGCTGAGGAATTGCTTTTTTTGGCTTCCCTATGTTCAATCGAAATGAGGAATGTTAATTTTGAATTGAATTAGGAGGAGTATATCTCCCCCTTTGGAAATCGGACAGCCAAAGCTTGCCATACCATTTTAGATCAATTGCCTTGATTTAGTGAGTTTGCTAGGCTGTTAGATGAGTCATTGAGTTTGATTTGGCCAGAGCAGTGGGAAGGTGAACTCCCCAAGTGCTCGAAACAAGTGGAGGCATGATTCCCATGTGGCCATTTCAAGGGGAGTGGTCAGTTTGGCCATTGGGCTAACCCAAACCCATTGGGTTGGGTGCACCACCTTCCCTAGTGTTCACTTGATCCACTAGGAGAGTGTCAAGTGGGTATGAAGAGGATTTGACCAAATTCCAAGTATAATTGTCCAACATTTACCCTATGGCCTAGTGGTAAAATGGTCATTTGACCTTAATTTTAGTTTGGGTATGTTTGATATGATGAGAAAATAGGTTTGACCAAGTTTCATCAAATTTGGAGTTAGATTTATATAATTTGGCTCATGATGATCCATTTAGGTCAAAATGGGTCAACTTGGGTCAAGTTTACCAAATGATCAAATTGGGTCAAACAAGGGTTGGGTCAAGTTCATATGACCACTTTAAATATTTTGGAGGCTTTGGTTTGATTCAATTTGGTTTAGGTTTGAATTTGGTTCATATGACTTCATTTAGGTCAAATTGACCAATTAAACCCATTTGACCTATTTGAGCTAGGTCATGGGTAGGTTTAGGCTTGGTTGGTCATATGAAGTGGATTGATATCTTTGTTTCCAATCAATTTTGATTAAGTTTAAATTTGGCTCAATATGACCCTTTAGGTCAAGTTGGGTTCAAGGTTAATTGGGCTAGGTTAGGTCTAGTTGGCCAATTGATGCTTTGGTCAAGTTCAATAAGTGATTTAGAATGAACTTGACCCATTGGTTATCAATTTGGCTTAGATCAAGTTTTGACACATTTTGACTTTTTAGGTCAACTTGGGTCAACTTGACTGGCCAATGGGCTAGTTAGCTCAAATGTTGACTTGTCAAGTTCAAACATTGATCATGAATGAACTTAGATCATTGGTTTCAATCAATTTGGCCTATGGTGAATTTTGGCTATGTTGGATTTCATTTTGCCTAAGTGTTGAGGTTTGACTTGGTTTGGTCTAATTTGAGTGATTGATCATCTCATGATGATTGTTGATCATGATGAGAGGTTTAGGTGGGCTTAGTTTAATCCAGTTTGGTTAGGATTAGAATTTGGCTCATAAGAGTACTTTAGATCACTTTGGGTCAAGTGAATCTAAGTAGGGTCAAATGGCTTGGTCAAAGCTTGATTTGAGTTTGATTGAACTTACATATGGACTTATAATTGAAATGTAAATCCATTTGCAAGTGGTTTGAAGTCAAATGGGTTTTGATTCATTTGACGATTTCAAGTTCAAAGGGTGAACATGAAATGGATTTTGGCTTGATTTTGAATTGAGTTTTGGTTAAGTGATTGAAGTTTGTATTTATATTTGAATTCATGATTGAAGGATTGATTGAATCATGATGGAAAATCAAGAGTTTGGCTTGATTTAAAGTTGATTTGGCTAAGTTCAAAAATTTGACTTGAAAGGCTTAGGTTAATTTTGATTGAATTTGAACTTGAATTTTGGAGTTAGTTTTGATTGTTTGAATTTATATTTCATTTATATATGTGAATATAAATAAGAATATAAATGGGTCATGAGAAAATTTCATGAGTTTGAAGTGATTTGAATATGATCTAGGCTATGTCCTTAAGAGAGGATCAAGGTGACTTAGGAAAGATTTATGAATTGATCTTGAATTTTGAATTTAGTTTGATTGATTTGAATTTATATTTCATTTATATATGTGAATATAAATGAGAATATAAATGATTTGTGAGAAAATTTTATGAATTTGAATTGATTTGAAGATGATTTTTTAGGCTAAGTCCTTAAGAGAGGATTAAGGACTTAAGAAGGATTTTGAATTAGGAATTTGAATTATGAATTTGATTTGATTGATTTGAATTTATATTTCATTTATATATATGAATATAAATGAGAATATAAATGAGTTATGAGAAAATTTCATGAATTTGAATTGATTTGAAGATGATTTTTTAGGCTAAGTCCTTAAGAGAGGATTAAGGACTTAAGGCGAGATTTGGAATTTGAAATTTCAACTTAGAATTTGATTTGAATTTATTTTTCATTTATATATGTGAATATAAATGAGAATATAAAGGGTTTATGAAAAAATTCATAAATTTGAAATGATTTAAAGATGATTTTTAGGTTAAGTCCTTAGGAGGAAAATTAAGGACTTAGGAAATATTTGGAATTTGGAATTTCAATCATGAGTTTCAATCATGGATTTCAATCATGGGTCTCAATCCTATGGCATTGATTTGAGTTTGGAGAAAATCAATTAAGCTAAAATTGATTTAGTTTTCATGCTGATTTGATTTAGAGTTTGACTTGAAGGAAGGAAGTAAGGAAAGTGGTTCAAGCTATAGGGTAGACAGATTTTCCTAATACCCCTAAGGCATGACCTACTCCTATGACTAACTATTCTAAGTCTCTAGGCTTAAGTTGAGTGTCCACCTTATCACTAAATGTGTCTTAAGACTAAGGATCCCTTAATATCTAAGAGAAATCTTATGTCTAAGATGGAGGGGTTGATAGCTCATCCTAAAAATAAGGTCAACAAAGACGAAGGAACTTTCGTGGATGGACCACATCATGTATTTTCTACAAGAAAGGACTCTTCCTGAAGACCCAACAGTTGTAACTCATCTCCAAAGACAAGCTGCAAACTTTATTATTATCGGAGATGAACTATACAAATGAGCTTTTTCTGGGTCATACCTTAAATGCCTCTCACCATCAGAGGTCGATTATGCATTAAGAGAGGTTCACTTTGGGATATGTGGAGAACACCTAGGAGGAAGGGTGCTAGCCCTTAAAATTATAAGGCAAGGGTTCTATTGGCCTACGATGAAGCAAGACATCTTGGATTTCACATAAAAATGTGTGAGTTGTTAGTTGTACTCTAACCTCTCTCATACACCACATACAGAGCTCTCATCTCTTCAAAGCCCGTGGCCTTTTGCTCAATGAAGAATTGATATCATAGGAAATTTTCCAATAGTGTTAGGGCAACAAAAATTTATCATTTTAGATGTTGACTACTTCACTAAATTTGTGGAGGCTGAACCACTCACTAAAATCATAGAGGCAAATGCCAAACAATTTATTTAGAAAAATATGATATATCGATTCGATCTTCCTGCAAAGATCATCACCGATAATGGAACCTAATTTACTGGAAAATTCTTTACATATTTTTGTAAAGATCTTCACATTTAGCTATTGCATATGGCTGTAGCACATCCTTAAACTAATGGGCAGACTGAAGCTACCAACAAGACTATACTCAAAGGGTAAAAAATGCATCTCAAGAAGGCTGGGGGCAATGGGTTGAGGAGCTCTCTAATATTCTTTAGGCTTACCACACTATATTGCAAACTCCAATTGGTGAGACATCATATAATTTATGTTTCAGCACAGAAGCTATTATACCAGTAGATATCAAAATTCTAAGTCTAAGAGTTCAATCATTCAATCATAATAGTAATGAAGAAAATCTTTGACAAAACTTGGATCTACTCCTCAAAACTCATGACATGACCCTACTTCAGACTGCTTCCTACCACCAATGGGTAGCTCATCACTTCAATAGAAGAGTAAAACCCCATCCCATCTCTATTAGTGATTTGGTCCTGGGAAGTCTTGAAGCTACGAGCAAAGGCCATCAACATAATAAGTTCTCACATCTTTGGGATGGCCCTTATGCAGTTACAACTATAGTCAAGCCAGGAACATTTAAGCCCAAGAAACTAGAGGGAAAAACCTTGCCTTGAACTTAGAACACAGATAATCTCTGGAAGTATTATCAGTAATTCCTACTACATAATTATTGTAACTTTTATTTTATCTCGTTTGTCATTTTCTCTTCAACTCATATATTTGTTAAAATTATCTTATGATTGTATCACCGACCTTATCAAAGTAATGAGTTTATGGCATTTTCTTTCAAGCTTGTTGCATATAAACAACCTCCTTCATTTAATCCTCTCACTTGAGGAATGGACAACTCACATTATGTCTCAGTCGGGGCATGATCAATCCCAAGGGGACTTGATCGGACCTCTTCCATATAGGTAAGAAGTCAAGTAACACTTGACTAATGCCTAGGATAGGTCAAAAAGTCCTTGGTGGACATTCCACGGCCTCTTCCATACAGGCAAGAAGTCAAGTAACACTTTGGCTAATATCTAGGATAGGTCAAAAGTCCTTTGTGGACATTCCACAGCCTCTTCCATACAGGTAAGACGTCAAATAATATTTTTACTAATACCTAGGATAGGCCAAAAAGTCCTTGGTGGACTTCCCATGACCTCTTCCATATAGATTAGCATCATTGAATAATAATCTGATCAATCACCTCAGATAGGTCAAAATAAAATAAGAGCAAATCACCCAAGTTTTTAGTTTACTAATGTCATTGATAGCTCTAACATGATGATATAATAAAGAATCAAAATTCTGGATATAAAAAATAATAATAATAAATAACAATACATAGATAAAAGTAAAAGAAATGCATCCTCAAGTGATACTAGATGATATCAATGTCCTCCTCGGCACTGAAAGATGCTCCCTTAAACTCACTCTCAACCCTTTCATCTCGTGAATCTGGCGAATGGTCTTCAGATACTTAGCTGGGAGACAGATTCTCAATATTAGCTCCAATTTTGTGATGTACTGAGCGGATTCCTTTTAGGAATCCTCGGATAAAGCCTTCCTCCAAACATTGGCGCTCCAAGTCCTTAACTTCAACATCAAGAATATGATGACGATCTTCTTGGACATGGTCCTCGATAGCATCTTGATAAGCTAGAGAGTTCTTAAAATCTTCCACTACATTCAAGGAGATTTCATTTATTTTTTCTTCTGATATTATAAGCTCATTCTCAAAAAGACAATCATGTAATGCTTTCTTCTCCAGTTCAAGAGCTTTCTTCTCCACTGTAAATGCCTTGAGTCTTTTCTCTTTCTAGTGAGTCTCTACCCTCACCTCAATCAGCTCATCATGAGTATGCTCCACCTCCTAACATTAGAGAGAAAGAGAAGTTGACATGTTCACTAGCTCAGTTCTACACTCGGTTAGCTGATCCTCCAGAGCTGTCACTTCTTTGGCCTTAGCACTCATCTTTGGCTCATACTCGCCTTACAAATATTTCACTTTCACAAATTCAATATTCTACTCGTATAGAGCGACACCCAAATAAGCCATCAACCCTAATATTTGGGCTACCTACAATCAAAAAATAATAAATATTACATAAAGAAAAAAGGAAAGAAGAAAAGAAAGAGAAAGAAAAGATAACGTACTAATTCGTCTGCTCGTTGACATCCAGTGCATATGTTCTTTAACACCTCTTAGGGAATATACGACTTCAAGAAATGAATCTCTCTATTATAAGTTAAGATAGCTAAATTCTCATAAGCTTACTAGGGGCGAACATCTTCTCCTCAAATATTTGACGCAGTTACTTTGACACATGTCTTCTTTTTCTTTAAAGAAGAAATATTGTTATCACCATAATTTTGTAATGGGCTTCTTGAAAGAATCCTGTGAATATTATGAGATCTTTCATCACTTTTATTTCATCTCTTCAGTGGAAGAGCATGAGATCTCCCTACCTGAATGGAAAGACCAACCTTGAACATTCTATCTTCAATTATATATTTGCTAATGTGATATAACTCATGCTACAAGATTCCTACATTAGGAATATTAAGAGTTGTTAGGATTTCATTCTCTTTAATTAGCAATGGATCTAGAAGGTCATCCAATCTTCCCCATCTCTCAGGGAGATCCCACTCATTTTTCACAAAAAAGAACCCATTAGATAAATTTCTAGATGGATCTCGTGCTGAAAATTCTATCTAATTTTTTATAGCTCGATAAGAAACACATCCCTGAGCAACACATGTAAATCTACACATTCAGCACAAGTATTTGATGTTCAAAGTCGCACCATGCTCTCTAAAGAAGACAGTCAAACCAACGATGATCACTAAAGCTTGAAATGAAAATTATGACAAAGCTACACTGCATGTTTTAAAGAACTCAATCAATGGAATTGCAGTCCTACACGAAGAATCATCTTAGAGATAATAAAGTATTCTGGCAGAGGAGAATGTGCTCAATCAGACTATTTGGCAATAATATCCACTGGGAAAATGAAATTTTCTGTGGAGCACCATTAAATTGTCAGTTGTGATAGTGGATGATATATCGTCTATAGCTGTTATACTATTGGTTTTCTTCCAGCCATCATCCTGCAAAAATATATAATAAATAAAAAAGATGATAGAAAGATAAAGGTCTGAGAATTGTGTGAAGCAGCTCACTCACCCCAACACTTGGACATATCTTTTCCTGACTTTATTGCTCACAGACAGCTTTGGATAAAATTATTCACCTACGATCTGACTAAAAATATATACATACATATGAGATCAAAAAAGAAAAAAAAAGTTATTTCTCTCTAATGATACTCTCAAATTACATGCCAAACTTTCTAAGTTTTTTAAGAGATGGTTCCTAATTAATGCTTACCCGTCATCTTGGCAGTTGTCAAATGCTGAACCATCCATTGCAATTTCAAGAAATTCAATTTCCTACAATAAGAAGTAGATAATATGGGTATTGATCTCATCCAAACTCGGTAAGTCCGACGAGGATAGTTGACACCTATCTTAAGGGAAAATTGGAGCCTCGTTATATGATCTACGAGTCTTGATGGCCTCCAAACTTGGTCGATCTGACGAGGATAGTTGACGCCTGTCTCGAGGAAAAACTGGAACCTCGCCGTATGAACTATGGGTCTTGATCGCCTCCAAACCCGGTCGGTCTGATGAGAACAGTTGATGCCTCTCTCAAGGGAAAATTGGAGCATCACCGTATGAACTACCAGTCTTGATCACCTCCAACCTGGTCGGTCTGACGAGAATAGTTGACGCCTCTCTCGAGAGAAAATCGGAGCCTTGACGTATGAACTACGGGCCTTGATCACCTCCGAACCCAGTCGGTCCGATTGAGGACAGTTGACACCTCTCTCGAGGGAAAATCGAAGCCTCACCGTATGAACTACGGGTCTTGATCTCCTCCAAACTCGATCGGTCCAATGAGAACTATTGACGCCTCTCTCGAGGAAAAACTGGAGCCTTACCGTATGAGTTACGGCTCTTGATCAGCAAAGCGAATGACCTTCTCATAAGAAGAATGTCAGAGTTTCGCTAAAAAAAAGAAAAAAAATTACCCTAGCCCTTGAACTTCTGCTAGATAATTTTTCATCAAATGCAGAAGAATACTAGAGCATATGGGAGTTGTGTCTCCTTACTTGACTTTAGGGGATTTTTATAGACCCACTATAGAGGCAAAAAGGGAAAAAATAAAAAAAAACAAAAAGAAACAAAAAAAATTGAAAAAAAATGCATGTTTGCACCAGGCACACGACGCTCAGAGCACGTGCGCGCACATGCTTGCACCCACTTTCGTGATCATAATCTTTTACACCCATGAAGATCTATTCTCTCAAACTATGTGGTTAATGAACCCACAAATTTCATTAACGAGTTTGTTATTTTTAATTATTTCACATATATTTTTGGATGATAAAAATAATGTCATCCAAAAATAGGGGGCAACCAATTGATATGGCACTAAAAATTTTACTAGTCGAAACATGAATCTTGATATCAAAAGTAATATGATCCTAAGTCGAAACAAGTCTAAATCAAGCACTCAAAATATCATTAAAAACTTTGGGATATCAGTTAAATCCCTAAATAGTTCCTAAATATGGAGTATTTATAATCAAACTGAGCGTCTTGATGAGCCGAATTTAACAAGCCTAAGATCTCTTGATTTTGACTTCATTTGAGCATTCAAATACTTAAAATACATCAAATGATCAAGGGAATCATTTTGAGCCGTCCGATAGAGCGGTTTAGATTTTGCATATATTTACAGAAATGTCACCCCTCTAATCTATAAATAGTCCATCATTATTCACACGAGGAGAGCTCAAGCTAAAAAGAAGAGAGAGCTCTAAGGCTTGAAGATCCTCCAAGCATATCAGGTTACCACTGACCGCCGACCACCGCACCACCAACCACCTCCGGTCCTGCCGCTGCCGCCGTCATCGTCCAACCATCAGGCCACCACCATCGCCGGTCATCACCGTCGATCACCATCGTCGGTCACCTCGTCGACCATCACCGGACACCGCCGTTGGCCACCACCATCGATCATCGTCATCTTCAACCATCGTCGCTGGTCATCACTGCCTACCACCATCGCCGGTCATCACCGCCGCTGACCATCCCCGGTCATCGTCACCGCCGACCATCGCCGGCTACCACCGTTAGCCACCACCATCGATCATCGTCATCATCGACCACCATCGTCCACCGCCGCCGACTACCGCCGGCCATCATTGCCGGCCATCTCCGCCAGTCATCACCACTGCCGACCGTTGTTGTTGGCCGCTAACCATCGTTGTTCACCATCATCAACTGCCACCATTAACTGTACAGCCAAACCACTGTTGTATAGCTATTGTTACTTGATTCTAGGATTCCCATTGTCAGACTTTCTCATATACAATTTTCTAATCCCATTATCGAGAAAACTTTGTACTCTGAAACAGATACATAGTGCAAGATTTTAACTGGGCTAGGCCCCGTTATTTTTTCCCCCTCTACAGGATTTTTTCATGTAAAAATCATAGAATTTCTTATTCATTTTTCAAATATCTGTGCGTGTGTTAGATTTCACAATAGAGCTAAGGCGTAAATTTTTATTCTACCGCAACTGATTTTCTAGCACGCAACAAAAATAAAAAGGGAAGAGATATATATGAAATGATAAGACTTCATTATGTAATTGTAATATCATCATGATAATATCTCTAGTGATCTCGTTGCCCTAACTAATTTTAAGATTTTGGGATAGAAGCGGTGGGAGACACCGTACTAGAGTTAGATTTAGGATTGATTATTATAAAATATATTTATATAAATTTATTTTTTTTATTTTCTATTAATATAAAAATAAATTTAATAAGTTTTGCTTTATTAAAATAATTACTAGTTTTATGATTATTTTATTCAATTTATTATATACATATACTGCTTAAATTTAAAATATAATTATATTAAATGATTATGAAACATTAAAGTTTGAGGAAAGAGAGTGATATGGACCAGGTTCTATCTCAGCCGTTGATCAGCGTGGTTTAAAACAGACCCTTCGATCTGTCTCGGGACTTTAACCTGGGAATTGGATCTGAGCCGTCTAACGTGCAATCTTCTTTTTCTTTCCAGCCGTGGAATTTAGCTTCTTGGAGAAGGAATTGAAAGGGAGTTATTTCCTTAGGTTCGGCTCTTCGAGCAGTCGAAAGGGCTCTAGAGAGAAAAGAGAGGCTAAGGAGGCTGAGGGAAAATCTAGGGTTTCCAGCCGGAGAAGAAGGTGTTTTCGGCGAGTAAACCAGAAGAAAATGCAAGAGGAAGAAGGAGAAGATGAAGGAGCAGAGGAAGATAAGTTTCTTTTTAGAAAAAAATGGATTGCAATCTGTTTGTCTCTCTTTCACTCTATTTATACTATCTTCTTCTACTATCCTACTAGATCTACTTCTTCTTTACAGTTTTCAAGAAGTTCCTTTCTATTTTTATGGTTACTTTTTGTTATAATAGCCCGATCTCTTTCTGTTAGGGTTAGGGTGAAGTATTTCTTGGGTTTTCAGTTAGTTTGTTGTTGTATTTGTAGCTGAGTTGTCAAGATCCTTTCTTGCTTCTTATTTTCAGTTATCTGTTATTTGTTGTAGTCTGATCTGGCTCTGTCTAGAGTTGTTGTTGTTGTTGAAGTCTGAATAACTTCTATCTCTGGATATTATTGCAGGATCTACTCTGGAATTATAATTACTTTTGTTATTCTAGCAATCTGTACTGTTGTGTTGTTAACTTTGTTGAAATTTGTTCTGTAATATCTAGTCTTATAATTTCTTATTTTACTAAGTAAAATCCTTCAGCCAATTTGGGGATTTTCTGTGCCTTATGCTTCTAATGTTATGCTGTGTATTTGGGATCACATCATTACCCCCTTCCCAAACCTTGACCTTGTCCTCAAGGTCAAAATCAGAAAATACTTTCTGGAATTCTTCAATTGATACCCAAGATGCCTCTTTTGTTAGCAGGCCATCCCATTAGACCAAAATTTCTTTTATAGTTTTATCTGCTTGCATTCTTGTCCTTTCTTCCAGAATTTTGATAGGTCTGACCACAGGCTGGCCTTCTATGCATTGAGTTGGTAAGATTGTTGAATGTAGCTTGGAATCCTGTCTGTATTGCTTTAGTCTAGATACATGAAAAACATTATGGATCCTTATTGTTTCTGGAAGTTTTACTCTATATGCTACTGTCCTTATTTTCTGTAAAATTTTAAAGGGACCATAATACTTTTTTTGTAGCTTTGTGTAAGGATTCCTTGAGACTGAAGTCTGTCTGTATGGCTGTAGTTTTACTAACACTAGATTATTTACCTTGAACTGAAGCTCCCTTCTGTGTTTATTAGCCATTTGATGCATTCTATTTTGAGCTTCCTGTAAGTTTGTTTTAAGTTGATGTAGGATCTTATTCCTCTATTGTATTATTATTTCTACCTCTGTGTTGATAGCCGTGTTACCATTAGAAGGTATAATTGTAGGTGGAAATCTGTCATACACTATTTGAAAAGGAGTCATTTTTGTAGAAGTATTGATGAATGTATTATAGGAGAATTCTGCCCATGGAAGGAATTATAACCAATTTCTTGGTGTCTCTAATACAAAGCTCCTTAGGTATTATTCTAATACTCTATTTGTGACCTCTGTTTGGTCATTTGTCTGAGGATGATAAGCACTGTTGTGGCTTAGTATTGTTCCACTTAATTTGAATAGTTCCTGCCAAAATTACTCATAAAGATTGGGTCTCTATCTGAAAATATGCCTTGTGGTATTTCATGTAGTTTTACTATGTCTGAAATAAAAATCTGAGCTATATAGGTAGCTGTAAAACTGGCTGGAAGGGCTGAGAAATGTGCATACTTGGATAGTCTGTCTACCACCACTAGTATAGCAATTTTGTTGTGAGACTTGGGTAGTCATGTGATAAAATCAATTGATACTTCCTCCCAAATGGCTGTTGATATAAGTAGAGGTTGCAGTAAACCTGCAGGCTTCTGACTATCATATTTAACTTGTTGACATATAGGGCATGTGGAGATAAATTGTTGTATGTCCTGCTTCATCTTTTCCGAAAATTGTTGAGTACGGCTGTGTTCTTTAATCCCATGGCCTCCTACTAGAGTTGAGTGTAGTTCTCTCATAATGATTTTTCTTACTTCTGACTCTTTATCTATGACAATTCTGTCTTTATAGTACACTAAACCATTGGAAACTTTATGCTTTGGTAGTAAACTTGAGTCTTCTATTATTTGCTTATACAGTTGCTGTAATTCTGGACTGGTTTGTGTTTTCTCTTTGATTTTCTATACTAAAGAAGTAAATCATTGAGTGTAAGCATATAGACTTTGATATGTAGAGATTTGAAAGCTGTCTGATGTAGATTGCTCTTCTGAATTGTAAATTTTTCTAGACAAGGCATCAGCTACTTTGTTTATGATCCCAGGTTTATATTCTATGGTGTAATCAAAGCCAAGGAGTTTAATTAAGAATTTTTGCTGCTCTGGTGTCTGGATTATTTATTGCATCAGTTCTCTAATGCTTTTTTGATCTGCTCTGATGGTAAATTTATGACCTAACAGATATTATCTCCATCTCCCAACTGCTTCTGTTATGGTATATAATTCCCTTGCATAAGTAGATGATCTCTGTAAGGTTGGGGATAGTTTCTTACTGAAATAGGCAATAAGATGATTATTTTGAATTAATACTACTCCTATTGCAGTACCTGAAGCATCTATTTCTATAATAAAAGGTATAGTAAAGTTTGGAAAAGCTAATCTAGGTAGGGATACCATAGCTTGTTTAAGCTGTATGAATGCTTTTTGAGACTCCTCTGTCCACTGGAATTGTTGTTTAGCTAGCATTGATGTTAAAGCTACAGCAATTGCTGCATACTGCTTTACAAATTTCCTGTAATAGCATGTTAAACCCAGGAATCCTCTTAACTGTTTAACTGAAGTTGGAAAAGGCCATGATTGTATTGCTTCAAATTTTTTTTTGATCAACTTCTATCCCTTGTGCTGATAATATGTGGCCTAAATATTCTATCCTTTCTTGGATGAATGAGCATTTAGAGGGTTTGATAAACAAGGTATTTTGTTTCAATTTTTCCAATACCTCTTGTAGATGTTGTTGATATTGTTCCAAAGTGGGGCTGTATATTAGAATATCATCAAAGAATACTAATACAAATCTTCTTAGAAATGGTTTAAGCATTGTATTCATCATGGCTTGGAAGGTTGAGGGTGCATTGGTTAACCCAAATGGCATTTCTATGAATTCATAATGCCCTTCATGTGTTCTGAAGGCTGTTTTGTATATATCTTCTTCTTCCATTCTGATCTAATGGTATCCTGAATGCAAATCTAACTTGGAGAAAACAGTTGCTCCATGTAATTCATCCATTAACTCTTCAGGAGTTAGAATGGGAAATCTGTTAGGGGTGGTTATTTTGTTTAGTGCCCTGTAGTCTAGACAAAATCTCCAAGTTCCATCTTTTTTTTTAATTAGTAAAGCTGGTGAGGAGAAAGGGCTAGTACTCTCCCTTATTATCCCTGTTTCTAATATCTCCTTGACTAATTTTTCAATTTTAATTTTCTAGAAATGTGGATATTTGTAAGTTTTAACCTTGATTGGTTGAGTTCTAGGTGGCAGATTAATATGGTGATCTATGTCCCTTTTGGGAGGTAAGTCAGAAGGTGTTTAAAATATTTCTTAGTATTGATGTAATACATATTGTATATTTGCAAGTAAGCTGTTAAATTCCTTTGTTGTGGACTCTGTCAGCATTGATACTTCTTTGAGTTGTAAGTAGGATGCTATCTCATCTTTGTGTTACAATTTTGTAAACGATAATGCTTGTATCCCCTTGCGTACTAATGTGTCATTGTGTTTGAACTTCATAGTTAGCTTTTATAACTGTTGTACATTCTCCCAACCCTAGCCAGCACACCTAATACCACATCTACTCAGCAAGAAGTAGGTAATACTATTTTGAAAGTATATCCTTGTAGTTTAATGGGTATGTTGGAGCAAACTCCTGAGCATTTTAATGTTTCCCCATTTCCTACTAATACTTTAAAAATTGATGCAGGTGTGACTGTGTGATCTATGAACTTAGCTAGTTTGGATTGAATAAAATTGTGGGTTGAACCACTAATTATCAACTACTGCTTTTATTTCCAATCATCCCTTATAGTCTCAAGATTCTAGGATTTGACTGACCTGTGAATGCATTGAAACTGATTTCTGGAATATTTTCTTGTATTGACAAATTTTCTTCTTGATTTTCCTACTGCAGGTTGTAATCCTAATCCTCATTGATCACCATGAGGGCAAATAACTTTAATTTACATATGTGGCCCTTATGGAATTTCTCATCACAGTTAAAATATAATCCCTTTTTCTTTCTTTCTTCTAACTGTGTTGGTGTGAGTCTTTGTATTGGAATAGTTAGCTTGTTTTTAATATTGTTGTTGTGAATTGGCATTGTTGGAGTAGGAAGCAGAGGTTGTTGATGTTTTATTGCTGGTATTTGATTGAATCTTGTGGTTCTTTCCATAAACACCTCATCTGCTAACCTGTCTTTCATTAGTTTAACTAACTAGAAGGCCTGTTGCAGTGAATTTGGCTGTAAAGCTTTAACTTCTCTCTTAATGTCTTGTCTTAACCTAGATTCAAAGCAGCTTTGTAAGAATTCAGGGGGAATTCCTGAAATCTGGTTAGCCAATTCTTCAAACTCATTGTAGAACTCTTGTATAGTTATTTTTTATTGTAGTTTGGCTAATTCTCCTCTTAAATCTCTATATAGTGAGGGTTCAAACCTCTGTATGACCTGATCTTTAAATTGTTGCCATGAATGTAATTGTTTATTTAGATGCATCTATTGGAACCAGCTTAGAGCAGGTCCATCCATATATATTGATGCTATTATAAACTTCTGATCTTCTGAAAGATTGTAATATTGAAAAAATTGATCTGTCTTGAATAGCCATCCCCTTGGGTTTTCTCCATTAAATCGGGGCATGTCTACCTTAGCAGGTCTAGTGTTTTGTGTGTGTGTTCTGTTTGGAGGAGTAAATTCTGTATGAGATGAATTACATACATGGGATTGTTGTTGTTCTTGACAAGATTTATCCAATTTTTTCCTCAATAGCTGATAGCCTTCTTGATACTTCATTTAATATGAGAGTGATTGAAGACATTTGTTCATCATTCTTGTTTAGTCTTCCAACAAATTCTTCCAATATTTTTGCTGTATGCCTGGTACCTTCTGCCATTGATGTTTGCAGGAGTCAACGAGAGCACCAATGATATGGACCGGGTTCTATCTCAGCCGTTGATCAGCGTGGTTTAAAATAGACCCTTTGATCTATTTGGGGACTTTAACCTGGGAATTGGATCTGAGTTGTCTAACGTGTGATCTTCTTTTTATTTCCAGCCGTGGGATTTAGCTTCTCAGAGAAGGAATTGAAAGGGTGTTATTTCCTTGGGTTCGGCTCTTCGAGCGACTAAAAGGGCTCCAGAGAGAAAAGAGAGGCTGAGGAGGCAGAGGGGAAACCTAAGGTTTCCAGCCGGAGAAGAAGGTGTTTACGGCGAGTAAACCAGAAGAAGGAGCAGAGGAAGATAAGTTTCTTTTCAGAAAAAAAAATGGATTACATTCTGTTTGTCTCTCTTTCACTCTATTTATACTACCTTCTTCTACTATCCTACTAGATCTACTTCTTCTTTACAGTTTTCAAGAAGTTGTTTTTTATTTTTATGGTTACTTTTTATTACAATAGCCTGATCTCTTTCTATTAGGGTTAGGGTGAAGTATTTCTTGGGCTTTTCAGTTAGTTTATTGTTGTATTTGTAGCTGAGTTGTCAAGATCCTTTCGCTTTGTTTTGTTATCGGTTTATCAGTTTGATCCTGTCAGAGTTATTGTTCTGAAGTCTGAATACTCGTCTCCGGATATTACGGCGATCTACTAATCAGAATTACTTTATTCTAAATAATCATTGTTGTGTTGTTAACTTTGTTGAAATTTGTTCTGTAATATTTTACTAGTCTTGTAATTTCTTATTTTACTGAGTAAAATCCTTCAGCCAATTTGTTGTATTTATATAAATTTATTTTTTTCATTTTCTATTAATATAAAAATAAATTTAATAAGTTTTACTTTATTAAAATAATTACTAATTTTATGATTATTTTATTCAATTTATTATATTCATATAATGCTTAAATTTAAAATATAATTATATTAAATGATCATGAAACATTAAAGTTTGAGGAAAGAGAGGGCATATTTCTTAGATATTACATGATATTAAAAATTTTAGTACAAATTTAGGAGTGTAGAGTGCCCCTTCTTCTCTAGCTTCAGTGCTGGCCACCTTCAACTATCCAAGAATCTTGAAAAAAAATGAAATAACATAATTATATAAGAGAATTCATATACAAATCACATAATTTTAATGTATTTACATATCTAATATCTAAACATTAATTTTTACGTATATAACACACTAATATTCAATATTATATCAAAAATATTATTATCACTTTTTAAAAAAAATTGAAATGCAATTTTTTAAAGGTATTAGATAAATAAGTATCTAATTTTAGATGTTAGATATATAAATATATAAAAATTGTGTGATATGTATGTAAATATTTCAATTATATAAGAAATAAAGGGCTGTACTGTTAGGGGGGACATAGGCCAGCTGCTGCATCAAATTTAGTGCAGCTTAGCATCTCATGGTCAGATATGTCAACATGGCTGAATCCACCTGATGTACAATTGTAATTTAATTCCTTTCACGAAACCGGTCTAGTTTGAGAGTGGGCCGGCATTCTCCTGAACCGGAAATAGAACCACTTGTACAATTGATTAGATAAATCCAACCGGCATTTGATTTTTTTCCGGTCGGCCCATTTAGATCGAATTTATTTCTTGCATGAATACAGGCTTAGCCCAAAGCTAGAATTTTAGCACATCGAATAAGGCAAAGAGAATCCGAATGCTCGGGTTTGTCTCTTTGTCTGCCAGTTATTTGAACTAAAAAAAAAAAATTTATGTTATATATATATATATATATAAAATTAATTTTTAAAGTATTTTTATCTTTTGTTTCTAAAGATACATCACATTATTTTTAAAAATATTTAAAATGACTTTTAAGTGAGCTAAATATTTTTAAAGACAACTTTTATTAACAAATATATGTCTTATTTTAAATTAAAATATAAATAAATTAAGATACAGATAGAAAATTTTAAACATACAAATTTAATGCATTTTAAAATAAATATATTAATGATCAATTAATTTAAATAAATATACTAATTTTAAATTTATCATAACTATATTTAATTAAATATGTCGGTAATAAGTTTATAAAAATAGGTTTGATTAAATTATTGAGAAAGAAGGAGACGAATATTACAATGTTAATTATTTAGTCATCGTTGCAGCGAAGTAGATATTATGTCTTCAAATTGCCGGCCACGCTCTCTGTTCAATAAATGAATTTTGATGTATTTTCATGCCAGCGTAGCCGGCAAGTAGAAACGGCTGATAATTTATAATAAAAGGGAATTAAAAAAAAAAAGTAATTTTTAATTAAGATTTAGATAACTATGATTTTTAACAATATTTTAATTTTTTAAAAAAATTGATAAACACTAAGGGGATGTTCGGGATCAATTTTATTTTATATTTTTTTATTTTTATACTATTTAAAAAAATATATTTATTTGATATATTTTTATTTTTTATTTAAAAAAAATACTCAAAATAGTATTTAGATATTTATATATGTATTGGTACACTTATGTGTTAAAAGATATTTTATTATCCCAAGTGTATAAAAGTTGAGTTATAATAACCTTGGAGGTACTTAGAAAATAAATTATGTGGCTAATCTCAAGCACTTTAAACATTTAAGTTGTTATAGTATTTCACCTCATATTTTTCTATTAGTTTGGCAAGAATTTTGGTTGTGAAAAGTGGAGACCAAAGCTTTGAGAATTTGACCGTTGGAGAAAAGAAAATTGACGGTTTTGAGAATTTTATGTGCTTTTTAAAACTCTAATGATTTCTTAAAATATTATCATTAATAATTAAGGCTTGGTTTAGGAGGGCTTTTTTAGTACGTTTTGCTTTTGAGAGCGTGAATTTTTAATTTTGATACCCGTTTGAATAATGTGTTTTTTGAAATTGCGTTTTAGCTCCATCTCACTGAAAGCTCCGTTTTAGCCCGTCTCAAGGTTTCCAACTGATTTGATTATGCGACACGCATCCCGAATTCAAGCTCTAGTGTGCTTCTGCTTTCTTCTCTTTGGTAGCCTACACTAACATGTATAACAGTGTCGACCCCCCTCCCAGGCTTTAATTCTCCGCGATCTCGAGCTTTCCAATTGACCTAGTTAGGCGGTGTGCATCCCGAATTCAGACTCTAATGTGCTTCTATTTTTTTCTCTTTTGTATCCTCTACTAACCTGTATAACAATGCCAATCCCCATAGCAGACTCTAGTTCTCCCCGATCTCGAACTGACCTAGTTAGGCGGTGCGCATCCCGAATTCAGGCTCTAGTGTGCTTTCAAACTTGAAAAATAGAAAGTATCTTCATGGGTGAGCATCTTTCAACAAATATCCCAATGTCTAAAGATACAAGATGATGGGTTGCAGAAGCATCAAGGAACGGCGAGATCCGACGATATAACGCCGACTATCAACAGTGATACTTAGATAATCTTCAGGAAAAAGTTTCATTTTTCAAATGATTTGGTGGTTATTTCTCCTAAAAGATCGCTACAAGCTTATTCTCCTCTGTTGGGGTACCTGAACCTTCTGAGGCTTTTGTCTTCTGATATTTTTGGTGTACATGTACCTTCTAAGGCTTTTGTTTTATAATATTTTCGATATACCTCTATCTTCTAAGGCCTCATTGATTTTGTGCGCTTTTATCTATGAGATTTTGATGTACATGTACAAGCTTTTCTTGAGGTTTTGATATCGTTATCTTCGAGGCTTTTGTCTTGAGATTTTGATGTACTGTACCTTCCGAGACTTTGTCTCTTGAGATTTTGATGTACATGTACCTTCGAGGCTTTTTTTGAGATTTTGATGTATCATACGAGGCTTTTGTCAATTGAAATTTTTGATGTACCTGTACCTTCTGATGCTTTTGCCTATTGAGATTTTTGATGTACCTTTATCTTCTGAGATTTTTTATGAGTGGAGATCCTGTCAACTACTTGCTCTCATGGAGTCTCTCTAATGAGGACCATGTCCACTACTAGCTTTCCATCGAAGCTTTCTCAAGGGTGTGCCTTCCATGGGAGGAATCCACAAATGATTTGACTTATCCAAGATTGTTTGTGAGAGCGTTACTCGGTGACATTTAACCTGTGTGAAAGAAGTCAATAGTTTTAACTCTCATCCGAGGTTATTTTGTCAAAGTATGATGTTAACCTATGTGAAAGAGGTTAAATATTTTGATTCTTTCGAGATTATTTGTCAGAGTATTACTCGATAATGATAACTTGTGTGGAGTAGGTACAAAGTTGTGACCTATCTAAGATTGTTTGTCAGAGTGTTACTCGGTGACATTTAACCTGTGTGGAAGAAGTCAATAGTCTTAACTCTCATATGAAGTTATTTTGTCAAAGTATGACGTCAACATGTGTGGAATAGGTAAATGTTTTAATTATTTCAAAATTATTTGTCAGAGTATTACTTGATGACCTTAATCTGTGTGAAACAAGTCAAATCAAAACACTCACTTGAGGTTATAGTCAAAGTTACTCCTCGATCTTTGCTTTATTTTTTATGAGTGTAATTGAAAAATCATAATTTGCAAAGCTATCTCTTACTCCCAATCATTGACTTGCCTATCAGACTAATAATCAATTAGATATCCAGAATATTGATTTGGATGATCTTTTGAGATTAAGGGTTGCCCCCCAGTTTCTGATAAGAATTGAAAGATCAGCATTTGATGTTTCTTCATTCTTCATGTGCTACTCCTAAGTAGGATTTTCTTCATCATATAGATGATGCTGCTCTTAACTTGATGTCAGAATGTCAACCATCTTGAAGATGTAAATGGAATGTTTCCCATAGACGGCGTCAAATTGTTGCGTGCGAGAAAACTAGTTGCGGTAGAATAAAACTTCACGCCTTAGCTTCGTATGAAAATCCAGCACACACACACAAATAGTTGAAAAGAGAATAAGAAACTCCATATTTTTTACGTGAAAAAGCCCCAGAAAGAGAGGAAAAAACTACAAGCCTTAGCCCAATAAAAATGCTCCACTATATATCAACTTTAGAGTACAAAGTTTGAATCTTCCCGATAATGGGATTACAAGGTTGTATGTGAGAAATCCTGACAATGTGAATTCTAGAATCATGTTACAACAGCTATATAGCGGTAGTTGGACTGTATCGGTTATTGGTGACAGTCATCGACGACAATAGGCCGCGATCGGCGACCACTGTGGTGATGACAAACTTCGAACTTCTAGCTCTCTCCTAGTTTTCTTCCAAGTTTGCTTCTAGCTCCTCTCCCCTTCATGACGAGAATGGGGTTCTATTTATAGGATCTGAGAGAAGTATTTTGGTCATTGTAGCCAAAATTTCAAAACACTCCATCAGACGGTTTGTATTGATTCATTTGCTCATAGATATTTTTTATGATTTGATCATTCAAATGACCTTCAATCTGAGTGATCTTAGGCTCGTTGGATTCGTCTCGTCGAGCCGCTCGATTCGACCATAAGAACGTCAAATTTGGAAGTCATTTGACCATTCAATTAGTGTATCGAAATTTCATATGTAACTTTTGAGCTTGATTTGAGCTCATTTGGGCTCGATTTAACCTGGTTTTAGTGTTGTTGGACTCATCTCACTGAGTTATTTAATTTGATTGAATATATATTTTAACTTGAAATTCATGCTTGATTTATAAATTTTAAAGGGATATATTAATTATTATTATTATTGAAGTTTTGAATGATGAAGTACAAATATCACCTATGAGAGATTTGATCCGATCTTCACATTAACTGATATCAAGTCCATCACCACTGAATTCTTAAGCAGATAAATCATACGGGAGAGAAAATATATCCTAAAGTAAAAGAAATTAAAACATAACCTTATTATCTAAGGATTTTTTTTTTTTTAATTATAACTTATCTCTGCACATTCTTACGAGAAATTATAGCTCGATTTGCAAAAATAAAAAATAAAAAACAATAAAATAAAATAGAAACAAAAAAGTTAAATAAAATTTATAACAAATTAATCAAGATGTCAGGAACAATTATTTTAAGAATAAGTAAAATGATGAATTTAATTTTAAAAAATTAATAATATTAATATTTCTATGTGATATTAAATTTTTTGATATTATTTATGTAAATATCAAATTTTAAAATATTGAGGTAAAATCTAACAAAGCATCAATAAAGTTAAATCAAACAAAAGTTATCCAACCAAAAAATTCAAATGCTGAAATGGATATCTTAAAGCTAAAAATAGACCTTTGATACCTTTTTCTAATTTATTTTTAAAAATTAAGAATGTTTTTACAACTTCATTATAAAAAATCTTCCCCAGATGTAGAATGAAAGTGTATTATCCACTAACAATGACCGGTAACATAAAATTTTAGAGTAATTAATTAGTTTTTATTATCATAACCTGAAAGCCACGGGTTCAATTCTTAAATACCATTACAACTTCGAGTTCCCTATTTATATGCTCCCTCTTCAATCTTTCCCACTCAAAACCACTTAAAAGTAGTTGCTTGGCCCAACCCGCCTTCTCCGCCATCCTGCTGGAAGCTCCAGATTGAAGGGTCACGGGTCCAGGGACACAGGTATCACTCTTTTGGTTTATCCTCCTCCTCCTCCTCCTCCTCCTCCTCCTCCTCCACCTCCTCTTCTTCTTCGATCACTGTTTCTACCAAGTTAGTCCTTTTCTTCTCCGCCTCCAAAAGCTCGCATTGCGGTTATGTTTAAAGATTTGTTAGAATTCGTGGATTTTTCCGCTTAGTAGATAAGAATCCTTGAGTGGATTGATGGTGTTTTTTCTTCTTCTTCTTATATTTATTTATATATATGTATGTATATATATGAAAGGGAACCGTATCTCCCTAATGTGCATTTGGTTTTGGATTTTCTTCTATTTTTTTGTGTTTTTCTTTCGTGCTTGTTTAAAGCTGCTACCTTTCGCTGCTTTTATATTATAGGTACATTTTTATTTTTCTGTCGAATGAGTTCATTGGTTTATGTTTTATATTCCCCTTTTTTTTAGAGAGGAGTGATTCGGATTTCAGAGTTGATTGTTAGAATCGTTTGAAGAACCGAAAGGTTCATCATCTTTTGGCCAATTCGCAGATGTAAAAAAATACTTTTTATTTATTTTGATCTTTCTAATATAAGTTTAGTTTGAGGGTTTCCTAGCTTGGTTTAGTAATCCAACTAGTATTCGTTTTTTTAGTATCCCTGTTATAGTTATTGCTGCATTGCTTCTTCTTTTCTCATATAATTGTATGATCTATCCTTTATACCCTTATTTTGAATGTGATAAATGTTTATTTGAGGACCCCTTACTGCTTTAAGTATGTAGCATTTAAATTTCTTTAAAGCTACGTTGTTTTAAGTTTGTCTGCAATTATTAAGGTGTATCCAAATCTGTCCATAATACTTCAGTTCAAGGGACGACTATTTTTGTTTTTTTTCCCCCATAAAAGATCTCTTTTTTAATTGGTTGTTGCTTCGCATCTTCCATTTTTTTAAAACTTGATACTTCAGCTTGGAATGTAGAAGACACTTTTCAAGCCTATCCAGGAAGTAAATCATAAGGATTAGAGTAATTTGAAGGATCTAGGACCTAAATGACAAGCTTTGTCATCTACTAGTAGTCATAATAGAATTTTCAGGTATCTTTCTGTCAACTGGCTTCAAAGATTGTGTAAAGCAGTTAAATCATTCCATCTGCTTAGTGCTGCTCTTTTTCCATTCTGTAGGCTCCTTACCTTCTTCAGATGCTCTTAATTTCATAGGGAGATAAACTAATTCACTGCGAAAGATGGCGGCTACTCATACATTTTTTCTCGGAATTATACTTTTATTATGCTGGGCCTCCATTGGAGATGCTGAATATATGAAGTACAAAGATCCTAAACAACCAGTTGGTGTTCGAGTTAAGGATTTAATGAGGCAGATGAGCCTTGCTGAGAAGATAGGCCAAATGGCACAGATCGAACGAAAGGTTGCAACAACTCAGGTCATGAAAGACTACTTCATAGGTAACATTGGACAGGCTTGAGTTTTCTATATCCATTGGTATGCTTTGATGAGAAGTTCTGATTGCTATGCTGAGATTTTCTGCAGGTAGTGTTTTAAGTGGCGGGGGAAGTGTGCCAGCTCCTAAGGCGACGGCTAAGGATTGGATAGAGATGATAAATAGCATCCAAAAGGATGCTCTGTCGACACGGCTGGGGATTCCAATGTTATATGCTATCGATGCTGTTCATGGCAATAACAATGTGTACAATGCAACCATATTCCCTCACAATATAGGACTTGGTGCTACTAGGCAAGTATTTCTTTAATCTTAATTAGAAGGGGAAGGGGAAGGGCAAGTGATAGATTGTGGTTCTTTGTTCTTCGATTTTTTATTTTAACGTCTTGGATTTCATTATTTGGCAGGGATCCTGATCTTGTGAAACGAATTGGTGCCGCAACTGCTCTTGAAGTTAGGGCAACTGGCATTCCATATGCCTTTGCTCCATGTATTGCAGTAAGAACTTAACGGTCATCCAAACTAAAATTCAAAATTTATCTTCTATATCATTAGTCTGTAGCTGGAACCAGGACACTCATTGTCTCTCCTTCAGGTTTGTAGAGATCCAAGGTGGGGCAGGTGCTATGAAAGCTATAGTGAAGACCACAGGATAGTGCAAGCGATGACTGCGATAATACCGGGTTTGCAAGGAGATCTCCCTGCAAATCAAAGAAAGGGCACTCCATATGTTGCTGGAAAGTAAGCGCTACATATTCCATTAGAACCTTAAAAATAGAATTTTGTTTTTCTTCATCATGTTTCTGGTGCATATGAACTAATCAGTCTTTTCTTTCCATTTCATTCTCATTCAAAATCTTTTGTCAATTCCTTTCTTTCCCTACTGTTTTCTTTTCTGTTTAATGTTTTGAGCGGGTTATCAATATTCTTCTTCTGAAGTCATCTGATGATAGCTGAGATCTATCAGGGACAAGGTCGCAGCTTGCGCAAAGCATTTTGTCGGCGACGGAGGAACACAGAAGGGAATTGATGAGAACAACACCATTATCGATCGCCATGGACTGTTCAGCATCCACATGCCTGCTTACTACAACTCCATTACCGAAGGTGTTTCCACCATCATGGTTTCTTACTCGAGCTGGAATGGAGAGAAAATGCATGCTAACCGAGACTTGATCACTGGTTTCCTAAAGAACACACTTCATTTTAAGGTCAGAAATTCTGATTATTTAAATGCAAATTCCTTTACTAACTGTTTCAAAAATTTCAGGGCCTTGTTATATCAGATTGGGAGGGCATTGATAGAATAACTAGCCCTGCTGATGCAAACTACACCTATTCTGTGCAAGCTGGAGTCAATTCTGGAATTGATATGGTCAGTATAACTCTTTTATCAATAAAACTGGTAATAAGGTTATATTATATTCTAATGCATTTTTTTTTTCTTGAACTGTTGCTTCGCAGGTGATGGCTCCTTTTAACTATGATTCGTTCATCAGCAACCTCACCAGTCTTGTCAATAACAACATTGTCCCCATGAGCAGAATAGATGATGCTGTGAGCAGAATTCTTCGACTGAAATTCTCTGTTGGTCTATTTGAGAATCCTTACGCTGATCTTAGCTTGGCTGATCAACTTGGAAAGAAGGTAGGCCGACCATTTCTCCAACACTGATATATTTTTTTTGTTACAATTTAACTCCATTTCATTCTCATCGTGGACAAGAAATTTATCAGTTTGAAATAAATCAAAATTGCATTTTTGTTCTTCAACAGGAGCACAGGGAATTGGCTAGGGAAGCTGTCAGGAAATCGCTTGTTCTACTGAAAAATGGAAAATCTTCAAATGAGAAAATTCTACCGCTGCCGAAGAAAGCTCAGAAAATCCTTGTTGCTGGAAGCCATGCCGATAACTTGGGTTACCAGTGTGGTGGGTGGACAATAGACTGGCAAGGACTCAGTGGAAGAATCACAGTTGGTGCGTAGAACATATTTTCTCAGTTCGCCTTGCTAGTATAATGTTGATAAAATAAATAAATAAATAAAGAAAGATGAAGGAGAGAGAGAGAGAGAGAGAATTTGAGCAAGCTGAAGTCTTGCCGGGAACATATTTTCTCAGTTCGCCTTGTATATATATATATATAGAGAGAGAGAGAGAGAGAGAGAGAGAGAGAGAATTTGAGCAAGCTGAAGTCTTGCTTGACTTATTAAGAAAATTATTTTTCTCGGGTGTATGGCTCATCAACATAAAGTATACTTGAAAATCATAAAATTATAAGAATATAAATATCATCGCATATATGTGCACATAGTCAATACAAATATAACAATACGCGCATAGTTACAACAAGCTCTCACAAATATATATTTTTATCTCTTGCAGGAACAACAATCCTAGACGCCATTAAATCAACAGCTGACCCAGCAACCAATGTTATCTACTCTGAAAACCCAGACACTGCCTTCCTGCAAAGCAACACCTTCTCCTACGCCGTCGTCGTCGTCGGGGAAACTCCCTACGCCGAAACTGCGGGCGACAGCTTCAACCTCACTATCCCAGAACCCGGTCCGAGCACCATCCAGACTGTCTGTAAATTTGTGAAGTGTGTCGTCATCGTTATCTCCGGCAGGCCCGTCGTGATCGAGCAATATGTTCCTGTCATGGATGCCCTTGTGGCTGCCTGGTTGCCAGGCACTGAAGGACAGGGGGTGGCTGATGTCCTGTTTGGAGACTATGGATTCACAGGGAAACTTCCCAGAACCTGGTTCAAGTCTGTAGATCAGTTGCCCATGAACGTGGGTGATGAGCATTATAACCCATTGTTTCCCTTTGGTTTTGGATTGGTTACAGAGCCTGGAAGAGCTTAAGAGTGGTTATCGCGGGGTTATACGTTCCTTATCTGTATTGATTGTGTATTTGTGATGAGTGTGTTTCAGGAAATTGCTTGTAGATTTCAATGGAGTGAGGGAATGGAATGAAATCAAATTATCATATTCTAGAATAAAAAATTTTCAGAACTTCTCGTCTTATATTTCACTGTAATTAGATGCTATTAATTTTATTTTTAATTACTTTTAATCTATATTATTATTAAAAAATCACTTGAAGATAAAATCTGAGTTATTCAGTAAATCCATGTATTCCATAGGTTAAATATTCATCTATTATTTCTTAATTTGATTTTAAAATGTTCATATATTTGATCCAATAATAAATTGGATTGATTCATTATTTACATGCAATCCTTTGAAATTTATTATTTTTGTTGGCTTATTATGATTTTATCATTCTTTATACTCGTGGTTAAAGAAATTATGAGATACATTTTTATATCAAAGTTGCTCCCTAAATACTTCAATTTCAATCAACACATTAATTATATTAATGAAATTTTTAAAAATATTGAATGTTTTAATAGTAATAATATTAGCTTATATTAAAAAAATGATTGTTTTATCTTATTATCAATTGATTATATTAAATAATTCGACAATATAAAGAATACTTCTATTTTTTTTTAATTATCTTGAGAGGTAGATAAATATTATTATTGCACATTAGAATATTCACAAAATAAAAAGCATGCGTTTAGCATCTTAGTTTTATACATAGATATAAAATTCAACCTAGATACAAGAGATGTAAAAATTTTATATGAAAATTTCAAAAAAGTTAAAGTGTGACATAATTGAAAGAATTTTATTTTAATATATGTATAGTTACAAATAATACCTTTCCCCTTAACCAGGAAAAGTATTAATAGGATATAGTGGGCATATGTTGTAGATGATGGGTTCCATTAGAAAAGTTGGAAGAGCCTTGATGCATTTAGATGATAGTTGTTAAGTGATTGTCTATTCAAGCAACCATTGTCAGTGACTATAATCATGATGGTGATCGGGAGATAATAGACATAGGACTATAGCTAGAAGACTATAGCAAGACGACAAAGATTGGACAATTGTAGTCGGTCATCTGAGGTTAAGCAGCTATATTGATTGACGATGGACAAGATTAGTTTGTCGTGGAATGGTGTTTGAGAAATGGTAGTTAGTTAATTGTGATTAAGCAATTGTAGTCAAATGAAAACAATTAGAAAATTGTAGTTGAGCAATGTTGGTCAAGCGACCATTGTTGGGTGACAATAATCGAGAGATTCACTGACAATAATGGAGGTTGATGAGATGAACGATAATAATGGCTGAGCAGCACATGTTTGCCAGCAATTGTTGGGGTTAGCTATATGACTGTAATGGTCGAGTAACGACAATCCAATGATGATGTTTGGATGGTGGTTTAAAGGTGCATGTCAATCAATCATAGTTTGATGGCATTGGTTGGGTGGTGGTAGTTTGATGATGGATATTGACCTGTCTTTTGGAGTGAGCTCTCAACCCCATCCTCTTAGACTTAGGAATCTTCTAGATACTAAAATTTCCTTAGTCAAAAGACACATCTAGTGATTAGGTGAACACTTAACCTAAGCTTAGAGACTTAGAAGGGTTAATCATAGGATTAGGCCATGCCTTAGGACTTAAGGAAATCACCTATCCTATAGCCTAAACACAATCTAAAAACACTTTCTCAAACTAAACCCATATTCAAATCTCAAACCAAATCTTAAATTCAAATCCAAATTTTAAATCTATATCCCAAATTTGACTCCAAATGATTGAAACCCAAAATCAAATTCAAATCCCAAGACCCTTCCTAAGCCATATGAGTCACCTTCATAAGCTTAGCCAAATCTCCTTTTAGATCAAATCCAACTCAATTGATTCCTTTATAATCAATTATTCCTTTCATTCATATTCACAAATATAAATGAAACCCGCCTTCAAATGACCAAAAATGAATTAAACTAAATTGCTTGCCTTCTAAGCCTTTTTGACTTACATCCATGGACTTGGTCAAATTTGCTTCCAAATCATTCCAAACTCAAGTGATTTTCTCATGAATCATTTATATCTTCATTTATATTCATAAATATAAATGAAATATAAATCTAAATGGCAGAGACCAAATCCAACATTAAACCAAAATCTAATTTATACCCTTTAAGCAATTCTTTGGACTTAGTCAAATTCTATCCAAATTAAGTCAAAACTAATGAATTTTCTCTCGAATCAATCATTCATTCAGTTATCTACCCAAATATAAATGAAACCTATAACCATCAAATCAAATCAAAGCCAACCCAAGTCAAACCCAACCTAGCCCGTTTAACTTGAAATTTTCAAATGAGCCAAAAAATCCCTTAGACTCCAAATTGGTTGTCGTTGAATTTTTATTTCAATATAGGGCTCATATATAAGTTCAACTAAACTCACATCAAATCAAAATCAAACTAATTTACTTACTTAGGTCCACTTGACTCAAAGTGACCTAAATGACCCATTTGAGCCAACTTCCAATCCAACCTAAATTGGATTGAACCAAGCTCACCAAAATCTTCCACCATGATTGTTGATCATCCTAAGATAATCAATTGTAATCAATTGGGTCAAACCAAGTCAACTTTTTCATTTGACCAAGTCAACCTTTAGTCTAAATGAACCAAAACTAGCCAAAACTTATCCTACATCAAATTGATTAAAACCAATGATTTGAATCAACCCAAAATCAATAGTTAAATATGACTTGACTACCAATTGCGCCAAACCAAGCCCAATTGGTCATTCGATCCAAGTTGACCCAAATTAGCCTAAAGAATCAAATTAGGTTAAATCATGATCTAACCTAAATTGATTGCAACCAATGGCTCAAATTCATTCCAAATTGATTATTGAACTTGACCAAAGCCATAATTAAATCAAATTTGATCAATTGAGCCATTTAGCCCAAATTGGCCTAAAGGATCAATTTGGCCTAAATTCAAATTGATTCGAACCAAAGAACACATTTATCTTCAATTAATCAATTGAACATGAATCAACCCATAACCCAAGCCAATTTGGAAAATTTTGGTCAAATTGGTCAACTTGAACCATTTGATCCATTTGACCCATTTGATTCCAAATGAGCCAAAATCAATTCTAAATCAAATTAAATCAAATTGATCATACCAAAACTCTTTAAATTATCATTTGAACTTAACCTAAGCCTTGGTTTGACCCAATTAGACTAATTGGTCAACCTAACCCGATATGACCCAATGTGACCCATATGAACCAAATTGAGCCAAATCTCTTGAAACAAAGTCATGACCCATTGGGGGCTGATCAAACCCGACCGAAATCCATTTAAGATCAGCCAAAAATCAACCCAACCCAATTAAATCTCTCATGGATCCTCCCTCATATAGGATTTCACCCAACTTCATTTAATTCTCCACATCATATGCATTCAACTTCCTCCAGTCCATGGCATTCAATGGAGCTTATCATATGGCAGCAAAAGAGAACTTTGGAGCAAAAATCTAAAGTCCTCAATCAATTCATCATTCATCCCAATTACCCTAAGCAAAAAAATGACAACACTTTGGAGCCAAAAATTCAAAGAAGGAAGGATTTTCAGCCACTATTAAAGGAAGGGAAAATAAAGCTTCATTCCTCTTCCATCTACCAATATTTAGCTCCCAAGAGCTTCCCAAAATAACCAACAACTATTTTCCCATCTCTCTTAGATTAAAAACACCAAAACTGGGTGATTTCGGCTATAAAATGACAAGCATCGAAAGATACTTCATTCCGAAATGAAGGCAGAGGCTACACTCATTCTAAAGCTTCCTCTTGCACCTAGGAGCTCGCTTGGATCTTCACTGCCGCCGGAACCATCCTCGGTGAGGTAATCTTCAAAAACTCATAGCTGACCCTAGGATTTCTTGCTTTTTGTGATGATTTTCTTACGATTTTAGGAATTTTCCTTAAATAAATCTCACAGTTTTCACTTTATTTGATCCCAATACAAAGTAGAATTTTTTTTGGAGAAAATCAACATGAAAATAAGCTCAATCGGACCTCATTTCATATTTTTTTTGTATTTTTCTCGTCGGTTTCTCTGTCGGTGAGCAGCAGCCGTCCGATCCCACATTCAGTGGATCGTGCGGCTCAGATTGTGTCGAACCTGCATCCTTCGAACACCTAGAACACATAATCTGCTCTCTAATCCTGCAAATCGGATGTGGACTATCCGATCCGTGATCGGACGGTCCGGATCGAACCTCATGTCATTTTCTCGATCTTGCTCTTTGACGGCACCGCGCGAGCCAATCGTCGACCGCGTGCCATGCGATAGTAGGGCGATCACATGGTGCCACATGGCACGCGTTGCCCGTTAGCGTCGCGGTCGGCGGGTTATGTGGGAAAATCACCTATTTTCTGATTTTAAAAATTATTTAAGTATTCTGAAACTTTGACAATTCATAAAAAAATAAAATACTTAGCAAAAATTATAAATAAGGGCTCGTTGGATTCGTCTTTCCGAGAGAAATCCAAAGAATGAAAAATCTCTAAATTTTAATGAATGGTTTGAGCTTAATTTAGGTTTTAGTGAAAATAAAGTTTCATTAATTACTCTCAAAATATAAGTCGGATTGACTTGAAATTTTGAGGGATTGAAATTAAAGCTAAATTACACATATGATAAAAACTTCAAGTAAAAAATGACTTATGGAGTGGGATAAATTAAATTGTGAATTTCATATTATATATTTTAATAAAATAAATCAAATAAAAATCTAGAAATTTACAAAAATCTTCAAAATGACCTAAATCACTTCAGTTAACATTTAAGATCCTAAAAAAAAAAATAATAATAATAATAATAATAATAATAATAATAATAATAATAATAATAATAATAATAATAATAATAATAATAATAATAATAATATGATCTTCTGTAGCTTAATGAACCTACAATAAATATTCAGGGTTAAAATTTAATAAATTAAGGAATTAATTAAAATGAAATTCATAATAATATAAATAATAAATTAAAATCAGAAATGAAATAACATTTAAGCAATCATTAATCAAACCTCAAATCAGAAAAATATCATATAATCCTCAGAGAAAATTAAATTAAATATAATTAAACCTATTTAAGTTAATAAAACTCAATTAAATGATTAAATCTTAAATCAAATTTAAAAATAAACAAATCTAAGAAACTTTAACATGGGTCAAACTAGTATAACTAAACCTACACTAAGCATGGAATCTTAATCATATGAAACTCCTTAATGAATATAAATAAACTAAAACTAATTAATCATTAAGTAAACTAAAAAGTTAAATTAATTATAAATCCATTAATATTAATGAAACCAAACCAAACCAAATGAAGCTAAAGTGAACTTAATTAATTTAATATCTAAATCAATCCATTGGGAATAAGAGAGTTACTCAACCATTAAATATTTCAATCTAATAACTAAATCAAACATGTTAATGAAATTAAACAATCATAATAAATGAATTAAATCAAATAAAACTCTAATCATAATAATCAAACTTAATTGAAATAAAATAAACAATTAATTCACTTAATAACAATGATGGTAATAATAATAATCCTTTAATCAAATCAAACTTAAGTAAAACACTTAACTAAATCAAATCAATCACATGTGAGAAATTAAGTCATTAATTAAATAAATCTTTGACTAATCTAATAATTTAAAATTAATTATTTTTAATCAAATCAAATTAATGCAAACTTAATGAATTAATACATCATCTTAATGAATCAAATTAATTTAAATAATTTACATTAAAGCTAACTCTTAAATTAAGCTTAAATCAAACCCCTAATTAAATTTAATAATTAATCACACCCCTCAAGTAAACTAATTAAATTAATTAAATTAATCATATTAAACCTAAGCTTAATCAAACATAAATGTAATTAAATACCAATTAAATCTTAAATTAAACATAAAGCATTAAGTCATTAATTACATCATTAATCTAAATAAATATAAAACCAAATTAAAAATTAAATAAATCCTTATTTAATTTAATAATTAACTTAAACACACTTTGTAATTAAACTAATTATCTTTAAGCTAATCCAATTAAATAAACACCTAATTAATGAAAATTTATTGAATTAATCCATCATCTTAATGAACCAAATTAACTTTTTAAATCAAATTCAAATCAAACATTTAATTAATCTACTAATTAATTTGATCACACATCTTAAATAAGCTAATTAAGTCAATCAAATTAATCATATTAAACTTAAACTTAATCAAACATAAATGCAATTAAATAATAATCAAAACCTAAATTAAACATAAATCATTAAGTCATTAATTACATCATCAACCTAAACAAATATGAAACCAAATTAAAAAATTAAATAAATCCTTTTTTAATTTAATGATAAACCTAAACACACTTCTTAATTAAACTAATAATCACATTGAACTTAAGCTAACCCTAGATCAATAAAGCTAATCAAATCAAATTAAATCAAATAAAGAAAGACTCTCATCAATTTAATATGTAATCAAATCAAATCTCATTCAACCCACTTAAATAAGATAAACTAACTAACTATCAAATGTATAAAATCAAAATACAAACCAAACTTTGATGAACATTGCAAATTGATGAGAATAAAAATAAAATCCTAATTACAAAGAATCAAACTCAATTAAAATCAAAATAAAATCTCAATTAATCTAATCTGATCAAACTACAAATAAATGAACCATAATCAAAATCAAATAAACATAAAATTAAGTCACATAGCCATAATAAAAAAAATTAAATATTAATTTAAAAGGATATTGAATTATCAAGATTTAATTAAACCAAAACACCTAATCTAAAATTAATCAATCAAAAACACATGAATTTAAACAAACTTAAACTTCATTAGAGATCAAGGATATTGAATTATCAAGATTTAATTAAACCAAATCATCTAATCTAAAATTAATCAATCAGAAACACATGGATTTAAACAAACCTAAACATCATTAGATATTAATGATATTAAAATATCAAGATTTAATTAATCCAAAACATCTAATCCAAAATCAATTAATCAAATACTTAAACAAACTCAAATTATAAATGCTAAATCAAATCAAATGAATTGCAAAAATTCAAATAGGCTAATTAAGATACTTAAGGACCTTAGTTAGACTCTCTAGGAGTTAGGATGTAGAATAGGGTGAGTTCTATCTACAAATAGAATTTATCATACTCTTCATCCTTGAAAATCTAAACATCATTTTAACCAAATAAAAGTGAAATAAAATCACCCAAAGGTAAAATTTAAACAAATTCAAACTCAAAATTGAAACTTAAACTAAAGAAGCCTAATAAAGTCTTGCCACACAAGCCTTAATCACACACATTAGAATACTAAGTCATCACTTCTAGTGCTAAGTTAGGGTGTTGTATGCATGATGTTATGTTTTGTTTTGTGATGTAATATTTTAGACTAGATGTTAGGGTATATCTTCGTAGACTGGATGGTAGGTTGTGATTAGCCTAATTATATTTTCTGTAGGGGTTGTGCTTAAGGGGCCACTATAATAAAAATATAAATATGTCTGTTGTGCAAGTTTCTTAGCCACTAAGCATAACTCACGTTAGGACATGTGGGCTTAGTCCTCGGGGGTACCCTGTGATGCCTTTGGAGCAAATCAAATCAAAAGGAAGAGAAAGAAGAAATGAAGAAAAGAAAACCCCCATAGCATATATTATTTTTGTAATCCAAGTTGTATAAGGGTAGAGCTCGGCTACCCATCTTTTTTTCCCTTTTCGGGATGTACGGCGGAACCCGACCACACTGGCCTTTTATTCTTTTATGTAAGTCTATAAAATTATTTGATGTTGTGTTTAGATTGTGCACTAGAATTGCATGCTTTTTCTAGTTTCTTCATGTTTGATATTTGAATATATGGCCTGGATGCGGTAGGCTCTTAGGATAAAATTAATTTTTCTACCCTAATTAACATCTCATAATTAAAATTTTAAAACAATTCATAACCTCACATAAAAGACTAGGAATTAAATCAAGATAATAAATTTTTTAGTAACCCCTTAGCTGGATGATTATATGTATAACATCATACATGTCATATTCTTCCACTATTGTTAAGAGGAGGCTTTCATCTGTGCTAGAGAATAAAGGCTTAACCTGTGAGAGCCTTTGATGGAAGAACACTCCATTCTCTCTTGATTTAGCCCATAATCAAGCTCTCATGCATTTAGGCATACAAAATCTCATAACCTATGTTAGAATAAAAAGTCTAAAAGAATCAAATAAATATGATAAAATTTACATTAGATTAAGTCATGAATTCATACCACTCATGCTCTAATCTCTTAGAGAGTGAGTTTAAGGACTTAGTCTCTTTTCTAAATAAACAATAGCCTAGTCATCTTGTAAAAGTATATAACTTGCTTACATGGATTTAAAGCATAGGAGGAGTTAGTTGGCAGCCACTCTAGGAGGTTGTAAGTCCAATAGTCACACGGTCTATCCTCTCTTATGGAGGTAAACCATTATGTCCACCTTTCGCTTAGATTTAAGATGTGCTTGTGGTTTGTACCAAAGCTCCCTAGCTTAGGATCTGAGGTGGCTATTTTCTTTGGGTTATAAGCATAAATCTACACCTCTAAGGCATTTCTATAATCTTGTGTTATGGGATTATAAGTCCTAGTATTCTAATAAAATGTCAACTCAAACAGTTAACTCTCTTCAATTTCAAAAATATAAAGCTCAACCATAGGATAGATTGGATTGCTCTTCCTAGTATCATGAGCATTTCCTATTTTATCCCTTTGGATTCCAAAAATAAGTCTTCTCTTTGATCTATCCCATTTGATTTTCTAAAATAACTAATTTTTTGATAATCTTGCCTTGAAATCTTTGGATATCATGATTGTCTACTTTAATCGAGAGTGTTCTTAAGGAATCTCATTCCTTAGGGTGTAATTAACTATGAAGGCTTGCCTCCATAGGGAACTTAATGAACCCAGCTTAAAATAAACCCTACTTTTACTTTTTTATGTAAAGTAGGGGAAAGATCTCTAGTACATTCGAAGACCCATCATGCCTTGGAGTCCTTATTAGGTGATTAATTCCATTATAGGGTGGTGATTTCTATCATTCAAGATAGTACATCTTCCTTAATATCATACTCAATCACTTCAATAAGTACCCCCTAAGATCTGCATGGTGTCCCACATCCTCAAAAATAAACACCACAGATTTTTTTGGCCTTTATGCTGGGGAAGGTTCCTCTCTTCATTTTTAGTAGACAATTATTATATCCAAGCATCGATAGTGGGCTTATATTTTATATAGGTTCGTGACTATCATTCTTTCCCTTGGTACTTAGCTTATTTCATCCTTAAGCAAAGCTCGCCAACATCCTTTAGGTTTTAAGACCTCACTCCATGTAGGTCTTAAAATTCCTATTGGGTTCCCCCAATAGACAAAAATTAAAAGTAATCAAACAAAGAAGATGACCAAAATTAAGAACCTCTTCACCATCTTGATGGTGAGGCAAGGTTCATCCCCTGAACAATAAAAAAATAAAACTCTTCTACAAAATAACATGTCTTTCCAAAAATACTTTTTCAAAATCCACATAATAAGAGATCTTTACATAAAAATTTATAAAATTTTTTTAAAAAGGCACAAAACACATATAATCAAACCTCGATGAAGAAATCCTATGATTGTAACATGGAGGTTCTTTTCAAAATCAAAATCAACCATTTTTAATGTCTTTTTTAAAAGTACATTTTCTTTGGAAATAGCTATCCCCATCCCACACACTCAAATTTGTTGGAAGGAGATTGTATTTTTAAACAAAACCATGAAATAAATGAAACTCCACTTAGCATACTTCACATGTGCTAGAGTTGAAGTTTTCCTCCTTTTCAAAAAGCAATAAATCATACACACATAAGAGAGAGTCAAGACATATTTGAACCCCACTTGACATACCAAATTTGTTAAATGGGAGTTCCCCTTCCCTTGGAGAAGGTAAAGAAAATTGAAATCTATTTGACATCATTTGTATTTGTCTGATAGAACTCCTTCTTGCCAAAGTCTTGGACTTCAAGACACATTTGGAGCTCATTTGACATGTCCCAGAATGTCAAATGAGAACCCCCTTTTTTTGAAAATCATAAGAACAAATTGAACTCCATTTAACATACCTGAGTTTGTTAAATAAGTTCTTTTCTTTCAAAAATCATAAACACATTTGACTTCACTTAAAATACCAAATTTTTTAAGTGAGAGTTTCATTTTAAAATCCTAAACACATTTGAATTTCACTTAACATACCAAAGTTGTTAAGTGAGAGTTTTATTTTCAGAAATCATAAACACATTTGACTTTCACTTAACATACCAAATTTATTAAGTGAGAGTTTCATCTTCAAAATAATAAACACATTTGACTTTCACTTAACATATCAAATTTGTTAAGTGAGAGTTTCATTTTTAAAAATCATAAATACATTTGACTTTCACATAACATACCAAATTTGTTAAGTGAGAATTTCATTTTCAAAATCATAAACACATTTGACTTTCACTTAACATACCAAATTTGTTAAGTGAGAGTTTCATTTTCAAAATTATAAACACATTTGACTTTCACTTAACATATCAAATTTGTTAAGTGAGTGTCTCTTTTCAACACTCATTTGATCCCTATTTTAACATACCAAATTTATTAAATAAGGATCTAATTTTTCATGTCAAACCACACTTGAGTTTTCACTTAACATACCAAATTTATTAAGTGAGAGTCTCATTCTCCAAAAAAAAAAAACTAAACACATTTGGGGCTTTCACTTAACATAACCAAATTTATTAAGAGGAACTCCCATCTTCAAAGAAAAGTAAATTTATCTCACAATCACATTTGACTTTCACTTAACATACCAAATTTGTTAAGTGATAGTCTCATCATCAAGTACAAATCAAACACATGTGGCCTTTACTTAACATATCAAATTTGTTTAGTAAGAAGCTCCATTTTCAAATCAAAATATCACACAATCAAATCTTCACAAGCAAAAATAATTCAAATACACAATGACAACCTCATCTTAGCATACCCAAATTTGCTAAGTAAAGGTCTTTCAAACTATCAATATTTTCAAACAAGATGTACAAAACAAAAATATCTCCAAGAAAATCTCTCATCAAATTTTAGGACCCCACCCAACCTACCTAAATTGGTTGAGTATGGGTTCTAAATCGAAATCAGATGGCAAAGACTCTCCTCAATATCCAAATCTCTCCAATGAACCCCACCTAACATATTTGAATTATTGTGTGTGGATTCAAAACTCCAAACTTCTATTACTTGTGTGGAACAAATATCATGGCAAAAATCTGATATAAGTTATATTTCAATAAATACAGACATACAACTCAAATTAGTTAGTGCAGTTTTTGTAGTTTTCATGCATGGCAGCTCAAAAGTACGTGTTTACTTTTTCTTTCGAGATGGATTTGGCTTTGGATCGGGCTAGCCTCCCACAAACCGACTTTGCCCACCTCATTCATTTTGGCTGAGGTTTCGAGGGGGCTAGGATCACTTGTGAGGGGACCCTCTGTCGTCAGTAAGTGTTGGCACAGTCGGTCATCTCAGGTTGAGATGTCGTCGACTTCGAGTTTCTCTCCGAAGAGGAAAGGCGTGGCGTTCCCACAGTTGTAGTTTGATTCAGTGGCTCGGTGGTTCTCTACCCCAAGACTAGCACCCACTCATTGACTCCTTCCAAGGGGAAGGCTACCCTATCTTCAGGGATAGTCTCCCCCACCTATGAGGTTGGGTCTAGTTCTCATCTACCCCTCCTAGCAGGACTTAGTGCCACAACCAGTGCCATAAGATCAAGTGACATCATGATCGCATAGCCAAAGAGCTAGAGGTAGTTTCCCAGTATGCAGTAGAGGAGTTACCTAGGATAGTATCTCCTCTTATCACAGAGAACAAGTTTCACCCCCTCTCTGGTTCCAATGGTGCGGAAGATATTAGGAGGATCTTAGTTTCACCTTTGCCCATAGTTCATTTTGAGGCTCCTATTAGTGATAAGAGAAGGTCATATGCCAGCCTTAGATCAGTTCTGTGCTGAGTTGGCAAAGCTTACGGACGATCAAAATATGGGGCTCAATTTGATTTACATTCTGTCATCCCTCGCAGTGTGGGCAAACACATCAGATAGGAGATGGCCAAGGAGGCCCGGGTATTAGTACAGATTACTAGCACAGATAAACATAGGTATGCCAGATAGTCGGTGGCCTTAGCCCTCGTGGACTTTCCTGATCGGCGCACTACTCGCACCAATCATATTGATAGCATTCTATTGACGGGTACTACCCACCATAGGAGAGGAGTTCCTGCTTAGAGAGAGCTGGTGTTGCCTCCACCACACTGATCCACTCCTTTCCCACCATCACTTGTTCAGGTCCCGCCATCCACTATACCTACAAAGGCACAAAAGACAACATCTGTGGAGAAAAAAGTCCCATTGGTGATCCAGTTACGGTTAAAGGATCCCACTTCATCTACTCCACCGACTGAGGTGAGGGAGAGTTCCCCTACTTGACCTCCTACTTCAGTCTTGGTGAAGAAGGTGTGGCGACCCCACAGCATCGTGGTCGCACCACCACCATCAGAGGCAGTGACACCAGTAGTTGTAGAAGGGGAAGGGAATAGTTCTACAGTCCCCATGGTAGTGGATCTCCCTAGGGATAATACTCCACCTATGAGCAGTCACTAGCATATCTCTTCCAGCAGTCATGACCCTCCTAGAGCCAGCACTCCAGTGATAGGTAGTGCTAGGTGCATCTCCGTCAATGAGCACCACCCCTCCACCGGTCAGCAGCGCATATTTGTACCGGCATAATTAGATCATTCCCTAGGTGAGATTTTGGGACAGTAGTTTACTGAGAAGAGAGATTTTCTAGAGAGTGACCGATTAGATTGTGAGGAGGGAAAGGTCAGCTTTGATCCAGATGAGGATGATCTCCTTGAGGATTCAGTCGAGGACCACATGGTCGATACTAGGAGCTCCCTTCATAGAGATTAGCATAGTCAGGAAGATATTATGGTTGAGGAAGATGACACTGTCCATTCAACCCAACACCTCCATCAGCAGCTTAAATAGAAGTATGATCAAATCAATTGGATGGAGAAGAGGATGAAAGACTTGTTAGCAGCCCTCCATGCACTTCAAAATCAGGCCTCAGTACGACAGCATATATCGATAGAGATAGATCATTTTAAGTTAGCGCATATCCTAGATTATCCCAAGAGCACTTCTCTAGTAGATCAAGATAGTGGTAGCTTGCATAAGAAGGTCATGGACAGCACCTCCATGCAAGATAAGGATATCAAGCAGTTAGTGGAGAAATAGGTGAATGATGCATTAGCACAAGCCCGAGGTGGCTCATCTGTTCCAAAGGATAGACTATATCTAAAGAAATTTGATTGTGTCTAATACCCTAAGGGTTTTGTACTTACTTCCTTCAAAATCTTTGATGGCGGTAACCGAACATAACATATTTAGGATGTAATGCTGGTGGCGTGATGCACTCTTATTCCATCTCTTCATCAGTAGTTTGATAGGCATCACATTTAATTAGAACATTGAACTACCTAATGGTTTAGTGAAGACATTTGCTGAGTTGGAGCAACTCTTTATTAAGAGATTTGGTGGAGCTCAGCAAAGGGTAACTGTGGGCGATTTCATTTTAGCTCAATAATACCTCGGTGAGTCCCTTATTGATTACATTCTTAGATGGCACAATTTAAGTATGAAATGTGAACCACAGCTATCTGAACAACATACCATCAAAATTCTACTCAAGAATATTCATGGCCCAGTCGCCTTCATGCTTAAAGGGTTCACCATTAAGACATTTGAGAAATTAATCAACAAGGTGGCTAGTCTACAAGGAGAGGTCAAATAGTTACCTTTCCAAGATCAGTTAGCCAAGTCCAAACCATAGAAGGCTTTTGAGAAAAAGCCAAGGGCAGTCACAATAGTTGACAAGGGGAACCAGCCAGCTAGGGTTCAGCCAGACAGACCTCGAGCATAACAGCCTCCTCTACCACCTCCTTTGCCACCACCTCGACTTTCATATCGACCACCTCAGTTGGTTTGGTCAAAGTTTAATTTGAGTTTGATTGAACTTGCATATGGACTTAAGATTGAAATATAAATCAATTTGCAAGTGGTTTGAAGTCAAATAAGTTTGGATCCATTTGACAATTTCATATTCAAAGGAAGAATATGAAAGGATTTAGGGTTTTGATCCATTTGATAATTTCATATTAAAAAAAAAAACCATGCATCTTAATCTTCTAAATTTCCTTAAATGGATTACTTAGCATGCATCATATAGCATGTTAAATATTCTCATTTGTATGTATAGATATGCTTAGGATTCATTCATATGCATGTTATATATGTTGGGAAAGAAATGAAGTGATATGTTATATGTGGATTTAATTCATTTTATTTAATCTTAAAATACCTTGCTTTTTGAATATGTTTATTTAGAGTTCATCTAAACTTTGGATTAATTAAAAGATTTAATCAAAACATGAAATAAAATCAACCAGAAATAATTAAACAACTTAAATGAAACTCTCCTCTAAGTTGAACATATTTTCACACTTAGGAAATTTGAACCTAAAGCCATAGCTAAGCATACCACACAAACTTTCAAAGCACACACATTAGCTAAGTCACCACTTCTAGTTTTAGGTTAGGGCGAAGCATGGTTTGATATTTTATTTTATTTTTTTGATATATATTTTAGACTGAATGTTAGGGTGTATGATCGTAGAATGAATGGTAGGATGCTCTTAGTCTAATTATTCTTTTCTACAAGGGATTGTGCTTAAGGGGCGCTATCATAAATAAAAATGTAAATGTTTTTGCTTGTAGGTGCTTTATACCCCTAAGCATAATCCAATAGACCAGGTGGACATAGTCACCCATGTGTGGGGTGATAAGTCCAATATACATGCTTGAGATTTGTGTGGTTTGTTTTAGCTAACCTTTATTTTGCAGGTGTTAGTTAGATTTCCATTCTTTTCCTTTTCATATAAATTTGTGCAATTAGTATTTTGGAATGATTGTTATGGAGATTAGGATAAGCATTGGTCATAAGTTCCTATCTTAAGCACCATGTGAAGCCTTGGAGCATTTATCTTTCAACCATTCAAAAGAAGGAACCAAAGAGAAAAAGAAGAAGATAGAAGAAAAGAAGAAAGAAGAATGAAGCTTGAAGACCCCCATAACAATGAATTCTTTGCTTAATTGTAATTTAATTCATTTGTAATCTGGGTTGTATAAGGGTAGAGTTTAGCTACCCAATTTGTTATTTTTGGGTTTTTGTGGTGGTACCCGACTGCAACGGCCTTTTATTCATTTTGTGATTAGCTTTATAAATTGATTGATGTTTTGTTTAGCTTTTGCATTAAGTGACATATTTTTTCTAGTTTCTTCTTTGCTTTATGTATGACCTCGATGTGGATTAGGCTCTTTAGAGAAAAATTAATCTTTTACCAAACTTAACAACTCAAATTAAAAATTAAGAACTCCTAACCTCACTTAAAGCTTATGTTTAAAATAAAGATAAAAGAATTAGCAATCCCTTAACTGGATGAGAATTTCTTTTATAATATCATGCATGATAACATCTTATTTCACTCTTGATTTGAAGGCTTCCACCTTTGCCAGAGAAACTTGGCTTGATCTTTGAGAGCCATGGTGGAAACTCACCTCCTCCCTTCTCACCAATTTTGGCCAATAACTCTATTTCTCATGTATTAGGCATATGATTCCTATTAGCCTGAGTCAAAATAATTGTCCAAAAATAAAAATAAAATGAAATTTGAATTGCATTAGATTTAGGTCATTTGAAGCATGTCCCTCTGCATGATCTAGTCTCTTTAGGGAGTGTGTTTAAGGACTTAGTCTCTTACTAAATGAATAATAGCCTAGCTATCTTGCATAAGCATAATGACTTGACTACATTAAAATCGTAGGAGGAGTTAGTTGGCGGCCACCCCCAGGCGATTGTAAGTCCAAGCAGTCGGGTGGTTTATCCTCTCTTATGGAGGAAAACTAAATAGCCATTTTCACCTTAGATTTAGTTTATGCTTTCGACCCTTGACAAAGCTCCCTAGATTTAGGTTCTGAGATTTCTTCTCCCCTTTATGGGCCATAAGCATAATTCCTCACCTCTTAGGCATTTCCTTGATGACGTACTCAAGATAGTAAACTATTCCTTGATGACGTACTCGATCACCTGAATAAGTACATCTACGAATCTACGTGACATCTTAAAAAGATGAATTTTTATAATCTCCACTTTCTTTTCTCACCTTAGATTTGAAAGGCGACTCTATAGAAATTTTCAATCAACAAATTTTTCTAGCAACTCCACCGAGGATGGTTCCTCTATCCATCTTTGGTAAATGATCATTGTTTTTTAGTATCGATTGTGGGTTTGTACTTTGGTATGAGTCCAAGACTATCCTTCTTTCCATTGGCACTTAACTCATTTCATTCTTAAGTTGAGTTAGCAAACATCTTTAGGATTTAGGACCATATTCCTTGTTGGTCTTAAAACCCCCTTTAGGTTCTCCAATGGGTCAAAAGAAAAGATCTAAATAAAAAGAAACATATTAAAGACTTCATCCTTATCATTTTCATGATAAGGAAAGGTTCATTCCTAAAATAATAAAAATGAAATAAATTCTACATAAGAACTTTGCTTTTCAAAAATGCACTTAATAAAATATTTTCCACAAAGTTTTATCACCCACATTTTACAATTCTCATGATTGTTACATGTATGAACTTTCAAATATAAAAAATAATAAAATTTTCCAAAAAAACACAATTGAACATCTTCTTTCAATTCACTTTGATGAAGATTTCATTTTCAAAATAAAATGAACCAATCATCTTTCCAAAAATCGAAATCATAATCATAAAGTTTTCAAAAAGCACACATGAATCTTTCTTTTCAATACACTCACACTTATTGAATGGAAGTTTCATTTGTAAACAAAATTAAACTTTTCAAAAATACACATGAATACATTCATTTAATTTACTCAAATTGATTAAATGAAGATTTCATTCCCAACTAAAAAATAAATATCATTTAGGAAATCCCACTTAAACATATCTCACATATGTTTCAAGTTGGAATTCCTCTCTTTCAAAAAAACAACAATCACACACAAAATAAAAATTATACATTTCAAAAGTAAGATTGATATCCATTCTACATACCCAAATTTTTTGAATGGAAATCCACTCTTTCAAAAATTAAAACTTAAACAATCATACTTTCAGAATTCTAAATATTTTGGAATGTCACTTAACATACCCAAATTTGTTAAGTGGAGTTTCCAAATCCAAAATTCAAAATTTTTTTAAAACACATTTTTGGAACTTCATTTAGCATACTTAAAGTTGCTAAGTGAAGTTTACAAATTTAAAATAAAAAAAAATCAAAATAACACTTTCAAAATTCAAACACATTTTTGGAACTTCATTTAATATACGCAAATTTGTCAAGTGAGGTCTCCAAATCCAAAATCCAAAAATTTTCAAACATATATTTGGAGCCTCATTTAGCATACTCAAATTTGCTAAGTGAAGTTCCCAAATCCAAAATAAAAAATCAACAATCATATTTTAAAATTTTCAAAGTACATTTTGGAAATTCATTTAACATACCCACAATTTTCAAGTGAAGTCTCCAAATCCAAAATCAAAACTTTTCAAAAATCTTTTTGGAGCTTCATTTAACATACCCAAATTTGTTAAGTGAAGTTACCAAATCCAAAATCCAAATTTTCAAAAGCACACTTGGAACTTCATTTAACATACTCAAATTTGTTAAGTGAATTCTCCAAATTCTAAATCCAAAAGTTTTCTAAACACATTTAGAACTTCTTTTAACATACCCAAATTTGTTAAGTGAAGTCTCCAAATTCCAAAATCAAAAAAATTCAAACACATTTTTGGAACTTCATTTAGCATACTCAAATTTGTTATGTGAAGTCTCCAAACCCAAAAATCAAACATTTTAAAATACATTTGGAACCTCATTTAGCATACCCAAATTTGCTAAGTAATGTTTTCAAAGTCAGAATAAAAATTTTCAAGCACCTTTTGGAACTTCTTCCCTTAGCATACCAAATTTGCTAAGGAGAAGTTTCCATTTTCAAAACCAAATTGAATCAAAATTTTGAACACATATTTTGAAATTTCATTTAGCATACTCAAATTTGCTAAGTGAAATTTTTATTTCACAAAACTAAGTGGGACTTCATCTTTAACATACCAAATTTTGTTAAAGTAAAGTCTCCACTTTTAATCAAACCAAAACAAAATGAAACAAAATAGGATTCCCTTAGCATATCTAAATTTGCTGAAGATCCTACCTTTTTCTAAAAAAGAATGAAAACATCCAAAAATAAATGAAACACTTAGGATTTTCTTAGCATACCTAAATTTATTGAGAATCCTATTTTCAAAAATCAAGCAAAACACACTTGGGTTCTCCACATAGCATACCTAAATTTTCTAAGTGGGAACTCCAAAATTTCCCAAATCAAATCAAAAAAATTCACACAAAAAAATAATCACTTTCTCAAGCACTTCACTTAGCATATCCAAATTTTCTAAGTACGTGAAATTCCAAAAATAATCAAACAAAAACAAAATCTATTGACCCTTATTTTAGCATACCCAAATTTGTTAAAGGAAATGGGCCTCAAATAAAAAAAATTCAAATTCAAATAAACATGAACCTTTGGAAGCATCCTTTTCAAAATGTTTGAATCCATATTTCAACATACTTAAATTTGTTGAAGTTGGATTCATATTCAAAATTCCTTATTCAATCAATCTTCTCAAATTTATTTGAACCCCACTTAACACTTCCAAGTTGTTGGATGTGAGTTTAAATTCTCAAATTCAAAATTCAAAACTCTATAAAGACAGAAATATGATACAAACTCATTTCTCATTGAAGATTCTTACAGTCAGTACAGTGGCAGTTCAGTTTCAGTCTTTTATAGTTGTTGAAATGGCTGCTTCTCAGAAATTCATTTTTACCTTCCCCCATGGTATGGATCTGGCTTTGGATCAAGCCAACTTCCCCCATCTAGACCATACACATCTGATTCACTTTGGTCAGGGATTCGAGGGAGTCAGGATTACTTGTGAGGGCACTCCCCTCACCACAGTTAGTAGGACCACAACGATCGGGCAGAAGCCGATCACCAGGATTGACTTACCCTCTGATTCTGATATCTCCTTGTTGAAGAGAAAAGCAGTGGCAGTCCCACTAGCTTCAATTTTAGCAGTGATAGTAGTACCATCCTCGATTGTAGTGCGCCTCAGGGTTTCTCATGCTGCCCTAGTGAGGGCTAGCACCATATCATCTATACCCTCAAAGGGTAAGGCTCCCCTGGCCTCAGGGCTTGCCTCCCCTACATTTGAGTATGGGTCAAGCTCACACTCCTCCCATCCTACCCATACACAACATAGGAATAAGAATCGCATGATCAAGCGGTACCACTCCAGGATTGCTAGGGAGTTAGAGGCAACAGCCCATTCAGTTATGGATGAGTTCCCCATTGTTACCTCACCACTGCTTTAAGAAAACCAATTTCATCCTCTCTCTAGGTAAGATAAAGAGGATGTCAGGAGGATCTATTCATCACCTCCTCCAGTGGTGCATTATCAGCCAATAGTTTCTAGGAGTAGGAGGTCATACGCTGGCCTCTGATCTATCTTATACTCAGTGGTGAGCATGGTCTTTCAGTCGAAACACAGTTTGATCTTTGATCTATCATCCCCCATAGCATAGGGAAGCACATTCGCCATGACAGGGCCTGAGAGGCCCATATAGTATATATTACTAGCAGGGAGAGGTGGAGGTTCAGCCGTCAGTCTGCAGCTTTCGCTCTGATTGATTTTCCAGCTCAACACGCTACCCGCACCGACCATACTGATAGTATTCTTCTTATCAGGACTAGCCACCACAGGGGGGCAGTTCTTATGCATAGAGAGTCGGTGGTGTCTCCACCTCACCGTTCTACCCCTCGTTCGCCATCACTGGTTCAAGTTACAGCATCCCCTATTCCAGCAAAGGCCATGAGAGACATATCCAAGGAAAAGCGCACCCCGTTGGTGATCCAACTACGACCAAGGGATCCTACCCCTTCTACACCACCCATTATGGCTAGGTTGAGCTCTCCAGCTTGACCTTTTGCCCTAGTAGTGGTGCGGAAGGAGTGGCCACCCCGAAGCATCATGGTCATCCCTTCACCAACTTTGCATGTACAATAAGATGTGGAGATGGTGACAGTCATGTTAGATATTACGGATGGCAATCCAACTGCACTAGTGATAGTGGAACATCCTAGGATTGTTACCCCTCTCATAGCCAGTAGCAGTCAGGAGTGTCATTCATCCAATGAGTACAGTCCACATACGATTGACTATCCAGTGACAGGCGAGGTCCGATGCTTCTTAGTGCACGATGATCACACTAGTCAGCCTAGATTATTTGTACCCACTCAAATGGATCATTATTTAAATGAGATAGTGGCTCATTATTTCATGGAGAAGAAGGACATTTTGGGGTATGATTGGTCAGACAAAGAGAAAGTCAGCTTTGATCCCAATGAAAATGATTTTTTGGGAGTCTCAGCTGGAGTCTACATGGTTGACACTAGAGGATCTCTTCTTAGGGAATAATAAGCCATGGAAGGTAAGGAGGTTGATCAGGAAGACACTGTAGCATCAACCTAATACCTCTAACATTAATTGAGGTAGAAGGATGAGTAGATTGATAGGATGGAACGTCAGTTAGAGGACTTGTTAGTAGTAGTTTCACTGCTTCAAAAACAAGCCCCTTTAGTTCATCCTACTACAGTCAACATCAGTTAGCCTAAGTTAGTGCATGTCTTGGACCCAGTCAAGAATCTACCTCCCGTTGAGCAAGGTAGCACTATCATGTATAGGAAGATAGTGGAAAGTACCTCCATACAAGAAAAAGATATAAAATCCATGGTTGAGCAGCAAGTGAAGGAAGCTTTGGCTCAAGCCTGTGGAGGATCATCAGTTCCAAAGGGTAGACCCTACCCAGAGGAATTCAATGCTATCCAATATCCCAAGGGTTTCGTACCTCCTTCCTTCAAAAGCTTTGATGATAGTGGAAACCCAAGGCAACACATAGCAAATTTTAAGGCCAGTTATTGCAACGTAGGTGGAAACTATGCTTTATTTTTTTGCCTTTTCATTGGTAGCCTAGCGGGTATTGTTTTTGATTGGTATGCTGAACTACCCAACGGTTCAGTAAAGACATTTACTGAGTTAGAGCAACTCTTCATCAAGAGGTTTGCTAGAGCTCAATGAAATTCTTGTAGTGATCTCGTTGGCAACAAAAATACCCGGTGAGTCCCTTATTGATTATATTCTTCAATGTCATAACCTGAGTATGAAGTGTGAACCACAGCTGTCTGAACAGCATGCCATCAAGATTCTCCTGAAGAATATCCATGGGCCAGTTGCCTTCATGCATAAGTGCTTCAGTATCAAGACATTTGAGAAACTAATCAACAAGGCAGCTAGTCTACAAGGAGAGGCCAAATAGTTGCCTTTTCAAGATCAATTTTCTAAGTAGAAGTCGTAGAAGGTCTATGAGAAGAAGCCAAGAATAGTAGCAGCGGTTGACAAGGGGAAGCAACATGCTAGAAATCAGTCCAAGAGACCACGACCTCATCAACCTCCAACTCCTTTGCCACCACCAAGGTAGCCTTACCGGCCTCCACTGCAGCCTCCACGGCCAGCACAGCCATCGCCTCAGCCATACCACCAACAGCAGTGGCATGCATACCCACTGCCCGGTAGCTATGATCCACCTACTCTTTTAGATAAGTTAAATAAATCTTATTCTTTTAAGAGGGAGGTAATCAAAAAATCTTTAAAGAAACTTGATTTTCCCTAGGAGATTTGAGGAAGTAGGCAAAGTCATGATCACCCCTACCGTATGCTAGGCCACATTTTGGAGGATTGCTTCACATTTCAAGTATTGGCTTGAACATAGTTTCAAGGCTGGTGTAGTTATCCCAAAGGAATACTTTGTCTTCCGGGTTCCATTAGGGTAATCCTTAGGGATACATGTGATACTACCAAAACTAAAGAAGATTGAGATATTTCTCTATCCAAAACCTGTAAGAAAATCATTCAGAAGATCAAAAAGCTTTCCTTGCCGGTGCCTGAGTCAGCTCAAACCTCCAACATAAAAGAAGGTTTGCAAGTATCCAGTGCCAACTCTAGGAAAGGTGGAGCGCAACAGCAGCAGCAACAGTAGTAGCAAAATGTGTTGGCCTGGGATATCCCTTTAGCACAACCATTGACCATGTCCAACCTCCAGCCTATAGTTGCAGCTTCCAAACTGGTGACTTCTTCTATTTCATCTAGCTCTTCTATTTCTTATACTAGTAGAACTCTTGTATCAGTGAATAAGGGCATATAATCCCTTACTCCACTCACTTTGCTTGATTTCTACTTTGTACCTCCAAATAATTCTAGGAAATTGAAGAATAAAGCTAGTTTGAATTACATCTGTGTCACTTATGATGGGTTGTCTTCTTCTATTCATAATGATAACTCTTCAAGTCTAAATAATTATAACAATTATGATATTCCCCTTTCTAATTCAGAGTTAGACTTTCCAATCTGAACACTACGGGTTCACCTCTTGAGATAGACTTAGAATCATCTGATTCTGAGAGTCTCATAGGAGAAGCTGTAGGTGAGCCTGATGTACAAGTAGAACCTTCCACCTCCTTACCTCAAGAGATCACTGAAATAAACCTCTGTAGTGGAAAGGTTCTACCTCCTAGGGTAGCACCTCAAGATAGAGGGAAATAAGTCATTGGTACTAAAGATTGAGAAGCCATTTCACAGGATGCTCCACCCTTGGATATGCTTGTGGAAGACCAGTCGAAGGGGACTATAATGTCCTTTTCATCTAAGAAAGTTTTCATCTAAGCTAAGCATATAAAATGCCCTTATCTTATCCAAAGAGATGAGGGAATCACTAATCAAGGCTCTCCTTGATCCTCAAATATGCTTAGCTCAGCTGACCGCTATAGGTGAGGAAGCACATTATACAAAAGAATCCCAAGGGATCCACTTCACAGATGAAGACCTTCTTCTGGGGGACGTGGAGCACAACCGTACCCTCTATATCACAGTCGACATGGAGAGGTTCAGACTTGCGAGGGTTCTCATAGATTCAGGTGCATTAGTGAATATTATGAGTATAAAGACCCTTGCATATTTGAGGATCGGTATCTCTACACTCTGTAAATTAGATAATGTTGAGAGGATTCAATGATCAAGGTGAGCGGGCTTTAGGTTATATAGTGCTACCTTTGGAGATAGGTGACTGGAAGACTAATGCCAAGTTCTACATCATTGATTTGAATACTTCATTCACTTCTTTGCTTGGTAGGCCTTGGATACATGGTTTCAAGATCATTCCATCCTCCTTCATGGTGCGTCAAGTTCAAAAAGATGGAATTAGTCCCCTTGAGATGAAAAGCATTTTAATTAGAAGGTTGAAGATTATGAGGATGTGACCTACTATCTTCCTCAAAACACCATTTTCTCATAACTTGGAAAAAATTCAAATGCAGACCCAAAAGAAAAAGACAATGAAGCAAAAGAAAAATAAAAGTCCAAGTGAACAAGAAAGGAGAATTGAAGAAGAAATAGATCTGCATATCACATTCCACCCACAGTTCATTCTATCATATAGACATGTGGGTAGGATGGCTCAACCTCTACTAGGCAGAGGCAGAGGCAAAGGCAGAAATAGAGGCAGAGGAAGAAATAGAGACAGTTCCAGAGGTAGGAGACCTCCTAGTTGGCCTTCAACCAATAGAGGTTATGTTCTAGTTCATAGGAGTACCCTTACTATTCACATAAACTTATAATCCAGCTCAAAGGATGAGTCTAATGCTATTAGTATACCAGCCAACCCCACTCAATGGGTTCCATTTGAGGTGACTTTTGATCCATGCAGAGATGAAGACCTGGCCTCCAAGCAAAGCAAAGTATTTGAATCTTGTTTATGTGAAACTATTAGGTAGTAGTTGGGAACCTTAGCTCTTACCTCACTCTTACACCTTAGAAAGTTGAAGGTTTGATAGTTAAAGAAGTCTCTAAGTCTTCCAGTGACATGAAGCAAAAGAAGTTTTTTTTTGGGATCATCATCCTCAAGTGTTGAAGTTGATGTAGAGCTTGAGGAGGATACTTTGAAAGAATTAGAGGAATTAACAGTTGATTTTTACTTGCCTTGTGTTCAAATCTTATACAGAAAGGTTTAGTTCCTCTGATATGGTCCGAGCATAGGTCAAAGTACTTTGAGAAGCTATGGAGCAACATAGGTAGGGAAGCACAATTAAGAGAAGGACTAGGATTTGGTATAGTGGGTCTAGTTGATGATGAAGATTACTGCTTAGTTGTTACCAATTATTTGGAGTCTAATAGTTTTTTCTCTCACATCCCCAACTCTTATGAGAATGTGTGTTTAGAAACCTCAGATGATCCAGATGATCTCCAAGTCAAGGAGGCACCGCAAAAATTTGAAGAAGAAATTCATTCAACAATCGACAATTTTAATGAAATCAACATCAAGACAAAAGAAAATCCATGCCTGATATACATTAGTTCATTATTGAATAAAGAAGAAACCAATGACTTAGTTAGGCTATTGACTAAGTTTAAATATTGATTCACATGGAGTTATGGAGAGATGCCCAGATTATCTCTTGACGTAGCAGTCCATAAGCTAGCAATAGACCCTAACATTATCCCTATTAAGCAAGCTCCTAGATGCATGCAATTAGAAATTGAACAACAAGTTATTTCTGAAGTCAAGAAACTAATCGATGTTAGTTTTATCAGGGAAGAAAAATATCCTACTTGGTTAGCTAGTGTCATCCTAGTTAAGAAAAAGAATGACTAAATTCACATTTGCATCAATTTTAGGGACTTAAATAAGGCATGTCCTAAGGATGAGTTTCCTCTTCCTATATCAGAATTAATGGTGGACATTGCCTCATCTCATGCAGTCTCTCTTTCATGGATGGGTCATCTGGCTATAACCAAATCAAGATGTCTCATGAAGATGAAAGAAAAACTACTTTTTGAACCCCGATCGGTATTTTCTGTTATAAGATCATGCATTTTGGCCTTAAAAATGCTGGTGCTACATACCAACAGACCACGACTCAGATCTTCAATGAACTCATCCATCATCAGGTTGAGTGCTATGTTGATGATCTAGTAGCCAAGAGTTTAGAAAAGGAAGACCACCTCTTTGAATTGAGAGTAGTTTTTGAACGGTTAAGATAATATAACCTCAAAATGAATCCTCTGAAGTGTCCATTCCTTGGGTTAGTTGTTCGAAACTGGGGAATAGAAATAGATCTTGAAAAGATCAAAGCTATCTTATAAAAGCCACCTTCTAAGAGTTTAACTCAACTCAGATCCTTTCAAGGATTCCTGGCGTATCTAAGATGCTTTATCTCCAACCTATCGAGGAGATGCAAGCCATAATTTCAGCACTTATCTAAAAAGATGCTAAGTTCAAGTGGGATGATAAGTCGCAGCATGCCTTTGAAGATATCAAGCAGTATTTATGGAAGTTGCCAGTTCTAGCAGCCCTTATCCTGGGCAGGCCACTGATCCTCAACATTGTTACATTGGATGACTCTCTTGGCACTCTGTTGGCCCAAGCCAATGACGAAGGGAAGAAGAATGCTCTCTACTTCCTCAGCCATCATCTGATTCCTTCTAAAGTGAACTATTCACCTATTTAGAAACATTGTCTAGCTTTGATCTTTACTTCCCAAAAGCTATGGCATTACATGTTTTCTCATAAGATGAACTTGATCTTTAGAACCAATCCACTACAGTACCTCATGGCACAACCAATGCTATCCGGATGTTTGGCTTGTTGGTCCATGATACTGTTGCAGTTTGATAGCACTTTCGTACCCTTTTATGTTGTAAAAGGACAGGCACTAGAGGATTTCTTAGCAGCACACCCACTTCCTGCTGATTTTCCACTTAGTGATGATCTCCCTGATGAACAAATCATGAACTTAGAGGAGGCCGACAACCACTGATGGGATATGTATTTTGATGGTGAAACTTCTTTTCTTAAAGGTGAAGCACCACAATCTATTCTCCCAAAAAAGGCAGGGGTAGGAATAGTTCTCCTAACTCCAAACCGTGATGTAATGAGATTCTCATACTATCTTTCTAACCCCTACACCAATAATGAAGTTGAGTATATGGATTTGATTAACGATCTAGAATTAGCCATCACTATCAATGTTAAGTGTATCAACATCTTTGGAGAATCTCAGTTGGTCATTAATCAGATTATCGGGTCCTACCAGGTCCTCAAACCCAAGCTTCATCATTACTACAAGTATACCACGAAGCTGTTCGCCCAAATTCTAGAAGTCACCATCTACAAGGTTCCCTGAGTAGAGAATGCAGTAACAGATGCTTTAGCCAAACTTGTCAAAGAGTTAGCATGTCTGGAATATGAGTTCATTTCAATAAGGGTCCAAAATAGATAAGTAATATCCCTTATTGATTCTAAACTCATCGAGAGACTTTCTCTTGAAGGGGAGGTTATCGTTGTTAAAATGGACAAGGAGCTAGATTAGAGGCAACCGTTCAAAGATTACTTGAACACCGGTAAACTACCTCAAGAAAAGTCACAAGCCCTCAGGTGAAATAGAGAGCTCTCTCCTACGCTCTTGTTGATGGCACCTTGTACCACTGATCCTTTGACCAAATGTGGTTACATTATTTAGACAAATATGAAGCCCATGACATTGTAACCAAGGTACATTCAAGTATATGTGGAGCACATCAATCTGGTCCAAAGATGAAGATGAAGATCAAGAGACTTGGATACTACATGCCTTCGATGATTACAGATTGTACGGATTTAGCTAGGAGATGCCATCAGTGTCAGGTACACGGTGTGGTCCTCCACTAACCACCCAACATTCTGCACCCTACATTGGTTTCATGTCCATTTGAGTGTTGGGGTGTTGACATTGTAGGTTCAATCGATCCTCCTTATTCTAAGGGGCATCGATTCATCTTAGCTTCCATCGACTACTTTTCCAGGTGGGCGGAGGCCATCCCACTCAGAGAGGGCATGACCAAATTACCCATGGATTAGGCCAAAATTTGTTCTATGGCCTAGGGGTAGAATGGTGATTTTATTGATTTTTTAATTTGGATATGTTGGGTATGTGGAGAAACTAGGTTTGGCCAAGTTTCATGAGATTTAAAATTCATTTGATTAGGTTTGGCTCATGTTGACCCATTTAGGTCAAAATGGGTCAACTTGGGTCAAGTTGACCAATTGGTCAAATTTGGTCAAACCAAGGGTTGGGTCAAGTTTATATAACCATTTGAATTATTTTTGGGCTTTGGTTTGGTTTAATTTGGATTAGTTTTGAATTTGGCTCATATGACTTGACTTAGGTCAAATGGGTCAAGTTGACCTATTTTACCCATTTGACCTATTTGAGCTAGGTCATGGGTAGGTTTAGGTTAGGTTAGTCATATGGAGTGGATTGGTATCTTTGTTTCTAATCAATTTTTGTTATGTTCACATTTGGCTCAACATGACCCCTTTAGGTCAAGTTGGGTCTAAGGTCAATTGGCTAGGTTAGGTCTAGTTGGCCAATTGAGGCTTTGGTCAAGTTCAACAAATGATTTGAAATGAACTTGACCCATTGGTTTCAATCAATTTGGCTTAGATCAAGTTTTGGCACATTTTTGACCTTTTAGGTCAAGTTGGGTCAACTTAGATCAAGTGGCCAATTGGGCTAGGTTAGGCTCAAATGTTATCTTGGTCAAGTTCAAACATAGGTCATGAATGAACTTAGATCAATGGTTTCAATAAATTTGATCTATGGTGGATTTTGGCTATGTTAGGTTTCATTTTGGGCTAAGTGTTGACTTGGTCAACCCTTAGGTTTCACTTGGTTTGACCCAATTTGGTTGATTGGTCATCCCATGATGATTGTTGATCATGATGCGAGGCATAGATGAGTTTGGTTCAATCCAATTTGGTTAGGATTAGAATTTGGCTCATAAGGGTACTTTAGGTCACTTTGGGTCAAGTGAGCCTAAGTGGGTCAAATGGCTTGGTCAAAGCTTGATTTGAGTTTGATTGAACTTGTATATAGACTTATGATTGAAATATAAATTTATTTGCAAGTGGTTTGAAGTCAAATATGTTTTGATCTATTTGACAATTTCATATTCAAAGGAAGAATATTAAAGAATTTTGACTTGACTTTTGAATTAATTTTTGATTTGGTGATTGAAGTTTGCATTTATATATGAATTCATGATTATATGGTTGATTAAATCATGAAGAGAAATCAAGAGTTTGGCTTGATTTGTAGTTGATTTGGCTAATTTCAATATTTTGACTTGAAAGGCTTAGTTTGGGTTTTTAGTAGGTTTGAGTTTGATTTTTGGAGTGGGTTTTGATTGTTTTAATTTATATTTCATTTATATATGTGAATATAAATGAGAATATAAATGGATCATGAGAAAATTTCAAGGATTTGATATGATTTGATCATGATTTGGGCTAAGTCCATTAAGAGGGATTTAAAGGACTTAGAAAAATTTTGGAGTTTAAAGCTTGAATTTTTGAATTTGGTTTGATTGATTTATATTTATATTTCATTTATATATGTGAATATAAATGAGAATATAATTGGGTTTTGAGAAAATCCCATAAATTTGAATTGATTCGATCATGATTTAGATTAAGTCCTTTAATGGAAAATTAAGGACTTAAGAAAGATTTTAGATTTGGAATTTAATTTGAGGGTTTGATTTGATTGATTTATATTTATATTTAATTTATATATGTAAATATAAATGAGAATATAAATGGGTTTTGAGAAAATCCCATGAATTTGAATTGATTTGATCATGATTTAGATTAAGTCCTTTTATGGAAAATTTAAAGGACTTAGGAAAATTTTATGAATTGATTTGGAATTTTGAGTTTAGTTTGATTGGTTTGAATTTATATTTCATTTATATATGTGAATATAAATGAGAATATAAGAAAATCTCAAAGATTTGATTTAGTTTAACTCATGGTTTTGGCAAGTTCTTAAGAAGGCTTAAGAGAAGGTTAAGGACTTAGGCATAATTTGGACTTAGAATTTTTTTGATGAATTTTGATTGTAGATCTCAATTATGAATTTCAATCATGGATTTTGATCATATGGAGTTGATTTGGATTTAGAGTAAATCATTTAAGATTGATTTGGAGTTTGACTTGAATGAAGGAAAGTGAACGGTTTAAGCTAAGGGTAGAAAATTTTCCTAACACCCCTAATGCATGACCTATTCCTATGGCTAACTCTTCTAAGTATCTAGGGCTAGGTTGAGTGTTCACCTAATCATTAGATGTGTCTTAAGACTAAGGGGCTCTTAAAGTCTAAGAGAAGTCCTATGTCTAAGATGGAGGGGTTGAGAATCCATTCTAAAAATGAGATCAACAGACTGATATCTGCCAAGAGTGGTGTACTCATCAGGTGAGTCGTTGTTAGCATAACGAACATCAACCAACCTAAGGTGCCCATCAGTTTGTAACAATCAGCCTAGGAAGAAATCTTGGGGACTCACATCCTCCTATGGCAGAACTAATTGTTGGGATAGTCTGTCTTTAGCTCGACAGGTGCCTTTCGGCCTAGGGCGACTATTAAGTGAATGCCATTGGGGGACTTATATCGACTCAAAAGTAGTCAAGAGGAAAGGATCCTCTGGGGGACTTATCCTACATCTCAAATATACTCGACTTAGTTAGTGCATGATGGCTAGTTCAAGAAGAAAGCAGGGGGACTCACATCTTCTTAAGCAAAGTCAACATGAGGTAGCTTACTAGCTGGGCAACAAAGACTACGATACTAACAAGACGCTCATTGGTTTGCAATGGTCAAGTTAGGAAGAAAGCACAGGGACTCACATCCTCCAAACAAGTGACCATTGGGGTGACATACTAGCGCGGTAGTATGTAGACCCGACCTTGAGCAGCTAATGAGTGAGTGCCACAGGGAGCTTGCTCTCACATCAAAATAGCTCGAGATAAAAGATTTGTGTTTATTTTTTGAATGTGTTAAAAGGAATAGGATGCCTCTGGGGGACTCTTACACCTACCATAAACACACTAGGGGTTTGATGAAATAATGCCACGGATGGAAAACAAGATTCTCACTAAGAAAGGATGCTGCTTGGGTTCTCTCACACCCATCTTAGTTATGCTAATTGAAATAGGATACCTCTCAGGTTCTCATACACCTATCTTAATAGCATCGGAAGATTGTGTTTGTGTTGTGAAAGAGGGATAGGATGTTGCTGGGGGACTCTTATACCTACCCTAGACACACACGACAGATTCCCACGACAAGCAAACAACACTTTGTAAGAATAGAAGATTTGAAGAATGGAATCAGATTTTTGTTATTTTTTTATTAATGATTATTTTTAAACTTGATTTATTTCATGGGTAATATTTCTTTAGGTAGAGCCCATTAATTGGAAGCATCAAGTGTTCTCCTTTATAATTAATAAGCTGATAAGATCCTCTTTGGTAGGCATACTCTATGATATAGGTGCCTTCCCAAGTGGGTTCAAAACTGCCTCCCATCTTTTGATGGGCAACATTTGGTCTTCTTAGGACTAACACAAGTTCTCCTACTCAAAAAGACCTAGGGTGGACCAGCTTGTTGTGAACTTGAATTATTTTGGCCTTGTACAACTCGAGGTTCTGGCATGCCTGTAGGCGATCTCCTCCAAACCTTCAAGCTCTTCTAACTGCAACTTTGCATTCTACTCTGTAGTGATCTTGTTACCAAAAGCTATCCTTAGTGATAAGAGTTAAACTTCTAAAGGTAGAATAAGTTCAGACCCATACACTAAGAAAAATTGGGTAAACTGAGTTGGAGTTCGGTACGTGGTGTGATAGGCCCACAAGGCTTCAACCAACTGCTCATTCAACTTTCATTTATTATCATCAACAATCTTCTTTAGTATCTGGATGAGAGTTTTGTTGAATGCTTCAACTAAGCCATTTGCCCTGGGGTAGTAGATGGTGGAGTATCTTTAATCTATACCGTATCTTTCGGTGAAGCTGCTGATCTTGGTGCTTTTTAATGCAGTACCATTATCGAATATAATTCATCAAGGTACCCTGAACCTATATACGATATGGTTCCTAAAAAACTAAAGCACATGCTGAGCAGTGACCTTTATGTGTGGGATGGCTTCCGCCCACTTAGAAAAGTAGTCGGTGGCAGCTAAGATGAATCGATGCCCCTTGGAATAAGGAGGATCGATTGAACCTATAATGTCGATACTACAACACTCAAATGGCCATGAGTAAAATTTTTGGTGGTTGGTGGAGGACCACATCGTGTACATGACACTGATGGCATCTCCTTGCTACATCCATGTAGTCTATAATCATCGAAGGCCGGTAGTATCCAAGTTGTTTGATCTTCATCTTCATCTTCAAACCAGATTGATGTGCTTTGCATAGACCTGAATGTACCTTGGTTATAATGTCATGGGCTTCGTATTTGTCTAAACAGCGTAACCATATTTTATCAAAGGATCGGTGGTACAGGGTGCCATCAACGAGAGCAGAGGAGAGAGCTCTCTATTTCACCTGATGGGCTTGTGACTTTTCTTGAGGTAGTTTATCAATGTTCAAGTAATCTATGAACAGTTTCCTCCAATCCAGCTCATTGTCCATTTTGGCAATGGCAACCTCCCCTTCAATAGAAAGTCTCTCGATGAGTTCAACATCAATAAGGAATAGGACTTGTCTATTTTGGACCCTTATTAAAATGGACTCATCTTCCGGACATGTCAATTCTTTGTCAAGTTTGGCCAAAGCATATGCTACTGAGTTCTCTGCTCGGGAAACCTTGTAAATGGTGACTTCAAGAATTTGGGCCAACAACTTTATAGTATACTCATAGTAATGACGAAGCTTGGGTTTGAGAACCTGGTAGGACCTGACAATCTAGTTGATGACCAACTAAGAATCCTCAAAGATGTTGATGCTCTTGGCACTGATAGTGATGGCTAACTCTAGACCGGCAATCAAAGCCTCATACTCAGCTTCATTATTGGTGCAGGGGTTGGAAAGATAGTATGAGAATCTCATCCCATCACGGTTTGGAGTTAAAAGAACTATTCCTACCCCTTCCTTTCTTGGGAGAATAGATCGCGGTGCTTCATCTTTGAAAAAAGAAGCTGCACCATCAAAATACATCTCCCATCGATGGTTGTTGGCCTCCCCTAAGTTTATGATTTGTTATTCGAAGAGATTGTCACTAAGCGGAGAATCAGTAGAAAGTGGGTCTACTACTAAGAAATCCATTAGTGCATGTCCTTTTACCGCACGGAGGGGTACGAATGTGATATCAAACTGTAAGAGAATCATGGACCAAAGAGCCAAACATCCGGATAGTGTTAGCCGTGTCATGAGATACTAAAGTGGATCGATTCTGGAGATCAAATTTACCTTATGAGAAAGCATATAATACCATAGCTTTTGAGAAGCAGAGATCAAAGCTAGGCAATGCTTGCCAATAGGTGGATAGTTCGCTTTAGCAGAATCACGACTAGTAGAGAGAGCTTTCTCTCCTTCCCTTCTGCCATCAGTTTGGGCCAACAAAAGCATGTCGCCAATATAGTAGTGTAGAAGATGAGTGGCCTGCCCAGGATAGGAGCTGCTAGAACTTATAGCTTCACCAAGTACTTCTTGATATCTTCAAAGGCATGCTTACACTTATCATCTCACTTGAACTTGGCATCCTTTTTGACAAGTGCTAAAATTGGCTTGCATCTCCCTGATAGGTTGGAGATAAAGCATCTTAGATACGCCAGCCATCCTTGAAAGAATCTGAGTTGAGTTAAACTTTTAAGATGTGGCATTTCTAAGATAGCTTTGATCTTTTCTGGATCTATTTCTATTCCCTGGTGTCAAACAATAAACTCAAGAAATTTCCCTGAAGCTACTCTGAATGCACACTTCAGAGGATTCATTTTGAGGTTATATTGTCTTAACTGTTCAAAAACTACTCTCAAGTTAAAGAGATGGTCTTTCTTTTCTCTGCTCTTGACTACTAGATCATCAACATAGCACTCAACCTGATGATGGATAAGTTCATTGAAGATATGAGTCATGGCCCATTTGTATGTAGCACCAGCATTTTTGAGGCTGAAAGGCATAACCCTGTAATAGAAATTTCAATCGAGGTTCGAAAAGCAGTGTTTCTTTCATCTTTAGGAGACATCTTGATTTGGTTATAGCTAGATGACCCATCCAAGGAAGGGAAGACTACATAAGATGAGGCAATGTCCACCAATAGTTCTAGTATAGGAAGAGGAAACTCATCCTTAGGACATGCCTTGTTTAAGTCCCTAAAATCAATGCAAATGCGACATTGGCCATTCTACTTCTTAACTGGGATGACACTAGCTAACCAGGTAGGATATTTTTCTTCCCTAATGAAACCAGCATCGATCAATTTCTTGACTTCAGAAATGACCTATTATTCAGTTTCTAATTACATACGTCAAGGAGCTTGCTTAATAGGGGTAGCATTGGGATCTATTACTAGCTTGTGGACTGCTACGTCAGGAGATAATCTGGGCATCTCTTCATAACTCTATGTAAAGTGGACTTTAAACTCAGTCAATAGCCTAACTAAGTCATTGGTTTCTTCTTCATTCAGCAACGAACTGATATATGTCGGGTGTGAATTTTCTTCTATCCCGAGGTTTATTTCTTTAAGCTTGTCTATTATTGAATGAATCTCCTCTTCAAACTCTAATGATGCCTCTTTAATTTGGAGATCATCTAGATCATCTGAGATTTCTAAACACACATTCTCAAAAGAGTTGGGGTTGTGTGAGAAGAAACTATCAAACTCCAAATGATTGGTAATAATTAAGCAGTAATCATTGTCATCGACTGGACCCACTGTACCAAATCCTAGTCTTGGTCTTGATTGTGCTTCCCTGCCTATGTTGTTCCATAACTTTTTGAAGTACTCTAACCTGTGCTTGGACCATGTATGAGGAACTAAACCTTTCTATATAAGATTATGAATACAAGGTGAGTAAAAGTCAAATGATTATTCCATTAATTCTTTAAAAGTGTCCTCCTCAAGTTCTACATCAACTTTAGGACTTGAGGATGATTATCCCAAAAAGAACTTCTTCTATTTTGTGTCACTGGAAGACTTAAGGACTTCGTTAATTACTAAACCTTCAACTTTTTAAGATGTAAGTGAGGTAAGAGCTAAGGTTCCCAACTGCTGCCTAATAGTTTCACATAAACCATATTCGAATACTTTGCTTTGTCTGGAGGCCTAGTCTTCATCTCTATCTGGATCGAAAGTCACCTCCAATGGAACCCGCTGAGAGGGGTTGGCTGGTATACTAATCACATTAGACTCACCCCTGAGATGGATTCCATGTCTATGTGAATAGTAAGGGTAGTCATATGAATTAGAACATGACCTCAGTTGGCTGATGGCCAACTAGTGGGTCTCCCACCTCTGGAATTGCCTATATTTCTGCCTCTGCCTCTACTTGGTGGAGGTTGGGCCATCTAACCCACATGTTCATATGATGGAATGAATTGTGGGTGGAATGTGATATGCGGATCTATTTCTTCTTCAATTCCCCTTTCTTTTTCACTTGGACTTTTATTTTTCTTTTCATTTTCTTTATCTTTTCTTTTTCTTCATTTTCTTTTTTTTTGTGTTTGCATTTGAATTTTGTCCAAGTTCACGAGAAAGGGTATTTTGAGGAAGATAGTAGGTGACATCCTCATAAATCTTAACCTCTTTAACTGAAATGGCTTTTCATCTCCGTTGACACGGTATTCAATCCCATTTTTTCTGAACTTGATGCACTGATGGATGGAGGATGGAATGATCTTATTCTGATGTATCCAAGGCCTACCAAGATAAGCAGTGAATGAAGTATTCAAATCAATGATGTAAAACTTGACTTCAGTCTTCTAGTCACCTATCTCCAAAGGTAACACTATAGAACCCAAAAGCTCACCACCTTGTCATTGAATCCTCTCAACATCATCCCATCTCCCCTGTAGAGATGTCATCCCTCAAATAGGGTCTTGACTCATAATGTTCATCGATGCACCCAAATCCATTGGGCAAAGTCTCAAACTCCATGCCTAATCGTGAGTAGGGATGGTTGTGCTCTAAGTTCGCAAGAAGAAGGTCTTCATCTGTGAAGGTAATCCCTTGAGCTTCTTTTGTATAATGTGCTTCCCCACCTATCAGCTGAGCTAAGCATATTTCAAGATCAAGGAGAGCCTTGAATAGTGATTCTCTTATCTCTTTGGAGAAGATAAGGGCATCTTATATGCTTAGCTTAGATGGAAACTTTCTTAGATGAGAAAGGATGTTGTAGTCCACCTTCGGCGGATCCTCCACAAGCATATCCAAAGGTGGAGCATCTTATGGAGGGGCTTCTTGATCTTCCACACTAATAACTTATTTCCCTCTATCTTGAGGTGCTGCCCTAGAAGGTAGAATCTCACCACTATGGAGGTTGACTTCGGTGATCTCTTGTGGCAGGGTAATAGAAGGTTATACCTACACATCAGGCTCACCTACAGTTTCTCCTATGAGACCCTCAAAATTGGATGATTCCAAGTCTATCTTAAGAGGTGAACCTGTAGTGTTCAAAGTTGGAAAGTTTAACTCTGAATCAGAAAGAGAAAGATCAGAATTGTTATAGTGATTTTGACTTGAAGAGTTATCATCAGGAATAGAAGAAGACAACCCATCAGAAGTGACACAGATGTAATTCAAACTAGCTTTATTCTTTAATTTCTTGGAATTGTTTGGAGGTATAAAGTAGAAATCAAGTAAAGTGAGGAGGGTAAGGGATTTGATGCCCTTATCCACTGATGCAAGAGTTTTACTTGTAGAAGAAATAGAAGAGCTAGCTGAATTGGATGAAGTCCCCGGTGTGGAAGCTGTAACTATAGGTTGGAGACCGGACACGATCGGTGGCTACGCAAAGGGGCTATCTCAGGCTGACACATGCTATTATTTCTGAGCTCCCGCTTTCCTAGAGTTAGCACTAATAACTTGAAAACCTTCCTTAGTGTTGGAGGTTTGAGCTGACTCAAACACATGCAAGGAAATCTTCTTGATCTTCTGAATGATCTTCTTAGAGGTTTTGGATAAAGAAATATCCCAACTTTCTTTAGTTTTGGTAGGATCACATGTATCCCCAAGGATTACCCTAATGGAACCAGAAGGTTGTTCCATAAGATTTTCCTTTGGGATAACTACAACACCGGTATTGAAGTTATGTTCAAGTCAGTCTTTGAATGTGAAGCAATCCTCTAAAATATGGTCTAGCATACGATTGTAAGGGAAAAAGTTTATATCATGACTTTTGTCTACTTTCTTTGATCTCCTAGGCTCTGGTAGCTAAAAATTAAGTTTCTTTAAGAGATTCTTAAAGATCTTCATGATTACCTCCCCTTAAAAAAGAAACTACAACACCGTATTGAAGTTATGTTCAAGAATGTGAAGCAATCCTCTAAAATATGGTCTAGCATACGATTGTAAGGGAAAAAGTTTATATCATGACTTTTGTCTACTTTCTTTGATCTCCTAGGCTCTGGTAGCTAAAAATTAAGTTTCTTTAAGAGATTCTTAAAGATCTTCATGATTATCTCCCTCTTAAAAGAATAAGGCTTGTTAACTTATCTAAAAGAGTAGGTGGACTATAGCTACTGGGTATGATATCGGTGGTATGGTGAGGTGGCGTATGTGGAGGCTGTTATGGAGGCCGATAAGGCTGCCTCGGTGGTGGAAAAGGAGGTGGAGGCTACTGAGGTCGTGGTCTCTCAGACTAATCTCTAGCTGGTTGCTTCCCCTTATCAATCGCTGTGACTACTCTTGGCTTCTTTTCATAGACCTTTTGTGGTTTCTTCTTAGGCAACGGATCTTGAAAAGGTAACTATTTGGCCTCTCCTTGTAGACTAGCCTCCTTGTTAATTAGCTTCTCAAATGTCTTAATAGTGAAGCCCTTAAGCATGAAGGCAACCGAGCCATGGATATTCTTCAAAAGAATGTCAATGATATGTTATTCAAATAGCTGCAGTTCACACTTCATACTCAGGTTCCGTCATCATATATTATAATAAAAAGGGACTCACCGAGGTGTTGTTGTGCTACAACGAGATCACCTACAATAACCTTTTGCTGAGCTCTAGCAAACTCTTGATGAAGAGTTGCTCGAACTCAACAAATGTCTTTACTGAATTGTTGGGAAGTTCAACATACCAATCGAAAGTAATACCCGCTAGGCTACTAACAAAAAGGTGAAAAAGCAAAGCATCCTTTCCACCGGTGTTGCAACAACTGGCCCTGAATTGTGCTATGTGCTGCCTTGGGTTTCCATTGCCATCAAAACTTTTGAAGTAAGGGGACATGAAACCCTTGGGATATTGAATAGCATTAAATTCCTCTAGATAGGGTCTACCATTTGGAACTGATGATCCTTCTCGGGCTTGAGCAATGTTTCTTTCACTTGCTGCTCAACCATAGATTTTATGTATTTTTCTTATATGTAAGTACTTTTCACTACCTTTCTATACATGCTAGTGCTACCTTGCTCAATGGGAGGTAAAGTCTTGACAGGGTCCAAGACATGCACTAACTCTAGCTGACTGATGTCGACTATAAGAGGATCAACTAATGGGGCTTGTTTCTGAAGAACTGAAACTGCTGCTAACAAGTTTTCTAACTGACATGCCATCCTATCAATATGCTCATCTTTCTACCTCAATTGATGTCAAAGGTGTTGGGTTGATGTTGTGGTGTCTTCCTGATCAACCTCATCACCTTCCATGGCTTGCTGCTCCCTGAGAAGAGATCCTCTGGTATCAATCATGCAGACTCTAGCTGAGTCTCCCAATAAGTCATCTTCGTTGGGATTGAAGCTAACTTTCTCTTCATCTCACCAATCGTATCCCAAAATCTCCTTCTTTCCATGAAATAATGTGCCACTATCTTATCTAAAGAATGATCAATCTGAGCAGGTACAAATAATCTAGGTTGACAGGTGTAATCACTACCGTGTATTGAGAGGCACCGGACCTCGCCTGTCACTAGAGATTTTATCCTATGTGGACTATACTTGCTAGATGAGTGACACTCCTGATTGCCACTAGCTATGAGAGGGGTAACAATCTTAGGATGTTCCACTATCACTGGTGTAGCTGGACTATCATCTGCCATATCTAAATTAATTATCACCATCTCCACATCCTGCTGAATTGGCGGAGTTGGTGAAGGGATGACCATGATGCTTCAGGGTTACCACTTCCACCACCACTAGAAGGTTGAGAGAGCTCGCCTTGCCATAATAGGTGGTAGAAGGGTAGGATCCCTTGGCCATAGCGATTACCAACATGCGTTCTTCCGTGGCTGGCCTTCATAGCCTTTGATGGAACTGGAGATGATGTGACCTAGAATGGTGATGGCGGACGAGGGGTGGAGCAGTGGGGTGGAGACACCACCGACTCTCTATGCACAAGAGCTATCCTCTTATGATGACTGGTCCTAATAAGTAGGATGCTGTCAGTATGATTGGTGCGGGTAGCACATCGAGCTAAAAAATCGATGAGTGTGAAAGCTGCCGACTGGAAATTGAACCTACGTCTCTCCCTACTAGTAATGTGAGCTATATGGACCTCTCGGGCCCTCTCCTGATGGATATGTTTTTCCACACTATGGGCGATGATGGATCAGAAATAAAATTGAGCTCTAAACTCAACTAAGCTCTTACCCCGGCACAAGATGAAAGGCCGCATACCTCCGCTCCTAGTAATTATTTGCACCATCAAGAAGGTGATGACCGGATCCTCCTAACATCATCTCTGTCTGACCTAGACAGAGGATGGACTTGTAACCAGTGGCAAAGTAATAACGGGGAACTCCTCAAAAGATGAACGGGCTGCTGCCTCTATCTCCCTAGCAATCCTGGTGTGGCACTGCTTGATTATGCAATTCTTATTCCTAAGCTGTGTCCTGGTAGGATGGGAGGAGTGAGAGGTAGGCCCATTCTCAAAAGTAGGGGAGGCAATCCTTGAGACCAGGGTGCCCTATCTTTAGAGGATACAGATGAGAGGGTACTAGCCCTCACTAGGGCAGCATGAGAAACCATGGGGAATACCAACTGTGGTAATGCTACATCACCGAAGCGTGAAACTACCACCGCCTCTTCATTGAGAAGATGTCAGAATCGGAGGGTAGATCAATCCTGATGACCAACTTCTTCTCGGTCACTGTGGTCCTACTGATTATAGTGAGGGGAGTGCTCTCACATGTAATCTTAGCTCCCTCAAATCCCCTGCTAAAGTGGATCAAATGTGTATGGTCCAGTTAGGGGAAGTTAGCTTGGTCTAAAGCCAAATCTATACCATGGGGCAAAGTGAAAATGAACATTTGTGAACCGGTCATCTCAATAAATCAAAGACGAAAATTGAAATGTCACTCATTAAATCACTGAGAATCGCAATGGAAATGAGTTTGTATCATATTTCTATCTTTATAGATTTTGGAATTTGAATTGAAAATTTGAACCCACATCCAATAACTTAGAAGTGTTAAGTGGGATTCAAATAGATTTGAGAAGATGAAATTTGATTGAAAGAGAAATTTTGAATATCAATCCAACTTCAACAAATTTAGGTATGTTGAAAGATGGATTCAAATATTTTGAGAAGGATGCTTCCATAGGTTCATGTTTGCTTGAATTTAGATTTTCTTTAGATTTGAGGACCTTTTCCTTTAATAAATTTGAGTATGTTAAAGTAAGGGTAAATTGATTTTATTTTTGATTGATGATTTTTTTGGAATTTTACTTAGCAAATTTAAGTATGCTGAGTAAAGTGCTTTGGGGATGATTGTTTCTTTTTGGTGAATTGTTGTTTTGATTTTGGAATTCGGAATCCCCACTTAAAAAATTTAGGTATGCTAAGTGAAGAACCCAAGTGTGTTTTATTTGATTTTTGAAAGTAGGATTCTTAGCAAATTTAAGTATGCTAAGAAGATCCTAAGGTGTTTCATTTGTTTGTTGGATGTTTTGATTTTTTTTTTTTTTTTGAAAAAGTAGGATCCTAAGCAAATTTGGGTATGCTAAGGAAATCCTAAGTGTTTCATTTTGTTTTGATTTAATTGAAAGTGGAGACTTTACTTTAGCAAATTTGGTATGCTAAGGATGAAATTCCACTTGGTTTTGTGAAATGAAAATTTCACTTAGCAACTTTGAGTATGCTAAATGAATTTCCAAAAGATGTGTTCAAAATTTTTTGGTTTAGTTTGGTTTTGAAAATGGAAACTTCTCTGTAGCAAATTTTTTATGCTAAGGAATGAAGTTCAAAAGGTGCTTGAAGATTTTTTTTGGTTTTGACTTTGGCGACTTCACTTAGCAAATTTGGTATGCTAAGGATGAAGTTTTGAATATGTTTGAGAATTTTTTTATTTTGGGTTTGGAGACTTCACTTAACAAATTTGATTATGCTAAATGAAGTTCCAAATTTGTTTAATTTTTTTTTTTTTTGATGTTTTGGATTTGGAGATTTCACTTAGCAAATTTGAGCATGCTAAATGAAGTTCCAATTTATTTTAAAATTTTTGATTTTGGATTTGGAGACTTCACTTAACAAATTTGATTATGCTAAATGAAGTTCCAAATATGTTTGAAAATTTTTGATTTCGGATTTGGAGACTTCACTTAACAAATTTGAGTATGCTAAATGAAGTTACAAATATGTGTTTTGAAAATTTTTGATTTGGATTTGGAGACTTCACTTAGCAAATTTGACTATGCTAAATGAAGTTAAAAAATATGTTTAGAAAATTTTTGATTTTTGGAATTTGGAAAATTCAATTAGAAAATTTAAGTATGCTAAATGAAGTTCCAAATGTGTTTGAAACTTTTGGATTTTGGATTTGGAGCCTTCACTTAAAAAATTTGGGTATGTTTAAATGAAGTTCCAAATGTGTTTTGGATCTTCAAAATATAGTTGTTAAGTTTTAATTTTTGAAAAAGTGGACTTCCATTCAACAATTTTGGGTATGTAGGAATGGAGATCAATCTTATTTTTGAAATGTGAAAATTTTATTTTGTGTGTGTTTATTTCTTTTTGAAAGAGGGAATTCCAACTTAATCATATGTGAAATATGTTTATGTGGGATTTCCAGATGAAATCATTTTTTAGTTGAGAATGAAATCTTCATTTAATAAGTTTGAGTATATTAGATGAAGATGTTCATATATGCTTTTGACAAATTTAATTTTATTTGAAAATGAAACTTTCATTCAGTAGGTGTGAGTATATTGAATGGAAAGGTTCATGTGTGCTTTTTTTTTTGAAAACTTAATTCTTGATTTTGATTTTTGGAAAGATAATTGTTCATTTTATTTTGAAAAACAAAATTTTCATCAAAATGAATTGAAGGAAGATGTTTATTTGTGGTTTTGGAAAATTTAATTTTATTTGAAAATGAAACTTACATTCAATAGGTGTGAGTGTATTGAATGGAAGAGTTCATGTGTGCTTTTTGAAAACTTTATTTTTGATTTTGATTTTGATTTTTGGAAAGATGACTGTTCATTTTATTTTGAAAAATGGAATCTTCATAAAAATGAATTGAAGGAAGATGTTCATTTGTGCTTTGAAATGGTGCTTTTTGAAAAGCCAAATTCTTATGAAAAATTTATTTTGTCTTCATTATTTTAGAATGAACCTTTCCTTATCATAAAAATGATAAGGAGGAAGTCTTTAAAATTTTTCTTTTTTATTTAGTTATTTTTATTTTTTACTAATTGGAGAACCCAATAGGGGTTTTAAGACCAACACGGAGTGAGGTCCTAAAATCTAAAGATGTTGGATAACTCAACTTAAGAATGAAATAAGCTAAGTGCGAATAGAAAGAAAGATAGTCTCAGATTCATACTAAAGTATAAACCCACTATCGATACTCAAAGACAATGATTATTTACCAAAGATGGAGAGAGGAACCATCCCCAGTGGAGTCGCTAGAAAAATCTATGAGAAAAAATTTTATATGGTCGCCTTCGTTCTATGTATGAAAAAGAGGCAAGAATATAAAAATTCATCTTTTTAGGATGCCACACATATCCATAAATGTGCTTATTCAGGTGATCGGGTACGTCATCAAGGAATAGTGTACTATCATGGGAGATAGAAGTCACCACCCTTTAATGGACCTAATCACCTCAATAAGGACTCTTAAGGACAATGGGTTTGCATATGTACTAGAGATTCTTCTCCTACTTTACATGAAAAAGTAAAATAGGATTTATTTTAAATTGGATTTGTTAAGTTCCATACAGGGGTAAGCCCCCATAGTTAATAACATTCTAAGGGACAAGATCTCTTAGGAATACTCTCGATTAAAGTAAATGATCATTGCCTTCAAAGATTTCAATAGAAAAGGACTATCAATCAATTGGTTATTTTTTGAAGATCAAATGAGATTGATCAAAGAGAGGGAGTTATTATTAAAGCTAAAAGAAAGATAAGTAGGAAATGCCCATGATGCTTGGAAACCTAGAGAGCATCTCAAACTGTCCTATAATTGGGCTTTACAATCTTAGAAATTGATTTAATTTATTTGAGTTACATTTTTCATTAGAAATTTAGGACTTATGATTCCTTAACACAAGATTAAGGAAATATCTAAGAGGTGAGGAATTTTGCTTATGGCCCATAAAGGGGAGAAACAACCTCAAAACCTAAATCTATGGAGCTTTAGCGAGGGCCAAAAGCACTACCTAAATCTATGAAAAAAAATGGGTATTTGATTTGTGTCCACAAGAAAGGGCAATCCACCCGACTGCTTCGACTTATAACCGCTTGGGGGTGGCTGCCAACTAACTCCTCCTATGATTTTAAGTACATGTATGCAAGGCTTATGCTTATGCAAGATAGTTAGGCTATTATTTATTTAAAAAGAGACTAAGTCCTTAAACTCACTCCCTAAAGAGACTAGATCGTGAAAGGACATGCTTCAAATGACCTAAATCTAATGCAATTCAAATTTCATTTTATTTTCATTTTTTGGATAATTATTTAGACTTAGGCTAATAGTGTTCATATGCCTAATGCATGAGTAGTAAAGTTATTGGCCAAAATCAGCGAGAAGGGAGGAGGTGAGTTTCCACCATTGCTCTCAAAGGTCAAGCCAAGTTTCTCTGACAGAGGTGGAAGCTCTATAATCAAGAATAAAATAAGATGTTGTTGTGCAATATATTATAAAATAAATACTTATCCAGCTATGTGATTGCTAATTCTTTTATCTTGATTTTAAACCTAAGCTTTTGGTTAGGTTATGAGTACTTTATTTTTAGTTTTGAGTTGTTAAGTTTGGTAAAAGATTTATTTTTTCCTAAGAGCATAATCCACATCCAGGCCATACATAAAGCAAGGAAGAAATTAGAAAAAAATATGCCACTTAATGCACGAGCTAAATAAATCATCATTCAATTTATAAAGCTAATCACAAAAAGAATAAAAAGGCCATTATGGTTGGGCACCACTGCACAAACCCAAAAATAATAAATTAGGTAGCCGAGCTCTACCCTTATACAACCCGAATTACAAAGGAATTAAATTATAATTAAGTAAGGAATTCATTGTTATGAGGGTCTTCAAACTTCATTTCTTCTTTATTCTTTTCATCTTCGTTCTTCTTTTCTTCTTTCTTCTTTCATTCCTTCTTTTGGATGGTTGGAAGGTAGATGCTCCAAGGCTTCACATGGTGCATAAGATAGGATCTTATGACCAATGCTCATCCTAATCCTCATTATAATCATTCCAAAATCCTAATTGCACAAATTTACATGAGAAGGAAAAGAATGGAAATCTATGTAACAAATACAAAACAGAGATTAGCTAATACAAATTGCATAAATACCAAGCATGTATATTAGACTTATCACCCCACATATGGGTGACTAAGTCCACCTGGCCTATTGAATTATGCTTAGTGGTATAAGCACCTGCAAGCAAAAGCATTCATATTTTCATTTATTACAACGCCCCTTAAGCACAATCCCCTATAGAAAATAATGGTTAGACTAAGATCACCCTATCATTCATTCTATGAGCATACACCCTAACATCTAGTCTAAAACATATATTTTAAAATAAAATAAATATCAACCTCTAAAAGCTGACTTAAAGTTAATGTGTGTGCTTTGGAGGTTTGTGTGGTATGCTTTGCAATGGCTTTAAGTTACAATTTTCTAAGTGTGAAGCATGTTCAACTTAGAGGTGGGTTTCATTTAAGTGATTTAGTTGATTTGGGTTGATTTTATTTCATGTTTTGATTAAGTTCAAATGAATCCTACAATTAATTACTAAGTTATAAAGAGAGGAAAAGAGAAGAGAACTTCACTTTCCTTCCCTAACCTAAGTAATTTTGAATGTAGATTCACATTTTAATTTTGTTTAGTGAATGTTTTGATTAAATCTTTTAAAAAAATTCTAAGTTTAGATGAACTCTAAACAAACCCATTCAAAAAGAAAGGCATTTTAAGATTAAATAAAATGAACTAAATTCACAAAACATACATCACTTCATTTCTTTCCCAACATATATAACATGCACATGAATGAGTCCTAAGCATATCTATATACACAAATGAGAATATTTAACACACTTTATGATGCATGCTAAGTAATTCATTTAAGAAAATTTGGAAGTTTAAGATGCATGATTTTCATTAAGCAGAAAAGGGATTCTTGTCCAATTTTTACTTGCACACATGAAAGTAAGAAAGGCAAATAAGTGAGTACAACACCATTATTAACCAGAGGTATAAGGTACAAGACTTACTTAGGGCTACTTAAAGCCTCACAATCTCAGGATTGTTTAGGCTAATATACCACTTTCCTTAAATACAAACATGTGTACAAAATAAATGAAATGGAAAAAAGAAAGAATGCAAAAAGTTGTATTAGCTAATTCATTTTGTATATGCAATTTATGTGTGCAAGCATAGGTAACCCTTCTTAAGTGATAGCATAGGAAAGAATAGGATATGTAATTCAGCATGTGTTGGGTTCTTTTCAAATGAACCATACATCTTACCAAACCCTATTTAAAACTATACTAAGATAAGAGAGAAGGAAAATCTATACCAAGCACACTCTTATATCCTCTCACATGCAAGCTTATAATTAAAATATAAGTAGCACACTTTCAGTTTTAGGCATTTGATTTATATGTTTCTCAAAATAATTGTAATTTAATAGTGAAAATAGCCACTCATATTTCTACTGCAGCCAACACATGCAAATTTGGTATAAAGTAAACAATTTCATTTTGAATTTAATTTTGAAAAATATGGGTGCATGAAACTATATGAAATACATATTTAACATGTTAGGGAAAGAATCAAATTAATGAAAGCATGTAAACACTTTCACTTTAATTGAATCCTAAAGACATTCTTATTAAATAAGAAGGCTTAAAATAAATCAAAGTTTATTCAATGTGATTTTTGTTTGATCTTAAATATTATTTAATTTTGAAAATATGAAGTTGATAACCCATTCCATCCATATGATAGAATTAAGGATGAGCTAATGAGATGACATAAAACCTCACAAGGAAATAAAACTTTGTAATGCACCTAGGAAGAAAAGGGCCTAATGTAATTTGGCTCATGATTAATGGTTAATTAAGCTAAAGGGTTTAACTTAAGTAATTTCAAAACACCACTCACACATGTGAGTTGAATTTTGATTTCCTTAATTGAACTTAGGCTATTCAATACCAAAGAATCTACCTAAAGTAGATTAATTAAGTTCTAGAAGGTTTTAGAATTTTTTAGAAATTAATTAAGAGAGTAATTAATGAATTAACCCTTAATTAAGAGAGGATTAAATAAAGAAAATGGGGTTTAGGGAATAGCTTGGGGGAAATGCTCCAAAATTATTTCCTAAACTCCTATTCACTGGATCTAACCTTAATCAACTCCAATGAGGGATTAAAATAGTAATCCAAACCTTAATTATCCTTAATTATATTAAGGGAGTAATTAGGAAAACATATTTGCAATTCCCCCAATTAAGTCTTCAATAAATCCCAACAAAATTAGGGGAGGTAGAAGTCATCCCTCAAAACATACCCAAGAAGTTTGGGATTAATCAAAGGATTAATTAAAGGATAATTAGAAAAATAAAATTTCTATTAAAACCCAAAATCAGAGAAAAGTATAATTCAAAATCTATTGAAATTATTTTTTAACTATTTTAGATTAAATTATCTTTCCATAAAAATTTACCTCATATTTTTTTGAATTTTGTTGAGGGAGATATGAATTTTTGAATGTTAAGAGATTAATTAAAATTAATTAAATCCCTAACTAATCCCTTTAGCTCACAGTGCGATATGCGGCGGTGGCGATCAGTGCACTTTACACACAACGCGCCATGAGCTATTCACTTAAATGTCATGTCAGGGTGGCAACGTGGCGGCGAGATGCGGTTTGATCCCTGCCATTCAATCAAGGATCGAACGATTGAGGATCATCCTGTGGTTTTAAAAGGGATAAAGGATTTCTAAAATGTGTGGTTAATCTCAGCAGTCCATCCAAAATGCGTGGATGGATGGCCAGGATCATCCTAGTTCTTCCCTGAGGCTCAACAGAGACCGTCCATGATCTAAGGGAAGATATGAGCTCGATTGAGCTCAGATTATAATGAGATTATACCCACACCATCTAAGCACAATTATAAACCTATCCAATGATGGATTTTACATGCCATGAATATTCCTTTCACAAAGGACCAACACCTCCTAAGCTAAGTGGTCAAAAAATTCTATACCTCACTGGCGCTCAAGCTCGATGATATAGCTTCATCTAGTGAAGATGAAGCCCTATTGAAAGTTTCAAGCCTTGGGGTTAAGTAGATCTCTCTATGGACCAACACCACTGGCTCCCCTTTGTGGCTTTGATCCAATTCACCTCCTCCTTACTTTGGGAACTTAAGGGAATGCTTAGGTGCACTCGACTTGATCCACTAAAGGAGAATGCAAGAGGAATTGAAGTGGATTTGAGTGAGGAGGAAGTTGGGAATTGAGATGAACTCCCTTTTTTTCTAAAAAAGAAAATCGAGAAAGCTAAGATTCAAATCCTCTTAGAAAGCTTAGGAATGCTCTCTGATGTTCCCTAACTCTCTCTAGTGCTCAATCAAATGTGAGGATGATGAATTCAAACTGAATTAGGGGGAGTATATCTCCTCCTATGGAAATCAAATGGCCAAACCTTGAGTTGCAATTTTGGTCCAATAGACCATATGGGAGGGGTTCTTTAGGCTATTAGATCTTTGCACATTTTTCGTTTGAGGTCTTGAGTGGATTGGTAATCCCATGTGCTTTAAATTGGGTGGAAGGAGGTTTTTGAATTAGCTAATTTGAGCTAAGGGGTTGGGTATGGTCTTGGGTCCATTTGAGCTAACCCAAACCTATTGAGTTGGGTGCACCACTTTTTATTGGGTCCACTTGAGCTATTATGAAGGTATCAAGTTGATATGAAAAGGGCTTGACCAAATTACCCATGGATTAGACCAAAAATTTATTCTATGGCCTAGGGGTAGAATGGTTATTTTACTAATTTTTGAATTCGGATATGTTGTGTATGTGGAAAAAATAGGTTTGACAAAGTTTCATTAGATTTGGAGTTCATTTGATAAAGTTTGGCTCATGTTGGCCCATTTAGGTCAAAATGGGTCGACTTGGGTCAAGTTGTCCAATAGGTCAAATTGGGTCAAACCAAGGGTTGGGTCAAGTTCATATGACCATTTGAAATGTTTAGGTGGCTTTGGTTGGTTCAATTTGGATTAGTTTTGAATTTGGCTCATATGACTTCATTTAGGTCAAATGGGTCAAGTTGACCAACTTGACCCATTTGACCTATTTGGGCAAGGTCATGGGTAGGTTTGGGTTTGGTTAGTCATATGGAGTGGATTGGTATCTTTGTTTCCAATCAATTTTGGTTAAGTTTGAATTTGGTTCAACATGACCCCTTTAAGTCAAGTTGGGTCTCAGGTCAATTTGGGTAGGTTAGGTCTAATTAGCCAATTAAGGCTTTGGTCAAGTTTCACAAGTGATTTGGAAAGAGCCAGACCCATTGGTTTCAACCAATTTGGCTTAGATCAAGTTTTGACATATTTTGACCCTGTATGTCAAGTTAGGTCAACTTGGATCAAGTGGCCAATTGGGTTAGGTTAGGCTCAAATGTTGACTTGGTCAAGTTCAAACATAGGTCATAAATGAACTTAGATTAATGGTTTCAATCAATTTGGCCTATGGTGGATTTTGGTTATGTTAGGTTTCATTATGGGCTAAGTGTTGACTTGGTCAACCCTTAGGTTTGACTTGGTTTGACCCAATTTGATTGATTGGTCATCCCATGATGATTGTTGATCATGATGAGAGGCTTAGGTGAGTTTGGTTCAATCCAATTTGATTAGGATTAGAATTTGGCCCATAAGGGTACTTTAGGTCACTTTGGGTCAAGTGAGCCAAAGTGGGTCAAATGGCTTGGTCAAAACTTGATTTGAGTTTGACTAAACTTGTATATGGACTTACGTTTGAAATATAAATCCATTTGTAAGTGGTTTGAAGTCAAATGGGTTTTGATCCATTTGACAATTTCATATTCAAAGGAAGAATATGAAAGGATTTGAGGTTTGATTTTTGAATTGGATTTTGATTGAATGAATGAAGTTTGTATTTATATATGAATTCATGATTGTAAAGTTGATTGAATCATGAGGGAAAATCAAGAGTTTTGCTTGATTTGAAGTTGATTTGGCTAAGTTCAAGATTTTGACTTGAAAGGCTTAGGTTGGATTTTGAGTGGATTTGAGTTTGATTTTTGGAATTGGTTTTGATTGTTTGAATTTATATTTCATTTATATTCCATTTATATATGTGAATATAAATGAGAATATAAATGGGTCATGAGAAAATTTCAAGGATTTGAAGTGGTGTGATCATGATTTAGACTAAGTCCATTAAAAGGGATTTAAAGGACTTAGGAAAATTTTGGAGTTTGAAGCTTGAATTTCTGAATTTGGTTTGATTGATTTATATTTATATTTTATTTATATATGAGAATAGAAATGAGAATATAAATTAATTATGAGAAAATCCCATGAATTTGAATTGATTTGAATATAATTTAGGCTAAGTCCATGAAGGAGAACTTAAAGGACTTAGAAAAATTTTAGATTTGGAATTTGATTTGATAATTTGATTGATTTATATCTATATTTCATTTATATATGTGAATATAAATGAGAATATAAATGAGTTATGAGAAAATCCCATGAATTTGAATTGATTTGATCATGATCTAGGCTAAGTCCATTAAAAGGGGATTTAAAGGACTTAGGAAATTTTTGGAGTTTGGAGCTTGAATTTTTGAATTTGGTTTGATTTATTTATATTTATATTTCACTTATATATGTAAATATAAATGAGAATATAAATGAGTTATGAGAAAATCCCATGAATTTGAATTGATTTGAACATGATTTTGAATAAGTCCTTTTAAGAAAAATTTAAATGACTTAAGAAATTTCATGAATTGATTTTGAGTTTTGAGTTTAGTTTGATTAGTTTGAATTTATATTTCATTTATATGTGAATATAAATGAGAATATAAATGAATCATGAGAAAATCCCAAGAGTTTAATTTGTTTTGATCATGATTTAAGCTAAGTCCATGAAGGAAAACTTGAAGGACTTAGGAAAAATTTAGACTTAGGAATTTCATTAATGGGTTTCAATCATATATTTCAATCTTGGATTTCAATCATATGAAGCTGATTTGAGTTTGGAGAAAATCAAATAAGATTGATTTGGAGTTTGACTTAAAGGAAGGAAGGTAAGGAATGGTTCAAGCTAAGGGTAGGCAATTTTTCCTAACACCTCTAAGGTATGACCTATTCTTATGGCTAACTCTTCTAAGCCTCTAGGGCTAGGTTGAGTGTCCACCTAATCACTAGATGTGTCTTAAGATTAAGGAACTCTTAAAGTCTAAGAGAAGTCTTATGTCTAAGATAGAGGGGTTTAAACCTTATTCTAAAAATGAGGTCAACAAAATTGACAGACACCTTAAGTTGGTTCATGTTCACTATACTGACAGTGACTCACCTGGTGGCTACACCACTCTTAGCAGATATGAGTCCCCGCACTTTTTCCTTGAGTTAGACACTGAATACCTATTTGATATATGACTATCCATATCATTTTGTCTAGGGTTTTGGATCAAGCTCTTAGCGGCCCCTCTCCCTGTGAACATTCTATTTGGATCACATCCTCTGCAACCCCATTTGGACACTACATGGGTTACTCTTGGATTGAACAGTCCCTCTTTTCGACTAACCACCCTTGTGGTTGGAGAATTTGTTCAGCGGATACACAGATTCTCTCTTGGTTCAGTAAATCTGAGATAGGTCTAAGCTGATATAATCTCATTCTCAGTTTGATCCCTTGCAAACCAATAGGGTCCATGTTAAAATAAACTAAATAAAAAAACAAATTAATTTGCTTGTGGATTAGGAATTCAAGCCCCTAAAGGGCCTCTTTTCCTAAGCAGGCATCCTATCTTTAGGGCAGTGTCAGTAAGAATTTCCTGACTACTTAAGTTGAGATAAATCCCCGGGTCGGTACTCACTCTGTAGTCACCCTAAGGTCGGGTTCAATCTATTTTTCTAGAAATAGGTTACCTCGACAGTCATTCCACTTTGGAAGATGTAAGACTATGATGCTTTTTTTCTAGCATGACTGTCAAAAACTGACAGACAGCCCTTGGTCAGGTTTGATTTGTTGTGCAAAGTAACCGATAACCCTAGTGGTCTTTTTGTAGTGGAAGATGTGAGTCCCCATGCTTTCTTCTCTTGAATTGACCATTGCAAAACCGAAGGGCACTCCTTTGGTCGGATAGTTCTCCCATCTGTCGGGAAGCTATTCCTTTTGGTTTAATAAATTTGAGATAGGTCTAGGCTGATATAAGCCCCTTCTCGGTGTGATCCATTGCAAACCAACAGAATCTATCAAAATAAACTAAAGAATAAAATTAATCTGGACTATCTTTGAGTTGATTTAAATCCCCCAATGGCATTCACTCAATAGTTAGCCTTAGGTCGGGTTCAATCTGTTGCCTTGCCAACCGATCACCCCAGCATCTGGTCTCTACTGTGGAAGACGTAAGTCTACTATATTTCCTTTCTAGTACAACTGTCGCATACCGAAAGGCACCCCTTTGGTTGGATAGTCCTACCTTGTGGTTGGTAGACTACTCCCTTTGGATTGGTACATCTAAGTTAGATCTAGGCCTCCATGGCCCCAACTCAGTACAGTCCATCGCAAACCAACAAAATCCATCAAAACAAACTAAAGAATTAAATTAATCTAGACTATCTTTGAGTTGATTTAAGTCCCCCAGTAGCATTCACTCAATAGTCAGCCCTAGATCAAGTTCAATCTATTGCCTTACCAACCGATCACCCCAGCAACTAGTCCCTACTATGGAGGATGTAAGTCTATTATGCTTTCTTCCTAGTACGCTGCTGCAAACTGAAAGGCAGTCCTTTAGTCGGATAGTTCTCCCATCGGACGGGAAGTTATTCCATTGGATTGGTAAGTTTGAGTTCGGTCTAGGCCTCTATGGCCCCTACTAAGTGCATTCCATCATAAACTAATAGAATCCATCAAAATAAACTAAAAAATAAAATTAATCTGGACTATCTTTGAGTTGATTTAATTCCCCCAGTGGCATTCACTCAATAGTCATCCCTAGGTTGGGTTTGATCTGTCGTCTTGCCTATCGGTCACCCTAGTGGTTCCTTATTTTAGGAGATGTGAGTCCCCGCACTTTCTTCCTAACTTGATCATTGCACGCTGAAAAGCATCCCTTTGGTTGGCTAGTCCTACTGTGTGTTTAGTAGGCTACCCCTTTGGATTGGTAAATTTAAGTTAGGTCTAAGCCTCCATGGCTCCTACTTAGTGCAATCCATCACAAACCAACAGGGTCCATCTCAAAATCCAAAATCTAAAAAAAAAATCTGAAACAAATTCAACCCTCCTCCCTTAGTGGAGTCAAACAAAAGCAACAATCAAACAACTAAACAATTAATGAATCAAATCAATTTCTTCTCAGTGAGACTCAAATCAAACTTCTCATCCCCTTATGGATGATTTGAACCTATTTCCCTAGTGAAATGTTCGCATACTCTATCCCTAGTGGATTCCTCCTTCCCTCGCTTATGTCCTTGGCATAAGTAGAGTCACATTGCACTAAGCTCTGGATTCCTTCTATAGCTTGGGTTAGGAGTGGATCATCTCTGTTAGTGCTTGTGATCATTTGGTGTTGTTGATCATTTTGGTCAACACCAATATTGGGCGCCCTTTTCTTAAACTTTAATAGTTCCTTAGTCTTAAGACACATCTAGTGTTTAGGTGGACACTCAACCTAACCCTAAAGGCTTAAAAAAGATAGCCAAAGGAATAGGTTATGCTTTATGGGTGTTAGAAGATTTGCCTACCCTATAAGTTGAACCAAATCCTCACTTCCTTCTTCCAAGTGAAAACTCCAAACTCATATCAACTACAACTCTAACTCAAACCTTAAACTAATTCAATGGATTTTCTCAAATCATGAATCAATTCCAAATAATTGAAACTTATGATTGAAGCCCATGATTAGATTCCAAACTCCAAAAATAGTTCCTAAGTCCTTTGATTCCCTCTTATGGACTTAGTCTAAATCAAATCTAAATCATTTCAAATTCAAGAAATTTTTCCACAACCCATTTATATTCTCATTTATATTCACATATATAAATGAAATATAAATTCAAATCAATCAAACCTAATTCAAAATTCAAATCCAAATCAAAAATCTTTTCTAAGTCACTTTGATTCTATCTTATGGGCTTATCCTAAATCAAATCTAAATAAATACAAATTCAAGGAATTTTCTCATAACCCATTTATATTCTCATTTATATTCATAAATATAAATGAAATTTAAATTCAAATATCCAAAAATAAATTCAAAAATCAAATCCAAATTTAACCAAAATCCAACCTAAGCCTTTCAAGTCAAATTCTTGAACTTAGCCAAATCAATTTCAAATCAAGTCAAACCCTTGATTTTTTTTTCTTCATGATTCAATAAATCCTTCAATCATGAATCCAAATATAAACATAAACTCCAATCATCAAACCAAAACTAAATTCAAAAATCAAAGCCAACTCAAACTCATGTTCACCTTTTGAACTTGAAATTGTCAAGTGGATCAAAACCCATTTGACTTCAAGCCACTTGCAAATGGATTTATATTTCAATCATAAGTCCATATGTGAGTTCAATCAAACTCAAATCAAGGTTTGACCAAGCCATTTGACCCACTTAGACTCACTTGACCTAAAGTAATCTAAAGTACCCTTATGAGCCAAATTATAATCCTAACCAAATTGGATTAAACTAAGCCCATCTAAGCCTCACATTGTGAGCAAAAATCATCATGAGATGATCAATCACTCAAATTGGGTCAAACCAAGTCAAACCTAAGGGTTGACAAAGTCAACATTTGACCAAAATGAAACTTAAATTAGCCAAAATTCACCATAGGCTAAATTGATTGAAACCATTGATCAAAACTCATTCATGATCAATGTTTGAACTTGACCAAGTCATCATTTGAGCCTAAGCTAGCCCAATTGGCCACTTGATCCAAGTTGACCCAACTTGACCTAAAAAGTTAAAATGTGTCAAAACTTGATCTAAGCCAAATTTATTGAAACCAATATGTCAAGTTCATTCCAAGATGATTGTTCAACTTGACCAAAGCCTCCATTGGCCAACTAGACCCAACCTAGCCCAATTGACCATGAACTCAACTTGACTTAAAGGTTCCAATTGAGCCAAATCCAAATATAAACCAAATTGATTGGAAACAAAGATTCCAATCCATTTCAAATGATCAACCAAACATAAACCAACCCATGACCTAACCCAAATAGGTCAAATAAGTCAAATTGGTCAACTTGACCCATTTGACCTAAATGAAATCAAATGAACAAAAATTAAATCTAAACCAAATTGAACCAAACCAAAGTTACCAACATATTTCAAATGGTCATATCTGACCCAACCCTTGGTTTGAGCCAATTGACCAATTGGTTAACTTGACCCAAGTTGACCTATTTTAACCTACATAGGTCAACATAAGCCAAATCATTTCAAATCAACTCAAAATTCATTGGACCAACCCATTTTTCAATCATACTAAACATATTCAAATTGAAATCAAGGCCAAATGACAATTTTACCTCTAAGTCATAGGGTAACCTAAAATTAAAACCACTTAAAATTTGGTCAATTCTTTTTCATGGACACTTGGCATCCTATTAGTGGACCAAATGGTCACTAATGGACATGATGCACATGGCCCATTGGGTTTGGGTCAACCAAACCCAACCCAAGGTCAAAACCGACCACCCCCATGGAAATGAGCACATGGGAATTCTTCCTCCACTCATTTCAAGCAAATGGGAGCTTGATTCTGCACTCCACACCTAAAATCGAATGCCATGACACTCCTGATAGCCTAACGAACCCACTCAAGGAGGGGTATTGGATCAAAATGGCAAAGCCTTGCTTGGCCACCCAATCCTTTAAGTGGGAGATATACTCCCCCTAATTTCATTTCAATTCAATGCTCCTCTATTCAATTGAATCATAGGAACTCAGAGGAAGTGATTCCAAGCTCCCCCAAGGTTTTTTAAGCATCTTTCATTTTCCCATTTCTCAGTTTTCTTAGATTGAAAATAAGGGAGCTCAAGTGAAAATCCAACTTAGCCAAAACTCTATATCAAGCTAATTCCTCTTGCAAGCTTCATCAAAGGACAATATCAAACTTGCCTACACCTTTTTCCAAGTTCTCAAGGCAAGGGAGGTGGTACTTCGATCAAGGCCACAAGGAATTGAAGGTGAGCTTGGTCCATAGAGAGATCTACTCAACCCCAAGGCTTGAAACTTTCAACAGGACTTTGTCTCCACAAGACGAAGATACCTCATCAAACTTGAGTGCCTATGATAGCCTCCAGTGAGGTATGCCCTCAAACCGAGCTTAAACTAGCCATGGTGTGGTCCTTTATGAAAGAAATTCACACCTCATGAGAATTTGACCATTAGATGTAATCTCCCTTGCATGATGATGGTGTCGGTTGAATTTGGATTCAATCTGAGCTCAATCGAGCTCAGATCTTGTCCTAAAGGGTGGACGAATGTCCTCTCCCAAAAGGAAGATCAGTGATGGATCATGGGTCGTCCATCCACATGTTTTGAATGGACGGTCATGATCAAGACACGTAGGATATTTAATTTAATCCTTTAATACTGCAGGCTTAATCTCAGCCATCCATTCTTTGATCAGGCGGATGGGGAGAAAGCGTGTAGCGCTGCCGCTAACGCGGTGCTATGATGTGACAATTTAAGTGGTCTCTCCCATCATGCCACATGGAAAGCGCGCCGCCGTGTTAGCCTCCACGTGGCACCAATGGGATTAACCACTTAATTAGGCTATTTAATTAATGAAAAATCATGGAAACTTCAAATATTTATAACTAAATGAGGAAAAATCATAAAAATATGGGGTAAAATACATATAAAATATATTTCAATGTAGAATAATATAAAATTATTTTCAACAAATTTTGAGTAGTGATATTTCCTAAATTAGGATTTTATTGGGAATATCATTATGCTAATTATTCTCTAATTGTCCCACTGATTAATCCCAAACTTCTCATGTGCATTTAATGGGATGACTTCTACCTCCCCTAATTTTCTTGGGATTTATTAATGGTTTAATTAGGAGAATTTCTTGATTCATCCTTAATTACCCTTTTAATGTAATTAAGCCTAATTAAGTGTGTGAATAGTGGTTTAATCCCTTGATTGAATTAATTAAGCTTTATTTGAGTGATTAGGAGGTTTAGGAAATAATTTTGTGATATTTTCCCTAAGCTATTTTTTAAACCCCCTTTCTCTTCCTTAATCCAAATTCAATTAAGAGTTAATTCACTAACTATCTACTTAATTAACTTGATAAAATAATCAAAACATTCCAGAACTTAATTAATCCATTTTTGGGTAGATGCTTAGGTGTTTAATAACCTAAGTGTCTTAAGAAAATCAAAACCTAATCCACATGTGTGGGAAGGGTTATGAAAGTACTTAACTTAAACCTTTTAGCTTAATTAATCATTAATTGTTAGCCAAATGCATTAGGCCATTTTCTTCCTAGGTGCATTGCTGATTTAAATTATTTGTGTGGTTTTATGTCATATCATTGGCTCATAATTATTTGGTTAAATATGCTATGGTGGTATAGGCAAGGGGTAATTAATACACTTAATGTACACCTTAACCTAACTAAAACATAAAATTGACCTAATCACCTAAAATTTAAACAAAAATAATATACATATGTGGGAATGGGTTAGAACCAGCAAACCCTCTTCACATTTCTCAAATTAAAATCAAACTCAAAATCAAAAAAATTTCTTTAAAACCAAACTTGATTTGATTTAAATAATTCTATTCCATTGAATTATCTTTAGGAATTAATTAGAGTCTCAAAATCAAAAAAATTTCTTTAAAACCAAACTTGATTTGATTTAAATAATTCTATTCCATTGAATTATCTTTAGGAATTAATTAGAGTGAATGGATTTACATTTCTTTCATCACTTTATTTCTTTCCTAGCATGCCAAATATGTATGCCATATTAAAATCATGCATTCATTCATTTTAAAAATCAAAATTAAAATGAAATATTTTCTTTATGTCAAGTTGCATATTTTGGCTAAAGTAAGAATATGAATGACTAGTATCACTATTAAATTCAAAATTATTTTTAAAATTTATAAATCAAACATAAAAACTGAAAGGTATGCTACTTATAATTATTTATAAGCTTGCATGTAAGAAATATAAAGATATGTATTATATGGCTTCGATTCTCCCTCTCTTTCTTAACATAGAATTGTATAGGATTGGCAAAGTGTATAGTCCATTTGAAAAGGACATAACACTTGCTAAAATCCATTCCTATACACTCCTATGTCATGACTTAAGAAGGAATTTCACATCACACATATAAATTAAACAACAAAACCAAAAATCAAATAAATATAAACTTTTTCATCTTTCTCTTTTTCCATTTATTTCTTTTGTACATGCATATATATTTAAGGAAAGTGGTATATTAGTATGGACAACCCCGGGGTTGCGAGGCTTTAAGTTGCCCTAAGCAGGTCTTGTACCTTACACCCTTGGTGCTAACAATGGAATCGTACTCACTTATGCTTTTCATACAAATAAATGTGTATGTGAAAAATGGATAAAAAGAAATTCCCCTTTTCTTGTTAATGAAATCATGCATCATAAAGCATCCCAATTTTCTTAAGCAATACTACTTAGCATTCATCATTAAGGTGTGCTAAACATTATCATTTGGATGTATAGATATGCTTAGGATTCATTCATATGCATGTTACACAAGTTGGGAAAGAAATGAAGTGATGTGTGTTATGTGATGGTATTTCACTTTACTTAATCTTAAATTGTCTTTCTCTTTGAATAGGTTTGTTTAGCGAAAATATAACCTTAGGATTAATTAATACACATAATAAAATATTCACTAAATAAAAATCAAACATGAATCTACTTTATAAATTACTTAAGGTAGGGAAAAAAAGAGAAGTTTTATTCTCTTTTCCTCTCTTTACAACTTAGTAATTAATGATAAGATTCACTTAAATTAAATTAAAAATAAAAAATAAAATCAACCAAAGCAACTAAATCACTTGAATGAAACCACCCATCTAAGTTGAACATTTTTATACTTAGAAAACTTAAACCTTAAAGCCATAGTTAAGCAAATCACACAAACCTTTTTAAAGCACACACATTAGGCTAAGTCACCATTTCCAGCCTTAGGTTAGGGTGGTGCATGGGTTGGTGTTTATATTTTATTTTGTGATGTTATGTTTTAGTCTAGATGTTAGGGTGAATATGCGTAGAATGAATGGTAGGGTGATTTAGTCTAATCATTATTTTCTACAGGGGATTGTGCTTAAGGGACGTTGTAATAAAAATATAACTACTTTTGCTGCGTAGGTGCTTATACCCCTAAGCATAATCCAATAGGCCAGGTGGACTTGGCTACCCATATGTGGAGTGTTAAGTCCAATATATATTCTTAGGATTTGTATGGTTTGTTTAGCTAATCTCTATTTTGCAGGTTTTAGTTAAATTTTTCTTTCCCTTTTCATGTACTTTTGCAATTAGAATTTTGGAATGATTATTATGGGGGATTAGGATGAGCATTTGTCATAAGATCTCATCTTATGTATCATGTAAAGCCTTTGGAGCATCCACCTTTCAACCATCCAAAAGAAGGAACCAAAAGAAGAAAGAAGAAAGAAGAAAGAAGGAAGAAGAAAAAAGAAAACAAGAAAAGAAGAAGTGAAGACCCCTCATAACATGAATTCCTTGCTTAATTGTAATTAATTCATTTGTAACTCGGGATGTATAAGGGTAGAGCTCGGCTACCCAATTTCTTTTTGGGATTGTACAATGGTGCCCGACCACATTTGGCATTTTATTCTTTTGCGTTAGCTTTATAAAATTATTGATGTTTTGTTTAGGTTGTGGATTAAGATGGCATCTTTTCCTAGTTTCTTCCTTGCTTGATGTATGATCTAGATGACAATTAGGCTCTTAGGGAAAAATGAATCTTCTACCAAATTAATTAACTCAAAATTAAAAATAAATAACTCATAACCTCATCTAAAGCTTAAGTTAAAATCAAGATAAAAGAATTAGCAATCCCTTAGCTAGATATTGTCTTTTCTTTCTAAACATCATGCATAAAAATATATTGCTTCACTCTTGATTGGAAGGCTTCCACCTTTGCCAGAGAACTTGACTTGACTTGTGAGAGCCATGGTGGAAACACACCTCCTTATCTTGTTGATTTTGGCCCATAATCTAATTTCTCATGCATTAGGCATAAAAATCCTAAAGCATGTGTAAAATTGATTGTCCAAAATAAAAATAAAATATATAAAAAATGTGCATTAGATTTAAGTTATTTGAAGCATTCCCTTACATGATCTAATCCCTTAGGGAGTGTGTTTAAGGACTTAGTCTCATTCTAAATAAATAATAACCTTGTTATCTTACATAAACATATGACTTGCCTACATATTTTAAAATCATAGGAGGAGTTAGTTAGCGACTACCTCTAAGCGATTGTAAGTCCAAACAGTCAGGTGGTTTATCTTCTCTTGTCGAGGTAAACCAAATACCCATTTTCTCTTTAGATTTAGGTCGTGCTTTTGGCCATTGCTAAAGCTCCCTAGATTTAGGTTCTAAGATTGCTTCTCCCCTTTGCCAGCCATAGGTATAAATCCTCACCTCTTAGGTATTTTCATGACTTTGCATCATAGAATTATAAGCCCTAGCATTCTAATAAAAATTCAACTCAAACACATTATTTCAATTTTAAAAATGTAAAGCCCAACCATAAGGTAGTCTAGGGTGCTTACTAGGCTTCCTAGTATATTAAGCATCCCCTACTTATTTTCATTTGGCTTCAATAAAAACTCTCTCCTCTTGATTGATCCCACTTGACTTTCTAAATATAAATCAATCGATTGATAGTCCTACCTTTTGAAATCTTTGGAGATAATAATCATTTATCTTAAATCAAGAGTATTCCTAATGAATCTCATTTCTTAGGATATAATTAACTATGGGAGCTTTCCCCTGTAGGGAACTTAATAAACTTGATTTAAAATAAACCCTGCTTTACTTTTCCATGTAAAATAGGGGAAGAATCTCTGATACATTCTGAAGACCCATAGTCCTTAGGAGTCTTTATTACGATGAATAGGTCCATTACAGGGTGGTGACTTCTATCTTTCGAAATAATACATCTTTCCTCAATGTTGTACCCAATCACCATAATAAGAATATCTGTGGATATACGTGACATCCCAACAAGGTGTTTTATATTTCTATTTTCATTTATCCTCTCTTCTGAAAGGGGATAGATGAAAGCAGAGATATAAAATTTTCACCATAACTGGCTAATCAGCTAGGATATTTTTCTTCTCTGATAAAGCCAACATTAATCAGTTTCTTGATTTCAAAAGTGACATGTTGTTTAATGTCTAATTGCATATGTCTAGAAGCTTGCTTGATTGAGTTAGCATTAGGTTATGCTACTAGTTTGTGGACTACCACGTTAGGAGATAAACAGGGCTTTTCTTCATAAATCCATGCAAAACAGTCTTTAAACTTGTCTAATAGTCCAAATAAGTCATTAGTTTCTTCTTCATTTAATAAGGAATTGATGTATGTCAGATATGGATTGTCTTCAGTTTCTAAGTTGATCTCTTTAAGTTCATTGATGGTTGATCTGATCTCTTCTTTGAACTCTAGCAGTGCCTCTTTGACTTCATGCTCATTTGGGCCATCTGAAGTTTCTAAACATACCTCCTCATAAGAGTTATCATGATTTGAGAAGAACCTATCAGAACCTAAATGATTTATGATGATTAAGCAATGGTTGTCATCATCAATTGGACCCACTGTGTCGAATCCTAGTCATGGCCTTGATTGAGGATGTCTACTTTGATTGTCTCATAGACTTTCAAAATAGTATGACCTGTGTTTAGACCAAGTATGTGGAATTAATCCCTTCTTTGCAAACTTAAGAACACAAGATGAGTACTAATCAAAAGGTAATTCTATTAAATCTTTATATGAATCATCCTTAAGTTCTACATTGGCATCCTGACTTGAAGATGATGCTCCCAATAAAAATCTCTTTGGATTGACATATGTGGATGACTTGGGGGCCTCCTTAACTACTAAACCTTCAACTTCCTGGGAAGAAAGTGTTGTTAAAGCTAAAGTTCTCATCTGTTGCCTGTCTGTTCTACATAATAGTGATTTAGATACATTCATACTTTGCTTGGAGATCTGGTCATCATCACTATCTGGCTCGAATGTCACCTTCAAAGGGACTTGCTGAGAGGGGTTGGTCTGCGTGCTAACCATGAGATTCATTCTCTGAACTGGACTCAGTCTATGTGGATAGCGGGGGTACTTCTATGACCTGAAACATAGCTCCTACTGGTTAGCCACCATCAAGGAGGTCTTTCACCTCTAGAACAACCTCTGAATTTACCTCTTCCTCTACATGGTGAGGGTCGAGCCATCCTACCCATGTGTTCATATGGAGGAACAAACTGTGGACGAAATGTAACATCTGGCTCTATCTCTTCCTTGGTGTTTGATTCTCGCTCACTTATGCTTTATTTTTCTTTTTATTTTTTTCTTTTATTTTTCTTTTTCAATTTCCTTTTCTTTTTTTCTTTTATTTTTTTTCTTTTGTTTTTTTTCTTTTGATTTTGAACTTTCACCAAGTTTGCATGAATAAACTTTTTGATTTGGAGGATGATAGTAAATTGCATCTTCATAAATCTCAACCTCTCTGACTAAGAATGGATTCAAGTCTCCTTTGACATAATACTCAATTCCACCTCTTCTAAATTTGATGTGCTTGGCAAAGAAGATGAAATCATGTTATTTGCATATATCCAAGGCCTACGGAGCAAAGAAGTGAAAGATGTATATGAATCTATTATGTAGAACTTGGCTTCTGTCTTCCAATCATCAATCTCTAGTGATAACACTATGGAGCCTAAAGCCCTCTCACCTTGTTCGTTGAATCCTCTCAACATCATCTGATCTCCTTGGAGTTTAAAGATATTGATCCTCAAGTAGACAAGAGTTTTTAGACTCATAATATTCACTGATGCACCTTGATCAACTAATACCATGGAGAGCTTGAATCTGCCCATGTCCACTATGATGTAGAGGGGACGATTGTGCTCGGTTGTCCCCAAAAGAAGATCTTCATCTATGAATATAACTCCATGGGATTCTCTTGAATAATATGCCTCCTCTCCAATAGCGGTTAGTTGAGCTAAGCATATTTCTAGATCAAGAAGAGCTTTGATCAATGACTCCCTCATCTCTTTGATAAGACAAGGGCATCATATATTCTTGGTTAATCTGGAAACTTTCTTAGGTGAGCAAAGACATTATAGTCAACTCTAGACTGATCCTCTATAAGCATATCCATGGGTGGAGCATCCTGTAGATGAGCTTCTTGATCACTAGAACCAATAACTTATTTACCCTTATCCTGAGGTGCTACCCTAGGAGGTAGAACTTTGCCACTACGTCATGAGATAATTTAGTGGAAAGTTCTATCTACTCATCAGGTTCACCTACATCTTCTCCTATGGGATCATCGGAGTTGGATGACTCCAAATCAATCTCAATGGGTGAACCTAAATGATTCAGGAATGGAAAATCTATTTCTAAATCAGAAGAGGAATGATTGAAATTAGAGTTATCATTATTATTTGGTAGACTTAGAGAGTTTTTGAGAATAATAAAATCTATGAGTATCAGAAGTGGACGGAATGTAAGTGAAAGATTTCTTCATTGATTTCTTCTTAGATGGAAGTACATGATAGAAATCTAATAAAGTAAGCAGGGTAAGGGGTTTAGTGCCCTTGTCCATTGATACAACGCTCCCGTTGGCAAAAGAGGAGCTAGGGAGGAAGAAGTAGTAGCTGCAATGGTGGATGAAGTGTTGAACTCGAACAGTGGTTGTGCTATTATGCTATCCCGGGCAAGTAAGGTGGACTGTTGTTGTTGCTGCTGCTAGGCTTCTTCCTCTTTCAAGTTGTCCTTAGCAACTTGCAAACCTTCTTTAGAGTTGGAGGTTTAAGCTACTTCAGGCACCTACGAGGGTAACTTTCTAATCTTAGAGATGATTTTCTTGGAGGTTTGGGACAAGGAGATATCCCAACCTTCCTCTATCTTGAGAAGATCGCTTGTATCCCCAAGGATCAACCTAATAGAATTGGAGGGTTATTCTAGTAAATTTTTCTTAGGGATGACAATGGCACTTGACTTGTAGCTCAAGCCAGTCCTTAAAGGTAAATCAATCTTCTAAGACATGACCAAGTATACAGTGGTAGAGGCAAGAGTTTGGATCATGACTCTTGCTTACATCCTCTAGCCTCCTAGGCTCTGGTAATTGAAAATCAGGCTTCTTTAAGAGGTTCTTAAAGATCTTTCAAACTACATCTCTCTTGAATGAATAAGGCTTATTCAATTTGTCGGCAAGTGTAGATAAATGATAGCTACTTGGTGGTGGATAGGAGTACTGATGTTGATGTTGTGGATAGGGATACTTCTGAGCAGGCGGTGGTGGAGGCTATTGTGGCATTTGACCCACTTAGGCTCACTTGACCTAAAGTGACCTGAAGTACCCTTATGAGCCAAATTCTAATCCTAACCAAATTAGATTGAACCAAACTACATATGCCTCTCATCATGATCAACAATCATCATGGGATGATCAATCAACTAAATTGGGTCAAACCAAGTCAAACCTAAGGGTTGACCAAGTCAACATTTAGCCCAAAATAAAACCTAATATAGCCAAATTCCACCATAGACCAAACTGATTGAAACCATTGATCTAAGTTCATTCATAACCTATGTTTGAACTTGACCAAAGCCTCAATTGGCCAACTAGACCTAACCTAGCCCAATTGACCTTAGACTCAACTTGACCTGAAGGGGTCGTGTTGAGCCAAATTCAAACTTAACCAAAATTGATTGGAAACAAAGATATCAATCCACTCCATATGACTAACCAAACCCAAACCTACCCATGACCTAGCCCAAATAGGTCAAATGGGTCAAATTGGTCAACTTGACCCATTTGACCTAAATGAAGTCATATGAGCCAAATTCAAAACTAATCCAAATTGAATCAAACCAAAGCCACCAAAATATTTCAAATGGTCATATGAACTTGACCCAACCCTTGGTTTGACCCAATTTGACCTATTGGTCAACTTGATCCAAGTTGACCCATTTTGACCTAAATGGGTCAATATGAGCCAAACCTTATCAAATGAACTCCAAATCTAATAAAACTTGGCCAAACCTATTTTCTCCACATACCCAACAAATCCAAAATCAAAAATCAGCAAAATAACCATTCTACCCCTATGTCATAGAACAAATATTTAGTCTAATCCATGGGTAATTTGGTTTAGCCCTCTTCATATCAACTTGATACCTTCCTAATAGCTCAAGTGATAATGAAGAGTGGTGCACCTAGCCTAATGGGTTTGGGTCAGCCCAAATGGACCCAAGGCCAAACCCGACCCCCTAGCTTAAATTGGCTAATTCAAAAACCTCCTTCGACCCAATTTGAAGCACACGGGAGGTTACCAATCCACTCAAGACCTCAAATTGACCATGTGCAAAGATCTAACAGCCTAAACAACCCCTCCCATATGTTTAATTGGATCAAAATAGCAACTCAAGGTTCGGCCATCCGATTGCATAGGGGGAGATATACTCCCCCGAAAATAAGAAGGATCTACATGATATTTATTGATTTAGAGAAAGCTTATGATAAAGTCCCAAGAGATGTTCTTTGGAGAGTTCTAGAATAGAAAGAAGTTAATATTGGTTATATTCAAGTCATTAAGGATATGTATACTAGTCATTTGTGTCCAAACACAAGGAGGATTGACAAAATATTTTCCTATTTCAATTGGATTACATCAAGGATCAACATTAAGCCCTTATCTTTTACTTTAGTTATGGATGTTCTTAGAGGCATTTACAAGAAGATGTACCTTGGTGTATGCTTTATGTCGATGACATTCTTCTTGTTGATAAGACTAGAGTCCAGAAACTTGAATTATGGAGGTCAACTTTAGAGTCTAAAGGTTTTGTTTAAGTAGATCTAATAGAATATATGGAGTGTAATTTTAGTTGTAGAAGTTTTAGTGTTGTGACTTTAGGTGATCAAGTCATTAATAAGAGTGAGTGATTGATATTTAGGCTCTATTGTTCAAAATGATGGTGAAATAGATGGAGATGTTATTAGTAGAATTCAAGTTGGATGGTTGAAGTGGAGGAATGCATCTGGCCTATTATGTGATAGAAAAGTCTCACTTAAACTTAAGGGAAAATTTTATAAGATGGTGGTAAGACCGCAATGACTTATAAATGTTGGCCAATAAAAGAGAAACATAAGACTAAGTTAAGTGTTACAGAGATGAGGATGCTTAGGTGGATGAGTGGCTTTACCCTTAGAGATAGAATGCAAAATGAGTATGTTCGGGAAAAAGTTGGAGTAGCTCCAGTGGTAGATAAGATTAGGGAGAGTCGCCTTAGATGGTTTGGCCACATAAAGTGTTGGCCATCCGATGACCCGATTAGGAGAGTAGATGCATTAGATTTGTCTTATGTTAAGAAAGATAGAGGTAGACCTAAAAAGACTTGGTTAAGATGTATAAAAAATGATCTTAGTATACTTGAATTAAATGAAAATTTGACACATAATAGGACACAATGGAGACGAAGGATTCATGTAGCCGACCCCACCTAGTGGGATTAAGGCTTCTTGTTGTTGTTTTTGTATCCTCACATTCTATTGAGCACTAGAGAGAGTTAGGAAACCTCGGAGAGCATTCCTAAGCTTTCTAAGAGGGATTTGAATCTTAGCTTTCTCAGTTTTCTTCCTTAGAAAATAAGGGTGCTCATCTCAATTCCCAACTTTCTCCTCACTCAAATCCACTTCAATTCCTCTTGTACACTCCCTCAAGGGATCAAGTCTAGTGCACCAAAGCATTCCCTCATGTTCCCAAAGCAAGGAGGAGGTGAATTGGATCAAAGCTGCAAAGGGGAGCAAGTGGTGTTGGTCCATAGAGAGATCTACTCAACCCCAAGGCTTGAAAAATTTAACAGGGTTTCGTATCCACTAGACTAAGCTACATCATCGAGCTTAAGCGTCGGTGATCACCTTCGGTGAGGTATGAAATTTTTTGACCACTTAGCTTAGGAAGAGTTGGTCTTTTGTGAAATAAATGTTCATGGCATGTAAAATCCATCATTAGATAGGTTTGTAATTGTGCTTAGATGGTGTGGGTACAATCTCATTCCAATCTGAGCCCAATCGAGCTTGGATCTTCCCTTAGATCATGGACGGTCTCTATTGAGCCTCAGTGAAGAACTAGGGTGATCGTGGCCATCCATCTGCACTTTTTGGATGGACGGCCATGATTAACCATACATTTTATAAATCCTTTATCCCTTTTAAAACCACAGGATGATCCCTAGTCGTTCGATTCTTGATCGAACGACAAGGATAAAACCACGTCCCGCCACCACCCTGATGTGATGTTTAAGTGAATAGCTCATGGCACGACGTATGTAAAGTGCTCTAACCGCCGCATGTCACGATGTGAGCTAAAGGGACTAGTTAGGGTTTTAATTAATTTTAATTAATCTCCTAACCTTCAAAAATTCATATCTCCCTCAATAAAATTTAGAAAAATATGAAGTAAATTTCTATGGAAAGATAATTCAACCTAAATAATTTTTAAAATAATTTCAATGGATTTTAAATTATACTTTTCTTCAATTTTGGGTATTAATGGAAATCCAATTTTACTAATTATCCCTTAATTAATCCTTTGATTAATCCCAAACTTCTTGGGTATGTTTTGGGGGATGATTTATGCCTCCCCTAATTTTTTTGGGATTTATTGAAGGCTTAGTTAGGGGAATTTCAAATGCATTTTCCTAATTACTCCCTTAATATAATTATGGATAATTAAGGTTTGGATTAGTATTTTAATCCCTCATTGGAGTTGATTAAGGTTATATCTAGTGAATAGAAGGTTTAAGGAAAAATTATAGGGCATTTCCCCTAAGTTATTCCCTAAACCCCTTTTCTTTCCTTAATCCTCTCTTAATTAAGGGTTAATTCATTAAGTACTCTCTTAATTAATTTTTAAAAATTCTAAAACCTTCCAGAACTTTATTAATTTACTTTGGGTAGATGCTTAAGTATTGAATAGACTAAGTTTAATTAAGAAAATTAAAATTCACCTCACATGTGTGAGGGGTGTTTTGAAATTACTTAAGTTAAATCCTTTAACTTAATTAACCATTAATCATGAGCCAATTGCATTAGGCCCTTTTTTTCTAGGTGCATTGCAAAGTTTAAATTCCATGTGAGGTTTTATGTCATCTCATTGGCTCATAATTATTTGGTTAACTATGCTAAGGTGGTGTAGGTAAGGGTTAATTAACTTGCTTAATTCATACCTTAACCTAATCAATATCTAAAAATGAATCTAATCATCTAAAAATTAAATAAAAATATCAAACACATGTGAGAATGGGTAAGGAACAGCAAACTCAACTCACCTTTTTAAAATTAAATCAAACTTAAGATCAAACAAAAGTCACATTGAATAAACTTTGATTTATGTTAAGCCTTCTTATTTCATAAAAATGTCTTTAGGATTTAATTAAAGTGAATGTGTTGACATGCTTTCATTGCTTTGTTTCTTTCCCCAACATGTTAAATGTGTATGTCATATAGTTTCATGCATCCATATTTTTTAAAATCAAATTCAAAATGAAATTGTGTACTTTTTGTCAAATTTGCATGTGTTGGCTAAAGTAGAAATATGAGTGGCTATTATCACTATTAAATTCAAACTATTTTCATAAACATATAAATCAAATGCTTAAAACTGAAAGTGTGCTACTTATATTTTAATTATAAGCTTGCATGTGAGAGAATATAAGAGTGTGGTTAGTATAGATTTCCCATCTCTCTTCTTTCAGTATAGTTTTGAATACGGTTTGGTAAGATGTATTGTTCATTTGAAAAGAACCCAACACTTGCCTAAGTCTATATCCTATTCATTTCTATGCTATCAGTTAAGAAGGGTTACCTATGCTTGCACACATAAATTGCATAAATAAAATGAATCAACTAATACAACTTTTGCATTCTTTCTTTTTCCATTTCATTTCTTTTGTACACATATTTGTATTTAAGGAAAGTGGTATATTAGTCTAGGAAGCCTGAGGAGGCTAGCCTAAGTAGGTCTTGTACCTTACACCTCTGGTTAGCAATGGTGTTGTACTCACTTATGCCTTTCTTACATTCATGTGTGCATGTGAAAATTGGATAAGAATTCTTTTTCTACTTAATGAAAATCATGCATCTTAAACATCCAAATTTCCTTAAATGATACTTGGCATGCATCATAAAGTGTGTTAAATATTCTCATTTGTGTGTATAGATATAATTAGGACTCATTCATGTGCATGTTATATATGTTGGGAAAGAAATGAAGTGATGTATGTTTTGTGAATTTGGTTCATTTTATTTAATCTTAAAATGTCTTTCTTTTTGAATGGGTTTTTTTAGAGTTCATCTAAACTTGGGATTAATTAAAATATTTAATCAAAACATTCACTAAATAAAATTTAAATGTGAATCTACTTTAGAAATTACTTAGGTTAGGGAAGGAAATAGAAGTTATTTTTTATTTCCCTCTCTTTATAACTTAGTAATTAATTGTAGGATTCATTTGAACTTAATCAAAACATGAAATAAAATCAACCCAAATCAACTAAATCACTTAAATAAAACCCTCCTCTAAGTTGAACATGTTTCACACTTAGAAAATTCTAACTTAAAGTCATAGCTAAGCATGCCACACAAACCTCCAAAGTACACACATTAGCTAAGTCACCACTTATAGCTTTATGTTAGGGCGGTGCATGGTTTGATATTTATTTCATTTTATGATATATGTTTTAGGCTGGATGTTAGGGTGCATGCTCATAGAATGAATGGTAGGGCGATCTTAGTTTAACCATTATTTTCTACAGGGGATTCTACTTAAGAAGCGTTGTAATAAATGAAAATATAAATACTTCTGCTTGTTGGTGTTTATACCCCTAAGCATAATCTAATAGGTCGGGTGGACTTAGTCACCCATGTGTGGGGTGATAAGTCCAATATACATGCTTGGGATTTGTGTGGTTTATTTTAGCTAATCTATATTTTGTAGGTGTTCGTTAGATTTTCATTCTTTTTCTTTTCATATAAATTTATGCAATTGGGATTTTGGAATGATTGTTATGGGGATTAGGATGAGCATTGGTCATAAGATCTTATTTTATGCACCATGTGAAGCCTTGGAGCATCTACCTTCCAACCATCCAAAAGAAGGAATCAAAGAAGAAAGAAGAAAATAACAAAGAAGAAGTGAAGTTGAAGACCCTCATAACAATGAATTCCTTGCTTAATTGTAATTTAATTCATTTATAATCTGGGTTATATAAGGGTAGAGCTCAGCTACCCAATTTGTTATTTTCGAGTTTGTGCGGTGGTGCCCGACCACAATGGCCTTTTTATTCTTTTTGTGATTAGGTTTATAAACTGATTGATGATTTGTTTAGCTTGTGCATTAAGTGGCATGTTTTTTCTAGTTTCTTCCTTACTTTATGTATGGCCTAGATGTGGATTAGGCCCTTAGAAAAAAATAAATCTTTTACCAAACTTAACAACTCAAAACTAAAAATAGGGAACTCATAACCTAACCTAAAGCTTAGGTTTAAATTAAGATAAATGAATTAGCAACATCTTAGCTGGATGAGTATTTCTTTTACAATATCATGCACAACAGTAACTTATTTCACTCTTGATTGGAGGGCTTCCACCTTTGCCAGAGAAACTTGGATTGACCTTTGAGAGCCATGGTGGAAACTCACCTCCTCCCTTCTTGCTGATTTTGGTCAATAATTTTACTTCTCATGTATTAGGCATATGAATCCTATTAGCCTGAGTCAAAATAATTGTCCAAAAAATAAAAATAAAATAAAATTTGAATTGCATTAGATTTAGGTCATTTTAAGAATGTCCTTACATAGTCTAGTCTCTTTAGGGAGTGAGTTTAAGGACTTAGTCTCTTTCTAAATAAATAAAAGCCTAACTATCTTGCATAAACATAAGCTTTGCCTACATATATTTAAAATTATATGAGGAGTTAGTTGGAGGCCACCCCGAGGCGATTGTAAGTCCAAGCAGTCGGGTGGATTGTCCTCTCTTATTGAGGCAAACCAAATACTCATTTTTGCCATAGATTTAGGTTATGCTTTTTGCCCTCACCAAAGCTCCCTAGATTTAAGTTATGAGGTTGTTTCTCTCCTTTGTGGGTCACAAGCATAATTCCTCACCTCATAGGCATTTCCTTAATATTGTGTTAAGGAATCATAAGTCCTAAATTTCTAATGAAAAATGTAACTCAAACAAATTAAATTAATTTTTAAAAATGTAAAGCCCAATTATAGGATAGTTTAAGATGTCTGCTAGGTTTCTTAGCATCATGGGCATTTCTTACTTATCTTTCTTTTGGCTTTGATAATAACTCCCTCTCTTTGATAAATCTCACTTGATCTTCAAAAAATGAATCAATTGATTGATAGTCCTTTCCTATTGAAATCTTTGAAGACAACGATCATTTAGCTTAATCGAGAGTATTCATAAGGGATCTCATCCTTTAGAATGTAATTAACTATGGTGGATTTCCCCTGTTGGGAACTTAACGAACTCAATTTATAATAAATCATGCTTTACTTTTTCAGATAAAATAGGGGAAGAATCTCTAATACATATGCAGACCCATCATCCTTAGGGGTCCTTATTAAGGTAATTAGGTCCATTAAAGGATAGTAACTTCTATCTCCCGAGATAGTATACTATTCCTTGATGACATACTCGATCACCCGAATAAGTACATCTACGGATCTGCGTAGCATCCTAAATAGATGAATTTTTATATTGAAAGGCGGCCATATAGAAATTTTTCTCCACAGGTTTGCAACAATTAGCCTAGGAAAAAATCTCAGGGACTCACATCCTCCTATAGCGAAACTGATTGTTGGGATAGTCTATCTTCGACTCGAGAGGTGCCATTCGACCTAGGGCGATTGCTGAGCGAATGCCACTGGAGGACTTAAATTGACTCAAATGTAGTTAAGAGGAAAGGAGCCTCTGGAGGATATATCTTAAACCTCAAGTATACTCGACCTAGTTAGATCATGCTGATTAGTTCAAGAAGAAAGCTTAGGGACTCACATCTTCTTAAACAAAATCAACATGAGGTAGCTTACTAGCTGGGCAGTGAAATCTACCATACTAAGAAGGCGCTCGTTGGTTTGTAATGGTCAAGTTTAGGAAGAAAGAAAGGGGACTCGCATCTTTCAAATAAGTGACCACTGGGGTGGCATACTAGCGAGGCAGCATGTAGACCCGACCTAGAGTAGCTAATGAGTGAGTGTCACAGGTGGCATGCTCTAACATCAAAATAGCTCGAGGCAAAAGACTTGTGTTTGTTTATATTTTTTGTTAAAGGGAATAGGACACCTCTTGGATTCTCTTAGACCTACCCTAAAACATGCTTGGAGAATTGGATGAAATGGTTCCATGGATGGTAACCGGGAATTCCCACTAAGAAAGGATGTCGCTTGGATTCTCTTACATCTAACTCAGTTGCACTAGTCAAAATAGGATGTCTCTTGAGTTCTCTCACACCTATTCTAATAGCATCGAGAGATTATGTTTGATTGTGTTTGTGTTGTGAAAGAGGGAAAGGATGCGGCTGGGGGACTATTACACTTATCCTAGACATGTCATGGAGGATTCGCAAGACAAGCAAATAACTCTTCAGAAGAAGAGAAGATTTTGATGAAATGGAATCAAATTTTCATTCTTTTTATTGATAATTATTTTTAAACATATCTTATAAGTAATATTTCTTCAAATAGAGCCCATTAATTGGAAGCAACGAGTGTTTTTCTTTACAATCAATGAGCTGATAGGATCCTCCTTGGTAGGCCTTTTTCATAACATAGCTCATTGAAGTGTACCTAACACTTATAGCAGCTCCTAGCTACATCCATACAGTCTGTAATCATCGAAGGCCAGTAGTATCCTAGTCTCTTGATCTTCATCTTCATCTTCAGACCAGATAGATGTGCTCCACATAAACATAAATGTACCTCAGTTACAATACCACAGGCTTCGTGTTTATCTAAACACTGTAACCACATTTGATCAAAGGACCGTCGGTATAGGGTGCCATCAACGTGAGCATAGGAGAGAGTTATCTGTTTCACCCGATGGGCTTATGACTTTTCTTGAGGTAGTTTGCCGGTGTTCAAATAGTCTATGAATGGTTGCCTCCAATCCAGTTTCTTATCCTTATAGGCAGTGACAACCTCCCCATCAAGAGAAAGTTTCTCGATGAGTTCAACATCAATATGGGATAGGACTTGTCTATTTTGAATTCTTATTGGAATGGACTCATCTTCCGGACATGCTAATTCTTTGGCAAGTTTGGCCAAAGAATCTACTACTGCGTTCTCTCCACGGGGAACCTTGTAGATGGTGACCTCAGGGATCTAAGCCAAGAACTTCATGATGTACTCGTGGTAATGACAAAGCTTGAGTTTGAGAACCTTATAGGATCCAGCAATCTAATTGATGACTAGCTGAGAATCCCCATAGATGTTGATGCCTTTGACACAAATGGTAATGGCTAACTCCAGATCGCCAATGAAAGCCTCATACTCGGCTTCATTCTTGGTGCAGGGATTGGAAAGATAGTATGACAATCTCATCACATCATAGTCTGGAGTTAAGAAAATAATTCTTACCCCTGTCTTTCCTGGAAGAGTAGATCATGGTGCTTCCACTTTATAAAAAGAAGCTGCACCATCAAAATACATCTCTCATTGGCGGTTGTCAACCTCCCCTAAGTTCATGATTTATTCATCAGGGAGATCATCACTAAGCGGAGAATCAGCAGAAAGTCGGTGTGCTGCTAAAAAATTAGCTAGTGCTTGATCTTTTACCACACAGAGGGGTATGAATGTGATGTCAAACTGCGAGAAAATAATGGACCATCATGCCTAACGTCCGAATAGCGTTGACCGTGTCATGAGATACTACAATGGATTGGTTCTGGGGATCAAGTTCACCTTATGAGAAAGCATATAGTGTCATAGCTTTTGGTATGCAAAGATAAAAGCTAGGAAATATTTATCAATAGGTGGATAGTTTACTTCACTAAGAATCAGATGATGGTTGAGATAGTAGAGAGCACTCTCCTTCCCTTCGTCATTGGCTTGGGCCAACAGAGTGCTAAGAGAGTCATCCAATGCAGCAGTGTAGAGGATGTGTGGCCTTCCCGGGATAGGGGCTGCTAGAACTAGCAGCTTCATCAAATACTACTTGATATCTTCAAAGGTATGATGACCTTTACCATCTCACTTGAACTTGGCATCCTTTTTAGAAGTACTGAGAATGGCTTGCATCTCCCCAATAAGTTGGAAATAAAGTGTCTTAGATACGCCAACTGACCTTGGAAAGATCTGAGTTGAGTTAAACTTTTATGTGGTGGCATTTCTAAGATAGCTTTGATCTTTTCTGGATGTATTTCTATTCCTCGGTGTTGAACAACAAACTCAAAGAATTTTCTTGAAGCTACTCTGAATGCACACTTCAGGGGATTCATTTTTAGGTTATATTATTTTAACCATTTGAAAACTACTCTCAAGTCAAAGAGATTATCTTCCTTTTCTCTACTCTTGACTACTAGATCATCAACGTAGCACTCAACTTGATGATGGATGAGTTCATTGAGGATCTAAGTCATGGCCCATTGGTATATGGCACCAGCATTTTTTAGGCCGAAAGGCATGACCCTATAATAATAGATTACAATCGAGGTTCAAAAAATAGTGTTTGTTTCATCCTCAGGGGCCTTCTTGATTTGGTTATAGCCAGGTGACCCATCCATGAAGGAGAATACTGCATGAGATGAGGCGATGTCCACCATTAATCCTGGTATAGGAAGAGAAAACTCATCCTTAGGACATGCCTTATTTAAGTCCTTGAAATTGATGCATATGTGAATTTGGTCATTCTTCTTCTTAACTGGGATGTCACTAGCTAACAAGGTAGGGTATTTTTCTTCCCTGATGAAACCAGCATCGATCAGTTTCTTAACTTCAAAAATGACCTGTTGTTTGATTTCTAATCGTATGTGTCTAGGAGCTTGCTTGATAGGATTAATGCTAGGATCTATTACTAGTTTGTGGATTACTACGTTAAGAGATAATCCTAATATCTCTTCATAACTACATGCAAAGCATGCTTTAAACTCAGTCAGTAACCTAACTAAGTCATTGGTTTCTTCTTCATTCAGCAATGAACTGATGTATGTCGGGCGTGGATTTTCTTCCGTCCAGAAGTTGATTTCTTTAAGCTAGTCAATTATTGAATGGATCTCCTCTTCAAATTCTGGCGGTGCATCTTTGATCTGGAGATCATCTAGATCATCTAAGGTTTATAAACACACATCCTCATAAGAGTTGAGGTGTGAAAAGAACCTATCAGACTCCAGATGATTGGTGACAGCTAAGTAGTAATCTTCATCATCGATTGGACCCACTATACCGAATTCTAATCCTGATCTTAATTGTGCTTCCCTGTCTGTGTTGCTCCATAGCTTTTCAAAGTACTATGACCTGTGCTTAGACCATGAATTAGGAATCAAACCCTTCTTTACAAGATTAATAACACAAGGCGAGTACTAGTCAAAAGATAATTCCACTAATTCTTTATATGAATCATCCTCAAGTTCTACATCAGCTTCAGGACTTGAGGATGATGATCCCAAAAAGAATCTCTTCGGCTTCATATCACTGGAAGACTTAGGGGCTTCCTTAACTATTAAACCTTCTACTTTTTGAGATGAAAGTGAGGTTAGAGCTAAAGTTCCTAACTGTTGTCTGATAGTTTCACATGCATTTGATTCGAATACTTTGCTTTGTCTAGAGGCCTAGTCTTCATCACTATCTGGCTCGAGTATCACCTCCAATGAAACCCACTAAGAGGGGTTAGCTGGTATACTAATCACATTAGACTCGTCTTCTGAGCTGGATTTCAAGTCTATGTGAATAGTAGGGGTACTCCTATGAACTTGAACATAACCCCTGTTGGTTGAAGGCTAACCAGGGGGTCTTCCACCTCTGGAACTACCTCTACTTCTGCTTCTGCCTCTGCCTGGTGGAGGTCAAGTCATCCTACCCACATGTCCATATAATGGAATAAACTGTGGGTGGAATGTGATATGCGGCTCTATTTCTTCTTCAATTTTCCTTTCTTGTTCACTTGGATTTTCTTTTTTCTTTTATTTTTTTTTTTTTGCTTCTTTTTTTCTTCATTTTCTTTTCCTTTTGAATTTGAATTTGGTCCAAGTTCACGAGAAAGGGTGTTTTAAGAAAGATAGTAGGTTACATCCTCATATATCTTAACCTTTCTAACTAAAAATAATTTTTCATCTCCTTTGATATAGTACTCAACCCCATCCTTCCTGAATTTAATGCACTGATGGAGGGAAGATGGAATCATCTTATTCTGATGTATCAAAGGCCTACCAAGCAAAGCATTGAATGAAGTATTCGAATCAATGATATAAAACTTGGCTTCAATCTTCCAATCACCTATCTACAAAGGTAACATTATGGAACCTAAAGCCCTCTCGCCTTGTTCATTGAATCCTCTCAACATCATCCGATCTCCTCGAAGTGTGGAGATATTGATCCTCAGATAGAAAAGAATTTTTAGACTCATAACCCATGCACTGGATCGAATAACTCGGAAAGTCCGAATCGCCATATCAATGTAATGTGAGAGATTGTGCTCCATGTCCCCAAGTAGGTCTTCATCTATGAAAGTGATCCCGAGCTTCTAGAATAATGCCTCCTCACCAATGCTGGTTCGAGCTAAGAATATTTCAGGATCAAGGAGAGCCTTGATTAATGATTCCCTCATCTCTTTAGATAAGATCAGGGCATCGTATATGCTAGCTTAGATGGCAACTTTCTCAGATGAGAGAGGATATTGTAGTCTACCTTGGGCTGATCCTCCATAAGCATATCCAATAGTGGAGCATCCTATGGAGGGGCTTCTCGATCCTCTAATCCAATTACTTGTTTCCCTCTATCTTGAGGTGCTGCCCTAGGAGGTAGAACCTTGCCACTACGGAGGTTGACTTCGGTGATCTCTTATGGCAAGGTAATGGAAGGTTCTACCTGCACATCTAGCTCACCTACAGCTTCTCTTAAGGGACCCTCAGAATCAGATGATTCCAAGTCCATCTCAAGAGGTGAACCCATAATATTCAGAGTAGAAAAATCCAACTTTGAATCAGAAAGAGGAAGATTAGAATTATTATAATTGTTGTTTAGACTTGAAGAGTTATTAGGAATAAATTCAGACAACCCATCAGAAGTGACACATATATAATTCAAGCTAGCTTTCAATTTCTCAAATTTGATAGGAGGTACATAGTAGAAACCAAGTAAAGTAAGAGGGGTGAGGGATTTGATGACCTCATCCACCGATACAAGATGTCTACTAGAAGAAGAAGAAGAAGAAGAGCTAGATGAAGTAACGGTAGTCGCTGATGTGGTAGCTACAACTGGACTGAGGTCGGACTCTGGTGGTTACGCTATGATATCTATACATGCCGCACCAGGTCCCCTTTTCCTGAGTTATCTCTAGCAACTTGTAAACCTTCCTTGATGTTGGAGGTTTGAGCTGGCTCAGGTACTTGCAAGAAAAGTTTCTTGATTTTTGAGATAATTTTCTTAGATATTTTGGATAAGGAGGTATCCCAACCTTCTTTGGTTTTGGAAGGATCGCAAGTATTCCCAAATATTATCCTAATGGAACTGGATGGTTGTTTCACAAGGTATTCCTTTCGGATAACTATAGCATCGGTCTTGAAGCTATGTTCAAGAAAGTCCTTAAATGTGAAGCAATCTTCCAAAACATGACCTAACATACGGTAGAATGGGAAAAAGTTAGGATCATGGCTTTTGCCCACTTCCTCCGATCTCCTAGGTTCAATAAAATAAGGCTTCTTTAAGAGATTCTTAAAGATCTTTCTGATTACCTCCCTTTTAAATGAATAAGGCTTGTTAAGTTTATCCAAAAGAGTAGGTGGACCATAGCTACCTAACGGCGAATATATGTACCGCTGCTGCTGAAGATGCGACTGAAGAAGAGGTGATGCAGGCCATGGAGGCTACTATGGTGGCCAGTAGGGCTACCTCGATGGTGGTAGAGGAGGTGAAAGTGATGACTGTGCGGCACGAGGTCTCTCAAACTACTCTCTGACCGGCTATTTCCCCTTATCCACTGCTATCAGTGCCCCTGGTTTCTTCTTATATACCTTATGCGACTTCGGCTTTGTTGGTAGATCTGGAAAAGGTAACTGTTTGGCTTCTCCTTGCAAGCTAGCCATCTTGTTCATTAATTTATCAAAAGTTTTGATGGTGAAACCTTTGAGCATGAAGGTGACTGGGCCATGGATATTCTTAACCAAAAATCTCGATGGCATGCTATTCAGACAGTTGTGGTTCGCATTTCATACTTAAATTATGTCATCTGAGAATGTAATCAATGAGGGACTCACCAGGATTTTCTTGAGCCACAATGAGATAACCAGTAGTGACCCTTTGCTAAGCTTTAGCAAACCTCTTGATAAAGAGTTGTTCCAATTCAACAAAACTCTTTACTAAACTATTGGGAAGTATAATGTATCAATCAAAAGCTATCCATACTAAGCTACTAATAAAAAGATAGAAGCATAAAGCGTCACTACCACCAGCATTGCAATAGCTAGCTCTGAAATGTACAATGTGCTGCCTCGAGTTCCCACTGCCATCGAAGCTTTTGAAAGAAGGAGGCACGAAACCCTTAGGATATTGGATGGCATCAAATTCCTCCGGGTAGGGTCTACCCTTTGGAACAGATGATCCTCCTCAGGCTTGAGCTAATGCTTCTCTCACCTGCTACTCAACCATGCTCTTGATATCTTTTTCTTGCATGGAGGTACTCTCCACTACCTTCCTATACATGTTGGTGCTACCTTTCTCTACTAGAGATAAAGTCTTGGTTGGATCCAAGACATGCACCAACTCTGGCTGACTAGTCCCAACTATAGTAGGATGAACTATTGGGGCTTAGTTCTGCAATGCTAAGATAGCTTCTAACATATCTTAGAGCCTCTTTCAATCCTATCTATTTTTTCATCTATCTGCTTTATCTGTTGAAGGAGGTGTTGGGTCGAGTAGGCTGTGTCTTCCTGCTCAGCCTCAACACCATCCATAGTCTACTACTTTATAAGAAGGGATCCCCTAGTGTCTACCATGCAAACCCCTGTTGAATCTTCTAATAAATCATCTTCATTGGGATCAAAGCTTATTTTTTCCTCATCGGACTAGTCATATCCTAGGGTTTCTTTCTTCGCCATGAAATAATGGGCTACTATATCATCTATAGAACGATCTATCTGAACTGGCACAAATGACTTTGGCTGACCAGTGGTGGGATCTCTATCATGTATTGTGAGTCACCAGACCTCCCCTACTATCGGAGAGTTAACCCTGTGAGGGTTATACTCGCAGGAAGAAATATGCATCTAATTGTCACTGAATATGCATGGGGTGACACTCCTAGGAGGATCCATCATCATAGGTGCAATTGAGCTGTCACCTTCTCCCTCAACAACTGCTATAACCATTTATATGTACTGCTGCTGTGGTGGTGGTGAAGGGAAGACCACCATGCTTCAAGGTCGCTTTCGCCACATCAAGCGTAAGGTCAAGCAGAGAGCTCAACCGCCACGAGTGGTGTAGATAGGATGGGATCTCTCGGCCATAACTAGATCACCAATGGGGTTATCTTCTCCCCAGATGCGGCCTTCATGGCCTTTAGTAATTGGAGATGCTGGAATAAGGACAGGTGACGGTGGATGGGGGGTAGAGATGTGTGGTGGAGGCACCACCGACTCTCTCAGGATAGGAGCTGCGCTCCTATGATGTGTAATCCCTGTGAGTAGAATAATGTCAGTATGATTGATGCAGGTAGCACGCCGATCAAGAAAATTAATGAGTGCAGAGGCCACTGACTGTCGACTGAACCTCTGCCTCTCTCGGCTGGTGATATGAACTGAAGTATGGGCCTCCCTGGCCCTCTCCTACCTAATATGCTTCCTCACACTGTGGGGGATCACGGATCTCAAATCAAATTGAGCCCCAACCAGATCACTGAGTTTCACCTACCGATGTAGAATTGAACTGAGGTGATACCTCTTACTCTAACCGACTGGGTCAAAATTGAACCACTAGTGGAGGTGAAGCAGAAATCCCCCTAGCATCCTCTCTATCAGACCCAGAGAGAGGATGAAACTAGTTTGTTGTAACTAGTGAGCAAACCAACACAGGCAACTCCTCAATAATAGACTGCATGACTACCTCCATCTCCCTAACAATGCGAGTGTAGTGCCGCTTTTTCATTTAGTTCTTGTTCCTCCTTTGGGTTTTAGTAGGGCGAGCAGAGTAAGAGCTCGACCCAACCTCAAAAGTATGGGAGACAATCCCTAGGATCAGGGGAGCCTTCTCCTTTGAGTGTGCTAGTGAGTGGGTGCTAGCCCTAACTGGGGTAGCACGGGAAACAAATGGGTGCACTGGCATTGTCACTAGCACTACTGTAGTGGGAACCGCCACTACCTTCCTCTTCAGTGAGGGAATCTCAGAATCTGATGGCATATCAACCCGAATGACTGGCTCCTGCCCGGTCACTATGCTCCTACTAACAGTCATGAGGGAGGTCCCCTCACATGTAATCTAAGCCCCTCAAAACGTCATCCAAAGTCAATGAGGTGGGCGTAATCGACGGGAAAGCGTGCCTAATCCGGGCTGACCATCCCAAAAAGTGAACACATACTGTGCCGCCATTAAATCAAATTACCGAACAGAAAGACTAACCAAGTCGACTATAACAACAATGTCGAAAACAAACTTGAATCAGATTCTCTTACTTTATTGATTTTGAATTTGAATTTAGAATTTGAACCCATACTCAACATCTTGAAAGTATTAAGTCAGGCTCAAATGGATTTAGAAGAGATTTTGAGATTTGATTGGAAAGAGGAATATTTTTTAATTTAGAATCCATTTTCAATAAATTTTGGTATGTTGAAAATAGGTTCAAATATTTTTGGAGAGATGCTTCTATAGGTTCATATTTTGAGTTTTGATTTTTTTTATTTTGAATTTGTGATTTTTGGAGTTTATTTATTTAGCAAATTTGGGTATGCTAAATGAGATATTTGAAAATAATTTCTTTTTTTCTTTGTTTGTTTTATTTTGTGAATCATTTGTGATTTTGAAAAATGAAATTCTTATTTAGCAAATTTAGGCATGCTAAATGAGGAATCCAAGTGTGTTTTGTTTTTGAAAATTTTTGAAAATAGGATTCTTAGCAAATTTAGGTATGCTAATGAAATCCAAATGTGTTTCTTTTATTTTTAGAGATTTTGATTTTGAAAAATAAGATCCTTAGCAAATTTGGGTATGCTAAGGAAAAGCTAATGTGTTTCTTTTTTTATTTGATTTTGAAAATAGGATTCATAGCAAATTTGGGTATGCTAAGGAAATCTTAATGTGTTTCTTTTTTATTTGAATATTTTGATTTTAAAAAATAGGATCCTTAGCAAATTTGGGTATGCTAAGGAAAACCTAATGTGTTTCCTTTTGTTTTGGAGATTTTGATTTTAAAAATGGAGACTTCACTGTAGCAAATGTGGTATGCTAAAATAAAGTTCCAAATATGTTTCTTTTATTTTGAATTTTGTTTTGGGAATGGAGACTTTACTTTAGCAAATGTGGTAAGCTAAAATGAAGTTCTAAAAGTTTGTTTAAAATTTTGTTTTAAAAAATGGAGACTTCACTTTAGCAAATGTGGTATGCCAAAATGAAGTTCCAAAAGTGTTTTGAAATTTTTTTTTTGAAAAATGGAGACTTCACTTTAGCAAAAGTGGTATGCCAAAATAAAGTTTCAAAAGTGTTTTGACAATTTTTGTTTTGAAAAATGAAGACTTCACTTTAACAAATGTGGTATGCCAAAATGAAGTTCCAAAAGTGTTTTGAAAATTTTTGTTGTGTTTTGTTGATTTTGAAAAGAGAGATTTCCATTTAACAAATTTGGGTATGTGCGATGAAAATCAATTATGTTTAATTTTTCAAAGAAGTATTTTCATGTGTGATTATTGCTTTTTGAAAAAGAAAATTCTAACCTAATCATATATGGAATATGTTAAGTGGCATTTCAAAATAATGTCATTTTATTTGGAAATGAAATCTTCATTCAATAAATTTGGACATATTTGATGGAGATGTTCATATGTGCTTTTTGAAAATTTGTTTTTGATTTTTATTGAAAATGAAATCTCCATTCAATAAATGTGGGTATATTGAATGGAGAGGTTTCATATGTGCTTTTTGAAAATTTATTTTTGATTTTGATTGGAAATGAACTTCCATTCAATATATGTGGATATATTGAATGGAGAGGTTTCATATGTGCTTTTTCAAAATTTTATTTTTGATTTTAATTGGAAATAAAACCACCATTCAATAAATATGGGTATATTGAATGGGGAGGTTTCATATGTGCTTTTGAAATTTTATTTTTGATTTTTATTGGAAATGAACCCTCCATTCAATAAATGTGGGTATATTGAATGGAGAGGTTTCATATGTGCTTTTTGAAAATTCATTTTTGATTTTGATTAGAAATGAAACTTTCATTCAACAAATGTAGATATATTGAATGAAGAGGTTTCATATGTGCTTTTTTTGAAAATGTGAAAATTCCAACCTAGCACATGTGGAATGTGTTGAGTGGAGTTTCAAAGTTGTGATTTTGCTTGAAAATGTAACATCCATCCAACACATTTGGATGTATTGAATGGAAAGGCCCATCTTCAAATTTTATGCTTTTGAAAACATGATTGTTGGAATTTTATTTTTAAAAATGAAGTCTTCATCAAAATGAATTGAGTGAAGAAGTTCATTTGTTCTTTTAGAAAGTATGATTATTGGAATTTTATTTTAAATGTTTCTACATGTAACAATTATGAAAATTATTAGATGTAGTGCAAAATATTTTATTAAGTGTATTTTGAAAAAGTGATTTTGAAAAGTAAGACTTTTATGAAGGATTTATTTTATCTTTATTTTTAGAATGAACATTTTCTTATCATAAAAATGGTAAGGAATAAGTCTTTGATTATTTTCTTTTTATTCAATTTTTATTTTCACCCATTGGGGAACCCAACGAAGGTTTTAAGACCAACACGGGGTGAGGTCTTAAAACTTAAAGATGTTGGCTAGCTTAACTTAAGGATAAAATAAGCTAAGTGCCAACAGAAAGAAAGATAGTCTTGGATTCACACAAAAGTATAAACCCACTATTGATAGTTGGAGACAATGATCATTTACCAAAGATGGAGAGAGGAACCATCCCTAGCAGAGTCGCCAGAAACATCTGTGGTGAAATATTTATATCTCTGCCTTCATCTATCCCCTTTCGAAAGAGAGGATAAATGAAAATATAAATATAAAATTCCTTGTTGGGATGTCACACAAATCCGCAGATGTTCTTATTAGGGTAATCGGGTACGGCATTGAGGAAAGGTGTACTATCTCAAAAGATAGAAGTCACCACCCTACAATTGACCCGATCACCTCAATAAGGACTCCTAAGGACTTTGAGTCTTTGAAATTAACCGGAGATTCTTCCCCTACTTTACATGAAAAAGTAAAACAGAGTTTATTTTAAACCAGGTTCATTAAGTTCCCTACAAGGGCAAGCCCCCTTAGTTAATTATATCCTAAGGAATGGGATTCCTTAGGAATATTCACGATTAAGGTAAATGATCATTGTCTTCAAATATTTCAAAATGTAGGACTATCAATCGATTTGTTTATATTTAGAAAGTCAAGTGGGATCGATCAAATTAATCATATTAAACCTAAGCTTGATCAAACATAAATGCAATTAAATACCAATCAAATCCTAAATTAAATATAAATCATTAAGTCATTAATTGCATCACTAATGTAAATAAACATAAAACCAAATTAAAAATTAAATAAATCTTTATTTAATTTAATAATTAACTTAAACACACTTCTTATTTAAACTAATTACCCTTAAGCTAATCCAATTGAATAAACACCTAATTAATGCAAACTTAATGAATTAATCCATCATCGTAATGAACTAAATTAACTATTTAAATCAAATTCAAATCAAATGCTTAATTAATCTACTAATTAATTTGATCACACATCTTAAATAAGCTAAATAAGTTAACCAAATTAATCATATTAAACTTAAACTTAATCAAACATAAATATAAGTAAATACTAATCAAAACCTAAATTAAATCTAAATCATTAAGTCATTAATTACATCATCAACCTAAACAAATATGAAACAAAATTAAAAAATTAAATAAATCCTTATTTAATTTAATGATAAACCTAAACACACTTGTTAATTAAACTAATAATCGCATTGAACCTAAGCAAACCCATAGATAAATAAAGCTAATCAAATCAAATTAAATCAAATAAAGAAAGACTCTCATCAATTTAATATGTAATCAAATCAAATCTCATTCAACCTATTTAAATAAGATAAACTAACTATCCAATGAATTAAATCAAAATACAAACCAAACTTTGATAAACATGACAAATGGACGAGATTAAAAATAAAATCCTAATTACAAAGAATGAAACTCAATTAAAAATCAAAATAAAATCTCAATTAATCTAATCCGATCAAACTACAAATAAATGAACCATAATCAAAATCAAATAAACATAAAATTAAGTCATATAACTATAATCAAAGAAAAGAATTAGATATTAATTTAAAAGGATATTAAATTATAAAGATTTAATTAAACCAAAACACCTATTCTAAAATTAATCAATCAAAAATACATGAATTTAAACAAACTTAAACTTCATTAGAGATCAAGGATATTGAATTATCAAGATTTAATTAAACCAAAATAACTAATCTAAAATTAATCAATCAAAAACACATGGATTTAAACAAACTTAAATTTAATTAGATATTAAGGATATTGAATTATCAAGATTTAATTAAACCAAAACTTCTAATCCAAAATTAATCAACTAAATAATTAAATAAACTCAAATTCGAAATGCTAAATCAAATCAATGAATTGCACAAATTCAAATGGGCTAATTAAGATACTTAAGGATCTTAGTTAGACTCTTTAGGAGTTAGGATGTAGAATAGGATTAGTTATATCTACAAATGGAATTCATTCTACTCTTCATTCTTAAAAACTTAAACATCATTTTAATCAAATAAAAGTGAAATAAAAATAAAAAAAATCATTAAATCATTTAAATTAAAATCACCCAAAGGTAAAATTTAAACAAATTCAAACTCCAAATTGAAACTTAAACTAAAGAAGCCTAGTAAAGTCTTGCCACACAAGCCTTAAGCACACACATTATAATACTAAGTCACACTTCTACTGCTAAGTTAGGGTGTTGTATGTATGATGTTGTATTTTATTTTGTGATGTAATATTTTAGATAAGATGTTAAGGTGCATGTCTCGTAAACTGGATGGTGGGTCGTGATTAGTCTAATAATATTTTCTGTAGGGGGTTGTGCTTAAGGGGCCGCTGCAATAAAAATATAAATGTGTTTATTGTGCATGTTGCTTAGCCCCTAAGCATAACTCATGTTAGGACAGGTAGGTTTGGTTACCCATGTGTGGGGTGCTAAATCTAAATTATTCATATAATTATTTAGGTTATATGGTGTGTTTAGCTAATATTTATTTTATAGGTGTAGCTAGATTTACTTTTTCTATTTTTAATGTAATTTTATATTGGGAATTAGGATTAGTGTTATGGAGGATTAGGATGAGCAGTGGCCAAAAGGCTTAGCCCCTGGGGTGCCCTATGATGCCTTTGGAGCAAATCAAATCAAAAGGAAGAGAAGGAAGAAATGAAAAAAAAGAAGACCCCCATAGCATATATTATTTTTGTAATATGGGTTATATAAGTGTAGAGCACCATCCCATCTTTTTTTTTCTTATGGAACGACCTCATCGATCTTTTATTCTTTTATGGTAGTCTATAAAATTGTTTGGTATTGTGTTTAGATTGGCACTAGAATTACATGTTTTTCCTAGTTTCTTCATGTTTGATGTTTGAATGTGTGGCCAGGATGCGGTAGGCTCTTGGGATGAAATTATTTTTTTTACCCCAATTAACAACTCATAATTAAAATTTTATAATAATTCATAATCTCACATAAAAGCCTAGGAATTAAATCAAGATAATAAATTTTTTAGCAATCCTTTAGCTAGATGATTGTATATATAACATCATGCATATCATATTCTTCCACTCTTGTTAAGAGGGAGCTTCTATTTATGTTAGAGGATAAAGGCTTAACCTGTGAGAGCCTTTGATAGAAGAACACTCCTTTCTCTCTTGATTTAGCCCATAATTAAGTTCTCATGCATTTAAGTATACAAAATCCCATAGCCTGTATCAAAATAAAAAGTCCAAAAGAATCAAATAAATTTGATAAAATTTGCATTAGATTAAGTCATGAATTCATACCACTCATGCTCTAGTCTCTTAGGGAGTGAGTTTAAAGACTTAGTATTCTTTCTAAATAAATAACAACCTAGCCATCTTGGAAAAGCATATGACTTGCTTACATAGATTTAAAGAAAATGAGGAGTTAGTTGGTGACCACTCCAGGCGGTTGGAAGTCCAACAGTCGGACGGTCTATCCTCTCTTGTGGAGGTAGACCATTATGTCCACCTTTCGCTAAGATTTAGGATGTGCTTGTGGTTTGTACCAAAGCTCCCTAGCTTAGGATCCGAGGTAGCTGTTTCCTTCGGGTTATAAGCATAAATCCTCACCTCTTAGGCATTTTCGCAATCTTATGTTGTGGGATTATAAGTTCTGGTATTCTAATAAAATATTAACTCAAACAATTAACTCTCTTCAATTTCAAAAATACAAAGCCCAATCATATAATAGATTGGATTTCTCACTAGGCTTTCTAGTATCATAAGCATTTCCTACTTTCTCCCTTTGGATTCCAAAAATAAGTCTTCTCATTGATCTATCTCATTTGATTTTCTAAAATAGTCAATTTTTTGATAGTCTTGCCTTGAAATCTTTGGAGATCATGATTGTCTACTTTAATTAAGAGTGTTCTTAAGGAATCATGTTCCTTAGGATGTAATTAACTATGGAGGCTTGCTTCCATAAGGAACTTAATTAACCCGGTTTAAAATAAATCCTACTTTATTTTTCCATGTAAAGTAGGGGAAAGATCTCTAGTACATTCGAAGACCAATCATACCTTAGGAGTCCTTATACGATGATTAGGTCCATTATAGGGTGGTGATTTCTATCTTTCGAGATAATACATCATTCCTTAATGTCATACCCGATCACTTCAATAAGTACCCCCTGAGATCTGCGTGATATCCCACATCCTCAAAAATAAACACCACAATGGAAGTCAGGCGATAGAGATTCGTGGCAGTGGTCAGACAATAGTAATCTAATAATCAAATTGTGACAATCAATAGTGATGGTTTGAAGTTGGAGGCCAGTCATTGTTGATTTGATAACAGTGGTTAGATAATGGTGGTTTAATGGTGAAGGTCAATCGTTGCTGATTTGAAAGAGATAGTTTCAATGGCGATGGTTAAGTGATGATGATTCAATTGTGGGGGTTGGCAACGATGATTTGGTAGCGGTGGTCAACAATGAACTTAAGGATTTTCTGACCTTTGAGCTCTCTTCCTTCTCTAGCTTCCATTGAGACTCTCCCAAAAAATTTGATTTTATGTAAAAAGTGAGAGCCTATTTATAAATTATGAGAGTGATATCTCTCATAAATATAATCAAATTTTAAAGCACTATATCCGATGGTTCAGAGCAATTCCATTGACCATGAAGTATTTTAAAACAATTAAGTGTCTTAATGATATTTAAATTATGTTATCTTGAGTTTATTAAATTCATCTTTCTAAGATAATTGATTTGATTATAAATTTGGCCTTTGATTTTCTAATATTTCATATTTTACTTCCAAGTATTTGAAACAAATTTACTTGAACTCAAATTGGGTCACTTTTGATCTTGTTTGGTTTATCTCATCAAGCAATTTATTTTGGCTATAAATTCACTAAAATTAGAGTATAGATGACAATAAAATTGAGTTAATAAATTATCAATTTTAAAATATATTAAGATTCGTGCTTAATTGTGTAGATTTTTGTTGGAATACTAATTATCATTTTAACTTATTATTTCTCAGTTGATAAGATTTTAAATATAATTTATTTTTAAAATATTTTGCTCAATCATTAATTATTTAAAAATATAAATTACTAATAAAATATAACTCAATTTAAATATTTGCATCATACATTCACTCAAAATTAATGATAAGATTTTAATGTATAAAAATAATTGTCACAATTTAATGCTCCAACATCCAACGAGATTTCAATACTTTTTTTTATTTAAGTGAATTTAATTAAAAATTTACACACATAATATACATATAAGAATAAATTTAAGATCTTTTGATTAAAAATCTAAACATTCAATTAATAGATTAAAGTTATTTCAATACTGAAATTGATTCCATCATTTTTTTTTAAAACTTATTTTAATTTTGAATAAATCATTTATCATTCAAAACAAGGAGAATAATTTGAAGGAATAATTGCATGATAATTATGATATAATTGGTCAAGTTGCTATTAGATGAAAAAAAAAAAAAAAAAGACTAAATAAAGTGTCTCCGACTTCGCCGTTCGCGCTTCGTCCCATCGGTGATCCCCCCTCCATCCACTCCCGCCCTTTTCTCTCTCCGCTTCCTCGTCTTCTCTAAATTCTTAACGTATTAATATTTTCTTAAATAGTAAATCGAACCAGAAATTTCCAGTTATGGTAATTCAGAGAGGGAGGGAGAGACCAAAAGCTGACAGCGAGCTAAAAAAAATGAAAAACTGAGAAGAAAAGAGATTACTAGGGTTTCAAACCGTCCTGGCTCTCGCTAGTCGCTACGACTTTCCGATTACACGGATATCGTTGGCATTTATTTTCCTCATCCTTCAGTTTCTCGCCTCCTTTCTTGGCCTCACCTGCTATCAGCAAAGGGAGGGAGGCGAAAGCGGGGTCGAAGGTGGAACGGTGATTAAGAAGTGAGGCTTATACAGGCTCTTGAAGCATACAAGGAGCCACGACGGATCCGATACTCGCTTGAATGCTGCTCTGGCTGATGCCACCGCGTTCATGGATGTGGATATCAGCAGCTGCGGCGGAGGTGGCGTTAACCTTCAACCATGCAACTGCTCTTGCTCCTGCCCGTACTGCGGTTCTGGATCGCAACCTTCTGCCCTCTTGCCCCGAACCTTTAAGCGCAAGCTTGAGCAGATGGAGGAGGACGATCCGGATGACGTGGCACGCGTCGAGATCGAGATAGAAGCGGCTGCTCTCCGGGAAGCCCTCGCAAACCAGCAGGAATCCATCCAGGGTCTATGTGCCGAGCTCGAGGAGGAACGCGCTGCAGCTTCCACTGCTGCATCCGAGGCCATGTCAATGATTCTCCGCATCCAACGAGAGAAAGCAGAGGCCCAGATGGATGCCCGTCAGTTCAAGCTCCTCGCCGAGGAGAAAATGTTTCATGACCAGCAAGAGATCGCTGTTCTTGAAGATATACTTTTCAAGCGGGACGAAGCGTTGAAATCCCTGTCCTGCGAGCTCCAGGCATACCGTCACGGCCTCCTTTCTTACGGCATCACCCCCTTCCTGACTGAACCCAATTCCCCCATCGCCGTCACCGCTGCAACCAACTCAACAGCCGCTGGTGGTGGTAGCAATGCCTATCCTCCTCTCCGCTGCGAATTAGCCGATTTCATGGAAAACACCGCGGATCCCGATCTCATATATGTCGCCGGCGACACACCCCGTAGTCCAATTAGACGCATGCCAAGTATTGTCATTGAAAAGGGTGTAACCGGAAATGGCCACTCCCCCAGTTGGGCACAGCGGGCTGTACGCCGACTTTCTAATGACAGCTTCGGCTCCCCTTCATTCCAGCATGAGTTTGGAAGCAGTGAGTTTCCATCCGTGGCAGATCGCTCGTCGGATACATGTGGCGGTGGAAAGGATGATGACATGAGCGACCGGGTGTATACTATTGATGCCGTTCATGGCGATGGGATGTCTGAAGGTGCAGATTTGAGCACGCCGAGGGAGTTTTTGAGCAGAAGGGATGCGGGTAATGGAACTGTGGATGAAGAAGAGATAAAGAGGCTCTATATGAGGCTGCAGGCATTGGAGGCGGACAGGGAGTCCATGAGGCAGGCTATCATGACGATGGAAACGGATAAAGCACAGAGGATTCTGCTTAAGGAGATTGCTAGGCAGCTGCATAAGGAGGTGGTGCCAGAGAAGAGGATTGTGAAGAAGCCTTCGTTTTTAAGGAGTTTCTCTGTGATGTCTGTGCTTAAGGTAATTTATGACTAAGCTACCTTCCATTTATCATTTTCATGTCATGGTCGTTATTCTCAAGCACTAGCTATGTGTCGATTTAAAAAATAACGTAATTGTTCTCACATTGGTGTTGTAACTGTAGCCTGGCATCTTGTCTTCTTATTTTGTATTTATAGAGCATTCAATTCAGGTATTTGGTCGGGAAGATTTAATTTAGAATTTGCGTTAATTTGCTTCAACTACGTAGCTAGGATTGATTTATTATCATGACCAACTTTGTTTAACATGTGCAAACAGCGTGGCAAATTTTAATTTTGAGTGAGAACACAGAGATGCAACTTGGTTTGAATCTGAGAAGCAATGCATTTTTATTTTTTTTTTGGTTCTGTTTGTTGTACATCTGTTAACTGTGGAAAATGGTTGGGGAGATTGGCGATATTAGCGACGAGTTCCAAACGTTCATTACGGGAAATAGAAAGAAACTTGGTTTATGACAAATAACTTGAAGGTTGAACGTTCGGGTTAGTTTATTTTTGGGATAGAAAAGCTTGCCAGATGAAGTGAAGAGTAAAGGAAATGAGAGAAAGAAAGATGCGAGCTTCGAAAATTTGTCACCAACCTCTCGATAAAGAGAGTGATTTTAATGTCAGTGAAATTTTCAGAAGGCAGATGAAATAGTAGATAAGACACTACCCAGAGATTTCATCCTCATTTTGTGATGACTTTAGATCTGGTCCGGTTTCCATAGACATGCACTTATAGTTAATTACCCTCTCAATGTTGAGAGAACTTTGAAGCTAGTGTTATGTCGCTTAATGTGTAGCGATAAGTAGAGATGTGGAGTTTTAAAATTTAGATTTATGAAATTCATTATATTTAACTTAAAGTGGTTGGTTGGGGAACGAAGTCAATCGATCTAGATCCCATGTTATCTCTCACGATTTTACCTACTTATAAGAGATACGATCCAACTGAGAGAAATCCTTGTCAACAATCATGTGTTGCGTCATCCAAGAAATCTTTGTAAACCTGGGGTGGTGTTTGTCTAAGGAAACAGACTTAAATCTACCTTAGCTGACAGAGAGTTTTTTGTCCTATCAAGTATACCCTATAATTCACAACTCAATGAGCAGCATATGAGCTACAGTCGTGATCGTAATATAATGGTGTTCGGCTTACTACCCGATCAAAGGACTTTGTCATAATCGATCATATGTGAGCTCATCGACCAAGCCACACTAGACAGCCACGCCCTATCGACATATTGATTGAGAGTGAATACAGTGAAACAATTGATTTGACTTTGGCTCCTTTATAAGCTAGGAGTTTTTTAATTTGTCACTTTCAACAAACAATTGCGGAAGGTGAATTGAGTTTTAGCTTTAAGTTCTTTAAATATTGAATTTCATTTAAGCATTTAACATTTAATAATATGTTTGATTTTGCATTTGAATTGATACATAATTTATATTAACTTGATTTGAAATTTTAAACATATGTTGATAGTAGTATCCCCTCCGGTTGAAATCTCTATTCAACACAGCCATCATCAGGGTATATAAATTTGTTTGATCTTTTAATTTATTATTTTAGATTTCATCGACTCTATTAATTTAATAATAAATAATCAAATCTATTATCATATAATATAATTAACTTCTCAGATATTTTAATAAGTTGATATTCTTATAGTATTATTATTGAATTTTTAAGTTTTGCTAACCCAGATTCGGTCCTAAGACCCAATCGGGATGATTCATTATTTCAAAATTTATAGTCCTCCAAACCTTGTCAACTCTAGCTTGAGCATAGAGGCTTAAGGGTTTAAACTTGAAAAATTATATTAACAATGATGCTAGTAGATTTATCTTTTGTAATTCTATGACAAAATTAATTTTTCAGATTTTATTAAGTTGAAAATATTATAATAGCATCATTAGATTTTGTAGGTTTTGATAACTCGGACTCGGTTCTAAGATCCAACTGGGAATCACCTTGCGCGGCATCCTCAGACATTAAATTTATGCATTCAGCATAGTGTCGGGGCCCATGTGGATTACTTAGAATACTTGTACGAATTTGGAAAGATTAAATTGAATTGAAGATTGTTTTATATTTTGTACAAAAATTCATCTCAAATGATGTATGCTCAAGACTTGAATTGAGCGATGTAGTTCCACAATTTATGAAAATTAATTTATTTGTCATTTAGAATTTAAGCCAACTTCTTCTATCTGCTTCTAATTTTGTGTTGCAAATTTGGTGGCGTAAAGTATTTCAACTCCTGCTCAATTATTTAGATTAATATTCATTTGTTTGTATTAGATAGACATCTAACTTGTTGTAGACTATTGTTCGTCAAATAATTGAAAGTTTAATCTTTTCTCAGCAGCTTAGTATATTAGACTTAGTTCAATTATTGATCTTATTACTCGTTTAAGTTTCAAAGATTATTCTTTTACTATTTCATTTTCATTAATTATTAATCTCTATTTCGATGAAATTTCGGCAACCTCCCGGTGTCATTCCCACATAGAGGGCTCATGCATAGTCAGTGTCTTGCAACACTGCAGCTTAGAGAGTCTTCTAAACCCACCACTCTTAAAAAAGCATGCATAGACCTTCAATATGTGTTTGGAATGAAATTTGACAGCCTATCGACATTATCCCCTTGTATTGGGGGGGTTGCATCAGGAGTGTTGGGGCCTTTCCACCACGCTTATGGAAAGCGTCCATGGTAGATGTCTTGCAACACCATGGCCGAGTGATTTTCTTGCACCTGCCGCGCTTATGAAAAGCATCGCATATGCCTTCAAACTTGTATAAGAGACATCCTGGTTTTCTCGTCATGTTGAAGCAACATGCGCGAGTACTTATATATAGCAAATATGTGCCATTGTATTCAACCAGTAGGTACAAGAATTTATTATACAAAGCACACATATGTACATGTATTTAAAATAAAATTCGGCAGCCTCCCGGCATCATCCCTATGTAGAAGGCTGCATCGGTAGTGCTAAGGCTTTCCCACCACGCCTATGGGAAGTGTGCATGGTAGGTATTTTGTGACACTACGATCGAGTGATTTTTGCACTTACCACACTTATGAGAAGCGTCGCATAGACCTTCAAACCTATATAAAAACATCATAATTTTCTCATCATGCTGAAGCATCATGAACGAATACTTAGATCTAGCAAATTTTCCACTGTATTGAATGAGTGAGTACTTAAAATTACAGCATTCATCACAATTTTGCTTTTACACATACATTGAGCTAATGATAGAGTTTCCAGCATGGTTGAAGACAGAAAGGGAGGTGGACGACATCCAAAAGCAGGGGAGAATTTTATAAAATCACAAAAAGTGCCATCAAACCAAGACCAATCAGTGATGTAATACCCTGACAATACAATCTCTCCATAGCCAAATCAACCAGTGCAACTTGGGTTCCCACAAAAGCCAACTACTGAGATTCCAACAACTTCCATTTTTGCTTGAACAGTCCAATGTCCCCCATATATGTAGCCTTAGCCACACCAACATAATCTCAAACTACATGAAGGAACATCATTTCCATGAAAACAAATAAAGTGGTAAGATTTCCACCATATATAGCTCAAAAAGAATGCATCCCTTCACAGTAAAAGAATCGGATATTTCAGCACAGCGAGTAGAAAGGCAAAGCCTAGCTTGATATAGAAGTGATTTAATATGACCAAGTCATAGCACAAAAAAAAAACAAAAAAAAAAACAAAACAATACAGCCAAATTTGATCAACTATCAAACCAACTGTCCAACAAACTAACAAAATAGCTCCAAAAATTCAATCAGATAAATCCAAAATAAGGTTTTATAACCAGCTAACTCATTCCCTCATAATAGTGATCCAAACTTGATAACAGTCTCAAAAGTGTGATAGCAACACCTCCACAAAGCCGAATAAATAAGAACTAAAAGCTCCCCTTCCATGTTCATCACCAACCGGAGCTCCAAACAGAGATTAGTACTTTCCGGCAACTCGTCTAGCGACATAAAATGAGAGAGCAGGGATGAGGTGACCGAGGAGGAAAGAAAAAATAGCATGCCCACAATCGGTTAGGAGAAGCCGAGAAAGGGGAAGAGGAGTTCGCTAACGCAGCCTGACTCGGCTCTATAGGGACTAATCGGGAAGGATAGGGGTGACTCGGTTGAGGGAGTGACCAACTAGAGGCTCTTGGCTACTATGAGTGGAGCTCTCGCTGGCTTGGTCGACTAGGAGGAAGGAACGGATAGGAGTCCATTCACTGAAGGAGAAGGGAGAAAGAGAAAGCATTGGGAGGAAGGAACGAGGGATCTATTCGTGACCTTGATTTCCCTTTCAATGGGAACCAGAGCGAAGCTCTGGATGCTCAAGAGAGCTCTGCGGCACGAATAATGAGGGTTATTGCTGGAGTTGTCTTAGGGTTAGGTAATAAGATTATTTATAAAGGCATTTGTTTATTTGAATAAAATCAACCATAATTTTAATTTTTGTGACGATACTATTATATAGTCAATATATATATATATATATATATATATATATATATATATATATATATATATATATATATATATATATATATATATATATATATATATATATATATATATATCGATTTTAGGTTATTCGATGTTCAATGCAACGTCATACCGCTTGCGGATCGAGACCATTTTGTTCACGTCGACGCCGAATTGGATCAATTGTCACTTCCGATCGCTCGACATTCACGCAAGCTCGTCCAAATCGGGCGTGGATAATCTTATTTGATAGGTTTCGACGTTCGACGCTAACGACGCGGATCAATTTCAATGAACATTCATTCATCTTAAACCACTTTAGAATTAAGGCTTCATTATGAGCAATACGTAACCGAAATTGCATATATTTTGATCTATTTTGATGTTCTGAACGTGATGACGAAGTCCGTTTGTCGATCGGAGTTTATTTCGACTAATTTCGATGATGTCGAGTGTATTCCAGCTTCGATTTGTGCACTGTTGCATCCGAAGGCCGTCGATTTTATCTTGTGAGCTCGTCTCTACTTATGGCGCATGCATGGAGGTCAACAAATGCCCCCTAACAAATGTGACATGTGCATGGTGTGAGTCATGTTTGTTGAAAACTAATTGACCATTTTGGTTAGCCATGAATCTTGAATTATTTCAGTTTCAGTGAGCTCATTGAAGATCTTCTTCCACCATATGTTCTCTGGTTTGATGGGTTCTCTGAAGATCTTTTACTTTTGTGTCTTTGTGAATTTCATTTTTCTCCGACCCTGGCTTCATGCTTGATCGGGTTTTATGGAGGGATTGATTTGTTTGCTTTTGAGATTTAAAATTCCTTCTGTCCTAGCTTTAAGCTGGACGAACTTGATAAATGATTGACTTGATTTGTCCATATTGACTTCTTAGGAAGTGTATGTACGCCCTAAATCTTATGCTTACTGTTTTGACGGACTCGTTGAAGGGTGTATATAGAGACCTAGCCTTCCGGCTCATATTAGGTCTATAATGTTGAGTTATCCGTCTAGTAATGTTTGTTTTAACATACTGAATAATCATAAAATTCTTTTAGTTCGACCATCACCTTTGTATGAACTATGAAATTGCTTTCTCGGTCCTGTGTTTTCTATTTTGATAGACTTGATGAGGAAATTGACTTTGATCTGTGCTTAGTGCATGATTAGGTCATTGAAAATATATTGGGATATCACATTGCGGGCAATACGGAGATTGATTTGAGGCAGCTCTGGCTTGAGAGTTTCCTCAGATTGTCTTAGTCTATCGATCAAGTAGAAAAACCTCATGGATTCTAGCTGCTTGTAATCACTAAGTTGAATTTGATTTGAGATTGAACAGTTATCATCATTGGACTGACAAGCAGAGGCTCTGTCACTGCAGTCTTTCCTTATGACTTGTTGAGTGAAGAGAACGTTAGCGACTCAGCCATTTGTGGGCTTGTTGAGTCCGACCTTTAGAACTGTCTCAAGCTGATGGGTTGGTGGTTTGGTCATCAGACTAACAAACAGGGGCTCTTCCACTGCAACATTTTCTTGCAGCTTGTTGAGTGAGGAGAGCATCAGCAATTCGGTCATTTATGGACTTGTTTAATTCGACCTTTAGAACCCGTTTGTGTCCTAGACTTGAGAATGTAGATGTTGATATTTTCCAATTCAGTTGATTAAAACTTCTGAAATTTGGAGTTCTTCTAACTTAATCTTCAGAATTTGACAAATCTGGGAGACAAACTTTTGATATTTAGAGTTGTCTTTTCATGCATAAAAATGGATTCTTTTTGTTCTTGCAAGAGCCTACAATTTTAACAATAGCAGTTATAAATATATTCAGGGATCTCGGCATAAGGCTTGATATCAACTTGAATATAGATACAAAGTCCTCATGTTTCACAAGAGAGGACTGAACAATCTTGATCATAAAAAATGTCTCTATCTAATAGGGGGATTGTAGATTAGTTCAAAAATATATTACAAGATTTAATTTCCTTTACTGCAAAATAGACATGATATATTTTTCAATCATAATATGTATATATCTAGGATCTCAGCTTAAAGCACAATGTCAACTTAGATAAATATATAAAAATACCCTCTGTTTAACAGGGGGACTTTTGTAGTAACTATTGAGAGAATTTGGAATTTCTTTGGACCTATGTTTTGTGCTTTCGGACTCGTTGAAGACTTCCTCTTGAGAGTTTGAAATTTGCATTTTTCTCCTGTCCTAGCTTTATGCCTTGGTGGACTTAATGAAGTTGATGATTTATTGGCGAGATGAGAACATCTTCAGTTCTATGCTTTGTGCTAGAAGGACTTGTTGAAGATTTAATCTCGAAATTGAAATTTGTATTTTCCTCTTATCCTGGCTTCATGCCTCAGTGGATTTGATGGAGTTGATGACTTGTTGGCAAGATGAGAACATCTTCGGTCCTATGCTTTGTGCTTTGACGGACTTGTTGATGATTCAATCTCAAAGATTTACAGTTTGTATTTCCTTCTATCCTGGCTTCCTGTCTTGATGGATATGACGGAAGAAAATCATAGATTGTCTTGAAGACTTGTCAAGTGATACGAAATTATCTTCTGCCCCAGCTTTCTGCTTTCGTGGGCTTATAGAAGGATGTCTGCCAGTGACCTAGCCCTCTGAGTTTGTGTTGGGTCAATGGCAAAGAGTTATCGGTCATATGCTTTGCCCGTAACGGACATATTAATGACATAACTCTCTTAGTTCAGCCTTCGGCTTTGTATGAACATTGGAATGACTTCTTCGGTCTCTTGCTTTTTGCTTGTTTAGACTTGCTAAAGAAGAGCTTCCTTTAGTCTTTACTTTCTGCTTTAACAGACTTGTTGAAGGAGTTGACATTTCTAATTTGATATTGATATCAAACTCGGCTTAGTGCTTTCTCGAGTGAGGATCTTTTTGTTGAATTTTAGAAAATGACCTTACAACTATTAGGGATGATCTCTCACTCTGGGACACTTGAACTCACCAAGTTGGAAAGATTTGAGGGTTTTTAGGGTTTTTGGATGCTCTTGTCTTTGAACTAATGAAATAGAAGGATCCCTTACTGCAACCTTTGTGGCATGTTGTGTAAGCGGACCTGTCAGCGACTCAGTCATATTTGGGCGTGTTGAGTCCGACCTTATGCACCCACTTGAGTCTTTAACTTGAGCAATTGATAGAAGATTTTATCATCGGGCTAACGAGGTGGGGGATCTCTTACTACGGCCTTTGTTGAGGCAGTAAGCGCACTCAAGAACTCCATAGTGTTGAGTCCGACCTTATGCAACTACTCAAGCCCTAGATTTGATGTATGGATGGAAGATATGTTTCCAACTTGATTTGTTGAAGTTTATAGACTTGAAAATTTCTCTTTTGGTTCGTAAGACTTTGAGACTTGAGAACTTGAATACATAATTTGAACATGTATATGAGGATCTCGGCTTTTGGAGCGATGTCAACCCAAATACAAAAGGAGGCCCCTTATCTTACAGGGAAAAGTCTAATATTTTGTTATAAAATTTAAAAAATGCCCCCTGTATAACAGGGAGATTTTTGCTTTATTTCGGAAATGCATTTTGTGTTACAAGAGAATTTCCAAGCAAAATTTACACATGTAATGACGAAGGGGAATAATTGGTCTTCTCGACGCCATGATCGATTCCCTTTCTTGAAAAGTTCGAGGACATATTATATGATCGAATGCTTTGGACAGATATTCTCATCAAGCTTGGAGTCTGACCTCGTCAAGCACATCAAGCTCTTCCATCCATAGACAGATATTCTCATCGTATGTAAGATTGAATCAAATAGCTACTCAGAGTAAATGTAGTTTAACTTCAAATGGGTATGACTGCTTCAGCTCCAAATACTAGCGCATAATGAGTGGATTTTGTGGGAGTCCAGATATCACGTCATTATCTTTCTTTAAGACAGTTTCACTTCGAGGCTCTAGCCTCCAAATTTGCTACTTTTTTGTCGGGACCTTTCGACGGCAGATTCTTGAACCTGTGGTCTAAGTGTCACGCCTCGATGCTTACCATGCGAGACTTGAATTAGTCGACATCTTGCCAAGCTTGTAGGAGGAGGGCTCTTTGGAGGAGCAACTCTAGCCTCACTGATAACAGGACTTTGATATTTTTTTTCATCAGTCATTTTTTCTTATCAACTTTGAAGACCCGATGCACTCTTGCATATACAGTTTTAAGTTTTCTCACTTGAGAAGTTGGAACTTGACGTTGTCGGTCTAGAATTGATTTGATCGGTAAATTTGTCCGCTTTACCCATCTTAAACATCAAACCTGTTATGGGTTGGAACACTCAATTCTGGTGGTTGTACAATTTTCTGCTTGAATGGCTGGAAGGAGCATTCTCTTTCTCCATTGTCTGGGTTAGCTTGCTTAGAGATTTTGATTTTCATTTTGAATGCAATGTAAAGAATTGAAAAGGATTACTTTACAATTATTTAGAGAGTTTTACTGACTTTCATTTTTTATTTAAAAAATGTAATGTAAAAAATATTTTGAAGGTTTTGGCCGCGACGGCGTGGCGGCGGTGATCGCGGCCGTGATGACGGCGATTAGGCGGCGGCTGGCGATGGCGGCGACGGAGGTAGCGGCGGCGGCTGGTATGGCGGCGGCGGCGATCACTTTTGTAGATGTTCGCCAAATTCGAACCAAATAATAATTTGTAATGTATTTGGAATACATTACATTACATTGAAAATTTACTTTTCTTCAAACCAAACACCCAAAAAGTTAAAATCCTTGCATTTGGTTTACACTGCATTCCAAATGCAGGCAACCCAACAACTCCTGGATGAAGAAATTTTTGCGTCGCTACTTCTTCTCGAGGCTTTGGCCTCCATATTTGTTTTCCTTTTTGCCGGGACTTTTCGGTAACGAATTCCCGAACATACGGTTCAGGTGTCACGCCCTGATATTCATCGTGTAGGAATTGCTTAGGACGGTCTTGAGCATTACCTACTGAGATTAGCCTTTTTAGTGAAGCTTTCTCATTTTCTCTGATCATTGAACCTTGATACTTTTTCTTCATGAAACCTTTCTCGTTGACAACTTTCAACACCCTGTGCACTTTGGAGGACAGAGTCTCGGGATGCCTCCTTTGTGGGGTTAGAGGTATCATTGCTCCCAGAATGATTGTTTAATATCACCAGTAGAGCTATTCCTTTTTACCCACTTGAGATTTTCAAACTTATTGTGAGTAGGAACACATTAACGGTTTGGTTGCATGGTGGTGATTCAGCAACAACCGTTGAGCTCATGATTCATTTCTTCTCCTTCTTGCCTTCTACTCAATTTTTCTCTAGAAGAGGAGGCTTCAGCATCATGCCTTCCTAGTGCAAAAGATTCAATTGACAAAGTGGTCGTATTCACAGGCATGACTGAAACTTTCTGCCCAGTGATGGTTATTTTTATGACTGGTGCCTCAGAATGACCCAATCTTTTCAATACTGAGGCTCTCTTCTGAGGAACCTTAATAACAATAGTGATTATTTTAGTTGTTCTCCTCCCCTACACAGGTTGGTGTGTACAATATACAGATGCTTCACGTTGAGGATTATTTGCAGCTGCGATAGCTAGGAAGTTTAAACTATCAAATTGGATGGTAGGTCCAGCATCTCCAGTATTGATTATAGCATTAGCCAGACGGATGTTGGCTCCACGACCTAGCTGCATAATGAACGGTGTGCTATGAAGATCCATCTTTGCAAATGAAAGATGGGGATTAGCAGTCAGTAATTGATGTATCACCCCACACTTTCATAATGCAGACATACAATAGAGCGAACTGATATAGAGAACAAGCACATTAGTCATAAATACATAATTGGCTTAGATTTAGTTTCATTGATAATTGTTTCTCTCTCTTTTTTTTAATTTCAATTTTTTATTGTACTCCACTATTACTATAACTCGTATTCAACTAGCCAAAGATGGAAAGAGAAATCTATCCTCAGCGGAGTCACCAGAAATCTGTGAGCACCGAAAATTTTCCACCGACATCTCGATAACGAGAGTGATTTTAATGTCAGTGAAATTTTCAGAAGGCAGGTGAAATAGTAGATAAGACACTACCGAGAGATTTCACCCTCATTTTGTGAGGACTTTAGATCTAGTTTCATGTTTCCTATAGGCGCAAGTACCTATAGTTAATTACCCCTCTCAATGCTGAAAGAGAACTTTCGATTAAAGCTAATCGTTAGGTCGTTTAATGGCGTATAGTAGCAGCATGTAGAGTTTTGAAATTTAGATTTATGAAATTCATTATATTTAACTTAAAGAAGATGATTGGGGGAACGATGACGCGCCCGATCTAGATCTTATAGTTCCGTCATCCGGTCAGCGGTCCTACTTAGTTAGAGGAGATAGTTGACTGACGATGGATCCTTTAAGAACCATGGATTGCGTCGTTCAAGAAATCCTTATAGAATTGGGGTGGTGTTTGTGTAAGGAGACGGACTTAAGTCTACCTTAGCTAGCAGATGGCTTTTTGTCCTATCAAGTATACCCTATGATTCACAACTCAAAGGGCAAAGTCATTGGGGAGCATATGAACTACATGTATTAATATAATGGTGTCGTTGGCCGGCCCGATCAAAAGACTCTCATAATTGCATCATGTAGAACTTATTGGTCAAGTCAAAACAGCGCCTGCTTAGTATGAGATTGATTGAGAGTGAACATAATAGAACATTTGATTTGACTTTGACTCCTTTATAAGCTAGAGTTTTTTTAATTTGTCGTCTTAAGTAAATAATTACAGAAGGTGAATTGAGTTTTAGTTTTAAGTTCTTTAAAGATTGAATTTCATTTAAGCATTTAACACTTAATAACATATTAGATTTTGCATTTAAATTGATACTTAATTTATATTAATTTGATTTGAAATTTTAAACATATGTTGATAAGTTAAATTCTCTTCGGTTGAAATCTCTATTCAACATAGTCTTCATCGGGATATATAAGTTTGTTTGATCTTTTAGTTTATTATTTCAGATCTTGTCGACTCTATTAATTTAAGAATAGAGAATCAGATCTACTATCATATGACAGATTAGCTTTCCAGATATTTTAATGAATTGAGATTCTTATCGTATTATTATTGAATTTTTTAGATTTTGTTAACTCGGACCCGGTACTAAGACTCAACCGAGATGATTCATTATTTCAAAATTTATAATCTTTTAAGCCTTGTCAACTCTAATTTGAGCATAGAGGATCGGGTTGGGGAGTTTACTTTTGAGTGTTTAAACTTGAAAAATTATATTAACAATGATGTTGGTAGACTTATCTTTTGTAATTCGATGACATAATTAATTTTTTAGATTTTCTTAAGTCGAAAATAATATAATAGTATCATTAGATTTTTCAGTTTTGTTAATCCAGACTCGGTCCTAAGACCCAACCGGGAATCAACCCGCACATTATCCTCAGACATTAAATTTATGCATTTAGCATAGTGTCGAGGCACGTTTACTTAGAATACTTGTACGAATTTGGAAAGATCAAATTGAATTGATGGTTATTTTATATTTTGTATAAGAATTCATCCTGTCAAATGATTGCATAAGTTCTGAAGCACTTGAATTAAGTGATAGTTGGCTCCACAATTTATGCAAAATTAATATATTTGAAGTCTATTTAGAATTTAAGGCAACGTCTTCTGTCTGCTTCTAATTTTGTGTTACAGATTCGGTGGCGTAAAGTGTTTCAACTTCTGTTTAATTATTTAGATTAATATTCATTTGTTTGTATTAGATAGACATCTAATTTATTGTAGACTATTATTAGTCATATAATTGAAAGTCCAATCTTATTCCTACCATGCTTTGCATGCGTAGTCGGTCTCTTCTACACTGGTTTAGAAACTTAAATCCACCATGCTTAAAGCGTCTTCAATATCGTGTTTGGAATGAAATTGATAGCCTCAGAACATCCGCGTACGCGTCAGTCGGGCACCGCCGCCCTTGGGAAGCGTGCATGGTAAGTGTCTTGCGACCTCCCTAGTGATTTTCTTGCGGCGGCTTATGAAAGCGTCGCAAACTGAGTATAAGAGATATCTTAGTTTATATTTATCTTTGAAAAGCAACGATCTTTATATCTAAGCAAATAATTGTATTAAAACATTAGGTACGAATTTAATACAGCATATGCAGTATTTAAAATGAAATTTGGCGGTATCTCACAGCGTGTCCATAGAGAACATAGAAATACGCGTAAGCGCTTTCTTAGTCAGATTTCTCGCTTCGCGCTCCTTCTGAAAGTATCTTCTAGCATGCCATTGTATTGTCGTAAATGAGTACTTAAAATTACAACATTTATCACAATTTTACTTTTACATATACATTGAGCCGATGATGAAGTTTAGGATGGTTGAGGCGAAAGTTGGGAGAATTCCATAAAATCACAAACAGTGCCATCAAAAAAAGACCAATCAGTGATGTAATACCCCTGACAACACAATCTCTCCATTGCCAAATCAACAAGTGCAACTTGGGTTCCCACAAAAGCCTGCTTCTTAGATTCCAACCACTTTCATGTTTGCTTGAACAGTCCAATTTCCCCCCTATATATAGCCTTAGCCATATCAACATAATCCCAAACTACACGAAGGAACCTCGTTTCCATGAAAACAAATAAAGTGATAAGATTTCTATCATATCTAGCTAAAAAAGAACGCATCCCTTCGCAGTAAAAGAATCGGATATTTCAACACAGCAAGTGTAAAGCCAAAACTTAGCTTAATATAGCAGTGATTTAATATGACCGAGTCATAGCAAACAAAAAAAAAAAAAACAATCATACAATTAAATATGATCAACTATCAAACCAACTATCAAACAAACTAACAAAATAGTTCCAAAAATTCAATCAGATAAATCCAAAATAAGTTTTTATAACCAGTTAACTCATTCCCTCACAATAGTGATCCAAACCCGATAACAGTCCCAAGACTGATAGCAACATCTCCACAAAGCCGAATAAATGAGAACTAAAAATTTTATGAAGAAGCTCGGCTCCCCTTCCCTGTTCACCACCCACCGGAGCTCCAAATAGAGATTAGTACTTTCCGGCAACTCGACTAGCGATGCAAAACGAGAGACGGAGGAGAGTTTGGCTGTGTTCGACGAACTCCGGCAAGCAGGGATGAGAGTGACTCGGGAGGAAAGAAAAAAGGCATGCCCACGATCGGTTAGGAGAAGACGAGAAAGGGGAAGAGAAGTTCGGCTGACCTGCAGTTCAGTCGACTCGGCTCTGTAGCTGGACAAATCGGGAAGGATAGAAGGCTGGGTGACTCGGGTAGTTGAGGGAGTGACCAAACCAGAGGCTCTCGGCTACTGTGCGTGGAGCTCGATCTCTGCGTGCGGTTCGATCAGCTTGGAGGAAGGAACGGACAGGAGTCCATTCAGCTGGAAGGAGGCGGCGGACGGGAAAGAGATGCTCGTGCGACTGGGAGGAAGGAACGAGGCTGACCTTCGGTTTCCCGTTCAAGAAGGGAACGAGAGCGGAAGGGGGGGCTCGGGATGCTCGACTGAGAGCTCCGGTGCGGCACAAATGAGGGTTATCGGGCTATTGGAGTTGTTTAGGGTTAGGTAATAGGATTATTTATAAAGGTATTTATTTATTTGAATAAAATCAACCCTAATTTTAATTTATGACGATACTATTACATAGTCGATTATAGGTTATTCCGATGTTGACGCTGGCGCAATCCGTTTGTGACGGGCCTTTTGTTTGCGCCAAATTGGATCAATTTCAGTTCAATGCGTTCGCGAACGTCATTCGGCGTTCAGCGTAAACTTGTTGAATCGGTAGCGAATAGTCTCATTTGATAGGTTTAGAGGTTCTGACGCTAACGACGTGATCAATTTCACAAACGGAGGTCGTTGGACATCGCGACAACTCCGATATACGTGGCGCGTCGGCGGATTTCCTTCTGATCGGTTGATGCGTGATGTAATTTTGATATTCTGAACGCGATGACGAAGTCCGTTCTTCGATCGGAGGTCATTTCGCTAATTTTGGCGATCGGTATATTTTAGCCGATTTGCTGTTTATTCGTCGGTCGTCGACTTTTGAGCTTGACTTAACTTATGACGTATACATAGAGGTCAACAAAAAAGAGACAGCACACACAAAATGATTTGCCATTAATGCATACATCCATTATAGAAGGGGGAAGATTTCACTAAAGAAAAAAAATCACAATCTCAAATTTTTAGTCACTCGTTAGAACTACAATTTAAGAGAATTATGGACTTAGGGTCTGTTTGGGGCAGATGTAGCTTTTTGAAAAGCTGGTTGTAAAGCTGCTGTGGAGAAATCAATTTTTTTAAAAAACTGTTGTGTGTGTTACAAATATTTTTTTATTGAAAATTTTAAAAAGCAGTTTTCTAATAGCCACACTCTAATAACTCTGGTTCTTAAAATAGTTTTTCAGCACAAAATTTTCTAAAAAGTAGTGGTTGGTAGCAGAAGCAATTTCTTTATTTTTATCTTTAAAAAAAAGCACAGAGAAACTCACAAACTCACCCTTAATCATATTTATGGTGTCTCGTACTCGAGGAGACTAAGGAGAGTATTTAAAGGCACCAACTTGTGGTTTTGAAGTGAATGGCGATATGGGAGCTAGGAGCAACCACAATTGATAGCAGCAAATGTGGTAGTCCATGTGACACAGTGATAGGCTAAGGATCGACCATGTGTTGGGTAGCAGGCATTAGATAATTAGGTTTTTAGCAAGCAACTATGACTTTAAAGAGTGATGAAGATTCATGATATAGTTGTTATAGTAGTATATAGAATTTTTCTGACATGATTGATACTCTATATAAAAGGTGGTCATGTGGCACCTCTAGAATAGTTATAGTGAGCGGTTATGTTAACAAGGCATCTAGGCAAAGATATGAAATATTCTATTGTCCAATGATGAAATTTTTTCATTTTAGGTGCTATAGCCGTGGGTTTGATCCTATTATTAGCTCATAGTCAATTCAACTGACATGAAGCAAGATGGAAATAGCTGACAATTGTTCTATCTAGCAAATCTTCTTAAATCTGACCGACAAGGAAATCATAATTGGTCGACATTCTATAAAGCGAGATTGAATTATAAATTGCTATGGATCAATCCTTATTGGATCTTGCATCAAATCAATTGACTTTTGCAAGCTACTTATTGAACCCTTCTTCATAATGGTAAGCCTCTTTTAGTGCAATGCAAATTGGAGGGTTGGTGGTGGTGTCATTGGAGTTGATAGCGTTGATGCTCCAATGATGATGACAGTGTTAGAATCTTTCAACTCTCAAATAAAGTACCTGGGCAATCTTTCAAGCGAATCTTTAGGGTTTTCTTTACATAGCCAATTCTCTCAAGTGTTGTGGGGACAATTAGATCGATGGAATTAGTTAATGAAGAAATAGTCAGGGGAGTTTTTAGGCTACTCGAAATGTCATCTTCCTTAGCCTTGGGAACTAATAAGAAAATCACATGTTTAGATCCAAAAGTGATGGGTGACGCCAAATTGAGTGGGCTGATTAGGGGAGCTAAAGGGAGTCTTAGGGAAAGGGCAATAGCGCAATGATTCCCCAACCTCAACTTTGGAGAAGATCATTAATGTGAGTTTGTCTTCTCCGATGGGTAGGAATTTAGCTTGGGCAATAGGTATTATCCTAAGATATGGCCGACAAGGTCTACAATTTGATGTGAATCAATTTTGATCAATTTGATAGGATGGATTGAAACAATTATTGCATTCATCGAGGAGTTGAGATGAATAGTATAGGAGCAACAAGAAGAAATTTGCACTCTAAAGGCCAAGATAGAAAGATGCAATTGTGTTGCGAGCTCCCTAGAGTCTCTCCTGCGAAGTTGTGATCGATATTTTCACAACCATCTAGCTACCTTATTACACAGAGGCTTGTAAGGTTAGCATCTACCTACCTTCTATGGTCTATTGAGGATTGTTATGTTCTATCAAGATGTGCTCCCTTAAATTTTTCAATTATTTATGGGGAGGTGATAGAAGTAATCATTCATGTAAATATGCATGAGCTAGGATCCCATGCATGGTAACTCAATGATTCGATGGACAAGGAAGTAGAAGATCATGATTGAGTGCTACATTCAACCATTAATGAATTTGGTCAAGGTTGTTTGAGTCCAACCTTAACTAATTCTTGAGCACTCTTAGCGTCCTCTCAAATCTATGTTGGAACTTAGCATTCTGGCAATAGAGAGAAGGTGTCACCTAATTATCAGAGATTTGAATCTATATGCTAATAACCATTATTAAATCGAACGCCAGTTACAAACTTGACTTTTCACCTTGAGGAGAGTGAAGTCGTCAAGAGGAAGCTTTCAATGATGTTGCTCATGGCAAGTGCAAAGCACGAGCATCCATTTGGTTTGGTTCATTTTTTTAGAGGTTAACTTATTAATTTTGGCTAGGAATATGACTAAATAGTTGGTGTAAATTCTTATAAAAATTGTCACCAATAAAAAATATTTTATAAAAATTTTATATCTTGTATTTTATTTTCTCTTTACGAATGTATTGAAGATTTTGAATTTAAATTTATTTTTGTTTGAATAAGGAACACTCAATTTGGATTGTACAAAGATCGTGAGACTCTAGGATCAACATGTTAGTTACGTTTATCTCACTAAAATTGGCTACTCGCTTGAATGCTAAAATACTAATTTAATGAAGATCTTTTACTTCAATACATTGAAAAGTGGAGTACTTAGGAAATTAATATAATAAATTTGACAAGTTTTTTGATCAACTTACGTAATATCTTTGGCTGAGCGTGATAAAGATGCTTCAAGGATTGCTTGAACTTTATCAAGATTTGGAGAGATTTAAGTGATCATCACTTAAAGAAACTTCCTCGAGTTGGTTTTGATTAAGTAATTCACTAGATTCAACTTCATATTGAACTTTTTGAGTGCGGTAAATATTTATGATAATTCAAGCAAATCTTTGGTCGGGGGACTTGCTCTTCATCAGTAATCCATCAATTCAAAATTTTGATATCTCGTCCTTTTTTGTGCCAAAAAATGCTATCCAGTAGTCTCTAATATGTGACACCTATGTTTTTAAGCCTAAATGACATTACAATGTAGCACATGGTGCTTTTGTAGTGATGAAGTTGGCCTCCTTATCAGCCAAATGCATTTAAATTTAGTGATACCTTAAGCATGCTTCTATGAAGCTTAGATGGGAATATAATGATTTGTAAAGTTTTGCCAAATTTTTGTCTCATGAGGTTGTTGAAGTGTTTAGGATTTTCTAGAAAATTCTAAATAACTCTAAAGAAGTATAAGACCCATGTAAAAATATTTAGAGTCGTGTAAGAATGTATTGTAGTTGGAATATTTTAGAAAAATAATGAGTACTACGTAATTCTTTAGAAGTCTCTAAGAGAAGATTTTTTTTAAAAGTGTTCTAGAGTATTCTTGGAGGAGTCTCCTTGGACCATAAATAGTGGGAGAAACCCCCCTCATTAGGAACATAAGTTTAGAGTCCAACCTTGTAAAGATTTTTCTTAGAAACAAAGTAAGTTTCCCCAAGCTTCTCTTGTTTTTTTATTATCCCACAATCTTACTACCCTCTTGTGAATGTGTGTGATACTTAAGGCAAGTGTGTGACAATAAGGTTCCTTTGTGGTGGTAAAGTTGGTATTCTCCTTATCGATCATATGCATTTAAATTTTGTGTTACCATAAGCATGCGTCCAAGAAGCTTAGATAGGAATGGTTGACCACTAATTCCACCCACATATCAAAGCTTAGGAAAAAGCATGAATAATTCGAGAAAGCGAATGACCTTCTCAAAATCAACGCACATTTATCACTTAATGCTAGCTTTTTTTTGCCATTATCACATTTGAGATCCACTCAGGATATTTGTCACCTTTTATAAATTTGATACTAAGCAGCTTTTGCACTTGGATTGCAGCCTGGATCTCATGGACCAGTTTTGATTATTTTGTTTAGTTGAACAGCTATTCAACTGACATTTAACTAATAACTGATAATGTTAATGCTGCTGGTAGAGATCTCGAAGGATTCCCATATTAAAACATTATATTTAGTTCTAAATGAATTGATTAAGTTGTATAAAGTATAAACAATTACTTTCTCATGCGGTACTAACGTGCAAAGTGTGCTCGAATATTCCATTTGGTTGACCAAAATTTGATGAGCCTCCTCATCCACCCAAATGATGTCCCTCTTTTATTCTCCTTTTGCATCGTTTGGCAACCAAGTGGTTCTGCACCATGTTGAGATAAGATCTTTAGGAGGTTGGCAAGTCCCCTCTCTGTATATTGTTCAAAACTTAACAGCCATATAGAAATTGGACGACATCATCACTGGAAAGCTATTAAAAGTAACCATTCAAATACTCGAATCATAATAAAGTCTTCATTTGTAGGTATCAAAGCACTTGTATCCTATAGTGACTTCCATAATAACCACCTCCTCTATCAATTTAGACTATCCAACAACTCAATAAGGTCTCTCCCTCCTATATGTATTAATAAGTGTGCAAAATGGCTCATCAAGGTTCATGATTGCTTGAATAATTCTAGATGTTCCAACTTGATGGAAGGTTAGAATCGACGATGGAGATAGTAAAAGCAAGATAATGGGTTGCATTTATGTTGCAACAGCCATGTTGTTAAAGAATTTGGCCATGGGCGACTTTTGTGCTACCGCGTCATAGCATCAACCCATTCAATGATGTGGATCCCAATGTGATTTTATCGTTTCATGGTATGATATGGTAATCGACCTTCTTGTTATGCAAGATGACCAAATTTATTGGCATCAATTGAAGGTGCTAGACAAGCAAAGGATTGCTCAAGCGACCTTCTAATAGAAAAGACTTGAGGACTTAATAGCCCTTCATCGCCAAGCCACCCTCATTATAGCAATGACAAATTGGAATGGTGCTCCGGAGGGGTGGTGGAGTGATGCCGACAACAAAATCCTCGTTGGTGGCTATGAAGATCCCATCAACAATGTGGTAAAACTGTGGTAATGGTCTAATAATGCCTTGGATTTAATTGTTCTAAGAGTTCATTCTTGTTGTGGAAGGTGTCTTCTTGATCTTAAACATTATAAGAATGAGAGTAGCGGGTTATAGGAGTGACGATGGTGGTTAGTTAACTAGTAGAAACCCTCCTTTGGCCGAAAGCATTATATTAGTGTTTATGAAAGGGGGATTTACATACATACCACATAATTCTTATCATTACATATTTTTTTATTTTAATTTTACTTTAAATAAATTTTTATTATTACATCAAAAATACCACCCTTTTTTACTTTTTCTAAGTGAAATGCTTTATTAAATATGCATGTAAATTATTTTTGTAAATAATGGAATTTAGGTGTGAAAACTCCTTTCAACCCTCCTATGAGTTCCAAAAATAATGAATTAAAGTGGTTGGAGTGGTGGTTTCATGGAGATGGAAGTGATTAGTGCTTGACTGGAAGAGGAGGGGGCTAGCCTCTATATTGAAGGATAATAGGCTGATGTGGTACATTTGGTGGTTGAGGGTGATGATGATGCCCTTGATACTGTAAATAATTAAGTTAAGCCAAATAAAGAAGCTTTGAGTGACTAGACACAAGGATGACTAATCTTATTCCTATTTTCAATATCATACCCACAATACCCATTTCTTATTATGTCACACATTTGTTATTCTGAAATGTAATATTTTGTTTGGAAAGTGTATAGAACCTTTTGGCAAAAAAATTATTCTAATCAATGTACTATAATGATTTATACATTGAAAAGGAGAAATGCCACTACTTTCGGAGATTATTCTGTCATTTTGTGCATGTATGCAATGAATACCATTCCTGCCTGAAATCAACAAATTAAAACTAGTTAAATTGATTTCTGGAATGTGAAATATCTAGGGTTTCTTTGAGATCAATTTTGTTTTATTTTTTTTATATTATTTTTAAAAACATATTTGTTTGATGTATTCAAGTGTTATTATTATTATTTTTGATTTAAAAAAATAAATCACATTATTTTAAAAATAACAATAAGAAGTTTTAAGTGTTTTTAAAAACAACTATCACTATGAAATATATTTTATTTTAATTCAAAATTTAAATAAAATAAAATAAAAAATAAATAATAGAAAATAAAAAAAAAAAATGATCCCAAATGATCCTTTAATAAATTTATTCTTATAAGTAGGGACTATAAGCATTACTGACATGTATTTTGTCTCTATTTCCATAGGTAGTCCTCTTCTCTTGTTCATTATTGAACAAACTTTGACAAATTTAGATGAACTTTCATTTTCACATCAGTTGAATTGATCAAATCCTACTCAGAACCTTCTGAAATTGAATTATTTTATAGAGACAATATCTCAAGCTATTTATGATTTAGCTCAATACATCATTTGGAAGAACTGTTTGTTTATCTCCTGAAATTTAATTATTTTTGAATTTAACACACAAATATAAAAATAAACTAGCAAATCCTTATATTTTTAATAAACTAAAAAATCATTATAATTTTAATATATTCTTTGATATTTTGGGAATTCTATGTTTCAAAATTTTTATGCTAAGTTTTCAATTTTATTTTTCCTTCAGTGGATGGCATCACTTCTCTTCTGGAGGAAGAAATCACCAAGGATCAAGTATGAACATTTTTTTTAGTAAACTTTATTTATTGTCCCCACTTCAATCTTATCTCTGTTAACTGATGCCCTAATATAATATCAGGTACCCAATCGGTTTATCAAATCAGAAGGCCGGCTTATTGGTTCTTCTAGACAGGTCACAACGCAAGAGACTGAGAAGGTGTCTCACTAGACTGCCCAGGTGATCATACTCATGACATTCTCCATGAGAACTATATCTCTGGATCATAAAGTTTGGTGGCTTATAAATATATATTAATTTATTTTGTTAGTAAACCAGAGTTGGCTTATTGTAAGAGATTATATTATTGTATATCTTCTTGTTTGTTTAACTCAAGGATCAATGAAATTTCATCTAAATACCAGCTGAGTTCAAGTGAAAAGTGGCGACTGTAATATTATCAGAATTTGTTTTGACTGATTATATCAAAGATTATAACTCTGTTTTCTGCTTCACATATTGCTTTCAGATTGTTCTTGTTATAAGACTTCACTGTTGTGATGAAATTAATTAGCAGAATTTTGTAGGTGCTAATTAACTTCATTGATGAATATTTAAAAGAAAAAAATTCAGATATTTTGAGATTAAATATATCATATATTAAATTTGTGCTACCACTTCAGTGTTTATATTACTGCAAAAGACATTGCTGACTAAAGAATTCAATGATAGATCTAACAAATTTAAATTTGAGGAACCAAATAGGCTCTTAATTAAATTGATTGTAGCATCCTCTTAAAAAGATCATATTGTATCTAAGTGATGGAATTAGATCAGTTTTGCAGCCGGAATTCGGTCGTTCAAACAAATTTTGGAGATACCACGACGATATTGTAGCACAGCAGTGATACTAATGGGATATTACATTGTCATCAAAGATATAATAACTATAACAATAATTGTAATAATGCATGAACATTTGGATAATCTTCTTAACTTAAAAAAAGCATGGAATATACAATGTTGACTTAAATTACTTCCAAACATTTCACATATCAATTCTACCGCTGCTTTGAATGGATCTCACAATTAATCTATAATCATGGAAGAGACGTCACTCTGATCTAGACAGCACTTCCATTATTTAAATTAATTACAAATTACCTATATTTCTTCTAAACAAAATTTCTGCTAATGTATCGGATTCATCAACATGTCCAACATTAAAGGGCTATTTGATTGCCTGCATTTGGAATGCAATGTAAAAGAAATTTAGTGTAAAAGAATTACTTTATAGTTATTTGATTGAGAGTTTTACAAATTCATAACTTTGCTTTTTTTTATTTGGTTGACAAAATGTAATGTAAACTGAAGGTTTTGATATCGACGGCGATGCGTACGGCCGGTAACCAGGCGTGGCCGTGGCGGAGGTGCGTCGGTAGTCTTGGTGGCGGTCGGGAAAGCGGGTGGCGGGCGTGATGGGCGGTGGGCGGCGGTGGCGGCGGCCATCGGCCATTAATGGGTGTATTTAAATTCAAATCGAATTCAAATAATACTTTAGTGTATTTGAAATCATTAGAACTCTTTTCAATCTTGAAATGTTAGCGTCGTTTAGAATGCGTTAAATCACAGACCAACAAACTCACAAGAGTTTCTTTGGGACAACTGTAGCCATATGCAAATGCAATGGTAGGCTACTGAAGAATCTTCTGTGTAAAAAGTTATGATGGGTATTATAAATTTTTTAAATTTCAAAGAAGTCGGACCATAACTTTATGATAGTCATCGCACTCTATTAGATTAGGTTGAAATATATAACTTTTCCATCATAGCATCTTTAAAATGCAGCCAAAGTGCAATTCCCAAATGTCACCTGCAATGCGATTTAAGGCGTATCATAAGCAAAAAGCTGCCCCAAACGTAGAATAAATCATATGCAGTTTAAAATCTGTAATCACAAAATCATAGCTTCATCCAAACAGAAGATCCATAATCATCATTTCATTTGAATCTCATTAACTAGGTGCATATTCGTTTATCAATAGAAGAACTGGTTTTTCCAGTGGAAACCATTACTTCCACACAGTCTTCACTTGAACTGCTTCCTCAACCTTCCCTTCAGTAGTAAGACAATCTGCAAGTATATCACATGATTCCATGTCAGGTTTAAAACCCTCTTCTTTCATTCTTTCCACCCACTCCACTGCTGCCCTTCCATTCCTTGACAAACAGTATCCACGCAGCACCATATTATAAGTCTCAGTGTCAGGTTTCAGTCCCTCTTCATGAATCTCCACAAACAATTTCTCAACCAAATCCAATCTACTAATTAAACACAACCCACCAATTAATCCATTATAGATATCAATCCCTGGTAAAAATGCTTTCTTCAAGATCAAATCTTTCAACTCAAATGCTTCATTCAATCTTCCGCTCGTGCACAATCGTCGTACGAGATTATCGTACAGACCTGATTTCGGATGATGCCCTCTTCGAACCATCTTAATGAAAACCTTTAACGCTTTCGAACAATGGCCATTGTTACAAAGAGATTCCACGAGCTGGCTGTAAACAAATTTCCTATCGATCCAACCCACCAACCTCAAGTAGTTGAAGAGATGATTGCCATAATCAGGCCTCCCTTGTTTGCACAGCTCCTTGATGAGCAAATTCATGGTATAGCTATTCGGCTTTATGTCATCATCCAGCATGTTCTTCAAAAGCTCGCATAGAAATTTCACTTCTCCCTTCTCGCAACAGCCTTTGATTAGTGTATTGAAACTCTCTAAATCAGGCTTGTGATTTTCGGATTTCATCTTTGTAAGAAGCTCTAGAGCTTCCTCCAGTTGCCCTCTCACACACAGGAACTTCATTGCCACATTAAAGATTTCAGTGTGCTGAACATTGATCTTCCTATTAAGGATGTTATTGAACAACTCCCAGGCTAAATCTTCTTGTCTAGAACAGAAAAGCTCCTCAAGAAGAACTCTGCAGGAAATGACTGAAGGACTGAATCCATGAGAAACCATCTCATTCAACAATGATAGGGCTTCATCTGATCTCCTAGAAGCAGCCAACTGATGCAACACATGGTCATAATCAGCTTGAATGACGCCTAACCCTAGACCTATCTTCTTGTGAAGCAAAGAGTCAGCAATAACTGCGTGCAAGGGGTTTCGATCCTTTGTTAAGACCTTAATGATCGCTGAGAAAGAAAGGCTATCATGGCTGAAACCTTCGTGATTCTCCAACCAATTGAAAAATTTTAAGGCTATTTCAGGTTTCTTAATGCGCTTGAGGACTTGAACAGCTATTGGTGGGGTGATCTCAGATGCAGAAGCAACACAGAGCTCCTTGAGCAAGGTGTCCCATCTGCCGGTCTTCTGGACGATAGAAGCTATACTTCTCACAAGAACATTTCTAGGTACTGACTCATCTTCTTTTTCACTTATTTGTAGTATAGAATAAGATCGAGCTTTCCACAGACTATCAAATCCAAAGATAGTATGTGCAGTGTTCTGAACTGCAAATCTATGGTGCATAAATCTTGACATGTTCAAACCCTAATAATATTTAGCAATATATAACATTTCAACAGTCATCACGCCAACAGTTTCTGGTCTAATCATCTCAAGATTTACTAAATCTTACTTTGTAGCGAAACAGTCCCTTCAGCTCCCCGAGAATTGCCAGGCTAGTAGAAAAAAACTAAGGAAATGCCACGATACCTTTGCAATTGGAAAACCGTAGATTATTCCAAAAATCCTATCAAAATACGTTCAAGAGGGAAAGATTAAAACTCAAAAATTCATCCAAAAAGCACAGTATCATGGATGAATCTCGCAATCTAGATCCATAGACAATGCAGGAGAGCGGTAAAAGAATAGAAAATCATGGATTTCCAGGGCAGTAATGGCAAGAGAAACTCCAATAGATTGAACCGATTAATGGGGAACAAACGAATTAAATAACAGCGACCATCGTAGCTTTTAGCCTTTTACTGTTAGAACGCAAAGGTCGAACGGATTCTTACCTTGCCCAATCTTAGGACGAGCAGAATCCGAGTACGTTCTCTTCGTCCGCAACTCGACGATTAAAACCCCAAACCCTAGAAATGAAAAATTTCAGATTTGTGTGGTGGCTATCACGTGAGATCCGTTAGATCTACAAGACCTCCCCTGCGCGGCGTCGCTCGCATCATAAATTGGGAGATTTTTAAGAAATTATAATGTAATTAAGGAGTTATTTAAAGTTATTTATTAAAGTTTAAAATAAATAAACAAAAATTAAATATATCTATGTGATTATTTAAATAATATTTTTATCATACATATGCATCTAATAATATATAAATTTTTAAAGGCAATAAATTATAGGATTGTTCGTCTTTAGAAAAAGCGGTCGAAAGTTTACGTCTTAGCGCTGTCGATTAGTCAAGCCATTAATAAAATGAGCGAGACACTCCAAAATTTTAACGAAAAAAAAGAGGGAAAAATCCAGCTGTAAAAGCTTCCTATGTATCATTTGAGACAAAGTCTTCTGCGGGATACAGTGCGTGAGAGGAATATGATGATCGGGTTGTAATTGTTCGATGGTGGAGATCGAGTAACTTAGGTGGGAATCTGAGTGATTAGTGGCGACGGTGGGGTGGCGATGGTTGATGGCCGAGTGTGATCTTCTTGGGGTGCGATCTTGCTTGGAGGATCTTGAGCTCTCTCTTCCTCCTACTTAGCTTCTCTTCTTCCTTCGGACTCTTCCTTTCTTCCTTCTTCTTTCCTTCCTTCTTTCCTTTCTTCCTCTTCTTCCTCCTTTCCCTTTCTTCTTTGCTTGGACTCTTCTCTCAGGCTCATTCTCTTCTTTCTTGTTTTGACTCTCTTCTTCTTCTTTTCCTTCTTTCCTTCTCTTCTTCTTCTCACTTTTGGTCTCCCTCATGTGAGGAATGAAGATCTATTTATAGGTGGGAGGAGGGGCGTTATAAATTCATTAAAAAGGTACCCCATTCGGACGGCTCAGATGATTCCTTCGATCATTTGATGTATTTTGAGAATTTGGATGCCCAAATGAAATTGAATTATGAGATCTTAGGCTCATTAGATCCATCGTCGAGATTCGATTTGACTATAAACATTCCATATTTGCGCTATTTTGGGATTTAATTGATGTCCCAAAGATTCCATGATATTTTAAGTCGATCTCGTCGGTTTGACTCAAAATCATATATTTCGCGATCAAGATTTGTCTTTTTAGTCGTATTTTGAGAATATCAGGATAATTAATATAATGACAAAGAATAAGTCTTTAAATAAAAAATTAGGCTATTATTAAATAAATATTTTATTGTACTTCTTGATAAACAATAAATAAGCATATTTATGAATTAAAATAAATATGTGAATCAATATTCAAGCTATTCATTTTGTATTATATTTTTTAAAAAATTTTGTTTATGTTTGTTCAATTTTATAAATAAATGAACATAAAAAAATATTATATGGGCAAGCATCAAATTGCTCATCCAATGCTTTTACTATATAATTTTACATATTTATATATCTTATATCTAAACTTTCATATTTTCTTATATAATATTATAGTGTCTCAATCATATTAAAATAAATGTATGAAAATAATTATATTAATATTAGTGAAATTTTTGATATGATATAAAAATTTAGGTATTATGTAAGAAAATATATTGACATTATCATTACAAAACTTTTTAATATTTATAAAATATGAGCTTAATTACATTTTTTTTTTTTTTGTTAACTCATTTGATTTAAATAACACTAGGCCTAAGAGTTTGTTTGGGCGAGCTGCAGTTTTTTAAAAAGTCGATTATAAAGCTGTTGTGGAGAAAGTAACTTTTTGAAAAAAATATTATATGTGTTACAAATATTTTTTTTTGAATAAATTCAAAAAATAGTTTTCTAACAGTCATCACATTTAACAACTATAGTTCTCAAAATAATTTTTTCATCACAAATTTTTTTGAAAATAACCAAAAAGCTAGTAGCAAAATGAAGCTGTTTTACTTTATGGTTACTTTTTTGAAAAAATAAAATAACCAAAAAGCTATATTTAACATACTGTGAGTCTCCCTCAATTCCTGAAGTGAATCAAGAGAAGTGTTTGTGATGAGAGTTGATAACAATAATAACTCTCATCATAAGAGTTTCAAATAAAATTAGAAGAAAAGAACCATCATTAAAAGAGAAAAAATAGTTATTTTACTAAATCATGATTAATGAGAGTATTATCAAATTAAATTATTCTTACTTTAATTTAATTTTGATTGATTTAATTGAATACTAATTAATAATTAATTAATATATTATCTTAAGTTAATTATAATTTAATAATTTTAATTATAATCGGTAAAATTATGACAATTAATTAATTCATGTTAATTTGGATTAATTACTTTAGTAAAAATTAATTAATTTAGAGCCCCATGTATTTTTATTTTTTATATATTATATTTTATATGTATATATATATATATATATATATATATATATATATATATATATATATATATATATTATTATTATTATTATTATTATTTTTTTTTTTTTTTTTTTTGCTGAGTGGTAGGATCGGGATAGAGAAGCGCTCGATCCACATGCCCGTTAAAAACCCTAAAACCCTTCTTCGGCCATCACGGCCGCGAAATGCCCGGAGCATTCAATAAACTCACATCTCCCCATCTAACCAGAACAAGAAGGAAGAAAAGAAGAAGAAGATCTACTTCCGCTACAAATTCTGCATCTCTCAAAACCGTAGCAGTAGAAATCAAAACAAATGCATACGACGAAGAAGAAGAGGAAGCAGAAGTAGGATTTAACCTAAAAGTCTCATCTTGCTCCCGATCCCACATCATTCAACCTTTAGGAAACCTTCTTCTCCTCGACTCCTCAACCAATATCCGCAATCCCGGCCTCGGTGACCTCCAAATTCTCTCTGACGAGATCATCGTTGACATCCTCGGCCTTCTTGGCGGCCGCGACCTTGGAATCCTGTCATCAGTGAGCAAATCCCTCTTCGTATTCTCTACCCACGAGCCTCTGTGGCGGAACCTCGTTCTAGACGAGCTCAAAGGTGAGTTTTTGTTTCATAGATCATGGAGATCCACCTACATTCAATCCATCAATCCCTATTTTTCCCCACTCTCCACTGCGCCCTCGACGCTCTGCATCAGAAATTTTTACTCCGATTACCTCTTTCAGAGCTGGCTTTGCGCCAATTTGGAAATGAAGCCGGAGTGGCTAGAGAGGGATAACATCGAGAGAAGGAGGCAATTGTCTTTGGAGGAGTTTGTGAATTGCTTCGAGGAGCTCAATAAGCCAGTGCTGCTTGAGGGATGCATTGAACACTGGCCGGCAATGGAGAAGTGGAGCAAAGACAGATTGGTTCAGATCTGTGGGAATGTTAAATTTGCAGTTGGACCTGTTGAGATGGCTATGGAGAAGTATTTTTGGTATGCAGAAAGTGTGAAAGAAGAGCGCCCATTGTATCTATTTGATCCTAAGTTCGCTGATAAGATTACTGAGCTTGATTCAGATTATGATATTCCTGTATACTTCAAGGAGGATCTGTTTTCTGTGCTTGGGAAGGATCGACCAGATTACAGATGGATTATAATCGGGCCAGCAGGATCAGGCTCTTCATTTCATGTGGATCCCAACTCTACTTCTGCTTGGAATGCTGTGATAAAGGGATCAAAGAAATGGGTGATGTTTCCACCCGAGATTGTGCCACCAGGAGTTCATCCGAGCCCTGATGGATCTGAGGTTGCTTGCCCTGTGTCTATAATGGAGTGGTTTATGAACTTCTATGGAGCATCTAGGAATTGGAAGAAGAGGCCAATAGAATGTTTGTGCAAAGCAGGTGAGGTTGTTTTTGTGCCCAATGGATGGTGGCATCTTGTGATCAATCTTGAAGACTCTATTGCTATTACACAAAATTATGTGAGCAGGTAATGTTCATTATGGTTTCTGAAATATCTACTTCTGATTTTATTACTTTTCTGTATAAAAATGACTAAAGCAAATTTTTGTATGTTGATACTGAAATCAATACATGCTTTAATTTTTTTAGAGTGGAGATAATTTATTCATTTGGGCATGATTAACAATAGAGGATGCATGTTGTTTGCTAGTTTGATTTTTTTTTTTTTTTGTTCTTCTTTTATGTGTAGTTGATATTGAAAGCATTACATGCATAAATTAGTTAAGAGTTGAGATAAATTATTCATTTGGATCTGATTAATAATAAAGGATATATATTGTTTTTTTTAGTTTGATTTGTGTTTGTTCTTTTTTTATGTATGGTTGTGCTGGTTGAGTTGGGGATGTTGGATCACAAAAAAATGTGATTTTGACGATTGTGATTTGTGAGTAATAATCTAAATTAGATGATTGTGCTTTGAAAACATCCAATCAAGTAGCCCCTAAAGTTGTTCACATGAAATTTACACTTTGCGGGATGACCACTGTTGGACTTGAATTGAACTAACATTGTCTGGTAGAAAGGGTTCTCATCGGCTTGATGGGAGTTCCTTCAAAGCTAAAATCAAGGGGGATATGGATAAGATGATTGAGGATCTCTGGTTTGAGCACTAACAAAATCCTCATGGTCGTGGAGATGAGAATGATGATGTTGACGAAAAGTTTCAGAAGCAATTCTTCGGATATTATGGTTGTTCATTGAGATGAGAGTATGCTTTACTTATAACATGACAACAGAACCTCAATAATTGGGTGAAACTTCTTAGAGAATGGATTCCCTGATTTTGGAGTGGTTCCTTGGGAGCTCAAACATGGCTATACTGTTGAGAATTTTTGAATGTAGGCTCGCATATGAATTTAATTATATATTATGTGCTATCTTATTTTTAAGCATATTAATAAAAATTAATTAATTTTAAGCTTTTGAGACATTTTATTAATTTGGTATGGAATTATCATGTGTAGAAACCAGACATTTTTTATTTTATTTTTATGATGGGCTGAAATAAAATGAAATGCACTCAAATATAAATAGGTTCATGGTCTCCATTCTAAAAGGTGAAGTTACCGTTTTACTTCCCATCTCTTGAGTGAAAAGAATCTTTATCTCTCTCTCTCTCTCGAACATCATTTTAGAAGTGAAAGACAAAAATCAAATTCTTTTCTTGGATTCAAATACTTAGATTAAATCTTCGATGATTTGGCGTGAGATCCGATAAATTTATTTTTATCTTTATATGTTTTAAATGAGTGGTATCGAGCGATTATCGTGTTGAATCGTTGAGAAATGATTTTTTCTCTTCATCTTTGTATTGATTGTTTTAATTTTAGATCAAGTCTGCGATTCAAAATTTTTGAATATAATTTAGTCGTTCGTGATATCGATATCCTTTAGATGACTTTTCTATTATTGATTTTGAGTAGAACAATATAGCTATATTTGTTTTATACTATGATGACAATTTTATTTTTTATGCGATTGATATATTTATTCTTGTCATTGTGATCTTAATATAAAAGAAGGTATATGAAGTGTTTATAATATGAAACGATATTTCATATTTAAAAAAAAAAAATAATATGAAACATTTTTTTGCTACAGCGGTATATATATAAATATATATAAGTTAATATAAATGTTATAATTATTCCATTTAATTGAGTTTCATACAGACTTTTGGCTTACTACTTTGTCGTTTAATTATTACATTTAAATTTTCAATTTTATAAATATTTATATTTAAAGTCTTGAACGGTTACACAATACTCATAGTTAAGACTTGAATAGTGATGTTTCAATTTCTTTTATTTATAGCCGTCATAAGATGAACCGTTCCACCTACTTAATATTTATTTCTGATCGGTCACATATTTATACAAAAATAAATGTCTTCGGTTAATATCAATTTCTAGCTTGCATACGTTTATTTTAAATGCAATTAATTTCGGCTGCTCATTATATTTTATTTTTATTAAAGTGACAACATTCATGTAGCAGAACTTTTATTCTTCCATTTAATCCTCTGAATTTAACAAATAATTTTATTTTGTCTTATACAATTAATTCATGTTTATTGTAAATGAATTAAATAATGTTCATATAAAATAAATTAAATCTAATTGATGGGCTTATAATATGAATGAAATAAAGTCCATATTCAAGTATTATAATCCAAGTTATATATTATATATGAATAGTTTATATATTTTTAATTAATTATTTGAATGTACACTTATCTGTTGTTACATTCAATATCTCTGTTTGTGAATTTCATGATATAATTTATATTCATTGTTTTGAAATAATTTAAATTGAAATAATATGTCACCAAAGTAATCTCTATTATTTCAGTTTATTTAATTTTGAAATATATGAATATTATATAAGGATAATATTTAAATCTCATCGAAAAATAATGATAAAGGAAGATTATTTTTTTTATTGTCGATTAAAATATATGATAAATTTATATTAATGTATCTGATATGTCGATCCAAAGATAGTATAGTTGGCGATTTATTATTAATATTTGTTGTATGTAATTTTAAGAGTATCGTTTATTGTTGTAAAGTAAATTCGATGTTGTGTTTGATATCTTATATGTGCTCATTTTATTAAATTTTTATTTCAATATATATTTTGTTTACATTTGTATATCGTATGAAAATGATAATGTTGTTAATTGTGAGTATTATTCTTTTTTAATGTTTATTATGTCATCGATTTAAATAACATTTCAGCTGGCGTTAACTTTAAGAAATGGAAAGAAGCGTATTCGTATTGTTATGTATGGATGTTATCGATCCGGCCCCGAGCGTCTTACTTGCGAGCGATTAAATAAATATTTAACTTTGAAAAGTGAGGCGTCTGCAAGCGTAAGTCTTATATGAAGATTAATTCATCGTAAGAGGTCTGATAATAGAAGAGGAATGTCTTAAAAGTTTCGAATAATAAATCGTTTCATTAGTTAAAGGTCGAGGCAGTCTTTAGTAAACTTCGTTTTGTCTGATCTCTAGCGATGGCATAAGAATACATATGAGATGTCTAATTTTATCAGGTAGAACTAAAATTAGAGATGTCAATAGTTCTTGTTTGTTTTGATCTCTCTGCTGATTTAATCTTTTAAGATAAGTTATAATACTCGAAAGAAAAAATAGATTAATGAGCATTTCTCGATGTGTGAGAGGAAGAGATTGAAACATGACAAAATAGAAAATGTTTACTTAGTTATTTTCTCTCTGACATTATTAAAAGGACTTATAAAAAGATAAAGGAGCTACAAAGGCACTTCTAGCATAAGGTCATGAAAGATAATGTTATTACTTATTTCTTTGTGGGAAGGCGGTCATGTGAAGAAGAAGGTTATTAAATTATCTGGGTAATACGGTGAAAAAGGGTAAACTTCTCGATTTTGTTTATTAAGTTAATTTATCCTTAGTATCAAATCACACTTGGTGGATAGATACAACTTCTCATAAGTGTGTATCTGAGGTTATCTAAGGAGGCGAATGTAATCTTTGAAAGATTCATCTATGTGAAAAATAGCAATAAAGCTCCTGTTGAAGCAATATGCTTATATAGATTATATCTAAAATTTAGTTGTATTTTTAATTTACATGAAACTTTTATGTGCCGTCATTTAGACAAAATTTAATTTTTATTTCTTGTTTGGACAAATCTGGTTATTCTTGTTCATTTGTAAATGAAAAATTTAGTCTCTTTTCGATATTCAAATATTATTAGTGCTTGGTTCTTTGGTTGATAATCATATAAATTAGGCATTTATATTAAGCCAATATGCTGAAGCAATTTTGGTACAAAGAAAATTAATGAATGAGAATTCATATATGTTATGGCACAAACATTTATGACATATTTCTAAACATAGAATTGAAAGATTTGTGTCAGAAAGAATTCTTGATTCTCTTGATTTTTCAGATGATAAACTCTGTATAGAATGTATCAAGGAAAAACAAACAAATATTAAGAAAGTTGGTGTTGATAGGAGTTTAAACGTCTTCAAATTAATTCATACTGTTATTTGTGATCCATTCCCTACAGCTACTTGGAATGATCATTTCATTACTTTCATAGACGATTATTCTCGTTATAGATACTTATACTTGATTTATGAAAAGTCACAATCATTAGACGTATTCAAAATTTTTAAGGTTGAAGTTGAAAATCAACTTTGAAAGAAAATAAAAGTTGTCAATCGTAGTGATGGTGAATCTATGGCGATATGATGGGCCGTGAAACACGTCAGGGCCTTTTTAAATATTTAGCGAGAATGTGGCGTCGTTATGTCTGTGTATGGGGACTTCAAGTCAAAATGGTGTATAAGAGCAATCGACTCTTATGGATATGATTAGAAGTATAATAAATCATTTTTTCTGCATTCACTTTGGGAGAAGCATTAAAGGCTGCATTTACATCCTTAATAGAGTTTCAAAGCAATAACTCCATATGAATTATGGATTGGGAAGAAGTCTAGTATTATGCATCTTCATGTCTGGGGATGTCCAGTTGAAGCTAGATCATATAAGCTTAATGAAAGAAAATTATACTTAAAAACTATATGCTGTTACTTTGTTGGATACTCAGAAAGGTCGAAGGGTTTTAAGTTTTATGACTCTTCAAATAAATTCTTTTTCAAGACGAGCAATGCTAAATTTATTGATAAAGTTGAATATGATGAGAGTAGTAAATCTAAAAAATTTATATTTGAAGAGCAATTTATTACTCTTCATATAGTTACAATAGAAAATTATCAGATAATTTTATCTTATCATATTCAAGTTGTAAATACGGATAATCAAAATATTCTTGAGTTAATTCTCACTCATATTGAGAAATCACAACAACTTCAAATTGAAGTGTTATTAAGAAAATTCATTAGGGAGAGGAGATTAGTAATTTCAGATGATTATGTTGTGTATCTTCAAGAACATGAGTTTGACATTGGATTGGAGAGTGATCCAATCTCTTTTAGTCAAGTCAAACAAAGTGTTAACTCTCATAAATGGTTAAAAGCCATTGAGGATGAGATGAAATCAATGAAAGATAATGATGTTTGGGATCTTGTCGAATTGCTTAAATCAGTCAAACTCATTAGCTGTAAATGAATTTTTAAAACTAAACGGGATTCAAAAGGCAATGTCGAAAGATATAAAGCATTTCTAGTTGCTAAAGGTTTCACTCAAAATGAAGACATTGATTATAAAGAGGCTTTTTATCCAGTTTCTTCGAAAGATTTTTTAGAAATTTCATTTAGTAGCTCATTATGATTTAGAGTTACATCGAGATGGATATAAAGTGCATTTCTTGATGACATTGAAAACTATATATATGACCATAAAATTTTCAATCTTGATTGATGATTCAAACACACGGTATACAAATTAAAAGCATCTATGGTTTATAGCAGCTTCCAATTAATGGTATAAAAATTTGATCAGTGATTACTTCTTTTGGTTTTAAAGAAAATCGTTGATGATGCATTTATCTCAAAATAAGTGGGAGTAAATTCATCATCCTAATGTTATATGTTGATGATATTCTACTGGCAAGTAGTGATATAAGTCCTTTGCATGAAACCAAGAAATTGTTTTCAAATAAATTTGAAATGAAAGATCTTGGGAATGCATCTTTTGTGTTGGGTATGCAAATTTATCAAGATCGTTCTCGTGATATATTTAGTTTATCACAAAAGACATATATTGATAAAATGCTTAGTAGATTTGGCATGTAAGATTGTGCACCAGGAGATACACCCATTGTTAAAGGTGTAGTTTGCTTCAATGTCCAAGAAATGAATTCAAAAAGAAAGAAATAGAAAAAATCCCTTATGCATCTGCAGTAGGGGGTCTTATGTATGCTCAAGTTTGTACGCGTCCGGATATTACATACATTGTTGGAATACTTGACAAATATTTAAGTAATCCAGAAATGGATCATTGGAAAGCAATAAAACGGGTTATGTGGTATCAGAGAAGAGACAAAAGCTTTATGCTTTACAAGATCGATCATTTGGATATCATGGGGTACTCAGATTCTAATTTTCTTTGGTTGTCGATAATAGAAGATCCATTTCAAGTTATATTTTCTTATTAGTTGGAGGTATATTTTGGAAAAGTCTTTAACTTATAACTACTATGGAAGCATAATTTATAGCTTGTTATGAAGCATCAAATTCAGGAATATGGCTACAAAATTTTGTCACTGGGCTAAATATTTTTGATGAAATGGAGAGACCATTGAAAATAAATTGTGATAATAGAGCTGCTGAGTTGTATTCAAAGAATTTTACCTAATCATATTCAAGTTGTAAATACGGATAATCAAAATATTCTTGAGTTAACTCTCACTCATACTAAGGAATCACAACAACCTCAAATTGAAGTATTATTAAGAAAATTCACTGGGGAGAGGAGATTAGCAATTTCAGATGATTATGTTGTGTATCTCCAAGAACATAAGTTTGACATTGGATTAGAGAGTGATCCAATTTCTTTTAGTCAAGTCAAACAAAATGTTAACTCTCATAAATGTATAAAAGTTATTGAGGATGAGATAAAATCAATGAAAGACAATGATGTTTGAGATCTTATCGAATTGTCTAAATCAGTAAAACTCATTGTTTGTAAATGAATTTTTAAAATCAAACGAGATTCAAAAGGCAATGTTGAAAGATATAAAGATGCGTCCAGTATTGGGGTTTGTCAATGGGAAGACATTGATTATAAAGAAACTTTCTCTCCAATTTCTTGGAAAGACTCTTTTAGAATCATTATGACACTAGTAGTTCATTATGATTTAGAGTTACATCAGATGGATGTAAAGACTGTATTTCTCAATGATGATATTGAAGAAATTATATATATAGTGGAATCAGAAAATTTTCAATCTTCTGATTTAAAATACCTAGTATGCAAATTAAAGAAATTCATCTATGATTTAAAGGAAGCTTCTCGTCAATGGTATAAGAAATTTGATCAAGTGATTATTTATTTTGGTTTTGAAGAAAATATTATTGATCAATGCATTTATCATAAAATAAGTGGGAGTAAATTCATCATTCTAGTGCTATATATTGATGATATTCTACTAACAAGTAGTAATATAAATTTTTTGCATAAAACCAAGAAATATCTTTCAAATAAATTTGAAATGAAAGATTTTGGGAATGCATCTTTTGTGTTGGGTATACAAATTTATCGAGATCGTTCTCGCGGTATATTTGGTTTATCACAAAAGGCATATACTGATAAAGTGTTTAGTAGATTTGGCGTAGATGATCGAGAGATACACTTGTTAAAGATGATATATATTCATTTTCTTCAATGTTGATAAATGAATTGAAAAAAAGAAATGAAAAAATCCCTTATGCATGATAGGAGTCTTATGTATGCTCAAGTTTGTACGTGTCCGGATATTACATACATTAAGTAACTTAGGAATGAATAATTGGAATCGAAAGCGGTTATCGCTATCGAAGAGAAACAAAACTTTATGCTTTATCGAAGATCATCATTTGGAGATCATGGAATCGATTCTAATTTTGTTGGTTGCCCGATAGTAGAAGATCCATTTCGGTTATATTTTCTTATTAATTTGGAGGAGTATATCTTGAAAAGTGATGAAACTTATAGCTTTTTTCAGTATGGAAGCGAATTTATAGCTTTTATGAGGCATCAAATCAAGGAATATAGCTACAGAATGTCACTGGGTTAAATATTTTTGATGGAATAGAGAGACCATTAAAAATAAATTGTGATAATAGAGCCGTTGAGTTGTATTTAAAGAGCAACAGAAGTTCGTCAAAATCAAAGTATATTGACATAAAGTTTCTTGTTGTAAAATAAAGAGTTCGGAATTTTCAAGTATCTATTGAACATATTAGTATAAATTTTATAATTGCAGATCCATTTACAAAAGGTTTACCACCTAAAGTATTTCATGAGTATGTGACTCGTATGGAAGTGATTTACTTTGATGATATCTTTGCGTAGAGGAGTTTCATGATATTGATGATTGTAAATATATTTTTCTGATCAGAATAAAGTATTGTTATTATCTTATAGTTGAAAATTCTGAAATAAAGTTATGTAGTTTCGATTGTAGTTTAGCATAAATAAATGAAATTATATTTATAACTCATTTGAATTATAATATTGGACCAGTTGAAAATAGACATGATATATGATCATTCGTGAAATTTTTAAGTATTACACATTCATCTTGATACATGTAATCATCGTATTGATTTAGTGATGTTGATGGATCTTGTTATAAAGATCATTTTGATTCTATGTCAATATTATTAATGGATCAGATTGTCTAAAGATATTCCTCTTTGAAGATAACAAATATTGAGCTCTTAAAGTATTTAATAATGCATAATTCTAAAGCAATATATATCTAGCCCAAGTGAGAGATTATTGGAAATTTTTAAATGTTTTTTAAATGTGGACTCATATATGAATTTAATTATACATTATACGCTATCTTATTTTTAAGCCTATTAATTTTTGTGATCAAATAAAGATTAATTAATTTTAAGCTTTTGAGATATCTTATTAATTTGGTATGGAATTATCATGTGTAGAGATCGAACATTTTTTATTTTATTTTAATGATGGACTGAAATAAATTAAAATCAAATATACTCAAGTATAAATAGGATCACAGTCCCATTCTAAAAGGTGAAGTTTTCATTTTTACTCATATCTCATCTTGAGTGAAAAAAAGACTCTCTCTCTCTCTCTCTCAAACCATTTAAGTGAAAGACCAAAATTCCTCATTAGCATTTACGTGGATTGATGCAGATTAAATCTTGTGATGATTTGGCGTGAGATCATTTAAGATAAATTTATTTTTATCTTTATATGTTTTCAACATATACCTCCATAATCTGATTGGCGTTACTTTGGATGTTATATGTTGTTCAATACTGGAATATGTGTCGGGCTATCGTGAGCGAACTGTCCCTGAAAGTAATCATGACCATGATGAATGGGAAGAATGAGGCTATAGTTTCAGGTTTAATGCTGTTTCTTGAAGCTGCCATCTGCATTCTCAGTGAATTTCACTATTCATTCTGTAATCTTCTTTCAGCATTCTTAACTTAGTTGTCTGACAACACATTCTATTTGTTAAGTTTTCCTCTGCATGGTTTGCAGCCCATTAATAAGTTTTTGACAGAATTGGTTCTGATTTTCTAGTAAATGATACAAATCTGACTACTTTATCCAACTAAATGCAATTGTGACTAAGAATATTTCCGAAATATAGACTTCTCTAAAATCTATAATCTGAAAAAACTATCTGTAATGAAACTTACCAGGAGGAATCTCTTGAACGTGCTTGATTTTCTGAAGCGGCCCAATTCCCATGAGCTCGTTTCTGGAACCAAAGATCGAGTTAATTTACACGACAAGTTTAAAGCTGCCATTGAAGCTGCTTTTCCTGGAACAATTGATCAGCTCGCTGCCAAAGCGAAAGAGAAGATTGCTCAGGATAAGCAGCTAAACTTCTGGGAATCAGTAACCGATTCCAATACCGGAGGATTCAGGTTCTCTTTCTAACCTGATTTTATCCAAAATTAAGGGAATTATCTGTTATTGTTTTTTTTTTTTTTTTTTGGTTCAGAATCTACTGATTCAATCCGGAAATCTATCTATTTAATGTACTAATGTACTATATAACTCGAGATTTTTCAGTTGTAGCCATCTGAAATTCTAAGTTGAGAAATCACTGTTGGACACCAATGGAGGAAGGACTTAGAGTTGAGATAGTCATGAAACTGTTGGTTATAGTAATTAGTTTGAATGGCCAATCAAATCAATCTTGTAATGTGCACAAGAGAGGGGATGATGTGCAAGACACCTTAGCTTGTTAGTAAATAGTTTTGACTTTCAATCAAAGAATTCTTAAGTTTAAATATACTGACTCATTAAGTTCTTGAGATAACTGCACATGTGGGAGAAAAGTATTGAAAATAAATAAAAGTTTAGGAGTTTTTTTTAGCTCAATTTTATTTTTATTTTATTAATATTTCAAAATAATGTATGTTTGATATTGATATTTATTTTTAAAAATACTCAAAATATTTAAAAAATTTTAGATTTTTTAAATATAAATTATTTGTTTTAAAAATAAAAAATATATTAATATATTTTTAAAAATAATATAAAAATAAAAATGATCCCAAATAATCCCTGATTTTTTAATATATTAGTAATTACCCTTTTCTTTGGTTTAAAATTTTGAAATGATGGGCAATGTAATTTTTATATATCTACATATTTAATATATAAATTGTTATATTTATTTATATAATATTATAATATTTAAATTACAGTAATATATATATATATATATAATAAGAAGTTTTTATGATAAAACAATATGATTAGTAAGCGACATTTGTCCATCCATTATTTGAACAGAGACCATTCAAAACTACGTAGCCAGCACTAATAATTTATAACTTGGAAGATACGTTCAGCAAGAGAAGATCGCCGTTGCCACGTAGCCGCCTCGCGTGGCTCTCCGATTGGCCGCGGGGCGATGGGGCGGTACACAATGGCACTTCCAACGGCCGGGGTCCACTTCACACCCGTCACGTAGGACGCTAATCAACTGTCTTCTGGCCCCATCCCGCCATTATCCTCCGAATTACTTCCTGTTGCCTTCTTCCTCACTGCCACCTTAAATACCACGTATGTTGCTCCTTAGATCTTCAAATAATTCCAGCTCTCTCTCTCTCTCTCTCTCTCTCTCTCTCTCTGTTATCTCCATCGTTGGAGATTAAAGGCTCAGATTCTCTCTCTCTCTCTCTCTCTGTTATCTCTATCGTTGGAGATTAAAGGCTCAGATCTCTCTCTCTCTCTCTCTCTCTCTGTTATCTCTATCGTTGGAGATTAAAGGCTCAGATTCTATCTCTCTCCATCTCTCTCTCTCTCTCTCTCTCTCTCTCTCTCTCTCTCTTTTCTCTATCGTTGGAGGTTAAAGGCCCAGATTCTCTCTCTCTCTCTCTCTCTCTGTTTTCTCTATCGTTGGAGATTAAAGGCTCAGATTCTCTCTCTCTCTCTCTCTCTCTCTCTCTCTCTCTCTCTCTCTCTCTCTCTGTTTTCTCTATCGTTCGAGATTAAAGGCTCAGATTCTATCTCTCTCCATCGTAATCTGGATAGAGGTCTGTGTGGGAGTACAGTGCAGAGATTCTGCAGTTTATGAGCGGACAATGGGAAGCCAATTACAGGTAAAGAAGATCGAATATGGTAATTAAAAGATAGAAAAATAGTTTAAATTATTCTGATTAAAATTCTAATTATAATAAATATGGAGATAAATTGAATTATTTTAACGATATCATAATTAAAAGTTAGTCAAAATATTATAGCTCTCTTGATTTAAAAATAATAATTGAATATCTAACAACAATTTTAACTTTAATTTTATTTCAAAAAATAATATAATAGAATATCCTGCCAAAAAAATTGTTATAATAAGTCTAAAAATTGTTGTAATAAGTCTAAAATTATTTAAATTTATATTGATTAAAAAAATTTTATCATGATAATATGACCTTTTTTTTTTTTTCATTTTAACTTGTAGCATCATTTAGGGACTATTTGACTATTTGAATATTGTTTGTTTTTTAAACTTCATAATCCCCTTTTAAATCATCTTATATCTAATATTTTATTTTTCACAAATCATTTTCTAAATAATATTTTTTATCCAAGATAAATAATTAAATTAATTTGATTTTTCCTAAATTTTTATTTTTCATTCAGATTCTTAAGTATATGTTTTATTTAAAAAAAAATATTTGTTAGTTTAAATATATTTTATTTTGCCTATTATCATTAACAAATGATCATATTTTATATTTTGTATATATATATATCGAATTTTATCATGACATTTTTTTAACTATTTATTTAAATAATTAAATATGTAAAAATAAATTTTAATTACTTTTTAACAAAGTAAGTCATGCTACATAAAGCAAGCACTAAGCAGAGTTGCTAAAATGATGATCTAAAGAAGGGTAGTTTAGTAATTCATTGAAAAAAAAATGTGATTTTGTTCGGTCAAAACGGACTGAAGTGACATTTATTGGCTCTGAGTCAATTCAGTTTAATAGCTATATTCAAACCGGTAAACGTAAAACTATCACCTCCCAACTAATTCAATTAATATATCTATATATAGTAATAATATAATAATAGCTGAGAATTAAAGATTCTCTTCACCGTCAAGATATATATATATATATATATATATATATATATATATATAATTAAACAGTTTAATTAGATTGAAGGATAATAAATCATGGATGAAATTGAATATATATGTAATTATTTTTTATTATATCTTATGAAATTGAAATTGAAGATATTATGATAAAAAAATTTTATTTATAATTATTTTTTATTATATATGTTGAAGTACCTTTTTTTTTACTCTCAACATATAAGTTTTTTTTTTTTTTAAATATAACATAAATTTAAGTGGGTGATCGATAATTTAGTTAATAAAAATCTATAAAAATAAGAAAATTAAAATTTTCATACATCAATTTTATATTTTAGAATAATTTTTTCACAAAAAAGGCATAACATGTTTAAGATCATTTTTATTTGTTGTTGCTTTTTTTTAAATTGTTTAGTGTTTTTAATTAATTATTTATATAAATAAATTAAATTAATTATAAATAAATAATGATTTAAATATATTTTGAGTATTTTTTAGAATAATAGAGTTCATTCTTAATTATTACACATCTTAAATAACTCCTCAACATACTTAAATGAATAAAGTAAATATCTATACATTATTTTTTAAAATTCAAAATGATCATTAATGTTTTCAAATTTTAATTATTTAAAAAATCTAATGAATATTTTATGATGTCGAACAAGAATAAATTCTACTCTTCAAAACAAATAATATTTTAATTTTTAAATATTTATGATGTTCCCAACTGTGTAGATGAACTTAATTAAAGCTCACAAAGCGAAATATTATCTCTATTTTTTAAAAAATGCTGGTTTTATATTTTATTTTAATTTTAAATAATATTTTTCACTCAATTTATATGTTTACTTAATTTAGAATTTTTTTTTTTTTTTTTGTCATTCTATACTTTTAAATATGTGTGTTTATCTTCACACCTTAAAGATGAAATAATATATTTTACAATTTATTAATTATTACACCATTCAAAAAAATCTAATTTAACTAATCTAAATTAAAATATATATTTATATTTTCTTTGAGATATGAACTATTTAATTAGAAAAAAAACTTATAATTATTATATAACAGTTATATATTAATTAAATATCATAAAATACTACATTGTTAAAATCAAGACATAATAATCTATATTTATACATATAATAAAAAAGTAATCTATTATGAATATCTGCCACGTGTCGCTGTTCGCCGCGAGGCACTGCCACCTTTGTTAATTATAGTTAGCTTAGGACTAATCACCTTCGAAATCTCCGGGTTTGAATCGATAACTTGTAGTTTAATCACTAGGAATGATCCGACGGTTGAAAATGTTTGATCTCCGTGTATTTTGCATTACGAGTCGTGCGAATAAGGAAATAAACGCGGAGATTTCTTTATAGTTTTTTTGTTTCTCTATATCGCTTTTTTTAACCGTACTCACGCTCAGAGGCAGAACATTTTTCCGCTTTACTCTCTCATCTCTCTGGTCTCTCTAGAAGAAAAGAGTTTGCGAACTAGTAGTAAACATTCCGATTGAAAAGGAGAGAAAGGAAGATATAAATGTTATATTTGTTCTTGGCACAAATCGAACGGTATAAGTCCCTTGATTGTTTGTCCAATTTGTTCCTTTCTCGCCTATTGAATTGGATTAGGGTTTCTGCATTTTTAATCAGGTTGTTGTTCATAGTGTTGATCTGCTCTGTTCGCGCAATTATACTGTTTTTCTTTCCGATTTAGTTTTTTTTTTTAGGGCGGGGGAACGGAAATGAGGAGAATTGCGTGGTATGCATATAAGCCTCCTTCTTTTTAATTTTGTTTTATTTATTTGCATTTGTGCTAAAACAATTTCTTGTTTTGGCAAAGATTGGTTTTGTAACTGCTAATCTTACTGCTCGTTGGGTCTACGCATCTGTGAGTTGCTGCAAACTGCATTAATGAATGGCCTAGTAGAGGTTCATAATTAGTTGAGGAAGAAGCATGATTGTATGTTTGGTGTGTTCTCTTTTGTTGGCGTGCTCCCCCATGAGCTTTGTTTGGGTGTTGGAATTATCGCACCACTGAGTGTATTTTTGGCTTTATAACTATATGTTGCTGATCTAAACCCTAAATTTAATTATTAAGTTTCTTTTTTTTTTTTGGCTTTGGCAGATCAAGCATTGGAGATTTGGGAGAACCCCGTCCTATCTGGTACTAAGCTAACATGAAATATTATCCTGTGTAATTTATCTTTTATTGCAGTTTTTTGCATCTCAGTTCTCTTACGTTTTTGCACTCCTCAGTAGTTTTGATTGCTATGGTAATTTGGCTATATTTGATACGTCTTTTCTTTGGTTAGGAACTGCATGTCATAGGCATTGGTGTATGAATGCCTGTATTGTTTTAGATAAAGGCACGCTAAAGGCTGTTTAGGAAGAGTTTCTTGTGATGAAACTTTAAAATTTAAAAAAGGAAGGACATGTAACTAGTATGTCAATAATTTTTTAAGTGAAGTCTAGTGATCTATTTGTTTATAGAACAATAAAGTATCCCCTTCCACAAACATTCAAGCTTACAATGACCGTTAGATAAGTTTGAATTCTGAGAAGTTTCTTGTCATGTCCATGCTAGGAATAAGCTTAGGCTTGGACTGAGGCTTACATAGTCGGATAATATAATATTAATAGTTTTCTATTATTTAACTTGTTGGTGAAATATATAGCTTAAGGGCATAATTCTATCTTTGAAGCTCCATTTTGGTAGAGAACTATTTACACTAATGAAACTGATATAATTCTAAATGTGTTATAACAATATTCAATATTTCTCAATAGATTGATAATGCCATCTAAGACATCAAATCTTAATTTTAAAGAGTATAGATGGTTACTAGGGGTATTCATTTAGTTGATTTGATCGGTTCAGTTGTCTTTTTTTATTAAATCAAATAAATCAAATTAGGTAATTGAACCGTTCAAACAATATATAAAACTGAATCAATCGAATCAAACTATATTTCGGTTTATTTGATTTGGTTTTGGTTAAACTGAATAATATAAAAAATAAAATAAAATTTATGAACTAATTAATTGAAACACTATCTATTAAATTTGATACATCAAAAATTTCTTAGATAAATTGAGATATATCGATTTATACAAATAGCTTAGCAAGAATGAAACTGATCTAACCCCATAGTCTCTTTTCTTTACAACCAAAATCTAATTCGATTTGTATTTGGAGCTCAGTCTCGTCTTTATTGGGTCTTTTGGTGACTTCAAGTTGAACAACACTGATTTTTCAAAGATCCTATCTCATGATTGATTAAGATCATATGCTCTTCCCCAATCACATGTTTAGCTAGTGGTGTCAATTCAAGTCGACGGGTTGGGTTCGGGTCTGACCCAAATTTGACCTGACCCGAACAGGGCTGAACCAAACCTGACCCGTTTATCAAACAGGTCAAAAGCCTCAACCTAAACTCGACCTGATTTTAACCCGATTGACCCGAACACGACTCGAAGTATCTATTTATATATGCATTCTAGGTCAAAATCAAGTCAAAATCGAGTTAAATTCAGGTTCATGGGTAAAATTCAATTTGAAGTTCAAGGTCAATTTTGAGCAAATTCAAGAAGGTCAAAATTTCTTCAGGGTCAACCCGAACCCGATCCTAAAATTATTTGGGGTGACCCAAACTCGGATTTTTCGTATCGGATTCGTGCCAGGTTAATTTTTGACACCCCTATTTAATACTTCTTTCAAATAGACCAGTAATTTGGTTTGTTCTTTGTATGTATTATATTTGTGTCAGCATGCCAAAAGCACATTGAAGTATTGGCAAGCAGAACAAAGTGAATTTAAATGTAACCAACTAGGCACAAAGCTTCAGGCCCTTTGGCGTGTGGTGCTTACCGCCTCACTATACATTTTTCTAAACCGTCTATTATGGTTCATGTTTTTTATTTGTTTAGCAATCATGAAATTTTGTAATGCTGTCTCTCTTGAAGCTGGGAAGTGTTCACTTAAAATTTTAGATCCTAAATTTTGTGTTTGTGTTGCCATGTTCATATTATTTTTAAAATTTTGTGAGTGGCTTATTTGATTGAAGTTTGAACTATGAAAGTTGAATATAGTTCGGTGCCCTAGTCATCCAAAGTGTCCATCCTCTGTAGCAGCAATCTCCTACCCAGACTTCCATGCAGTTGAATATAGTTAGGCATGACCATGAGAGTTGTAATATTATTCAGTAAATGATACTTTATAAGTGTGGTTATCAACTTCAAACGAACGGTGGATCCATGGATGATGCTTCCTTATCTAGCTCTGAAAGGAAAACTGTCTCCACTTGCTGTCTATGAGCTCTATTTTGAGCATTTGTTAAGGGACATTGATGTGGCATATTTCACACGTGCTTTTCAAATTTAGTGAATCTAGTCACCACACTTCCACCATTCTCGAACAATCATACAAGAAATATAATTCACAAGTTGCAAAATCTCTTCTTAGCACCATTAGTTTTGAGCAAATATCAGCTGATTCCCAATAATTTCAAGCAGGTTTGAACGGAAGTACCCAAAACCATTCCACATGCAGTACCATTTTTAATTAAATAATGTTTGTTTTCTCAGGCTTATTGAGAAAGGAACAACTGTCTCTCTGGAATTAGATTTACCTTAACAACTGCTGCCATGCTGTCATACTCAAAATATTTAGGGAAATAAAATAAATCTTCTAGAATTCCATTTATATCTTGTTCCTTGCATAATTTGCTTTAATTATTTTTAATAAGCATAGAAAAACGTGACTGTATGCTTAGTCTACTTTATTGCTATACAATGCATTAAGCAGTTTAAAACTCAATTCATGTTTTTGTCAAACAATTGCTTTTAATTAATTTCTTATAAGTTATTTATAATTTAAAATTTACCAAATTATTCATTTTTACTATAATATTTCTTTAATCATTTTGAATTAGTTAATATTAGAAAAATTAAGGAAACTGAAACTGAGTGGAGAAATTAAGGAACTAACAAAAACTAAAAAAAAATTAAGGATGAGAATGACTGAAATCAAAACTAAATTTGAAACCTTTCTTTTAACAGGATGCTGAGTTTTTATTTTGTCTATTCTTGTATATTAAGTATGTGCATACGAAATTATTACACTTTACTATTAGTGATAGTTGAGAGGCATCTGTACCATAGTTGATGATTGTAATTTTATTGGGAACAAGTTTTTTTTTCTAACTATGTGATGATTTGAGTGATCTCAAGATTGTGGAAGACCTTGTGGTGCATAATGTCTTTGGTTCGAGGTTCAAACATAGGATGGGATGCACAAAGAAGCACATAAAAAATAGCAATTGTCTTTTTTAATTTTTTTAGGCAATTATTAGTCTCTTTTGTTACAAATAAAAAATATGTATTATTTTTCTTATAGTTTAAAATTGTATTTTAGATTGAGGTGTACACCGCAATTGGGGATTTTGAGGCATCACTATATTGAAGTGTATCTTAAGACGCACCTTGAGGTGTTTTAATTGAGGTGCACGTCTCAGTTTTGTAAGGTTATAACATCACAAACAAATAACTAGAGAACCTTATTTTACACATGCTATTCATTGTTTGGGAGCCGCATGCCCATGTGACCACATTGTCGACACCATTGGAATGTCACCACCTCTGCTCTACTTTGTTTATATTCTCAGACTTTTTATTTATTTTAAATGGGGAGTGGAAGAGACCGTCATCCGATGACCATTAGGAAGTAGATGGGATTCTTATGTTAAGAAAGGTGAGGTAGACCTAAAAAAGACTTGGTTAAGATGAAAAAATGATCTTGATACTTGAATTAGATGAGAATTTGACACATAATAGGACACAATGGAGACGAAGGATTCATGTAGCCGATCCCACCTAGTGGGATTAAGGCTTGTTGTTGTTGTTGTTGTTGTTGGGGAGTGGAAGAGACATGTTTATTCTTAAACTTTTTTGTTTATATTAACTATTTTTTCTTAGACTTGTGTTTAATATTTAGTGTTTGTATGACTTTTTATTATTTTACTTTTGATATTTATAGATTAACCTTGAATGTTTTAGTAGGTGAAATCGAGCTTAAATTTTTATGATGCTAGTATGTGAATTAGTCTTGAGAAGAACTTATCTTAAATATTTTATTTTTCGTATTTTATAATTATTTAATGGTTAATTTTGAGGCTTACACCTCAAAACACCTTGATGTTAGGATAATAATAATACAATTTTGATTAAAAACTAAATGAGGATGAGAGAATAACCACACTAAAGATCTCAAGCACTAGATATCATGTTTATGTAGTTCAGTGAGAGTCATCTATGTCCACAGCTGTACAAAGTTTAAATAGCTCACTAAGTTTGTATTAATTATTGAGAATAAACATAATCACTAGTTCTAAAAATGAGAGCTGAACGCAGAAAAAAAAAGTTGATTATGCTTATCTTTCCCTTGTTTTCTCCCGTAAAGGAACTTTTTTCTCTCTTCTTTTCCCTCCCTCTTCTCCTTCAATTGTGAAATGCTTTACATGTGAGGTTAGAAGTCACCAATTAGTAGTTCAAAACCCCACATCGATGCAAGAAGTTTCTATGGTGAGAAGACTTGCTTCACGCTTAAAAAATTCACTTACAACCAGCACACACTGTTTTTTTAGAGAAAATGTGAATTTTATTGAACTATTGAATGAAAGATTGAATGACTCAAGGCTCATATTTATAAAAAAAACCCAAAATAGGTTGCTTCTTAGAATCTCCAAGATCAGGTGAAAAACTGCAAGTTTCGATTCAACAATAGTGCCAATCCAGCAACTAGTCAATTTCTGTATCTGTCTAATTCATGAGTCCCATCGCATAAGGCAGTTCCACCTGCTACCATAGTAACAAAGAACATATCAATGACACTTTCCGAAGTAGTATAAAGAGCACGTGTATCAAACTACATTTTGAACCCAAGAGTCTTTCAGTGACAGTACTTGCAAAGGATACGTGGACTAGTAGGCAACCGAAGAAGGCATAAAATGCCAATATAATGCCTTCATTTGATATTATCAATAGAGGATTTGGAGATTACGAATAGAAGATTTTAATGCAGTCAGTATTTCCCGACTTCCTAATAAACATTGAATTTAAATAGATTTGATTTTTCATCCATCGTCCCACGCATCGAAATCTTACATAGCCCATTTTTCAGTACACAATTCTAAAATTATTTAACTAATGAAATTTATGTTCATGCTTCTCTTTAAGCTTTTTGCGTTAATGTTGGTGCTCTACAACTTGGTTTATAGCAAACAAAGTTGCATTTCATCTTTTATTGGGAGCAGTCAGCTATATTAATCATTTAACATCACAGCAACAATTATTATTGTTATTATTATTTTAAATTTTAGATGATCTACATGTTGCTTCACACTGTTTGAACCTTTGTTCACTTTTGCTGGTTGGCACGCTCATTTATTTCTTTCTCATCTGTTATAAGCACAAGGTGTATTCATTGTTCATTTATATGTTATGTTCCTCTGCATTGATAGAACACTTATGGACCATAATCACTGCACAGAATTTCAGGGCCTTCAGCGTCTCATAATAGTTCAACTTCAGTTGAGTTGTTTTAGCAGAGTTAAAAGTGGGTGTCATCTTTCTCGTCTGAAGTATGACCTATCGTAAGCTGGTAAAGAAGCAGGCAATCAAGGGGTCGTCATCATCTGCTATACAGCCCAAGAAATTGGATGAAGCGTGCTCACCTTCTGTACCTATGGAGTCTAGCTGTGCATCAGGTGAGGCTAATTCGGAGTCTAATACAATGCAGGCCAAAAGGACCATTCTACTTCATAATAATGGTATAGATGATCTATGGGAGTGTCCAATTTGCAGGAATTCGATGTTTCCACCTATCCAGCAGGTTTGCATATTTTATGAACTTAACTTTTATTTGATTTGCTCGTCATGACATCAGGAAATCCTAATAGACTGAAGTAAAACATGCTCTGGTAGGTTGATTATAGTATCAGTAGTCATACATGCATACCACTTTTTTAGTACATAAAAGATTATTAAAGTAATCAAGCTAATATTTGTTTGTTTACATTTTTCTGTTTTAGGTCTTTATGGAAACTTTAGTTTAGTACTCTAGTCACCTATTTTAATTAAACCTATTGCGTCATATGCTAAATCTTATTTATCTTATAAGTAAGCTGTACCAAGGTTTTAGAAAACTGTTTAAATGGATTGGCTAATAACATGGATGAAATAATAACAACAACAAGTCTTTATCCCACTATGTGGAGTTAGCTATATGAATCATTTTCTATTGTCATATTAAATATCAAATTCTCATTTAATTCTAATAAAATAAGGTCATTTTTAATACTTCCTAACCAAGTAAGGTAGATCTATCTCTTTTACCTTACTTGACATAGGTTGAGTCTAATACATCTACTCTCTTAATTGAGTTATGAGACGACTGACATTTTATGTGACCAAACTATCTAAAGCGACTCTCTCTAATCTTATTTGCCAATAGGGCTACTCCGATCTTTTCACATATATAATCGTCTTGTATTTTGTTTCTAAGTGCAAAGCCACTCATCCACTTGAGTATCATCATCTCTGTAACACTTAAATTTGTGCTTCTCTTTTACTAGCCAACATTCTGCGCCATAAAACATTGGAGCTCACGACTATCTTATAAAATTCTCTCTTAAGTCTAAGCGGTATTTTACTATCATACAATTGGCCCAATGCAATTTTTTACTTCAACCATTCAACTTAAATTCTACTAATAACATCTCCCTCTATTTCACCATCACTTTGAACAATAGATCTGAGATATTTAAAACTTTCACTCTTTTTAATGACTTGATCATCTATTCTCACAACTCGATCATTAGATCTTCTACAACTCAAATTATATTCTATATATTTGATTTAGATCTACTTAAACGAAAGTTTTTAGACTCTAAAGTTGACCTCCAAGTTTCTAGAAAAATAGTTTAGAAACTTAACTTTCTTTTTAGTCGGTCACTTTTGTTTACTTTCTTAATCTTTTCATTTTTAGATTTTTTATGTCATCCAAAATGAACTTCCTTTCATCATTGGCTTGCATCCCTCTTGCCCTTCTCTGCATGAGTTCAGATTGACTTCAACTTGAGACATTAGATAACTTGTAATAATTTCATCATGGTCTGTTTATCATTGTCCATTTCTTTTTTCTCCACGATTATCAGTTGTCTTTCTTCAAGATTTTTGAAAATGACTTGATTTTTTTTTGGGTGTATAACTGCAGTGTCCCAGTGGCCATACCTTGTGTTCTATCTGCAAAAGCAGAGTGAATAATAAATGTCCTATTTGCAGAGAGGATATTGGCAACATAAGGTGCTTAGCTTTGGAGAAGCTTGCGGTTTCGCTTTGCTTGCCATGCGCCTACCATCAGTTGGGGTGCGAACAGATGTTTCCTTATTACAGCAAGGTTGTGCACGAAGCACAATGCTCCTATAGGCCGTATTCTTGTCCTCATCCGGGCCCGAACTGCCCCTTCACAGGAGGCATTTCAGCTCTTCTGTCACATTTACGGGATAGCCATGAAGTTGACCTACAAAATGGATCTACTTTTAATCATCGTTATGTGAAGCAAGACCCGTGTTCAGTTGATGATGTTTCATGGACGCTAACTGTGAGTCATTCTGAACTTCTTCTTGAATCTTAATTATGGCAACATAATGTATAAATATCAAGATTATGATAAAAGATTAGGAGATTTCATTTTCTTGAACAATTTGTGAGTGTATTTCTGTTTTTGGATGGATTTGTTATCATGCAGTAGGGTGCAAAACTCTGTTTAATCATGTTTCTGCAAGTGGAAAATTCTTATTGGAAGATTTACATACATACCACACAATTCTTATGCATTTGTATATCTAACAATTAAAATTTGATATTTACATATATATATATATATAATACTTTTCTATAGATGAAAATGTACATTTCACTTTAACAAAGTTAGTGAACGTATAATTTTTGATGTGATATGAGAGATTTAGGTACTATTTTTATAAATATTAAAGTTTAAGTATTAGATATATAAATATATAAGAATTGAGTGATATGAGTGAAAATTCCCCATCTTATTTAAAGGTAATGAAGAGATGAACAATGTACAGACAGACATTGTTTTCTTAGTGCCATAATGTCAAGTTCAGGTAAAAGAAGGAAGAGATGCATCCAAATCTGGCATTCGTTACCTCTTGTCAGTTATTTTTAAATTTTAATACTTAAGCTATCTTAGGTGAAATCTAGTGTTTTTTTCCCCCCATTTTGAATAATCGAAGTTCCTGTTTCAGTTTTATAAAATTGATGTATCCGTTGGCATCATGGTTGGAGAGTTATTGGTTTCAGCTTCATTTATTTGAATCCAACAGTTCCTGACTGTTGTTTGCCTCTCAGCTTTTCAACTGCTTCGGCCATTACTTCTGCCTGCACTTTGAAGCGTTCCGGCTAGAATCTCAGCCAGTTTACATGGCCTTCCTCAGATTCATGGGGGATGAAGACGAAGCTAGAAAGTTTGGGTATTGCCTCGAAGTCGGAGGCAATCGTCGGAAGCTGACATGGCAGGGCGTGCCTCGGAGCATCCGGACTCACCATAAGATTGTCCGCGACAGTTACGATGGGCTCATCGTGCAGAGAAGCCTCGCCCTCTATTTCTCCGGCGGCGACCAGAAAGAGTTGAAGCTCAGAGTTACAGGAAGAATCTGGAAAGAGATGTGAGAATGTGACAGTCTTATTAATAGAGGAGACCACCCTCACCAGAATTTTGTGGGCTGTACAGTATTACTCAGAATCTCAGTTGCAGTCTTATGTTGTTGTTTTATAAACTTCTCCTTTTCTCGAACCTTTATTTTCTTCTTTGTCTCACCCTTTTCTCCATACTGTGATGACCCAGATGCCTTGGTGATATGAATGCCATTATTCTTTTCTCGTTTATATATATATATTGGTGATGATTGTAAGCCACAATCGTCGGATGATTCATAGTGATTATTACTGCATTTGTCGGATGATCAACTTATTTTATTTCTAAGCTCTCCTCAATTTTAGGTCGTCGTCTTCATCAAATGGATAATAAGAGGTTATTTATAATTTTTATGAGTAATATTTTGATAATTTTAATAAAAATTTTTAAACATTTCATTGAATGATTCAAAATGATTTACTCTCGAATGATTTATATCAAATTGAGAATCCACTCTTAATACCTATCAAAATATCTAAATTATATAACTTTTCTTCACTTATATAAGACAATTCTTCTTTTATTTGAATCCAAAATCATAGTTTTAGTTCAAATAATAATAATAATAATAATAATAAAATAAAATTCGCCTTAAAATGAGATTAATCGATTTTTTTTTTATTTGCATGATTACATGTAAATGAGATATGAATGATTATTTATTTAAACTCGCCTTAAAATGCAATTTATTGCAGGATAATGGTGCACTTTGGTATTTCTGGACATAAAATTATGTCAAATCAGCTAACGGGCCAAATTCATATTTAATAATATAATTAAGAAACTAATTATCTAATAAATGATTAGCATAACAATATTTCTTTTATAAATATTATGTTATGATTAAAATATATATTATTAAAAAAATCAAAATTTTAATGAACAATAAAATATTATATTTAAGCTAAAAATCATATCTAATAAGCCTTTTTGTCTAAATGAATGGCTTGATCCAATTAAAATATTATTCTTCCCTCAGTTATGTCATTTTGACTTGGAGTTTTAGCGGTGTGTAAAGCGATGTCGCATTCTAAATATTTGACAAAGCTTGGGGCGTTGTTAGTTTGATCTACATATGTAATATTCATTCACCACTCACAAATTTGGCCTTTATTTTCTTTCCAAGTTGATTTTCAACTTAAAAATTTTGAATACATTCAGAATTGTGATTTCTCATAAATCAAGTATAATGTAATGAGAATATAATTATAAAAATAATAAAATATTTTATTCCAAGTAAGCGTAAGGAATGGATCACTATCGGTATTAATTAGATGTTTAAACTCATATCAACTTTTTTATATTTGTTTATTTTCCCTTGATATATTCTATACATAATTTATCATCTGAAAATCAAGAGAATCAAGAATTTCTTCTAACACAAGTCTTTCAAACCTATATTTAGAAATATGTGTTAAATGCTTGTGTCATAACATATATGAATTCTCATTCATTAATTTTCACTTTGTACTAAAACTGCTTGCATGCAATATTTCATTAATTTTTGAAGCAGAAATGTCTAATTCATATAGATTCTCAGAACTAGTCAATAATATTTGAATCTTGAGACTAAATTTTTCATTTTCAAATGACAATCAGATTTGTCCAAACAAGAAATAGAAATTAAATTTCGTCTAAAATACAGCATATAAAAAGTCTCATGTAAATTCAAAATACAACTATATTCTAGCGGTGTGCGTTATTTGGTTTTAACTAAAAAAACTAAACTGAACCAAAGTTTTTGAATAATTTGATTCGATTTTGAACTTAATAATTTGGATTTTGGTTCCAGTTAATGAAAACTTTGATTTTTGGTTTTTGGATCGATTTGTTAAATAAAATTTTGGATGGAACCAAATAAACTAAAGTAATTATATGATATACGGTATTATTAATATATATATTATAGGCTTATAGTAAGAACTATAAATATAAACTACTATTGCTTGTTTATTATACAATAAAATATTATGCAAATAATTTTTAAATGTAGCGAACTTGGTTTATCCTAAACCAAACCAAAATAACTGTTGTTATTCGGTTGGTTTGGTTTTACATTTTATTTGGTCGATTTGGTTCAATATTTTTAAGAATCCAAAACCAATTGGTTTTAAAAATGTATCATCCAATCCATCCAAATCAACCAAATGCATGCCCCTACCAGATTCTAGATATAATCTATATAAGCATATTGCTTCAATAGGAGCTTTATTGTCATTTCCCACATAGATGAATCTTTTAGCATCATTTGACATTCATCTTCTTAAACAACCTTGCATAGTCACACTTATGTGAGTAGTTGTACATATATCTATTCACCAAGTGTGATTTGGTACTAAGGATAAATTAACTTCAGAACAAACAAAATTTAGAAGTTTATCCTTTTTCACCAACCAATTTGTATACTTGAGACAATCCTTCTTCACATGACCAGCTTTCTTACAAAAGAAACAAGTAACAACATTATCTTGTTTCTATTGTACCTTATACTGTGAAGCCCCTTTGTCTGCAGCTCATTTGCCTTTATAAGTCATTTTTCTTTTAGTAACAATGCAAGGAGAGGACATAGCTAAGTGAGCACTTTCTATTTTATCATGTTTCAATCTCTCTTCCTCTTGCACACATTGAGCAATGAGCTCATTAAGAGTCTATTTTTCTTTTTCAGTATTATAACTTATATTAAAAAGATTAAATTGTGCAAGAAGAGAGATCAAAACTAAGTGCACAAGAATGTCATCAGATATCCTAAATTTTAGTGTTCTTAGTCTAGTAACAAAATTATGCATCTTTATAATGTACTCCCTTATATTTCCATTGTCTTTATACCGCATTGAAATGAGTTTACTAAGAATAATCTCGCTTCAATCTTTTTAGAGCTAACTAAATGGTCAGTTATTTGGCTTAAAAATTTTTTAGCATATTCCTCTTCAGGCATTGCACCTCTTATGATTTCTGGAATTGAATGATTCATGATCATAAGACTCATGCGGTTAGAACGCTCCCACTTTTCAAAGTTAGCCCTTTGTTTAATAGTGGTTTCTGTAGTAAGGGCGGGATGACGTTCAGTCTTAATCGCATAGTCAAGATCTATACACCCAAGAACAATTATGATATGTTCTTTCCATTTCTTAAAGTTAGTGCCGTTGAGCATCAAAATATTATTTAAATTGGTAGATATAGAAGAAACATTAACTGAATATAATTAAAAATACTCACAATTAATAACATTATCATTTCCTTATGCATATATATTGTAAACAAAATATCAATAAAATGTATGCTTGAAATGAAATATTCAATAAGATGGGCACATATAAAATACCTACTACAATATTGTAATTTTGTCTTTGGACAAAAATAATAATTTGTAAATAGTACTCTTAAAATTACAGTAAATAAATATTGATAATAAAATCTATCAATTATATGTTTATCTTTGGATCGACATATTGTATGCATGATTAACACAAATTTATCACATATTTGTAACTGCACAAAATCTTGCCAAAAAATAATCTTCCTTTGGACCAATTATTTTTTGCATAGTTTAAATATAATCCTTATGTAATATTCATATATTTCAAAATTAAATAAATTTATATAATAGATGTCACTTTGATGACATATTATTTCAATCTAAATTATTTTGAAATAATGAATATCAACTGTATCACTCTAGTAATTGTTTCAATTTGTACTCACTTCAAATAATTTGACAATAATATAAACTTTAATAATTATTCTAATCAAAATAATTAATTTGAGTTTATATTAGTTAATTTAATTATATTTTGCAATAAGATCTCATAAATTCAATTAAGAGACTTGAAAACAAAAGTATTAAATATAATAATGGATAAGTTTGCCTTCAAGTAGTTATATAGAAATATTTATAAATACATAAAAGTTGTATTTAATATTTCTAACGTTACTATCAAATGTTAAAGAAATGAAACGTTTAATATAAATATATAATTATTTTAAATAAAATGTGTTATACATAACATTTCATAATTATAATCTAAAACATTTCCATTTTACCTGTTATCTTTATGACTCTACAGTAAAATGTTTTATTTTGTAAAAGCATCAAATGCAATATTTATAACTATCTTAATGCAATAAAACATTTTATTTTATAAAAGCATTAAATACAATATTTATAACTATCTTAATGCAATAAAAAGAAACATTTAAGATGTACCATAAGTAATTATCATTAATTATTCATAAAACCAAACCAATGCAGAATTCAACTTTACGGGATTTAAATCACCGATTTTGGAAAAAAATGGTTCATCTTCTTTCATTTTTTTAATATAATAATAAGAAAAATAATTATAAGGAGTAACTAGGGCTATCAAAATAGCTCGTTGTTGACGAACAGCTCGTCTTCAGCTCTATAATTAGCTCTTGTTCGGCTCGTTCGTTAAACTAACGAGTCAAACACAAACAAAAAATTTTTGTTCGAAAGCGGAACGAGCCGAACACGAACAGCGGAACTGTTCACTCATGTTCGACTCGATAAGGCTCGATAAGGCGCGCGGGCGGGCTGAGGGCCGCGGCGCGATCCCTCGATTACGTAACTGTGTTATTTCAATATTTATTTTAGGGTTTTAGCATATTCGGCTTCTCCGAGCGATTTGAATTCCGTTGTTTTCTTAAGTCTTTCCAGCTTTCAATGGCGATTTGGCGTTCGTGTCCTTCTAGTTCTTCTCCTCGAGCCTCTCTACCTCTGAGTTCTTCAATCTCCACTTCTCCTCATCTCTCAGCTTCGAGCATCAGAGCACGAGCAGTAGTGCAGTAAGCACTCCACAGTCCACAATCCCTTCCTCACGAGTCCTGCCTCTCGGATTTCTCTTGTTCTTGCATCATTGCGTGGCGTTTGGCGTATCGAGCAAGTGGAGAGTCTTATACGTGAATCTAATCCTCTATGGCTTTGTGACTCTATCCCTCTCTCTCATTCTTACTTTTTTGAGTCGTCTGATGCTTTGACTCTTCTCTGTGATTTTCTTTACTTTTCAACTGCTCTGTCCGCTCAAGTATGTCACAATCTCACAGATCTTTGTGGTCTTTCACCAATCTATGGTTATTGCGATTATGTGATTTTTTTTAGGAGCATGACTCCTCTGTTGTATGGTCATATGGGTCTATGGGAGCTTCTGTTGGTTGTGATTCTTGTGAATCTGTGAGACAATGATGTTATTTACTATTTATTGTTAGTGTTTAGTTTCAATATATTGCGTATTTTGGTATTTGTGTTGTTCGTTCCTTGATCATTCTGGCTTCTGGTTTCTTCAAAGTTCAGAGTAACTTAGGCTTTGGTATTCTTTGTTGTCGATTCTATGAGCATGACTTTTGCTGCCACCGTTGATTTTATTATTTAACCATAAGTATCCATAAGAACTTGTTAAATATCAATTTACTTGCCAGGATAAATAAAAGCATCAGCCAACAATGTCATAGAGATATTTTGTTCATAGAGAATTTGGAGTTTAGTGATGACATCTTTGACAAAACCATGTAATAAAGAAGTGATGAGTTTATTACTAATGTCAGTCAAAGCAACAACAATAGCCAAGTAGGTAGCCAACAATTTCAAAAAAAAATAACAATACAAGTATATTGTATACAACAGCACCATTCACCAAAATGTAGAATAACCCACTGGAAGCAAAGAGAATGCAAAAAAAAATATTTAATAAATCTAATTAACAAATCCAGAAAAAATAGTTCTAATCAAAGCAAAGAGGCTGCAAGCCTGCCAAAAAAAAGGAACTATTTTAGGTCCACTGAGAAGTGAGAACAAGTTGAACATCCAACAAAGTTACCAAAGTACCAAACTTGAAACTCTGAAAGAATCGACAAAAGTAACCATCAATGGCTGGATAGAAATGAAACGAAACATAATAATAAGCCAAAATCCTTTGATGTCATAGTATAGCAAATACTCAATCACATGATTCACATCTAACAGCCAACATACTATCTATTATAAGAAGTTGTAGACTTGTAATCTTGCAGATTTAAAACAGCAAAACATCAGTTGAATGAAAATAACAAAACAACATAGAATGATAGAATTGGGTAGTGATCTAGTGGGAAATGGGTAGTGTGTAGTAGACAGTGGGCTAGTGGCAGTAGACAACATTTGAATATTTGAATAAAAAGATAAGAATTTTTTATAGCTAATTGTAAGCTCTGCAACTAGTAATGCTTGAAGCATGCTTAATATCATCTTGAATCCCGAGCAAGAAAAAGGATCATATATTCATATGCTTTTACTTTGATATTTGATGATTATTTGTTGTTTCTACTTTTACCAAATTATTTTTGAAAAAAAAGGTGATTTAAATAGCCATTAGCTAGTTAACTAATTTTCTAATAATCTTCTTATTTCTACTATAATGAAGCTCACTCTCCTTCTATTATAAATGATATTCATCCTTGCAATTTTGATTATACAAAGCTTGGTTGTAATGTATTATGTTATACCATATTTATCATTTAGCACATGATGTTTGAAATTATTCATAGTTTACATACAACATATGTCTTCATTTGAGCATTCCTAGTCTGCATCAACTGGTGAGGTACCACTAGTTGATATGAAATATTTGGAAGACAGTCATAATCAAGCATCTCAACAAATTGTTGAGAGTACTAGCACTATACCAGAGGGCAGGATAAAAAATATAGAAAGAGAAAGTTTACTATTTGGGAGCACTTTGTAGAGGTTAAAACTATGTCTAAGGGTGTTGAGATTCCTTGCATGCAATGTATGTCTTGTGGAGTTAAGTTCCAAAAATCAAAAATATGCACAACTTCACAACTTCTCAAACATATCAAAGATTATGATAAAATTAAATCAAAAGGTAAACAAGTTATTGATTTGTCAGATAAAAGACAGAAGCGACTGAATTTCTCCCCAATTGATATTGCTAGTGAATTTGGCATTTCTATTTTTCATGATCCTAAAAATTATGATCAAAGGTACATTAGAGAAATTATTGCAAGGATGATTTTTGTCCATGAATATCCTTTTACGATGGTAGAGCACACTTGGTTTAATATCTTATTGAAATATTTGAATCCTAACTATGAAAGTGTATCTAGAAACACCATAAAAAATGATTGCATGCAGATTTATGATTTTGAGAAAGAAAAACTTAAGACTTATCTTAGCGGTGTTCAGAGAGTTTCATTAACATCAGATTGTTGGACATCTAATCAGACAATATGGTATATGTGTTTGACTATTCATTTCATTGATTTGTCATGGAAGATCCAGAAAAGGATTATTAATTTTATTGAACTTGACCCTTCTCATACTGGGACTTTCATGTGTGATGCTATATATGACTGTTTGTTAGAATGGAATCTTCAGGATAAAGTCTCCTCAATTACTATTGATAATGCCAGTAACAATGATGTTGCAGCTTCTTGCCTTAGAAATAACTTTGATTCAAGAGGAAAACTGCATTTTCGTGATCATTTTTTTCATATAAGGTGTTGTGCACATATATTGAATATAATGGTGCAGGATAGTTTGAAAAAAGTGCATGACATAATTTATAATATAAGGGAGTCAGTTAAATATCTCAAAAAATCTCCTGCAAAGCTACACAAATTTGTTGAGATTGCAAAATAGTTAGGTGTTCCTACGACACAGTCTCTTTGTATTGATGTGCCAACACATTGGAATTCAACTTATATGATGCTTGAGTCTGCTTTAATTTATCGCACTATCTTAACTCATTATGCAGCTAGAGATTCAAATTACAAGTGGGTATCACTAGATTCTGATTGGCTGATATATGAAAAAATCAGAAAGTTCTTATCAATTTTTAATAATGTCACTCAAATAATTTTTGGCACATCTTATCCAACATCAAATATTTTTTTGCCAACTGTAATGCATGTTAAGAAGCTTCTCTGGGAAGAATCTAGATCTAAAGATGAGTATATTAGAAAAATGACCGCAGTTATGAAAATAAAATTTGATAAATATTGGGGGGAGTGTAACCTACTAATGTACATTCTGGTTCGCTTTAAAGTTGAAATTCATTTTGTTTACATTTCCTAAGATCTATGAATTACATGAACTTGATTCTCAAATTACATATATTGAGAAGGCTCTTTGGGAAATACATGCAATATATACTTCTGAGAGTTTATCTATTGCTATAATGAATGAATATATCGATGTGGGGTTTTCTTCTTTGAAGTCTATTATAGATCCTCTTGGCACATCTCAATTTGATTGTATGTTGAGTTTTAAAGATTTTGTTATGTCATCTGGTTCCATTCAGTCTGCTAAGTCTGACTTACAGGTGTATCTTGAGGAAGGGCTATTTGTTTGCAATACTGAGCAATTTGATATTTTGGAATGGTGGAAAATGAACATATTGAAATATCCATGTTTGTCTAGAATGGCTCGTGATATTTTATCAATTCCAATAACAATTGTTGCTTCTGAATCCGCATTTAGTGCTCGTAGAAGGGTACTAGATGATTATAGAAGTTATTTATCTTCCAAGACAGTTAATGTATTAGTTTGTGCATCTAATTGGATCAGATCATCCCAACTAAATGCTAAAACACCATTGATAAGTGCTTCATTGCTTCAATATAGTACCATGCAATTTAATATTGTTATTTCATTATATCTATTTTGCTTTTAATATTTTTAAATTTTTTTTCACACCAAGAAATGTTGGAGGAGAAAATTTTGGGTATTCCATTGAGTGAATCATGAGCAAGAAACCAGCAATGTCTTTTTTTTTGGCTATTATGCTACTAATCACTTGAAGATTTCATATACATTTAATTGCAAATACTTTTCATGTTTTTATTTTATATATTTGGTTATACACTTTTGTTAATGATGATTGATGAATTGTTTGCTTACTTTGGCTTTGAGTTGATTTAAATTTATAAATTACTGTGCATTATTATTTTGTTCTAATTATTTTTTTGGCAGAAGAATTATAGGAGTGAGACTATGATTATTTAAAATGCTCAAATAGGTAAATGCTGCTTCGTTGCTTGTTGTCTTTATTTTGGTTAGTCAATATTGCATATAACCCTATAGAGGATTGCATTTATGGTAAAATATGCAAATTTGAACAGATATTTTTTTATTGATCATCTATGGTTTGGATGTATACAATTTGTCAACCTTATGTGAAATTTTAAGATGATGATTGATGAGCATTGAATACTTTTATGTTCCAACATTTGTCTCTCTATATTTGGAATGACATGTTAAAGTAAAACGTGCAACCATATAGAGTGTACTAGGTTATGTCATTGTCATATCACATATGTGTTGACAGTGTTGTAATTAAATCTAAGCCTCTATAGTTTCAAAACTATTATATTTTCATTCAAATATTCAACTGTTTTCCACTACCACTCCCACCTTCCACTAGACCGCCAGTTCTATCATTCTATGTTGTTTTATTATTTTGTTATTTTCATTCAACTGTTGTTTTGCTGTTTTAAATCTGCAAGACTACAAGCCTACAACTTCTTATAATAGATAGTCTGTTGGCTGTTAGATGTGAATCATGTGATTAAGTATTTGCTATGCTATGACATCAAAAGATTTTGGCTTATTATTGTGTTTTGTTTCATTTCTATCCAATCATTGATGGTTGCTTCTGTTAATTCTTTCAGAGTTTCAGGTTTAGTACTTTGGTAACTTGGTTGATTCTTCAGTCTGTTCTCAGTTCTCACTTCTTGATGGACTTAAAATAGTTCCTTTTTTTTGTAGGCTTGCAGCCTCTTTGCTTTGATTAGAATTATTTTTTTCTGGATTGGTTAATTATACTTATTAAGTGCTTTTTTTGCATCATCTTTGCTTCTAGTGGGTTGTTCTACATTTTGGTTAATGATGCTGTTGTATACAGTATACTTGTATTGTTGCTGTTTTTTTTTTTCTAAAATTGTTGGCTACAACCTCTTTGCTATGATTCTTTTTCTTGCTCGGGATTTAGGATGGTATTAAGCATGCTTCAAGCATTACGAGTTGCAGAGCTTACAATTAGCTACAAAAAACTCTTATCATTTCATTCAAATATTCAACTGTTGTCCACTACCACTAGACCATTGTCCACTACACACTACCCATTGCCCACTGCCCACTGCCCAGTTCTATCATTCTATGTTATTTTGTTGTTTAACTATTTTCATTCAACTGTTATTTTGCTATTTTAAATCTGCAAGACTACAAGTCTACAACTTCTTATAATAGATAGCATGTTGGCTGTTAGATGTGAATCATGTGATTGAGTATTTGTTATGCTATGTCATCAGATGATTTTGGCTTATTATTGTGTTTCGTTTCATTTCTATCCAGCCATTGATGGTTGCTTGTTTATTCATTCAGAGTTTCAGGTTTGATACTTTGGTAACTTGGTTGGCTGTTCAGCTTGTTCTCACTTCTCAATGGACCTAATTTTTGGTTGCCTCTTTGCTTTGATTAGAACTATTTTTTCTAGATTGGTTAATTAGAACTATTAACTATTAAGTGCCTTCTTTTGCATCCTCTTTGCTTATAATGTGTTGTTCTACATTTTGGTAAATGGTGTTGTTGTATTATTGATATGATATGACATCAGAGGATTTTGGCTTATTATTATATTTTGTTTCATATATATCCAGCCATAAGCCATTGATCGTTGCTTTTGTTGATTCTTTTAGAGTTTCAGGTTTGGTACTTTGATAACTTGGTTGGTTGTTCAGCCTGTTCTCAGTTCTCACTTCTCGGTGGACTTAACATAGTTTTTTTTTTTTTCGGACTTGCAACCTCTTTGCTTTGATTAGAACTATTTTTTCTAAATTGGTTAATTAGACTTATTATGTGCTTTTTTGCATCCTCTTTGCTTCCAGTGAGATGTTCTACATTTTGGTGAATGGTGCTTTTGTGTACAATATACTTGTATTGTTGTTAGTTTTTTCTGGAATTGTTGGCTACTTGCCTACTTGGCTATTGTTGCTTTGACTACAAAGCCTAAGTTACTTTGAACTTTGAACTTTGAAGGTTGCTTACTTGCTTTTGTTGTTTCTATCATTCTATGAGAGTCATGAGATTGATTGGCTCATTGGTTGTTCATCCTGTTATGGACTTCTGGGTGTACCTCATAACTTGTGCAGCTACTTGTATTATAAATTGTTTTGACAGCTCTACCCATGGTGCCTTTTCACCTCCTTACTGTTTTGTGACCCCATAAGCAACAAAAGCAACATCATCACGGTAAGTTACCTCTGCGATGTTGTTGCTTTTGTTTTGTTGTTTATGGTAATTTATGATGGCTATGATGATCATAAATTTTTTTTCTTTGGCTGGTAGCATCTTTTGTGATTGTAACCCTTCTTGGAAGTTGGATGTTCACTAATTTGTTGCCCCTTATGTTGATAATTAAAATGAATATTTTTTTTTACTCTAAGCCTGAGCCATCTATGCCTTCTCTTGTAGATCATACTCATATATATATATATTTCTCTTCATTAACTATCTTCTCAAGTGTTTTTTTTTTTTTTTGAAGATCATTTTCTCTACTCCTTTCAAGTTTCAAGGTGTTGGTGTTGATCCCTGAATTTTATTGATTGCTGATCATTTTCAAGCTCTCTTCATCGGCTGCTATTTTTTTTCAGTTTTTACCTTTCTTTAGCTTTTTTTATTTTCTATTTTTTTGTACTTAGATGGGGATTAAACTCTTTAATCTTCTTGTAGCTCCTATAACATTAGATCTTTGAGCCTTATCCCCTATAAGGACTTTATATTTTCATTCTCTAGTTTAATAAAACATTTTTTTTATACTTTTGTATCATTATATTTGCATGTCTTTCATTAGAAAAATTTTATGTGGAATATATATTATAAATTTCAAAAATTACTAAATATTAATAAAGTTTGTATATTGTTTTGTATTTTTTTCTTATTTGTATCTAAAATTTTGTGTTATGATAATTCAAAATTTTTAAAAAAAGTTAGTTTTAATACTTAATTTGATAAATTGGAGCCTATTTTGAGCTTCTTTACGAGCTGAAATCGAGCTGATTCGAACAAACAAATAAACGAGCCGAACACGAACACATTTGAGCTTAAATGAATAATAACGAGCTGAACACGAACATTCTCATAACAAGCTTAAATCGAACATGAGTCGAACACGAACACAAACAAATGTAAATGAGCCGAACACGAACAGAGCCTTAGCTCGTTCATGTTCGGCTCTTTTACACCTCTAGGAGTAACCATAATCTTATAAAATTCTCAAAATTAAAAAAAAATGAAAGATGAAGCATGCTTGAATCATATTCATATGACCGAATATGAATTTTATTTCTCAAATTAAAATCATTATGACGAGAATAAATATATTGATTACATAAACAAAAATTGAAATTGTGTTATAGTATAAAGTAAATTTTAATTATATTGTTTTACTCAAAATCAACAATATAAAAGCCATCTAAATGATATCGATACTTCATGCACATGACTAAATTTTTTGCTCAAAAAATTTAAAATCATATCCTTTGATCTAAAATTTTCAAATAATTAATATAAAAGATTAAGATGAAAAATTATTTCTCAACGATTTAACATGATAACCGCTATGATACCACTTGTTGGAAACATATGAAGATAGAATAAATTTATCTTTCCCGGATCTCATGTCAAATCATCAAGAAAATTTAATCAAAAACATACATCAATCTATGGAAGACCTATTGCGGAGAGTTTTAGCCTTCCACTTTTAAAAAGGTATTCTTGAGAGAGAGAGGGAGAGTCTTCTTTTCACTAAAGAAGGGATGTGAGGAAAATAAGAACCAACACTTTATAATGGGAACCATGACTCTATTTATACTTGAGTGTATTTCATTTTATTTTAGTCTATCATTAAAATAAAATAAAATATCTCGTCTCTATACATGATAATTTCATATAAAATTAATAAGATGCATCAAAAGTCCAAAATTAATTAATCTTTATTTGATCCTAAAATTAATAGGCTTAAAAATAAGATAGCACATAATATATAACTAAATTCATATGTGAGCCCACATTCAAAAATTCCCAACAGATGATGCTGAAATGATAAAAATTTCATGTTAGTCACAGTATAGTGAATGAGTTATGATGATCAAGTAGTCATCGAACGACTAGATGAACTATGCATTCCAATTAAAATGGCCAAATGATTCTAGTTATTAACGATGATCATAGGCATTGAGTGTCCAATAAATCTAAAATTTTTAGATCTTTAAGCTCTATTTAAATTCATTTCTATTTCAAAATAATATGTATTTATAATTTTTGAGAATGATATATTAATAATATCAACAAAATTTTAAAATACTCTAACAAATAACTCTTATTAATGATTGTAATCATAAATTATTTTTTTAATATTTAAGTATCATCAAATTTATCTCATTGAAATATTTATTTTGATTATAAATTTACATAAATGAAAGTCTAAAATTGTGAGCATAACTAATTTGAACATTCCATCAATATTGTTATTTCAATTAGATATTTTTTTCTGATGTCGCATCATTATGTGATATAAAAATAAAGAAATTTATGAAGATATAACAGAAAATGTGAATATATATATGATATGACCTTGAAAATTCCTCTAGTGAAAGCAATCTTGATGCAAGCTAATCGAAATTGGCGGTCGAGATCAAACACTTAAAATATCATTGAAAACTTTGAGACATCAGTTAAATTCTTAAAAAGCTCTCAAATATGGAGTGTTTATAGTCAAATCGAGCGTCTCGACGAGCCGGTTCCAACAAGCCAAAGATTTTATAATTCTGACTTCATTTGAGTATTCAAATACACAAAATACATCATATGATCAGGGGAATCATCATGAGCCGTCCGATGGAGAGGAGTGGTTGGATTTTGCATTCTGAGACGCACTTCAATCTATAAATAGCCCTCATGAGGGAGGCTAAAAATGAGAGATAGCTCTAAAGATCCTCCAAGCACCTGTGCCGCCACTCGGCGGTCGTCGACCAACTCATGCGCGCCGTTGATCCTTCGGTCAATCTCTGTTGGTCTCCATCATGATGGCTTTTACCAGTGATTGTTCCCTGCGTTTCTGCAAGTGATTGTTCCCTGTATTTCTGCCAGTAATTATTCCCCACATTTCTACCGGTGATTGCTCCGCATAGTTCACCATCATGTCTGTACTAGATCGTTACCGCGTGTCACATTGTTCATTTTCATATACAATTCTATAATCCGTATGGGAAAGATCTTGTACTCTGAAGCATACAGTGTAAGCTTTTACTAGTAGGCCAGTTTTCCCTCTTTTGAGATTTTTCACATAAAATTATAGAGTTTTATTGTTCACACTTTTATACACTTGTGTCTTTGGATTTCATAAGCTAAGGCGAAAATTTTTACTTTACCTGTGGTTTCAGCAGCAATAATTTAGCGTCCTTGGAAACGATTCCATTATTTCATCTTGTATGATGACCAAGTTTCAACAAGATCAAAACCACCATAGAACATTTCAAGCTTTTAAGGGCAAGTGAAGAATGAAAATTCATCAAACTTTGTTCCTTGATTTTGTCAAAATTGGGGCAACTCTTAATCTCGAAGATGCATGTTAAGCATCTAATCGATTACCATCCTAAAAAACAAGTCAAAGTTGGAGGATATTTCAACATTGAGAAGAGACAGTTTTGCAAATTATGATTTTTCAATCATACTCATGGAAAAACAAGACCAAGGTTAAGAAGCAACTTTGGTTACAACCACAAACAGATGTTTTAATCGACCTCTTCCATATAGGTTAACGTCATCGAGCAAAGACTCTGAGAAACAACCTAGGACAGGTCAAAAGGTCCTTGGTGGACTTCCTACGACCTCTTCCACGCAGGTTAACGTCATCGAGCAAAGACTCTGACAAACAACCTAGGATAGGTCAAAAAGTCCTTGGTGGACTTTCTACGACCTCTTCCATACAGGTTAATGTCATCGTGTTAACATCATTGAACAAACACTCTGACAAACAACCTAGGATAGGTCAAAAGGTCCTTGGTGGACTTCCCATGACCTCTTCCATACAAGTTAACGTCATCGGGTAACACCCTGACAAACAACCTTGGATGGGTCAAAATCCTCAGCGGATTCAATTCAACCTCTTCCACACAGGTTAACGTCATTGGGTAACACTCTGACAAACAACCTCGGATGGGTCAAAATCTCACGGATTCACTTGACCTCTTCCATACGTTAATGTCATTGGGTAACACTCGACAACCTCGGATGGGTCAAAATCTCCATTCAATTCAACCTCTTCCATACAGGTTAACGTCATTGGGTAACACTCTGACAAACAACCTCGGATGAGTCAAAATCCTCAGTGGATTCAATTCAACCTCTTTCACATAGGTTAACGTCATTGGGTAACACTTTGACAAACAACCTCGGATGGGTCAAAATCCTCAGCGGATTCAATTCAACCTCTTCCACACAGGTTAACGTCATCGTGTTAACATCATTGAGCAAACACTCTGAAAAATAACCTAGGATAGGTCAAAAGGTCCTTGGTGGATTTCCTACGACCTCTTACATACAGGTTAACGTCATCGTGTTAACATCATTGAGCAAACACTCTGACAAACAACCTAGGATAGGTCAAAAGGTCCTTGGTGGACTTCCCACGACCTCTTTCATACAGTTAAGCGTCGCCGGGTAACACAAAACCTCGAATGGGTCAAAATCACGGTGGAATTCAACCTCTTCCACAGGTTAACGTCATTGGGTAACACTCTGACAAACAACCTCGGATGGGTCAAAATCCTCAGCGGATTCAATTCGACCTCTTCCATACAGGTTAACGTCATTGGGTAACACTCTGACAAACAACCTCGGATGGGTCAAAATCCTCGGATTCAACCTTTCCATACAGTTGCGTCATTGAGTAACACTTTGACAAATAACCTTGGATGGGTCAAAATCCTCAGCGGATTCAATTCAACCTCTTCCACACAGGTTAACGTCATTGGGTAACACTCTGACAAACAACCTCGGATGGATCAAAATCCTCAGCGGATTCAATTCGACCTCTTCCATACGAGGTTGCGTTGGGTAACACTCTGACAAACAACCTCGGATGGGTCAAAATCTTCAACGGATTCAATTCAACCTCTTCCACACAGATTAACGTCATTGGGTAACACTCTGACAAACAACCTCGGATGGGTCAAAATCCTCAGCGGATTCAATTCAACCTCTTCCACACAGGTTAACATCATCGTGTTAACATCATTGAGCAAACACTCTGACAACCTCGGATGGGTCAAAATCCTCATCGTCGTGGTCCGCCGCCGATTATCACCGCAATCTTCTCGTCCACCGATCGTGGGTCATCACGACTGCGCTGATTGCCACCGCCGACTACCGTCCGGTTCATTGCCACCCCGTCGGCCGCCAACCGCTGTATGTCGCCGCCGCTACCGCTGGCTCACCGCCATACCATCACGGCAATTTTGCGGTCAAAACGTCGTCGGTCGCCTATCCCATCTAAAGCCGGTTGCCGGCGGCACGTCGACCCCGACCTGGCGGTCTGCCAGACCATCCGGCAATTTTTGCGGTCACCGAAACCCGGTCATCCCGTATTCGCAGGCGCTGGTCGTATCATCGACTACCATCCGGTTGCCCTGATAACCCGTCGGCGCCCGGTGCCGGTATTACCTTCGTCGCGATCATACGCATCGTCGACAATCTTCACTTTCGGCGCTTGATGCCGTCAGTCTCCTGTTGCGAGCACCCGTCGGTAGCCCGGCGTCATTGCTCGTCATCGCTTGACCGATCGCCGGCGTCTCGTCGGTCACCACCTAGTTATCCTCGCGACCACCTGCCGCATCGTCGAGCATCGCGTCGACCGATCTCGGTTATCTTCTCCTTGATGGCCTCGGCGGTCCAGCGAGGTTAGTTGACACCTCTTTTCGAGGGAAAACTAGAGCACTTACCGGATGAACTACGTGATCGCTCAGGGATGGGTCGGTCGATTAACACCTCTTTCAAGGAAAAGCGGAGCCTTGTGTATGAACTACGGGTCTTGATCACCTCCAATCCGGTGCGGAGGTCGGTTAACACCTCTTTCAAGGAAAAGCTGAGTCGTATGACTACGGATCTTGATCGCCTCTCCGTCGGTCTAGGTTAGTTAACACCTCCTTCAAGGAAAGCGGAGCCTTGCGTATGAACTACGGGTCTTGATCGCCTCCGATCCAGTAGGTCGAGGTTAGTTAACACCTCTTTTGAGGGCGCTGGCGTATGAACTACGGGTCTGATCGCCTCAACGATCTTCTCTCGAGAAGAAGGTGCCTTCTCCTCGCCCTAGGAGGTTTTATAGATCCCTATAGGACAAAAGATAAAAATCAAAGAGAAACCGTCAAAATCGTCAAAACCGCAAAACCAAAATCATCAAAAGCGGGCGGGTCAAACGGACAAAAAATTCTCTTGGGACTCGACCCAGCCTGCAGCGCATACCGGCCTTCCGCTTCGCCGCTTCAGCTTGCCCTCCGGCCCACGCGTCAGCCATTCCGCGACTTGTCCTGGCCACATTCCGCTCGGCCCTTAGCCACCCGCTTCCAGCCATGTATCAGAGGCGCCATGCCCGAGGGATGGGTCGTAACCTCAATTTCGCTGCTTTATACCTACACATATTTGTGGCGTGTATCTGTAGTCATAATCTTGTGCTTACGTGAAGATCACTTCTCTCAAAAATGTGGTTAATGGACCTGCAGATTTTATTGAAGAATTTGTTATTTTGAAATACTTGGCACATATTTTTTGATGATTGAGATAATATCATCCAAAAATAGGGGGGCAACTGATATGACCCTCAAAATTCCTCCAATCGAAGCATCTTGATCTGCGGCAAGTTAATCCGAAATTGACTAGTCGAGATCAAGCACTTAAAATATCATTGGAAACTTTGAGACATCGGTTAAATTCTTAAAAGCTCTCAAATATGGAGTGTTTATAGTCAAATCGGCGTCTCGATGAGCGATTCTAACAAGCCAAAGATTTTACAATTCGACTTTGAGCATTCAAATACACAAAATACATCATATGATCGGAATCATCACGAGCCGTCAGATGGAGAGTGGTTTGGTTGCATTTTTATTCTGAGACGCCTCCTCCTATAAATAGCCTCATTCCGCCGTATGAGGAGGCCAAGAGAGGAGAGACAAAGATCCTCCAGCACAAGCCACTCTAAACAACCATGGCCGGCCGCGATTGATCGCTGCCGTCGTCGTCTCGGTCTCCATCATGATGACTTATCGGTGATTGTTCCTCTTCTGCCCAGATTGTTCATGTATTTATTAGTAATTGTTCCTGGGTGATTGCTCGCGATTCTATCATCTACTTCTCTTCATTACTGATCGCGTTGTCGCATTTGTTGTTCATTTCTCATATACAATTCACGTAATCCGTGTCGGAAGATCTTGTACTGAAGCAGATCATGTGGAAGCTTTTCTTGGGCTAGGCCGTGGTTTTCCCACTTTTCGAGGTTTTTCTGCGTAAAATTATGGAGTTTTATTGTTCACACTTTTATCCATATGTGTGTCTTTGGATTTCACAAAGTAAAAAACTTTTCTGTACCAGTTTTTTAGCACGCAAATATATATATATATATATATATATATATATATATATATATATATATATATATATGACAGTGAACTATAAAATAAAATTATGAAAAAAAGAACAATAAAAATCGGATCTTTAGACGTATAAGAAGCCATCAGTAACCTTTTAAGGAGTAAATAAGTTTTATGCCAAAGCATTGCTGTGCCCTTATTCATATATTCAATCGCCATTGACGGCTCAAATCAGTAGGAAAAATATAGAGGGCTTATACTTAAAAATATGTGCTGAAAAATTTATTTACTCTGATGGATCCATGGCTCAGAGGTAGAACAATGGACTGCAGATCAACAATTCACAGCTTCGCACCTGGTTGGGCCTCTTCAGAGTTCAGCTGCCCCTGCATTTTATTTAAATTCATCAATTTCAATATAATAAGACTAATAATGATAAAGATATAATTATGCTATTATATATATATTTTTAAAAGGTATGTATTGTATATTTGGTTAAATATAAATTAAATGCATTGAAATATTTTTTTACATAGTTTAGATTCATTTTTAAAATATTAAATTTTTTCTTTCTCGTACTCATAGGGTTGGCTTAGATGAGGGTGCGGAGGGAGCCCAGGGTGAGTCGTCAATGAGCTAATAGGTCGAGCTCGAGTCATCCCAGACTCCACTTGTTAGCACGTGAGTTGACTCGATTAATAAATATTAATATAAAATAAAGTTGAAATATATTAAAATTTAATAATTTAAATATAAAATTATTAAAAATATTTAAAAATTATATCTAATCTTCTTATAATAAATAATTTCTTTTTATTTTTCTTCTAATTTTTTAAATTTTTATTATTTTATCATAATAATTATTTGAATTAGAATTATTTTATCTCTTTCATACTAAATGAGTCGGCTCATGAGTAGCTCGAACTTGGCCCAACTCATTTACACCTCTAGTCCGATTCCAATGAATGCAATGGGATTGAGTGAGAAGATGATAGGTGCGAAGTTGGCAGGGGTGTTTCAAGAGAGAACTCTCTAGCAATGGAGATGACAATGGGTAATGAGAGGACTCAAAGGAGAAAGGTATATGACTTAGAAGTTAACAAATTTGACTAATTTTCAAATGTAGAAAAGAAAAATGAAAGTTTTGGGGTATTTCTAATATCTGAAAATTTTACATTTCTATTACTTTGAACCAAATACAGAGAAATTTAAAATGCAGGTATACACAGGCTTCTGATAAAATTATTTCATTATAATTACACTAATTCTAACTTCAGAACTCGTTGGTTTGCTTGTAGATAGAATGCTTCAGAAAAAAAAAAAAATCATAAGTCAAATATATCCATTTCAAAACAAGTATGCAAGCAAAACTCCTTTAAAGGTGCAAACTCCAGCAGAAATTAATGAGGTTACTTACAGAGAAGACTGCGAGGCATTATTAGAAGAACCAGTTCTTCTTTGCGGCGAAGCCATCCATCCAAGTCTGATGGACATGAACCAGCATGAGTCCTTCAGGTGTGTCCGGCTGCAAAATGAGAATCAATCAGCTTCCTTTATATCATCAAATATCATATAGAGGTAACAGTAAAAGGCCAAGAAGTAAAACCTTGGTGTTGAGCACAACGGTCGTCAGACAGCATCGCCGCCCTTCATCTGCTTGCAACAGACGAAATTAAAGTCTCTTTATCAGCGATTAAATAAAACCTCAGTCGAAATATATTTGCACGAGCTACAATGAAATGAATCCAATTTTTTTTTAAACTATCTTCTCTCATCAATATGCCTTTGCTTATCCCAAAAGTAGCTTTGGTTATGATGATGAGAAGACCAAGATAGACATTCTATAGTATCTCGTTAAGTTAGAGAGCCCGATTTTTGTCATTTAAAGAAAACATTCTTGATATGACACTTAAAATACTACTAATCGAAGCACGAATCTTGATGCTAAAAACAAATTGATCAGAAATTGAAATTGGTCGAGATCAAGCACTTAAAATTTCATTGAAAACTTTGGGACATCAGTTAAATTCTTAAAAAGCTCTCAAATATGGAGTATTTATAGTCAAATTGAAGCGTCTGATGGCCATCTAACAAGCCCAAGATCTCATAATTCCGACTTCATTTGAGCATTCAAATACACAAAATACATCATATGGTCAAAGGAATCATCATGAGCTGTCCGATGGAGAGGAGTGGTTCGGATTTTGCATGTATTTACAGAGACGTCACTCCTCCAATCTATAAATAGCCCCTCATTCCTCATATGAGGGAGCCCAAGCAAGAGAGAGGAGAGAGCCCTAAAGCTTGAAGATCCTCCAAAACAATCAACCACTGACGGTCGTCAATCACCGCCGCCGGTTGCCACCGTCAGTCGCCGCCACTGATCCTCACGTCGTCAACCTCTGCCGGTCTCCATCATGACGACCTTCATCGTCAGTCGATGTTCCTCGTTGTTCGCCATCATCTGCTACCACTAGCAATTGTTACCACCTGAACGTGACTACATAGTCGTTGTTCCTTTCTCATATATAATTTTGTAATCCCGTTATCGGAAGATTTTGTACTCTGAAATAGATACATAGTGGAAGCTTTTCTTGGGCTAGCCCCCATGGTTTTTTCCCTCTTTTCGAGATTTTCCACGTGAAAATTTCTGGAGTTTTCTTGTTCACTCTTTAATACCTGTGTGTGTGCTGGATTTCACAACAAGGCTAAAACCTAAACTTTTACTCTACCGCAACTGGTTTTTTAGCACGCAATAATTTGGCGCCGTCTGTGGGAATAGAACCCATCAATCACAATTTCTGTGAACACACGTATAATGACTAATAAGCGCAATACTCGTCACAACGGAGCCTCCCGCTCCAACTCTCGTTACTCTCAAAATCAATCCTTGAACCGAGGGCCAAGCCTCACTCCCACGATAGCGTGACCATGTGTGGAAGGAGCGGGAATCTCTTTAGAAGATCGTGTCCGCCGAATGGAAGAGTCTCAAAATAAGATGATCTGACTTTTACGAGGAATACAACAGTCACTACCACGACAAACATATCTCCCCCAAGATCGATTGTTAGCTATGGGAGATCAAAATGCTAATCTCCTTGACGCCGAAGTTCCTCCGCATAGAGACCGTGATGCTGATCTCCTTGGCACTACTTGTTCTACTCATTTATCACGTGCAGCTCAACCAACTGCTAATCCATCAATTATTTCTAGTAGCTTGACACATTCTCGTCTTGTTGACCCCACTCGTCATGTTATACGTGCAGAATTATGATGCTTAATGCAAGATGAATTTCACCTTCAAGACAGAAATCATCCTCCCCCTCACCGCGGCTATGAGGAGTCCTCACATTTAGCTGAAGCTATTCTTCAATATCCTATTCCTGTAGGTTTCAACCTTTCGAGCATTGATTCCTATGATGGGGCAACTGACTCATATGAACACATCGACCATTACAGTGTATCATGCTCAACGAACACCTTGCTTTATCAAGTCTTCCCCGTTACCCTTAAGGGTCAAGCTCGCACTTGGTTCTACTCCTTTCCAAGGGGATCTATCCATACCTTTGACGAACTCGCCAAGATTTTCGTAGCACATCGATCATTAAAGATTCCTCCCATCTTTCCGGCATTAGTCAAAATGATGGTGAATCACTTAAAGAATACTTCCAGAGATTCTCCTTAGAAGCTCGCCAAATACCTGGAGTAGATCCTGAATTACTAAGAGGTGTTTTCCTTGGAGGGCTCCGTCCTGGACCTTTCTACTCGTCGCTAATGCGAGATACGGTCCACTCATACGCCGACTTGGTTCACCGTGTGGAAGCGCAAATTTCTGCTGATGAGGCTATTAATGCCCACCGAAAATAATTTGAACGATCCACAGGAAAATGTAAGAATGCTCTAGGAAACACAGATCAACAATCTCATCAGAAGAAGCAACAAGGCAGTCGTGATTTCCCCCCACGGCCCTCACATCAACGATTGGAATACACGTCACTGAACACATCTCGTGTTAACCTCCTAATGGTTATTCGAGATGAAGAAAATATTAAGTGGCCGCATCCACTAAAACCAAATTCAGGAAATCAGGAGCAATATTGTCACTTCCATCGAAGTCGCGGACATACTACTGAGGCATGCAAAAAACTCAAAAAAGAAACTGAGAGGCTCATTCAGCAAGGATATTTACGTCAATTTGTGCAAAACCAACCAACTCAAGCAAACATAGCTCCAACTGGGGGGCAATCGGGACAATCATCACAGAAATAACATAATAATCGCCAAATAGTTGGAGAAATTGAAACGATTGCAAGTGGGCCACTACTATCTAATCAAGTCTTCATCGCCGCCTTTGAAGAGCTAGAGTTAAAAAAATCTTGTATTAATTATCCATCACTTTTAATAACTCAGACTTGGAAGGAGTCCAAGTTCCACATCAAGATCCTCTTGTCATCAGTGCGGGGATTGGTGACACCTGTTATGTTGTTAAGAAAATTTTAATTGATAATGGGAGTTCCGTTGATGTTTTATTTTACTCCACCTTTTTTAGCATGGGTCTGGTTAAGGAAACACTTCAACCTCGGAGTTATATGGGTTTGATAATGCATGCAGTGGAGGGACAATCACCTTTCCCGTTGTTCTCGGAGAATTTTCTCAACAAGTCACTCACTTAGTTCAATTCATAGTGGTCAAGTCAAATTCAACATACAATGCTATATTTGGAAGAACCCTCCAATCAATCTTCGGTGTTGTCACTTCAGTATCTCATCTTAAGATAAAATTTCAAATTCCCATTGGGGTTGGAGTGGTCTGTGGAAATCAACAAATAACACAATTATGTTACCTCAAACAAGCTCGACCACGCCCTTCGGTGACCTTCAACATCGAGAATTTTAATATTCAAGATAAAGAAGTATCTCAGAGGGTTTTGCCTGTAAAAGACCTGCTCCCCACTTCATTATCAGATGACCAACCGTCAAGTTATAACTAAAGATCCAGAGGAAAAAATCATCCCTATAACTTGGAACATGGAGGGTCTCTAAAAAGTGTTATATGTAATCCTCGGTGTATAAATATTATAGTCCTTAATTTATCCTGTTTATCTTTTCCTCTTCACCTCTTATTTTTTGTTAACTTTCTCTAAAAATGTATCTCGTCCCTTTTGTTAAGTTATCTTGTGACAATATTGTATCACTAACATTATCAAAGTAATGAGTTTATGACTTTTTCTTACAAGCTTGTTTCTTCTTCATTTAATCATCCCACTTGAGAAATATACAACTTACGTTGTATCTGTCATGATCAATCCCAAGGGACTTGATCGGACCTCTTCCATACTGGTAAGAAGTCAGTAACACTTTGGCTGATACCTATGATAGGTCAAAAGGTCCTTGGTGGACATCCCGCGATCTCTTCCATACAGGTTAACGTCATCAAGTCACACTCTGACAAACAACCTCGGATAGGTCAAAAATCCTTAGCGGATTCAATTCAACCACTTCCATACAGGTTAACGTCATCGAGTCACACTCTGACAAACAACCTCGGATAGGTCAAAAATCACCACCGGCATCGGTCAGCGCCGTCGACCCGCGTCACCCCACGTCGCGCATTACCATAAACCGTCGGTCGCCACGCATTCTGTATTGCCCTTGACCACCCCGTCGGCCGCCGATCGCGGTCGCCGGCGACCCGCTGCAATCTCTTCGGTCATCCCCATTGACTACGTTGCCGGTCACCACCGCCATGCGTCGGCGATACCGCCGCCGTATGGCCAAAATTCTCGGTCATCCCGCCACCATCTCGCCGGTCACCACCATCGTCGCCCGGTCATCCGGCTCATTCGGCCACCACCCTGCCGTCGTCACCCGTCATCACCCGTCATCACCGTCTCCGGTTATCGTCGCCGATCATCGCCTCCGAACCCGGTCGGTCCGACAAGGGCAGTTGACGCCTCTTTCGAGGGAAAACCAGAGCCTTGTCGTATGAACTACGGGTCTTGATCACCTTCGAACGACCTTCTCTCAAGAAGAAGAGAAGGTGTCTTCTCTCTTGGCCCTAAGGGGGTGTTTATAAACCCCTGTAGGGGCAAAAAGGTAAAAAGTCATCAAAAACTGCCCGAAACAGCCAAAGACCACCAAAAACCGCTGAAAATTATCGTTTGGGCCCAAGGCTCAGCGATTCATCCCGCCCACGACCGCTCCGCGTGTCCGTTCGCGACTTCAGCGCTCGACCATTGTCGCGACTGCGTCCGTCCCGCGACCTGACCCAGCAGCCGTCCGCGATCGCCCGTAGCGACCGCCGGCCGCGGCTGTACGCCAGGCGACGCCGCCCGTGCGCCCTTGATCACGGCGTGCCAGCGTATTCATGGCCGTGCGTATCCGGATGGGTCCGTAATCTCAAAATCTCGTGCCCACGCATACTTAAACACATCCGCGACCCTGCATCTGCTCCCATAGTCATAATCTTGTGCTCCCATGAAGATCTGTTCTCTCAAAATATGTGGTTAACGGACCCTCAAATTTCATTGAAGAATTTGCTATTTTCAGGTATTTGACATATATATTTTTGGATGATTAAGATAATTTCATCCAAAAATAGGGGGGCAACTGATATGACACTTAAAATATTACTAGTCGAAGCACGAATCTTGATGCTAAAAGCAAGCTGATCAAAAATTGAAACTGGTCGAGATCAAACACTTAAAATTTCATTGGAAACTTTGGGACGTCAGTTAAATTACTAAAAAGCTCTCAAATATGGAGTATTTATAGTCAAATCGAGCGTCTCGACGAGCCGTATCTAACAAGCCCAAGATCTCATAATTCTGACTTCATTTGAGCATTCAAATACACAAAATACATCATATGATCAAAGGAATCATCTTGAGTCGTCCGATGGAGAGGAGTAGTTTGGATTTGTATGCATTTCTGAGACGCCACTCTCCAATCATAAATAGCTCATTCCTCATATGAGAGCCGCAAGAGAGAGGGAGAGAGCTCTAAAGCGAAGATCCTCCAAGCACAATCGCCACCACTGATGGTCGCCAACCACCGCCATGGCCATCGATCCTCACCATCCAACCTCGCCGTCTATCATGACGACCTTCATCGCCGGGCCGTTGTTTCGTTGTTCGCCATCATCCGCTACCACTAGCAATTGACTACCGAACGTGACTACATAGCCGTTGTTCATTTCTTATATACACTGTAATCGTTATGGAAGATTTTGTACAAAGAGACAAGTTTTTGCAGCTGTAGTTTTTCCCTCTTTCGAGGTTTTCACGTGAAAATTGAGTTTTCTTGTTCACTTTAAATACTTGTGTGTCTTTGGATTTCTCAACAAGGCTAAGGCGTAACTTTACTCTACCACAACCTGGTTTCAGCAACAATTCTATTTAACATCATCTAACCTTGACAATAAGATTTCATATGGGTGTTTTTTTGCGAATCCTTATTATGTTGATCAATCAGGGAAGCATTGTCGACTCAATCCTCAATTTAAAGTGTGAGTGTTCAAGATTGAGTGAAGTATAAAAATCATTAGAAAAACTTGAGTAAAAAGTGATTTGTACTATTCTCCTAAGATTTTTCTTCAATGTATTTCTCTGTGTGACGTGACTTACATAATTTTTCCTATTTTCAAAATTTTCACATAAATTCTAGTATCGTCCTTGTTCTTTTATTTTATTTGTTTCGTTCTAAATTTGCTCTGATTTTACTCGATTATTTCTCCTAACAATGAGTTGTAAAGGGGAGGAGAAGGCCCAAAAACGATATCTAATATTTACAAGTTATTTCATTAAGATGAGCCTTCTAAAATATTGCCTGCTTCCAAGCAAAAGCTGAACAGTCTGTGGCAAGTTCTATCCATCAAAATTGGTAAAAATTTCCTTTCAAATGGTAGCTAGTCTCATTCCCTTAAACCATATAAGGGAACCAGAAAAATATAATTTCATTTTTCCTTTCACCATCAATCAATGACCTCAAAACAAACAAGAGTAACATATCAGGGAGGTCCACTTGATCTTATCGCTAGCCACCCACCATCTCTTAGCTCAGTTGGGTGGCTTAATCAATCGAGTTGAATCCTCCGGCGGAGACCTATACCCAAGGTGGAGAAAAATAAGTAGTGACCCAACATATATGAATGTGACGCCAGTTGAGATTACAATTATCCCCACCCACAAAATGAGTGGGATGTTGGGTGTATACCCATTCCAAAAAAAAAAAAAAAAATCTTATCGCTGACTTAAATCTCTCCTCGAATGTGCCCTCTCCACTCCATCCTTTTCACAGTTGGACCACACTTCCATCTCACATTCTAACCTGTCAAAAGGTCTGCCCACACCATTGCAAGTCAGTCATTAAAGGCAATTACAGATCACCCTATGACCTATCACACACTTGTTACAGCATAGAATCCTAAAAATAACACCAGTTTTCTGTAAAGAAAAAGTAAAATTAAATATATATATATATATATATATATATATGATACATCCTCAGAAAATTAATCTGATCAAGCACGAATCTCAAGGCATTTTCAGAAATGCTTCGATCTAATCACCGATTTCAGAAACTTACATCGACGCCGATGAGACTAACATAGCAACATTAAGATATCCAGAATCGACTGATCGTTTATCGGGATGAAATGGATCCCGATCCGCCAAATGATCACCAAAACATATTTATATGATCGGCGGTTTCGTCAAGACGAATCCAACGAATCCAAGATCACCCAATTCGACATCATTAAGGCCCGGATCATCAAAATACACCGTCGATCGGGGATCGCGACCGTCATGGGAGTGGAGTTTTCCACAATTCTACAAGGCCACTCTCAAAATCTATAACAGCTTCATTCTCACCTTGGGAGGACTCCGATTTGAAGAGAGCTCGAGAACCACCGGCCGACTTGACGATCTATCACCACCGCCACCACCAAGAAGGTCAAGATCGTGAGTCGCTTTAGGAGATCGCCAGGACTAGAAAAGACAGCTTGCTCTTTCTCCTCGAAGATCAAAGGTTGCTCCCAAAAGATCGCTTTTGGGAAACTTCTCTTGGAGTTGACCGAGATCAGATTTTTCTACACTCGGAATATTGTTTTCAGAAACACCTTCTTCTCCTAACTAACGAAGCAAGGACAGATCTTTGAACACATAAAAGTTCTGAGCCCGCGTGATTTTTTCCTTAACGGGTTTTCCACGTATAACCCGTGTTCATATCCCCGCTGTGGATAATTTTTTGTACGACGAAGATCTCGAAGATCTACCTAATAAAATTCTCAAGACGCAAGTTATATATATATATATATATATATATATATATATATATATATATATATATATATATATATATATATATATATATATTATTTCCTCAAGCAGAAACATTTGCTATATATTTTTTTGAATCATGAATACAGGATTTTAGGCATACGTATTGGTTTTATCATATCCTCATAAAACAAAAGGCCCAATGAATTATCAATTTCATATTTTTATACACGTAAACACAGTACCATTAGCTACTTTCCAAATGTAAAGATTGTAGCAATGAACCAATTTGATTAAAACTAACTTGAAAAAAAAAATCTAAGTAAAACTCCATTGTGGGAATAAACTAAAGCATATTGCATAGATCAGGTAACAACAGACCTGACATCTCCCACTTGTCAAATTTCACCAGCCAAGCATCTGGATGAATCTGAGTAGAAGAAACTCTATCCAGCCATACTCGAAACTTCCTGCCTTTATTCTTACCATAACTCTCAGCGAAGGCATCTATGCATTCATGAAGATGTCGCTCAACTCCAGAAGGATGAATAAGCACCCCATTGGGAGACTACAAAACACATTATAGAGAGATGAAAGATTAAATTTGTACTGGTAAGGTATAATATGATGACAAACATTTATGAAATCAATATACCACAAAGTCCTTATAAAAACTTATTGCTAAAAGAAGATTAAAAAATCAGAAAAGTGCAAATGGTTCATAATAACGTACAGTAATCTTCTTCGTGATCTCAATAGTAGCAGCAGACTGTTCGACTTCCTCACGATGCCATCTTTCATACAACAAGTAAAACAGTACTAGTTCATGTCCAGGATTGAACTGTTCTAGCTTGCAAGTTGATAGATCCTCCACATCTCTAGGAGATATACTAGGACCAAGTCCAAAATGGCCTATAGCTTGTATAATACCAGAAGCACATCTCTCAGTTGCATGAATTATCTTAGGATTATCCTTGGCATTTTCTGCATGCCACTTTAATAGTTCCTCTTGAGCATTGCTTACCTATAGATAGTAAAATACCAATTAATTGAAAAAATAAGACAAGAATAATTGGCCTCAAAGTTCTATTTATTGAGCAGAAAAATGAAAAAAAATAAAAAATCTGTAATGACTAACCATCACGCCATGAACATCTGGAATGCTGAATAACTCAGCATCATTGCCAGAATCACCACAAGCAAGAGTACTGATACATCCTCAGAAAATTAATCTGATCAAGCACGAATCTCAAGGCATTTTCAGAAATTCTTCGATCTAATCACCGATTTCAGCAAACTTAAAATAACCGCCTCGATGGCGAGACTAACATAAACATCAAGATACCGATCCGAAGCTCGAATCGACTCAGATCAAACTATCTGAAGACGAAAATGGATCACGATCCAAATGGTCACCAAAAGCGACATATTTATAGTCGGTCGAAATGCTCGTCAAGGCGAATCCAACGAATCTAAGACATACACGATTCGGGGGATCGCGCTAGGAGTCAGATGGGTGGTTGGAGTTTTCCACGTATTTAGCCTACCACTCCGAAAATCTATAAATAGCTTCATTCTGAGGGACAAATCGATTTAAAGGAGAGCTTTGAGAACCAGGTCATTGCTTAAATCGCCATGTAGTCTGTAGTAGTGCGAAGATCGAGAGCTTCATGTAGGAGATCACCCAGTAGAAAAGACCAGGTTCTCCTTTCTCCGAAGATTAAGGGTTGCTCCACGAAGATCACTTCTGCCGCTTTTGAAACTTCTCCCTTGGGTTGGAGTTGGCCGATATTGTATTTTTTCACACTGAATATTGTTTTCTGTACACCTTCTTCTCAATAGCGAACTTGTATCTTTTGAGTGAAAGTTCTGGGGAAGGTGGTTTTCCTTCGGGTTTTCCGCTATAAACCGTGTTCATATCCCCTTGTGTGTTGGATAATTTTTTGGGCTGACGAAGATCTCGCATCTGAATAAAATTTCTAGCAACAAGTATTAAGTGGAAGCTTCCATTCGCCTTGAGGTTTTGAGTAAATAGGGTTCTGGCCCTTTCCACCGAGGTAATATGTGGTGTAATCCCACCACTGTAAATTATCTTCACATCAAGCTGATCAAGAATGAAGGAGATAAAATGTTACTATTATCTTACCAATTTCCAGCAAACATTTAGGGGATGTTGACCTACAAGTATATGCCATTATTCAAATTAAGCGCATATGACAAAATCTATAAAAATCAACGGCGACGTCGCATAATCGGAGAATAAAACCTCATACTTGCGATCAAAACTAATTAAAATATTTCTAAAATTAATTAAATAAAGCTCATTCTATCAATTCACAATTAATCAATAAATTAAAATCAATTTTTAAATAAAGCTCCGACGACATCCGAATGACCTCCGTTCGCGAAATTGATCTCTTCATTGTCGTAAAGCGTCGAAATCATCAAGCGACTTTTGATTCTAAGTGTCTGTGAGCGTCGATCGGTCAGTCGACATCGCATAATTTAAGCCCAATTTAAATCGTCGTAGGCGTTGTTAACGATCTCCGTCCAAATCGATCACTTGTTGTAAACAGATTGGAATCAAAAATCGATCAGTATTCTTTAGAATTTATTGCATGAAGTAAATTCATAAAATACTGATACAAAATTACATTAATTTATAATTAAGAAGATAAAATATCTGCTTAATCTCTTAATCCCCTAATCTTTATCGACCTTATAGCTTAAACCATTAATTAAAAAGTTTGTAAACTTTTTCATAATTTGGTTTAAAAGTCTTCGCGAAAAATTTGTTGTCTTTGGCTTTTGAAAAATTTAGGAGTTTTCGATTGAGATGAAATTAAAACTGTTTAGCCATTTATTGAATGGGTCAAATTAAAACTTAAAGCTCTCAAAAGTAAAACGAACTAAAAAAGCTTTCCCAAACGGAGGAGCCTAAGTTGGCCGCCCACTTATTAACCCGCATTCGAATCGCGCTGCTAGCCCTAAATCCCGCACCGAACGCCGCCTCTCCCTGATTCCTCACGCTTCTCTCACGCAACTCTCTCGCCAAGCTCTCCTTTCTCGCTGAGACGCGCGATTCTCCCTCTCACGCAGACCTCCCTCTCTCGTTTCCTCTCCCGGCCGAAGATTCCTCGTACGGTTTGCTTTCTCTCTTCCGTCCGTCGCGCGCAGCGTGGAAGCCGAACGAAAGCCTTACTGTCCGTCCCTCTTGTGAGTCTTAGCCGAACCCTAATTCAACGGAAACCTCTCTTCCTTGTCTCCTTGCAACCGGAAACTACGGGTTGTTTCCTTTCAACTCTGAGCTTACTTTCACATATATATATGGCTTCATTTCTTGTGAATAAAGTGAGATGAATGTTTCCTTTCTTTGGTTGAAATGATGCTAAGGTTTTAATCTTGAGATTTGGGATGGTGTATGGCCCAAATCTCATGCCGCTTGTTGTTTCAAGATTATTGTTGATACTAAGATTATCAATGTTATAAGTGTAATACATGCTCAGTAAGTTTGGAGGTAAAAGAAAAGAAAAATTTTGGAATGAATTAGAGGAATTAATCTGAAATATCTCTTGAAGAAAAGTATTTATTGGTGGAGATTTAAATGGGCGTATTGGTAGAGTGGTAGAAGATTTTAAAGTATTCGTAATGGTTATGAATTTGGGTAGTAATGAAGAAGATATAGTATATTAGATTTTCTTGGCTTTATTATTTTGTAGTTCTTATCTTTATTTAAGAAAAGAGATGAAACGTATTACTTATAAAAATGGATGTAAAAGCAGATTGATTATTTTTGATAAGAAAAATAGATCGTTTAGATTGTAAAGATTGTAAGTCATTCAGTGAAATTTTAAGTCACGGCGTAGTTTTAGATTTTAAGATGAAAGGTTGTAAGAGAAAAAAAAAGCTAAATTATTGTCACAGGATTAGATGGGGATCTTAAACAAATAAAAATATTTTAAGAGCAATTCTGAAATTAGAGTTTGAGATGTTCATAAGGAAAATTGCGTTATGTGAGAAAATATCAGTGAAATTAAGCAAGTTGTTAAAGATGTCTTGGCGAATCAAAGGAAAAGCTTTTAATAAGAATAGTTGGTGGTGGAGTCGAGTGTCTGAGAAAAGATAAGAAATAAGAAGCGTTGTTATAAAACTTGGTTTAGATGTAAAACTTTGGAGAATTGGGAAATATAAAATGGTGTAGAGATTAAAGCGATATATGATCTGAAATTTAACTTTTAGTGATTTATCTGATAGATTAGATCTGAAGAAGGTGAAAGATGTATGTATAAGTTAAGCAGAAGAGATAGGAGAAGTAAAGATAGTTAGTGAGGGTATTAAGGATGAAAATAATAAAGTCTTTAGAAAAAGATGTGAAAATAGGTGGATGAGGTATTTTAATAAACTTTTGATGAAGGATCGAAGTACGATTGATTTTAGCCTTATCTACTAAACAAAAATAGAAATTTCATTTTATCGTCGTATTAGTAAATCGAAGTTAGTGAAGCTTTAAAGAAAATGAAATGTGGAAAGCGATAGGGCCAGGATAATATTCAATAGAAGTGTGGAAATGTTTAGGAGATCGAGAATTTATTAGCTCAATCTTTTAATGTTATTTTAAAGGTAAAAGATCTTAGATGAGTGGAGAAAGAGTTTGTTGGTTCTTATATTTAAGAATAAAGGTGATGCACAAGATGTGCAAATTATAGAGAATTAAGTTAATGTGCCATACATTAAAATTATGGGAGAAATGAGTGAGCATAGGTTACGATGTGATCTGAAGTTTCTCCTGTCGGTTTGGTTTCATGCAGGGTAGATCATTATGGATCTTTATACATTTGTTAAGAGGTTTGATGGAAAACATAGAAAATAAGAAGGATCTACATATGATATTTATTGATTTAGAAAGCTTATGATAAAGTTTGAGATATTCTTTGGAGAGTTACAGAAACGAAAAGAAGTTAATATTGGTTATATTGAGTCATTAAGGATATGTATACTAGAAATTGTCAAACACAGGAGGATTGACAAAATATATTCTATTTTAGGTTGGATTACATCGAGGATCAACATTAAGCCTTATCTTTTACTTTAGTTATGGATGTTCTTACGAGGCATTTACAAGAAGATGTACCTTGGTGTATGCTTTTTTGTTGATGACATTCTTCTTGTTGATAAGGCTAGAGAGAGTCCGAAACTTGAATTATGGAGGTCAACTTTAGAGTCTAAAGGTTTTCATTTAAGTAGATCTAAAGCGAATATATGGAGTGTAATTTTAGTTGTAGAAGTTTTAGTGATAGTGTTGTGACTTTAGGTGATCAAGTCATTAATAAGAGTGGCGATTGATATTTAGGCTCATTGTTCAAAATGATGGTGAAATAGATGGAGATGTTATTAGTAGAATTCAAGTTGGATGGTTGAAGTGGAGGAATACATTATGTGATGTGATAGAAAAGCTTAAAACTTAAGGAAAATTTTATAAGATGGTGGTAAGACACTGATGACTTATGATCGAGAATGTTGGCCAATAAAAGAAATATAAAGGCTAAGTTAAGTGTTCTGAGATGAGGATGCTCGAGGTGGATGAGTGGCTTTACTCTTAGAGATAGAATGCAAAATAGTATGTTGGAAAAAGTTAGTAGCTCAGTGGTAGATAAGATTAGGGAGAGTCGCTTAGATGGTTTGGCCACGTAAAGCGTCGGCCGTCAGATGGCCGATTAGGAGAGTAGATCGTTAGATTTCTTGCTTATGTTAGAAAAGGTAGAGTAAACACAAAAACTTTAGTTAAGATAATGATCTTAGTATCTTGAATTAAATGAGAATTTGACACATAATAGACATGATGACAGAAGGATTCATGTGACACCTAGTGGGATTAAGGCTTGTTGTTGTTGTTGTTATTGTTGTTGAGATGATATATGTTATGCCTCTTTCACATGTTAGAATGAAATCTGAAATCTGAAATAAAATTTTGAGAGGTTATGTAGCTTAAACCTTAAGTTACATCTGAGTTCCTTCTTTTTATGATTTTCTTTGTTTGGATGAAATGATACTTGTTAAACCTCTTTTACATGTTTAAAATGCAATTAAAAATGTGAAAATATGATATGAGATAATGTGTAGCTTAAACCCTAAGTTACATGCAAGATTCCTTCTTTTTATGCTTCAATTTTGCTCTTTGGATGAAATGATATTTGCTAAACCTCTTTCACATTGTTCAAAATGCAATGAAAAGTGTGAAAATATGTTTTGAGATAATGTATGACTCAAATCTTAAGTCATATACAAGTTTTCTCTACTCTCATGCTTCAAATTTTTGTTTGGATGGAATAATATTCTTTAAGCTTCTCTTATATGTTTAAAATAAAATGAGAAATGTGAAAAATGAGATTAGGAATGATAAAACAATAAATGGGAATAATTATCATGTGATTCGAAATTGTTAGAAATGAAGGGAAGTGGCTTATGCATATTGGTGATGAACTTTATTCTTAGTAAGTTTCTTTGATATACATTTAGTTAAATTTAAAACATGAATGAGCATATCATTTTGACTTTCTTGCAATTGTTGATTAATAATAAGCTATTTATTCTTTCTCCATTAAAGAAAAATGTTCTTTTCGAATTTACCTTATGAAGTCTATCTGCTTTGCATTATTTAGTTGTTCTGTAATATGGAGGAGGATTTGAGCAAAGTTTATTTTCAGATTTCTTTTCTTGATTTGGCAAATCCAAATGCAAGTATTTTTGCTAAAGGAAAGAAGATTGAAAAGCATAGTCTTGTTTTATTAACATTGCTTACCTTCTTTCTAATTGCTATTATCATCTAAGTGATAAATCTTTGAAGTGAATTGTGAGATCTTTATGTGTGAGATTTACTATCTTTGTCTCATCTGTTAAGATTTTGAACATGATTGTTAAATTTGAGATCTTCTCTAGCAAGATTCAATTTAAACTCCTTTTGAATTTTTTGGATTTTGCCAATGCTTTATTAAATATGAATCCTCTGTTTTCTTTTAGGTTTATGTACTGTCATGCTTAATGTGACTATTCATTTTTTGGTTTTATGGCTCAAACTCTTATGAGTATCATAACAAGAGATGAAGGGAGGTTAGAGATAAACTAAAATGAATGAAATTTCTGCTTTCCTTTCATGTGAGCATGATTTTGGTAAAACTTCAGATTTTTAAGTTTCTTTTGTGAGATTAGAAATTTTTTCCTTAGATTTCATGACACATTATGGAAGGTTAAATGCAACTATACTTGGGTATTATTTTTATTTTGCAATTTTATTCTTGTAAAGAAAAAAGAAATAATGAAGTATCTGACTTTAATATAGGAGATTGAATACTAATTATGCATAGTAAAAAAAAGAATAAGTAAAGCATATGTTTATAAGTTTAACATATGAATGCTATCTTGTTCATTGAAAATGGAAAAGCTATTTCATATTATTAAAAAAAAAGAGTGAGAAATGACATATACAATAAAAGTCGGTGATGATTTCTTATAAATGATGTTTAATGCAATCTTAGAATTAAATTTAAAATCATGTTGTTTAAATACATATACATGCATGTTTATGTAAAAAGTTTGAAATCATTGTTATAAGTACCCGTTCCATTGTTTCAATGTGGCTTGTGATAGTCGCATGCGCGTTGTTCCGATGTGGCGGAAATATCTTGTGATAAGACTTGGCGTTGTTAGCGTGAAGAAATATATGTTGATAAATAAGTATTCGTATTGTTGTCTAGGAGAAATTTGTGATAAGTAGTTGTTCACGTTGTTCGGCGTGGCGAAAAAATCTGTATAAATCTGTTCGTGTTGCGGCGTGACGAGAAATATATTCATAAGTACTGTTCGCGTTGTTCCGTCGTGAAAAATTTGTGATAACCATTCCATTCCATGGCGGGAAATCATTATAAGATTGTTGCGTTGTTCCGGCGTGACGTAAAATCTATTCTTTGTTCCGTTGTTCCGGCGGCAAAATATTCTTATATGAATGCGTTGTTCCGGCAGCGAAAATCATTATGATATAAATCTTGCCGTTGCGGCGAAAATTATCGGCAACGCATGCACTTTCTTGGCGTGACAAATAAACTTTTTTGGCGGCTTGTCACACCTATCACACGTCTTTCTTGGCATGGTGGGAACTAGTCTCCAGTAGCCCATATCAGGGATGGCGAGGGTCGAAAATTTTGATTAAAAAAAAGGAGGAGATGCAAATGCTTAAATTATTATTTGAATTTTCATATCATACATATGTATTATCCTGTAATGTCTATGATGTGTTTCAATCGCTAGCTCAATTGTTATTTGAATGGTACATGACAAATCTTGATTAAAATTTCAATCTCCTTTTATAAATGGTAATTATATGTCAAAACTTGCGTTCTTAAGCGTATATTTATGAGCGTAATTCTCTCTTTTAACTAATCATGAGTTTAGTATGGATATCTATCTTATCTTACTTGTTCATTTTACAACAATCCTTACATGCTTATGCATAGTTGAACATAGAAAGATGTATTTTATTTGCTTAGCCCCTTTAGCACGAGGCCAAACAAGTGGGACTTATATTATCCCATTAATTTTCTTTTTTTTGTGTTTTTTTGTTGTCATAAGTTTGCATGTAAGGAGGTTAATTTAGTTTGCCACTTGTCTCCTAATGGTTGCACTTATGCCTTTATCATTTATCTTTAATGTTGCATGACAAAAATATGAGCTTAAGGGAAGATTAACTTCCTTTTTTTTGTCATTTCCTCTCAATGTTATACCACATGCATATATATGTAAGAAGATCAAATCTCTCTTTGTCATTTATCTTTAATGTTGCATGACAAAAATATGAGTTTAAAGGAAGATTAACTTTCTTTTTTGTTATTTCCTCTCAATATCATATCACATGCATATGCATGTAAGAAGATCAAATCTCTCTGTCATTTATCTTTAATGTTGCATGACAAAAATATGAGTTTAAGAGAATATTAACTTCATTTTTGTCATTTTCTCTCAATGTCATATTACAAGCACATGCATATAAGGAGATCTTTAACTTGATTTGTCATTTATCTTTAATGTTGAATGACAAGAATATAAGTTTAAGGAATCAAATCTCTCATTTTTTTTCTGATGTCATATACGTATCGTCACGCAAGAATATATTTAACTTGGTTTGTCATTTCCCTTTAAATGTTATTTGACAAAAATATAAATCTAAGAGAAGATCAATTTTTTCTTGCTATTTACCTCTTAATGTCACGTGATAGATACATAAATCTAAGAAGAGACTTACTTTTTTGTCATCTTCTCCTAATGGGCAAAATTTTTAAATTAAGCTTAATGCTAATCTTAATTAGCAATTTATGCACAAATTTTTTTTTTTTAACAAAATAGACATTTGAGCGGACGATTGGCAACGTGGCATCCACGTCGGTATTGTCTGTTGAGCGGATTCTTGGCTCTTTTATTTTTTATTTTAAAAAGTTGGGGGCAATTTTCTTATTTTCGTGCTCAGTATCGATTGTCGAATCGGCGTTGGTATCGTTGGAATCATAAATTTTTTACAATTTTCATGTTGGTGAAATTGATTGTGACCCAATCGCCGGTATTTGAATGCACTCAAAAGCTATGACAATTGAAATTTTAGAGCAATTTTGTGTCTCATGCGATTAATGAATCGGCGAGCTTGGTATCGTTGGAATCATAACGAAATTTTCTACAACTTTCGTAGTTGAAATTTCATTGTGACGTCTGGCGCTTCTCTTATTACAGTATTTTTTTTAATATTTTCTTTTTTTCTGCGTGTCGGTATAATTGTAAATTTCTCAAACGTGAAAGTTGATTATGATTATGATCTTAAGTTCGATTTCAGATGACTCGTCTGAGCGAATCTGACAGCAAATTGATTTCTGGATTTTTCGGCATTTGCAAAAAATCGGTGTAAATTTCGACCAACATGAAAGTTGTAAAAATTTCGTTGATTCCAACGATACCGGCTTCGGCGTGATTCAGCATGACTCCGTCTGGTAAAATGTCTAATTATTTAAAAATAAATAAATAATCATCAGTTGAATGAATGGCCGACGATCTGCGTTGGCATCGCAGGACTAACTATTTTGTTTATTTTTTTTTTAAATCTAAATTCTTAAGATTAATATTAAGCTTTATTTAAAAATTTTGCCCTCCTGGTGTTTCTATAAAATGTATATGGGTCTAAAGGGGGAATCTTTACTCCTTTTTGTCATTTCCTCTTTCCTCATTTATGAGTATATGTTATGATGAAAATAGGAACATAAACTATTTTAAATAGAATTGGATCATAATACTATGAGCTACTTTATTTTTCTCACTTACGCCTTTACAAAAAAAATAGCCCATCTATAATTGATGAACTTCCTCTTTATATGAAAGACCTGTTGGGCTTTATACTTTTTACAAATGAGCTCTTAAAATGTCATTTTAAATAAATTACAATCCTTTTGTTTGATTGATCGTATAAAATGAGATTTTAAGAAATATGTCTTAGATAAATGTCAAACTTATATCTTTTGAATGACTTTATACTTTTACAAATGACTAACAACAACAACAACAACAAGCAAACAACAAGCCTTAATCCCACTTAGGTGGGTCATTTATGAATCCTTCGTCTCCATCATGTCCTATTGTGTCAAATTCTATTTAAATCAAGTATATCTAAGATCATTTTTTACATCTTATCCAAGTCTTTTAGGTCTATACCTTTCTTAACTAAAGACAAATCTAATGCATCTACTCTCTAATGTCATTGGATGGCGGCTTTATGTAAACCATCTAAGACTCTCCTAATCTTATCTACCTTTTACTCCAACTTTTTTCCGAATATACTTTTTTTTTATCTCTAAGAGTAAAACTCATCCACCTAAGCATCCTCATCTCGTAACACTTAACTTAGTCTTATGCTTCTCTTTGTTGGCCAACATTCTCATAAGTCATTGCGGTCTTACCACCATCTTATAAAATTTTTCCTGAAGTTTAAGTGGAACTTTTCTATCACATAATAGGCTATAGATGCATTCCTCCACTTCAACCATCCAACTTGAATTCTATTAATAACATCTCAATCTATTTCACCATCATTTTGAACAATAGAGCCTAAATATCTTAAACACTCACCTTATTAATGACTTGTTCACCTAACGTCTACCACTAGAACTTCTACAACTAAAATTACACTCCATATATTCAGTTTTAGATCTACTTAAACGAAAACCTTTAGACTCTAGAGTTGACATCCATAATTCAAGTTTCTGTTGGACTCTCTCTCTAGTCTTATCAACAAGAAGAATGTCATCAGCAAAAAGTATACACCAAGATACATCTTCTTGTAAATGCCTAGTAAGAACATCCATAAGTAAAATAAAAAGATAAGGGCTTAAAGCTGATCCTTGATGTAATCCAACTGAAATAGGAATATATTTTGTCAATCCTACTTGTGTTTGGACACAAGTAACAGCTCTGGTATACATATCCTTAATGACTTGAATATAATATTATTAACTCGTTCAGAACTCTCAAAGAATCTCTTGAAACTTTATCATAAAGCTTTCTCTAAATCAATAAATATCATATGTAGATCCTCCTTACTTTCTTTATGCTTCTCCATCAAACCCCTTAACAAATGTATAGCATCCATAGATCTACCGGCATGAAACCAAATTGATTGTGAGAACTTTTGTATCACATCGTAACTATGCTCGATTACTCTCTCCCATAATTTTAATGTATGACACATTAACTTAATTCCTCTATAATTTGCACACTCTTGTGCGTCCTTTATTCTTAAATATAGGAACCAACAAACTCTTTCTCCACTCAGACATCTTTTAGTCTTTAAAATGACATTAAAAAGATTTGTAAGCCAAAAAATTCCTTGATCTCCTAAATATTTTCACACTTCTATTGTAATATTATCCGGTCTTACTGCTTTTCAACATTTCATTTTTAGATTTATTAATACGATGATAAAAATGAAATTCTCTATTTTTGTTTAGGGTATTAATGTTGTTAAAATCAATCGTACTTTCATATCATTCATTGAAAAATTTATCAAAATACCTCATCCATCTATTTTCAATATCCTTTTCTAAAAAAAATATTTTATTATTTTCATCTTTAATGCTCACTTGGATCTTTTACTTCTCCTATCTTTGGTTGGCTAACTTATACATATCATCTTTCACCTTTTTTTTGTATCTATCTCATTGTATAAATCACTAAAATTTAAATTTTCGTATATCTTTCTTCTTAGAATCTCAGTACTTTATATCTTTCCCAATTCTCCAGTTTTATATCTAAACCAAGTTTTATAACAATCTTTTATTTTTTATCTTTTCTTTAATTTCGACTCCACCATTATTTTTATTAAAAAACTTTTCCTTTTGATTCTCTAGCATTTTAGCTTCTTAATTTAACTTTGTTATTTTTCCCACATAATGTTAGCTTCTATGAACATCCCAAATTCTAATCTCTTGTAGCTTGCTCTTAAAATTATTTTTATTTGTGTTCTTTAAGTGTCCTCATCTAATTTTAGGACAATAATTTGGTTTATTTTTTTCCTTCTGATTTTTTCTTAAAATATAAAATATGATCGATGTTGGATCTTAGATTTTCACTTGGAATGGCCTTCTGATCTTTCTGATCTAAGCGATCTATTTTTCTTATCGAGAAAATAATCAATCTGTTTTCTTAGATCCATTTTATAAGTAATAATATGTTTCTCTTTTCTTAAATAAAGTGTTAGCAACTAAAATCATTAAAGTAAAATCTAATATAGTCATTCTTCATTAGTCTCCAAATTCATAACCATGAATACTTTTAAAATCTACCACTCTACCAACGTCTTTAAATCTCCTCCAATAAATACTTTTTTTTTCAGAGGTATCTTTTTGTATTAATTCTAATTCATTCTAAAATTTTTCTACTCTAAACTTGAGAGGAGCATAACATAACGTTGATAATCTTAGTATCAACAATAATTTGTTAAGCTCTAATTCTATCTCCACATATATTAATATTTATAACATTATCCTTCAAACTTTTATCTATAATCACACCTATGCCATTTCTAGTTCGATTTTTTACGAATAAAGTTTAAAACCTAAACTATCAATCTCGCCTTCTCCCCAACTCATTTAGTTCTTGAACACATAAAATATTTATCTTTTCATGAATAATATCTATTAATTCCTTTAATTTACGTAGAGTATATTCAAGATCTAAAGTTTCATGGACTAACTTCTTTGCCCGCATTATAATGTGGGAATCCTTGCTTATTTAACACGCGCACGATGTCATTTCTACACATTTTTCAGTATTAAATCATCTGGCCGCTTCCGGGGATGCCTAACATTAACACAATGATTTAAAGGATTCATGTTATGATTATTTCGACAAGTTTTACTGGTTGTCGACTACACAACCCTCCACTTTTACATGGGACCGAATGGTAGTGTTTTTGATTGGTTATTTTGAATGTCATTTCTAAAATACCATTTTAAATAAATTACAACCCTCTTTTATTTGCTGGTTGATCATATAAAAAGGAGATTTTACCTAAGAAATGTTCATGTCACATCCATATATAAATGCCAAACTTATATCTTGCATGAATGACTTTATACTTGTACAAATGAGCTCTTAAAATATCATTTTAAATAAATTACAACCCTCTTTTGTTTTATTTGATTGGTATATAAAAGATGGTTTTTTTAAGAAATGTTTATACATCGATAAATGTCACTTATATCTCTTTGCGTGAATGACTTTATCTTTATCTGAATGAACTCAAAATACATTTTAAATAAATTTCAGCTCTCTTTTGTTTGCTGATTGGTCATATAAAAATGACATTCATGCTATACTCATAAGTGTCAAACTTATATCTTGCATGAATGACCTTATACTTGAGTCAATGGGTTTTTAAAATGCCACCTTGAATGTAATTTTAAACCCCTTTTAGTTGGCTGAATGGTAACGTTCAAATTGCATTTTATCTCATAAATATTCATATTACATCTTTAAGTAAGTGTTAAATTTATAGCTTGTATTAATATGAAAGTAAGACATGATCTTCCAAGATTACTTGCTTTACATGAAGCTTAAGTCCTAGTCGATTTTCATGTAAACGAATGAGAGAAGAAAAAATGGGAAGTAAGTGGATAGCTTCATTAATATAAAGTATCACTCTTTCCTTTCTATGAGTATATGAAAGGTGTTATTAAACATAAAGTTCTCTTTCAAATCCATAGAGACATTAATGAAAATCTATACACATTCTTATGTTGAATTACCCTTCAATCATCCAAATCCTACTACGCATAATGGGATTTTATCATGATGTGCAAATTTATACGACATTCTTAATCCTCAAATTTCTCTTAAGACAGATACTGCATTCGATGCTTAGTGAATGCTTTAAAGATTAAAGCTTTCCTATTTCTTTTGAGTAAGATGTAGGCTTGACCATCTACAACAGATGTTCATTTGGTCTGCATTTGGGAATACTAAATACAAAAAAAAAATATATATGTTTGATCAAAAATAGATTGTTATTTGTTTTATAACGTGTCTTAAGGTGGCGTGTCGTAAACGTCGTTATTTCACAGACGTTCACATGTATTCTGATTTTAAAAGAACAGATGTCCGTATGTATGTTGAAATGTCTATTAGATCAAACATTTAGGTGAAATATGCTTCCGAAATGCAAAATGAAAGAACATATTTTATATTTTCCGGTTTAGTTTTAGGACCGGGTCCGAGTTAACAAAACCTAAAAATGTTATATCAAAAATCAAACTTGCAAATTGATACCTATATTTCAACCTAAACATTCATATGTCCATACAATTAAAAAAAAAAGAACATATACTCATATGTGTATTGAAATGGTTAGACATTTAGAACATATCTGAGTTAGATATAAAAAAGCAAAACGGATGTTATATTTCCGATTTGGTGCTTGCAGGTGCAGGATTAACCTAAAAAAAATTAATATCAAAACTTCGTGCTTGCATTTTGGCCGTCATGTCAAATTAAAGCTACTTTAACTTCGAGATATTATTCATTATACAATATTTTTAAAAATAGATACTTTATATGTATGTTGAAGTATTATTAGATCAAATATCTGAAAGATATCTCAGTGAAAAGCAAGATCAGATCTTCTACATCTCGGTTTGGTCTTAGGGATCGGGTCCGGGTTAACAAAACCTAAAAAATTCGATTATGATATTATAAAAATTTTAAGTTAATAATATTTGAGAAGTTAATTCTATCAAATAATTACAAGATATGAATCAATTGACATAGCTTCTGAAGTTTAAACCCTCAAGAAGAAAAGTCTTAGACCCGATCGATCCTCTATGTTCAAACTAGAGTTGACAAGATTTGAAGGATTATACTTCGGTATTAAAATGAATTTAATCCCATCTATGTAAAAAATGTGTTGAAATTACACCATTATTCTCTAATATTATAGCGATTATTATTAAAATTCAAATAATTAATGATTATATATTCAAATCTAAATCAATCATACAAAATTCAAATAAAATAATAAAATATAAATGAAATAAAATTAATTATTTAAATTAAAATTTAAAATCAGTCCACCTTTTCACAATTGTTTGTCTTGGAGTGACAAATTAAGAAAATTTTTGCTCACAAAGAGTCAATGTTAAATCAAATGCATAATTATCTTCACACTCAAATAATCTTAAGTTAGCAATTCGGCCCTCCTCTCTGGCTGCAAAATGACACCATATAAATGAGTATATCGAGTTCCTTCATCCATGGTTCGCTGATAATGACACCACTAAATTACAGGCCAACCATATGTTCTCCCTAAACGACTTTACTCTGGGAGCTATGTATAAATAAAAATGCCTTCAATTTGACTTAACTTATATTTATCCCCTTAGATAAACTCCACCCCTGCGCCTACAAAGACACATTACGAATCATGTTGGTATTGACAGCGATCTTTCTAAAGTTGGGTACTACCTCCGACAGCGACTGCGGGACCCATGCGGATGACTAATAACAGATCTGGACGTCATCATTCCCCTACCAAAATTTTAAATTAAAATGATAAATTTCATAAATTCTAAATTCCACACCTATTATATATAAGTATTTAAAGATTCATTATTCAGCCTTAATCAAAATGCTCTCTCAATAATTAATTATGAGCTGCTCCTATGGAAACCCTAACCGATTTAAAAGCCCCTAACCAAATGAGATCTAAATCTCTGAAAGTGTTTTATCTACTATTCATCATTTTCCAAATTTTTCACCGACACTAAAATAATTCTTTTCATTCTAAAAGAGGTTGGTGGCGAATTTTCGGATCCCACAGGGATATTTGAAATCAATTTATTTTATGTTTTTATTTTATTTTATTTATATTTTGTTTCAAAATAAAATATATTTGATGGTGTTATTTATTTTAAAAATACTCAAAATATTTAAAATTTGTATTGAGTGTTTCTAAAAAATAATATTATTTATTCCTAAAAGCAAAAAAGAAAAAAAATGTTTTGTACTAAACAAGAGAAAAATTTTTTAGTACGATTCAATCTTACCCCACGATTAGTTAAGGTCTCATAAAGAGACTTAATCATTGCCTGTCTCGCTTCTTTTCCGCACATAAAAAAGCTAACTTTATATATCGTCGGTCAGTTCAAAAGTTCCAATGAATTAAATTGGAAGAATAGAATTATTACTGTATCTAAATTGGTAGATGTGTGACTATTTATAATGCATGTATGTGTTTTGTGAATATAATTCAGTAAAGATGTCAATACTTTACAATTTTCTCTCTCCTATAGCACAGACTAAAGTGGACAAGCTCCTATAGCTCTTTTATACTAAAAAAGAGAGAGCGGAATAAAATTCACCTAAAATGTAAGTTGAGGATATTTTGATGATTCCTCCACAATAATATCACGATTTCATTTCTCATCGAGAAATTTCTCCCAGCCATTATCAGGAACCATCAGTTCGACATAAGTTATTTATGTACCCACTGATATGATTATTATATTTAGTGTCAATAAAGGTTTCTCTTTCTTAACCTCCTCAGAATGTGACCTTCCAAGAGAAATCGCGAGAATTGATCTCAATAATGCATTAAACCTGAGGAATGATAGGTTCTTTGGATCATGATGGATCATGATGATCAACCTACAAACAATGAAGCAGACAATTTAAAAACTAGAAATCAATGTAGACGATTTAAATCCATAAAATGAATGAATGAAGTAAAAAGATACCATCATGGTCAAGATCAGAAACAATCATGAGACGGGGTGGACTAGCAAAGACGATCCATCTTCTTTACTGCAAATGAATCAAAGTTTAGCAACTAGAAGTAAAAATACAAACAATTATTCAGCATTTACTTGGATTTAACTTTTATCATACTAAACAGTTTTAACATACTTATTAAATATGAATTTACATGATTTAATTAAATCCTACTTGAATTAAATCTTAGTTATAGCTAAACTGCCCTTAGATTATTTTGAATTAGACTTGAGAAGTTGGAGAGATTATCTTGAATCAATTTTAGGAGCCAAAGGGTTAACTTATAAATATTAGATAGCTTTAAAGAAAATAGCCGATATAAATAATCCTAGAATCATTTTTTAAAATATTTTTCTTGTGTGATTAGTTTCTACAAGAAAATCATTATAAAGTTACATGTTTTCAAAAGGAAGAATGTTGCATGCAGAGATACAAAGAAACACTGAAACCCTAGAAAGTGAAACAAAGCCAACATGGATGTGATTTAGAAACTTCAATCAAACTACGATTTTGATTATAGGATTTGGGTATCTTGACGCAACTCCTCATAAAAGAAAAATCATTTGAAAGGACTTATGCTTATCGAATGCCCTTGCTGAGAGAACTTTTCAAAGATGTCAAGCTTTAATCAGACCATCGAACTCCATCCGACATTCTCAGATTCTTACATTCTTGCCGAGGCCAGTCATACACTGACAAATCTTTGTCTAGGAAAGCAAAGTGAGCTGCGTCTATGCGGCCAATTTCTTCCTAAGTAGAAGAGCGAATGGTGCTCAATTACCTCATGGATAATCAGTAGAGGAAAATTTGTCTCCTTTTCCGGATGATGGTTATCAAAAGAAATAAAGATAAAAGTTTTTAAATAAAAATGGAAGGAAAGTCGCATGCTTTTTATCTCTCATTTCTGATTCTTCCAGAATCGACAAGAGGATCAAAACCGAGATATCTCAAGTATTATGACTGCAATTCTACGATTTAAAATTATTTTGGGTGTTACTGTTTTTCATCAAAATGAGATTTTTTTTGTTATCAAAATATTTATTTTAAAATATAACTAATTTTCATCTAGTCCATTGAGAATTTCTTTTAATTTAATTTCATAACCATTTTTATCATTGATCAGTTATTTTAAAAAATTAACTAACGAATGATCTAAATCAAATTGTATACATTTTTTATTTTTATGCAAAAAAGATATTAAACAAATAGTTTTAATTGAAGCGTAATAATTATTTGAATGTGAGCTCTGAAAATTCGCCACCGATTTTTCGACAATTTTTGAATTGAAGAGAGTGGTGTCAGTGTAATTTTTAAAAGGCAGATGAGATAGTAGATAAGATACTACTCAGGGATTTCTCCCTCGTTTTGTGAGGACTTTATATCTAATTTTATATGCAGTCCTATAAGCAATTATCCCTCCCACAGAGAGACTTTCGACAAAGCTAGTCGTTAGATCACTTAATTTGTAGCCAGATAAGAGAAGAAGATATGAAGTTTTAAAATTTAAATAAAAAATTATCATTTTAGCTTGAACTGATGGTTGGGAATGATGACGCGTGCATCTAGATCCCATGGTTCCATCATCCCGCAATCCCTACCTACTTATAGGAGGTAGAATCTAACCCGATAGAATGATCTTCATCACACGGTTATGTCGCTCAAGAAATTCATCTAGTGATATTTATTTTAAGGAGACAATCTTAATTCCTTACCGATGTAGGGTTTGTCTTATCAAGTATACCCCATGATTCACAACTCAAAGGGCAAAGCAATTGGACATTATATGGGCTATGGTCGTGATCGCAATATAATGGAGCATGACTGGCCAAACCACCCGATCGAGGAATTTTGGTCGAATGCCATTTGGTACAAGCATACATAATCAATGCTTTACTAAATGAAATTGATTAAGAGTAAACATGTAACACTTAATTTAACATTGCCTTTCATAACTAGAGTTTTCTTAATTTATCACCCCATAATAAATAAAGCGATGATTGAGTTTTGTTTTTAAGTTTTAATGATTGAGTTTTATTTAAAGCTTTATCGCTACTTAATTTGATTTGAAAATTTGATTAATTTAAATACGTTTAAGAGTTTTAGATCCTGTCAACTCGCAACTGCAGAGATTAGATTTAATCGTCACCGACAAAATTAGTTTATCGATATTTCACCGACTAAACTCTTATTATAGCTTTGTTAACCCGCACCCGTAAGATTAAACCGGAAGCAACCCCAAGAACATCCTCGCGATTGAATTTAAGATTCAATATACGGTCATGCGTAAATAATTAATTTAGATTGTTTTTATTTCTGAGTTATGAGATTGATTTCTGATTTTCATTTAATTCTAACTTTAGCCTACACAGCCTTTTTAGGCATTAAAATTTGCACTTTAAATCTCTGTGTGAGCACATGCATGAGTTATATAGCTTAACTAATTTCATATATTTAGTAAAATCATTAATTTTGAAAATCATAATTAGAATGAAATCTCTCAATTTTTGATTAAAGGAAGTCCTATGATTTTTGTAGAATTGGATTTAGTATCGGCTTCTGTCTGCTTGTACAAAGAGTTGCAGATCTGGTGGCGAAGTAGATATTTTGATTTAAATTGTAAATATTACTTGCACTTTGTTTGCTTGCTAGTTTTTGTAATTTTCTCAGTTTGATTATGTTCAATTTAAATCACTTTTAATAAGATATCTGCGTTTAGGTGTTTATTGTTTTAGCCTTTTCATGCTTATTATTTAGCATTGTCATCTCTATATTGATATAAGAATTATTAAACTAAATTTAGATTCATCCTTAACTCCATATCAAATCACATATTTATTTGAAAATTATACTTCAAATTTATAATGTCTTTAATGAGTTTGGTATTTGTCTTCTAATATTTCAATTAAGGCTTGTTTAATTTTGAGGACTTTGAATAAAAGAGAATTCACTTTATCATTTCAATTTAAGCATAGTAAATTACAATTAAAGCTTGTGAGTTTAGTATTAGTCTTCTCAAATTTTACTTGCTTTTTAAATAAGTTCTATTCTTTCTAAAATTTTCTTTAAATGCTCTCCTCCTATTTTTCTTTGATTTAACATTTATCATATATCATTTTATTTGACTTAAGGTTAGGTAATTTCCATTTGAATTTGTTTAATTTCGAATTTCAGTCAAAATTTTGGCAGCATCTCGGCATCCCCGTGTTGGGGGCTGCATCGAGAGTGTTTCTGGCTGTATGTAATGAGTGAATTCTTCTTGCAGTAGGTTTTCATCTTTTGTGGCCTCTTGAGCACGGCAGACCTTCAAACCGAAAGAAGGAGACATCTGAATATATATTTATTCTCCAGATTGACGCATTTGGCGTTATCCTTGTCGACGGTATTTTGGCTTACTCTGACGCTTATTGAGAAGCTAGTCTATGACAGCCCATTTTTTTTTATCCTCGTTTGACGACAGTTTTCTGACTTAAATACATATATAACGTAATATATATTCATCCTTTTTCTAAGTCTGAAATTATTGGCAACATTTCGTGAGCTTTATGATCTAATGAAATGGCTACGATATATATGATTCTACCACAACCGATTTTTTCATCTCGTCGTTGAAAACAACTTTCAAACTGAAAGAACATATATATATATATATATATATATATATATATATATATATATATCACACATATATGTCTCTCAAAATTCTCGAGTGCTTCTCAGGCCCGGAGCTCTGCCGTCTTCCTGCTTCCGAAGCCTCCGTGCTCAGGCCTCCTGCTACGCATCCTGCCAATCGCAAATGCTCCATTCCCCACGGCTGTCACTAACCTCAGACTTCCTTCCTTCCTCCAAAGACGTTGATCAAAGAGTCTGTCGCCCATCCCGCCCTGCCAAACCGGAGAGGAATATTAGAATTCTTGCTTTCGCCGACTCCTCGCTTAAATTTTCCGATCGCCGCCAAACCTCAAATAATATCGCCAACAGTAGTTCTTCTTTAATTTCAGATCAGACCTCGCTTTTTCCTATTTTCGCTGCAAACCGGGAAAAAACATTGTCATCAGACGAATTCTTCTTCTTTCAGCCAGACTTCGATTGATTCCCAATAGTTAATGCTGCTTGGTAGAAATACCAAAAAATATATGTATATATATATATATATATATATATATATATATATATATATATATATATATATATATATAAGATCTATACGCTCAAATGATAGACTGATCTGAAATTGTGACACGCCTATCATAGTGCACCGCAGTAACACTGTTAGATGCCTCCTGAAAACGCTACAAATTGTCTAATTTCTGACTTAAAAAAGTGATGAATATATATCAGATGTACGTGTCTTATTTCCGTGTCTCAAGAGGCTTGATGAGATAAAAAATTATGTCAAGATAACCGGCTACGCCAACAAAGCGATCGAGTAAGTCAAAATATCCCTGATCGACCCCGGATAATGCCAAGCCAAAATTGCGCCAAATCTTGACTAAAAAAGGAGAATGAATATATATCAGACAGATGCCTTCTTTCAGTTGAAAGCCTCGCCGCTCATAAGGATCGACGAGATGAAGAATCCGCTACTTGATCATCGAGTTTCAAACATCTCACGTGATCCCCATACTGTGATAATGCCGGAGGTCACAAAATTCTAACTTAAATAAATAAAACGAAAATTACCTAAATATAAGTCAAATAAAAGGATATATGATAAATGTTAAAGATAAATAGAGAGATTAAAGAAAATTTTGAAAGAATAATAATCTTATTTAAAATGCAAGAAAATTTGCTTAATATCTCAACTCCTTTAATTGTAATTCTATACTTAAATTAAAGAAAAGTGAGTTCTCTTTATTCAAATTTCTCAAAAATAGCTTAATCAAAACTTGGGAGTTAAACGCCAAACTCATAAGATACAATTCAAGTCTAGTTTTCAAAATATATGTGATTTGATGTAGAAGGATGAATCTAAATATTAACCTTATATTAATATGTAGATGATTAGAATAATAATAAAATGTTAATAAACACCTAAATATATAACTTATTAAAAGTGATTTAAATTGAACATAATCAAGCTGAGAGAATTACAAAAACTCAATACTTAGTGAATAAGCATGAGTAATGCTAAAGCAATAAACACTGAAATTTATATAACTTATTAAAAGTGATTTAAATCGAATATAATCAAGCTGAGAGAATTACAAAACTCAACACTTAAACTAAGTGCAAGTAATGTTTATAATCTAAATCAAAATGTCTACTTTGTCATCGGATCTGCAACTCTTTCTACAAGTAGACAGAAGGCGATACTAAATTCAATTCTACAAAAATTATAGAGTTTTCTTTAATCAAAAATTGAGAGATTTAATTCTAATTATGATTTTCAAAATTAATGATTTTATTAATTAGATTAAATTAGTTAAGCTATAAACTCCTGCGTGTTTTGATACGTAGATTTGCAAATTTTAATGTAAGTGCCAGAACTAAAGAACTAAACTAAAATATGAAATTAATCTCATAACTCAAAAATAAAAATTACTCAATTCTAAATACATGGTCTACACTTGAATGCTTAAATTCAAGAAGATCACGGGGCTTCCTGGTTTTTAGTTTTGTGACCGAGTGTTAACAAAATCTAAAACCTATATAATAAGAGTTTCAAATCAAGAAATATCAGAAATTAATTTGTTACATGAGAGATCTATTCCTTAGCATACTAAAGAGGACAACTCTTAAGCATATTCAAATTAATCAAAATTTTAAATCAAATTAAGTAACAATCTGAAATTATTTAAATGAAACTCTATCATTATAAGTTTAAAACAAAACTGAATCTATCCACCTATCACAATTATTTGGGTGTAAAATTAAGAAAACTTAAAAGAGTCAATATCAAATCGTGTCTATGTTTCACTCTTAATCAATCTACGCTAAGAAGACGTGTCCTTCATCTGAAGGCCACAGACAAGAAGCGTTTTACTTTCCGACGTGGTTTGGCCGGACTCTATTATTATATCATTATCATTTTCAGATGTAGTTCTGCCTCTTCAGTAGAATCAATACTGCAACCTCATTTAAGATTGCCTCCTTATACAAACACTACTCTAAGTTTACTGATTTTGGACGGAACCATGTATTTCTTGATGAGGATCCTTCTACCGGTCACTATCTCCTCCTCACTAGAGTAGGATGCCATGATTAATCATGAGATCTCAAGACGTCCATCATTCCCCAACCATTCAAGTTCAAATGATAAATTTCATAATTTTAAATTCTAAAATTATACATATCGCTAATATTAAGCAATTAATTAATAAATCATAAGTTCTCTTTCACTTATGGGAGTAATTAACTAGGCCATGCTTTATAGTGAAACTTGAAACCAGATCTAAAGTCCTCACAAAACGAGGACGAAATCTTTGGGTAGTGTCTTATCTACTATCTCATATGTTTTCTGAAAATTGCACCGACACTTCAAATCAAACATTCTATTTAATTCAAAAATTGTCGAAAGGTCGGTGACGAATTTTCGGAGCCCTTATTATACTTCAATTAAAACTATTTTGTTTAATATCTTTTTTTGCATAAAAATAAAAATGTATACAATTTGATTTGGATCATTTGTTAGTTAATTTTTTAAAATAATTGATTAATGATAAAAATTATTGTGAAATTAAATTAAAAGAAATTCTGAATGGATTAGATGAAAATTAGTTATATTTCAAAATAAATATTTTGATAATAAAAAAAATCCCATTTTGATGAAAAACAGTAATGCCCTAAATAATTTCAAATCGTAGAATTATCCGTCATAAGTAACGAGATATCCCATGTTTTGATCCTCCCATCTTGTCAATTACAGAAGAATCAGAACAACAGAGGCCGATAAAACAAGCGCCAACGACCTGCTTCCTTCCATTGGCCCTTAAAAGCTTTACCTTTACATCTTTTGATAAACCTATCGGCTCAGCAAAAAACCTGACGGGGACAAGTTTCCCTCTACCGATTATCCGTGAAGTAATTGAGCACCATCGTTTTCACGCTTCTTTCAATTTTCATGTTTTTCCCAAAAAAATTTTCAGCATTTTATTCTGTTCTATTTTTAAAATTTTGTTCTGTCGTTCTATGAAACTGTTTGACGCTGTTTTACTCGCTCTTTTACTTAGGAAGAAATTGGCTAGATCAAATGGTTTTTCTTTTATGGGGAGCTGCGTGAAGATACCCAAATCCCAAAATCAAAATCGCAGTTTGATCGAAGTTTCTGAATCACATCCATGTTGGCTTTGTTTCACTTTCTAGGGTTTCAGTGTTGCTTTGTATCTCTGCATGCAACATTCTTCCTTTTGAAAACATGAAGCTTTATAGTGATTTTCTTGAAGAAACTAATCACACAAGAAAAAATATTTTAAAAAATGATTCTAGGATTATTTATGTCGGCTATTTTCTTTAAAGCTATTTAATGTTTACAAGTTAGTCCTTTGGCTCCTAAAATTGATTCAAGATAATCTCCCCAACTTCTCAAGTCTAATTCAAAATAATCCAAGGGCAGTTTGGCTGCAACTAAGATTTAATTTAAGTAGGATTTAGTAAATCATGTAAATCCATATTTAATAAGTATGTTAAAACTGTTTGGTATGATAAAAGTTAAATCCAAGTAAATTCTGAGTAACTGTTTGTATTCTTACTTCCAGTTGTTAAACTTTGATTCATTTGTAGTGAGGAAGATGGATCGTCTTGCTTGTCCGCCCCGCTTCATGATTGTTTCTGATCTTGACTATACAATGGTATCCTACCCTTGGGTTTCATTCAATTCCATGAATTTAAATGCGGTCTCTCTGTTGATTTCTAGTTCTGAAACTGCCTGCTTCATTGTTTGTAGGTTGATCATCATGATCCAGAGAACCTATCATTGCTCAGGTTTAATGCGTTATGGGAATCCAATTACCGCCATGACTCTCTACTGGTTTTCTCTACTGGAAGGTCACCTACACTGTACAAGGAGCTTAGGGAAGAGAAACCCTTATTGACACCAGATATAACAATCATGTCAGTGGGTACAGAAATAACTTATGGCGAACTGATGGTTCCTGATAGTGGTTGGGAGAAATTTCTCGATGAGAAATGGAATCGTGATATTGTTGTGGAGGAATCATCTAAACTTTCTCAACTTACATTTCAGGTGAATTTTATTCAGCTCTCTTTTTTGGTGTAAAGGAGCTATAGGAGCTTGTCCACTTTAGACTGTGTTAGAGGAGAGAGAGAATTGTAAAGTATTGACATATTTACTTAATTATATTCACAATACACGTACATGGATTATAAATAGTCACACATCTGATAATTTAGATGCAATAATAGTTCTATTCTTTTAATTTAATTCATTGGAACTTTTGAACTTGACACAGCCAGCAACTGAGCAGCGATCACACAAGGTTAGCTTTTATGTGGAGAAGAGCAAGGCCGAGGCAGTGATTAAGTCTCTTTATGAAACCTTAACTAATCGTGAGGTAAGACTGAATCGTACTATTTTTTTTTTCTTGTTTGGTACAATAAAGTTTTTTTTCTTTTTTTGCTTTTAGGAACAAATAATATTATTTTTTAGAAACACTCAATACAAATTTTAGATATTTTGAATATTTTTAAAACAAATAAATATCATCATCAAATATATTTTATTTTGAAACAAAACATAAATGAAACAAAATAAAAACATAAAATAAATTGATTTCAAACATCCCCTAAATGTTTGCTGGAAATTGGTAACATAATAGTAACAATTTATCTCCTTCATTCTTGATCAGCTTGATGTGAAGATAATTTACAGTGGTGGGATAGACCTCGACATATTACCTCAAGGTGCTGGAAAGGGCCAGGCACTAGCCTATTTACTCAAAAATTCAAGGCAGAAGGGAAGCTTCCACTTAATACTCTTGCTTGTGGTGATTCTGGCAATGATGCTGAGTTATTCAGCATTCCAGATGTTCATGGCGTGATGGTTAGTCATTAGAGATTTTTTATTTTTTTTTTTCATTTTTCTGCTCAATAAATAGAACTTTGTAGCCAATTATTCTTGTCTTATTTTTTCAATTAATTGGTATTTTACTATCTATAGGTAAGCAATGCTCAAGAGGAACTATTAAAGTGGCATGCAGAAAATGCCAAGGATAATCCTAAGATAATTCATGCAACTGAGAGATGTGCTTCTGGTATTATATACAAGCTATAGGCCATTTTGGACTTGGTCCTAGTATATCTCCTAGAGATGTGGAGGATCTATCAACTTGCAAGCTAGAACAGTTCAATCCTGGGCATGAACTAGTACTGTTTTACTTGTTGTATGAAAGATGGCATCGTGAGGAAGTCGAACAGTCTGCTGCTACTATTGAGATCACGAAGAAGATTACTGTACGTTATTATGAACCATTTGCACTTTTCTGATTTTTTAATCTTCTTTTAGCAATAAGTTTTTATAAGGACTTTGTGTTATATTGATTTCATAAATGTTTGTCATCATATTATACCTTACCAGTACAAATTTAATCTCTCATCTCTATATAATGTGTTTTGTAGTCTCCCAATGGGGTGCTTATTCATCCTTCTGGAGTTGAGCGACCTCTTCATGAATGCATAGATGCCTTCGCTGAGAGTTATGGTAAGAATAAAGGCAGGAAGTTTCGAGTATGGCTGGATAGAGTTTCTTCTACTCAGATTCATCCAGATGCTTGGCTGGTGAAATTTGACAAGTGGGAGATGTCAGGTCTGTTGTTACTTGATCTTTGCAATATGCTTTAGTTTATTCCCACAATGGAGTTTTACTTTGATTTTTTTTCAAGTTAGTTTTAATCAAATTGGTTCATTGCTACAATCTTTACATTTGGAAAGTAGCTAATGGTACTGTGTTTACGTGTATAAAAATATGAAATTGATAATTCATTGGGCTTTTTGTTTTATGAGGATATGATAAAATCAACACGTATGCCTAAAACCCTGTCTTCATGATTCAAAAAAAAATATAGTAAATGTTTCTGCTTGAGGAAATATATATATATATATATATATATATATATATATATATATATATTTAATTTTACCTTTTTTTTTACAGAAAACTGGTGTTATTTTTAGGATTCTATGCTGTAACAAGTGTGTGATAGGTCATAGGGTGATCTGTAGTTGCCTTTAATGACTGACTTGCAGTGGTGTGGCAATCCTTTTGACTGGGTAGAATGTGAGATGGAAGTGTGGTGCAACTGTGAAAAGGATGGAGTGGAGAGGGCACATTCTAGGAGAGATTTAAGCCAGCGATAAGATCAAGTGGACCTCCCTGATATGTTACTCTTGTTTGTTTTGAGGTCATTGATTCATGGTGAAAGGAAAATGAAATTATATATTTTCTGGTTCCCTTATAATCATGACATGAATCCTTTAAATCATTGTGTTAATGCTAGGGCATCCCCTGGAAGTGCTATGGCTTGAATACAAAAATAAAATTGAGCCGGATCACGGTGCAGTGTTAAAAAGCAAGGGTTCCCACCTTATGACCTGGATGCGCAAAGAAGTCTCATGAAACTAGAATTAGGTTAGGATCTTGGAATATAGGTACTTTACGGTAAATTAATGGAATTAATAGATATTATGTAAAAGATAAATATTTTATGTTCAAGAAACTAAATGAGTTGGGGAGAAGGCCAAAGAGATTGATAGTTTAGGTTTTAAACTTTGGTATTCAGGTAAAAGTCGAACTAGAAATGATGTAGGTGTGATTATAGATAAAAGTTTGAAGGATAATGTTATAAATATTAATAGATGGAGATAGAATTAGCTTTAAAAATTATTGTTGATCTAAGATTATCAATGTTATAAGTGTCATGCTCAGGTTTGGAGGTAAGCAAAAGAAAAATTTTGGAATGAATTAGAGGATTAATACAAAAGATACCTTGAAGAAAAATTATTTATTGGAGGAGATTTAAATGACATGTAAGTGGTAAGATTTTAAAAGTATTAATGGTGGTTATGGATTTTGAATTAATAATAATGTAGGATTATATTAGATTTTACTTTAGATTTTATATGCTAACACTTTATTTAAGAAGAGATTTAACATATTATTACTTATAAAATGGATCTAAGAAAACACAAATTTATTATTTTCGAGAAAATAGATCGCTAGATTAGAAAGATTATAAGGTATTCCAAGTGAAAATCTAAGCCAACATCGATTGTTATTTTAGATTTTAAGATGAAAGGTTGTGAGAGAAAAATAAATTAAATTATCATCTTAAAATTAGTGACACTTAAAGAACACAAAAAAATATTTTTAAGAAAGAAAGAGAGATTAGAATTTGGGATGTTCATATAAGCTAATATTATATGGGAAAATAACAAGTGAAATTAAGCAGTCAAAAGATGTGGGAGAAGGAAAAGCTTTTAATAAGATAATGTGGTGGAGTCGAGTGTAAAGAAAAGATAAAAAATAAGAATATTATTAAAAATTTGGTTTTAAAAAAAATTTGGAGAATTGGAGAAAGATATAAAGTGGCCCAGAGATTCTAAGAAAGCGATAGTTGATCTGAAAAAATTTCTTTTAGTGATTTATATAATAGATTAGATATCTGAAAGAAGATGAAAGTTATAAGTTAACCAAAAAGAGATAGAAAGTGTAAGACAAGAAAAATAATAAAATATTTTTTTTTAGAAAAGGATGTTGAAAATAGATGGATGAGATATTTTGATAAACTTTCGATGAAGGATCTGAAAATACGATTGATTTTAGCAACCTTAATACCATAAACAAAAATAGAGAATTTTATTTTTATCATCGTATTAGTAAATTTGAAGTTATTGAAGCTTTAAAGAAAATGAAATGTGGAAAAATAGGAGACTGGATAATATTCCAATAGAAGTGTGAAAATGTTTAGGAGATCAAGGAATTTCTTGGCTTACAAATCTTTTTAATGTCATTTTAAAGACTAAAAAAGATCATGAGTGGAGAAAGAGTTTGTTGGTTCCTATATTTAAGAATAAAGATGCACAAGAGTGTGCAAATTATAGAGAATTAAGTTAATGTGCCATACATTAAAATTATGGGAGAGAGTAATTGAGCATAGGTTACGATGTGATACAGAAGTTTCTTATAATCAGTTTGGTTTCATGCCAGGTAGATCTACTATGGATGCTATACATTTGTTAAAGAGTTTGATGGAGAAGCGTAGAGAAAGTAAAGAGGATCTACATATGATATTTATTGATTTAGAGAAAGTTTATGTGAAAATTTTGAAAATAGGAAAAATTATGAGGTCACGTTACACAAAGAAATACATTGAAGAAAAATCTTAGGAGAATAGTACAAATCACTTTTTACTCAAGTTTTTCTAATAGTTTTTATACTTCACTCAATCTTGAACACTCACACTTCAAATTGAGGATTGAGTCGATAATGCTTCCCTGATTGATCAACATAATAAGGATTCACAAAAAAACACCCATATGAAATCTTATCGTCAAGGTCTACCCATGACTAATGTTAAATAGAATGTTTTCTTTAAATGACAGAAATCAGGCTCTCTAACTTAACGAGATACACTATAGAATGTCTATCTTGGTCTTCTCATCATCATAACCATATCTACTTTTGGGATAAGCAAAGGCATATTGATGAGAGTAGATAGTTTAAAAAAAATTGGATTCATTTCATTGTAGCTCGAGCAAATATATTTCGACTGAGGTTTTATTTAATCGCTGATGAAGAGACTTTAATTTCTGTTGCAAGCAGATGAAGAGCATGCTGTCTGACCGTTCAACACCAAGGTTTTACTTCTTGGCCTTTACTGTTACCTCTATATGATATTTGATGATATAAAGGAAGCTGATTGATTCTCATTTTGCAGCCGGACACACCTGAAGGACTCATGCTGGTTCATGTCCATCAGACTTGGATGGATGGCTTCGCCGCAAAGAACAACTGGTTCTTCTAATAACACCTCGCAGTCTTCTGTGTAAGTAACCTCATTAATTTCTGCTGGATCAGTTTCCAAGTTTGCACCTTTAAAGGAGTTGTGCTTGCGTACTTGTTTTGAAATGGATATATTTGACTTATGATTTTTTTTTTTTCTGAAGCATTTTTTCTATCTACAAGCAAACCAACGAGTTCTGAAGCTAGAATTAGTGTAATTATAATGAAATAATTTTATCAGAAGCCTTAGGAGTGTATACCTGCATTTTTAAATTTCTCTGTATTTGGTTCAAAGTAATAGAAATGTAAAATTTTCAGATATTAGAAATACCCCAAAACTTTTATTTTTTTTTCTACATTTGAAAATTAGTCAAATTTGTTAACTTCTAAGTCATATACCTTTCTCCTTTGAGTCCTCTCATTACCCATTGTCATCTCCATTGCTAGAGAGTTCTCTCTTGAACCACCCCTGCCTACTTTGCACCTATCATCTTCTCACTCAGTCCCATTGCATTCATTGGAATTGGACTAGAGATGTAAATGAGTCGGGCCAAGTTCGAGCTACTCATGAGCTGACTCATTTAGTATGGAAGAGATAAAATAATTCTAATTCAAATAATTATTATGATAAAATAATAGAAGTTTAAAAAATTAGAAGAAAAATAATAAGAAATTATTTATTATAAGAAGATTAGATATAATTTTTAAATATTTTTAAAAATTTTATATTTAAATTATTAAATTTTAATATATTTCAATTTTATTTTATATTAATATTTATTAATCGAGTCAACTCATGTGCTAACGAGTGGAGTTTGGGATGACTTGAGCTCGACTTATTAGCTCATTGGTTGACTCACCTTGAGCTCCCTCCGTAACCTCATCTAAGCCAACCCTATGAGTACCAGAAAGAAAAAATTTAATATTTTAAAAATGAATCTAAACTATGTAAAAAAAAATTTCAATGCATCTAATTTATATTTAACCAAATATACAATACATACCTTTTAAATATATATATATATATATATATATATAATAGCATAATTATATCTTTATCATTAGTAGTTATTATATTGAAATTGATGAATTTAAATAAAATGCAGGGGCAGCTGAAGTCTGAAGAGGGCTAACCAGGTGCGAAGCTGTGAATTGTTGATCTGCAGTCCATTGTTCTACCTCTGAGCCATGGATCCATCAGAGTAAATAAATTTTTCAGCACATATTTTTAAGTATAAGCCCTCCTTATTTTTCCTACTGATTTGAGCCGTCAATGGCGATTGAATATATGAATAAGGGCACAGCAAAGCTTTGGCATAAACTTATTTACTCCTTAAAAGGTTACTGATGGCTTCATATACTTCTAAAGATCCGTTTTATATTGTTCTTTTTTTTCATAATTTTATTTTATAGTTCACTGTCATATATATATATATATATATATATATATATATATATATATATATATATATATTCACATTTTGTATTATATCTTCATAACTTTATTTTTTTTATATTACATAATGATGCGACATCACAAAAAAAAAATCTAATTGAAGCAACAATATTGATGGAATGTTCAAATTAGAAAATTTTAAGTAGTACTGAATTTAAATTATATAAAAATTTCAGACTTATTCGACACTCGATGCGTATGATCATTGCTAGTAACTAGAATCATTTGATTATTTCAATTGGAATGTCATAGTTCATCCATTGTCGTTCGATGATTATTCGATCATCATAACTTATTCACTATAGCGTGATTAACAACACTAGCATCATCATCATCATTCGCTATTATTCTATCGTTCTCTATTATAATTATAGATGATAAATTTAGTATTTTCGATCATCATAACTTATTCACTATAGCGCGATTAACAACACTAGCATCATCATCGTCATTCACTATTATTCTATCATTCTCTATTATAATTATAGATGATAAATTTAGTATTTTATACTTTGTATTTGTTGATTTATAAATAATATTTACATATTTAATTAAGTAAATATATTGAAATCAGTAAAAATTAGATGGAACATCATGAAAATGAGAGTTGGATGTATATGGATTGTGATTGAAATTAATCAAGATGTCTTTCGATCGTGAAATCAATTGTACCAATGTGTTTAGAATATCAAAATCAATTAAAATTGATATTTCATATCAATCAATTATCATCCAATGAAAGAAAATAAATATAATATGTAATTTCACGCATATTAAAGTTGATGGGTATCGACATTATCTAAATGAGCTCCTTTCATGAAAAGGATTGTGTCGTTGTCGTCGAAATATCGAAAATTATTGAACAAGATTTTTCGCGGCCAATTCGGTAAGTGTGGAGCAAAAGGTGTATAAATATCATCCCAAAGGATTTCTATTTAATGACTCACATTTTTTGATCATTTGGTGTGTGGATTAACATGATTAAGTAGATTGGATCACATCAATTTAAAATTATGAGATCTTGATTGGGCAAATTATCATTCTCTCAACCATCCACTTTAAGTTAATATGATGAATTTCATAATCTTAAATTTTATACTTCACGTGGTGCTACTATACGTTACGTATTTAGTAATCTAACGACTAGCCTTAATTGAAAGTTTTTTTCTCAACATTGAGAGGGGTAAATAATTATATCTTTGCTATAGGAAACCTAGCCGGATCTAAAGTCCCTAAAATAATACAAATTTTTGGATAATGTCTTATATACTATTTCATCTGCTTCTGAAAATTTAACCAACATTTAATTCATACTCTCTTAATCGTGAAGTCGTGGCGAATTTTCAAAACCCACAATAATTTCATCTTAAAAAAATAAATTTATGAATTTTACATATATGTAATGAATTATTTCAACTGAATTAAGTCTAATGATTTGTTTTTCATTTTTGAGGTTATGTAAAAATTCTTGTATATCCTCTATGATCTTATTTTATTTGTGTGTGAAATTTTATATAATTCTAGGATATAAAATTCTCATTTCATTACTGTAAATATTTAAAATTGCACCACGACTAATTCTAAAATTTAATATTTACTTTAAAATAAGATAATTAAATGAATTCAGTCATCTTCCCATTTGTTTCATTTAATTTCAACCTTAAGAAAACTTCAATTTCACATTACTTTAAGTAAAAATAGTAAAATACTATATAATGGAAATTAAGATGTTTATAACATAGAAAAGGAAAAAAATTGTAATAATCAATTAAAATTTATTCAAATATCTCAAAAAAAGTAAACAGGTTTGAAATAATTAAAGATTTGGTCAGAAATTAGGATTGCAGGACCGAGTTCAAATGAATAGACAAATGTACAAAATGAAACACCAAATGGCGTTAAGTAATCCGTTAGCAGCGATCATCATCATGTAGCCGTCTCTGTAGCCAAAACTCATAGAAACTACAATCCACTTAAAAATCATGAAATAATCATCAAAATAATTACATATAGAAAGCTACATCTAGACTTTAATAATATAATATAAAATAAAGCTCAATCAATAAATAACTGTTATTTATTGATTGAAAAATATTTTATATTGACTATAAAATATTATGTATATAAATATTGTATATTATTATATAATTACTATAACATTAATATATATTATGTATTAGATGAGTGTCATATGATATGTTATTAAAATTTGGATGCAATATTAGACTTTGTATGTAATAATCTCTCTAATTTTTATGGCCATGTCAAGATATACATTGACTTTTAAAAGAAAAAAAAACTTTGCAAATGAGCTATATTTTAATTAATATTAATGTAATGAGTAATTTTCTTTTATATAATTAAATATTTAACTTAATAATAATGTTTAAATATTTTATATTGAAAATATTTAAGTTTGATGAAAATATCATTATAATTTTTCAAAAAAATAGATGAAAATATCCTAATTAACATTTTGTCACCATGAATTTACAAATATTTGATTTTTGGGATGAGAGCTAACTGATTATTAATATATTGCATTAATTTTAAATAAAATTAATTTTTTTTTTTAACTAATCATAGTTAAACTCTAATATCTTCATCTAAAATTTCTCAATAACAACAATAACATCAACAACAAGCCTTAATCCCAATAGGTGAGGTTGGCTACATGAATCATTCGTCTCCATTGTGTCATATTATGTGTCAAATTCTTATTTAATTCAAGTATACTAAGATCATTTTTTATACATCTTAACCAAGTCTTTTTAGGTCTACCTCTAGCTTTCTTAACATAAGGCAAATCTAATGCATCTACTCCTAATCTGTCATCTGACCCGACGCTTTATGTGGCCAAACGATGACTCTCCCTAATCTTATCTACCACTGGAGCTACTCCAACTTTTTCTCGAATATACTCATTTTGCATTCTATCTCTAAGAGTAAAGCCACTAATCCACCTAAGCATCCTCATCTCTGTAATACTTAACTTAGTCTTATGCTTCTCTTTATCAACATTCTGCATAAGTCATTGCATGTCTTATCACCATCTTATAAAATTTTTCCTTAAGTTTAAGTGGAACTTTTCTATCACATAATAGGCTAGATGCATTCCTCCTCTTCAACCATCCAACTTGAATTCTACTAATAACATCTTCTTCTATTTCACCATCATTTTGAACAATAGAGCCTAAATATCTAAAACGCTTACTCTTATTAATGACTTATTCACCTAATCTGACAACACTACCACAAAAATTTCTACAATTAAAATTACACTCCATATATTCTGTTTTAGATCTACTTAAATGAAAACTTTTAGACTCTAGAGTTGACCTCCATAATTCAAGTTTCTATTGGACTCCCTCTCTAGTCTTATCAACAAGAAGAATGTCATCAACAAAAAACATACACCAAGGTACATCTTCTTGTAAATGCCTAGTAAGAACATCCATAACTAAAGTAAAAAAGATAAGGGCTTAAAACTGATTCTTGATGTAATCCAACTGAAATAGGAAAATATTTTGTTAATCCTCCTTATGTTTGGACACAAGTAACAACTCTAATATTCATATCCTTAATGCTTTGAATATAACGAATATTAACTCCTTTCTGTTCTAGAACTCTCCAAAGAACATCTCTTGAAACTTTATCATAAGCTTTCTCTAAATCAATAAATATCATATGTAGATCTTCCTTACTTTCTCTATGCTTCTCCATCAAACCCCTTAACAAATGTATATCATCCATAGTAGATCTACCTGGCATGAAACCAATCTGATTGTAAGAAATTTCTTTATCACATCGTAACCTATGCTCAATTACTCTCTCCCATAATTTTAATGTATGTCACATTAACTTAATTCCTCTATAATTTGCACACTCTTGTGCATCACCTTTATTCTTAAATATAGGAACCAACAAACTCTTTCTCCACTAATCTGATATCTTTTTAGTCTTTAAAATGATATTAAAAAGATTTGTAAGGCAAGAAATTCCTTGATCTCCTAAATATTTCCACACTTCTATTGGAATATTATTCGATCCTACTGCTTTTCCACATTTCATTTTCTTTAAAGCTTCACCAATTTTAGATTTACTAATAAGACGATAAAAATGAAATTCTCTATTTTTATTTAGGGTATTAAAGTTGCTAAAATCAATCGTACTTTCAGATCTTTCATTGAAAAGTTCATCAAAATACATCATTCACCTATTTTCAATATCCTTTTCTAAAAAAAAATATTTAATTATTTTCATCCTTACACACCCACTAACTATGTCTTTACTCCTATTTCTTTGGTATAACTTATACATACATCTTTCACTAAATCACTAAAGCTAATTTTGATCATATATAGAATCTCTACATACCACTTTATATCTTTCTCAATTCTCCGAGTTTTTACATCTAAACCAAGTTTTATAACAATACTATTTATTTTTTTATCTTTTTTTGCACACTCTAACTCCACCACCAACTATTCTTATTAAAAGAAGCTTTTCCTTTTTGATTCTCCAAGAATATCTTTAACAATTTATTTAATTTCACTTGCTATTTTTTCCCCACATAATATTAGCTTCCTCATAAAGATCTCAAATTCTAATCTCTTGTAGCTTGATCTTAAAAATATTTTTATTTGTATTCTTTAAATATTCTCATCTAATTCTAGGACAATAATTTGATTTATTTTTTCTCTTAAAAACTTTTATCTTAAATTCTAAAATTTCTCAAATATTTTTTAAATTTATATAAAAAAGGAAAAAAAAAGTTCTGCATTCAACTCGATAACGTCAGCACATTAAAAATAAATTATCTCACTGTAATATATATATATATATATATATATATATATATATATATATATATATATATATATATATATATATATATATATTATTATTATTATTATTATTATTATATTTCAAAAAAAAGAAAAAATTAAATCGGGTAACGGGCTAGCGTAAACCGATCCATATCCGCTGGACACCAACCGGCGGCATTTAAATGGACGCCATCCACGCACAAAGCCACTGAAGCGAACCCCGCGAACTGGCACACAAGAATCAAAAGCTCCGACAAAGCAGAGCCGTTGATCTAAAATTAGACGGTCAATATGCTTGCCGGAGTCTCTAACATTCAGTTGTCGGATAGCACGGCGGCGTTGAAGAAGCCAGCGAAGAAGAGCAAGAGATTGGCGGAGGCTGCCGGAGGCGAGGCGGCGGGCTGCGCAGCTGTGGTGTGTTGCTGCCCCTGCTGCCTCCTCGGCTTGATCGTACTCACGGCAGCCAGCATTCCGGCGGAAATCGGTCGCCGCATAGCGCGGAAGAGGAGGCAACGGGCCGCACCCGGGCTGCTGGGTCCGTCACAGAAGTCCCCGAATAGCGTCGCCCCGGCGTCGATGACGGCTGAGGAGACGTGGACGATGTGGCCGCAGAAGTCGCCGGCGGTGGAGGTGTCGGAGATGGAGGAGAAGATGCGGGCTCAATTCTCTGGGACAGGATTTTGGAGAAGTCCCTCTCAAAGAGAGTGATCGAACTGTCTCGGCATCTGTTCTTCTTGTCTCGGCTAAGGAAGAAGGAAGGGGAGGGTAACTATTCGGAAGAAAAAAAATGGCATTTTTAACTTCGTCAGTTTGTCCTTTTATCACTGTGATGAAAACTTTGCTGTCGCCGTTGAAAAGTAAGTGTTTTTTATTCTAAATACCGTTGGGTTGTTTTGAATTCACAATCTGAGGATTGTTGAACGAATACCCTTTTATTTTTCTTTTTAATATTTCAATCACTTGGCTATAAGTTTAACCATAAATATAGTTCTTTTTAAGAAATAAATAATTTTATTTCTAGAAAGAAAATAAATAAATAAATTTGAATATTTTAATTATATATTTTTTTCTCAAAGTATATCTTATAATCTTTATATTTATTTTAAGATGAGTGTGATTGACATATAAAGTTGATAAAAAGTTTTTTTTTTCTGTAATTAAAAAAATTCAAATTTAAAATTCATACTAATCATTAACAACTAATTTAGTTTTAAATGCATTTAAGCCTATTTTGAATGAATACTTTTTGTTTTTTTAAAAATTTTTGAATCACTCGATCACAAGTTTAATAGTTTAAAAAATTCTTTAAATTTGTTCTCAAAATCAATTCAAAATCTTTTAAGAAATAGATATTTTTTTTAAAAAAATAATGAAATCTTTTTTAGATTTATTTTGAGATTAATATATTTAATATGTAAAATTAATAGAAAGTGAATTTAAGTCTAACAATAACTGCTAAAATTTCACAAATTTTAAATGTTTGTGAATTAGAGTAAATTATCAATCTTATTTCCAAACTTAAATATATATTGAAAGATTTATATCCATAACACATAATTCTTACATATTTATATATCTAATACTTAAAAATCTGATATTTATTCTATGCATAAAAATATGATCTCATTTAAAAAAAAATTAATAATGATATTATTTTTGATATAATATTAAAAATTTAAATATTACTTCTATAAATATGATAGTCGAAGAATTAGATATATAAATAGATAAAAATTATGTGCTATTTATGTAAATATCTCAAAAATAAATTATGCTGAAAGAGGTCTAATATTTTATGAAGCCGCAGAAAATGAAACGACTTAACGGGGACGACATGAACAACAATAGACCATCATTTGTCATACATAGGCAGATAGGCTGTATGATTTGGCTAAAGAGCAATACAAATGGTTTTATAATGATCCATTTTTAATCCATTCGTGATTAAGAAATTCTTATTAAAAGCCCACTTTCTTGAATTGCTAGCTTTGAATGATTCTCACCTTCTGTTTAAGGACAAATGGTATGATTAAATAAGCTTAAGCTCATTTCTCATTCAATTATTTTCACATGAAATTTATATGCCATGGAAAGAATCTCCGGCTTGTTTGCGGCATGAGGTTGCCAACAAACAACAAGAACAAACCAAGTTAGTGATTTAGTCAGGCAACAAACATGCACATGCATAAGAGAAACAATCTAAAGCACCAGTTATGAGATTCAGCCTAATTTGACCATCAGTTTAAGACAAGGTCTATAGTCCTAACTTGGCCGGCCGGCCGCCAATCAGTCGGTCGGCCGGCTGCAAACCGATCTGTCGGTCGGCCGAAGTGCCCTGTTGAGAGGCCGAGGGAAAGAGGGCTCTTACAATATTACATACTAGTAATTTTCTTTTGGGGGGCATTTACATGCGTACCACATAATAATTCGTATATAGTTACATAAGTAATGCCTAAATTTTAATATTTATTTGTATAATAATATTTACATGCATAACATTCAAATCTTCAGCATCACATCAAAAATATCATTATTATTATTATTTTTAAAACTGAATACACTTTTTCATGCATAGGTGAAGTGTTAGAAATGAAAATATCAAATTTTAAGTGTTAAATATGTAAATACTCAAGAATTGTGTGATTTGTATGTAAATCTTCCATTTTATTTTGGAGGTATATTCTGAGTTCCAAATAATAAAAAAAGAATTAAGAGCGTTCAAAATTGCTTGTTAAATCTTCAAGAAATCACAACATGTTGGAACAAATGCAAACAAATAAATAGCATTATAACTGCAAAATAGAAAAACAAAAAATCTGGTTAAATGAATGCGAAGATGCACCTGATGCTGCTGATGAAGAACAAAAGCTATCCACATCATTATTGAAGCACTCGAATGGAAAATCATTCATGTTTGATGCAGACAAGATCATCCAATTTGTTGCCATCCAACTTGTACTGAGACACACCGCCCATTTGAAAAAGTGTTCCTGGGCCTCTCTTCGTAGGCTCTCAAATGGCAGAAGCTCCCACTTACTGTAATTTGAGTTCTTCCTCGTATCACTCATATGAAGAGATCCTGAGACAAGACCAGCGCTATTTCTGCCTACAGTGCCCCAAACTTTGCAGTTTGTGAAAGGTCCGTGCTCCAGCAGTTGTCCTGCCTGAATCTTCTTCAAGCGAAGAGCAACTCCATGAGCAAGCCTTATGCTCTCATAGGAGAATGAATCCTAATAACCTGCATATATTAGAACGCTTGAGTTATACTAAAGGGTTTAAGACAGGAAGCTACAGTCATAACAATGGAAACAAAGTTCTCATGCCGAGGCATTCTAGCAGCTGATAATAGGCCTGTCCCTGCAATGGATTATGCCCTTTTAATGGAGATGAGAAGTAGCGCGTCCTGACAACATGAAATAATTATTTTAACAACAAATCATTGATAAGATTAGAGAGAGTCCCTTATATAGTTTGATCACATAAAATATCGGTCAGCTGATAATCCAATTAGGAGAGTTAATGTATTAGACTCGGCCTACATTAAGAGAGATAGAAATAGACTTAAAAAGACTTGATTAGGGAGTACAAAATATGACCTTTTATTAGAATTAAATGATATTTTAATACTTAATAGGATACAATGGAGAAGGATTCATGTAGTCAACCCCATGTAGTGGGATAAAAATTTGTTGTTGTTGTATCATTGATATCCATACAATTCTATTATTATTAGGGAGTAAAAGTTCAAATGCACAGATACTGTTCGTCCACACTATTGATATTGACTCAACTTAGAAGTAGGTGTTCATGAGAATAGCATTAATGCTAATAAAACCAAAAACCTTGGAATTAAATTACTGCAACTTGACAGTTAACAAGCAGTACGGTGGTTTTAACTAACAACAATAGAGCCTAGTTGGTTAGATAACTTAGAATATTTGATTCGATTGAGAACTTGGTTAAGGGTACAGCCTCTTGTTGTCTCACGCACAACAGAAAAGATATGAATTAGTATTTCAAGGAGTATTCAGTAGGAGATTTATAGTATGAATTAGAACATTATATATTTTTTTTCTCGCTTGAGCGGTTCTTATATTTCTAAAAAAATAGATTTTCCTATTTATTTCGCAAGAGAGATTTGGTGCTTCTCTAGTGAAAATATTGGGTGTACTGGGGGTTTGAATAATAGCAAATTCTACTGTGCCTCATTTGTGTTATGTTCGCGTGTCTTGTTAATGGTGAATATATTCCCCTCCTCTCAAAGATTTCAGTTGTGGCCAAGTCATATAAATCTTAGTGTTTTGTGTGCTTAATCACCTTTTTTGTGTTCATATAATTAAATTCCGGTGAGGTGCTTCCTGTTGAGTAAGTTGTTTGTTCTTAACTTATAATAGTTAATATTAGAACAATCTTCTTGTGTTAACACCAACATCTAAGACGAGAGGCCGTGGATCTCCAATTTGTGCATATGCAATCATAGACAATAACAAAGAAAAAGATAGGCCAATCGATGCATTGCAATTCTATCTTAATCCTTAAGGGTTGATTGATTGGCTGAAAAAAGAATGTACTGTAAAAAAAAATTAATGTAAAATGAATATAATGTATTTGAAATACTTTGTGATTGTTTGGATGAATGCAAATCAAATTCAAGAATTTGATTTTTAGTATTTGATTTGAGTATTAGTAAAATTAATCTAAATCTCAAAAGTGATTGTTGGAGTCGTGGGGTGGTCATTCACTAACAATCAGGTCAATCGATAGTGGTGGGGCCCCGGTGAAGGGGTGGTCGCCAACATTAATGGTGGTGATCATGAGGTGATACGAGGTAGATAATAAGAAGTATGCCAGTAGAAGGGTGTTACGATGGCGAGGGTACTAGTAGAGCGGCAATGAGTGGTGGGGGTGGTGGCAACAAACTTTACACCGACTGGTGTAAATGAAAATCGAGCGAAATTCTTTTTCACTAGATTTAAACTAAAATTTGAAAAAAGAATGCATTAGAATTTTACATTGCATTCCTTTTTCAACTAACCAAACACCAAAACTTTTATTTTCACTAAATTTAGAAAGCAATGCATTCCTTTTTCAGCCAATGAAACAACCCCTTATTCATAAGTCTATATTTTCAACCTTATTTAACATATCATATGATCACACTATTTTCTCTTTATGTTAATTATTAATTGCTTGACTGTCATTTGATATAAGAACTATTTTTGTCATTTTTTACATTTGTTTCAAGGATGGACTATTTTCTCTTTACGATAATTATTAATTGCTTGAATGTCATTTGATATCTGAACTATTTTTGTCATTTTTTACATTTGTTTCAAGGATGAATTTTTTTTAATTAAGTCCTATTTCTATAAAAAATACTCATAGTCTTGTAATTATGTCAATTGAAGTCGGAATAAATAAAGTTTGTTTTGGAATTCTCGCTAGGGATTCACCCTTTTAAGATTATTTCTTGTTCTTTTTTCTATCTCCTCTGTCCCTTTGAAACATAAATCCATCTGATCTCCTAAATTTCCTTCCTTCCTTTAACTCCATGATTCTTCACCTATATTGAATTTCCCCCTTTCTTTTGTTATCTTTTGTTTATCACTTTGGCATTGAAGCTAGGTTCCAAGATCCAAGAATTTAGGTTAAAGAATAATTCTCCCCATTCATCCACAAACTCAAGCTTCTTTTCCCTCACCAAACCCATCTTCATCACTGAACTAGAGTTCTCCCTCAAGTCCTCAAATCTCTTCTATCCAAATCATTGATCACTCCTTTAATAAACTTAATAACAAGTTTCTTTTCCGTCTAAAGATCTATCCTTCTTGATCTCCTGCAAATCCAATTTCATTAAACCACTTGTTTCATCACTCATCATCTCTCCTTGTAGTTCATCCCATGAAAATATCTCTCAACTACTTACACATACTCACATATTTGTGATTTGCATCCCTGCATAAACAAGGTTCTCTTGCATCTACACATAGATCTTTAGATTTACTTCTCTATTTCTCATGACACCAATTGACATCAACATCAAAAAGTCCTAGCATAATGCATTTGCACCAACCCTTTACTTCCCATGAAGATCTAATAACACTTTAAGAAAAATCTTGCATTCTCATTGGAACTAACTAGTCTTACTGCACTTATTGCTCGGATTTCATAATACAACATAATTCAATTTTATTGAGCACAAAAAGGAATCCAAGGATAGGACTATGCAGCACCATAGGACAACCCTTATGTTTAGCAGACGCGATGCCAAATCAAGTGTTGGGCCACTTCCTACATGTTGTTCATGTAAAATAATATCTTCATCTCCATCTTTTCGTTTCACTGTTCTTCAAGATTCATATAGATCTGCATAAGAATTCATGAAAAAGAACAAAATTTTTAAGCAATTAGTGTTCACTATTCTACAAAATGAGCAAATGCCTTCATGAACCTGTATTAGCAAACAAGACGCAAGTGCGTCAGAAAAGTCGGTTGGTCTGTCCCAAAGGTTGAAACAAGTAGCGGCCTGTGAACTCAGATACAGAGAAAGAAATAAGCGGCCAAAAGCCAAGAGCCAAACCACTAAATTGAAATAAAAATCATAGCAGATCAATCACAAACACCCACCCATAAAATAAGAAGATACGAAGGTCGTGATAGAGCCACCACTAGGCTACAAGAATGAATAAAGGAAGAATTGAAAAGACAACTTAGACAAACCAATTAAACTGAAAAGATAAGAATAAAGCAACACTAATACAAACATACAATAATAGCCAACAGCCAAATAACCAACAAATGCCATATGACAATCAAAACACCACCACCAGAAGATCAAATGATGCCATGAGCAACTCAAGAAGGTCATGATAACCACAAAGAAGAAGGAAGATGTGTAAAAGTATAAAGACAAGTTAAAGCACCAACAACAAATTAATAATAAATATACACATCACTAGCCAACATCCACTAAACCAAGTAACCAACAATTTAGATTGACAATCACAAACACCCAACCACCCGAAGATCAAAGAGTCGGAAAGAGCCACCGGACCACCACCAGAACAAGGAAGATTTGTAAAAGTCTAAAAGAAGTCAATTCCAAAGCACCAACAAATTTAATAAATATAGAAATAGCCAACAATGTACCACTAAACCAAGTAACAAATAATATTGAGACCAATCACAAACACCCACACCTAGAAGATATAACAAGCGGGTGAAAGAGCCACTCACTACCCACCAAGAAGCAAAAAGGAAGATTTGTAAAAAAGACAAACCAATTCCAAAGCAACAAGCCTAATAATAAATATTATATATAATGGAAATAGCCAACAACAACTAAAATAGGTAGAGAAAAGGATATCAACTTAAACAGACCAAAAAAAAAAAGGCCAAGTACCACCATTAAAATCAGCTAGCCATAATGTAAAAAAACCACCAAGTATCAGCCACCAAGAAAAGGATGCCATTAGCTTCTTCCAATTAAGCTAACCAGGTTAACAAATTGATGAATACCACCAAGAAAACCCATTTAGTTTCAACCGTGACCACGAAAAGGATGCCATGCCTTCTTTCAATTAACTTAAACCCATCACCTACTGTATTTGATCGAAAAGGATTACAAATATTTAGTCATCCAACATCCTATTCCCAATTACAAGAATAAATAATATACTTACGATATATTTATAATTTGGATTTTGACAAGCTCAACTATAAAAATATCTTTTATTATCAAGATTCAAGGAAAAAAAATGATCATCATATATACATATGCATCAATAATTTTGAAATCACTCTAAGCCTTTAAGACTTAAGAGGGCAATAACACCAAAAAAAAGTCACCAACCGCATGTATACATTGATCATTTCATCATTTCTATCATTGCCCCTAAACCATAAAAAAAAACTTATTTGTATTGAAAACCTTAAGATAAAATTAACAGTCAAACCAAAATTACAATCCAACAAAGAATATATAAGAGATGTAAGTAAAAAACAAAGAACATAAGATAAAAGGAAGAATTAGAATGAAATTTGAAATCGAAAGTCTTTAAGACTATATCCCATATTGGAATCAAGATTCCAATCCTCGCCATAACCCAAGCCAAGTTTGTGTTTCACTTGTTAATTTTGCTAAATCTGTAAAACAAATGAATCATTAATTATTCTAAATTTCTAATTACGATTAAAAAGAATAAATCATCATTGTAAATTTAAGTAAAAAATACCTTCATCAAACTTGTCAATGTCATTAATGTTTTCTTCCACATTTAGGATTTCCCATTTTGTCGATCCAATCCAACAGCATATTAGCTTGTAATCTTTGGGGATAATGAACTTCTAAATGCATCAAGAATAATGACCACATATCAAAACTGATTGGCGTTGAAATTAAGCAAATAAAACATCAGAGCCATGTATGAGAGAATATGAAATCTTGGTGCATTAACCTTCCACCAATTTAAAATATCAACCGATCGGTCATCACTTAGACTCACCAAATACTTATCTAGATCTAATTTGTTATCTACATCATCCTTGCCAAAATTGGATCTTTTGAATTTCTATCATCAATATCTTGTCCCAAAAAGATTGCTTGTAAAACACTAGACTGTAAAAATTTGGTTTCATGGAGACCACTTCCTTTGGTTTTCACGAACTTTTATTTTGAAATCACGAAAACATAAGATGATAATGAAGACAAGTAAGTAGAACAACAGCGTCCTTCATACATATCCATAAATAAACTCATAACTTGAAGCGGGGATCTAAAACAACAACAAGATATATATTCAAATTCATTTTTCTACACCCCAATATTTAGCAATTTTATCATCATTTTGGAAGTCATACTTCTCACATTTGGATCACCATCCATTTGCCAATTTGAAGTAGACAAAACTTCGCAATTAAAAAAAGTATTTGACGTTATAAACCAAAAATTCTTAAAGTGAGTTCATAAAATTTTTCCAAGAAAGGAGTAATCTTCTAACATTATTCCAATCATCATCAAAAAACACCATTTACAATGACTTTCATCATCATCCTTCTAATTCTCATTTAAATTGAAAATCAATCTCTCACCTTTCAAAGCTCTCTCCAACTTAAGCTTACTTAACATTAAAATATGGAATTCCATCGTAGAGAACATCAAAAGCATAATATGCTATTAATTTTTATTTTTCAATTTCAATGCATTCTTTAAATTTTTGTAACCAGGTGATCGACGAATATATCTTCTTCTTCAACATGATATCGGATATCTTTTCACCCATCTTGATAATTAAGTTAACTAACATCTCACGTATGTAAGAATCATCTAGAATACTACCTCTCGCCAATTTTTTTGTAGGTGCATGATGCCATTATTAACTTTAGATTATCAACTGTCGGTGAAAATTGCTTCAATCCCCAATCTACAAGACATAACTCATTGACCAAGTAATTCTCCCATGACTATAGATGGGACAAAGTTTATAACTTTTATTGAGTTTCCAATCATCATCAATAAAATAAAATATACATATAGTTAATTAGTTGAATGAATGTCAGAGAAGACAAACCATGGCGGACTTTTGAATAGATTTTTAAAATTTCTCTCATCGATAAAATTTAAAGCAATCACTAACCATCGTGAAGGTATTTGAAACATTGGACAACACCGGACATGAAATGTTTAAACCCCCAACCTTCTACATACTACAATTCATCGCAATAACCATCATTCTAAAGCTTTTCCTTACATTTTCTTGGTCAAATCTCCATGCCTTAAGACTTGCAAAGCTCTTCACCTTTAACACCGAATTGAAATTAAAGTTTTTTGATTTGGTTCATTTTAAGAGGATTCTTCAATACAAAGAAAGATGTCTTTAAGTTTGAAGTGTCATTAATCTTTGGATCGTGATATGATTTTCCACAATAATTACACTTTTTTTTTCTCCTTCCTCATTAAGATACCTCACAAAGTGATCCCAAACATCGACCAGTCTGGAGCTATTCTTTTTTTCTTTGAAATTGGTGATTTCATCACATGCATCTCCGAATCTGAACTTCAGTCGGTCATAGCTCAGGAACTAACAATGTTTGAACTATCTCCAACTTGTGATATGTTTATACTGAGTCTAAAAAAATTAAATAAATTAAAAAGAATGAAAAAAACATGCTTTAATAAATTACATCAACAAAACTTACTTCAATTAAAGAACGCTTGGATACTACAATATTGAGAAGAAAAAAGACATGAATCGTATAATGGCAGTGTTAATTCATGCGAATTAACAAAAAATGCTCAATCAACTCCATCATCCATCTAGTAATGTATCCCAAACATTATAATATAATGCCACATTTCTCAACATTACCCTTCAATATTATTTTCATTAAATCTATCCCAATAAATCAATATTATTACTTGCATAGATGCATTAAAAAAAACACTAAGATAAAAAAAAATATCATAAGGCTTACATTATTTTTCCAAGACATGCATCTACATGTCCAACTAGAATGAAGCATAAGAACCAGATTATCTTTGAGAATTGAGATAGCTGATAGCTCAAATAATATGTTATACTATACATGTTCCTAAAATTCTTTGCATTGAAATTATCAATTGTCATGACTACTATCTTCCTTATAAAGTATAAACTAAAAATTGAATGTATATCATTTTTTTGATTAAATAGAGTAAAGAGTAAAGACTAAAGACTAAAGGGAATGTAATTCCATGATACTTCATGTGCACTAGACAAACCAGAAAACCCAACACTCCAACAGAGAGTAAAGGCATTCTTAACTGCAAATTAAAGCGCAATATTCAGGCCAAAATAATTTAGTGTGGGTCATGGCGATAAAAAAGGCTTAAAAGAATGACATAAGCCTCACAAAGGCATAACAGAGAACATATATAATAATATACCATAAAGAAAGGGCTCTTCCAAGAAAATAGTACAACAGATAGATAGATAAAGCAAACCCTAAATAAAGATAAGTCGATAACATAATATCAAAGAAATCTAATTGTAAAATAAATTCACTGACACCCTACAATCAAAATTCAAACCACAAACCAAATAAACCGATGAAATGAATAAAGAAGCCCAGAAGACAATCAACAACATCTCAACCAAAATAAATAAAAACCAATGGAATAAGTTAATAAAGAGAACATACATGATGATACCACAACAAATAATAAAGATAAATCAAATTCTTTAGAGTTCAGCCTACTTTAAGCCATAAAAGTCCATACACACAAAGCACAATATGATTCAAACATCAACCAACATAACAACAAAGGAAGGAGTAGAGAGAGAGAGAGAGAGAGAAGAGTTGAGATAATGGTGATTTAGTTCTTACCTGTTGGCTGTTACCTCTCAAAGACTCAAAGAGACTTAAATTCAAAATCAGATGTGAAGAGTGAAAGTGAAGAGTGAAGACATAAACCTGTAGGCTGTAGGCTATCTGCTATGGCAAAAAAATAAAAAAGGAAGGAGTAGCCGCAAATAGGAAAGTGATGAAAACCCGAAGATCGAGATGAATCGAATCAAATCTGGAATGCCGTCGAATGCCTTATACCCTAATCGAGAGTCGAGACTCTCCATTCTCAAAGAAGTGTATGACATCACATCGGCCATCGAGGAGTCGAGGAATGAAAGGCCACACTCCGAACTTCGAACTCTGAAGCGTCTAAATCGACTCAAGCAGTCAAGCGGCCCGCCCTATGTAACAGAAATAATCGGTTTTACCGTATAAACTGAAATTTATTAAAGTAAAACTGAACCAAAAACCATAAAACCGCACTAACCCATAATTTCAACCAAAAACCAAATAATAAACATAAAAATTGAACCAAACTGACCAATTAATATTCGTTCGATTTTTTTGAATTTCTACACCCCTACCCGTGGCGTCTTTCGTGGCGGTGAGAAAATCTATTTCGAGGTGGTTTTAAGCTACATGTCTTTCTTGGCATGGTGGGATGGGATTGTCATGGTTTATACCACCATACGCGCTTTTTTTTAGCGTGGTAGGTAGCTCAACATACTAGCCACATAAGCGCCAAACTCTACACTAACAAGGTAAGTAAGCATAAACAAATTAATAAAAAAATTAACTAAAATAAAATAAAATTGATGTTTTAATCTAACATTACAAGTATGTAAGTACCCGTTCACGCTTTTCTTAGCGTGGCGGGGAAATTTGTGCTTCATACAGGTACTTCAGAGACTCATACATATTTTTTTTATATGGTAGAATGACGCATTCGATCATGATGTTTACACTATCCTAAATACCACCCATACATATCTTTCTTTTGCAAGGCGCTCACGTGAGACGACACAGTGGATAAATACTATCAAAATTTTATCTAAAAATTTATATTTGCAATTGAATTCAATCAAAACAAACGATATTATACAAATTCCTTAGATTTAAATTAATGTTGAATCAAATACACCCGCATGAGCCCCGACATTATGCTGAATGCTTAAACTTAGTGTCTGAGGATGTTGGTGGGTTGATTCCCGGTAAACTCTTAGGATCGGATCCGGGTTAATAAAACCTAAAAATCTAATGATGTTATTATAATATTTTCAACCTAATAAAACATCTAATAAGCTAATTTTATCATAAGACAGTAGATATGATCCTCTATTATTAAATTAATAGAGTCAACAAAATCTGAAACAATGAAATAATAAACCACCCTAATGATAGTAGTCTTAAATAAAAATTTTAACCGGAGGGGGAATACTTCCATCAAAATATGATTACAATTTCAAAGCAAATTAACTTAGATTAAATATTAACCTAAATGGAAGATTTAAAATATCATTGAGTTATAAATGTCTAAGTGAAATTCAATATTAAAAACTTAAGCTAAAAATTCAACTCGCCTTCCACAATTGTTTATCGGAGGTGACAAATTAAAACCCTCTACAAAAGAGCAAAGTAAATCAAGTACATAATATGTTTACTCTCAAATAATCTCATCACGACGTGACCGTGTTCTCTAACTTGGGTTCAAGAGTTATGATGCATTACAAAATCTATGATCGAATTGTTGTAAATGAACCCACTATAATCTACGATTATACCAGATGCTCCCAATGGCTCTTTGAGTTGTGAATCATAGGGTGCATTTGATAAGATAAAAGTTCTATGCCGTTAGATTTAAGATGCTTACGAAACACCACCCCTGATCTACAAGGATTTCTTGACCTAAACCATGTATTCATAAGGATATTTCCGTCAACTATCTCCTCATTAAGTAGAGGGATAACGATAACTGACGATAACCAGATCTAGACGACAACCCTCATACTATCGCTTTAAAGATAATGATGAATTTCATAAATATAAATTTCCCACATTTTATTATACACTAAATGACCTAACACTTTAATCGAAAGTTCTCAAAGACGAGAGGATAATTAACTATAGGTGCTTGCGTCTATAGGAAACCCGAAACTAGATCTAAAGTCCTCACAAAGTTAGAATGAAATCTGTGGGTAGTGTCTTATCTACTATTTCATCTGCCTTCTGAAAATTTCACCGATATTTAATTTGCTCTCTTCATCGAGAGGTCGGTGGCAAATTTTTAGTGCCCACAACAACATGCTAAACAAACCCAAAATCTCACTATCCTAACTCATAAGTATTCGCCCCAAGTTGGACCTATGAAAGCTAAATTCCACTCAGTCGGCCTAAACACAATCCATGTTTCATACGCAATTTCCGTCATTCTTCAAGAACACTTCAGGTCAGTGATCAATCACGCTGAAGTTGAGAACTATGTCTGCATTTTCCCGTGAGACCTCTAAATAAATTGCTTATATAATAATGTCTTAAATTTAAAACTCCACGGAGCTTTACATTTAAGCTCTTTCTAGTTTCCATACAACAACAGAGAGAGCTAAATCCAGATCTTCCAACGTAAATGTACACTCAAAACATGAGGCTATAAAAAAAAAGCAATTTCAAGTCATACCACGCATTGCTGAACCCGAGTCTGGAAATCAGAAAATATACTTATCTCCTCCCGCTTTATCTCATATTTCTGCTTCTCAAAAACCGACGACAAAATTTTGAGGGGAGAGATCTAGGGGAAAGGGTATTTCGGTTACCTATTACTCACCTACGAAGAATGAGGACTGTAGGGCGACCACGAGGATGGAAAAGACGAGGGCTACGACGAAGAGAAGAATGATGGTCGGCCGCCGGTTCGCGGCGGAGCTCTTTGGCACTTTCATCTCTCTTATCATGAGACGATGACAGCGGATCTCTCTGGCCGCTTCACTATAGATTCCAAGTTTCAACTTTCAAGCCTGTCTATCGCTAGTTTTCCTTCTCGGGATGTTTGGTAGCAGGATTTAACCTAAAATCCTGCCGTACAGTGAAAAATGTCAACTTAAAATACTACAGAATCTTACATGCCGATCTTACCTGGTGTTTCTATAAATCCTGGATCAACTAAATCCGGGAGTTCAATGGATATATGGGATTTAGCGATAGAAGCACGCGAAGGGGCAGCAAGAGGAATACCTTCACTTCACTGTAGAGCTCTCTTCGCGACTTGCTCGCTTCAAATCTTCTTCGTCCTTGTCGTCGCCATCGTTGTCTCTACCATCAGCGGAGCAGCTGTAATAACCGAAAGGCAGAAAAAAAAGAGAAAGAAAAGTGCAACCGCCACGGCGGTTAGCCACGGAAGGAAAGAAAAAAAAAGGGGGATTTACATACATATCACGCAATTCTTATGAATTTAGGTATTTCACACCCAAATTTTAATTTTTACTTAAATAACACCTAAATTTTTATTATTACATCAAAAATACCACCCTTGTTACTTTTTTCAAGTTAAATGCACTTTTTTTAGCATAGGGAAAGTCTTAAATATTCAAGAAATAAATATAAATTCGTAAGAATGCAAGAATGTATCTCCAAAAAAAACCAAGGGAAGTTGGTTTCTCAAAAAAAAAAACACGCTGAGAGAGAGAAAGAGAAGAAATGGGAGACTTACTTGTGTGCCTACCAAGTGAGACCCACGTCATAGAGAGAGAAGAAGAAGTGGCTACCACCCTAGGCCCTGCGGTTCTACTGCATGTCGGTGGCCACAAAGGAAGAGAAGAGAAGACCATTGTCACACGAACTAGGAAGGAGAAGAGGAGGAAGGATAGAGCTCCAAGGCATGCATGCGTGTCTTCGGGCAAACCGAGAGGTAAGGAAAGGATATATAATAAATTTTAATTGAAATTTGATTTTTGTGTTATTTCTAATTTAACTTAGGATTTATAGTTTTTAACTTAGGATTTATTGATTTTAGCAAATAGTTTAAATTAGGAAAATTAATCCATGAATAGAGATGAATGTAATATACATATTTTGTGTATATACATAATTTAATAATGAAATTAACAAAATATGATAATAATTATTATTATTAATTAAAAATTTAATTTTAACCTAGAAAATAGATAATGAATATGGACGGATGTGAGCGTTAAATTATAAAAGCTATATGTAAGGAGGTTCAAGAGTATTGATTAAATTAATATTTGATTTTATAGAATTTCCAATTAAGGAAGCGTTAAAGGAAAGGAGGTCAAGAGAAGGTAAGTTAAAGTTATTACATTTATGGTAAAAATATCTTTAAATTTTTTGTGATGAAATGCATGTTTAGATGATTATGACTTTTTCTTGCATTGCAAGTTGTGATGATTTTCCTGCTTTTTCATAAATTGTGATATAGTTTATTATTTCTTCATGTTGGATAATAATTTAAATGTTAGTTGTTATATCACGAAAGTTATAAGCGATTTATGTATAATAATTGCATATAGATGTATCGTTATATGTTATGAATGCATGTTGATGTGAGTTCATTATACAATGTGATGTAAAGATGTAATGAAGAAAATGAGCCAATGATTTTGCAAATGGTAATATTAATGGCTACTTGTTCTTTGGATGAGTATTAGTAAAGGTTTTGATGGTGACTCCAAGATGGGTGATAAATGTAAAAATAAAAGTTCATATGAAAAGTTTATGTATACCTACCTCACATATGTTTGATTGTTTGAGTAAATTTCTTTTATGTACATGTGACTACAAAAACTAGCATGCATACTAGTTCTACCTTTTTATTTACTATAGTGTAATAGCATAATTGACCCAGTGAATTATATTCATTTGTTAGTTGCTTAAATTTTTTCAGGTAACCATCCTAATTAAATGACTGATAAAAGGGAAAGTCATATTTATGTATATAAATTATGAAGTTATGTTTTAAAGTGTATTTCATGATCTTTGTTAGTATATATATGTGTGGACAAATTGTAAATCATTTGTGGATTGTAGTGGCTCTTGTATGATTGAAGATTTTATGTAAGATTGAAAGTGTTATGTGAGTTTTTCTTTTATCTGTCCGACCGTCTGTTCCCGCCTTGGTATTTCAAGCTCCTGGGCCAGGTCGTGACAAAAGTGGTATTAGAGCTAGATTTTATATTTAGGGATATAAGTATGATCATAATCAAAGAGTCATTAGGAAGATGATAAATTTTATAAAGAGATTTGCATATGATTATATTGATTGATGTGTAATGATTATAATTAATTTGTGCTTCTCAGACCTATGGAATTAATTCAAGAAGATGCTATGGGTGAAAATAGAGAGACACAAATTGTTGAGCACCAGAATTTGGTGCAACCGCCTTCACTAGCTATAGATGCATTTACACAAATGATGAAAGAAATGACTCAAATGATAAGAAATTAACATACACAAGCTATTGGAAGTGGTGAGGTTCCTATTGACAAATACCTGAAATTATTTCAGGATATGAGGCCACCTCTTTTCTCAGGGATTGCAAGATATGAAAATATCTGTAGTACTTTTAGTGGCAATGTCAAATGGGTCTCAAATGAATGTTAGATTTAATAACACTATCGATATATGAATTTGATGTGATTTTAAAAATAGATTGGCTATCTAAGCATTATATTACTATGGATATAGAAAATAGTCAATTTAAGAAGAAGAAGAATTCAAATTCGTGAGGCATAAGGGAGTATTAGCTATGATGGTGTCGTGCTTGAAAGTTCAAAAGATGCTAGTAAAAAGCTATGAAGGTTTTCTTGCTCAAGTCACTGATGTTACTAAAGAGGTAAAAAAGTTAGAGGATATACAAGTACTAAAGGAGTATTCAGAAGTCTTTATGGATGATTTACCAGATTTACCTCCAGTCAGAGAGATAGATTTATTTATTGATTTAATTTAAGGTGCAAAACCTATAGCAAAAGTACCATATAGAATGGCGATTAAAGAATTACAAGAGTTGAAGAATCAGCTATAAGAATTTTTAGATAAAGGATTTATCAGGCCTGACACTTCTCCTTAGGGAGCTCCTGTATTATTTTTGAAAAAGAAAAATGGGAGCTTAAGGCTATGCATCGAATATAGAGAGCTTAACAAACTCACATTGAAGAATAAATATCCCTTACCAAGAATTGATGATCTTTTTGATCAATTAGAAGGAGTTTTAGTATTTTCAAAGATTGATTTAAGATCAGGTTATAATTAGTTGAGAATCAAAGAAGAAGATATACCAAAGACTGCATTCAGTATAAGGTATGTGCACTATGAGTTTGTGGTGATGTCTTTTGGCTTAACAAATGCTCTAACTGTATTTATGGATCTCACGAATAGAATCTTTAAACCCTTTTTAGATTCATTTGTGATTGTAATCATAGATGATATCCTAATTTATTCTAGAGATAAAGCAGCTCATGAAAACCATCTTCACATTATTTTGTAAGCTCTTAAAGGAAATGAATTGTATAGAAAATTTTCAAAGTGTGAATTTTGGTTAAATAATATCATATTCTTGGGGCACATGATTAGTAGTGAAGGGGTTTGGATCGAGTAAAGTCGAGTAATAAATGAATGACCAACAACCGCCATAAGTAAGTTTCTTAGGATTAACAGGATATTACAAGAGATTCGTCGAAGGGATTTCACAGATTGCGATGCCACTATCGAGGCTAACTCAGAAAGCAATCAAGTTTGAATGGTCAGATCAGTGTGATGAGGCTTTTCAAAAATTGAAGAATTTTTTAATGGCTACACCAGTATTAACTATTCCATCACGGATAGAAGAATTTCAAATTTATAGTGATGCATCATTAAGAGGCTTGGGATGTGCACTTATGCAAAATGGAAGAGTGATTGGTTATGTTTCAAGGCAATTGAAAAATCATAAAAAAAATTATCCCACCCATGATCTAGAGCTAGCAGCAATGGTATTTGCATTAAAAATTTGGAGGCATTATTTATATGAAGTAAGGTGTGAAGTTTTCACTGATCATCAAAGCTTGAAATATATCTTTACTTAGAAGGAGCTAAATTTAAGGCAGAGGAGATGGTTGAAACTCATTAAGGACTATGATTTGGATATTCAATATCATCCGGGGAAGGCAAATGTAGTTGCTGATGCTTTAAGTAGAAAAATATCTAGTAGTGCTTATTGGTTGATCTCTCAACAGGAGGAGTTGATTAAATATTTTGAAAAATTAAAAATTTCAATTATTAAATCTACAGATGATCATGCTTTATTATTAAATCAAATGATTATACAATCAAATTTGAAAGATAGAATATGAGATGCTTTACCTTAGGATGACGACTTTCAAAAATTTTAGATTTGGTAAAACTAGGCAATACAGAAGATTTTGAAATGGATGAAGAAGGATTACTGAAGTATCATGGCAGGGTTTGCATTCCAGATGTTGGAGATTTAAAAAAAGATATATTGCATGAAGCACATCATTCTAATTATACAATTTATCCAAGCAGTGGCAAAATGTATCAAGATCTTAAGGAAATATTTTGGTGGTCAGGAATGAGAAGAAATGTAGCTGAATTTGTCTATAAATATTAATCATGTCAGATTGTTAAGGCTGAACATCAGAAGCCAAGTGGACTTTTGCAGCCCTTGCCAATACATGAGTGGAAATGGGACGATATTGCTATGAATTATGTGGTTGGCTTACCTAGATCCAGAAAAGGTTGCAATGCTATTTGGGTTATTATTGATAGATTGACTAAATCTGTACACTTTATACCTATCATAACTGATGAGGTAATGAAAGTAGGTGAAATCAAGTTACATGGTGTGCCAAAATCTATAGTGTCCGATCGAGATGGTCGATTTACATCTAGATTGTGGAGAAAAATTCAAGAAGCTTTAGGTACGAAGCTTACTTTCAGTACTGCATTCCATCCTCAAACTAATGGCCAGTTAGAAAGAATAATTCAAACACTTGAAGATTTGCTTGACTTTGTATCCTTAACTTTGAAGGAAATTGGGAAATTTATTTTCCTTTAATTGAGTTTGCCTACAATAATAGCTTTCAAGCAAGTATTAGTATGGCTCCCTATGAAGCATTGTATGGAAGGAAATGTAGAACACCACTTTATTGAGTGGAGACAGGTGAAAGAAGAATCATTGGTGTAGATGTAGTAAATGAAGCTACTGAAAAGATCTGATTGATTCGTGACAGATTAAAAGCTGTTCAAGCTAGGCAAAGGAAATACTATGATCCTAAACATCGGCCAGTAGAGTTTGAAGTGGGAGAATTTGTATTTCTTAAAGTCAGCCCCATGAAAGGTATAAAACGATTTGGCAAAGTTAGAAAGTTGAGCCCACGCTATATTGGTCCATATGAAATCTTGAAAAGAATTGAGAAAGTGGCTTATAGACTGGCTTTACCTTTTCACATGCAAGGAGTGCACAATGTGTTTTATATTTCTCTCATGCGAAAATATATTACTGATGAAGCCAACAAAATTATTGTGGATCCTATTGATATTCAACCGGATCTCACATTTGTGGAGGAGCCAGAAAGAATTATAGATTATGATATTAAGTATCTCAGGAATAGGGAAATTTCATTTGTTCACGTACTGTGGAGACATGGATCGAAAAAATACGTGGGAGAAGGAATCAAATGCGAACTTTATCCTCAATTATTTAATTAAAGGTATGTGTATTTCTATTCATGTCATTTAATTTCGAGGACAAAATTTTTATAAGAGGGAGAGATTGTAATAACCAAAAGGCAGGAAAAAAAAGAAAAAAGAAGAAGAAAAGTGCAACTGCCACGACGATTAGCCACGGAAGGAAAGAAAAGAAACCAAGGGGAAGTCAATTTCTCAAAAAAAAAAACACGCGAGAGAGAGAAAGAGAAGGAGAAAGGGGAGACTCTACCCGTGCGTTCTAATGAGTGAGACCGGGCCAACGATCGAGGGAGAAGAAGGAGAACCGACAGTGCGTGCGTTCTACTGCACATCGACGTGCACCGTCGGCCGAGGATGGAGAAGAGAAGACCATTGCCACCGACATGTGGGACGACAACCGAGGAAGGAGAAGCATGCGAACAGGAGGGGAAGGAGAGTCGAGCTCCCGTGTGCGTGCGTGCGTGTCTTTGGGAAAATCGAGAGGTAAGTAACGGATATATAATAACTTTTAATTGAAATTTGATTTTTGTGTTATTTCTAATTTAACTTAGGGTTTATAGTTTTTAACTTAGGATTTATTAATTTTAGCAAATAGGTTAAATTAGGAAAATTAATCCCTGAATAGAGAAGAATGGAATATACATATATTGTGTATGTACATAATTTAATAATGAAATTAACAAAATATGATAATAATAATTACTATTAATTAAAAATTTAATTTTAACCTAGAAAATAGATAATGAATATGGATGAATGTGAGCGTTAAATTATAAAAGCTATATGTAAGGAAGTTTAAGAGTATTGATTAAATTAATATTTGATTTTATAGGAATTTCCAATTAAGGAATGAAGCGTTAAAGGAAAGGAGGTTCAAGAGGAATCTGTAAGTTAAAGTGAGTAATTATGTTCTTACATTTATGGTAAAAATGTCTTTAAATTTCTTGTGATGAAATACATGTTTAGATGATTATGACTTTTTTTTGTATTGCAAGTTGTGATGATTTTCCTGCTTTTTCATAAATTATGATATAATTTACTATTTCTTCATGTTGGATAATCATTTAAATGCTAGATCATATTGTCACGCCATCATGTTATAAAGTTAACTGATTTACTGTTAGTTATTAATTCATATGCATAGATGTATTGTTATATGTTATGAATATGTATGTTGATGTGAAGTTCACCCCCTTATGGTACTAGCTAGGGACGCAATGTACTCGTGCACATAATGATGAAAAAGAGCCAATGATTTGGCAAATGGTAATGGTAATGGCTACTTGTTCTTTGAATGAGTATTGATAAAGGTTTTGACAGTGACTCCAAGACGAGTGATAAATGTAAAAGTAAAAGTTCATATGAAAAGTTTTGGTATACCTACCTCACATATGTTTGATTGTTTGAGTAAATTTCTATTATGTTCATGTGACAATAAAATCTAGCATGCATACTAGTTCTACATTCTTGTTTACTTATAGTAAATAAAGATAATCACACCAATTAATTATATTTATTTGTTAGTTGCTTAAATTTTTTCAGTAATCATCTTAATAAAATGGCTGATAGAAGGGAAAGTCATGTTTATCGTCGTAGAGAGACTTCATGAGATAGATAATTATGTCAATTATGTTGAGTTATGTTTAAAGTGTATTTCTCATGAACTTTGTTAGTATATATATATATGTGTGGACAAATTGTAAATCATTTGTGGATTGTAGTGGCTCTTATATGATTGAAAATTTTATGTAAGATTTGAAATATTATGTAAGTTTTTCTTTTATCCGTCTGAACATATGTTCCCGCCTTGGTATTCCAAGCTCTCGGGCCGGGTCTTGACAAATTGTAAATCATTTTTTAAAATCACGAGTATTGGTAAAGGTTTTGATGGTGACTCCAAGACGGGTGATAAAAGTAAAGGTAAAATTAAAAGTTCATATGAAAAGTTTATGTATACCTACCCCCCTCACATATGTTTGATGGTTTGAGCAAATTTTTTTTATGTACATGTGACAATAAAAAAAACTAGCATGCATACTAGTTCTTTCTTCTTGTTTACTACAGTGTAATATCATAATGACTCACGAATTATATTATTATTAGGCTTAATCTTTTCGTAATCATCCCAATTAAATTCGATAGAAGGAAAGTCATGTTTATCACCGTAGAGGGACTTCAGGAGATAGGTAATTATGTCAGTCATGTTGTATTATGTTTAAATGTATTTTCTTCTAAATCTTTGTTAGTATATATGTATGTGGATAAATTGTTAAATCATTTGTAAATTGTAGTGGCTCTTTTATGATTGTATGATTGGAGATTTAAATATAAGATTGAAAGTGTTATGTGAGTTTTATCTCGTCCGACACTGCTCCTATTCCAAGCTCCGGCCGGTCGACAACAAAGATCGCATCACTCCTTGAGGGTTTCGAAGAAGGTGGGGAGAAAAGTGGGATTTTCATTATTTGTAGGGGTGTGCATTTGGGTGATTTGGATGGATTGGATGATAAATTTTTAAAATAGATTGATTTTAAATTTTCAAAAATATAGAACCAATTCTATCAAATAAAATATAAAATCAAACAAATCAAATAATAATTTAGTTCGATTATTTTGATTTTGTTTTGGATAAACCGAAGTCGACTACATTTAAAAATTATTTGTATAATTAAAATGTAATTAATTACTTCATGTGCTAAAAAAATATTTAAAACTAATTTTTACTTACTTGAACGATGTTTTGAACTTAAAAGTTGATGGAATCATATTATCATATTATCAGACCAAAATATTTTGAAAAATTGGATAATGGTCCTCCAAAAAAGTACCTACTAAGTATATAAAAATAAATAAAAATAAGTATATAATAGATAATCCTATTGCACATAAATTAATAATATCGTATTATATATAATTACTTTGATTTATTTGGTTCCATCCAAAATTTTATTTAGCAAATCGATCCAAAAACCAAAAGCCAAAATCCAAATTACTAACTTCAAAACCGAATCAAACTACTCAAAAACTTTGGTTCGGTTTGGTTTTTTGGTTAAAGCCAAATAATGCACACCCATAGTTATTTTTGTTTTAAAATGGTTAAGCCTAATAATGCACACCCAAATTACTAACTTCAAAACCGAATCAAACTACTCAAAAACTTTGGTTCGGTTTGGTTTTTTGGTTAAAGCCAAATAATGCACACCCATAGTTATTTGTGTTATAAAATGGTTAAGGAAAACCGTCATGTCTGGTTGGCTTAAAAAAAAATTCAGTATAAAAGTAATGCACAATATAAAAGGATTATTTTATAATTATTTAGTTGAGAGTTTTATGAATTCATGATTTTGATTTTTTTATATTTAGTTAAAAAAATGTAATGTAAAGTATTTTGAAAGTTTGTCGATGATGATGACGGGCGCGCGTGAGTGACGGCGTGGCGAAAAGAATGACCGTAACACTTAATATTGATCGATGATTTGGAAATCGAGCTAATTCCAAATACACCAAAAATGACCAATTACATTACTTTGAAAATTTACTTTACTTTAAGCTAAATATCATAAAAGTTAAAATCTCTGCATTTAATTTAATTTACATTCCAAAATTTTCCAACCAAACAGTCCTAATTTAAATTAATTTTATAATTTATTAAAAAATTATTAATGAATATATTATTAAATTGAACCTGTTTTTAATTTAGTATCCTATAAATGAAGTAAATTGAATTTAATTCAAATTCATCTAATTAAGCAGTAAATAATGATTAACTAATATAAGATTTCAAATTAATTTAAATGTAATTGATATAAATTTGATAAATACTAAATTAATTATTGATTTATAAATATCAAAATACTGAATAAAAACAAGCTACTTTAATAAAAATTTAATTAATAATTAATTAACTTTATAAATAACAGTTAATAATTAATGTAACTAGAAATAAAAAATAAATTTGAAATGAAAACAGTTTTAATAATTTAATCATCAATAATTAATAAAAAATAAAATTGAAATTTTAGCACTTCTCTGATCGATGAGAGGTGATTCGAATGGGAGAGAAAAGAAAAAAAAAGAATTTTTATATTTAATTAGAGTATAAATTTTAAATTAATATAATTAATTACAAATATTATATTACTTTAATTGAAATATATAAAAAAATTAAATTAACAGTAATGATTGGTAATAGTAAATTAAAAAATATATTAACTTAATTAAATTAATAATATATTCATTTAATTGACTAAATCAAAATGTTTTAGCTTAATAATTTTTTATTTAATAATTAGTTTAAATATTATAATTTTCTAATTATAGTAATTAATAACAATTTGATTTAGTGATATCATAATTAATGTTAATTAGTTTGATAAATTACCAAATATTTATCAATATAAATTAGTCGTACTGTTTATATCTCTGAATTAATTATATTAATTAATTTAGACTAAATATAACTTAACTAAATTATATTAAATTAACTAAATTTATATAAACTGACTAAATAAACATTATTATTTACTTAACTTAATAGACTACTAATTAATTAACAAATTTTCTCAAATAAATTAGATATAATTACTTAGAGTAAAGTAATTCAGTACTATTTTGTCAGAATTATTAACTTAAGTAAATCTAGCTACCTAGAAATTATTATTTCAACTAGGCCAGTAAGTTGCTAATTAGAGATTAATTAGAATATTTACTATCTCATACTATTTATGATCTAATTAATATAATTAAGAACGCAATATACTAAATTAATACAATATGATATAACCTTTATATAATTATTAATAAAATCTTATTTGATATAACTTAAATCCAGAAAAAATTAGTCTACTAATTTCTGAAAAAATAATCAAATTTAACCTGTCATATCAACTAATTTTCAGGATTAACTATCTCAAATATTACTAAATCCTACGTGCAAAGCACAAAGGTTGCTATCACACGTACGGGCTATTTGGATGCCTGAAAAAAATATAGCAAATATATATATATATATATATTTAAATTATTTGATGAAATAATTTACAAATATGAGTTTATGTTTTTTTTTTCAATTTGGTAGAATAAATAAAAAGATAAGAGAAGTAAAGACATAGTTCAAGTGAGGGGTATTAAGGATGAAAATAATAAAGTTTTTCTGAAAAGATATTGAAAATAGGTGGATGAGTGATTTTGATAAACTTTCAATGAAGGATCCGACGATTGATTTTAGCAATTTCTATCGTCGCTTTTAGTAAATCAAGAAGCTTTTTAAAGAAATGAAAAGCAAAAGAGGACCTGATAATATTCCAATAGATGTGTGAAATGTTTAGAGATCGAATTTCTTACAAATCTTTTAATGTTATTTTAAAGACTAAAAGATACCGATGAGTGGAGAAAGAGTTTGTTGGTTCCTTTATTTAAGAGTAAAGGTGATGCACAAGAGTGTGCAAATTATAGAGGAATTAAGTTAATGTGCCATACATTAAAATTATGGGAGAGAGTAATTGAGCATAGGTTACGATGTGATACATAAGTTTCTCATAATCAGTTTAGTTTCATGCCAGGTAGATCTACTATGGATGCTATACATTTGTTAAGAGATTTGATGGAGAAGCATAGAGAAAGTAAGAAGGATCTACATATGATATTTATTGATTTAGAGAAAGCATGATAAAGTCTCAAGAGATGTTCTTTGGAGAGTTCTAGAACGTAAAAGAGTTAATATTAGTTATATTCAAGTCATTAAGGATATGTATACTGAGTCACATTTTGTGTCCAAACACAAGGAGGATTGACAAAATATTTTCCTATTTCATTGGATTACACCAAGGATCAACATTAAGCCCTTATCTCTTTACTCTTTATGGATATTCTTACGAGGCATTTACAAGAAGATGTACCTTGGTGTATGCTTTTGTCGATGACATTCTTCTTGTTGATAAGACTAGAGAGGAGTCCAAATAAACTTGAATTATGGAGGTCAACTTTAGAGTCTAAAGGTTTTCGTTTAAGTAGATCTAAAGCGAATATATGGAGTGTAATTTTAGTTGTAGAAGTTTTAGTGATAGTGACTTTAGGTGATCAAGTCATTAATAAGAGTGAGCGATTGATATTTAGGCTCTATTGTTCAAAATGATGGTGAAATAGATGGAGATGTTATTAGTAGAATTCAAGTTGGATGGTTGAAGTGGTGGAATGCATCTGGCCTGTTATGTGATAGAAAAGTTCCACTTAAACTTAAGGGAAAATTTTATAAGATGGTGGTAAGACCCGAAATGACTTATGGTGCTGAATATTGGCCAATAAAAGAGAAACATAAGACTAAGTTAAAGGTTACAGAGAGGATGCTCAGTGGATGAGTGGCTTTACTCTTAGAGATAGAATGCAAAATGAGTATCGAGAAAAAGTTGGAGTAGCTCCTGATAGATAAGATGGAGAGTCGCTTAGATGGTTTGGCCACATAAAGCGTCGACCGTCCGACGATTAGGAGAGTAGATGCATTAGATTGCTTTATGTTAAGAAAGATAAAGGTAGACCTAAAAAAAGACTTAAGTAAGATGTATAAAAATGATCTTAATATACTTGAATTAAATGAGAATTTGACACATAATGGACACAATGAAGACGAAGGATTCATGTGAACCACCTAGTGGATTAAGGCTTGTTGTTGTTATTGTTGTTGTTATTGTAGAATAAATAAAAATTATTTTGAGATTAATAATAATAAATACCACCATCTATAATACAAAGGACAACCGCTGACGCCACCAAAGAGATGATGGGTGATGGCAGAACAACAGAAGAATAATGACTGATGACGACAATTGTATTTTATACTGACAAGTGTATTTAAAATTTATCCAAATAAAATTAATTCCAAATACACAAAAATAAACTCTATACATCACATTACTTTAAAATTTTACTTTGTACTATATCAAACACACAAAAAATTAAAATCTCATGTATTTATTTTACACTCAAATTCATCAAATCAAACAACCCCTAAAAGATCGTGGATCACGGCAAGTTGATCTATACCATCTTCCACATGGAATAAATTTTTAACTGGATAAGACTGAGTCGGTCAATAAGCAAATCATTCAATTAATCCACCATCTAACATAAGATGCGTTCTGCCATCCATAACATGACATTATTTTATCAGTAAATATAAACTGTTTTTAATCACTAATACTTGTAACACTAATGCATAAATAATATTTTATATCTGATTAATACCTTAAAAACAAACATCTAAATATCCAGCTACTTGAATACTGCATCAACCGGACACCATTGAACGAAATATAAAATCAAACAAATTCTATTCTGATGTCTGCTAGGCTTTACCACCTTCCTGTTTATCACTGAAACTCAAAAATTAAGACGAGAAAAAGCATCCGTTTTGATCAAAAATAGGCAGCCTGGACGTCAGATATCGTAAAAGACACAATACAAAACAAGCATACAATCCAAGCCAACAACGGATATGGTCCTGCAGAACGGGAAGACATGACTCTTACCAACCAGGAGGGATGTGACAAAACAAACAATCATACACTTGTATTCACAAATGCAAGCACCCAACAATTTAGAGAAAAATTCAAATCAATCAAGCTTCGGCAGAGCGAAGAACCGGACGGAACAAAAATACTCTCTCACCTCTCACTGGTTCTTATGAAACTTCAACTGCAGGTTTGATCTCATCTTCAACAGGTTTGATCTCATCTTCTGCTCTGTTCTCGCTTTCTTCCGCCTTTGCTTTTTGAATCTTCTGCTTTGTGTTTGAAGCTTTGATCTTTGAAGCAGTGGGTTTAGTTTCTGGTCTTGTTGTTGATGATTTCTGGGAAGGTGGCCTTGGAATTGACTTATGTGCGGCAGTTTTCTTGGGAGCATCGTGTGCAGTTGTTGCAGCTCTATGCTGCTTGACTGACTTGACGTGCGCCTCGAACCTTAAAGGCAACTAACTCACACACCCAAGTGCGCCTCGAACCCTCGTCACCACGAGCGGAACCCACTACCAACGGAACGGATGGACTTGCGCACTCCCATGTAGTTGACTCAATGGATTATGTACAAAAAAAAGTTTAGTTATGATGAGTGTTGTGTAAAGCAGACGAAGGAACTAGATCATTCATTAAAACAAAAGCTCCATGCTTACACGGGAAAAAGAGTTTCTTTTAAATTGAAAAGTTCAAAAGCATTAAAACATGCATAACTAGGACAACAAGAAAATAATATTCGCTAATTTGTTATTTCCATCTACATCATCATCGAAGCTCTCAAATGGAAAATCATTCAATGTTGAAGCAGACAAGATCATCTACCGTCCATCTTGTAGACACCAGGCCCTGCCCATTTGAAACCAGTGTTCCTGGACCTCCCCTTCTTAGGCTCTCTCAGATGGCAGAAGCTCTCATTTACTGTAATTCGAGTTCTTCCTCGTATCGTATTGTATCACTCGAGGAGATCCTGAGACAAGGCCAGTACAATTTCATGCCTATGAAGAAGTACCTGATGCTGCTGATGAAGAACAAAAGCTATCCACATCATTATTGAAGCACTCGAATGGAAAATCATTCATGTTTGATGCAGACAAGATCATCCAATTTGTTGCCATCCATCTTGTACTGAGACACACCGCCCATTTGAAAAAAGTGTTCCTGGGCCTCTCTTCGTAGGCTCTCAAATGGCAGAAGCTCCCACTTACTGTAATTTGAGTTCTTCCTCGTATCACTCATATGAAGAGATCCTGAGACAAGACTAGCGCTATTTCTGCCTACAGTGCCCCAAACTTTGCAGTTTGTGAAAGGTCCGTGCTCCAGCAGTTGTCCTGCCTGAATCTTCTTCAAGCGAAGAGCAGCTCCATGAGCAAGCCTTATGCTCTCCTTGCTTGGCAAATAAGACCAATCTTGAGTCCTGGCAGCTCTCATAGGAGAATGAATCCTAATAACCTGCATATATTAGAACGCTTGAGTTATACTAAAGGGTTTAAGACATGAAGCTACAGTCATAACAATGGAAACAAAGCTCTCACACCGAGGCATTCTAGCAGCTGATAATAGGCCCGTCCCTGCAATGGATTATGCCCTTTTCTTGGAGATGAGAAGTAGCGCGTCCTAACATGAAATAATTATTTTATCAGCAAAACATTGATAAGATTAGAGAGAGTCCCTTATATAGTTTGATCACATAAAATGTCGGTCAGCTGATAATCCAATTAGGAGAGTTAATGTATTAGACTCGGCCTACGTTAAGAGAGGTAGAAATAGACTTAAAAAGACTTAATTAGGGAGTACAAAATATGACCTTATTAGAATTAAATGATATTTTAATACTTAATAGGATACAATGAAGAAAGATTCATGTAGTCAACCCCATGTAGTGGGATAAAAGTTTGTTGCTGTTGTATCATTGATATCCATACAGTTCTATTATTATTAGGGAGTAAAAGTTCAAATGCACAGATACCGTTCGTCCACACTGTTGATATTGACTCAACTTAGAAGTAGGTGTTCATGAGAATAGCATTAATGCTAATAAAACCAAAAACTTTGGAATTAAATTAATGCAACTTGACAGTTAACAAGCAGTACGGTGGTTTTAACTGACAACAACAGAGCCTAGTTGGTTAGATAACTTAGAATATTTGATTCGATTGGGAACTTGGTTAAGGGTACAGCCTCTTGTTGTCTCACGCACAACAGAAAAGATATGGATTAGTATTTCAAGGAGCATTCAATAGGAGATTTATAGTATGAATTAGAACATTATATGTTTTTTCTCGCTTGAGTGGTTCTTATATTTCTAAAAAAATTAGATTTTCCTATTTATTTCGCAAGAGAGATTTGGTGCTTCTCTAGTGAAAATATTGGGTGTACTGGGGGTTTGAATAATAGCAAATTCTATTGTGCCTCATTTGTGTTATGTTCGAGTGTCTTGTTAATGGTGAATAGATTCCTCTCCTCTCAAAGAATTCAATTGTGGCCAAGTCATATAAATCTTAGTGTTTTGTGTGCTTAATCACCTTTTTTTTGTGATCATATAATTAAATTCCGGTGAGGCGCTTCTTGTTGAGTAAGTTGTTTGTTCTTAGCTTATAATAGTTAATATTAGAACAATCTTCTTGTGTTAACACCAACATCTAAGACGAGAGGTGGATCTCAATTTTGCATATGCAATCATAGACAATAACAAAGAAAAAGATAGGCCAATCGATGCATTGCAATTCTATCTTAATCCTTAAGGGTTGTTTGATTTGCTGAAAAAAGAATGTATTGTAAAAAAAATTAATGTAAAATGAATATAGTGTATTTGAAATGCTTTGTGATTGTTTAGATGAAATCAAATTCAAGAATTTGATTTTTAGTATTTGATTTGAGTAAAAGTAAAATTAATCTAAATCTCAAAAGTGATTGCTAGAGGCTCTGGCAGGGTCATTCACTAACAATGGGCAGGGGCAATCAATCATTAGTAGTAGTGGGGCCAGTTGTCGGCGGTGAAGGGTGGTCGCCAACGATTGATTGGTGGCAGGTGGCTATCATGAGGTGGTACCGGTAGAGGTCGATAGCCAGCAGTGGCAGCTGTCGGGCGACCAAAGGGTGTTGGCCGATGGCAGCGAGTGGCACTAGTAGGAGCGGACAATGAGTGCTGGGGTGGTGCCAATAAACTTTACGCCGACTGGTGCAAATGAAAATCGAGCGAAATTCTTTTTCACTAGATTTAAACTAAAAGTTGAAAAAAGAATGCATTAGAATTTTACATTGCATTCCTTTTTCAACTAACCAAACACCAAAATTTTTATTTTCACTGAATTTAGAAAGCAATGCATTCCTTTTTCAGCTAACCAAACAACCCCTTAGTCATAAGTCTATGTTTTCAACCTTATTTAATATATCATATGATCAAACTATTTTCTCTTTACGTTAATTATTAATTGCTTGACTGTCATTTGATATAAGAACTATTTTTGTCATTTTTTACATTAGTTTCAAGCATGGACTATTTTCTCTTTACGATAATTATTAATTGCTTGAATGTCATTTGATATCTAAACTATTTTTGTCATTTTTTACATTTGTTTCAAAGATGAATTTTTTTTAATTAAGTCCTATTTCTATAACAAATACTCATAGTCTTGTAATTATGTCAATTGAAGTCTTAAACAAAGTTTTGTTTTGGAATCCTCACTAGGGATTCACCCTTTTGAGATTATTTCTTGTTCTTTTTTCTATCTCCTCTCTCCCTTTGAAACATAAATCCATCTAATCTCCTCAATTTCCTTCCTTTCTTTAACTCCATGATTCTTCACCTATATTGAATTTCTACCTTTCTTTTGTTATCTTTTCTTTATCACTTTGGCATTAAAGCTAGGTTCCAAGATCCAGGAATTTAGGATAAAGTATAATTCTCCCCATTCATCCACAAACTCAAGCTTCTTTTCCCTCACCAAGCCCAGCTTCATCACTGAACTAGAGCTCTCCCTCAAGTCCTCAAATCTCTTCTATCCAAATCATTGATGACATCCTTAACACTGCCTTTAATAAACTTAATAATAAGTTTCTTTTCCGTCTAAAAGATCTATCCTTCTTGATCTCCTGCAAATCCAATTTCATTAAACCACTTGTTTCATCACTCATCATCTCCCCTTGTAGTTCATCCCATGAAAATATCTCTCAACTACTTACACATACCCACATACCCACATACTTGTGATTTGCATCCCGGCATAAACAAGGTTCTCTTGCATCTACACGTAGATCTTTTGATTTACTTCTCTATTTCTCATGACACCAATTAACTCCATACCTCTCAAACTGCATATTTTTCCACCATGCTTCTCCTCTACCTCCATCACTAACTTCTCTCATTCAAACTTCATAATCAACATCAAAAAGTCCTAGCATAATGCATTTGCACCAACCCTTTACTTCCCATGAAGATCTAATAACACTTCAACAAAAATCTTGCATTCTCATTGCAATGCTCAACTACAATACAAGCCTCCCACACCCCAGCTCCAACACAATTGCAACAATGGTGAACATATCCCGCATCTCTTGGTTGCTCAATCACAACTCAATGCACACCCGAATCACTCTGCTGCACACAGTGCTCACCCTTATACGCAGACAAACACTATAGCTCTACAACCTCATCTAAGTTTTACCTGCAACCCATGCTCTCCACCAATATCAGTAAGCATAAATCTTATCAAATTGAACTTCATGACCCAATCAAACCAAATTCATTTACATTTCAAACACCTAAATTACTTTGTATGCTTAACCATAAACCTGCATGAAATAAAAAAAGTAAGATTAAGTAATCAATACTTCAGTTGAATCAGGTGACTTTAACAGTACGCATAAAGACTCACCAAGCTTCTAGAGTTGCGTTAGCATGCTTGAGCATTGATGAAGAGTCTTTGTTTTTAATGTTGTTTTCAAATTTTTTGTCATATTCTATATTTTTAACATTATCTAATGTATAACGTCATTGTCTTTGATTGTGTTTAGGTTAATTATAAGGAGTTTAAATGTCATTTGATATTTAAGACTATTTTTAACATTTTTAATATTTGTTTTAGTATTATTTTTAGATTTTTTTAATGAAGCCCGCTTCTTTAAATAGAAGCCAGAGTATTATAAGTTAGTCAATTGAAAATGGATTAAAGAAATATTTGTTTTTAGCTTCTCCAATAGGTATTTAATCTTCCATCTAAGGTTCTCTCATACTTGTTCTCTCACTACCTCCTGCCTCCCTTTGTAGCATTTTCTTGACATTCTCTTCAATTTTATTCCCATAGTTAACTCCCCAATTCTTCCCTTATACCAAATTATACCCTTCTTCTGTTGTCCCACTCGTCATCACCCATATTCATTAGTATTAACCACTTTGAGGAGAATGTCATAGGTAAGATGATTAAAGATTGGTATCAAAGGGTCATCAAATGCACAATATGGAAGATTATTAACTAACCATTCTGTATAACCAGGATCCACAGTGAAACCATATATGTCCACTATATCACACATGGATAGTGCTAACTCTATAGACTTCATTCCAGTTCCTTTGGCACCTCTTCGTAGCACTATTCCTTGGAAAAGATAAACCGGATTGGGAAGTTTCTGCATCATAAACAGGAAGAGTTAATTTGGCAACTGAACAAATAGCCAGTTCTAAAAAAGGATCATATACTATTGCATCTTCTTTGATCATTAAATGTGATTTTGAGCAGAGATAATGGCAATGCCTTGAGCAAGATGTATATTAAGATAGTAATATTAACAACACAAATATAAATGATAAAATTAACTCTGCTTAGAATGTCACCTCTATCATAGCATTAAAGTCTCTATGCGTCACACTTTTAATTATAAGCACTTCATCAGCTGCAGAAGTAAAAATATATATGGTTTAGTAAGATTCAGTGTCGATAAATGCTTTGCTAGAAGAAAACAAATGCTGCTATAAATAATAAAAAGACAAATATGAAATAAAATTTAGTTACACTTCACAGTTGAAGAACATGATATGACCCGAATTATAAAAGGTGATTGGCTAAATTAGTTTGATGGAAAATACACAGATCATTTTCTTAAGTTGTATGTTGGAGGTAGTTAATGAATAGTTAACATATTATACTTAGAGAGAAAATAAAGAATGTGCTTAGTGAAGAATTAATGTAGCAAAATAAAATTATATCAAACAGAACTCTCCCAAAATTTGACAGAAAGACACCACAAAAGACCTCTGCAGAGCCAATAACCATTTTTGAATTCTCTGAAAGCATTCACTACTTCCTAAGATTTTTAAGTACAGCAAAGTAAATTCACAATAAGAGTATTGCAATATTGTTGATATTCAAATTTTATTAACATTGGCCCTAACAACAAACATATTCTGACTAGAACGTGGTAAAAATTCCATTCAAATTATTTTCTAAAAAAAAAATCATCAGGGAATCCTCTAGCTGTATGACTTGACCCTTACAATATCCAAAGACAGCTGAGGGCAAATAAGTCAATTCATCAATGGAACTAACTAGTCTTACTGCACTTATTGCTCGGATTTCATAATCCTCTTGTGCCCAAAAGTAATGCTAGTTAACATTAATATCAATTTTACTCAAAACTTATTCTGCAGTAGTTCATTATTACAAAAGTAACACTAGTTAACATTTCACAAATGTCAATCAATCAACAGTAACTACTAATCTAGCCCTTAACAATAATCTTGACAAAAAAATTTAATTTGAGATCAACATATCTTCACAAGCTAAAATCTGATTCTTTCAGCTGAAAATATAGTATCCACCTCGGCTTGAAGAATGCGATCTTGTCAAGTAAATTGCTACAACACAGTAAACAATTTTTTCCAATTGGAGAAAATTTGGTCAGCTCAAAATCGAACTTTAGTTCTTTGATTTGAATAACTTTAGTTCTATTTTAACTCAACCTAAAGATGATTTTTATTTATATTTAATTGTTAAGGCATCTTATATATTATATATTACATAATTCATGAGAGACTTCGTTGAGGTCAGTCAAAATTGGATTTTCAACCGAGCTAAATTTTAACTTTTTTGGTTTGTTGTAGGATGTTGCCATTGCTCCTATGGGACCTATTCAGAAGCTCCCAGACTACAACTGGTTCAGGTGCAGAACCTATCTGCTCCGCTACTAAGCCCATTTTGCGCTTCATTTGGCTGTTTATTTGCACACAAGTTTTTATAAGTAAGCTTCAAGTACGCTTGTTTGCCCGATTCTATATATTTATGATCAAGTGGGTTTATTGTACAAGTATTTTCTTCTATATATTGTTTCAATTTTGTTCTGTATCATCTCAATCTATATCTCCAATGAGACTCAAATGCATTGTTCAACTTTTTCTGGAATTATTTAGCATCAAATTTCTGTAGGGAAGAGTATTTTACTCGTGTAAGTTACAATAATATCTACTGACTTTGCTTAGTCGAAGAAATATAACTCATGTGATCCAGAGAGGGACATTCTCTTCTAGTTGAGAGGCCCTTTTCCTTCTTGAGCTTCTCTGTTGGGCTGATTTCACCTATTGGTTGCCAACTATTTTATTGGAATTATTAGTGAAAGTTCTTTTTTTCTTTTATTTTTTTTCATCATGACATCATTCTATGTGTCAAATGATTAACATGTTTACTTATTTAAGCAAGCTATGTAAATTCAAACTATCACAACTGGTAGGTACATTAAACAAACTATCACTCACGACCAGCAGGGTACTTTAAACAAACATAAAGATTCACAATGTTATGTGTTGAATTTTAGGGCTCAAAATTATGGTCAAAACTCTAAATTGGGTCGATAGTTATTGGAAATTTAATAATTACCATGTTAAGAGTAACCTGCAGATGTAAGAATGTCACCTAAGATTCACATTTGTCACTAGAGAAAAATCCTTGTTAAGTAACATCACACCATCCATTCTTCTCAACATGGTTTCGCAGGAATAGAACAGGTAAAAGTGATCGAGTTCTTCCAAGAAAAACTCATTTCAATTATTAAGTCTCACGCAAAAGATACAACAGAACAAAAAAGGTTTTGCTTACCACTCACAATTTGAGATTAGTATCTTATCATGAATATCTAAAAATGTTGATCATAACTAGATTTTCAAGGCTGATTAAACCTATTCTAGTATGCATCAGCAAATGCACCTGATTTATATGTGCAATATGCTCATCAATTCAAAAACATAATCCAGAGTTACTAATATAAAACTCACTCTTCAACGTGCAAATTTACCAATAATTATAATTTTAAGCAAAGGGAACTGTCTGACTATTATTGTTACAGTCAACATATATTTTCCCATGGATGTTTGTATCTTCACTCACACAGAATAACCAAAGAGCTCAAAAATGAAATGAAATAGAGAATAAAAAATGTGAGAATAAAAAAAAATGCTTGACTTAGCATATTAATATTTAAACGTACACGATCCATTTAAAATGGTAGCCATGTTTCGAGCAGCTCCTCTTACTACAAGCCGGAAATCCCTTTTCAGGCCAACGTGTTTAGCATATTTCTGCAAAGAGGCAGTACAAAGGAAATTAGAGCGGGAAGCATGCTAATTGGACAACATTGATCTTAATTCACTTGGCTTTGCTTTAGGGGCGGTTTGATTTGATACAAATGAGTGTATTGTATTTGGAATATAGGAGTTTTGAAAATTCTAATGTTTGGTTTGATGAATTTGGATTATAATGTAAAATTTTAATGCATTTCAAATTCAATCTATTTAGAATTTCCAATCAAATAATTATAAAATATTCAGAATACACTATATTTATTTTACATTGAATTCTAATTTTATTTACACTACATTTCTTTTTCAGGCAATAAAACAGCCCCTTCATACTTAATGTTTTTGTAAGGCTTCTTTAAAGCATACAAAATATATTATTCATGGGTGGATTGCAAGACTATCCTCTGCCTTATTATGTAAGAGTAATTCATTCATCAAATTTCTTATTTTATATCTTATCCACTCTCAATCAGGGTCACGGCTTCTTAACAAAATATCGAGATTAAAGACAAGATTAAAATAGGCAGAAAAGCACATGTCGTTTAAGGTAGTAATTAAAGGGGACACACCCAAAAGTCCAAAACAAAATACTTACAAACATCATACATGCAACCAAAATAAATGGTTTGGTTAAAAAAGTATGATGTTTTGGGTCAAAAACTAGGGAGACTTGCATGAACTTTCGACAATATCCCAAGATTTGTTCATAAGAAAATACTTGATGATGAGCATGTATTTAAGATGTGTCCTTGGTATTAGCAGCCAGATGGTTTGGTCACATGATACCACTAAGTGCTCAGTTTGTTATATGTGTATTAGCAAAAGTTTATAGGAGAGTTGAAACTGGCACCCTTTAGTTTCATGGCCTGCAGACAATACCCCATCAGTCACTGAATCAATTGTTGAAAAACAACATTATTGCTTCTATTTTTTTTTTTTGCTAAACAAGTGCATTAAAAAAGCACTCCTTATAAAAACTACTCGTTATTTTGGTCAATGTCAGGTCAAAAGTATGCTTCATTTCACCATTAGCTTAATTTTTTTTTGTTAAAAAAAGAAATGGAGAAAAACATATCAAATTACCTCAATAACAGGAGCGTCATTATCCCTAAAGACTGCATCATGTTCATCAATCTCTTGCCCAAATTCTGTCTTCAAGAGATCTCCCGAATTCCCAACAACAGCACATGTTCTGAACTGTCGTGGGTGAAAAGGAGGCTTCGAAGGCAAAATCAGATTAAGGTGCTCTTCACAAAGAGAGTGATTGTAACATCTCTCTACACCCCTGAAAAAAGGGAGATATGTCAGTCCCAAAAAACTGTTGGCAATTAATCTCTGGCACATGAAACAAATGAAAAATTTCATGTTTGGTATCTTACAACTGTGCAATCCTTTTTGCAGCATAATCCAACCAACCATCTGGTCGGACATCCAAGTATTCCCTTGTCAAGACGGTAGTCATATTACGGTACTGCCATTTTCTAAAGTTCAGTACAATGGGGCACAATAGAACAGAAGGATTCTTGTAGCCGACCCACATAGTGGGATAAAAGCTTGTTGTTGTTGTACATGTTATTAAAAGGATCAAAAATCTATTTAGAAAAATAACTTACTTGTTCCCACAGTAGAATAGCTTCGCATACATCATAACGGTATTCCAACGGCTCAAAAATTTTAAACTGTGCATTATACTGCAAAGAGATATAAAGCAGAATGCCAAAATTAGTAAGGAAACTTTGGTGATCACCCCCATATGAAATGGGAAACAGAATTAAAAAAAGAATTGTCTTTAATCCTAGAGATAAATAGAGAGAAATATTTGACCCAAGTACTGTTGGTGCCTTCGGGGAATTTAAGGACCAATCTGCAGTGATCAATAATTTCTGCAGTGAGGCCAAGTCCTCTATTTGCCTGGACAAAATTCCATTGTTGTTAATTATCAACCCTCATTTGAAAGCATGCCTAAAAAAATCATTCAGGTCATAAAGAATAATTGGGTAATAAAAAATTTGATTAAAAAAATAAATAAGTGTTTTGGGTTTACATTTTGTTATTTAAAAAAGTTCAAGACATATCAAATATATTTATTTAATAATTTTTATCATTCAAAATAGTTTTTTTTTTGTTTTTTTATTTTGAAAAAATAATGTAAAAAAATATTAAAAACATATTTATTTAATACTTTTTTATCATTCAAAGTGATTTGATTTACTTTTAAAATGTAAAAAAAGTTATTTTGCGAAATAAAATTTTAGAAAACAAAATTTCATATTCACAATCTTTTTGACTTATTTTAAATTTTAATTAAAAGAGTTTTAAAGCCAAATTCATATGAGATACATGCCATAACCAAATTTTATAGATTTTTTTTTTTTTGCCAAAATTAATACTATGGAGTGGCAGCCATAAACAGTATAAATTCATTCATATATATTAACATATATGTGAAGTTATTTTGTTATTTTTTTTAGGTGTAAAAATTAGAGCATATGCAAAGCTGTGATTTTTTTTTTTTACAATTTTGTACAGCTTTTTGATGGGCTTCCGATGAATTTTTTCATCAGAAACCTCGACACGAGGCGTCAGCAAAAAAAAAAAAAAAAAAAAAAATCGTCAAAAAATTTCAGGCAAGCATTTCCGATAGACTTTCGGTGGATCACAACGGCTAGAAATTTCCGGCGGACGAGCCCTTTCTAGTTTCCGGCGGACAAGCATTTCCGATAGACTTTACATTTAAGCTCTTTCTAGATTTCATACAACAGCAGATAGAGCTAAATCCAGATCTTCCAACAGAAATGCACACTCAAAACATTAGGCTATAAAAAAAAAAAACAATTTCAAGTCATACCACGCATTGCTGAACCCGTGACTGGAAATCAGACAATATACTTATCTCCTCCCTCTTTATATCAGATTTCTGCTTCCCTGAAACCGAGGACAAAATTTTGAGGGGAGAGATCTAGGGGAAAGGGCTTTTCGGTTACCTATTACTCACCTGCGAAGAATGAGGACTGTATGGAGACCACGAGGATGGAAAAGACGAGGGCTACGCCGAAGAAAAGAATGATGGTCGGCCGCCGGTTCGCGGCGGAGCTCTTCGGCAGTTTCATCTCTCTTAATCATGAGAGACTCCTTTCGAGGGTTTCCAGGCGGAAGGTGGGGAGAAAAGGGGATTTTCGTTATTTGTGTTTTAAAATGGTTTTATCAATTAATCACTTTGGTTGGCTGAAAAACAGAATCAAAGTGTAAAAAAGCACTATAAAATGAATACAGCGTAAAAAAATTATTTTTTAATTATTTAGTTAAGAGTTTTATCAATTAATCACTTTGCTTTTTCTGATTAGTTAAAAAATATAATATAAATTATTTTAAAAATTTTGACGCCCGAAGTTGATTGTGACGGTGGCGTATGCGGCGGATGCAACAATCACATGATCTTTATATTGACCGATCTACTTTGAATTTGCCCAAATCAAGCAAATTCTAAATACATCAAAAATGACCTATTACATTAACTTAAAATTTTACTTTACTTTAAGTCAAATATTAAAAAAAAAGTTAAAATATTTATATTTACTTTGTTTTGCATTTCAAATTCTTCCAACCAAATAGCCCTAATTTAAATTAATTTTATAATTTATTAAAAAATTATTAATTAATATATTATTAAATTGAACCTGTTTTTAATTTAGTATCCTATAAATGAAGTAAATTGAATTTAATTCAAATTCATCTAATTAAGCAGTGAGCAATGATTAACTAATATAAGATTTTAAATTAATTTAATTGTATTGATATAAATTTGATAAATACTAAATTAATTATTGATTTATAAATATCAAAATATTGAATAAAAGCTAGTTACTTTAATAAAAAAATAATTAATGATTAATTAACTTTATAAATAAGAAGTTAATAATTAATGTAATTAGAAATAAAAAATAAATTTGAAATGAAAACAATTTTAATAATTTAATCATCAATAATTAATAAAAAATAAATTTGAAATTTTAGCATTTCTCTGATCGATGAGAGGTGATTCGAATGGGAGAGAAAAGAAAAATAAATAAATTTTATATTTAATTAGAGTATAAATTTTAAATTAATATAATTAATTAAAAATATTATATTACTTTAATTGAAATATATAAAAAATTAAATTAACAGTAATGATTGGTATGAGTAAATTAAAAAATATATTAACGTAATTAAATTAATAATATATTCATTTAAGTTGATTAAATCAAAATGTTTTAGCTTAATAAATTATTATTTAATAATTAATTTAAATACTATAACTTTCTAATTATAGTAATTAATAACAATTTGATTTAGTGATATCATAATTAATGTTAATTATTTTGATAAATTGCTAAATATTTATCAAAATAATAAAAATAATAAAAATTATAAACAAAATTAGTCGTAGTTTATGTCTCTAACTCGCAATTGTCACGACTTCCTCTATCCCAGAACAATGACGAAGCTAGTTACAAGCGTTTTTATTTATTATTATTTTTATTTTTGAATTATTAATAATTATGAGAATTGATTAATTGACAGATATTAATTTAATTTTTAATCAGTTTATTAAGAAGAATATTTTTAGTAGTATTTATGATTTCAATAAGCCTTTAATTAAGAGTATTTACGATTAAATTTGATAATGAAGATATTGTTTTATTTATTTAATTAAATGATTTATAATTGATTTAGACTAAATATAACTAAACTAAATTATATTAAATTAACTAAATTTATATAAACTGACTAAATAAATATTATTATTTACTTAACTTAATAAACTACTAATTAATTAATAATATTTTCTCAAATAAATTAGATATAATTACTTAGAGTAAAGTGATTCAATACTATTTTGTCACAATTATTAACTTAAGAAAATCTAGCTACCTAGAAATTATTATTTCAACTAGGCCAGTAAGTTGCTAATTAGAGATTAATTAGAATATTTACTGTCTCATACTATTTATAATCTAATTAATATAATTAAGAACGCAATATACTAAATTAATACAATATGATATAACCTTTATATAATTATTAATAAAATCTTATTTGATAGAACTTAAATCCAGAAATAAATAGTCTACTAATTTCTGAAAAAATAATCAACTAATTTTCAGGATTAACTATCTCAAATATTACTAAATCCTACGTGCAAAGCACAAAGATTGCTATCAACCTTCCGGGCAATTTGGATGCCTGAAAAAAATACAGCAAATATATATATATATATATATATATATATATATATATATATATATATATATATATATATATATTATTTGATGAAATAATTTACAAATATATGAGTTTATGTTTTTTTTTTTTTTTCAATTTAATAAAATAAATATAAATTATTTTTGATATTGTGAATAATAGTGATGACGGCCATCTATAACAAGGCAGTGACAACCGTTGACTGCCACCAACGAGATGCGGGTGATGGCAAGCAACAGCCGATGGCAGGCAAGGGCGGGGGGCAACAATGACTGATGATGACAATTGTATTTTATACTGACAAGTGTATTTAAAATTTATCCAAATAAAACGAATTTCAAATACACAAAAATAAACTCTATACATCACATTATTTAAAATTTTACTTTGCATCATATCAAACACACAAAATTAAAATCTCATGTATTTATTTTACACTCAAATTCATCAAATCAAACCCCTAAAACATTGTGGATCACGGCAAGTTGATCTTGGAATAAATTTTTAATTGGATAAGACTGAGTCGGTCAATAAGCAAATCATTCAATTAATCCACCATCTAACATAAGGTGCGTTCTGCCATCCATAACATGACATTATTTTATCAGTAAAAATAAATTGTTTTTAATCACTAATACTTGTAACACTAATGCATAAATAATATTTTATATCTGATTAATACCTTAAAAACAAACATCTAAATATCCAGCTACTTGAATACTGCATCAACCAGACACCATTGAACCAAATATAAAATCAAACAAATTCTATTCTGATGTCTGCTAGGCTTTACCACCTTCCTGTTTATCACTGAAACTCAAAAATTAAGATGAGAAAAAGCATCCGTTTTGATCAAAAATAGGCAGCCTGGATGTCAGATATCGTAAAAGACACAATACAAAACAAGCATATAATCCAAGCCAACAACGGATATGGTCCTGCAAAACGGGAAGACATGACTCTTACCAACCAGGAGGGATGTGACAAAACAAACAATCATACACTTGTATTCACAAATGCAAGCACCCAACAATTTAGAGAAAAATTCAAATCAATCAAGCTTCAGCAGAGCGAAGAACCGGACGGAACAAAAATACTCTCTCACCTCTCACTGGTTCTTATGAAACTTCAACTGCAGGTTTGATCTCATCTTCTGCTCTGTTCTCGCTTTCTTCCGCCTTTGCTTTTTCAATCTTATGCTTCGTGTTTGAAGCTTTGATCTTCGAAGCAGTGGGTTTAGTTTCTGGTCTTGTTGTTGATGATTTCTGGGAAGGTGGTCTTGGAATTGACTTATGTGCGGCAGTTTTCTTGGGAGCATCGTGTCCAGTTGTTGCAGCTCCGTTCTGCTTGACTGAGTTGAGGTCAGACTCGGGGCTTTGAGTTGGGGGGTCGTTAACTTCAGAGGAATTGTTAACTGCGGGGTTGGAGGGCTTGTGCCGTCCGAGCTTTGGGGATCTAGCCCTTGTTGGAGGGATCTGTCAGAGAACAAAAGAGGGCTTGAACATGGATCATGGAATATTGGTTTACAGAATCCATGGTAGGAAAGATAGAAGTACTTAAAAATAGAAGAGTTCCATAAATAACATTAATAAAAATAACATTAAAACAAAGGCTGAAATTTATTAATTATTGATCAGAGAAGGATAATAAGCAGAGAGGGCTTTCACAATAACAAATTAGTGTAGATACACATTTTACAAGTAACCAACGATGAACCCTTATTATCACCTGCTTGACCTTATCTTCCCTGACGTGCAAATGCATAAGGAAATCATGATTGACTAAGAGGATCGGATGCAACAATGAGGGACTAAGGCTTTGCAACGAACAAAATGTATATAAAGTAGCAAAGCCCCATGTAAGCAGTGATGCAAGAGTAGGAAAGTAAATGAGTTGAATCAAAATTAAGTCATAATGAACTTGACATCAGCTCCTAGCCTAGATAAAGCTGCCTGTATTCAAGCTTGAGCTTTGAGTCGAGCCAATAGAATGAGATCGGGTTCAGTTCGTCTGTTTATTAAACAGACTTGAGAGCTTGACTCAAGAGGAAGTCATAGCGAGTGCTTGTTGGTGAAGGATCAACAAGTCTGAGGAAAATCCAAGGAGCTCCTCCTAGTAAGAGCTTTCTGAAGAATGATCGATGGGTCCAATGGAGGAAGTTGTAATGGGATAATCTCACAATAGATGGCATTGATGAGAGCAAAGACCAAATTGGAGGAAGCTGCGGTGAGAGATCCCTTAAGAACAAACTACCCAACATGTAGGAGAGATTAAGAATTGATAAAAAAATAAATAAAAGAAAATCCTAATGAGTTGCAACAATTTTGTGTGTGTGGGTATACACATGCACATATACACACACACATACATATATATATATATATATATATATATATGAACTCGAGCTTGTGGCTTAATAAACTCAACTCACAAAGTCATAAACAAGCCAAGGTTCAAGCCAGCTCAACTCACACCCATACGCAAGACAACAAGGTGAAAATCAAATGAGAATGACACTAGTTTGGTTGTGCAGTGAACAATTGAACAAAAAAAACATGAATGATCAGATGTGTACAAGGAATGTAAGATACCTATAATGGGTTGATAACAAATGACAGAGATAAGAAAATTTGAAATTAACCAAATGAAAGATAAAAAGAGAGGAGCTTAAATACTAAACGTTGTAAAGAAATCAAAATCCACAATAAAAAGAGGTCAAAAGAAAAACACTTACTCCAAATGATGTAAACCAACAACAAATAAAGCGGGAAATGATTGAATGCTCCGATAAAGAAAGACTAAAATAAACAAATAGATAATATTTCAATTCAATCATCAATTAAGACAAATTACGAGACCCTTTTTAATAAAAAGCAGATTAGAAAGATAATATCAAGTATTTTAAAATAAAATCTCATTCCATCTAATCCTCAATTATTTAAAACTAAACCATAATATTATTCAAAAGAATAATTAATATTAACTTCAATTAAAGTGAGATAACTAAAATAAATCCTAAAGAAAACATAAAATATTTCGTTAGGCTGTTGTTACTTCAAAAAAATTAGATGAGAAGTTGTAGAAAAATATGTAGTGAGGACTACTGTTGAAAAGTTATTTATTCTTGTTTGATAGACTTAAGGATGACGTGCTGCTAACTCAAAAGTTAAATAATCGGTTTGGTTGCATTATTTTATATGTGCTTTAAAAAACCAAAATAACTGATATTCCACAAGTAATCTCTTCACCTTCCTTGGTTCAACACTTAGACACTCCATTTTATAACGGACTCCAAAAGCATATATTGCTTCAATAAGCTCCAATGTCAAGGAGTAAAAAGGATACAAAAATTACACATCTTATTAATAAGACGTCAAAAAATTTTTTCCGAAATCATCGAGCAGATCTAATGAAATCAAGCTCTAGGTGCTAGTAATTCACTCAGAATAAGAGTTCAAGAAAGAACCACCATGATGATAAAAGAACTTAATTATTAAATAAGAAATCAATAGAAGTCCAAAAGCTTGCAAACAGACAAACAAAATTTAGTGACAAAAACAATAGATATTCAGGACAGCATCATGTTAGCCCTAAGCACCGAAACTAGAGGTCTGCTAGTTCCAACAATGGCCACGATTAAATCCCATTTCTCCACCTCCTCATAAGCAACCGCACCTCTTCAACCACTCCACATTTGGCATTATCATTTAACATATGTGTTTTATCAATCAAAACCACCAAACACCTTTAAATATCATCAATCATGTATTCAATTTCAAGCCATTCAAAGAACCGTACACATGAAAAATACAACTATTTTCACAATCAACTGAAACAATTAATATAATGGCCCGATCATTTCAATGATGTAAAGAGGACCTATGGAGAACCAATTGGCTTTCCAATTTGGTCTGATACCACTCAATTGTTTCATTTAACAGACAAAAATTAACTAAATCAAGTAAATAAGTGGATCAGGCTGAACTAGGCGGCCTTAGTTAATCAGTACTATAACTCATTTGGAAAAACAAAACTTAAATCATCAAGTCCAAGATCTCATAATCAATCATGAGCTCCACATTTACTTCATACACTTGCTACCCAAATGAAAATCATAGGCCCTCGTTGCTCCACTTTATATATTGAGCTCCATCTTCATCTTTATTTGTCAATGAAACATGTCAAAAACCTATTGTTTGATCTAAATCCCACATTCTTCAATAGCCCTATTAGTGAATCTTGTTGATGCAACTGCACTTGTACAAAATCCTCAAAGCTCAAATCACCACAATGGCAACCAAATCAACTTGCATCACTGTTCTCCTGACCATAATTCTGGTTCTCCCCCCAAGACAAAGTCCAACACAAGAATTATATTAATATATAATACAAAGTTCTACACGATGCTAGCATCGCCAACATTTAGCAGAAGTTAGAATTGCTGCATGACAGCATTGGGCAGCTGTGCAGCAATGAAGGAAAACCAAATCTTCTTTTTCCATCAGGTCTTTTATAATGATTCCTGTCCTAATTTCCTAAATTTTCACTATTTTATGTAATAAGAATATGTTTATTGCATCACACGAGCATCAACATGAAGATTAAACCAGTTAGGCCAATTGAGTTGTTCAATGGAGCTTTGATCAACAGTGTCTTTAAAACAGAAGTTCATTAGTAAGGTGCACGATGAATTTTAATAGAACACCAATCTTTAACATCAACACCCATGAGAAGGAACAAGAAGGAAAACATTTTAGAGGATGCCAAAGTACTTCATAGCCCTCCCAATGCAATATTTATGCAAACTCTGCATATTGCACACGAGGAACAAACCTTCAACCATAATATAATATGCTAATCAAACTTAATGAGAAGGTATGTCTAAATCTAATCATGAAATGATAAGTAAAATCTATAAATCAGATGAAATAGTCACTAAGGCCTTCTAGACAAATTTTACTTCCATTAACAAAGACATCACAAGAGATTTGTGATGAAACGCACTTCATAAAGGAACAAGAAATCAGAAAAATAGTCACCTTCTTCAATTCTACTTTTGGAGGACTAGGGTCTTGATAAAAACTCGGCATCGGCATAGCCTTAAAGGCCAAACTCTTCCTCAACTGCCTGATTTCAGCCTCTTGGTTCTCCTGTATTATGTCATTTGCTAAGTCTAGTTAATTGCCACACATGACAAGTATTCAAGCATGAGGATGCCACAATCATGCAAAACTCAAACAAAGAAAATCTTGCCTTAGACTTTGCTTGTATGTTAGTCTTTTCCAATTCCTTTGCATTAATCTTCTCTTCCAGCTTTGTAAAATACTGAGAAACCAACACATGAAAGTAAGAGAGCTTCTACATGAAATCAACCATATGCAAAATGGTATTAATGTTAACCAACCTCCTTCCTTTTCTCTGCACGCTCCTCTAATCTGAAAGAAAATCCTGACGTGTTCCTTCGTTGAGCTTTTGTGTGAGCAGTTAGACTTCTGTATGCAGAATGTAATAAGTCATATAACCAAGTCTATACCAGATGTCCCAATCTTAAACAAATTTAGAGAGACCAGTGAATAATTAGCTAGTATTGTATGACAAATGGCATTTTACTATCATATTGCCAGTCATTACATGTAAATATTGCAAAGAGAATGAAGGAAATTTAAGAAACTAGTTAAGGCTACATGAACAAAGCTGCATAGACGGCATCAAGAAATCATTATATGCCATGATAGCTTTATCCCAAATTTTGTGATTGTTCATAGTAATAATACTCTTTCTCCTTTTATTCCAATTGAGTGCTACATCAAAATCGACTCTGTTTTATTCTATTTCTTTAAACAATGCTTAGCTACAGTGTTTTGGCTTACCAAATTATAATTACAATCATTCCATATTAATCTCATCTGCCTGCATCTTATCAGTGCATCCTTTGCTAAGAGTCCAACTAGAGCAATTTAGGCTTGGTCCAAACTCAAAATTTTGACTTCAACCTAACTCAAAATTGAACTATGGTTCAAGTAGAGCCGGCTAAACATGAATCAATCACAAGTCAACTCCAAATGAGTTAGGGTTAACTAAATAAATCATAACACACAACTCTATTATCTTTTCACTAAGAATTTGATCACTTGATATGACTTAAAACTAAATAACACATAAACTATGATTATATTTGATTCTCCACTAAATATTATTTTAAAAAAAATATGAATGTCAAAAATATTTTAAAATATAGAATATTATTTTAGTGTTTTTATATAATCGAATTTCACTCGAGTTAATTTGAATAACATCTAAAGTGAACCACTATGGAGTTGACTTAAAATGATGAGCAAAATTTGAAGCAACTTAAAATTTGAGTGAGTTCCAGGCCAACTTTGAATTTTGAATGATATTTCTACAGTAATCCTGTCATCTATCTTACATGTCCAAACTATAAATTTCATTTTCACTATTTTATTTTCAAAAGGAGGCACTCTCAGAATCTCTCTAATATCTCTAAGATTGTTAATGAGTCCTGATCAAGTGAGTTACTCACAATTTAACTTGGAATTATCAAGCTTAGCACAATTCAAAATCAATTTAATTTAAAGATACGTAGGCTTAACTTGAATTCAATCGATTTAGAGTTGTCTTAAAATCAATTCCAAGTTTAATGAAAATTAAATTGATCAAAAATCAATTAGAAGAAAGAATTCATCCAATGACCTCTTGTAAGAATTTCAATACATGAAAATAAACAAATTGATCCTCAAACTATTGATTGTGTGTCAATTTTAACTTTGATTTTTAATTTTCCAATTTGATCATTCAACTTATCAAAACTTGACTCTTTTGATAAGGGAATCAATTGAAGAAATAAAAAAAATATAAGGTCAAAAAATGAAAACACCCTATATAATCATTTTCCCATTTCAAAATAACCATCAAATGAACAACTAATATTTCTCAACTTTTGCACAAGATGTAAAAATTTATACTAATTTCAAGACATCTCAAATTAGAATTCAAGTAAGCAATTGCAAAGTCAGAATCTTTTCAAAAACACGCTTCCAGTTGAGCACCCTATCACAAAAATCCACTTCAATAGGTTAAATTGAATTCAACTAAAATAAAAAGGTGAGAGAGTTTCAACTTTCAGCTATTCTTATCACACCTATTTATCACAATATACTTCCTAGTTCTACCCCATATCCATCATAACATTCTTAATTATATCACAGTCAAGCTTTCCTACTAGTGTATGCTTTTTTGCCCAAATGGATGGAGTAAACAGATTTGCCATACTCAATGCGATATGAAAATTAAATTCTAAAAAACAGAAAGAAAAAAAAAACTCTGAACCAATCGTGCAAAAAAATAAAATAAAATCTAGGCTCTGCCGCCAAAATTATCCATGACACCTCATACATGATTAGTCAAAGCTGCAAGCAATTGGGAGTAGTAGTTAATGCTTGAACCTATCAATTTGCCACTGCTGATTGATCATGATGTTCCCTAATACCATAAACCATGCAATATAAATGTATTTTCATAATAAAAATACCAAATATTAAGAAGACTTTTGGCAGTTCTTCCAGATCATTTAACAAAATAAAGGGGGTAGTGCAACTCGGAAATGAGAACTTACTGTGTGGCCTCAGCAGATGCACCATCATCAACTGAACCAGTGTTCCCAGGCTTACAATCACATAATTTGGGAAAGGTTAGTACGAGAAACCAAAAAAAAAAAAAAAAAAGTTACGAGAAAGAATTTTTTTTCACCTTCTTTAGAAAGACTTACCAACACCCGCTGTGAGCTTTCTTCAGTAACAGTATTTTCTCTCTTAGTAGTTATCCCAGCTGCAATTTGAACACCGAATCAAGTTCAAGATACATGTCCAGTGAACCTAAATTACATCATTCAAGAAGAATCGTGCAACCCACTTGTTATAATTTCTGAATCATTTGCACTGGCATCAACTTTTGCCTGTTTCAAATCTGCTGTGCTCTTTCTCGGGCCACTTGTAGTGAAACTTTTGGCAGGAAAAGAAAGGCTCTGAGAAAGTCTGGCCTTTGAGTTCTTAGGAGTAACCGCAGCCCCAATCCGGCCAGATCCATCCTTTTGAACATTCCGACTGTTGATATTCTTCGAATCATTACCATGATCAGCTGAAGCTTTCTTCAAATCAAATAAAAAAATTCATCTTAGAAACACTTTAAACAATCGTATCCTAGACAGACAAAAAAGCAGTTCCACTTGTCTACCTTTGAAAGATTTGAAGCTCTGGTTTTAGAAATAGCAGAGGATTCTTTAACCCCTGTTTCAGAAACATTGACATCTTGAGCTTGTAATTGACATTCTAAGCTGCCATTTGTTTGTGAGGCGTCATCCCGATTCTCTTCTGAAGCAGCAGCGCCATTGGAGACGATTTTCTTTTCCTTGCTCACACCAGATCCCAGCCCATTCGTAGTCAGCTCTTTACCGAAGCCACCGTTAGAGGGCTCCAGTTCAATTCCGTCAGTAGCTTCCATCATATAATGCAAAAGAGTACCAACAGCAAATTAAATTCTGCAACAAACCCAAATAGATCGTCAGCCAAACCCCAAGAAATCGAAACCCAAAAACAAATCCAGCTGAAACAAACAGTCAGCCTCTGCCCCCTTAACTCCTCCTGACTCAGGCAACTACAACCAAATCGCAAGCACCGCGCAGCCATCACATCACTCAGGCGTGAGATAATCTGGTCCTAAAACTAAAGCAAACAAAACTAGATCTAATAAAAAAACATTGAAGAACAGGAACAGCAACGCCACTCACAAACATCCAGTTTAGATTTCTAGTTGAAGAACTGAACTAAACCGAGAAAAAACAGAAGATGCATTCATCCACCAAAAAATCCCCGCGCCGAAGCTCCACAAACGACCGAAAAAACGAAGAAAGCGACACAAGATAAGAACGATGAAAAAGGATCAGAGCATACCACTATAATTTCAGACACAACGGCTACAATTTCGCAACCATAAGTTGTGGATCCGAGCGCTGACAAGAAGCCACCATGATCAAATCCCTTGCCTTCGAAATCGAACTCAATATAGATGGGTAAAGATTCTACAATTCCAGGATCAACCCCCGACGAAAAAATAGTTCGCCGGACCCTTGTTTCCTGCCGGCGACTGGGAGAGTACCTTGCTCCTGTGCTCTCAGAGGCTTCGGTCCTACGCACAAATACACCGGTACAGCGTACAATGAGGCGATTTTCTTGTAACAGGGAAAATCAAGCAGTAGTTCAATTTAAGAAACTGCCAGCACCACGTAATGACTAATATACCCCTTCTCCTCGCGGTTCTGTACTATCAAATTTCTTCAAAAAATTTGTGATTTGCAATTTAGGACCAACGAGGTCGAAATTTGTCAAATAAAAAAAAAGATTCTATTTGGAGTTATTTATATTTATATTTCAAAATATATTAATTTTGCATATTTTTCAATTTTTTTTGAAAAATTTATATGATAATATTAATATTTACATTTATATTTCATTAAAATTTAATTTTTACAAAATTAACATTTTTTCTATACATAAAAAAAGTGCATTTCACTTAGAAAAAGTAACAATGGTGATATTTTTAATGTAATAATAAAGATTTAAATGTTATTTAAGTAAAAATTAAAATTTGAGTATAAAATATATAAATGCATAAGAATTGTGTGGTATGCATGTAAATCCTCCTTTTTTTTTATAAGGAATCAATTTATTTTTTAAAATATTAAAATTTTAATCTTTTATATTTTTTTAAAATAAATATTATTATCAAGAGGTAAAATAAATATATCATTAACTATTATCATATATTCACAATTATCACTATTATTATTTTGTTAGATAGTCCTCCTCATCATGTAATATTAAGTAAAAATTAAATTAAATTATTTTAAAAAATATTAATATAATTTTTTAAATTAAAGTTTTAAAAAATAAAAAATAAAAAATAAAAAATGAAATTTATTTTAAATAATCATCTTTAAATTAAGTGCTCATATATTTTATGATAATAAAAAATTATTTTAAGATTATCATGAGTAATATTATTATAATTTTTTCATATATTCTATTTAAATGACTATGAAAATATCTATGACTTGATTATCTATAAAGATAATTATATTTTATAAAATGATATATTAGAGCTATATATTTAATGATTTATCATTCACTAATCAAAATAAATATTTTGAATAACTATTACTATAATAGAATTTTAAAATTAAATCATTAGATTATTTTCCATAATAATTAATTTTAAAACTTTTATAGCAATGCTAAAAACTTTATGAAAATAATGTTTATTTATCAACTTTTTAGCCTAATTTACAACATTAAAATTGATATGACACTTAAAATACTACTAGTCGAAGTACGAATCTTTATGTCAAAAGCAAATTGATCCTAAGTTGAAACTAGTCGAGATAAAGCACTTAAAATATCATTGGAAACTTTAGAAATCAATTAAATCCCAAAGTAGCTCTTAAAAAAGGAGTGTTTATAATCAAATCAAGCATCTCGACGAGCCGGATCTAACAAGCCCAAGATCTTATAATTCTGACTTCATTTGAGCATTCAAATACTTAAAATACATCAAATGAATCATTTACCGTCCAGGTGGAGCGGAGGATTTTGATATATCTACAAACACTCCTCCACCTATAAATAGCTCATTCTTCACATGAGGAGGCCAAACAAGAGAGAGGATAGAGCTAAAGTTGAAAATCCTCCAAACACAATCACTGACGATCGCCGACCACCCCGTTGCTACCACCGCTGCCGCTGCCGCCGCCACGCCGATCTTGCCGTGAATCTCCGCTGCTTGCCGTTACCACCACCACTGCTTGCCAACCTCGCTGCCGATCATCATCGCAAACATCGCGGCCTTATCGCTGACCACCGCATCGGTCACCGCTGCCGACTACTATCATTCTATGCCGCCATCATGCCACTCGCCGGCCACCATCACGACCTTCATCCGGGCCATCGACTGCTCACCATCATCTATTAACATTGTTACAACCAATGTGAATATATAATGCATTAGATGATCCTGATTCCCATTATCGCCTCTTCTCATACAATTCAATCCGTTATCGAGAAGATTTTGTACTCAAACTGACATAAGATTTTACTAGTGATTTTTTTCTTATTTTCGAGATATTTTCATGTAAAAATTCTTGAGTTTTTTTATTCACTCTTTAAATACTTGTGTGTGTAAAATTAAGATATAAACTTTCACTTTATCGTAATTGATTTTCTAGCCGTCAACAAAAATAATATTTATCAATATTATGCTTTAACATCATACTCTTTGGGCCAAATTAAAATATAATTGATTTACAGAAAAATTAGTTCACGTTTATGGGCATTTCGGACCGAGGGGGATTTAAAAGACTTGGACAAGTGGGCCCACCCTTAACGCTGAGGTGGACTTCTAGGTGGGCCATTCGGGCGCCAGTAAATTCCATCTGGCAGCAACGTGAGCGGCCGGCTGATCTGACGGTTCATCCGACTCCGGCCTGGCTTCAAGTGCATCCTAACCGTCCGCTTTACATTCTGTCCAGCGCCAAGTGGTCCGTGGTGTTCCGCATGGGCGTCAAGTACAGAAGCCGGCGGAATAAACACTCGGCAAAGAATATTTCTGTTGATTGTCGAAGCTCTGCCCTCAAATATTTTAAAAAATTTGAACCTGAATGATTATTCTAAAATAAATAAATAAATTTTAAATTATAATAAAATTTTAAAAAATTATTACGTACAGAAATCTATATAATTTTTATATTAGAACTCTAATAATATAATATCATATAAATTATTATTTATTATTATATATTAATATATATCTAAATACTGTATATTATCATATATTTAATATTATATTTATATATAATAATATGAAATAGTTCCTAGATAATGCATACTAATTTTGAATTAGTCAAGTATCATATGATATTATTAGAATCTGAATATAGTATTACATACAGACTCTACATATAATAATTTCTTTAAAAATTTCTATAAAATTCTTCAAAAAAAATGTATGCAAATAAGTTTTTCCTTGAAAAAAAATTGAGTGTTGGTTCCTTATTCTTATGCATGAAAGATTTAATCCTCATAATGTACAAAAATTAATGAAGTATTATTAGAAAAAAAATCATATAGGATCATTTTTATCTTAAATTTTGTGATTTATATATACAATTATATATATATATATATATATATATATATATATACCACTCAAAATTAATTATTTATCTATAAACACACTTAAAAGTTCAAATATATTAATATGCTACTCACCTAACCATGAAGCTTCTTATCTTTGCAACATTATGTAGCCCTACCTAAAAACCATTATCATATTTTTAAATGTAGACACAACAACAACAACAACAACAACAAGCCTTTATCCCACTAAGTGGGGTCGGCTACATGAATCATTGGTCTCCATTGTGTCCTATTATGTGTCAAATTCTCATTTAATTCAAGTATACTAAGATCATTTTCTATACATCTTAACCAAGTCTTTTTAGACCTCTACCTTTCCTAACATAAGACAAATCTAATGCATCTACTCTCCTAACCGGGTCATCAGACGGCCGACGCTTTATGTGACCAAACCATTTAAGGCGACTCTCTCTAATCTTATCTGCCACTGGAGCTACTCCAACTTTTTTCCGAACATACTCATTTCGCATTTTATCTCTAAGAGTAAAGTCACTCATCCACTAGAGCATCCTCATCTCTATAACACTTAACTTAGTCTTATGTTTCTCTTTTATTGGCCAACATTCTGCACCATAAGTCATTGCAGGTCTTACCACCATCTTATAAAATTTTTCCTTAAGTTTAAGTGGAACTTTTCTATCAGACAACAAGCCAGATGCATTCCTCCACTTCAACCATCCAACTTGAATTCTACTAATAACATATCCATCATTTTGAACAATAGAGCCTAAATATCTGAATCACTCACTCTTATTAATGACTTGTTCACCTAATATCACAACATTACTTACCACTAGAACTTTTACAACTAAAATTACACTCTATATATTCAGTTTTAGATCTACTTAAATGAAAACCTTTAGACTCTAATGTTGACCTCCATAATTCAAGTTTCTCTTAGACTTCCTCTCTAGTCTTATCAACAAGAAGAATGTCATCACCAAAAGCATACACCAAGGTACATCTTCCTTTAAATGCCTAGTAAGAATATCCATAACTAAAGCAAAAAAAGATAAGGTCTTAAAGCTAATCCTTGATGTAATCCAACTGAAATAGGAAAATATTTTGTCAATTCTTCTTGTGTTTGGACACAAGTAACAACTCTAGTGTGCATATCCTTAATGACTTGAATATAACCAAAATTAACTCCTTTCTGTTCTAGAACTCTCCAAAGAACATCTCTTGAAATTTTATCATAAGCTTTCTCTAAATCAATAAATATCATATGTAGATCCTCCTTACTTTCCATATACTTCTCCATCAAAACTCTTAACAAATGTATAATATGCATAGTAGATCTACCTAGCATGAAACCAAACTGATTGTGAGAAAGTTTTGTATCACATCGTAACCTATGATCAATTATTCTCTCTCATAATTTTAATGTATGACACATTAACTTAATTCCTCTATAATTTGCACACTCTTGTGCATCACATTTATTCTTAAATATGGGAACCAACAAACTCTTTCTCCGCTCATCTGACATCTTTTTAGTTTTTAAAATAACATTAAAAAGATTTGTAAGTCAAGAAATTCCTTGATCTCCTAAACATTTCCACACTTCTATTTGAATATCATCAGGTCCTACTGTTTTTCCACATTTCATTTTCTTCAAGGCTTCTCTAACTTCAGATTTACTAATACGAAGATAAAAATAAAATTTTCTATTTTTTTTAGGATATTAAGGTTGCTAAAATCAATCGTACTTTTAGATCTTACATTGAAAAGTTTATGAAAACACCTCATCCACCTATTTTCAATATCTTTTTCTAAGAAAAGTACTTTATTATCTTCATCCTTAATATACCTCACTTAAATTAGGTCTTTACTTCTCTTATCTCTTTAGTTGGCTAACTTATACATACATCTTTCACCTTCTTTGATATCTAATCTATTATATAAAATACTAAAAGCTAAATTTTTTGCATCATATATTGCTTTCTTAGAATATCTATATGCCACTTTATATATTTCCCAATTCTCCAAGTTCTTACATCTAAATCAAGTTTTATAATAATACTTTTTATTTCTTATCTTTTTTTGTACACTCTGACTCCACCACCAACTATTTTTATTAAAAGAAGCTTTTCCTTTTGATTCTCCGAGCACATTTTTAGCAACATGCTTAATTTCACTTGTTATTTTTTCTCACATAACATTAACTTCTTTATGAACATCACAAATTCTAAGCTCTTGTAGCTTGCTCTTAAAAGTATTTTTATTTGTGTTCTTTAAGTATCCTCGTCTAATCCTGGGACAATAATTTGATTTATTTTTTCTCTTACAATATTTCATCTTAAAATCTAAAACTAACAATCGATGTTGAGTACTTAAACTTTCACTTGGAATGACCTTACAATCTTTACAATCTAAACGATCAATTTTTCTTATAAAAAATAATCAATCTGTGTTTTACTAGATCCATTTTTATAAGTAATAATATGTTCATCTTTTTTCTTAAATAAAGTATTAACAACTATAAAATCATAAGCTAAGACAAAACTAATATAGTCTTACCTTCTTCATTAGTCACTCCAAATCCATAACTACCATGAATACTTTTAAAATCTTCTACCACTCTATCAACATGTCTATTTAAATCTCTTTTAATAAATACTTTTTCTTCAAGAGATATCTTTTTTATTAATCTCTTTAATTCATTCCAAAATTTTTCTTTTGAGCTTACATCTAAATCTACTTAAGGAGCATAAATACTTATAACATTGATTATCTTAGTATCAATAATAATCTTTAAAATTATAATTCTATCTCCACACCTATTAATATTTATAACATTATCCTTCAAACTTTTATCTATAATCACACCTACATCATTTCTAGTTTAACTTCTATCTGAATACCAAAGTTTAAAACCTAAACTATCAATCTCCTTAGCCTTCTCCCAAACCCATTTAGTTTCTTGAACACATAAAATATTTATCTTTCTATGAACCACAATATTTATTAATTCCATTAATTTACCTGTAAGAGTACCTATATTCCAAGATCCTAACATAATTCTAGTTTTATGGACTAACTTCTTTTGCCCACATTCGTCCAAAATGGGAACCGCTTATTTAACACGCATCCAGGGCAGCCGTCGTGCTACACATTTTTTACTGTATTTAAGTCATACAGTGCGTGGCTTCCACGAGATGCCCTAGCATTAATGCAATGATTTAAAGGATTCCTGTCATGATTATTTTGACAAGTTTTATGCTGGTTGTTGACTACTTATCGCAACCCTCAACTTTTCACATTCGAACTTGGGACTGGCAAAGGTAGTGTTTATTTTTGATATTAACACCTTGATAGTTTTATTTTTATTATGTCCATCATTGATGCACTAACATAAAATATCTTAAATGAAAACCATGATTTCTTTTAATAATCTTTGTTGTCATTATTGAAACTCACTTGTAATGATATTTAACTAATCAAAATATGTTGGCTTATGTCAACTCTCTTAATCACCATAACTTCGTATATGATATTAATAGTTAGCTGTGTATAGTTAAAATTTTAAAATTGTTATCCTAATATATAAATTTTCCACTCCTACTAACTAAGGCTAGTTCCGCCCTTGTAATAATAGCTCATACTTTGTCTCTAAGTTATTATTAAACTGCTTTGGACGGGGATCTGTAATTTTTTTTTCTTATGATATCATGTAATCTATAAATCACCCAACTAAATGTTGTTTGTTTATTTCCTATTATATTAACAATTAGACATAAATACAAAGATGTTAATTTCTTTTCTTTTTTTTTAATTTTGACCATTATTGTACAATGAAGCTCTTTCTCTTTATGGACAACCAAAGTAAGAACCAATAATGATAACTCACCTTTTTCACTATTTTGTTCTTCATGCTAAAGTTATAAACAATAGATTTTAAACAACTAAATTAATTTAAACACATAGAATCATCAAAGCAAGTGTTAATCAGTAAAGTCATACCCTCAACAACTTGGTTAATTAAGTTTTCATGAATGTATGGATCAAGTTCATCTACAATTTTGCCAATGTTATCATAGCATAAAAGTTGATAGTCTAACATTTGTGTAAGATCCGTAACTTTGCTATCATGTGCCATGTTTTAATTTCTAGCATATAAATACTAATTGTGTTGTCTTTGATTATGATAACAACGTTAGCTCGACTATTTTGGATAGATATTTTTACTATTTTTCCTTATTATCATTTTGGATAAGATTATGCTTTTGGGAGTTGCACCATAAATATGATTGCAAAATTTATAATTATGCCCTCTTAATCAAAGATATATTTTATTTATCTTTTCTTTTTTACTTAAAAAATTTAGCTTGTGTCTAACTTTAAAAGCTCTTGCTTCTCTTGTGTCTAACTTACAAAACTTACTATTCTAAACTCATGTATTCCATGATTAGTTTAGAACAACATAAAGCTTTTAATCTCCAAGGATTTCGTTTCACAACTTATTTTGGTGGTATTATATTAAAGGCTACTTAACTTAGAAAATCACGACTATCGAGAAATTGACAAAAATATGATGCTACTGAAAGTTTTTATATATTGAGCAAAAAGCAAACAAAATTTATTCGCTTAAAAAAAAGTTTATTTGCAATGAGAACTAACAAATGCACAATAAGTTTATCAAAAAAGCCATGGTCATGGATGGTGGTTGAGTTGTGGAATAAGAGGAACTTGCATTGATATCTAAAAATATACAAAAGGAGAACTACTCATGTAGAAGAGCCCAAGTGATAGAGTCACATGTAATTTATCATACGGGCTAATGGGGAGAGTGTTATTTAATTAAAAGTGATAATTTTTAGCTAATAAATAGAACTAAGTATTATAAAGGTTAATAAGAATATTAGGTATGTAAATAGTAAATAATTAAGTAGCATGTATATAAATCTCCCTTAAATCTATTTACTTATTTTACTTTTACTCTATTTATATTCCAATATAATATAAAAATATTCTTATATTTCATTATTTTTACAATATTAAATATACAAAAAGTGAAGAATCAAGTACCAATTGGAGTTATAACATAATATTTAAGAATATCTTATGCATTACAGTAGCTAACTTTATATAAAAGATAAAAAATAATTTAAAAAAAGAAGAAGAAATATTTAGTAACATACTTATTTTTAGCTTAAATGAGTGCTTATAACATCTAAGCTCGTGCTGCCTATTTCTTAACATCACGATGGTCGTGATTAGGGAGTTGCTATTAGTGTGTTATTACTAAACATCCTTGATAATTCTTAGTAGGAATCTCGATTTGAGAGAATATTTCTTAGTTATCGTGCTTTAAGATTATGATGATCTAGCATCAGATAATATTATGAATGTGGTATTGAGCTCTTTAGACTCTGCACATTTTGAAAGAAATAATTAAGCTAAGGCGAAGTCCTCTTAATATCAAGTAGAGTTCCTCAAGTAAGCTACTTAAAATAGAGATGTGAATCTAGAGATTGAGATAGAAAACCAAAAAAAAAAAAAAGAATTTTTGAAAAAAAATTTGGACATAATAACTATAAAAATTATAAACTATACTCAAGTTAGGAGCTTTTCTAAAAAAGATGTTGACATTTGATCAATTTTTGTGCACCATAGATGGCACATGGTATGATTGAATGCAATCAAGTGACAATTGCAAGAAAATGGACAATTGGATGACAAACTAGTGGTTTGATTCATAAGAGGGTTGCTTGGTATGAAGCACCTAACTATAATGTGTTGATGTGTATGGAGCATACAAATCATTTTCCTATAGACTATAAAGTGGAATATTCATTTAAGATATTCTTAGCCAAATGAAAAAGGTGTTAGTAATTAGATGAGATATCTCAAGTCAATTAATAATGTTGATTGAATTTTCGAGTGAAATTTTTTTGGAAACTTTGTTTTAAAAGAAGGTCATTTAGAAGATTGTGCTTTGAGAGGATGCCACTAATCAATCAAAGTTTTAAATAGGAAGTAATCAAGAAAATCATTCTCTCAAAGGAATTCATGGAAGGGATTGATTTGGCAAAGAGGATGTCAAATTCTCGAGAGAACATCTTCATAGAACCCGACTTCACTGGACGAGATTGCTAAGAAGGTTGATTCTCATTAATGAAGTCACAAAAGAGTGTTAACCAATTGATGATATCGACTTATTATGAAGGTTGACATGATGTGAAGATTGAGCTCCCTAAGAAACGCCATCTTCACTAGAGAAAATCAATAAGGGGACAAGGTTCTTAAAAATTTTTTTAAGTTGTAAGTAATAGTTGAGAGAGCTAAACGAAACTACACACAATAATAAATTAATAAAAATTTCGAGCGATGTTAATCAGATTAAAAAAGATTAATGAGAATAATTAGTGGAGAATCACATGACCTAGTGGCCAGTAGATTCTCTCCCATCATAGAGACCTACGTTCAATGCACTAACCAATAATAGTAGTTTGCCCTTAAATTTATTTAAAAAAATGAGAATGATAGCAAAAATAATTCAATAATTAAGTAGGGGCGGACCTAGGCACAATTGAGTGCGGGTGAAGGGGGCGAGCGACAAATGACTAATTTGATATCTCATATAAGAGAGATTATAAAGTTCATGTGACAATTATCTATCTCCCCCCTCAAGTATAAGATGATGAGCAATATCTTGAGAAACAGTCTAAAAAGAATATATAAATTATAAATTTCTCATAAATAAAATAAAAATATTCTATACTTCCAATAATATTTTTTTTTTCAAGAATAATAATTTCAATAATATTTTATTTAACCCTATGGGAGCATGCAAGGTCAAAGATTCAATATGAGGTACAATCCAAAACATCCATTTATGACATTGATTGATTGATCAATTATCATGTACATGGGTGCACGTGCGATTGTTTCGTGCACACATAACAGCGTATGCAATACGGCTGTGACGCTGTTTGCTATTTTGTTCCGTGCAGCTGATGCTTACCATTGGTTCTCAATATTGGATTCCAATGCTCTTGCCCTCTTCAAACCCTGGATTGTCTCTCGTATCTCTCTGTTCGTCCGTTAACTGATGGCTGCCAGCTTCCGCATTTAGCATCTTGTAGGAATAAATTATTATTTTTTACTTTATTTTTTTTGAAAGTTTTTTTTTATTTCATTTGATAATATTTTTTTTTTAATTTTAAAAAATTAAGTTGGAAATAATTTTTTACATCCAAATATATTAATTTAATAATAAATGAAAGATAATTATTATTATATTACTTAAAGTTTTTTTAAATATTTATAACATTTTTTAAATATATATATTTTCATAAAATTATAATTTTTTATATAGACAATTATAGCCGCCTAAATAAAGTTTTAGATAAATCTTTTAATTTCTACATATGATTTTATCACAGATTGAGTCTAGTGTATAAGGTATCTTAGCTTAATGATTGTGAGTTTTGACTTTCAACCAAGAGATTTTGAGTTCAAATTCTTACAGATGCATTACGTGTGTGAGTTTACAATTAAATTCGCTCAAATGTCTTCCAGATTATTTTTTTTTGAGCCCAATTATTAATTGAACTGGCTTGAGCTTGATTTAATAAATAGGTTATGAGTTAAATTTGATAAGCTAATGTATTAAATTTAAATATAAAATTATTAAAAAATATTTTTAAATTATATTTCATTTTTAATTTCAAATAAATTTTTTATTTCTCATAATTTCTCATTATTTATAAAACATTATTATGCATTTATTTGAATCAAATCGAATTAAGAGAATTGAGTTTGAATTAGAGCTTAAATTTGATTAATTAATCAAATTTAAACTTGAATGGGGTCTTTAACTATACAGTAGTATTCTCTTTAATTTTGTTTTATTTTCTATAATATCTATGCTATATTCTCTTCTATTTCTTCTTGCAAGAAAACAAATTTGAATAAGAATTATATTACTATTGTAGCCTAACTATTTAATTAATTTTTTTTTTTTGTTTACTCTTTCGCACATAAATGAGAGCTTAATGTAGAAGTTGGCATATATGTTGGATCATTTATTGTTTTTTGAAAAGTATTTAAAATTAGTTACTTTCACGCGTTGAAATTATTTTAATTATTTAAATAATAATAATGATAAAAAAATATCAAAATAATATTAGAATAAATTTATTTATTTCCCCAAATAAATGATTTGAGATGGTTGGTTGTTTTTAGAGAAGCATCAAAATTTAATTTAGGGTTTACATTCTTCTTATTAAATATGAGTAGAATTCAAAAAAATTTGAAGCATAAATAATATTTTTATGAATTTATTCTTCCTCTTGCTCAGTTATCTACAACTTGTTTCTACAACTATTTATATAATAAAAAATTATTACGTGTGGGATTTGAATGTAGCTTCTACGTTCTGTCTCTAATAACATAATATCATATGATGCTTAGCCAATACACAACTATTGTATATGAATGTAATATAAATTGTATGATAATACATAACATCTAAACACTCATCATTTCACAATCAATACACAATACTTGTGTATTAGCTGAGAGCCACATGACATTATATTATTATAATATGGATGTAAAGCTACATCCGAACTGTGCATGTAATAATCTCTCTTATATATGGGAATTCTTTCTTGATATATAAGAAAATCATAAATTAAAAAATCATATAAAATAAAATGATCAAAATAAGTAAAAAAAAATCAAATTTCTATTAAGATATGAAAAATAATAATTTTATGGGGGTACTAATTTCCATGACTCAACAATATATGTTCTTCTGATTAGTCCCATTTTAAGCTCAAATTAATTATGCAAAATAAGCATTTAATCAATTAAATTTAAATTAATTGCATGAAATATTTTTGCCCTTAAGAAGCTAACACTATATAACATATATTCGATTATTTTAATGCAATATATATATATATTATTAGGAGATGTGGCTGGATTTGGTCAGATTTCTGCGTTGGAAGGAGTCTTAATTATAGATTATATTTAAATTTTTTAATAGTTTTTTTCATGGATTATTCAGTTATTTTAAATTAAAAGAAGACTTTAAAAAAAGAATTAGAGTTTTCAAAACGATTATTTAAAATTCTAAAAACCAACCCTTTTATATATTTTAAATATAATAAATAAATACAAATAAAAAAATTTCATTTTCATAAAAATATTATCTCTCTCTCTCTCTCTCTCTCTCATAAATAACAATTAAGATTCATAAAATTCACATTTATAATCAAATGGCATTAAATTTGAAGAATTAAAGCTGCCATATTGTTCCAAATTGCAACATAGTAGACTAAGTTGGAATATAAAAAACTACAAGCATAAAAGTACAATGCAAGGTTATAGTGGCATGACTGTAATTTAATGTCATGACATGGGCATCTTCTTACTTCTATCTGTTGTATTGACTGATTGCCTAATTTCATGTCTCATATTTGTGCCATTTGTATGATTTTCTATAATACAATTGACTAAAATAAGAATGATTGAAATAACTTTGTGAAACCAAATGTAGATTCCATTTGGTAAAATATTATCAAATAAAATAATAATTCAGATGGCTTGGCCCACTCATTAATGGCATTAACCACAACTAAATTAAACTTGAGTTAAATCTTTTATTTTTTTATATTAATCATAACATCATCATATAACTAATTGGACTTAAAATCTGTTTAAGATAACTACAACTTTATACAAAATCAATGGTAGAACTGCTGTCAAAAAATCTTTTTTTTATTTAATAAAAATCAAACTGCAGCTTTCTAACAACCACCACAGATAACCTATTCAGATTAAAAAATACAACTTTTTCATCATAAATTTCTCAAAATACAACTAAAATACAACCATAACATATTTATTGGATAAGATTTAAGAAAAAAATCTTGAAGAGAAATTGGCATATGTTCTATTTATCCAAGAAAATTCAATATCCATTGAATTACATTAAATGCAAACATAGAATATCTAATTATAATGTAAATAATGACAAACTTAGGACAAAAATTAAATTTTGATTAAGAAAAAAAAATATAGTAAGATTATTTTCCAGTGTCACATTAGAAAGGAAAGGCCATTGATTTGCAATGGCGACTGCTCAATCACTAATCTTTTTTTTTTAGTTGGTACTGTGCTTAATCAGCAGCAATCACTATTGAAAGATGTTAGATGACATTTTAGCTTCATAAATACTAATTAGATTGGTATTGATGGACCAACCCAAAGCCAAGTATTTTGCTAATGATGGATCAGCTACTTAATTTATGTGTCTTAAATCTGAAATATTAACAAAGAGAAAAACTTTGCCATTCATAATCATAGATTCAGACAAACTGTCACTGCAGATGAACTTACAAACAGAAAATCTTTTGGTGGGTGAGCAAATTGGCAACAGTGTGAACTTTAAATTAAACTCCATAAGCAAATTTGCAGTGTTCAGAAGCAGCAGATAAGCACACAAGAAAGAATCATGAATAGTAATAGTATCATGGAATCTTTAATTTGAATATATATTGTAAAATTTTCAAGTATATACAACATTATTCATGAACATCGAACCTGTTTTGTTGCAAGATAAACCATGAAGCAGTGGTGTGGAACAAAATACTGAATAATTTGATAAAATTACAAGCTGAACAAAAAACTATAAAAAAATGTCTATATGTTCTCCTTTGGTTTCTACTTTATGCTATTAGATACTTTTGAATTTCATAATTCTCTTCTACTTTTTCTTTGCATCAACCTTTAGGATTATGGAAGTCTTGCAGAATGGACTTATGGTGATGTTTAGCACAGTAAACTTGAATCTATATGGAGAAGAATCACTCACTGAGATTCTTAATAATTTCATTTTTCAAACCATAAAACAAATGATAATCCAGTTGCTCTCCAGTCTTCTCAATCTCGGATGAAGCCTAAGCTCAAGCAACTTAGACTCAGCTTCTTCCTCTTCTTCTTCGTCATGATCTTGTTGCCACTAGAAGATGAAACACCGTTGCTGTAATATCCATTGGCCTTTAGACTCTCTTCATCACACACTTTGCAGGTACTATCCAGTGTTGATAGTTGCATCATCCCCACTGAAGGTTTTGAAGGCATGTTCACATGGAGATTAAATTTCGTTTCAGTCGTTTTCGAGTCGTCCAAATCTGAAAATCTTTCTTCTTTTGGGGAAAATGCCATGAGATTATGATCAGCTTCTATAATGGAGGAACTCATATTGTTTTGTCTGTGAAGATCAGAGTAAAAGTCAATATGATAGTAAGCATTCATGCTCTTATTACTATGATACACCGATAGTTCATGAGATAGAGATATACAGTGCTAACACGTATCAGAAATGACATGCATGTGATGCTGTCCAATTTTAAAAAAAAATAGAAATTTCAGACATAAAAGCCTGAAATAATTAAGTTTAAATTTTATAAATATTAATCAAATATTATATTTAACCAAATAATTTATACTTATTTTTATACATAACACTCTAAAAATAATTAATGACTAAATATTTTTTAAGTTATTGTTAATTTGATTGCTTATGATTTTTTATTATATTTATTATTTTCTATAATTTTTTGCTCTTTCTTTACCTACTAACATGATTTATAAATAACATGTTAAGCTTTTATTCATTTTCTTGCATTGTTAAATCTTTATAATATTTAATTTTTTTGACTTATTTAACATTTATACAATTTATATGATTATTATATATCATTTAAAATCTATACAACAACAAGCCTTAATCCTTCGTCTCCATTGTGTCCTATTATATGTCAAATTCTCATTTAAATCAAGTATACTAAGATCATTTTTTATACATCTTAACCAAGTCTTTTAGATCTACCTATATCTTTCTTAACATAAAGGCAAATCTAATGCATCTACTCTCCTGTCATCGGACGATTAGGCTTAATGTGGTCAAAGGCGACTCTAATCTTATCTACCACCTGAGCTACTCCAACTTTTTCCCGAATATACTCATTTTGCATTCTATCTCTAAGAATAAAGCCACTCATCCATCTAAGCATCCTCATCTCTGTAACACTTAACTTAGTCTTATGCTTCTCTTTTATTGGCCAACATTCTGCATCATAAGTCATTGCAGGTCTTACCACCATCTTATATAAATTACAAATTTATAATGTCGTGTCACATGTATATTCATATCCTATATTTTTAAAAATAAATATATCCTATGTCTTGTGTCCGTATTAAATCGTGTTTGTGTCCATATATCCATATCAATGCAACCTAATATTGTTGGCATCATAGGTATGATTGGACTAACCTGTGATCATCTCTCTGCGGACTGTCATCAGATGCGTCTAACTTGAGCTTGTTGTTACTACTTTCTGGCACATCTCCATAGTTGAGAAGGCTAGCCTTGCCAACTAGTTCTGAAATAGGGAAGTCATCTCCAATAGACGAGGGTTTACAGCAGTTTTTACCAGCAATTGATTGGCCTCGTACCACAGATATAGCTTGGTCTAATATGTTGAGGGCATGCTCAACTTCTGGACTGATGGAAGCTTCTCCTTTGGATGAGCCCTTTGCCATATGGTTCATCCCTTCAGCTTCTTCCCTCTGCTCAGTATCTTCTTCAGTGATCTCAGAGACTGAAGTTCTTGTTTTGGTGGCATTATCCTTAGCTGGTGCATCGTCTTTGCATTCTTGGAGGAGGAATGCGGTGGGTTTTTCTTTCTCCAGACCTTCCAGCGATGTTGCGGGTCTGCGACCCATTTGCAACTGTTGACGAATCCGAACATATAATGCTCCTTGCAAAGCCAACCGATAGTCCTCATCGACAGTTGCCACAGATCCAACTGCCTGCAATTAGAAAATCATTTCAAAATACTAGTCAATTGAATGTTTCAACTAAATTTTATTTTAACTTAATTAAATTTCAGAGTATTTAATCAAAATTCAGTGTTTTTTTTTGTTTTTATGCGAATCATATATCTACAAATGAAGCGAAGCATACTTATTTAGGCGAAAATATTATTTTCTTTCTTGGGAAATTTACATACATAGCACACAATTCTTATTCATTTACATATCTAACACCTAAAATTTGATATTTACAAATATAACACCTTTTCTATGATTCAGAAGGTGAATTTAACTTCAAAAAAGTAAGCAAAGTGTTATTTTTGTTGTAATAATAAAGATTTAGATACTATAAATGTAAATATTTATGTTTAAGTATTAGATATGTAAATATATAAGAATTGTGTGCTATGAATGTAAATACCCCTATTTTCTTTTCAACATGTCAAAATGATTAATCTGCATTAATTTAATGATTTAAAATACATCACATCAACGACTATTTAGATGATCAACGTTACCCTAATTGACAAATTTGTAAATTAATGGCATGAATGATGACGCATGTGCTAAAGGGGGCACATGTTTAAACTTTAGAAAACATAATGATATTTGCATGAGAAATCATAACGCCAACAGCCTGAAATTTTGTATTCCTTTGTATTGGACCTAACTTACCGTTCTCTATATAAGAGTTGACGATGTATGGCTACTGCAGTAAGAAATAAAAAAAGATGTTACTTTCACACTTCTACTCAAAATCATCCTCATGCAATTATTATATCAGCCATATCTTTACTCATTATAATTTCTTTCTCAATTGCTATGTTATGATATCCTAGCAAATAAATCTTTTGAAATACATTGAAATGGATAATTTCAGGTATTTGTGTCAGGAGGCTAACATGGAGTTTTTAAATGTCATTAGGCTCTTTCGTTTTGGAATTGAAGAGCATATGGCAATGAGTTTATTTATTCATTTGTTTTGAGATGGGGATGAGGAGTGATTGATTAGTGGGAAGCTTGCTTGCTTACTACTGATTGATTACCTCCTTCCTATTAATCAATTATTCCTCATCTCCGTCTCAAAACCAAAAAATAAATAAACAAGTAAACTCATTATCTTATGCTCCTCAATTCCAAAATAAAAGAGCCTAATCCCATTGACATTTAAAAACTCCACGTTAGCCTCGAGGCACAATACCTGAAATTATCCACAGTAATCCATTTACTAAGCCAAAAAAGAAAGTACATAACCCAATATGAAATTGAAGCACGCTCACACAACAAAATGAAGGCGGATAGTTTGGAGGAATTTAAAATTAACGGAGTTTGGGAAACCGTGATCAGAAAACACTGACTTCCACCGCCGTGAAATTGAGCAGTAGCATGAGCAGTTCCTCTTCCTCCTCACCAAGAGGCAAGCGATCGCTGGTGAACTCCTCAAAATTCTGCAGTTCTCTTCGATGGCTGCCCCATCTCAATAAACCTCAAAATATTTTTTCATTATGATACCATAGCATAGCGATTGAGAAAGAAACTATAAAAAGTAAATAGATGGTTGATATAAGAATTGCATGAAGGATGATGTCCAAACAAAGTGCGTATGTAGTGTCTTTCTGATTTCTTACTGCAGTAGCTATAAATCATCAACTCTTATATAGAGAATAACTAGTTAGGTCCAATGCAAAGGAGAACGAAACTTCAAGCTATTGACATTACGATTTCTCATGCAAGTATCATTATGTTTTCTGAAGTTTAAACATATGAACCCTTCAGCACATGCATCGTCATTGATTATATATATATATATATTGTGTATTTTTTAATTTTTTAATGATATGATGTTGTGCAGATGAAATTAAAATATGTTAATTGGAATAATGTAAATATCATTTATTATTAACTATCACAAATAAATTTATATGTAAAATTAGAGCAATGTTGATTGTCTAAATAATCATTGATGTTATGTATTTTAAATCATTAAATTTATGCATTATAAGATTAATCATCTTTACATATTAAAAGCAAAATATTTTCTAGAATATTATTTTCACCTAAATAGTATGCTTCATCTATAGATATGTTTTTAATTAAATGCTTTGAAATTTTAATTAAGTTAAAATAACACAAAGTCAATTGAATTTTGATTTATAGATAGCTTTTTTTTAATGGAAATGACGTGGATTATTGTCTGAATCATAAGGCTTAGCCTTGCTGCATAATAAAGCCATTAATAAAATTCATAAATTAAAGTTGAAAGAACAGAAACAAAACCTTCTGATATAGTTTGTGTCCATTGCCTATGAGCTGCCTTGATATGAAGTTTATAAGTGATGCGGGTATGAACTCCAACTTAATATCAAAATTGAATATTGCCCTGAAAAGTTTCATTATGACTTCTCAAACGTGAAAATTATAACCGAAACACATGGAGCAGATTTTATAACTCAAATTAGAACCTGAAACCGAATCAGAGCTGACACGTTAGTTCTCATGATAACATTCTTATATAATTGAAAAATACAAATCCATGCATTTCATGCTCCAGATGCACTAAGAAAACGAATAAATTAATGAATCAAGCAATAAAAAGAGATCCAATTATCAAAGAAAAAAAGTGCAAGATTTTAATATGATTCTCAAGGATATATTTTGCTAACACGTAGGATGAATAACTAACAAAAAAAAAAAAAACCATCATAGTTTTAGATCTTTTTCTTGTTCCTTATAAGAAGAAAGAGTTCCTAATTTTCCTATTAAAGAAATAATATTCGACAAAAATATATAGGATTCATTGAACTGGTGCCAATGAATATTCAACAAAAAAATATGAAGAAAAAATTGTCAGATTCATAAGATTCTAAAATAGAAAATGTTTAAGCGTCTAAAAAAGATACGTAGTTCCATGTCAAATTGAAACAGTAAAGCACCTAATGAAAATGATTAAGAACCTAGAACAAAGAGAACACCAAAAGAGATTTTAATATATATATCTGCCTATTTGTTTGATATTTTTCTCATCTCTAATCGTTAATAATAGACATAATATGCACTAAAGATATAAGAAAACTAATATAAGATTAAAAATAAGTCAAAAAAATAATTAAATCCTAGTTGAATGAACATTTTATCAATTTTTTTTCTATTTCTTAAATAATAAATGTCATTAAAAAAATGAATGACACGATCATTGCTCAAGTTTGTTAATTTATATATCAAATTTTAAAAATTTTGTTCAAATTTGTTAAATTATTAAAATAAACTAAACTTGGATAGTATAAGCTTTTCAAAGACCTACCGAAAATAGCATTTGTTACTCTCAACCTTCTGCAAAACAAAGCCGCCCACCAAATCTATCCGTATTGTATCTTTAGCTTGAGGGATTCCATCTCCACTGAAACCATGAGAATCTGCATCGATATGCTCCACATCTGAAATCTATGCAATTTTCAAAATAATGTTAGCTTTTCATAGGCAAAATTAAGTGAAACAAGAAATCAACTAATTATAAGCCTAGAATACATGAACTTTACCGTCTTGATAAGTACGAGGATGAGATCTTCTTTGAAGTACTCAATTTCAAAGTAGTGCAAAACAGCCTCCCTGTCTGAAACTGGCCAGGGAACCTTCACCCTTTCTTGGAAATGGATACAGGTGAATGTTAGCACAAAGAAAACATAAGCAAAAACATGTATGCAAAATATGTCCTCTAAGGCTCTATAAATCACTAAAAGAAAACCTGCCTTATTAATGAAATTTCTTCACCAATGCGAACTTTCTGCAAACATTGGGATAAAATAATTTTGAATGTCGGAACACTGTATTGTGGCCACCTAAAAAAAAAGTTCGTTCAGTATTAGATTGAAAAGAAATTATTCACACACCATAAAATCAAAATTGGTCAGTTCATTCAGTGTAAAGGCTGAAAAAATAATTACTCATCATCATCACAAGACCAAAATTGTGACCATAAAAATGAGCTCAGCAGGTTGTTTTCAAATTTCAACTAACGTTTTCCCAATGACAACAAATATTTCACAGTTTGATGGCCAAACCTAGACATTCCATTTTGTGAACCAGAGATATCATTAATCAAGAAAAATTAAAAAAAAAATTTAGGAAATCATTTACAGTGCTATTTTCTGTAATCAAAGGAAAATAATAAGCACTTGTTTATAATTGCTGATGTTTATTGTGTGTATTTAAAAAGAATGTGTTTTCACCTCATTCCCTTTTGGTGCAGAAGTAAACATAGCTGCATTCCAAAGATGTTGCAATTATATTCCCGTCAATTAGAAATAGTCAGCTTTGTATCAGTTATTTCCTCAATGCTCTGCTAGTTTCATGTCCCTTAAAGTCCTCCAAATTTTGTCAGAATGATTGTTGTAAATGATCTCTAGAACTACAACCATCCCATTGTTATGGTTCCCATGGCCGTGACTGCACTAGCGTGAGTAGCGGTGGTGGTGGGATTGGGTTATTGGCAGCAGAAAAAGTAATAGATGAGGTCCCAAAAATGGAGGCCAATTATCTTCTATAGATTAAGCTACTCTAAACATGACAGTTTTGGGGACTCGAAAAACAAGTTGATTGAATTCTCATATGAGAATGCCGTCCATACAGGGGTGCCAGATAAACTTGAGCGAAAACATCACCTGGATCAAAAATTACGCACTACAAATTATCATAAAAGAGAAGGAAAACACAACACAGAAGGCGCCAAAATTTTGGTTTACCTTTAACTAAGCCTACATCCATGAGAAGACGAGAGATCTAATACACTAACAAAATACAAAAGCCACATTCTGATGTGCAGATCAAGTAAAACTCAACCCTTTCCTGAAACCCAATTACACCCATGCGCTAAACCCTAATAAAAAAAGTAACCCAAACAATCTCTCACATACAAGATGAGTGTAACCTTACAATTAAATCGATCACCAAGATGAAGCCAACAAGTACCCTCATTGATCTTGCTCACCATTGTTGCTATCCTAATATTTTTGAAGGAAAAAAAATTAAAAGGTTTACACTCCAAGAAATCCTGGTTGAGAGGTGTCTTTCTTCTTCAATCGTACGTGAAACCCTGTCCAAGAAGGTATCTTCAGAAAGCCTCCAAGAATAGCTTGGGAAAACTAAAGAGAGAGATTCATCTTATAATTGATGGCCTTTTGTACACAACTAAAGATAAAAGTCCCACACGAACAAATTCCAAGATTCATTTTTGCTTTGCTTGAGATGATCTATTGATCGATTTGGTATGCCCAATCCTTCGTAAGATTAAGTAGGAATATTCTATGAAATCTAACATAGAATTTACTAAGTCACATTTTAATGGTGGAGAAAGGAAGTTGCAAACTTCCTTTGACATCGGTCTTCTTTATTGTTCACTTTTGCTTCACAACTAAGAAAATGCTAAAAGAAACATTCATCGTCTAAAATAGGACATCTTTAGAATGAAAAGCCTCTAAAAATGATTTGGGGATTAGATCATTAAGGGGACAATCATTTAGACTCTCCATTTCAAGAAATCGATAAGAAGAAGCTATTATCATGATTTAGGAATATCATGAAAATAATCAAACTGTTCGTGTTGGCTGAAATTTCAGCAATCCAACTTTCCTACTCATGATTTAGACATCAAATCATGAAAAAAAAATAAAAGATTCGTGTACGTTGAAGTTTTAACAATCCAATTTCTCCATGAAAATTGTCGATTGTAGTGATTCTGAAATCACGCCATTGAAATTGAAGAGAATGTCAACAAGTCCATAAGTGTGATTAGCTTGTTAATCCAGCATCATAAAAAGGAGATCAAGAGTCCATAAGTTAGACCATTGAATCAAATTTTAGGAAGATGATAAGGATGAAGTTAAATTTTCAAACTAATTTGACTATATTTGTATTAAAACTAAAAATTCATATTAAATAATTCCTACAAGAATTAACTTTAAATTTGAGCTTATCGAGATTGTTATTATAAACAGGATTTGTTCATTTGTGGAGTTTATTAAGTGTGAATAGGAATAATTTTCTATTGTACTTAAGAAAAATAAAATAAAATTCATAAAAACAAGCAATAAAAATCCTCTAAAACTCATATCTAATTTCCTCCCCTTTCACCATGTCATAACCCTTTAGCCCTTTAAATTAAGTCCTGGCTCCTATGGTAGGAGCCAAAAGGTAGCAAGTCCCAACTTATTGTAGTCTTGCAGCTAAAATTGCTTGTTGCATCCTCAGCCTAATGCTGCCGCCTCGCCTAGCTACAACATTGCTCTTGTTGATCAGCCTATTGTTGGATGCTTGATAATGACTGTAATTTCTGTTATAATTATCTATACTTTGGCTTAAAATTCAAGAAAAGAATCAATGAAAGCTTCTCAAATATTGACTCCCGTTTCCTCTTCTTCCTCTCATATCCCATCCCAACTCCTATAGCAAGAACCAAAGACACCATCCTGTCCCGAACTAGAATTAGAGGTGTTAATAAACAACCTAGTCAAACAATCCGGCTTGAACTTGACTTGAAATATCTAGTTCGGATTGACCTGTTTATTATTCGAGTTGAGTTTGAATCAAAAGAATTAACTTGATCATTATTTGAGTTGATTTCGACTTAAGTGAATTCAAGTCGAGTTATTTAGGCTAAACAAGCCAAATTTGGGTTAATTGGGTTGTGTGATAAAATGCATGATCCATTTAATAAACGAGTTAAATGGATTGGATTTGAGTCAAATTGGGTTCAGATTAAACATTTTAACTGCATAATAAACCGGTCGAGTCCAAGTCAAACATATTCAAGTCAGATTAAATTTTGATCAGATCTAAACCTGACCTATCGATCATGATTGACATCCATAGATAGAATTGTCTACTGCATTGTCTGACTGTCACCGTCGCCTTGCCATGCCATTATTATTGATGTTTGTTTGCTAAGATGTTGCTTTGGCTACCACTAAATGATCGCCACTAACTGCAATTCTTGTTATTGTTTGTCATAGCCATTGCTGCCCCACTGCTATTCCCACAACATGCAACTAAGCATAAAAATAACCAAAAAAAAAGAAGTCCATAAAAGAAAATTGGTCAAATTAGTTTAAAATGTGTTCAAACTGAAGTTCAATTTAGGGGTTGTTTGACTAGATGTATTTGTGGTGTAAAGTAATGGGAATGTTGAGGATTTAAGAATTTTGTTATTTGTTTTGAAGATTTTAGAATTAGAGGGATTAATAAAAAAGATACCTCCTGAAGAAAAAATATGTATTAGAAGAGATTTAAATGAAGATGTTGGTAGAGTGATAGAAGATTTAAAAGTATTCATAATGTCTATGAATTTAGAGTGACTAATGTAGAAGGTAGGAGTAAATTAAATTTTGTTTTAATTTATGATTTTGTAGTTGTTAATACTTTATTTAAGAAAAGAGATGAGTATTATAGAATTCAAAAATTTGCCACCGACCTCTTTTTCATTGAAAAGAGTTGTTTTTAGTGTCAGTGAAAATTTCAGAATGCAGATGAATAGTAGATAAGACATTGCCCAGAGATTTCGTTCTCATTTTGTGAGAACTTTTAGATCTAGTTCTAGGTTTCTATAAAGCCCGCAGTTAATTATCCTCTTAATGAGAATCTTTTCGATTAAAAGGCTAATCGATGAATCGTTAAATAACGAGTGTATAATAGCAGTGAATGAAATTTAGGATTTATGAAATTTATCATTTTAATTTAGAACTTTTGGTTGGGAACGATGGCCGTCAGATCATGGTTAGATCATCCGGGTTGTGGGCCCAGTCGGAGGAGGTAGTCGACTTGATGAAGGATCGCTGTCAACAACATGAGTTAGAGCAAAGTGTAGATTCAGGGTGAAGTTTGTCTAAAGGGACAGATATAAGTCACCCTTGTAACATAGAACTTTTGCAATCAAATACATCCTATTTCATAACTCGAAGAGCAAAGTTGAAGAAAAAATGGGTCCGTGTGAATAATTAATTAATTGTGTAATAGGAAGGCTGCAGTGTAACATGAATTTTAGCGACAAAATTTATGTGAGGACACGGGGCTTAATGACTTAAGATTATTTGAGTATGAAAATAGTTATGCATTGATTTGACATTCGTTATTTCATGAAGAAAATTTTCTTAATTTGCGATGATTCAGGAAGGGTGGATTGATTTTAAGTTTTAATTTAAATAATTAATTTCATTTCATTTATATTTTCTTTTTTTATTTGAATTTTGATCGTTTATATTGATTTAGATTTGATAATAATGATCGTTTATCATTTAATTTTAATAATAATCGCCTTTCTCAATCATGTAACTACGATTAATATGATCTTGCTACGCTTTTTTTTTTTGAGGATCGCTAAATTCATACCAGAAGAATCATTCAAACTCAGCTTGGCGTAGAGGATTGGGTTTAGGGCTTTTTCGCGAGCAAGCTATGTAGGTAGATGTAATTTATAATTATAAGGCAATTAAACTACCGGATATTATTAGCTTGAATTATTATATAAATCGAATTTTTAGGTTTTGTTAACTTGGAGGTAAAACACCAGGTGTGTAGCTTCTTCTTCTTATCATTTAGATTGCGTATCTTTGATATTTGATCTAATCTTGCATCCATACATGTATTCTTTAAAATATTGTACATGAATGTAGAATATTGAATTGATTTGTATGATAATGTATCTGAAACAATGAGTTTTGATATGGATTTTTTAGGTTTTGTTCTGGTCGCAGACCAAGAGGGGAAGCATGCATCTTCTTTTTTTTTATCCGATTTGCATATGTTCACAAATACATTTCAGTATCTGTTTTTTTTTAAATATTGTATGGACGTATGTATGAAATATGAAATATCAATTTGCAGTTTGATTTTGATATGACATTTTTTGGGTTTTATTAACGAGCAATCCCAAAACTAGATGTGTAGATCTTTCCGACTCAAATCTTGCTAGAGGATCGGATATAGATTAATTATTTCAAATATATTCAAATTGCTTCACCAGATTGAGCATGAGGATGGTTTGACTTTCTTCGATCTTGAACTTGAGAGGATCAAACGATAGATTTATAGATTTATCTTTATTACATTATATAACAGTAAACTAAGATTTTATTAAGTTGAAAATAGTATAATGACATTAGATTTTTAGGTTTTGTTAACCAGATATTCAAACTAAATCGGAAGTGTAGTTATTTGTTTTTTTTTTTTTTTTGTATGCTTAAAACTTGCATACAAATCTCATTTTTTAAAATATTATATGAACATTTAAATGTCTAAATTGAAGTGATTATATTTAATATGATATGTCATTTTTTAATACATGTTATAAAGCAAGTCAAGATCTGTTCTTGATCAAGCATGTATTGGTTCTTGAATTCAATATTCTGTATTTGTATCGAAATAGATAAGATATCTACTTACACGTCAAATGAACATTTGTTCTTTAATGATATGAATGTAAATCTTAAGAATCAAATATGTATATCTTTTATAGGATAGCTTTTAAAGCATTAACATCGTCGAAATCTATCTTAAGAGAAATTTGAGGAAAGGTTACAAATCCCTATAAGTTTGCGTCATGTACCCAATTATGCATATTAGAATTTGGATGGATAAAGATCAATTCAAATATAAGCATGCATATGGGTTTCGTCTCATGAATTTGAAGAGACTTTAATGGCACCTTTATATATTAGAAAGAAAAGAATGATAATGTTAATGAAATTACTTCCCATCTTTATTCATTCTCTTATTATATAAAATCAACTATAACTTAAGCTTCATATAAAAGCAAATAATTTTGGAAGATCATATCTATCTTATCTTCATATTAATGCAAGATATAAATTTAACAATGAATGAATGTAATAGGTAAAATGTCACTTTAATATTCAATCAACAAACTAAAGGGGTTTAAAATTGCATTAAACATTTTTTTAAAATGGCGTTTTAAAAGCATTAACTTCAAGTATAAAGTCATTCATGCAAGATATAAGTTTGACGTTTATTTATGGGTGTAGCATGAGCATTCGTTAGGTAGTGTCATTTTAATATTATTAGCAGCTAAAAGGGAGGAAATTAAACTCTTCAAATTGACATTTTAAAAGCTCATTTCTGAGACGTGACTTACGCATAAGCCATTAGAATGACCCTTTTTTTATAAAGAAAAAGTTCATCAATTCTAAATGGGCATTTGATTTTTTAGAGGCCTAAATAAGAAAAAAAAAATTGTTTTAAAAATAACCCATGATATTATGATCCAATCCTATTTAGGATGGCCCATATTCCTCTTTTTATCATAATATACATTCATAAATGAGAGAAGAGGAAATGACAAAAGTAAGGATCTAGATTATTATGTTATAAGAACTTTAAGAGAATAAAAAGAATTAAAAGCCTCCCTGATCATGTCATGTCATGAGATATTAAGAAGGAAATGACAAAAGAAAGTAAAGGTTGTGGGATCCGAAAATTCGTATCACTAAAATAAAAGAAAAGAAAGTTGATGCTTTGGTGTCGTGATAATTTGGAAAGGCGGAGATGAATAATAGACAGAACAGGAGATTTTCTCATTTGGTGAGAACTTCTATCCAGGGTTTCTATGTCGCAAGCGCATATTAATCTCAGAATCTTGAGAGAAACTTTCGATTAAAAGGCTGATGGTGAATCGTTAAAAGAAAGAAATATATATAATTGATAGTTTAGAAGCTTATGAAATTTATTATTTTAATTTAAAACTTTTGTGGAGAGCGATGTAGCGTCCCGAGATCCGTGGATTTGTCTACAGTGATCTTGATCTGCTAGAGGAGGGTGATAAGGCCTTTGCCGAAGGATCCTATCGAGCATGAGTTCGCATCGGGATGTCTGAGAGTGGAGTTTGTCCCATGATATCTCGGCCTTAACGTAGGCTTTTATGAATCGAATCGATTCTACATTTCACTCTGAAAAGAAAACAGCGGTATGGCGTGAAGAAGTACACAGTAAGTGAAAATAATTATCTCAGCGTGAACTTACCGTTGAAGAACGTATGCTTTAATGTCATAGACAACGCGAGACAGAAGGACCCCCCGGTGTCAGCTTCGAGCAGAAATATTTAAGTTAGTTATGTATTTGATTTGGCGACTATTGAGCAAAGTTATTATTAATTGTCCCACAATTAAAGACAAGGAGGAGGGTGGATTGATTTTTAAGTTTAATTTAAATAATTTCATTTTTTATTTATTTTTTATTATTTTCTTTGAATTTTTTATTTTTATGATTGAATTTATATTTGATATGTGCTATAAATTTTAATTCTATTCAAACTACCGTAGGGTTATCGATGATAGACGCCCATGCAGTTTCTGAGAACTGTCACGGTCTGATCAAACTCAGTATAATCAAGCCTTGTCGCATTTGAGCATCTGAGTTTGAGCTTTCTTCTTGGGGTTTTGGGTTTAATTGAGTCGATTTATCTTATATTATATAAGACAAAATTGGTTTTCTGAATCATTAACGAGATGCTATAATATCAAATTTTTAGGTTTTGTTAACTTCGGTAGATAGAAGGCTAGGGGTCTGTAACCATGTTGGCGTACTTAGTACTTCGTAAGTATAGTATCGTTCTTGAAAATTATCGTGGACATTAAGATTTATATAAGATTTTGATTTTTGATGCAGGTCAGGCAAATCAGGAAGTATAGCGTCGATTCTTTTGTTTTCTATCTACATGCGTATATTGTTTGACATTGTCAATACAGTGTATTCTTTTAAAATATTGTATGGGCGTTAAATGTCCCAGTTCAATGTAAGGTTCAATTCTGCAAGTTTAGGTTTTAATATATTTTTGGTTTTACTTAAGCCGGGAAAGTCCCGAAGAGATGGGATGAGTATATATGAGATGAGATTGATATTCAGAGTATAACGTAAATTATTTAGCACCGAGCAGCACTTACGTGAAATCAAATGAAATAGAGGAATTGGCTGAATCTTTTGGGCGCTTTTGATCAAAATGTTGTTGGCACAAGATAAAAGTAATTTATCCGAGAGTATGTTATGAATCAAAATAGAATCACTCTCTTTTTATCACCAACAAATGAGCGATATGAGTTGAAATAAATTATGTTGGAGCTGTTGATCAAATATAGGTAGATAGAAACAGAAAACTTTAATCTTTAGATTAAATATGATATTATTTTGGCCAAAAAACCCCATGTCCTGAAGCCAAATCAGACGCAAAAGTCAGAAAATTATGTTGACTGTTGATCAAATGTTTAAGTTAATAGACCCAACACTTAAGGTTTTCATTGAAATATGATATATTTTTTGGCCAAAACCATTTATATCTGAAATGAGAGAAAATATCTTTGAATAAATTATTTTGGAGGCGTTGATCAATCGATGTAAAAGTACGGACAAAATAACTTATTTGATTAAATAATATACGATAATGTTGTTAAACACATTTTATGTGCTATGTCAGTGAAAATATCTTTGAAATATAAATTATTTTTTGGATATTAATCAATCATAAAATAGTGAATTTTCAAATAAAGCATTTGTTTTTTAAAGAAAGCGCATGTGAAATCAAAGTAAAGAGGCAATGAATAGTTTGAAGCTTCATATCCGAATATAATATAAAATGGGCATAAAATGAACTGACATTTGATTTGATTAAACGCTCTTTTGTGTGAATGGTAAATGCAAATAAAAGTAAATAATCATTTTTTTTTCAGGCATACGATCAATCACCCATACCCATTTCTTTTGGTAAAGGGAGAAGACACGAATATGAGATCATATATCATTTAAGAAAGTAGATTAATTAAAATAATCCACTCCTTGGCTTCTGTATTTCATTTCACGTAGAGACGATTCTTCATTAAATTTATTAAGAAGATACAAAAGTTTATTTTCAAAGCTGAAGTGATAAAGATCTGTGAGATGTCATGTATAAAATAATACATATGATATCATCAGATAACATTAAAATTTGGATGAAAACCACGCTTAAAATATCTCATGTAAATGAAACTTTCAAATAAATGATAAGGAGAGGTAATAGTTATAAAACAATAAAAAGAAGGGATCCAATATCTGAAGCATTCTTCCTCCTAACTCCCTCTTCCTCCTTCAATGCTCTTTCAATCTTACAAGAAGAGTCAATTTTACCAAAGACGTAAAGTTCTTTTAGACTTTTTTTGTTGATGTCTTTTTTTTATAAGTAGATGTCATATGGCACTTGCGATTTCTGATTTGTGTCTCTATGTTTTTTCACCACGTATACCGTGAATATATCGTTGTGAAAGACATAAAAAAAAAAAAAAAAAGATGGCATCTTAAGCTCATGTTCAGACATATCCAGTATATCTCATAGCATGTAGCTATGTAAATTTTAAGATAAGCTTTAATACATACATGGATGAATAAGATAGCATGATGCGTATGCAAGCATTCATATTTAAGCGTGAAGAAGAATTAATCAATTCATATCGTATTTCGCCAGCAAAATGGGATAACTTTGCGTGATATGAAAATTAAAGGATTAGTATTCATATATAACATATTTCAATTTTTTTTCTTTTTTTAAAATTTGACAATCTCAGGCATCATCATCCTCGCGGTATTCAGGGGTAAGCCTCGCTGCGTCACGCCGAAAAGCATGCATGGTAGGTGTGGTCGTGCGACGAAGAATGTTGTCCCAGCGCAGAAGAAGTGCATGGGTTATACTGTATTGCACCGTTGGGTCGGCCGTGGCGAAATCTTTATCATCGCGCTGGTTCCATGGTGGGAGGCGTGAAACGATCTTTATAGCGGCGATATTTTCGCCACGCGTTAGAAGGCGTGAGCAGTGCTATTGATTTTAAAAGCGTGAAATAATGTGAATGGAACGACTTATCGCGTATTTTGCCGCCACGTTGGAACAACACGTGAGCGTCGCAGATCTTTTTTACAGAGTTTTCCGCCACGTTAGAACAGAATGTATCTTTCTGGCGTATTCCGCCGTTGAACGCGGTGAGCAGTCTATTAGTTTTGCCGCGTTGAACGAACATGAGCGTTTACGCCGTAACATCGCAACGTAACATTTAGGCGTGGAATCTTTAACATAGCCCCCTCCGCATGGAACAATGTGAGCGATCACTTATAGCAGAGCTAAATTTGCATTCACGTATATGAAATTAAAATTATATTGATCTGCATATGTCATAACATCATTTTTCACTGATTAAGTTTGCTGAATATTTGACCTGTCTGATATGATAGCTATAACGTAAAACTTTTCTAAATAAATTTCGTATTTTACATTTCATTTACTGCTAAAAGAGATCAAGTGATAGAAATAAAGTATGCGGTAGGGGTTAAAGCAGAGAGCCAATCATTCGGTTTCCTCCTTCATTAGCACCAATGCAAGTAACATGCTAAGCTCATATATATAATTATACATAAACCTATTCATTACTGCTTTGATTGAAGACATACAACATAAATATTCAAAGCAAACTTCAACCCTCATGAAGCAATCCATATTAACTTTGATATCATTATAAAAGAGTTTGATTTTGTAAACATGGGATTTGTAAGTGTGATAGCTACTCCTTTGAATTTTAGGCTCTAGCTTTACTGGAAAGATCATGTGGTAGAACCCTCTCACATGGGAAGGCAAAATGAAGGAGAAACAGTAACAAACAAAACAAAGCTTAACGAGCTTATATGGGGAAGCTGGAGATGTAAAAAAAATACAATGGTAGATTCAACAAATGAGCTAAATAGAAGGAACATTGACCAAAGAAGAGGGTAGAACATAGAGCCAAGTTATTCGACATACATGCATCTCTATCCCTGGTTAGGTGTGTCCAAGGAAGAGGGGGAGGAAGGAGGAGAATGAGCTCCTACTCAACCTATGACTAGTGAAAGATAAATCAAACATCTTAATTTCATACTTTTGCAAATCGGGAAAAGGTGAAAGCAGGAAAGAAACCCCTTCATATATATTCATAGAACACAAATGGAAACGAAGGGATATGCGTTTATGTCAACAAGTAGAGTGAGCCATTTTCACATCTCAAGTCAACTCGATGTCGTGCAAACCAAAAAGTTGGGAAGAAAATAGCTATGCAATTCCTAGCAAGTATAAAATTACATCCTTTCTCAAAGACCACTTTGTGATGGGCTACAAAGAGATCTTCAAAGCATACAACTAAAGACCAAAATAGATTTCAGTAATCCAAAAGCAATTGAAATCATGAAATCATCCTCTCATCACTTTTAGGTAAGATAACCTAGAATAAGCAAGAAAGGAAGAGGTTGAAACAACCTGGAACTTCCGATTACTGCAGGGGAAAGGAAGAGGAGAGTTCGGTTCAAAGCTGGTCAATCCACACTCAGGCTGTTGGGGCTCCAAGGAGACATTTGCAGAGAGGAAAAAAAATCGCCAGAGGTCTTCGACAGAAGCAGGGAAAGCGAGAAGGAGTTCTAGAGGGGAGGATCGTCGTCCAACAAACAGAACGAGAGGGAGCCCGATCCACGTAAGGGAATCACTTCGAAACTAAATGAGCCGCAGGGACGAGGGGAGGGCGAATGAAAGAGAATCGTGCAAATGAGGTCAACGAAGGAGATAAGCGTGAGCGACTTATTCCTTTTGATTACTCAGCAAACTGAAGACCAGAATGATTAGTCACTCGATTATGGTGGCTAATTTAGAATAAAATTAGAGGTTTAAGGATTAGCAGTTAATCTAATTACAAATTAATATCATTTGCGATTAAATTTGAATTCTTATGAATAAACCTAACAATATAGTGTTAATTAGCCATTGTTTTTGGCTGTTTGAAAAATGATCGATTTCGCATAATGACGATGTCGTTTGAAAAGTCGGCGGTCAGGTGAGTAAATTCAGAAATGACGTCGGACACAAATTTCGTTCGGCAGCTTTGCGCACATCTTTGGGAATGAAGGCATCGATGGTGCTTGACGGTGCCTGACGACGCGGCGCTGCACTCAGTGATGCTGTACGTACCATTTTAGTCGCGGAAGGGCATCATTTGATAGGTTTCGACGTTTGGCGACGGAGGTTGTTTGAGCGAGGTTGGTTTAAGGCGTTGTCGAGGCTTCCACGTCAGCAAATTTATTAAAAATTGATTTTAATTATTTGATCGATCATTAGTGATTGATATTTGTTATTTAATTAATTTTAATATTTTGGACGTACAAAGCCAGAATTTTCAAATTAAAGCAAATTAGATCTCGATCTACGATTAGGTGTTAAACTCTCTGTCATTTATTTAAGTTTAAATGATGCGTAGTTAAGGCAAAGGTTTTCTCCTTAAACTGTACGCCGGAAGCATTAAGAGAAAATGGCAAAAGAGTTAAAATATCCCTTGGGTCCATGCTGTCATGAAATTAATTAAGAAGAATGACAAAGGAAGTAAAGGTCTTTCCTTAGATCCATGCTCATGTCATGGGCTTTAAGAAAATGATAAAGGGAAGTAAAGGGTCTTCCCAATCATATGTTTATGTCATAGGACTTTAAGAGAAAAATAAGTTAGAATCTTCCTGAGGAAAATATACAAAAGGAGTAAAGGTTTTTCCTTAAAATCTATGTTTATGTCATGAGCCTTTAAGAAGAAATGTCAAAAGAGAGTAAAAGTCTTTCCTTAGATTCATGCTCATGTCATGAGGCTTTCAGAGAAAATGACAAAGGGAGTAAAAATTTTTTCTTAAATCTATGTTTATGTCATGAGGCTTTAAGAAGAAATACTAAAGAGAGTAGAAGTCTCCCTCTTAATGTGATGTAAAATAAATATAAAAAAAGAAATTAATGGGATGACACAATCCCATCTCTTGGTATATCTAAGAGGCAAATCATCATTATAAATAAGAGAACCTTTTCTCTACCGTGAAAACTTTATTACCATCTCTCCCCATTTTTACGACAGATATATTGCAAACTAGAATCTCTAAAGGAGTTTATCAACTTGCAAAAGAAAGAGTTAAATTCATACCACATTAACTTGTAAGTTATTTCTAACTTGATGTTTTAGATTTATCCATCATTATCTCATATGAATGGACATTTGATAGTAAAACAAGATTTAGATCATGCAATAATAAGATACATCCAAAATGAACAAAGAAGATAGGATAAATATCCATACTAAACTCATGGTCACAAATTCAAAAATTTATACTTGACTAAACAATTATCTATCTTTGATTCTTTAACATCTATCTTATTTTGACTGCAAATAGAACGATTATGTCGTAAGTAAATATAGTAAAAGACAATATTTAGTCACATGAGCATGGGTATCTTTATTTTCAAATAACTCATTCATGTAGCATAATCATCATTTAGACAAAATATATTTGAATTTTAAGCAAGTATTTGCATCATAATATGAAAATTTAAATGATGATTGAGCTAAGCATTGATAACCATCATAATTAGCGTGGTAGATGGTTCGCGTGATACTAAGTTAAGCATAAAATATGATATAGTATGAAGAGTCAAATAGTAACTCCGATTTGCATATCTTTTTTTTTTAAATTCTAGCCGGTCTTCGGTACGTCGTGCATATGGGAGCCGCCGAGACTGTGAGCTAGGCCTTCCTAATTCAGAAAAGAAAAGGCTGCAGAGTGTCATAGTGAGAGGCAGAAAATTTATCTTGTGCGAAAGGCTTGCATTTAGCCGATAACATTTCATTTTAATAGCGGTTAGACGATCATCCAAATCCTCGTGGTCACGATTTGGTCAACTTCATGCTATCCGTTGGCGCGTTGGAATGATATGGAACACGTGATTTACGTCGCGTTGAACAGCAGCAGATCTTATCACTGGAGTTTTCCGCGCGTTGGAATAATGAGGCATATTTATAACAAATAATTTTAAAGAACTGCGTATTTACACATAAGCATGCATATATATTTGTATATGCTTACCATGATATGACATCCATTGAAAATTAAGCGGGTACACTTGCATATATCGTTTTCCTCTTATTTTCTTTTTTTTATTTTCTTGGACATAAGAGATACAATATATTTCTCTAATTTGATAAATAAGATAGCATTCAAGTGTCATATCAATTATTGCATTTCGTTATTATTATAAAGTGAATAAAGAAACATTGCACTTCATATTTACTTTCCCATTCCATGAACAATTGCATTTAAGTAGCATGTAACAATCTTTTCCTTAAAAAAAAATCATGTAAATACGCAAAGGTTCAAGCTACTTAAACACAAGCACATTACATTAAGCTTCCATGCATAGGCAAAGAGAAATTTCAGATTTAGCAAAACATTTATAAAACCCATAGGACTTGAAGGACACTTAGATTGAATTTTACTAGATAACAAGATATGCTTGATATTGCATAATTTCATGAGAAGATCTCTAAAATTAGCATTCATCTTCAAGAATTTCAAGTTTTGAAAAGAAATCGCATTCATTCTTGCTAAGTAGTAAAGAGAGATAGAAAATGAGGCCAAAGTAACAAATCTTACATAAAGATCTCATAAGTCATTTCAAAGCATTATCACTTGGATGAAAATTCTTAATGAATTTAGTCCACATGAGATACACCATTGCATTTAGACTCGGTAAGATCCAAGAAATCAAATATGAAGTAATATTTGCATTTGGATTTAAGAACCAAGAAATCTAAAAATAAACTTTGCTCAAATCCCTTCTTCATGATAGTAAAACACCAAGGAAAGAAAAGTAGGATCAATCTCATGAGATTAAGCAAGTAAATTCAGAAGATTAGCATATAATGACACTTTTCATTTGAGTTCAGCAAACTAAGAGAGAAATTGAAAGCTAACCCTCATCCCAAGTCATGATAACAACTCACATAAGATAGGCAAAGTGAGTATCAATCCATCCATAGGAAAACTGAAGTGTGAAAAGAGAAGGAAGCTCACATATAGTTTAGGGTTTGAGTCATATACCACTCAAAACCTTCTTTCATATGCTTAACATTCTTTTCAACATATAAAAAAACTTTAACAAATGCTTTTTCACCATTCAAGAAGCTATTTCAGCAAAACTCAAGTTATAAAAACCCATGAATAATAGCAATCAATATAGAAGCTTGGACCATACATCATCCCAACCTTTAGGATCAAATCCTATCCTCATTTCAAGCATTTAGAAAGAGAATCATCAAACCCTAATTTCCAAAGAAAACCGAAAAGCATAAAATGCATTTAGAGTTAGATAGAAACGACCTGGAGAGTTTGATTGCTAAAGAGGAAGAAGAAGATGAGCTTTCGGTTGAGATAGCTAGGATCTCTCGCTTGGCTAACCGAACGGAACCGGAGGCAAGGGGAAATCGAGCTCAGAATACTCGAGAGGGACGGACAATCCAAGCAAGGAAGTCGACCGAGAAAGATGGAGCAGCTCTTTCGGTTTACACGGACGGGAATCGGGAATAAGAGAGAGAGGGAGCTCCTTCGACTGGACACTGAGACGAAAACGAGAGAGAGCGTGAGAGGGGGCTCGGGAGAGGGGAGAGTTGCATGTGAGAATGACGCCCTAGCCGCTCAATCTCTTCGAACATAGGGCTGATCGGTTTCATCTAATTGGTTGCCTAAACGGCAACCAATTAGAAATAGCGGTCGGCTACTTTAATTGGGTAGATGGGCGGCTAGGATAAGGATAAGTATTAGGGGGAATTAAAGGATTAAGCAGCTGTTAATTATTTTAATTACAAATTAATATCATTTCGCATCAAATATTATGAAATTATTTTGTGCGATAAATCCTAGCAATATAGATATCGATTTTAGGTATTTCTGTTGTGCCGAACGTAACGGTGCAGTCGATTTTACGATCGGAGGTCGTTTGAACCTCGTCGGCGACGATCGGAGTAAAATTGAGCTTAAATTACACGACGTCGCGCTCGAATCGATCGACGTTCGCGTACACTTTGCCAATTGACCGCGGAAGGCGTTGTTTGATAGATTTCAACGTTTCGGCGACAATGGCACGATCAATTTCGTGAATGGAGGTTATTCGGACGTTGTCGGGGCTTCTTAACCTCGATATGGGTGTAATTTTATTAAAATTTGATTTTAATTAATTAATCGTTATTAATTGATCCGATATTTTTTATTTAATTAATTTTAATAGTTTCAACGCATTACAAAGCCGAATTTTCAAATCGAGGCGAATTTGATCGAATCCGATCGCGATTAGGGAGTTTTAAACCCGATTCATGCAATGTTACTTCCCTTAATGATTGGTTTTATCTTTAATGCTTCGTTGCATTTGTGAATCATATGTGGAGGTCAACAAGTATATTATTACTTATAAAAATGGATCTAGTGAAACACAGATTGATTATTTGATGATAAGAAAATATCATTTAAATCAGAAAGATTAAGGCCATTCAGTGAAAGTTTAAGCATCTAACATCGACCGTATTTTAGATTTTAAGATAAAAGACCGGAAGATGAAAAATAAATCAAATTATTGTTCTAAGATTAAATGAGAGCGCTTAAAAAATATTAATAAAATATTATCTTTAAAAAATAACAAGTGAAATTAAACAAACAAAAACGCTGCTTAAAAATCAAAAGGAAGTTCTTTTAATAAAATAATGGTGGAGAATGTGAGAAGATAAAAAAATTAAAAATATTATTATAAAACTTAATTTAAATATAAAAATTGAATTGAGAAAGATATAAAGTGACCAGAGATTAAAAGAATATGTGATGAAAAAATTTAAATTTTAGTGATTTATACAATAGATTGGATACCAAAAAAAGAGATTTATGTATAAGTTAAGCCAACCAAAGAGATAGGAGAAGAAAAGATTTAGCTCGAGATGATAAGGATGAAAATCATAAAGTACTTTTCTTAGAAATGAATATTGAAAATAGATGAATGAGGTATTTTGATAAACTTTTCAATGAACGATATGAAAATACAATTGATTTTAGCAACCTTAATACCCTAAACAAAATTAAATTTTTTTATTATCGTATTAGTACATTTAAAGTTAAAGAAGCTTTAAAAAAATGAAATATGAAAAAACAATAGGACCTGATGATATTTCAATAGAAGTGTGAAAATGTTTAGGAGATAAAGGGACTTTTTGGCCTATAAATCTTTTTAATATTATTTTAAAGACTAAAAAGATGCCAGATGAGTGAAGAAAATATTTGTTGGTTCCTATATTTGAGAATAAAGGTGATGCACAAGAGTGTGTAAATTATAAATGAATTAAGTTAATGTGTCATATATTAAAATTATGGGAGATAGTAATTGAGCATAGGTTACGACGATGTGATACAAAAGTTTCTCACAATCAGTTTGGTTTCATGTCAGGTAGATTTACTATGGATACTATACATTTGTTAAGAGGTTTGATGAAGAAGTATAACGAAAGTAAGGAGGATCTACATATGATATTTATTGATTTAGCGAAACCTTATGATAAAGTTTCAAGAGATGTTCTTTGGAGAGTTCTAGAAAAGAAAGGAGTTAATATTGATTATATTCAAGTCATTAAGGATATGTATATTAGAGCTGTAACTTGTGTCCAAACATAAGGAGGATTGACACAATATTTTTCTATTTCAGTTGGATTACATCAAGGATCAGCTTTAAGCCCTTATCTTTTTTGCTTTAGTTATGGATGTTCTTACAAGGCATTTACAGGAAGATGCACCTTGGTGTATGTCTTTTGTTGATGACATTCTTCTTGTTGATAAGACTAGAGGAGTTTAAGAGAAACTTGAATATGGAGGTCAACCTTAGACTCTAAAGGTTTTCATTTAAGTAGACCTAAAATTGAATATATGGAATGTAATTTTAGTTGTAGAAGTTCTAGTGATAGTGTTGTGACATTGGGTGAACAAGATATGATGGTCAATAAATGATAGTGGTAAGACCTACAATGATTTATATATTTAGGCTCTATTGTTCAAAATGATGGTGAAATAGATGGAGATGTTATTAGTAGAATTCAAGTTGGATGGTTTAAGTGGAGGAATGCATCTGACATGTTGTGTGAAAGAAAAGTATTGCTTAAACTTAAGAGAAAATTTTATAAGATGGTGGTAAGACCCGCAATGATTTATGGTGCAGAATGGCCAATAAAAGAAAAGCATAAGATTAAGTTAAGTGTTGCAGAGATGAGAATGCTCAGGTGGATGAGTGGCTTTACTCTTAGAGAAAATGTGAAATGAGTATGTTCGGAAAAAGTTGGAGTAGCTTCAATGACAGATAATATTAGAGAGAGTTGCTTTAGATGATTTGGGCACATAAAGCATCGGCCATCCGATGACTTGGAGAGAGTGATCGATCCTTTATGTTAAGAAAGGTAAAGGTATACCTAAAAGACTTGGTTAAGATGTATAAAAAATGATCTTAGTATACTTGAATTAGATAAGAATTTGACATATAATAGGACAATGGAGAAGAATAATTCATGTAAGCGACCCCACATAGTGAGATAAAGGCTTCTTCTTGTTGTTATTGTTTTGAAGATTTTAGAATACAGTATAAAATTTCAAGAAATTGTAAAAGCAAATTGTAGTTCATTTATAGTGTATTCAAAGCTCACCCAATTTTTGGCTAAGTTTTGAATACACCAAAGCCAATACCATTGCAACCACCCAAGCATTCCCCATCAAAGCCTCCTCCCCTCCCATTGAAACCCCCCATCACAACCATTACCAAATCTATTTTACTTACAACTATTTTATTTAACCAAACAAAAAAAGTAAAACCTACATTTATAAAGTTCTCACAAGTATTTGAAACTTTAAACTGCATTTCTTTTATACTGCATTTCAAATTTAGCTAACCAAACATCCCCTTAAAGTTTGAACTTGAACGAGTTCAAACCAGTTAATCTTTGGATGGGCTTCAATAAGCAGACTGCAACTAAAAGAGAGGAAGCTTTGTTTGAAAGGAACCTTCCAACATATTTCCCCAAGCAATCAAACAATGAGCATATTGCTCCGGTTGTTGTTATGATGGGCATATGAAGTCAAATTTTCATTGCAAGTTAATGAGATTTGAATTGATATTAAAAGCTAATGATTCTTGCATTGATGGAGCATACTCTTGATAAAGAGTTTGAGTACTTATTTCTCATAGTTTTCATGTCAAATCATCAATATCTTGTGGATGGTCATCCAAGATTAAACAAAATTTTGAAGAGGGTGGTTGAATGGCAGGATGGAAGGACATGGAATTTTGGGTCTGGTACTGGTAAGGGGGTGATGAGATCTGAGATTAAGTTGAGCAAAATTATATGAACAGAGATGGGTAATTCAAGAGAAACAGCCAGTTTAATTCAGTCTTCCACATACTCTGCAACTTTATAAGAAAACCTTATCTACAGAAAGGGTATGATGCGCACTGTTACAGCATACACATGAAGTAACAACAATTGTTATGTATGTCAAAACACTCACCATTTCTTGTACAAGGTTGATTCCCATGAGACACATAAACCTGTGATCATAAAGAATGACATTTTTAGATAAATGTCAATCTAAGCCTCAAGCACAAAATCCTCTAGTAAAAATATTCACTCACAAACATCAATGGGTCCGTCAGCAAAACCTTCAGCAAGTAGAGTATGAAATGGAGAGCCATCGGGCCCTTCACAGTACATGACACGAAGCTGATCAGTGTCTTGTTTTACCTAGGGGCAAGAAAACGAGTATTCAAGATTTTGAACTTTCCATCACAAGATATATGAGGGTAAAAAGATCCTAATGAAAGATTGTTTTTATTAGAAGATGGCAAAGGATTATTTACTATTATGAGTTCAAATTTATTGAGTAATAATGGGTAAAAATGTGAAAAATTTTTTGCAGAAAAAAATTACGTTTATCAGAAAAGAACTACCTTCCAATCCTTCTGCAATTTCAAATGAGAACTATTGGTCCCTGAAGCAGTCCTCAGCATCTCAAGAAAATTCGCAACCTCCATCGTGCGGCTTTCCACAATCTCACCTACATCAACTAATTCACAACCAAAAGATAATTAAAAATATATACAAAAGACAAAAAAATAGAGGTATTGCACTATAATTGCAAACGCCTACATGCAGAACACATATTGTTGACGTTCAATAAAACAATCTACCCTAGCTCGACTGTAGTGTAAGTAGGATTGCTAGTTAAAATTAATTCAAAACTTGCATATAGGAGTGTCTTAAGCCATATTACTTCCGTAAATGGCCATAACAGATTAGCCTATTCTATTAAAACACAAGAAAAAGATCTGCAATTGATAAATGAATTATTATTATTATTTTTTTCATAGAGTGGGAATCCACCCTTTTAAAACTACAAGACTTTGATGTAGGATGGTTAAGGGTCAAAGATTTCTAGTGCAGCTTATGAGGAGATGCATGATAAAATCACAATTCAAAGATTACTAACAAAATTTTAGCAAAAACTTTTCCCGTGTAATGTAAAAATAACAAATATGTTTTATTCATTCCAAAATTGTACAACGAAATAATAGAAAATATATATTTCAGCAATGCATAAAGTTCATGCTTCAAACGAAAAAACAACACCACATATTTCACTTGTTAATATTCAATCGCATGCAAAAATCAACGATGGAATGATTTAAGAGACAAGAACATAGATAAATATTAGCCCTAAGCGAAAAACATAGCCCCACATTATTACAGTTAAGTTTCTCACAGAAGTACTAGCACACACTTTTGAAGCACTAGAAGATCACGCATCCTTTGAAGCACTAGAAAATCAGACATCCAACAAGTAAATGGACAAAAGGGGAAGAAAATGGGAAACTTCAATATTCAGTACATGATTTTTGTCTTAAAATTTCTATTTAAAGAATTCAAAAAGGTATGAAACTACACAAAATCTGCATAAAGCCACTCAAAAATAATAGGTTTCAGTACATTTAATAAAAATTCCAAATGTTGGTATTTGATTGTCTGACAAAATCTTTGAATTTCAAGGATGCGGTGAGGATGTGGTAAAGTTGATGATTATATAATAAGCTAAAAATTATATTCAAGCTTGATTGATTAGGTAATTTTATTTATTTTTATGCACCTAAAATCCATCAATAGTCTGTTTAAAATTTGTACCTAAAATCCATCAATACTATAGGTTTATCAAAATTTGTAAATATAATGCAAATTTGTAAGACATGAAAATAAATATATTTGTGGAGTCAAAGGATTATTCAAAAGACAGCTTTATGATAAGTGTTTGGTTTTAAACATTGAACCAAGATAACATGGATATTTCCATGAATTGAGCCTATGATTCAATGCATAAAAAATAATTTCGTATTAAATTTTTCAATAATCTGTTCTATAATATTTAAAGAAATTTTGAAACAGACTATGACTAAATTTTCTTATAACTTATGCTTCATAGGAATAGCGTGTGCTTATCACATTTTTAGTATACGCATCACTTCTAATAGTCTTTATCATTTCTCATTTTAAAGTAAATTTGTAATTTTTGTCATTAACTTATACATTTGAACAATCTTTAGTATTTAAAAACTCAAACCATAATCTTTGAGATACAAGTCTCATTTGTAAGAAAACCAACATACTGAATATCAATCTTTACTGAGAAAAACCAAATCTTCATCCTCCCATTGTCCTTAGAAATATCGTGAAACTCATCAATTATCAACTGTCTCTTCTTGAATGGTAATGATCTTCCTCTATCACAAAAAAAAAACCAAGAATAGCCTCAACATTTCAGTCGAATAGCTTCTAGCCTATAATTTAGATACTCTTTTACATCCCAATCTTCTTTAAAATTGTGTAATAGAGCGAAGAAAAGCCAAACGCAAAGATGGATAACACTTACACCTTCTTTCTTAAGTTTTAATTGATCAATTTCAATATTAAACTCAAAATGTTTTCAACAACACATAGATGTCAGAGTTAAACCAACACCAATATGGACTATTTACCAATGTAAGAAAAATTTCAAACAATTATTCAAACCAACAACATCCCAAAACAACAGCTAAAGGGTTGTCAGTTTCTAATATCAAGGTTACAGTATGCAATAGAAAAAGAGATTCTGCTTTTTTCTATTTATTAACAAACAAAAGAAATAAAACATCACCGATGGCATAACCACATAATCAATACATCCTTTTCAATAAAAAAAAATTACACCAAAATAAAAACAGAAATTGTAATACAAAAGAAAAAGCAGAAGAAAAAGAGGATTCAACTCAACCTTGTCAAGATCCTAAAATTTCAGCAAAATTAAAGGAAAACAATGGTAGAAAATTAAAAAAGCCTAACCTCTGTTGCTCCTTAAAGAGGACTGAATAAGTTGTTCTTTAACCAGAGCTGCAATAGAATCTTCATTTACAAGATCCGGTAAGGATAGTGCAACGTCTAATCTCTTTCGAGATTCCAAAATCTTTTGCTTCTTTTCCATATTGCTGACGGCAAGAACTCTCAAAGTAATACTTCATGAAACAAAATCATGTTGCAACCATATAAAAGAGCTGCTCGATTAAAGAATATAATTGGCATTGGAAAAAATGTTACATAATACCAAGAACAGTTAATCCTTGGAATATCACTTTCCTGGCAGCAAAAATAGAAATGTATTTAACCAGTTACTTACAAGAGGATGAAGCTTCAACTATTTCAATATATATTTTTAACATTTTTCTACATTTCAATCATGTTTGCACGGGTGACATTAAAATGAAGGTTAGGTGTTGGAATTTTTATCTGGTTGATGAAGACTACAAAAAAATGGTATGAACCCATCAAAACCTTGATTCAACTTACTAGAATTTAATGTTAAAAAAATTGCAAGAATGCAGAGGCCACTAAAAAAAATCTATTATGAAAAAGAGAGATTAAAAAGCCGATAGCAACAACAAGCCTTTATCCCACTAAGTGAGGTCGGCTACATGAATTCTTCGTCTCCATTGTGTCCTACTTTGTGTCAAATTCTCATTTAATTCAAGTATACTAAGGTCATTTTTTATACATCTTAACCAAGTCTTTTTAGGTCTACCTCTACTTTTCTTAACATAAGGTAAATCTAATGCATCTACTCTCCTAACCGGGTCATCGGATGGCCGACGCTTTATGTGGCCAAACCATCTAAGGCAACTTTCTCTAATCTTATCTGCCATAAGAGCTACTCCAGCTTTTTCCCGAACATACTCATTTCACATTTTATCTCTAAGAGTAAAGTCACTCATCCACCTGAGCATCCTCATCTCTGTAACACTTAACTTAGTCTTATGCTTCGGCCAACATTCTCACATATAAGTCATTACAAGTCTTACCACCATCTTATAGAATTTTCCCTTAAGTTTAAGTGGAACTTTTCTATCACACAACAGGTATATGCATTCCTCCACTTCAACCATCCAACTTGAATTCTACTAATAACATCTCCATCAATTTCACCATCATTTTGAACAATAGAGCCTAAATATTTGAATCACTCACTCTTATTAATGACTTGTTCACCTAATGTCACAACACTACCATTAGAACTTCTACAACTAAAATTACACTCCATACATTCAGTTTTAGATCTACTTAAACGAAAACCTTTAGACTCTAATGTTGACATCCATAATTCAAGTTTCTCTTGACTCCCTCTCTAGTCTTATCAACAAGAAGAATGTCATCATCAAAAAGCATACACCAAGGTACATCTTCCGTAAATGCCTAAGTAAGAACATCCATAACTAAAGCAAAAGATAAGGGCTTAAAGTGATCCTTAATGTAATCCAATTGAAATAAGAAAATATTTTGTCAATCCTCCTTGTGTTTGGACACAAGTAATACTCTAGTATACATATCCTTAATGACTTGAATATAACCAATATTAACTCCTTCGTCTAGAACTCTCCAAAGAACATCTCTTGAAATTTTATCATAAGCTTTCTCTAAATCAATATATATCATATGTAGATCCTCCTTACTTTCTCTATACTTCTCCATCAAACCTCTTAACAAATGTATAGCATCCATAGTAGATCTACCTGGCGTGAAACCAAATTGATTATGAGAAACTTTTGTATCACATCATAACCTATGCTCAATTACTCTCTCCCGTAATTTTAATGTATGACACATTAACTTAATTCCTCTATAATTTGCACACTCTTGTGCATCACCTTTATTCTTAAATATAAGAACCAACAAACTCTTCCTCCACTCATCTGACATCTTTTAGTCTTTAAAATAACATTAAAAGATTTGTAAGTCAAGAAATTCCTGATCTTCTAAACATTTCCACACTTCTATTGGAATATCATCGTTCTCTTGTTTTTCACATTTCATTTTCTTTAAAGCTTCTCTAACTTCGATTTACTAATAATGATGATAAACATAAAATTCTCTATTTTTGTTTAGGATATTAAGGTTGCTAAAATCAATCGACTTTCAAATCCTTCATCAAAAGTTTATCAAAATATCTCATCCACCTATTTTCAATATTCTTTCAGAAGTCTTTATTATTTTCATCAATACACCCCACTCAACTTCTTTACTTCTCCTATCCCTTTGGCTTAACTTATACATATATCTTTCGCCTTCTTTGGTATCTAATCTATTATATAAATCACTAAAAGCTAAATTTTTTGCATCATATATTGCTTTCTTAGAATCTCTACAAGGCATTTTATATATTTCCCAATTTTTCGAGTTTTTACGTCTAAACCAAGTTTTATAACATTGTTTCTTATTTCTTATCTTTTCTTGCACACTCTGACTCCACCATCAACTATTTTTATAAAAAGAAGCTATATTAAAAAGCCGATAATGCTCACAATTGATATTGTCAATTGCCATGCATAACAAAAGAGGAGATGACCATCATTTGTATATTTAGAATGCAAAGTAGAAAAAAATGCAATGCAAAACAAATGTGGCAAATTTGAACCCATGTAGTTTATATTTTTGAAAGAAATGAAATAAAAAGTAAAGAAACTTCAAACCAAACAAAAAAAATGTTGTGGATTTTCACCAAGCACATTTAAGAAATGCTTTATGTTATGAATAAAGAGGGATTTTTGATTAGTTGGTTTGAATCCTTTTTTTTCATTTCCTATTTATTTCCTAATGTGTTAGGCAACTTTAAATTGTAATTAAGGGCTAGAGTTGTAATAGAATTTAATCTTCTATCTCTTAATTCTACTTAAGACAACATGAAGGATTAACATATATCTTCATTTGCATGTCCTATTTCAGCATCGCTACATGTCATCTTCGGCATCATGGCCTCATCTTCACACGAATCCTCTTCCTTGTGTTGCGTAAAGCTTCCCTCTGCTCCCAAAAGCAATGTCGCACAGTTTTTGCAACCTTGCTTTTGTAGTTACAAACCTCTCACCTCTTGACAATGTTTGCTAGCCCCGTGACAACGTCTCTCACACATCTACCATCCAAATCATCCCCAATCACATCCAAACATTTCATGCATCCTTAGAGTGCACTTCCTTTAAAATGTTTCAGTAACTGCTTCTCATGCATGCACCAAGTTTTTGTTCCCCATGCTTCATCCAGGATGATGAAATAGGAAGGATAATAAAAAATTCGACCTTAGAGGTTGCATCCAATCCTGGAGCAAGTATCACCAACAATTTCAATGGACTTGAATGCTCCATGCTATCTATTACAAGGTATAAAGTCAAAGAACAAAACTCCATTCAATGATCGCAATTCCGTTAAGATGTTTATCTATCGAAATGGAAGAAAGATTACCTCATTGGAGCAGGTACAATAGCTCTTCACATTCAAATGATCCAAAATTCAAAATCCGTAAAGTAAAAGACAAAATGGAAATGTCATGGTTGATCAACTCTATAACTACATGACTACAAAAAGATATATCAAATGCAACTAGGAAACATATTGCAACAAAGATCTTTAAGACCAAGATATAAGCTTACACAAATGCAACTCAATTCTTGAATATAACAAAGATCTTTGAAACATTGCATCCCCTAGCAGTATTTTTACCCTAGCACAAAAAGGTAATTTTCTAAGTGCCTTAAATGTAAAGCTATAAAATTTAGTTCAATGGATTGTTGACTAAAGTGCATTGGATCACATGACTAGAGTGTTTCCCTATTAAACAAATACAACTCATGTTGTAACACTATAACTGAATGAATTAATGGGAACTCATTGTCAAAAGTAACTAGTATAGGTGTCGTCATCCTTTCAAATGATCTAGCCCTTAACTCAATTCTTTTAACTCAAAATTTAAATTACCATTTGTTATCCATAAGCAAACTTGTAGGAGATCTTAATTGTATTTCTAATTTCTTTTCAAAACTTAGATTCAAGGAGAATGTGTGAGGGTCTCTATCTTCTATGAGTCGATAATTCTGAAAGATAATCACAAAAAACTAAACGTATGGGCCTCTCTTCTAGAAGTGTAATAAAATTGCTCTATCATGTTGGGGCATCATCGATTAGGCACACAAATTTCTTATATATTAAAAAATATATATTTCCATCATTATTCAATGACAAGTCAAAGTAATGACAGCGTGCAAACTATCAATTATCCAAGCATTTTCATAATATACACCCAAATTAACCTTATAACCATCTCACTTTTTTTCTATGATACACAATTACACATGGGGGCTTCAAGAATCAATAAAATTACATATTCCAAATGGTTCATCGCCTTTATTGATTAAGATACCAGAATTCCATGAATAAATTTTAAAGAAAAGGCAAAAGTTGACCAAGTATTTCAAAATTTCAACAACATGATTCAAAAATAATTTAAGGTATAAGTCCCAAGAACGAACAATGGGAGATGATACCACCACTCAATTCTTGAATCATATCCTTCAAGCTTAGGCATAGTACATCAAAGCTCATGTGTTCTCTTCAATAAAATAAAATTATTGAAGGAAATATTAATAGTGATTAGAAATCATCATACCACTTATGCTGTTTTCTGACATTTCAAAGCCTTTTGTGGTGAAGATGGTATTACTACAACACATCTCATCAATGGTATACCCTATTAAGTCTTGAACTTCAATGCCCCATGATAAACACTCATAGCTACATTTCCAACCATTCAAACTGTATCCACCATTCCCATCAAAATATTCACATTGACTTCATTTAGATAGATCAATAACTTCAAAACAAACTAGACTCAAAATCCCTCAAATGCATGTTCATTGGGTATTTTTCAAATAACAAAGGTACTCGCCAATAATAAGAAAGTTATACAACTTCATTGATGTAATATTATTTGAGAATCAACCCACTAATCCCAAACCTTAAATTTAGGGTGAGAATACTATCACATGAGAATATCATCTTTGAAAAGCTTAAAATGTAAAACAAACACAAAAACTCAACAGTTAACCACACTCCAACATCAAACCAATTCAATCACAAACATAACATACCCAATCAAACTCCCCAAAGTCTAGAACTGCGCAAAATGATCAGACCATGAAGTGATTTTCTATTGGAGGAAATGAAAACTCAATAGCTCTTGAGAAGATCCAAGAATCAGAACCAACTCCAAAGACTGCTTGAACTTACTAAGGTAACACTCCTTATGAATATGACTCTACCTCTTAATGATCTTCATCAATCTATTGTAGCTACAAAAGTTGTAAGTTCTCATATTCTGCATCATATCTATAACTGTGTACCCTATGAAGAATTATTACCAATCTTTCGAGCCTTTGCCACACTCTGATGGATTTATAAATTTCAACTAACATGCAAGAAGTTCTCAGCCAACCTAAGTGGAAGACTTTTATTGTGGAAGAAATCAAAGTATTAAAGACAAGTAAAACTTGGGGAATCTCGGAAACAATACAAAGAAACCATCGGGAACAATCAAACTACCACAATTAGTAACTCTGAGAGCGATAATTAACAAATCTCACCTGGGCGAAAAATTGGAATTCCCACCCCCACCCAAGCAACCTTTTAGGAGCTGTTTAGTAGCAGGGTTAGAGCAGAATTTAACTAAAATCCTGCCAAAAACCAAAAATGGCAGCTTTAAGTCCAACCGTTTTACCTTAAAAGCCGGAATCAGTAAATCCTGGCATTGGGCGGATTCGACTTAAATCTACAAGTCTCACGAACTTCTATTCTTCTTCACACATCACATATGCTGCTGCTGATCCCATTGATGCCTTCTACAGCGATGTCTCGTCTCGACTTTCTCCCTTCTTGGTGGCGAAGGGATTTGGGACTTTGGGGACGAAGACGGAGGAGGTGACAAACGTGGGTTTCCGGTATTTAACATTATTTAATTTAATTTGTATTAATTAAATAAATTATTGATTAAAAGGATCTATATAACATATCAAACTTTGAATAATATATATTTTATTTTTAAAATTATTTATTTATATTTATAGCATATAAAACTTTTTTAAGTTGAACTCTAATAATAAATATATTAAAAATTAATGATTAATAATTAGAAATACCAATTTTTTCATGAGCTAATCATAATATCTTAAACTAATTAATATAAAAAATAATATTTTTTTTTACTTCATTATTATTGGTGAAGAATTAATTGAGAATCTTGACATAGTACTATGAGAGGTGATTGTCATGATGATAAATAAGTAAAAAATATTAAAATTAATTAAAAATAATAATTGATAGTGATACTTTTTTAAAAAAATATTTAAATATTTAAAAATTATTTTAAATATTTAAAATATATAGAATTTATTTTTTAAAAAACTAAAAATATTTCAAAAATATATTAAGAGCTTTTTTAGATCAATTTTATTGTATTTATATAAATAATATTTTTAAGTATTTTTTAATTTTAAAAAATAAATTATGATATTCTGAAAAACATTCAAAATATTTTTTAAATGAATATAATCATCAAATATATTTTTATTTCAAATCAAAAGTTTAAAATTAGATAAAAATAATAAATAAGAAATAAAAAAGTGATTCTAAGCCATCATTAAATAAATATATTTTGAAAAATAATATAAAACAAAATGGATCCGGAAGATGCCCTAACCATGAAATAGTTTAATCGCGTTTGTTTTTAGGTAAGCAATAAATCGTCCCAATTTGACTTTTTTACATATAAAACAAAGTGAGTCCGCGGTTGAGACGAGGTTTCTTCTAACAAAAGTCGAAAGACAAAATCGAATTGTCTCATGACAGAATTAAATAAAGATGAACTTTTTTTTAAAAAAGCAAAGTATATTATATTCCTAATTTAAAAAAAAAATAAATTATGACAGGAAAGGACTAAAATTTCAGTCAAAATTAATTTCAAAATCTATAAATTTATTTTAAGATCAGTATAAAAATAATTAATATTGTATTAATTTTAAAATACATTTATTTTTTTTCAGACTCATTCCGATTAATGTTTTATTAGAATATTTAAAAAACTTTTTAATATTACGCCAATTAATTTATTAAATTTAGTGTGTCTATGTGTCTATATTTTTATGCTATTTTTATATCTATTCTTATGAGGAGCAAATTTATATATTAAAATTGATATGGCTCTCAAAATACCACCACAGCAAATCTGAAAGCGATGATTTGAGTAAACCAATCGAGATCAAACACTTAAAATATCATTGAGAATCTTCTACATCAATTAAATCCCAAAAAAGCTCTCAAATGTGGAGTGTTTATAAATCGAGGCTCGAATGGCGATCTAATGAGCCTAAGATCTCATAATTTCGACTTCATTTGGGCATCCAAATGCTCAAAATACATCAAATGATCGAAGGAGTCATCCTGAGCCGTCCGATCGAGGAGGGGCCTTACATGAATTTAGAATACCCCTCATCCCATCTATAACACTCCTCACATGGGGGCCTTGCTAAGCTGAAGTGAAGCAAGTGAAGAAGAAGGAAGTCAAGCAGTGAAGAACAAGAACCCGAAGAAGAAGAAGAGTCCAAGTGAAGAAGAAAGTCAAGCAAGGAAGAAAAGGAAGAGTCAGAGGAAGAAGAGGAAAAGCAAGTGAGGAAGAGAGAGCTCAAGCTCAAGATCCTCCAAGTAAGATCGCACCAAGCAAGATTGCACTCAGCCATCAACCATCGCCACCGCCACCGTGGCCACTAATTGTACTCAGATGCCTGGTTACCCCGATCTCCACCATCGCAATAATTACAACTTGATCATTGTTACGCTTGTTATTCCTCTCATATACAATGTAATCTATCGGGAAGATTTTGTACTCAAAGCATATATAGTGGAAGCTTTTATCACGTGGTTTTTCCCCTCTTTCGAGGTTTTCCAGTTAAAATTCTGATCTTTGTTCGCTTTTAATTACTGTGTGTGGACTTCACAACAAGGCTGCGTAAACTTTCACTCTATCATGACGGTTTTCAGACGCAACATTTGCCGTCTGGAAGTCGATTCCCATTATTTCATCTTGTATGACCACCAAGTTTCCAACAAGATCAAAACCACCATCGAGGTGGAGCATTTCAAGCTTTTAAAGATGCGAAGAATGAAGATTCATCAAACTTTGTTCCTTCGATTCGTGAACCGGGGCAACTCTTAATCTCAAAAGATAAGCAAGTCAGCAACACCAACGAAAAGACAAAGATCAATGGTCAACTCTGGCTACAAGCTCATGCAAATATTCGACCTCTTCCATACGGGTTAACGTCATCGAGTAAACACTTTGACAAATAACCCAGGATAGGTCAAAACGTCTTTGGTGGACTTCCTGCGATCTTCCATACGGGTTAATGTCATCGAGCAAAAGCGACAAACAACCTGGAAATGTCAAAAAAAAAAAACTTTGTAATTGACAGGTTAATGTCGAGGATAACACTCGACAACAACCTGATGGGTCAAAATCCCCATGCCGGCCATCCGCCCGACTATCGACGTCCACCGTCAATTTACCGCCGCTACCGCGCCGACCACCCCGTCCGCCGACCACCGACGCCGGCCGCAGCGCCCTTGGTGGACTTCTGCGATCTCTTCCATAGCAGCATCGCCATCGAGCAAAAGCTCAAAACAACCGAGTCAAACGCCCCAGGGACTTGCGATCTCTTCCATACGGCATTGCCATCGAGCAAAGCTCGACAACAACCTGTGAAAGGTCAAACTTTCTACACTCGCGCAGTTATTTGATAACACTCGATAAACAACCTCGGATGGGTCAAAATCTCATCTCTCGGCTACCACCGTTGACTACCATCGTCATTAATGCCGACTATCACGGGAATCTTCGCCGGTCATCATGCGGTCCGCTGCGCCACTGCGCTGTTATCGCTTTGACCATCCCGGCCGTTTCACTACCGCTGCCGACCACTCTCGGCCTAACCATCAGATGGTACCGCTGCTGACTACTGTCGTCATCGCTGCCACCATCCGGTGAATCCGCTGATCACCACCATCTCGCCGGCTATCCGCTGACTACTGACGCTACGAATTGCCGATTACTGCTGCCATTTGTTGCCGCCAATTAACCGTGGCCAACTACCGTTCGATCACTAATTACCGCGCATCATCGCCACCGACTAGCCGTGACCTCTTCACGGGTTAACGCCATCGAGTAAAACTACTAATAACCCGGGATAGTCAAAACGCCTTGGTGGACTTCGCGACCTCTTCCATACGCAGCATGTCATCGAGCAAAAGCTCAATAAACAACCCAGGGATAGGTCAAAACGCCCTTGGTGGACTTCCGCGACCTCTTCCATACTGCGCCATCGAGCAAAAGCTCGACAAACAACCCAGATAGTCAAACGCCCTTGGTGGACTTCCCACGCCTTCCATACGTTAATGTCATCGAGCAAAGCGACAAACAACCCGGATAGGTCAAAAGGTTCAGACTTCACGGCCTCTTCCATAGGTTAGCCGACGAATAATATTCGACCAATAACAGAAAGGTCAAAACTTTGTACCCACTTACAGTGTTAATGTCATGTAACACTCGACAAACAACCTGGATAAAATCCTCGCTGATTCAATTATATCCATAACGTGTTAACAACATCAATATCTGTTGAACCATCCGGTATCTCTCATTGTCACCATTTATCTTGCCACCCGATATCGACACTGCCGCACGTTGACTACTTCGGTTGTACTGCTGACCACTTCCGGCCGCTTACGAGGTGGCCATCAGTTGACTGCCGCTGCCATCGCTGCACCATCGCTATCTCATTGGTCATCTCGACTACTGACACGCCATCGTTGACTACTGCGGTTGCTGGACCACCCGCTGACCGCTAACCACTATACGCACGCTGACTACTGCTGCCGGCTATCGCTCACTATCATTTGCCGGTCGCCTCCGACCATCGCCGACAATCTCGCCGGCCACCACCATTGTACCGGTTATCTCGTCGGCCACCATCATCGAGCATCTTTGTCGCCCGCCTCCGGGATTGCCTCTAACCCGGACGGCCAACGGCCGGAACGGAACCACGACGATACCGGGTCTTGATCGCCTTCAACTCGGACGGTCCGACGTGGTAAACCGGAACCACGACGATACCGTGGCCTTGATCGCCACTAACCCGGACGGTCGACGTGGCGAACCGGAATTGACGATGCACATGGCGATACCTAACCCGGACGGTCCGATGTGGTGAAACCGGAACCACGACGATGCACCGCCTTGATCGCCTCTAACCGGACGGTCCGAAACCGGAACTACGACGTATGCACGCGGACCGACGCCACCGACGGTCCGACGGCGTGGTGAACCGGAACCACGACGTATGCACCGCGCCTGATCCTCCTAACCCGGCACCGACGTGGTCGGAAACCGGAACCACGACGATGCACCGCGGGCCTTGATCGCTAACCCGACGGTCCGATGGCGTAACCGGAACCACGACGTACGCAACGCCTGATCTCCTCCTAACAGACGGTCCGACGTGCCGGAACCGAACTATGCACGATGCGGCCTGACGCCTTGACGCTTCCAACCCGGACGGCCGACGGGTAAAACCGAACCACGACGATACCGCCTTGATCGCTTCCTGATCGCCTTCAACCGGACGGCCCGACGCGTGAACTGGAACCACGACGATGCACCGTGGGCCTTGATCGCCTCTAACCCGGACGGCCGACGGGTCGAACCGGAACCACGACGTGAGCGCACCGCGCCTTGATCGCCTCCTAACCCGGACGGTCCGACGTGGCCGGTAAACCGGAACCACGACGTATGCACCGCGGGCCTTGATCGCCTCCTAACCCGGACGGTCCGACGTGGCCGGTAAACCGGAACCACGACGTATGCACCGTGGGCCTTGATCGCCTCCTAACCCGGACGGTCCGACGTGGCCGGTAAACCGGAACCACGACGTATGTACCGTGGGCCTTGATCGCCGCCTAACCCGGACGGTCCGACGTGGCCGGTAAACCGGAACCACGACGTATGCACCGCGGGCCTTGATCGCCTCCTAACCCGGACGGTCCGACGTGGGTAACCGAATCGACGTATGCACCGCGGGCCTGATCGCCTCTAACGGACGGCGGCGTGAACCGGAACCACGACGATGTACCGCGCTCGATCTCCGCTTAACTCGGACGGTCGACGGTGAACCGGAACCACGACGTATGCACATGGCCTTGATCGCCTCTAACGAACGGCCGACGGGTGAGAACCGGAACCACGACGATGCACCGCGGCCTTGATCGCCTCCTTGATCGCTTCAACGCCTTTGATCGCTTCCAAAGGACCTCACTCAAGAGGAAAGGGGAGGGAAAGGTGTCTCTCTCTCATCCTGGGGTATTTATAACCCCCCACATGGGCAAAACGGTAAAAACCCCTCAAAAAATGGCTCAAAACTCTTCAAATCCCGGCCATGGGCGACGCCATAGCCCTATTCGCGTCATGGAAGCAGACGGCCGCGCTGACTAACCGTCATAACAACCGCGACAATCGCGACAACTGTCAGCGAATTTAACCGCCACGCTGACAACTACACGGACGCCGCTGACAACCGAATCCGGACAACGGCCTGGCAGACGTCAGCATGTGGCGGCAGCATCGCGGCGTAACCCACCTGACGCTAGCTCAGGCGACCGGCCAGACGGCTGCTGCCCGCCCGCTCGCCATTAAATCAGCGCGCTTGGCAGCGATTGACCTTTCCATCGCTGGCTTTAAGATCAGAAGGCGGCTAAGGCTACAAGGCAAGGCGCATACCATACGCCATAAGGCTGCCGGGCGCGACGAGGCTATGGCAGGTCCCAAAAACGCTAAAACTTCCAGTTATTTTCGAGTATTTTGGACATATATTTTGGATGATTAAGCTAATATCATCCAAAAATAGGGGGGAAACTGATATGGCTCTCAAAATACCACCAGTCAAAGCACAAATCTTGATGTTGAAAGCGATATGATTTTGAGTCGAAACCAATCAAGATCAAACACTTAAAATATCATTAGAATCTTCGGGACATCAATTAAATCCCAAAAAAGCTCTCAAATGTGGAGTGTTTATAGTCAAATCGAGCGTCTCGAAGCCGGATCTAATGAGCCTAAGATCTCATAATTCGACTTCATTTGGGCATCCAAATGCTCAAAATACATCAAATGATCAAGGAGTCATCCGAGCCCGATCGAGGGAGTGGTGCCTTACATGAATTTACTAGAATACCCCTCCTCCCATCTATAAATAGGCCTCACTCCTCACATAGGGGGCCTAAGCTAAGCTAAGCTAAGCTAAGTGAAGTGAAGCAAGTGAAGAAGAAGGAAGCTGAAGCAAGTGAAGAAGAACAAGAACCCGAGCAAGGAAGAAGAAGAAGAGTCCAAGCAAGTGAAGAAGAAGGAAGCTGAAGCAAGGAAGAAAAGGAAGAGTCCGAGCGAGGAAGAAGAGGAAAAGCCCAAGTGAGGAGGAAGAGAGAGCTCTGAAGCTTGAAGATCCTCCAAGCAAGATCGCACCCCAAGCAAGATTGCACTCCGCCGGCTGACCATCAACCATCGCCACCTACCACCGTCATCACTAATCAGACTGTATTCTCACTAAGTTACCCGCAAGATCTCCACCATCGAATAATTACAACTTGATCATTGTTACAGTTGTTATTCCTCTCTCATATGCAATCAGTAATCTTATCGGGAAGATTTTGTACTCTGAAACAGATACATAGTGGAAGCTTTTTACTGGGCTAGGCCTCGTGGTTTTTCCCCTCTTTTCGAGGTTTTCCACGTTAAAAATTCTGGAGTGTCTCTTGTTCGCTCTTTAATTACCTGTGTGTGTGCTGGACTTCACAACAAGGCTAAGGCGTAAACTTTCACTCTACCGCGACTGGTTTTCTAGCACGCAACAAAAATAAAAATAAAAGAAACAAATTTTAAAGAGAGGGAGCAAATGATTAATTTAATAATTTATATAAGAACAAATGATTAATTTGATACCTCATATAAAGAAAGAAAGAGAGATATTGAGAAGAAAAATGTAGAAAGTGGTTTTTGTTTGGAGAGAGAAAGCAGATAGAAAGGAGGATTTTCTCTGTTTAGAGGGAGAAAGTGAGAGTAGAGAGAAAGGGAAGAGAGAAGAGAGTGGTGAGGCTGCTATTATGAGTGATATGATACTGAAAATTCTACTAGTCGAAGCACGAATCTTGATGTAAAAAGCAAGTTGATCTTCAGTTGAAATTAGTCGAAATCAAGCACTTAAAATATCATTGAAAACTTTGGGATATCACTTAAATCCCTAAATAGCTCTTAAACATGGAGTGTTTATAGTTAAATCGGGCCTTGACGGCAATCTAACAAGCCCAAGATCTCATAATTCCGACTTCATTTGAGCATTCAAAAACTTAAAATACATCAAATGATCAAAGGAATCATTTTGAGTCGTCCGTTGAAGGGGAGTGGTTCAGATTTTGCATGTATTTACAAAGACGTCACTCCTCCAATCTATAAATATCCCATCATTCCTCATATGAAGGGATCCCAAACAAAAGAGAGGAGATAGCTCTAAAGCTTGAAAATCCTCCAAACAAAATTGTGCCACCACTCGACAATTGTCAACCATCGCCGCCGGTCGCCGCCGTCAACCGCCGCCGCTGATCCTTACCGTCGTCAATCTCCGTTGGTCACCATCATGACGACCTTCATCGCCGCCATCGATCCCCACGTTTCATCATCATTCGCTACCACTAGAATCGTATACACCGAACATGACTATATGGCTACTGTTATCTGATTTTTGGATTCTCATTGTTAGTCCTTCTCATGTACAATTTTGTAATCTCACTATCGAGAAATTTTGTACTTTGAAACAAATACATAGTGGAAGATTCTTACTGGGCTAAGCCCCATGATTTTTCCCTCTTTTTGAGATTTTTTCATGTAAAAATTTCTGGAGTTTTCTTGTTCACTCTTTAAATACATGTGTGTGTGCTGGATTTCATAACAAGGCTAAGGTGTAAACTTTCACTATACCACAACTGATTTTCTATTACGCAACAATTTGGCACCGTCTGCGAGAACCGAACCCTTCACAATTTCTGTGAGCATCCTCATTATGGCCAATAAGCGCAATACTCGTAATAACGGAGCATCCCGCTCTAACTCCCGTCACTCTCAAAATCAATCCTTGAACCAAGGACGCCAAGCTTCTGCCTCACTCTCCCCTATCAGTGAAGGCGCAACAGGAATCTCTTTAAAAGATCGTCCGATGGAAAATTCTCAAAATGAGATGATTCAACTTTTACGAGGAACACAACATTCACTACCTCGGCAAATACATCTCCCCCAAGATCGATCGTTAACCGTGGGAGATCAAAATGCTAATCTCCTTGACACTGAAGTTTCTCCGCGTAGAGACCGTGATGCTGATCTCCTTGACACTGCTAGTTCCACACATCCATCACATGCAGCTCAACTGACTGTTAATCCACCATTTATTACTGATAGCTTGACACATTCTCATCCTGTTGACCCCACTTATCATGTTATACGTGCAGAATTATGATGCTTAATGCAAGACGAATTTCATCTTCAAGAGAGAAATCATCTTCCCCCTCACCGCGACTATGAGGAATCCTCACCTTTAGCAGAAGCTATTCTTCAACATCCTATTCCCGTGGGTTTCAAGCTTCCGAGCATTGATTCCTATGATGGGACGACTGACCCATATGAACACATCGACCATTATAGGACTATCATGCATATCCAACGAGCTCCTGACACACTGCTTTGTCAGGTCTTTCTCGTTATCCTCAAGGGGCAAGCTCGCACTTGGTTCTACTCCCTTCCAAGGGATCCATCCGTACCTTTGACAAACTCGCCTAGATTTTTGTGGAACAATTCATTAAGAAATATTTCCAGATGTTCTCCTTAGAAGCTTGCCAAATACCTAGAGTAGACCCTAAATGATTAAGAGGAGTTTTTCTTAGAGGGCTCCGTCCAGGTTTTTTTACTCGTCACTAATGTGAGACACGGTCCGCTCATATGCCGACTTAGTTTATCGTGTGGAAGCATAAATCTCTGTCGATGAAGTTATTAATGTCCATCATAAATAATTTGAACAATCTACAGGAAAATGTAAGAGAACCTCAGGGAATGCGGATTGACATTCTCATCAAAAGAAGCAACAAGGCAATCGTGATCTCCCTTCACGACCCCCATATCAACGACATGAACCACGACCAGAAAAGGAATACACGCCGCTGAACACATCTCATGTTAACCTCCTGAAGGCTATTCGAGATGAAGAAAATATCAAGTGGGCACATCCACTGGAACCAAATTCAGGAAATCGGGAGCAATATTATCACTTCTATCGAAGTCATGGAGATACTACTGAGGCATGCAAATAACTCAAAGAAGAAATAGAAGGCTCATTCAACAAGGATATCTACGTTGATTTGTGAAGAATCAATCGACTCAAACAAACATACCTCCAACTGGGGGGGCAACCAGGACAATCATCACATAAGCAATAAAATAAACATTAAATAATTAGGGAAATTGAAACAATCACAGGAGGACCAATACTATCTAATCAAGTTCTCATTACCATCTCTAAAGACCCAGAGTTAAAGAAGTATCATATTAATCATTCCATCACTTTTAATGACTCGGACTTAAAATGAGTCCATGTTCCTCATTAAGATCCACTCACTTGTGATCCTATAAATGTATAATGAGACAAAGAGTTCTATTGATGTCTTATTTTACTCACATTTTTTAGCGGTTAGGAAAAGCTCCAACCCGCTGTAGGACCATTATACGAGTTTGATAATCATCTTGTGCGAATGGAGGGGACAATCACCCTTCCTGTTATCCTTGGTAAATTTCCTCGACAAGTGACTCATTTAATCCAATTTATGGTGGTCAAGTCAGATTCAACATATAATGCTATCTTCGGAAGGCTTCTCCAATCAATTTTCGGTGCAGTCACTTCAGTATTTAATCTTAAGATGAAATTTCCAACCCCCGTTGGAGTTGGGATGGTCTGTGGAAATCAACAGATAACGCAATCATGTTACCTCAAACAAGCTCAACCACGCTTCGTGACCTTCGATCAAGATTTTAATTTTGAGATGAAGAAGTATCCTAGAAAGCACTATAAAAGACTTTCTCTGTTGAATTATCGATGACCAACCACTCAAGCGTAAGTGAGATCCTTGCTAAGAATAAAGGAAAATAATACTTGACGTAAATCAAGACATTTTCACTTGGAGTCCAACCAATATGCTAGGGGTCGACCCTAATGTGATCATGCACTCTCTCAAGATTGATCCAACATTCAAATCGATCATCTAAAAGAAGTGAAGTTTTGCACCTGATAGCCTCCAAGTTATTGAATAATAAGTTAACAATGTCCTAGAAGCGGGATTCATACGAGAAGTACATTACCTTACATGACTAGCAAATATTATCATGGTTAAGAAAATAAATGGAACATGGAGAATGTGTATTGATTACACTAACCTTAACAAGGCTTGCCTGAAAGATAATTTTTCTCTTCCTCGAATTGATCAATTGGTTGATGCTACATCTGAACATCAAATGCTCAATTTTTTGGATGCTTACTCCGGTTACAACAAAATAAAATGGATCCAACGGATGAAGAAGCTACAGCATTTCAAACATATAAAAATTTATATTGTTACCAAGTTATGCTATTTGGGTTAAAAAATACTGGTGCTGCCTATCAACGCCTTATGAATAAGATTTTTAAAGACTTATTAGGCCGCACAATGGAGGTATATGTGGATAACATGTTAGTGAAAAGCTTAGAAGAATCACAGCATATTTATGACTTAAAAATATGCTTTAACCTTCTTCGACGTTATAACATGCGACTCAACTCGACCAAGTGTGCTTTTGGGTTACATCGAAAAAATTTCTTGGATTTATGGTAAGCTACCGTGGGATAGAGGCCAACCCCGAGAAAATCAAAGCTCTCAAAGATATGACTCCTCCAAAGAATATCAAAGAAATTCAACATTTGAATGGACAAATTGTCGCGTTATCCGCTTCCTAGCCCGTTCCGGGGATAAATACTTGTCATTCTTTAAAATATTAAAGGGAGCTAAAAATAATATTTTTTAGTGGACTGATGAATGCCAATATGTTTTTAAGCAACTGAGGGAGTATTTAGCATCTTCACCCCTACTATACAAGCCTATTCAAGGAGAGATGTTATACTTATATCTTACAGTCTCTTCCCACGTGATAAGCTTAGTTTTAATGCAAGAAAAAAATGAGATACAACGATCAATTTACTACATCAGCAAAATTATCTCTAATATAGAAAGTCATTATCCACTTGCAGATAAGGTGGCTATGACTTTAGTTTTCTCAGCGCGAAAATTACGCCCATACTTCCAAGCTCATACTATCGGCGTTTACACTCATTTATCATTAAGAGCCATCTTACAGAAACTAGAAGCATTTGGGAGGTTAATTAAATGGTCTATAGAATTGTAAAAGTTTGGTATAAATTTTCTACCTCGGTCTGCTATAAAGTCTCAAATACTCGCAGACTTTATAGTGGAATGCACTGCCCCAACTCTAGAGGAGCTATCTGCTACACGCCTTTCGTCTCCTTAATGGATCCTCTATGTTGATGGAGCTTAAGGAAATACAGGTGCTGGTTTAAGAATCTTACTTATTTTCCCCCGGCATAATACCTTAGAGTATGAACTTCTCCTAAAATTTTCTACAACTAATAATATGGCTGAATATGATGCTCTCATCGCAGGGTTGAGACTCGCCATTGATTGCGAAGCTCAAAACTTAGTGATCCACACTGACTCTCAGCTTGTCACCTCCCAAGTTGAGGAAAACTTTAATACTCATAATTATCAACTGGCATAATACCTCCACTTGGTAAAGTCTCTTCTTGCCCATTTCAGGACACATTAAATCATTCACATACTGCGAGAGAAGAATACTCGAGCTGACGCTCTCGCTAAGCTTGCTACATTTGCTACTGGAGATCTATTTAAGAGAAAGCATGTTGAAGAAATATATTTTCCTAGAATCCAAGGGTCGTGGGTAATACAAGCAATTAATGAGCTAAAAGAACATTTGTGGATGGACCCTATCCTGTTTTTCTACAAGAAGGGACCCTTCCTGAAGAACCAACTACTGTAACTCGTCTCCGAAGACAAGCTTCAAATTTTATTATCATCGAAGGTGAACTATACAAACGAGCTTTTTCTGGGCCATACCTCAAATGTCTCTTACCATCAGAGGCCGATTACACATTAAGAGAGGTTCACTCGGAGATATGTGGAGAACACATAGGAGGAAGGGCGTTAGCCCTTAAAATTATAAGGCAATGGTTCTATTGACCTACGATGAAACAAGATGCCTTGGAATTCACAAAAAATATGCAAGTTATTGGTTGCACTCTAACCTCCCTCACATGCCGCATACAGAGCTCTCTTCCATTCAAAGCCCGTGGCCCTTTGCTCAGTGGGGAATCAATATCATGAGACCTTTTCCGATAGCATCAAGGCGACGAAAGTTTATCATTTTATCCATCGACTACTTCACTAAATGGGTGGAAGCCGAACCACTCGTTAAAATCATGGAGGCAAATGCTAAATAACTTATTTGAAAAAATATAGTATGTCGATTCAGTCTTCCTGCAAAGATCATCACTAACAATGGAACCCAATTTATTGGAAAAATCTTTACGTTCTTTTGCAAAGATCTTCACATTCAGCTGCTGCATACGGCTGTAGCACATCCTCAAACTAACGGACAGACTGAAGCTACCAACAAGACTATACTCAAAAAACTAAAAATACATCTTGAGAAGGCTGGGGGCAATGGGTTGATGAGCTTTCTAATATTCTTTGGGCTTACCGCACTACATCGCGAACCCCGACTGGTGAGACGTCATATAACTTGTGTTTCACGTATTTATACCGAGATATCGTTCCAAGTCTAAGAGTTCAATTATTCGATCATGATGGTAATGTGGAAAAACTCTGACAGAACTTGGACTTAGACTCCCTGAAACTCGTGACATGGCCTTACTTTGGACTGCTTCCTATCACCAAAGGGTATATCGTCACTTCAACAGAAGAGTAAAATCCCGTCCCATATCTGTCGGTGACTTGGTCCTGCGAAATCTCGAAGCTGCAGGTAAAGGCCCTCAACGTAATAAACTCTCACCTCTTTGGGGTTGACCATATGTGATTATAGCTACGGTAAAGTCAGGAACATTCAAGCTCAAGGATCCAGAGGGAAAAACTTTACCTCGAACTTAAATTACTGAGAATCTTCAAAAATATTATCAGTAATTCCTACTGCATAATTATTGTAACTTTTATTTTGTCTCGTTTGTTGGTTCCTCTTCATGTAGCCAACCCCACTTAGTGAGATAAAGACTTGTTGTTATTGTTATTGTTGTTGTCATTTCCTCTTGAAACTCATATTCGTGTTAAAATCGTCTTATGATTGTATTGTCGAACTTATCAGAGTAATGAATTTATAGCTTTTTCTTTCAAGCTTGTTGCATATGAACAATCTCCTTCATTTAATTCTCCCACTTGAGAAAATGCGCAACTCATCTCAGATCTCTCGCCGGGCATGATATCCCACGGGACTTGATCGACCTCTTCCATACGTAAGAAGTCAGTAACGCTTTTAATACCTAGGTCTCGTCCTTGGTGGACATCCCGACCTCTTCCATACGGTAAGATGTCAAATAATATTTTGACTAATACCTAGGATAGGCCAAAAAGTTATTGGTGAACTTCCCACGGCCTCATCCGTGCAGGTTAGCATCGTTGAATAATATTCCGACCAATCACCCCGGATGGGTAAAAACAAAACAAGAATGTATCACCTAAAAAAAAATTTTTTTTTGACAATATTAACATGATGACATAAGAAAGAATCAAAATTCTGATACACAATAATAACAATACATAGATAAAAAAAGGCATCCTCAAGTAACGCTACATCATATCAGTTGGTGATATCAATGTCATCCTCACCACTAGGAGATGCTCCCTTGGACTCACTCTCAACTCCTTCATCTCCTGAATCTAACGAAGAGTCTTAAGATACTTGGCTGGGAGATAGATCTTCAATACTAGCTCTGGTCTTGCGATGCACTAAGCGGATTTCCTTTAGGAACCCTCGGATGAAGCCCTCCTCTAAACATTAGTGCTCAAAGTCCTTTACTTCAACATCAAGAATATGATTACGAGCTTCCTCGACATGGTCTTCGATTGTACTGCGATAAGCCAAGAAGCTCTTAAAGTCTTCCACTGCCTTCAAGGAGATCTCATTTGCTTCCGCTTCTAACATTATATGCTACTTCTTAGAAAGACGATCTTGTAATGCTTTCTTCTCTAGTTCGAGAACTCTCTTCTCTACTGTAATTTTCGTGAGTCTTTTCTCTTTCTGACGAGTCTCTATCCTCACCTCAATCAGCACATCACGAGTGTGCTCCACCTCTTGACACTAGAGAGAAAGAGAAGTCGACACGCTAGCTCAGTTCTGCACCCTGTCAGCTGATCCTCCAAAATCGTCACTTCTTTGGCCTTAACACTCATATTTTTCTCATACTCGCCTTGCAGATATTTTACCTTCACAAATTCAGTATTCCACTCATTTTAAGTGACACCCAAATGAGCCATTTGTCCTAATGTTTGAGTTAACAATAAAAAAACTATCACAAATATTACATAAAGGAAAAAAAAGAAAAGAAAGAGGAGAAGACAATGTACCAATTCATCTGCTCGTTGACGTCCATTGCATATGTGATTAAACACCTTTTCAGGAATGTGTGGCTTTGAGAAATGAACTCCCCCATCATGAGTTGAAACAACTAAATTCTTAGAGCCAAAGAACATCTTCTTGAGATTCCGATGTCACTTCAGCACATGTCTTCTTTTTCTATAAAGATGAAACATTGTTACCACTGTGATTCCGTAACGAGCTTCTTGAGAGAACCCTATGAGTATGAGGAGACCTTTCATCACCTTTACTTGATCTCTTCAGTGGAAGAGCATGAGATCTTCCTGCCTAGATGGAAAGGCCAACCTTAAACATCCTATATTCAACTATATATTTTTCAATGTGACATAACTCATGTTGCAAGCTTCCTACATCAGGAATATTAAGAGTTGTCAGGATCTCATTCTCCGCCATCAACAATGGATCTGGAAGGTCATTCAATCTTCCCCATCTCTCAGGGAGGCCCCACTCATTTTTCACAAAAAAGAATCAATTAGACCAATTTTTAGATGGATACCGTGCTAAAAATTCTATTCAATTCTTTATAGCCCGATAAGAAACACGTCCCTGAGCATCACATGTAAATCTACACATTTGACACAAGTGTTTGATGTTCAAAGTAAAACCACGCTCTCTGAAGAAGACAGTCAAATCGACAATGACCACTAAAGCCCGAAATAAAAATTGTAACAAAGCTACACCACATATTTTGAAGATCTCAATCAGCTCGGGAGCCAAACAAAATCACAATCCACCACGAAGAATCATCTCAAAAATAGTGAAGTATCCCGACGGAGGTGAACGAGCTCGATTAGACCTTTTGACAACAATAACCACCAACTCATTAGGGAAATAAAATTTCCTACAAAACATCATTAAACTATCTGCTGTGATAAGGAATCATATATCGTCTGTAGCTGCCACACTATGACTTTTCTTATGGCCATCACCCTGTGAAAATACATAATGAATAAGTAAAGAGGGGGAGAAATGACAAAAATCTGAGAATTTTGTGAAGCTACTCACTCACCCCAATACTTGGGCATACCCTTTTCGACTGCCGCTCAGATAGCTTTTATAATTTTTCCGACGAAAAGATATGCATACATGTGAGATCAAAAAAAAAGAGAAAGAGAAACTATTCCTCCCCAATGATGCTTTGAAATTACCTGCCAAACTTTCTGAGCCGTTCAAATGACGGCTCCTAATTATCACTTACGCATCATCTTGGCATGTATTAACCATTGAACCATCCATTGAAGTTTTAAGAAATCTAATTTCTTATTACGAGTCTTGATTACCTCCAAACCTGATCGGTCTAATGAGGTCAGTTAACACCTCTTTCGAGAGAAAGCGGAGAGCCATATGAACTAAGTCTTGATTGCCTGAACTCGGTTCGACAGGTGTCACACCTCTTCGAGGGAAAATTGGAGTCTTGCCGTATGAACTATGAGTTTTGATCGCCTCCGAACCCGGTCGGTCCAATGAGGTCAGTTGACACCTCTTTTGAGGGCAAACTAGAGCTTTACCGTATGAACTATCTTGATCGCAACCGCCGGTCCACGAGAGGTTGACACATCTTCGAGAGAAAAGCGAGACTTTATCGTATAAACTGGTCTTCATTACCTCAACGACCGTCTACGGTGTAACAACATCTCTTCGGGAAAATTGAGTTGTCATGAACTACGGATCTTGATCCTCAACGACCTTCACTCAAGAAGAAGAAAGCAGAGAAGTGTACCTTCTCCAAAACCGCGAAATCCAAATGCGCTCTTACGCTGCGCGGCGGCGTATCCACGTCACGGCTGGCGCCAGCGAATTCTCCATCTCGACCGCACAACGCTCGACCCACCGAATGCGCAGCCCACGACGCCGAGACCGCCGCCACGCGGCGTTGCGACCTCCCACGCACGCGCCCAAGGCTACCACCCGCCACCGTAAGTGCCCGGATGGGTCCATGACCTAAAACCCTTGCTTATCCACACACATCCACTCACCGCCTCCGCGGTGATCATAATCTTGTGCTCCCACAAAAATCTGTTCTCTCAAAATGTATGGTTAATGGATCCGCAAATTTTATTAAAGAATTTGTTACTTTCAAGTATTTGGCATACATATTTTTGGATGATTGAGATAATGTCATACAAAGATATGGGGGCAACTGATATGACACTAAAAATTCTACTAGTCGAAGCACGAATCTTGATGTCAAAAGTAAGTTGATCCTCAGTTGAAATTAGTCGAGATCAAGCACTTAAAATATTATTAGAAACTTTGGGATATCACTTAAATCCCTAAATAGCTCTTAAACATGGAGTGTTCATAGTCAAATTGAGTGTCTTGACGAGCCAGATCTAACAAGCCCAAGATCTCATAATTCCGACTTTATTTGAGCATTCAAAAACTTAAAATGCATCGAATGATCAAAGAAATCATTTTGAGCTGTCCGATGGAGGGGAATGGTTCGGATTTTGCATGTATTTATAGAGATGCCACTCCTCCAATCTATAAATAGCTCATTCCTCATATGAAGGGAGCCCAAGAGAGAGGAGAGAGCCTAAAGCTTGAAAATCCTCCAAGCAATCGCCACCAGTTTGTCAACCACCGCCGCCACGCCACATCCTTGCTTGCCAATCTCCGTGGTCACCATTATGACGAGCTTCATTGTCGAACCGATCCCGTTGTTCATCATCATTCGCTACTAAGCAATCGCCAACTTGAACGTGACTAGGCGTATGTTATCTGATTCTGGGATTCTCATTGTCAGCCATTCTCATATACAATTTTGTAATCCCGTTATCGGGAAATTTTGTACTCTGAAATAAATACATAGTGAAAGATTCTTACTGGATTAGGCCCCATGATTTTCCCTCTTTTTGAGGTTTTTTCACGTAAAAATTTCTGGAGTTTTCTTGTTCACTCTTTAAATACATGTGTGTGTGCTGGATTTCATAACAAGGCTAAGGCATAAACTTTCACTCTACCACAACTGGTTTTCTAGCACGCAACAATGAGTAAGGAGTGATGGATTTGAGATGCGCGGGGCATCATGTGAAGAATATGGAAACGAGAGGAGTGCTTAAGTCGATCGAGCCAAGAGATGTTCGAGAGGATGACTAGGAGGGGATGGGAATGTCCTGGGTTGTGTTTTCAAGTGACGAGACTAGGAAGGAGGTGAGTTGGGCTATTAGTTTGGAGAAGAGAAGGATGGATTCAGGGTAGGAGAGGGGACGACGGCTTGGTTATGGGAGGTGAGAGCAGGAGGTTACATGAGAGGAGCTAGGATTGGGGTCGACCGTCAACGACCAGAGGTAGGTTGCAAATAAACTGAGCATTGGACAAGTTACTCCTAACTTAGCTTAATTAGAGCTAATTCATGATTATTTGATTAACTAATCAAATAAATTTGAACAGTTTTATAAATACTCATTTATTAAATGCACAAATTTGAATAATTTATTCATCAGCTCATTTATGTTCATGAATAATATCATTTAAAACTACCGAACAAGTTCATCAAGTAGCTCAATTATGATTTGATGAAGGCTTATTCATGAATAATATTATTTTAAATTATTTTTTATGCTTAATAAACTTTAATTGATAAAACTATGTATATTTTTTAACAAATTGCTTGCGAACAAGTTCGATTAAAGTTCTTTTATTTCACCAAATGAGTCATGACCTTTTTAAATGGGTTGAAGCTTAAGCATCATTTGGAAGTTCTAATCAAGCTCAATGATGATAAACAGATTTGAATTTAAATGAGCACATACTTGACTCAACCCGATTGCAGCCCTAATAAGAGGGGCTAGAGAGGTAGATGAGACGAGCAGCTCATGTGCGAGTTTAAAACCAATCTGTTATCAAACACTCCCTTAGAGAGAAGGGGGCGGAGACGGGAGTAGGTTCTTAACTAGGACAGGCATGAGGATCTCTGTCATGTGAGAAGAACTAATCAGGATGACGGGCAAGCGAATGGGAGCTCAGCCAGAAGACTTTGAGAGTGTGAGAGAGAGGTTTCTCTCTGGCTGGCTGTGCTATGAAGAGAGATTTCGAGTGTGGGGGGCACGCGCAAGAGACTAGAAGAAGAATGGGAAAACAGGCTGTGGCGTGCATGACAGAGAGAGAAGAATAAATTTTATGAAGGATCACATGCTTCAAATAATTAAAGAGGAGCAGTTAATAATATTACAGTAAGCTTTATAAGTAAGTATATTAAAAAGTAAATATTATTCCTCTTAAATTCCATTAATTTTTACGTGAGCACTTAAATTGCTCTTGATAATTGTCTAATACAATAAGATTTATAATTTTTTTAAAAAAAATCTAGAAAAATAAGCTCAATATATCAATATTATTCATCAAAGGTAAAAAATAAATATCATAAATTCAAATATATTACATATAAAAACAACTCAATATTTATTGCATCAAATATGATATTAAGCTTTTGAAGTTAAATATCTATCAAAGAGTAAATATTTGATGTATAGCTAACTATTTAATATTTTTAATAGTTTTTAAAACTATAAATTTCAAGATTTGAATAATTATATATTAAAATTATTGTAAAATTAAAATAATTTTTATAGCTATCATTATATATTTATCATATATATAACACCCTTTAATTTTTAATTTTAAATAAAATTTAAAATTTTAAAGAGGATTATACTTTCTTTTGTTATTTACTCATAGGGCTAAAAAAGACGGAGCGTTCGACATACTATATTAACTCGACTGGAATAACGCTCGTTCAAGATCATTTGATTAACAAATCAAACAAGCTTGAATGCTTTCTTAAATACTCGATTGCTAAATAAACAAGTTTGAACAATTTGTTGTTTGATTCATTTATGTTCATGAATATATAATATCGTTTAAAGCTTATAAATAAGCTCATTAAGAAACTCAATTAAAACTCGATTAAGACTTATTCCTCATAATATCATGGCAAAATTATCATTTTCTAGGCTTAATAAGCTTCAAGTGATATAGCTTGTGTATATTTTTTAACAAGCTGCTCACGAACAAGCTCGATTAAAGCTCGATTAAAGTTTATTCATTTCGTTAAACAGGTTGTTTATTAATAAAATTGATAAGTCTAATATGAACCGAGCTCATAAACACATTCAAGTCGAGATCGAATAGGACTTCTTTAAACAAGCTCAAGCTTGAACACAATTCTAAAAGCTCCAATTGAGCTTGAGCTTGAGCTCAAAGAAGCATATGCATGGCTCCACTCAGTTCGTTTGCAACCCTATTAATTTGCCTCTCCAAAATCCTTCATTTTCTCCCTTAGATCCCAACCAATGTTAAAAAAAAAAAAAAAAAACCCTAAGAAATAAAGTACATGAAACGATCTACTGAACTATCAAAGACTATGATTAAGAAAATGAGATAAAAACCCTGTGAAACGCCATCCTTAACAAGTTTCATGGTATTCAATTATCTTAAGAAAGTCCGTAATGAGCAAAACTCTTTTAGATGAGATATAGATTGGAAAAGACCTAAGGTTTCTGTATTCGTGGAAGCCCCTGCTTTGCGGTGGCGGTGAGGAGCCCATAGTCCTGGTAGCAGCTGTCATTCTCTTTGTATCTCCCCTCCTCGAAGTCTAATGTAGTTTTATTTATGGCTGGAAAATATAAATTTAATGAAAAAAAAAAAAATCTCATAATCTACTTAAGCAAATTTATGCACATTTTTTTTTTTCAATTTCAAGATATCTTAATTTGACTATATTTAAAAGTCAACTTATTTCAAATCAAATCACTTTGATTCAAAATCGAGAGTCCATTTAGGGCGGTATTCCTGTGGTGTAGTTTGAGCTGCATCGTTATAGGCTTTTGAAAAATTACAATAGAGCTGCATTTTGAAGAATCTACGGCAATAAAGTTACATTTTTTAACCTAGCTTCGCCAAGTGCGGTGGCAGCCAAAAAGCTACAGTTTGACTCTTTGAAAAAGAAAAATTTTATAATATCCATCACTAATTTTTTATATAATTGCAGTTGTCCCAGATAGATCCTAAATCAAATTCAAATCGAGCTAAATTTGATAATTTCAAATTCAAATCGAGCTAAATTTGATAATCAAAAGTCTAAATTCTTAATCATTAAGCTAAGATTACTTGCACATATAAGTTTACTATTGAGATTAATTTTATGAGCTGAGGCGACATGGAAAGAGAGGAAGGAGGAAGAGAGAGAGGAGGTCATTAGTAGTAGAATTGGGTGAACAATCTATACAATAATCATAGTACAATCAATTATTTCAAAATATATGCATTATCATAATTGCTAAAAAAATAAATTTATAATAATTGACATGCCTAAGATTAGGGAGCCAATTTACGATTGATATTATAAATAATATATAATTTTTATAAATTTTTAATAATATTATATTTAAACTATTGAATTCGAGTATGATTAATTGTATTAATAGTTTTAAACAAGTTGATTCGTGAGCTATCGAGTCGAGTCAAGGCTGGCTCAAATTTGACTTGTTGATGATCGAGCTTAGCTCATGAATTATTTATCAATCTAAGCTCAAACGAGCTCACAAGCTAGCTTGACTCAATTACACTCCTAATTCAATCTAAGCCTTATTCTTCTATGAAATAAAATATGTATGTAAAACTAGGACGAGTAATATTAGCTCACTAGAGGAGAGGAGAGAGAGTTAATAGAGATTCAAAGGTCTTAGAGCTTATTTATCCATTAGGCTCAGAGAAAATTGTCCACAATGAGATAGGACTAGGCTGTCATTAGCTATCCCTATTTTAGATTTTAATTTTTATTGCTCTTGTGAGAGTTTTGATATTTATTTAATTTGATTTTATACAAACTCAAATCTATAGACATTTTATATATTTTAATGATGATATCAACCATAAAAGAAATATTTATAAAATAATAAAAAATTAAAAATAATATCATGTGTTCAACATATAATCAAAATAGTTAAAATAAGTTAAGATTGCTTATATTGAAGTCAATAAGAATATGTATACTAGAGCTGTTAATTGTGTTTAAACACAAAGTTATATGATGATCTTTCCACATTGTAGTGTAACTTTTATTATATTATTAAATTAACAAAGAGATTTACATTTCAAATGTTATTTTAATAATGACAAAACTTATAAAAAAATTTAATGTTCAAATCATTTATTTGTTTTACTGACAAGCGAAATTTATAGACTTCCATTACATTGTGTGTAATTTGTGCATTTTATCCTAGATTTGTATTAGGAAAGTTTAGATGTTAAGATACTATGCATTAGATTTGGTAACAGACTTCAAGTTTGCATTATCATGTCAATGAAAAATAGAACATGAGATATTATGAATATCAATTCAAGTTATCAGATTAGATTCAAGTTTGACTCAAATTAGATTCGAACGGAATAAGTATGACTCAAATTTAACCCATTTATTAAGCTAATTTTTTCAAATCATGGCTTGCCTACGCCACCACCAGGGTACATCAGATTCAATTAGACATTAACAAAGGAGTCGAATATGATTTTTGAGCTCATTCATATTCGGCTCCATAATTACCAACTCAATACTCGCGAATACTGACTTGTCTTCTAGAATTTAACAATTAATAGAATAATGGAAAAGAATGATTCATGTAACCAATCCCACGTAGTCGATAAAAACATGTTATTATTGTTGTTATATATAATAATAAGAGTAATCATCAATAATCTTTTCATAACTATTCGAAGTTAGCTTTACAAATCTTCATTTTCAATTCATTCTTGTTTTGTGTTGCATGAGATATTAAATATTTTTGCACAAATCTTTTTGAGCAACTTCTAGTCACATTACATTTATCACTCTCTTCCCAAGAATCCCACATAAATTTTATCTACCACTTTTTTTTTTTTTCCATAAACCATAATTGCCAATCAAAATCCCTAATGATAAAGGAAAAGGGTTAATATTATGTTTACTACTAGTCCTAAAACCTACATCCATACTAATAAAACCAACCCAAAAATGTTGGTATTTGAGTGTGTGCCAAAATCTTTGAATTTCTAGGAATGATGTAAAGTTGATTATTATGCAAAAACCTAAGAATTATATTCAAGACTGATTAATTAAGTAAGAAGCTAAGAACTATATTCAAGGTTGATTAATTAGGTAATCTTATTTATTTTTATGCACCTAAGATCCATCAATACAATAGGTCCATCTACAAGCTTTTTAAATATTTGTACATATGATGCAAATTTGTAAGAGATGAAAATATATGCATTGTGATATCAAAAGATGCCTCCGAAGACTACTTTATGAGAAGTACTTGATTTTAAACATTGAATACTATCTCATGCTTAAATTTTAGGAGGATTTATGTACATACCACACAATACTGGTGTATTTACATATCTAACATTTAAACTTTAATTTTTACATATATAATACCCCAATCTTTAATATCACATCAAAAATATCAATATTATTCACTTTTTAGAAGTGAAAAATATTAAATAAGTAAATATCTAACTTTAAATATTAGATATGTAAATACATAAGATTTGTGTGGTATGTATGTAAATTTTCTTAAATTCTATTATAACTTTTGCTTCACAAGAATAACCTGTGCTTATCACATCTTTAGTGGTAAATGAAGTGTAAGCATAACTTTTATCTTTTCTCACTTTAGTGTAAATTTATAATTTCCACCAAAAACATATTTGTTTGAACAATCTTTATTATTTAAAAACTCAAGCTGATAATCTTTGAGATATGAGTCTCATTTGCAAGGAAGCCAATACAAACTAAATATCAATCTTTTATTGAGAAAAACCTAATCTTCATCCTTCCATTGCCCTTTGAAAATATCTCCAAACTCATCAATTATCAAACATTTATTCTTGTATGGTCATGATCTTCATCTATCACAAAAGAAACCAAGAACGACCTCTACATTTCAGTTGAACAGCTTTTAAGCTACAATTTTTAGCTATACTATTACATCTCAATCTTCTGTAAAACTCTGTAATAGAGCCAAGAAAAGCCAAAACGCAAAAATGGATGGCACTCAAATCTTCCTTCTTAATTTTTAATTAATCTATTTCAATATTAAAATCAGAATTTTGTTCACCAACACATGGATGTCAGAGTTAAGCCAACACCAATTTAGACAACTTACCAACGTAAAAAGAATTCAAACCAACAGCAGCTAAAGAGTTACCCACCGCTCTTAGCTCAGTTGGTATGGGCGAGAACGGCTAGGAACTCCTCAGCCCGTGTTCAATTCTTCATCAGAGCGGGGTGACTTGTGGGAAAAGAAGTGGGGGCCCAAAACTTATGGATAAGTTGCTGCTAGGTCACCTGGAGATTATTCATACTGAAAGCAATACGTCACTAAGTAGGTGAGGCCCTGGGTGGATAACCTGTTATCAAAAAAAAAAAAAAAAAGTTAAAGGGTTGTCTATTGGTAATGTCTAGCCTAGAGTATTTAATAGAAAAAGAGATCCTATTTTTTTCATTTATTAACGAACAAAAGAAATAAAATAACACATTTGACACAAATAAATAATCAATACATCCTATGCAATAAAAGAGAAAAATAATTACACCCAAATAAAAACAGATATTGTAACACAAAAGAATAAGAGAATTCAACTCAGCCTTGTCAAGATCCTAAAATTTCAGCCAAATCAAAGGAAAATAATGGTATAAGGAAAAAATATATAATAATAAAAAAAAATACTAACCTCTGTTGCTCCTTAAAGTGGACTGAATAAGCTGTTCTTTGACCATAGCTGCAATACAATCTTTATTTGCAAAATCCGGCTAAGATAGTGCGTTGACTAAGCTCTTTCGAGATTCCAAAACCTTGAGCTTCATTGATTTGCTCAGAGAAATTCTATTGTTTTGTTATATACGCTATATCATACGCTTAAACATGATTACGCCGGTCCAATCGCAAGTGGAACCACCTCGGCCAAAGGCGTCAGCATGGCACCATTCACCGCCGATGAACGGCACACCGGACAGGTTGGTTTCTGCCGCAGCCACGGATCTACACATGCCGCGTGAAACAAATGTCCACACTCAGGCAAAAGCCTCAACGCCTTACCCTCCCCCTCCTCCTCATAATTGACAAGGCAGATTGAACAGCAGCTGGCGGCAGCTGCCCTCGGATCCCGGCGCTTGGCGTCGGTATAGGTGAGCTTAGGCCAGGAATTTATTGTAGTGTCGTCGAGCCCTATCTCGACGCTTTGTTCTGGCTGGCTGTGGAGGTCGACAGGGGAGGTGGCAGAGCGACAGCAGAATAAGTAAGCGATGAACGAGATGGTGGCGAGAAGGAAGACGGTAGCGATGGAGACAACGATGAAGTGGCTGAACATAGAGATTTTTTGAAAGGTCTGGAGGAGCCAGCGTTGCTCATTGTGGGGAGAGGAGAGGGGAGGAAGTTTGGGCGGTTTGGTAGAAGGATTTAAACATGATTTAATTTAAATCCTGCCAAACATTAGAAAAGGTAACTTCAAATCCTACGGAGCTGTTTGGTAGCAGGATTTGAGCGGAATTTAATCCTCCGTTTCCCCTCCGTTTTGCCTTGAATCCCGGATTTAGAAAATCCTGTTGGTAGCGCATTTACGGGATTTATACAGGCTGAAGATCGGGAAGGTGGGTGAGAGGAAACACAAGGGTTACCGTCGCGACGTCATCTCTGATTTTTTTTCTCGATGGTTTCTGGTAGGAGCAGAGCAGAAGTAGAAGAAAGACGGGAGTTTCCGAGGTCTTCTTCTTCGGGACTGCGAATCCCGTCGTTGGGGATTAGATCGCGACCAGGTTTCGTCGCAGAGAGAGCGGATGGGGAAGACAGTGAGAAAATATTACATATGGAGTCCTTATGACTTCAATAAAAGTGAGTGATATTAAAGAATTTTTTATATTAATTTTAATATAAATTAAATAAGTTGAGCGGATATGATTGAAATACTAATAAAAAATTACGTTAGAACTCGATGTGTAATATTTTCTCAAGACAGTGGGGGTGTCGTCTGTAAATAGTACTTGTTAAGTTATTATTAATTCTGTTTTAATTTATTAAATTAAAATATTTTTATTTTATAATTTAGTATATAATTTTTAATGAAACTATCATTAAATTAATATTATTTTTAATTTAAAGTAATTTTATTTAAATTAAATTAATTACTAATTAATAAATATCTTATTTTCAGTTAATTATGATTTAAAAAATTTAATACATTGATATAAATTTGACTTCATAAAAAATATTATTGAAATAACTTAATAAGATATTAATTAAAATGTTACCTTGTACTAATCATGATTTATTTAATCTAATTTGACTTCTATCTGAATTATGTTTTTATTTTTATTATTATTATTTTTTTTTTATGAAGGGTGTCCACTCATGGCTTACTCATTTTGTGATGTGTTACTTCCAGTATGAATATTCCTAAAAAATTAGTGGCAACTTAATCACATCTTTCGAGCTCTCACTTATTTTTTTTTTTCTGTAGAGGAATTGAATGGTGGAGGTTTTGGTAGGTGTTCATATACCAACTAAGCTAAGACTCCCAGCAGTATTCTCTCATATCAATTGAGCTAAGAGCGGTGGGTCTCTAGATTCCGTTTCATTGATTAAAGCATTCTTTCTTCTACTATTGCATATGACCTTTCACCTCTATATGCAGTGCGAAGTAGACGTTCGACATCAGAGCTCGGGCCTACTTAGGTGATGCGTCGTTTTCAGAAAGCCAATTAATATAATGATGGAGACGAGTAAGGCTGGAGACGAGCTGCGGGATGGATGAGACTGGCGAGACGGAAGAGAGGAACTACAAAGGCGAGACAGAAGGCCTGAGGAGACGGAGTTAGGAAATATTAACAGAGAGTGATAGTTCAGTGGAGTATTTAAATTTTAGATGTGAGAAATGTAAATATGAGAGTTTAAGTATTTGATATGTAATTAATATAATTTTGAGTATAAATCCTTCTATTTAAAATGATATTAAATTACTTAAATTAATGCTATTTAAGATTTAACTTTATTATATAAAACTTCGATAATTAATTAAATATTATATTATGTTTAGTTTTAATTTAAAATAAATTAAAATATTATATTAATTTAATATTGGTTTTATTTATTGAGTTTAAATTTTTATTTTTAATTAATTTTATATTTTATTAGATAATGATTATGGATGATATTATTTAAATTGAAGTTATTCTAGACTTAATTTAATTTAATTAATTATCAGTGATTAGTTAATATTTTTATTTTATATTAATTATAATTTAATACAATTAATTTTAATAGTTATATGTTTGCTAATTAATTGATTTATGATAAATCAATAAAAATTAAATATTGAATAATATTAAAATTATTTAATAAAAACCTAATTAATGATTAATTAGATTAGTGAATAATTAAATAATAATTAATTAATATTAAATTTTGATTTATTATTTAATAATTTAAAAAAATTCTTATTAATGATTAGTTAGTTTAGTAAATAGTTAGTTAATTGTCAACATAATTAAAAATAAAAAAATAATTAATTTAATTTAATTTAATAATTACATCATTAATATAAAATATTAAATTTATGTTAAACATAATAAATTTAAATTTTGAAATATGTAGTAAAACAGTTTCACATTATTGAACTGGAATTTAACATATCTCATCTTAAATAGTTCACAAAATTTAACTACCTTAGTATTTCTTGAATCTGAATCTATAGAATTTATTAAATCGTATTTATGTAAAATCCTACTTGCAGCCAAATAGACTCTTAATAAATGATTAATTAATATATTATTTTCTGATAATTGTATTTTAATTTAATTACAATTGATTTAGGTTAAATAAAAAATTAAGTTTGTTATGTAAGCTCACTAAATAGAATTATTATTTAATTAACTTATTATATTAATATTTAATGATTAATTAAGATAATGTAATTATAATTAGTAATATTATCTCAGATAAATTAGATATAAACAATTTAATTAAAAGGTGAATCAAAGCAAATAATTAATTTTACTTTATTATTATTATTAACAAATAAATTTGATTGCATATAAATTATTATTTTAAATAACTTAATAAGAGAGAGAGATATATATATATATATATATATATATATATATATATATATATATATATATATATATATATATATATATATATATATATATATATATGACCTTACTCTAAAATTGACTATAAAAATAGAGAAATATAGGGAGAGAGAGAGAGAGAGGGAAGAAGAGAGGAGAACAGGAGAGGAATTTTGTGAGTTATTTATTTCTTGAAAATAAGGAGCTTGAAATAATCAATTGTGTCACAAATCTTTATCTTCTGAGCTTTTATTTATATGTGTGGTAGAGATAATGTGCTATAGAAAAATTACATTAAAGGAAAGGGGCATTTACATACATAGCACACAATTTTTATATATTTACATTTCAAACATTTAAATATAAATATTTATAGATATAGCATCTAATTCTTTATTATTATAACAAACTTTTTCTTAATTTTTTTGAAGTAAAGTTCACCTTTTGAAGCATATGAAAGATGCTATATTTATAAATATCAAACTTTAAAGATTAGATATGTAAATGCATAAGAATTGTGTGCTATGTATGTAAATTTTCCTAAAGATAAATATATAAATTATATAATATGACACAATAAATGGCTACTATATAATAAAGATACTCTTATTATATTCTTCTAATGATATCTAAGATACATTAAGACTTTCTGAATAAGGTGTCAAGACTAAATTTGATGTAAATTATACTAAGGCAAGTCATAAAATGTATTGGTCATAATAATTGATTAATTGATTAATTTAAATTTAGAATAAAATTTTCCTTTAATATTTAAAAAATATAGACATTTAAATCATTGAATAAATAGTAGAAAAACATCAACATTATTTATTTATCACTAAATAATACTTAGAAAAAGGTACATATAAAACATATATTCTTCATGAATGCAAAAAAAATAGATGTATAATAATTGACATGCATGAGACCAGGGTTTGAATAGTAATTAATGACATTTATTCAATATATGAGTGCAAATGTGTGGACCAAAGCTTGAGTCAAACCTAGCTCAAGTAATTAATCACGTTTAAGTTTAAGTTCAAGCTTAACTCTATGAGTTTTGGTTAGCTCATGAACTTGGTCATTTATTATGAAAGATAGAAAATGATTCTAAATCAAATAAATATTATAATAAAATAATAATAATAAGAGAAATTAGAAAAAATAATGAGAAAACATTTGCTATAATAAAATGTGATATAATTTCTAAATTTTTTAATAATATTATATTTTAACTATTGAATTTAAATATATTTAAGTACATTATTATCAATATTTTTCAAATGAGCCGACTTGTGAGCTAATTAGGGATGCGTATTATTTGGTTATAATCGAAAAGTCAAATCAAATTTGATATGGCTCTCAAAATATGACTAGTCAAAGCACAAATCTTGATGTCGATATGATTTTGTCAAAACCGAATGGAGATCAAGACTTAAAATATCATTGGAATCTTTGAGACATCAATTAAATCCCAAAATAACTCCCAAATATGGAGTGTTTATAGTCAATCGAAGGCTCGAGCGGATCTAACGAGCCTAAGATCTCATAATTCCGACTTCATTTGGGCATCCAAATGCTCAAAATACATCAAATGATCGAAGGAATCATCTAACGTCCGTCAGGGGAGGGGTGTGCTTTACATGAATTTACAAGAGTGCCTCCTCCCATCTATAACAGCCTTCATTCCTCACACCAAAGGGGAGAGGCCAAGTGAAGAAAAAAGCTGCTGTGAAGTAAGAAAGAAGAGAAGTTCAAGAGGAAGAAGAAGAAGAGCCAACAAGGAGGAAGAAGAAGAAAAACAAGAAAAGGAAGAGTTCAAGCAAGGAAGAAGAGGAAGAGTCAGCAAGGAAGAAAAAAAGAAGAAGGAAGAAGGAGGAAACAAGGAAGAAGAGAGAGCTCTTTGAAGATCCCAGAAGATCAGACACCGCTTCTCGGCTCATCAACCACCATGCACCCGCCATCGCTAATTATACTCGATTTCCACCTAAAGTTTCTGCAGCTCATCATCATCCGCCACCATCGAACTATAACCCGATTATCATTTTTGTTGTTTTCTTTCTCATACACTCAGAATCACATCGTGAAGACTTTGTATTCCAAAAGAGATACATAGTGGAAGCTTTTACTGAGCGGTATTTTTTCCCTCTTTCGAGGTTTTCCACGTTAAAATTTCCATGTCTGCTCGCTCTTTTTATTTACTGTGTGTTTGACTAATCGACAAGGCTAACGAACTTTCACTCCCACGGTTTTCTACGCAACAAAATTAAATTTTTTTTTGGACTATTTGATTTGGTTTAAAAATTTTGAATATTGATTTTGTTTCGTAAAATATTTAATTTTTGCTTTTGGATTGATTTAGAATTAAAATCTTTGATAAAAAAAATTAAATAAATGCTAATAAATATAAACATAATGATAATTTGGTTTAGTTCTATATTTTAAAGGTATTTAAGAAAGTTCACTAAAAAATTGGTTTCTAGTGACTGTATTGTTGAAAATTGCAGATGAATAATAAGCAAATCAAATAACCAGACATTGATATAATGTAATTTTTTTTAAATATATTTGAGTAAATTTAGTTAGCAAGTCAACTTCATGTACATTAAAGAATAATACATATGTATTTATTAAGTGATAACAACAAAAATATTTAGTTATAATAATTAATATTTCAATGTAATACTCTGTCAACATTCTGTCAACTTTATGCTGTTCGATGCTAAACAGCATAAAGTTGATAGGATAATTACATTAAAATTTTGATTATAACAACTAAATACTTTTATTGCTGCCTCTTGATAAGAAATTACTCTTTCATGTTTTATGTTTAGAATTGAATCAAAAATCAATCTACTTTAGAAAACTCCATTGTCCATCTACTCCCATTTGTTGTCACAAAATCTTCCAAGATTAGTGCAATTATTTCCTAGATAAGGTATAAAGGAAATATTGTAGTATTTCCTCATATGTTTCCTATTTCATTCTCCCAATTTTGTTGATTATTCCACAATTAAATCTTTCATGATTTCTCCAATCTTTAGCATGTAAATCTTCTAAATTGAATCATTCAAATTGTGGCTTGCCTCCCCTACCACCAATATAAGTCAAGTTTGATATGCTAACTAAATTTACCCAAAATATAATTTATGATGAAAATCATAATATTAACATATAAATATGCAAACATATAAACACACACACACAACTGAAACTCGTCTCAATTCTAACCGCAAATAGGTTTGCAAACGAATTGAGCTGAGCCGAGTATATATGTGTTCAAACTTGAGCTTGTTTATCATTATTGAGCTTGAGCTTGATTTGAGCTGTTTAGAATGGTGTTCAAGCTTGAGCTTATTTACCATTATTGAGCTTGAGCTCGATTTGAGTTTGTTCACGAGCTCAGTTCAAATTGGATTATTGAGCTTGTTAATGAGCAATTCATTTAATGAAATAAATAAGCTTTAATCAAGCCTTAATCGAGTTTGTTCGTGAACAACTTGTTAGGAAATATACATAATTTATATCAATTAAAGCTTATTAAGCCTAAAAAATAATTAATTAAATAATACAGTTCACAAACAAGCTTTAATTCAGCTGTAATTGAGCCATAATCTAGATCCTTAACAAGGTTGTTATGAGCTTTAAACGAAAATATTCATGAACAAAAATGAACCAAACGACAAGCTGCTCAAGCTTGTTCATTTAGCAATGGAGTATTTATAAAAGTGCTCAAGCTAATCAAACGATCATGAACAAGCTCTAATAGAGTCGAGCCATGAGTAGCTTGTTGAACACTCGGTTCATTTGCAGCCCAATTCGCAAATATTTTTGTGACAAGATGTTATCTCCAAAAGTACGCCATAAAAATCTCAATAATCCTACCTTCTCTGTAGTTTTAGAACAATCTCTAGCCTCAAAATTGTTAGGAGATTAAATTATGGAAACTAATTTGAGAAATCTAGATCCAAACTTTGAATAGGAGTACACAAGGCACAAGAGCATAGATGACATCAATTTATCGTGAAAAAATTTGAGAATGAGATAAAATCACGGAGCTAAATCAAACCAAAAAATTCATGAAAATAATGAGAAGAACTGAACAAATTTACACTTCACTTAAGCTTCTCCACACTTTTTACACTCTAGGGCACAAACTTTTCACTAACTTTCACAATAGAATAGTGAAAAAAATTAAAAACTATAGAAAATTTGTTTTAAGACGGATTCTCTGCTTCATAGCGCTCCAGTGTCGTGACTCTAGCACCTAATCACTAGCGTTGTTGTCCTATTGCTTTTTTTGCATGAGTTCTAACGTCACGATGCTGCTACAACAATTAATGTCAAAAAATTTGTTGTTCACAAATAGCTCGTGCTCGGTTCATTAAATATCTTATGTTTCACTCATTCATTAAGCAAGTGATATATATATATATATATATAATATCGTAGCAAGCATGGTTAAGTAGTTGGAGCTTTTGACATACAAAATTTGGCTCAGGTTTAAATTCTCTAACCTATATACAGTAAAACCTGTCTAAAGTGATATTGTTGGGACCAGAGGTAGGATATCACTTTAGGCGTTATCACTTTGCGCATTAATTCTGGGACGATATTACTTACAAAGATCGCTTTAGACATGTTTTACTATATATATATATATATATATATATATATATATATCTATATATATATAGTCATTTCAAACAATATGCGCCAAACTTGAACACTGGAATTTCAAGCTGAGCACGAACAGAGTAATTTTCAAACGATCCAAACACGAATAAAAGTTCGGCTTGCTCAAACTCAGCTCGTTTACACACCTAGCTATAGCGCCAAGGCACTCACATCTTGGTCCTGTGAATTAAGTGCGCGGATTCTAGCATTGCTTACTGCAAAATTGAGGTGTTAATTTCTTTATCTTTATGATGCAAATCCAGCTAATACCTTAATGCATAGTGTTGAGGCACTATACACAAAAAAATAACAAAAACTTTGACTCTTGAACCCCTAAGGTGCGTGCTACCCCATGCACCCCCAAAGGAGCTCACCGTCAAGCTAATCAGCAAATTTGAGGGCTCTGAATCGATAGTATATCTCTGATTGATTCATAAAATCAGGCTCCGCTTAATAAAAAAATTGATTACAAAAGGCTATCATGCAATAATAAATGTAAATATTTATAATCATATACTGTTGACCCTCGGTCCAGCCTACCTAAAAGCTGAAAAAAAAAAAATCACTCAACTCCTTTCGTTTCCCTCAACCGCAAGCAAGGAGCCGCAAGCCAGCCGAGCAACCGATACTGCTTTTCTTTCCCCTTTTTATTCGGTTGAGGAACCGCAGTCAAGCATGAAATCCTTCTCCCTCGTTTGTTTGCCCCATCCCATAAGGAACCGCAAGGTTTCCTCCACTCAGACGCCTCAAGCCTTCGGCTTCTCCGTCCTCTCCTTCCCTCAGCCGCAGCCTTCCCTCCCGCTCTCCCTCTTCTACCTCTCGTTCCTTCTTAACCGCAAGAACGAAAAAGAGAAATGGCAAGCCAGGCACGAGCCCTCTCTCTCTCTCTCTCTCTCTCTCTCTCTCGGGTTCACAAAAGAAAAAAGAAAAAAAAAAATCCTTGACCGCCACTCTCTCTCTCTCTTTTAGGTTCACAAAAGAAAAAAGAAAATTTACATATCTTATGTACATATTTCATACTCAAATTTATATATTTATAAAATTAGTATTTTTTTTATGCAGAAAAATATATATTTCACTTGAAAAAAATAATGAGAATAATATTTTTGATATAATAATAAAAATTTAAATATTATTTAAATAAAAATTAAAATTTAAATATAAAATATATAAATATATAAAAATTATATGATATATATATAAATCCTCCGAAAAAAAAAATCTCTCACAGCCACTCTCTCTCTCTCTCGCTCGCTCGTCGTTTCCCTCTTTAGTCTACAGTCGAAACCGAAGCCAAAAAAAAAAATGATGATGAAGTAAATCTTGATCGATTAAGCCATCTTGCCATATATACTGTAGCTCGCTACTGTAGCAAAAATACTGTAACAGGTTAATGTAGATCCGAAATTTTTTTGCTACAGTACCTGCAATCGCTGCGTGCACGATTCGAGCCTGTTATGGCCAAACAATGAGTTCTTCCTCTTTCTGGAAAGATTTGCTTTGGCTGTGAGTTATATATATATATATATATATATATATATATATATATATATATATATATATATATAATGGGGGTGTTCACTCTTAATCATATTTATTATATAGTATGTGATTTTGGTAGTAATTCTCAGCGACAACCCCGGGCCCATCAGGCTTCTTTCACTGTTAAGGTAGTGCTTCGGAAATCGACATGGGAGAAGTACCGTCGCATTCGCCTCATCAAAGAAGATTGGGATATGTTGATTTCATTTAGGTGGTTGTGGTGTTTATTTTGGGTGTTTGGCTGCTTTGTGTGTATATGTGAGGGGACACCATATCCATGAATGTACTTTATCGGTGATCATGCACTTTAAGGAATTGTCTATCTAGAGAAAGAAGTCACTATAATGGGCTCACTTAATAATGACTCAAGACGTGATGAGTCTTGGATATCTAGATTTTTTTACTTTTGTGAAAAATAAAGCGGTTTATTTAAATCATTGGTTAAGTTTCATATGGGCACCCATAGTTAATTACATCTTAAAGGAAGTGAATCTCTTAAGAATACTTTCGATTAAAGTAGGTGTTATCCAAAGAATTCAATAGACTATCAAAAGATTGGTTGTATTTTTGGAAATCGAGTGGGAGAGATCAAAAGGGAATAGTACTTATCAAAATCAAAGGAGATGAGGGAGTGCTGACTTAGCCAGTGGCAAATCTATCTTATGGTTGGGCTTTATATATTTGAATTTGAAGAGATTTATTTATTTGAGTTGAAGATTTATTAAAATCTAGGACTTATAATTCTACAATACAAGATTGTGAAAATGCCTAAGAGGTGAGGATTTATGCTTGTAGCCCGCAAAGGAAAATAACAACCTCAAATCCTAAATCTAAGGAGCTTTAGAGAGGGACAAAACACGACTTAAATCTAAGATGAAAATGTGTATATGATTTACCTTCACAAGAGAAAATAATTCACTCGATTGTTGGACTTATTATCGCATGGAGTGACAGCCAGCTAACTCCTCATATGCTTTAAATCCATGTAGGCAAGTCAAATGCTTTGCAAGATGGTTAGGTCGTTATTTATTTAGAAGATAAACTAAGTCTTTACACTCGCTTCCTAAAAGACTAGATCATGATGGGAATGAATAATGACTTAATCTAATGCAAAATTTTAATAAATTTTATTTAATTTTTGGACTTTTTTTTATTTTGACATTGGCTATAGGATTTTATATGCCTAAATACATGAAAAATTGATTATGAGTCAAATCAAAAGAGAAAGAGGTATTTTTCCATCAAAGGCTCTTATAGGCAAAGCCTTTATTCTCTAACATAGATGGAAGCCCTCTCTTAATAAGAGTGAAATAAGATGATTATGCATGATGATCAACATACAATCATCTAGTTAAGATGTTATTAAATATTTTATTATCTTTATTTAATGCCTAGGCTTTTATGTGAGATAATGAGTTATTTTAAAAGTTTAATTCTGAATTATTAATGAGATAGAAAATTTATTTTTATTATAAGAGCCTAATCACATCTATGCCATACAACAATCACTAATCATAAATAAACTATGAAAAGACGTGCTTTTTTAATGCACAAGCTAAACAAATCATCAAAAAATTTTATAAAGTTATCTCAAAAGATTAAAATATCGGTGCAGTCAGGTATTGCCGTACAACCTGAAAAGAAAAATAGGTAGCCTAGCTCTACCCTTATATAACACGGATTACAAATGATAAATGCCATGGGAGTCTTCATTCTTCATTCTTCACTTCTTTCTTCATTTGACATGATTTGAATGTGCTTGCTTCAAAGGCATCACGGGGCCTCTCAGGACAAAGCCTTATAGCCACTGTTCATCCTAATTTCCCATAATATTAATCCAAATTCCTAATTACAAAATTACATTTAAATAGAAAAGTAAATCTAACTACACTTGCAAAATAAATGTTAGATAAACACACCATACAACCCAAGTAGTTGTATGAATAATTTGAACTTAACACCCTGCACATGGGTAACCAAGCTCACCCGTCCTAACGTGGATTATGCTTAGGGGCTAAGTAACCTGCACAACAAAAGCATTTATATTTTTTTATTCCCTTAAGCACAACTCCTACGTAAAATATGATTAGGTTAATAATTTAACATCCGTCTAAAACATACACCCTAACATCCAGTCTAAAATATTACATCACAAAATAAACCACAACATCATACATATAATCAATACATCAACCTAGCCTAATTCTAGGGTCCGTGACCTAGTATTCTAGTGTATAAAAAGAAGGTTTGTGTAGCAAGACTTTACTAGGCTTCTTTAGTTTAAGTTTCAATTTCGAGTTTGAATTTGTTTAAATTATATCTTTGGGTGATTTCAATTTAAATTATTTAATAATTTATTTTTTTTATTTTTATTTCACTTTTATTTGGTTAAAGTGATGTTTAGATTTTCAAGAATGAAGAGTAGAATGAATTCTATTTGTAGACGGAACTCACCCTGTTCTACATCCAAACTTCCTAAAGAGTCTAACTAAGGTCCTTAAGTATCTTAATTAGCCCATTTGAATTTATGTAATTTATTTGATTTGATTAATATTCATTTGATTTGATTTAGATTTTAGAATTTGAGTTTGTTTAATCTTCATCTATTTGATTGATTAATTTTGGATTAAATGTGTTGATTTAATTAAATTTTGATAATTCAATATCCTTAATATCTAATAAAGTTTAAGTTCGTTTAAATCCCCGTGTTTTTGATTGATTAATTTTGGATTAGATATTTTGATTTAGTTAATATTTTGATAATTCAATCTCTAATTTCTTTCCCATGTGTTTTAATTTAATTCCTTAATTTCATTTGAATAATATCATTTCGATGTTGTTTAAATTTATTGATTTCATTATTCCATTTAAGTTTGATTTAGATTGGTGAATGTATTTTAATTTACTTCTGATTTATGTGAAGTATAATATATTCTTTTATTTGAATTTCAATTAAGGGTTTATGTATAGATTATCTATTCAGTTTGATGATTAATCTCTTATCTTAATTCAATAGGTTTGTTTTATTTGAGTTTTATTTTTGTTTGTCTTGTTTTGATATTATTTGAAATTAAGAGTAATTGGATATGATTTAATAACTTTAGAGTTTATATTTAATTTTATATTTATTTGATTTTATTATAATTTATTTATTTATAGTTTGATTGGATAAAATGAATTGAAAGTTCGCTTTGATTTAATTGAGTTTGATTATTTATGATTAGAATTTTATTTTAATTTCATTCATTTATCATGTTTGTTAGATTTTGGTTTATGTTTTGATTTTACATATTTTAATAATTAATTAGTTTATCTTATTTAGGTAGGTTGAATTAGATTTAATTTGATCATGTGTTAAATTGATGAGAGACTTTCTTTATTTGATTTAATTTAATTTGAATTGATTAGCTTTATTAATCTATAGGTTTGCTTAGGTTCAATGTGATTATATAATTAGTTTAATTAAGAAGTGTGTTTAGGATAATTATTAAGTCAAATAAAGATTTGTTTAATTTTTAATTTGATTTCATATTTATTTAGGTTAATGATGTAATTAATGACCCAATGATTTAGATTTAATTTAAGATTTGATTGGCATTTAATTGCATTTTAATTATATTCAAATTTATGTTTGATTAAGCTTAAGTTTAATAAGATTAATTTGATTAATTTAATTAGCTTACTTGAAGGGTGTGATTAATTATTAAATTTAATTAGGGGTTTCATTTAAGCTTAATTTAAGAGTCAATTTTAATATAATTTATTTAAATTAATTTGATTCATTAAGATGATGGATTAATTCATTAAGTTTGCATTAATTAGATGTTTGATTAATTTGGTTTGATTAAAAATAATTAAAATTTTGAATTATTAGATTAATTTAAGATTTATTTAATTATAAATTAATGACTTAATTGCCAAGTGTGAATGGTTTGATTTAATAAGTTTAATTAAGTGTTTTACTTAAAGTTTATTTAATTAAGTGAGTTAATTGTTTATTTTTATTATAGTTAAACTTAATTATTCATAATTATAGTTAAATTTGATTTCATTCATTATGTTCACTAAATTGCATTTTAACGCTTTAATTATAAATTTATATTTGATTTAATTGTTAGGTTTATGTATTAATGGTTAATTAATTATCTTATTCCAAATGGATGTGATTTAATAATATGTTAATTAAGTTTACTTTAACTTGATTTGGTTTAATTTGATTAATATTAAATAATTATGTTGAATTGGTCATTTAATCAATTTGTTTTAATTTGTTAAGTAGTTTCATATAATTAAATTCAATACTTGGTGTTGGTTTAACAAGATTAGTTTTATTTTATATTAAAGTTTCATTGATTTATTTAATTATGAGTTTAATTTAAAAATCTAATCATTTAATTGAATTTCATTAACTCAATTAGGTTCAATTATGTTTAAACTTATTTTCATTTGAAGGATACATTATATTTTTCTGATTTAACGTTTGATTGCCAATCATTTGGGTATTACATCATTTTTGAATTTGATTTGATCTTTAAATTATTTTTAGATTATATTTTAATTAATCTCTTAATTGATTAAACTTTTAATCTTAAGTGTTTATTTAGGGTTCATTAGAATTCAAAAAAGCACATTATTTTCTTAAGAGTCCTAGATGTTAACTGAAATGATTTGAGTTATTTTGAAGATTTTTTTTTGTAATTTTGTGGATTTTTATTTGGTTTCTTTTATTAAAATGGATAATTTGAATATCAAAATTTAATTTCTTCCAATCCAGAAGTCCTTTTTACTTGAGATTTTTATGATATGTGTGTTTTAACTTTAATTTTAATTCCTGAAAATTTCAACTAAATCCGACTTGTATTTTCAGACTAATTAATAAAATTTGATTTTCATGAAAATATAAATTAAGCTCAAACCATTCAGTGGAATTTGGAGATTTTTTTAGTTCATTGGATTTCTCTCGAAAAGACGAATCCAACGAGCCCTTATTTATAATTTTTTGCTATGTATTTTATTTTTTTATGAATTTTTAAAGTTTTAGGAAACTTAAATAATTTTTAAAATCAGAATATAGCGAACAGCACTTGCAAAGTGGCATGCGATTGGGCATTCTTTGATGCATGGGGCGCAGCGATGTCCGTCAGCGAATGGCGGGGAAGGGATAAGGGCGGATTAGACAATGGGTTGATCGCGAGATCTGAACCGCACGATCAGTCGAACCACCGATCATGGATCCAGCCTTGTCGAGCCATCCAATCCCGAATGGCGGGATCAGGGTTGGCGAAATGCGGTACGAGAATAGTAATTTTACATTTTGAACCAAATTTCGTTCGATTGGGCTCGATTTCGAGGCGATCTTCGCCGAAAAACTTTCCGATTTGCATGGGGAATATAAAATGAAAATGCGAGGGTAATCTAAAGAAATTTCCTAAAATCACGCATACATTACCACAAACAAAGTTTCTTAAGGCCGGCTAAAGTTTGATGAAATTATCTCATCGGGGATTGCTTCTGGTGGCGGTGATGATCCGAACATGCTCTTGAGTGGAGGAAGAAGCCTTGAAATGAGCCTAGACTTTCGCCTTCAATTCAGAGCGATGTATTCTTCAATTATTGTCGCTTCCTCGCTGGAATCCACCCAGTTTTGGTGTTTTTAGCTCAAGAGAAGTGGAGAAGTAGTTATTATGGGAGATCTAAGAGACTCTCTAATGCCAAAATCAGATCCCTATATTACCTCTATCCTCTCTCTTTTAATGGTGGCCAAAATTTCCCATTAAGGGATGATGGGAAGGTAGTTGGGTGGTGATGGATGATTAGAGACTTTGGATTTAGCTCCCAAAGTCTTCCTTTGCTTCTATAGGATCAGCTCCATTGAATGCAAGTGTTGGGTAGGAGTTGAATGCATGTGATGGAGAGGAGTTGAATGCATGTGATGGGGAGAATTAAATGTGAGGGAGAATTCATAAGGGATTCAATTGGGTTGAGTTGATTTTAGGCTGATCCTAAATGAGTTTGGGTTGGGTTTGATCAGCCCCCAATGGGTCATGGCTTAGTTTCAAGAGATTTGGCTCAATTTGGATAATATGGGTCACATTGAATCGTATCGGGTTAGGTTGACCAATCAGTCAAAATGGGTTAAACCAAGGCTTATGTTAGATTCAAATGATGATTTGAAGTATTTTAGTATGATCAATTTGATTTAATTTAGCTTAGGATTAATTTTGGCTCATTTGGAATCAAAGGGGCCAAATTGGTCAAGTTGACCAATTTGATCAAAATTGGCCAAATTGGCTTGAGTTATGGGTTGATTCATGTTCAATTGACTAATTGAAGATGAACATAGCCTTTGGTTTGAATCAATTTATATTTAATTTGAATTTTGGCTAATTTGATCTTTTAGGTCAAATTGGGTTAGGTTGGGTCAAGTTGGCAAATTAGTCAAATTAGGCTCAGTTATGACTTTGGTCAAGTTCAATAATCAATTTAGAATGAACCTGAGTCATTAGTTATAATTAATTTGGGTTAGATTAGGATTTGACGTATTTGACTTTTTAGGCCAATTTGTGTCAACTTGGGTTAAATTGTCAATTGGATTTTGTTTGGCTCAATTAAGAGTTTGATCATGTTCAATCATTGATTATGAGTGTGTTTGAATCAATGGTTTCAATCAATTTGGTATATGATGAGTTTTGGCTAGTTTAGGTTTCATTTGGGCTAAAGATTAACTTGGTCAAATGCCAGATTGACTTGGTTTGACCTAATTGATTGTAATTGATCATCTTAGGGTGATCAACAATCATGGTATAAGATTTTGGTGAGCTTGGTTCAATCCAATTTAGGTTGGATTGGAAGTTGGCTCAAATGGGTCCTTTAGGTCAAGGTCAAGTGGACCTAAGTTGGTCAATTAGGTTGGTTTTGGCTTGATTTAGATTTAGTGGGACTTATATATGAGCCCAGGATTGAAATATGAATTCAATTACAATTAATTTGGAGTCCAATAGGTTTTAGCTCAATTGAAACTTTCAAGTCAAAAGGGCTAAGTTAGATTGACTTATGTTGACTTGAATTTGATTTGATGATTATAGGTTTTATTTATATTTGGATGGATGATTGAAGGAATGATTGATTTAAGAGAAAATCTATTGGTTTTGACTTTATTTGGATGAAATTTGGCTAAGTCCAAAGAATTGACTTAAAGGGCTTAGATTGGGTTTGGATTTAATTTTGGATTTGAAATTGGATTTCATTTATATTTGTGAATATAAATGAAGGAACAATTGATTTATAAGAAAATTGATTGAGTTTGTATTAGTTTAAAGGCTAACTTGGTTAAGCACATGGAGGTGGGTCCATCTGGCTTAAAAGGGGTTTTGGTTCATTTTATTTTAGTTTGATTTAGTTTTGATCATTTGGATATGGATTTCATTTATATTTGTGAATATAAATGAAGGAATAATTGATTTATAAAGAAATCCATTGAATTTGATTTGATTTAAAGGGGGTTTTGGCTAAGCTTATGAAGGTGGTTCATATGGCTTAGGAAGGGTCTTAGGATTTGAATTTGATTTTGGTTTCAATCATTTAAAGTCAAATTTAGAATTAGATTTGGAATTTGAATTTGAGTTTGAGATTTGGTTTGAGATTTGAATCTGGGTTCAATTTGAGAAGGTGCATATGGATGGATTGGATTTAAGCTATAGGGTAGATGATTTCCTTAAGTCCTAAGGCATGACATAATCCTATGATTAACCCTTGTAAGTCTCTAGGCTTAGGTTAAGTATTCACCTAATCACTAGAAGTGTCTTATGACTAAGGAGCTCTTAGTGTCTAGAAGTGTCCTAAGTTTAAGAAGAGGAGGTTGAGAGCTCGCTCCAAAAGTGAGGTCAACAGTGGTGAAGTTGAGTGGGGTGGGGTTGGATTCTCCTTTCAGGTTTGAAGACCTCTTCACACTCATCAAGGCGTGACGAGATGAAATCAGCCGAGGTGTTTCAAAAAACCAACAATCACGCTCATCAGGGCGCGGTGAGAAAAACATATTATGTGTATACGGAATATTTGTGCTTGTGCTTTTTCTTGCATGTCTCAAGACCCCGCTAATACCCATTAGGGCATAGTGGGTGCAAGGAGACAGCTGTGGTGTCGCAAGATACCGCTCGCTATGTTCATTAGGGCATACCGAGTAAGCCAAAATTGTTAGATGTCGCTCCCCCTATGCCAAAGTGCTGCAAAAATTTCATTAAATTTTTGGGACTAACATTATGTTAAATATAAAATATAATGTCCTAAAAAGATGAATTGAAAATTAAATATAAATAAACTGGAAATGAATTTGAAGGAGACTTGATTACAAATAAAACTGAAAATTATATTTCAAATAAGAAAACATGGATCAAACTCAAGTGAAACTATAAAACTTAAAATAAACTTGAATTCCTTTGATATACATGAACTGAATCTCATAATATTTTGCTTAGAATAATCTAAAAGGAAAATCCTAGTGAATTATTGAAGATTTATAGTGGGATTAAAACATAAATTATAAGCATACAAATGTGGTTCAAGTATGGCTTGAAGCTAACTCTAAACTCATAAGAAACTTGCAATATATTTGAAATTTGGTTATATATATTGATCTCTCGATGTGGAGTTTAAAATAAAGTCAAATTGGGTTTGATCGCTCTTATATGAAGAAGACGAAGAACATGACTTATGTATTCATCAATGAATGATCTTTCCAATACACATTGCAATAATCATAATTTATTCTAGGTGAATTAAAAGTGATTTAAATTGAACACAATCAAGCTTGGAGAATGAAGACAAAGCTTGATAACTAATTTACACTCTATAGAAAACTATAAGGGTTAAGGGTTAATTAGTTAATATTTTAAATTGCAAATGAAAACTTAGTTCTGTTCCATAAATGCCACCGGATTCGCAACACATCGTACATACGAACAGAAGATGTTAATTAAGGCTTCAATTGAGCTCTTGCATATATTATGAAGTAGGATTAAAACTTAAATTCAATATTTTAAAATTATGCAAGCATTCTTAAATACACCCGCATGGGCTCCGACACTATGCTGCATGCTTAAACTTAGTGCCTAAGGATGCTGCGCGGGTTGCTTATCGGTTTGGTGTTAGGATCGGATCTAGGTTATCAAAACCTAAAAATCTAATTATTATAAGAATTTCAACTTATCGAAACATCTGAAAATCTAATTCTATCATATGACAGTAGATATGATCCTATATTATTAAACTAATAGAGTCGACAAGATCTAAAATAATAAATTAAATGATCAAATAATAAATTCACCTCGATGATGGCTGTATTGAATGGTGATTTCAACTGGAGGGGATACTTCCATAAAAAATATGATTTTAATTTCAAATCAAATTAACTTAAATTAAGTATCAATCTAAAAATGCTTAAATGAAATTCAATCTTAAAAACTAAAAGCTAAAATTCAACCCACCTTCCGCAATAGTTTGTTGAAGGTGACAAATTAAGAAAAATCTAGCTCACAAATGAGCCAATATCAAGTCAAGTGTTATACTATATTCACTCTCAATCAATCTCACACCAATAAGGACGTGACTCATGTCTTCTGATTGCGTGGCTTGGCCAGTAGGCTCCATATATGATACAATTATGACCAGAGTTCTTTGATCAGGTGGTTGCCGCCAAAAGCTCTTTGTAAGCTAATGTGAACTTAAACTTGTCTCCTTAGACAAACACCACCCGAGATCTACAAGGATTTCTTGGGCGACGTAACCCATGTGTTACTGATAAGGATCCTTTAGTCAGGTTTGGTCAATTATCTCCTATGACTAAGTAGACTACAGACCATGACAGCCTGGGATGACGGAATCATGAGATATAGATCAGCCACATCATCATTCCCCCAACCATCCACTTTAAGTTAACAATGATGAATTTCATAAATTCTAAACCCTAAATTTTAAACTCCACATGCTACTACTGTACGCTACTCATTTATGATCTAACGACTAGCCTTAATCGAAAGTTCCTTCTTAGCATTGAGAGGGATAATTAACTATAGGTGTTTGCACCTACAGGAAACCTGGAACATCTAAAGTCTTCACAGAATGAGGATGGAATATTTACTATTCCATTTTCCTTCTGAAAATTACACCAACAATTAAATCACACTCTCTTCAATGTGAGGGGTCGGTGGTAAATTTTCGGAGCCCACAGATTTCTGATAACTTCGCTGAGGATAGGTTTCTCTTTCCATCTTTAGCTAGTCATATACATACTATAGCAGCAACAAAATATTTAAAAATTCAAAACAAAAAATGGTGATTTAAATGTGTAATAAATTCAAACTATTAATGTATGAGACTCTATGTCGAATGAATTATTCTGTAGAGCATATTTTTATTACACTATTATTTTATTCTATAGTACCTCTATATTTTGAAAGTATGGGGTGAAATAATAATTAGAAATTACTAATCTCTATATTTCACTTTTGCAGAATGGATCTACAGAGCACTCCTTTCACTGTTCAGCTAGAGCATGATGCAAACATCTGCTTAGCTAACACAATCATCAATATAGGAGATGTTGGAGCTACCATTCAATTTGGTAGCTTGAATTTCCCAGCTATTATAGCTGTAACTCCTGAAGTACCCACCCATGGTGCACTTGTCCGAGGCCATGCTGGATGGCCTCAGTTTACTGAAGCTCCAACTCGTCATGCTCACTAACCAATTCAGCAACCAATTGTTGTTAAGGAGTTCGCTCGATAGAGAACTTTAATTTTTGAAAGACTAGGTCAATCTAAAGCCTCTGTAATGAAGAGAACAGTCACTGTACATACTGTATCTTTAACGCCTCATGGTACAACAGCTTCACCAACTGAAACCTTTGCACCTGAAAGACATGAGTTTGAAGCTTCCTCATCAGGAAGCAAATTAACCAGAAGGCAAAAAGAAAGAAGAAATGCTGAGATGAGGGCTTAGCAGATCCTATTTGAACGACTTAGTGAACAAGCAATACTACCACCAGAAGCGAGTATTCCTACCCATAACAACTTTGATAATCTAAAATGGGTAAAAAGAAATAGCTCTACTGGTGAGGTGAAACAGTATTTCTATACTCAACAACGTCAAGCTCCACCACCGCAGAGGAGACAACCTCAAAAACTATCCACTAGAATTCACAACCTCCTTAAAGTAGCTAAGGAAAGAGGCTTAACGAAAATAAAATTTCAAAGGCCTGTGATGATTGAAAATATTGAATCCATGCCAAGGAAGTTGTCATCTCTTTTGGTAACTAGTCATCAAGCCAAGTATGCTTCGCGCGGTGAGCATCGGAGCATGACACTTGGACCACGTGTCTAAGAACCCGAAAGGTCCTGGTGAAATGGTAAGTAGGTATGGAGGCCAAGGCCCCGTGATAAAATTTCGAAGAAAGAAAGAGGTATGGCATCTGATGCACATATTCAAAAATCCACCACAAAAATAACTCTTTAGAAGTGGATACCTAAAAGAAGAGATATCACTGATGGCCGACACCTTGGAGAATCCTCTAGGGGATCTCGTCATCAATCAAGTTCACCCCTCGCAAGAGAAAGTTGACTATGATTGTAGTCCCCCAATGGAAGAAATCTATGTTCCTTATAATGAACCAGAGATTCATTGGAAGCATCGATTAGAAATTTATGTGCAAGAAGATGACGATGAGCAGGATACTATGGAAGTAGAAGTTGTCTATATGGTCAGAGATATAGATGAACTTCATGCTCAGCACCATCAGCAATAACATGAATCCAGGAACCTGAACCTGAATTTGATGGTTATGAAGGAGAGTCTTCACAAAAGAGAGTAGAAGATGGATCTTCAATCTCTGCTGAAGAGGAAGAAGAATAAGATCAAAATGAAAAGAAAGTTATGAGAGTTGAAGTTATTTATATGGTTGAACCAGAAAATGATCAACCTGGTACACGATTTTACAATAGCTGTCCCTACAAATGTATAAGGAGAATGACAGTCAAGTTCTTCTCCTAAAGATGATCAGGGAGCAGAATAACAACAAGAAATAGAGAAAGAAGAAGAGTTTGTACTTGTTGACGCCGTGGCACTAGTTAGAGAGCAAAGATAAATGTAGCGTCAAATGAAAGTTAAAGATAAGGAAATTGCACAGCTTGGTACTGAGATGAATGACATGATGGTACAAATGAGTATCATGATGAATATGTTGCAGAAGAATATCACATCAAATGTAGCACCTGTTTTGTCTACTAATCAATATGTGGCTAATAATATACCCTCTATACCACCAGTCACTCTAATACCTCAGGTTCCTGTAGTTCATGCTATACCTGAAGGGAGAAGTGAGAATAATCAACTAGCTCTTCAACTTGTAATTCAGAATGTGGCTCGCGCACCAGGAACAGTGATAGCTACTCAATTAGAAATAATAATTAATGAAAAGATAAAGACGATTATAGCTTCAAAGCAGGCTTGAAAGTTATGAGTAAAGGTCGCCCTTACCATTCTGAATTTCATCAAGTGTCATACCCGAAAGGTCACTCAGTACCAAAATTTAATATTTTTAGTGGGCATGATAATCCAAAGCAACATCTAGCCTAATTCAAGGCTACTTGTGGTAACACAGAAGGAAATGATGCACTATTTTTTCGCTAGTTTGTCAGTAGCCCGACCTCAATTACTTTTGAGTAGTATGCAGAACTGTCGAATGATTCGGTCAAAACCTTTGCTGAGCTAGAGATAATGTTCATGAAAAGGTTTATCAGTGTAAATAAGAAGATAACAATCACTGACCTTGCCTTGTTAAAAAAGAGAAAAGATGAGTCAGTGATGAAATTCATAACTCATTGGCGTAACCTAAGCATGAAATATGAACAATAATTGAAAGAAGAATATGCAATCCAATTATTAATGGACAATATAGATGATAAAATGGAACCATTTTTATATATGGTGTCAATTACAATATTCAAGGACTTACTCGATAGGGTGGCCAAATTTGAAAAGCTAAATCGCCCTAAGTCTGAAAAATATACAGATAAATCAAGAAAAAAAATAAACCTTCAAACTCAAGAAGAAATGAAACTCATGCCAGTTCTTATAGCTCAAGTAGTGAAAAACAAGTAATTTGTAATGTGGATAAAAGAAAACAACTAATCTACAATGATGATAAGGGAAAGAAGCATGTCCATTCTAATCCACAACCAAAATTGGTATTGGGAGGTAATGATAAACCTCAGACTTTTCCAAGCAGTGGAGAGCGTCCAAAATAAGCAATAAGAGATGATGAGCGAATGCGGCCATCTCCTAATGGATTATTCCTTTAAAAGGGACAGTGTGGCTAAATTATTTTGACAAGCAGTCAAAGCTGTTCTACAATTACCAAAAATTAAAAGGCCCGAAGAAGTTGATCAAGTTAATAATCCAAATTACTGTCCCTATCATCAGATGATCAGCTATCCTATTGAAGATTGTTATGTTTTCAAAGATTGGCTAGAAAGGAAGTATCTACGAGGTGAATTTATATTATTCGATAGTATTCTAGTCAACCCAAAAAGTGAGTCTACATGGATGATTACGTCCTCTTTCGTATCATCCATTAAAGACAAAAAGAAAGAAAAATCAATTCAGATTGAAGAATAGGAAACAATAGTCTCTAAGAAGACCGTGAAATTCCTGAAGCAGGTAAAAGGTGTCCCTAGTGTAAAGTGAAAATCATCACTTGAACCTATATTGGACTTAGAAGAGATGCCTAAACCAAGTATTTGGGCTTCTTAGCGATTGCTTCATCACAGCACGAGGAGTAGTCTACTAAACGCAGGCCTCATAAGTTAAAGAAGCCGGCTAAGAAAAAGAAGAGCAATAAGAAGACTATAACTCAAAAGATTATTAATAACTTAGAGGAGTATCACCAGCCGACAAGACAACCATTCAGGCTTGTAGATTTTATGTTTAAGCTTCGTATTGTTGAATTTGATGAAGAAGATAATGATAAATCTTATCCAGTAGAGACATGCCGAATTATTTATATGATATCAGATATTCTTTAGCATCAATTACTCCAAAATGACAAGGGTTGTTAGATAGACTCGACCAACCATCAAAATTATTATCAGGAAAATAAGAAGAGTCTGAGGAGTTAACATTTAAATTTTATCTAATGACTCAACTAAAAAATAACAGTTCAGACAAAGATTTATGTTTTCCCGATGGAGAAGAGTCAGACTCATCGATATCATCACGTATGAAATGTATGAAGGTGAAATTAAGTCTAGCCCTTTTGATCAATCCTCTAGAATAAGTAGTGAATTTGAAGAAACTACTTCTTCAGAGGAATCTAAGCAAGACAAAGTGATTCAAGTTCAGTTGAGAAGTGGTAAAGTCTTACCACCATCATCAAAGAAGGGAAATACAGATAAAGACAAAGGCAAACAAATTGAAGTTAACAAAGATATCATTCTCAAAAATCCTAAAAGAAAGCCTAAATCAAGTGAAAAAATAGATTATAATATTTTATCACATCTGAGAAAGATCCCTGCACAACTAAGTGTATACGAGAATCTCTTGATGTCAAAAGACCTCCGAGAAACTTTAATATAGGCTCTCAAGATCCGGAGAGTCATGAAGCTTACTTTGCCAAAATAATGTATGACTGAATCATTGCAAACTCAAGGTATCCCAATAATCATATTTGTTGAAGAAGATCTTATATTGGGAACATCAGATCACAACCGTCCTCTATATGTTATCGTAGAGAGTGATGACATCTTAATTAACCGAATATTGATTGATCCAAGTTCTTTTATCAATCTTATGAGTCTAAAAGCATTAAGAGGATTATCACTTGATATCCAATATCTTAGGAGAGATAAGTTGATGGTTCATGATTTCAATAAGAAAGGACATAAAACCCTAAGTTCTTTTATTCTCCCACTCAAGTTTTGGGATTTATATATATAAGTCAAGTTTCATGTAATTGATGTTGATACATCATTTAGAGTTCTTTTTGGGTCGGCCATGGCTACATGAGTATGGCATGGTCCCATCAACTATGCATCAGTATTTGAAGTACCTAAAAGATGGAGAAGAGTTCAGAGTTCCTGGCAACCTATAATCATTCTCCGTTCATGAAGTAAAGATCTATGAAGATGCAAAATATTTCATCCCTAAAGAGCTTAAGCCAACAGAGCCTCTTGAGGCGGTAGCATCTACTTCAGGAACTAAAAAATAACTTAATAAATTGAAAGAGCGGAAGCAAAGAGGAAGAAATAATGTAATGCCGCCGACTCTCCCTAAAGTACTTGACTCTACACCTAAATTAAGAAGATCATTTCCTCATTTGGGAAGTGACACACAAGAAGAAGAAAATATTTTTGTCAAACTTAAGAGAACTTATAAGCTTTCAAGAAAGACAAAGTATAAAATAAGTTATTCTAATTCAGACTATGACTTTGAATCTACTTATGGAAATAGGGTTTAGAAGGTCGCATCAAGAAGGATAGCTCACTTGGCAGAGTTAGATGACTCCCTCAAAATTATTCCCATCCCTCAGCAGTACTTCAAAAAAATCACTCCACTGGAGGTTTATAACATTAAAGAATTGATAACATTCTATGTGCCGCTGTTGAGTGAGGGTGGCGGAACAGGAACTCTATTTTACAAATTTGAAGAGTCTCAGCCTCACAATTTTGATTGGCCTACTCAATGTGAAAATTCTGATGAGATAGTGCTAATAAGAATACCAATATACTATCTACAGAAATTAAGAAGAATGATGCATAAGCTTGGAATTTATATTAAAACTACTAAACATAGAACTCAAATCTTTAATAGAATGTGGAGCCTGAAGAAATCCTCAAGCATCACAAAGAAGTGATGATTTTATCACTAAAGGTCTTGTGTTCATTCACAAAGATCATCAAAATAAAGTTTATTATAATATAATAGAAGCTGAGAACGAAATTAATAGTGATGAAGAAGATGATCTCTATGAAATTATTCTTACAAATGATAAAGAAGTAGAAGCCAAGCCTGCGCCTCAAGAACTAAAAGATAGTGGACAAATAGCTACTATAGATGAACTCAAAGAAATCAACCTAGGAGCTGAGGATGATCCCCATCCAACTTTCATGGTTTCTTTCGATGAAAGAAAGAGCTAAAATTGATACTTTGTGAATTCAGGGATTGCTTTGCCTGCATATATTCTGAAATGCTAGGCTTATCCCCCGAGACAGCAATTCATAAACTTGCCATTAAACCAGATGAGACGCTTGTTAAGCAACCTCCTAGGCGAATGAGATTGGAGATTAAAAAATAGGTAATCGTAGAAATTAAGATACTGATCAAAGAAGTCTTTATCCAGGAGAAGAAATATACAGATTGGATAGCCAACATTGTCTCAGTCAGGAAGAAGAATGACCAAATCTATGTCTGCATTGACTTCCGGGACCTAAATAAAGCGTTCCCAAAGGATGATTTTTTGCTTCCAATATCATAACTACTAGTAGACAATACTTTCAACAACGATATGTTCTCATTCATGGACGGATCATCAAGATACAATCAAATCAAGATGGCTCCTGAAGATGAGAAACTCACATCATTTAGGACGCCCATTGGTATATACTGCTACATAGTCATGCCCTTCGGATTAAAAAAATGCTGAAGCTACATACTAAACTGCCATGACGTGTATTTTTGATAAGTTGATTCAGCAGAAGGTGGAATGTTATGTTGATGATTTGGTGGTGAAGAGCTTAAATCGTGAAAATAACTTTGAAGACTTAAGAATTGTATTGGAGAGAATTAGAAAATATGATCTCAAGATGAATCATCTAAAATGTGCATTCGGGGTATCCTCCAAAAATTTCTTGCGTATATTGTACATCGCAGAGGAATTGAAATTAATCCTGCTAAAATCAAGACAATTGTGGAGATGCCTCCACCAAAGAGTTTGCGTTAGCTCCATTTTTTACAAAAATAGTTTACATTCATCTGTTGATTTATATTAAACCTATCAGGATGCTGTCAACCATTTGCAAAGTTGATGAAGAATAATGCTCCATTCAAATAAGACAAAGAGTGCCAAGAAGCCTTCAATAGCATTAAAAGCTACCTATTAAATCCACAAATCCTTGCAACGCCTACTCCTGGGAAGCCCCTCATTCTATACACAGCTGCATTAAAAGAGTCCTTTAGAGCATTATTGGCACAACACAATGAAGAAAGCAAAGATAATGCTTTTTATTATATCAGTAGAAGGTTGATAGGAGCAAAAATGAGATACTCTCCAATATAGAAGCATTGTTTGGCATTGATCTTTACTGCCCAAAAGCTCCATCACTATATGTTATCTCACAAGATTATCCTCATCTCAAGGATCGATCTGCTGAAGTACTTGATGCCAAGGCCAGTGTTGATAGGTCACTTGATAAGATGGGTAGTATTGCTTTTATAATTTGATATCACATATGTTCCGTAGAAAGCAGTGAAGGGACAAGTATTAGTAGATTTTTTTGCTGTACATCCCATCCATGCACGCTCTTCTCTTAATGATGATTTGCCTGATGAACAAATTATGCTCATTCATGAAAGAGAAAATTCACAAATTTAAGAAATGTACTTTGATGGAGCCTCATCGATCAAATAAGTCCAACCTCTAAATTTCCCAAGGGCAAGAGCAGGAATCGACATCATCTTCATAACACCAGAAGGAGGAATAATGAGACGATCATATGGGTTGACTGAACTAAGAATTAAGAATAAAGCTGAGTATGAAGCATTAGTGGCAGGTCTTGAAGAAGTTATTTTCATAAGCATTCAAAACTTGCATATTTTTGGCAATTCTCAGTTTATTATAAATCAAGTACTTGGCATCTATAAAATCAACAAGCTTGAGTTAGCTTTCTATCATAAGCGAATTTTTGAGTTTATGAAGCAAATATCAAATATCATATTAACTTGAGTCTCTCGATCCAAGAATAACAAAGAAGATTGCTTAGCAAAACTAGCTAAGGAAATAGAAAGTATAAATGATGATTATGTCATGATCGAGATATTTACTCAATGAATTTTAGAGCCAGCAAAATACAAATCCCCGTAGGTAAAGGGGTTATCAAACTCTACACAATAGGATGTGACTAAGGTTGCTCCTCATACTCCTCAAAATTAACATAGAATTATACCCAGAGGAGCTAAGAATGACATTACTTCAGAAAAGTAGTGTGAAGTCTTTATTGTAGAAGAGCCACATGATTGGAGGGGGCCCTTCATCAACTACTTTAAAGAAGATAAATTACCAAATAATAATTACTGACAACTCAAATCGATAAGAGAATGTTGCACTATGCTTTCGATAACAACACTTTATATCATATATCCTTTGAAAAAATATAGCTACGATGCCTAAATGTAGATAAAGCTAACAAAGTGATAGTTGAAGTTTATGAAAGACTTTGTGGTGCACATCAATCAGGTCCTAAGATGACAGTAAAGATCAAAAGGATGGACTATTATTGGCCATATATGGTGAGAGACTGTATCAATCATGCTAAGAGATGTCATGAATGTCAAGTACATGAGAATATAATCTATCAACCTCCAAATTCACTACAACCAGCAATAGCATCTTGGCCATTCGAATGCTAGGGTACATGTATAATTGGACCAATTAATCCACATTGTCCTGGATCTTCATCCTAAGCGGCGATTATCTCTAAGTGAAGCTACCTCATTTAAAGAAGTTACTACTGATCGAGTGATTAACTTCTTTATGCATAATGTGGTCTATAGATTTGGAGTGTCATGTCGAATAATTTATGATAATGACACAACTTTCAAAAATACAAAGATTTATAGATTCATCAATCGACATAAAATTAATTAGTTATATTATTCAATATATAATCCAAGGGCAAATGGTTTGGCAGAAGCTTTCAATAAGACATTAGTTAAGCTGCTTATGAAGATCCTCACTAAAAATAAGAGAGAATGACATACCAAACTAATAAAGGTAGTATGGGTGCTTCAAACTACCTATAAGACGTCAACTAAAGCCACTTCTTATTCATTGGTATTTTGAACTGAGGCGGTCCTTCCGCTTGATGTTAAGGTGTCATCACTTCGAATAGAGATCTAATACAATCTAATTGAAGATCAAAATGCTAGATTGAGAATGAAGGAACTCTACGTGCTTGATGAAGTTAAATTGCAAGTTCATCAAAATATGAAAGTTTATCGAGCAAAAATGTCCAAGACTTTTGATCATATGGTGCGGCCTTGAACATTCAAAAAAGGGGAATCGATCTTAGTATTGAGAAGACCAATTATTCATAATCAAAAATTTGGTGACAAATTTAAGCCTAATTGGGCGGGCCCTTTTGTCATTGAAAAAGTGTATCAAAGAGGAGTATACTAACTCATTGACTTAAATGGTGAAAAGCCAATGCCACCAATTAATGATCGTTACTTGAAAAAATATTATACATGATAAATATATTCTCGAGGTACAATAGAAATCCCCCTACAAGATAGGGGCCATTTTTTTTAGTATATCTATTTTGGTCGATATCGCGCTTCATGCCGAGATCCCTAAATAAATATACTTACTGAAGATGAAATTTTTTTTTTTTATGAAAATTCTCCTATTATACATTTTTAGATTTATATACATAGATGAAATCAATGTTACATATTAAAACTCTCCTAAGATCAAATGTATCAACTCATATATTGATATATTTTCTTAAATTATTTTAGTGCTTTTTCAAAGTGCTTTAGAATTTTCTCTGTAAGACAAGGGGAATTTTTATATATTTAGTTAAGTTGAAATCGTGCTATAAGATGAGATTCTCGAATATATTTTGATTCAAGTTGACATCAAGCTTTATGCTGAGATCCCTAAATATATCTATAATTATTATTGCTAGAGTTACAGGCTTTTGCAAGGAACAAAAAGAATATATTTCTACGCATGAAAAGACAACCATAAATATCAAAAGTTTATCTCCCATATTTGCCAAATTCTGAAGATCAAGTTAGAAGAACTCCCAATTTTGAAAGCTTCAATCAATTGAGTTGGAAAAATATCAACCTCTACATCTTGAAGTCTATGTCACGGATAGGTTCTAAAGGTCTAACTCAATAAGCCCACAAATGGCCGAGTTGCTAATGTTCTCCTCACTCAACAAGCTACAAGAAAATGTCACCGTGAAAGTGCCCCCCGTTCGTTAGTTCGATGATAAGATTACTAACCCATCACAACTTAAGTCAAAGACTCAAGTAGGTTCAAAAGGTCGAACTCAACTAGCCTATAAATGGCCGAGTTGCTGACGCTCTCCTCACTCAACAAGCTGTAAGAAAAGGTCATAGTGAAAGAGCCCCTGCCTGTCAGTCTAATGATGATAACTGTTCAATCTCAAATCAGATCCAGCTTAGTGACTACAAGCAACCATAATATAAGAGATCTTTCTACCTGATTAATAGACCAAGGCAATTTGAAGAAACTCTCAATTCAGAGCTATCTCAAATCAATCTTTATGTTGCTTGCAGGGTAATATTTCAATATATTCTTAAATGATCTGATCAAGCAAAAAACACAAATCAAAACTCATCTCCTCATCAAGTCCGCCAAAGTAGAAAACACAGGACTGAGGAAATAATTTCATAGTTCATGCAAAGTTGATGACTGAATTAAAGGAATTTTGTAGTTATTCAGTCTGTTAAAGCACTCACTACTAGGCTGATAACTCAACATTATAGACCTAATATAAGGCGGAAGGCTAGGTCATCTGTACGGATCCTTCAATAAGTTTATCAAAGCAGCAAGCATAGGGCTGAAGATATACGTGCAGTTCTTGACAAGTTAATGTGGACAAATCAGGTCAATTATTCATCAAGTCCGTCAAGCTTAAAGCTAGGATAGAAGAAATTCCAAATATCAAAATAAGCAAACCAATTCCTCCATCAAATTCGACCAGGCACAAAGCTAGGGTCAGAGGAAACCCAAATCTACAACAACATAGAAGAAAAAGATCTTCAACAAACCCATTGAAGTGGAGAGTAGATGGTAGAAGAAGCTCTTAATTCGACAAGTCAATCAAGACAAATCGAGTGATCCCGTCATTTAACTCATGCAAAAACAAGACATTATACTAATGACAAATCATATTAAAGCTCCACAAGCTATTGAAATTGAAGCTAAAGTGATCTAAAATTCATGGTCAACTCAAAAGGGTCAACAAGTTTTCAACAAATATGACTCGCTCCAAACGCGAGTCACATTTGTTGGGGCATTGTTGACCTAGGTCCAACCTCCCCTAAAAAAAAAAAATCAATTTATTAAGCAAGCAAGTCCTTTAACTCAATTGAGGGAACCTGAGCATGAAATCCTTCTCCCTGGTTGTTAGCCCCATCCCTCAGGAACCAAGGTTTCCCCACACTAGCCTCAAGCCTTCATCTCCTCCGTCTTCTCCTTCATCCCGCTTCTCCCATTCTCCCCTTCTCCTCTTCTTCAGTAGAGCGGAAAAGGACAGAGTGAGTCTCTCTCTCTCTCTCTCTCTCTCTCTCTCTCTCTCTCTTTTGGGTTCACAAAAGAAAAAAAGAAAAAAAATCCCTCACTGCCACTCTCTCTTTCTCTCTCTATCTCTCTCTTTCAGGTTCACAAAAGAAAAAAATAAAAAAAATCTAGATCCAAAAAAAAAAATTCTTTCTTTTCTTTTTTTCTGATACATAACATTACTGACTCAAACTGTTATGGCCAAACAAGGAGTTCTCTCTTTCAGGAAAGATTTGCTTTTGCTGTGGGTTATGTTGATTTCGTTTAGGTGGTGAAGTTGAGTGAGGTGGGAATTGGATTCTCCTTTTAGGTTTGAGGAACTCTTCACACTCATCAGGGCGTGACGAGATAAAATCAGCTGAGGTGTTTCAAAACATCGACCGTTACGCCCATCAGGGCGTGGCGAGAAAAAAAATATTATGTGTATACAGAATATTTGTAGTTATGCTATTTCTAGTAGTTTTCAAGACCCGATTAATACCCATTATGGCGTAGTGGGTGCAAGCAGACGGCTGTGGTGTCGCAAGACACTGCTCGCTACGCTCATTAGGATGTATCGAGTAAGCCAAAATTATTAGATGTCGCTCCCCCTGAGCGAAGTGTTGCCAAAATCGCATCAAATTTTTGGGACTCAACAAAAAAAAGATTTAACATTATGTTAAATATAAAATATAAAATCTTAAAAAAATGGATTGGAAATTAAATATAAATGAACTTGAAATGAATTTGAAGGAGGCTTGATTACAAATAAAATTGAAAATCATATTTCAAATAAGAAAATAAGAATCAACTCAAGTGAAACTATAAAACTTGAAATAAACTTGAATTCTTTTGCTATACATGAACTGAATCTCATAATATTTTGCTTAGAATAATCCAAAAGGAAAATCCTAGTGAATCATTGAAGATTTATAGTGGGATTAAAACATAACTTATAAGCATACAATGTAATTCAAGTGAGGCTTGAAGCTAACTCCAAACTCATAAGAAATTTGCAATAAATTTGAAATTTGGTTATATATATTGATATCTCGATGTGGAGTTTAAAATAAAGTCAAATTAGGTTTGATCTCTCTTATATGAAGAAGATGAAGAACAAGACTTACATATTCACCAATGAATGATCTTTCCAATAAACATTGTGATTATCATAATTTATTCTAGGTGAATTAAAAGTGATTTAAATTGAACAAAATCAAGCTTGGAGAATGAAGACGAAGCTTGATAACTCATTTATATTCTATAGCAAACTATAAGGGTTAAGGGTTAATTAGTTAAATATTTTAAATTACAAATGAAAACTTAGTTCTGCTCCACAAATGCTACCAGATTCGCAACACATCGTACAAGTAAACAAAAGACATTAATTAAGATTTCAATTGAACTCTTACATATATTATGAAGTAGGATTAAAATTCAAATTCAATGTTTTAAAATTATGCAAACATTCTTAAATACATCCGCATGAGCCCCGACACTATGCTGAATGCTTAAACTTAGTGTATGAGGATGTTGCGTGGGTTGCTTCTCGGTTTGGTTTTAAGACCAGGTCCGGGTTAATAAAATCTAAAAATTCAATTATTATAAAAATTTCAACTTATTGAAACATCTGAGAAGCTAATTTTGTCATATGAAAGTAGATCTGATCATCTATTATTAAACTAATAGAGTTAATAGGATCTAAAATAATAAATTAAATGATCAAACAATATATTCATCCCGATGATGGCTGTGTTGAATGGTGATTTCAACCGGAGATGATACTTCCATTAAAAATATGTTTTAATTTCAAATCAAATTAACTCAAATTAAGTATTATTCTAAAAATGCTTAAATGAAGTTCAATTTCTAAAAACTTAAAGCTAAAATCCAACCCATCTTCTGTAATAGTTTGTTGAAGGTGACAAATTAAGAAAATTATAGCTCACAAATGAGCCAATGTCAAGTCAAGTGTTCTACTATGTTCACTTTCAATCAATCTAATGGATGGGACATGACCGTGTTCTCACATTGCGTGGTTTGGCCGAGCTCCATATGATCATTCGAAGTCCTCGATCGGTGGTTTTGCCAAATGGAACCATTATATTATGATCACGACCGCAACCCGTATGCTCCCCAATGGTTCTGCCCTTTGAGTTGTGAATCATAAGGTACACTTGATAGGACAAAAAGCCCTCTGAGAGCTAAGGTGGACTTAAACTTGACTACTTAGACAAATACCACCCCAGGTCTATAAGGATTTCTTGGATGACATAACACATGTGTTGCTGATAAGGATCCTTCGGTCAGGTTGGGTCGACTATCTCCTCTGACTAAGTAGACTAGGGACCACGATAGCCCGGGATGACGGAACCATGAGATTTAGATCGAGCACTTCATCATTCTCCCAACCATTCACTTTAAGCTAATAATGTTGAATTTCATAAATTCTAAACTCCAAATTTTAAGCTCCACATGCTGGTACTATACGCTATGCATTTAGCAATTTAACGACAAGCCTTAATCGAAAGTTCTCTCTCAACATTCAAAGGGGTAATTAACTATAGGTGCTTCCGCAAATAGGAAACCTGGAACCAAATCTAAAGTCCTCACATAATGAGGACGAAATCTCTAGGTAGTGTCTTTCTCCATTCCATCTCTTACAAATTGACACTTATCACTCTCTTCAATGTGAGAGGTCGGTGGCAAATTTTCGGAGCCCACATATACACATACTTTTGATATGGATTCACAAGGTTGTTATACCCAAATAACAAAAACAAATTAAAATGATAGGAAAAGCTAATTGATAATTTGATATTTCTAATAAAGACAATAATACACACTTCACAATATATATAATAATTATTTCATTCATTTTATTAAAATAAAATTATAAGTAAGTTAGTAATCATCAATATTATCATTTTTATTGTCATCATCATCATCCTCAACATTGTCATGAGTACAACCCAAATCATCTTGCTATTGTATCTCCTTAAGCATGGATTGAACAATCTCCTCAACCTCCAACCATGCAACAAGTTGCTCATGATGCTAGCTCCCTCTAGATCTTGTGTTGTGGATGAAAACCAACATCTCTTCTCAGCACGACCTCCAAAATCACACTTGTGGCTCTTCGTCAATTTGCATGTTGATGGAACTCATGCACACTCGCAGCTTTAATACCAAATTTTAAGATAATCATTGTTATTATTTTCCATATATGAATATGAAAGTAAACATGTAAAATAAATCAATCCTAAATCACATCACACATATGGTGGGAGTTGCATCCATTTGTGTTATTTGTACGAATCATATTTCTTTATGATGTTCTTGCGAGTCATATTAAGGAGAAAATATTACGTCCGGTCGTAGCTTTCGTCTGACTCAATCCAGACGACATGTGTCCCGATTTTTTCCCCATTTCTGGGTGCGGCCGAGATAGCTTTCCACGGCGGGCGTAAGCGTCGATGGCGTATAGCGGGTGTAAATACATTTCCCGCGGCGCCGTTAGCGTCGTTGAATGCGGGAGGAATTTAAAAAAATATAGGCAGATTTAGGGTTGAGGTTAGTTTTTCCAAGCGAAGCAGTGAGAAGAGATCTGAAAATCTCATTTCCTTTTACAAAGAACCATGAAGATGGAAGCGTTGAGGAAATAACAACCATTTTAACTAAGGATGTATTAAATACAAATTCATCGGTAATGCTTCTGCATTTTTCTAGTTTATTAGTGATATTGTTCTATCAAGAGAATATGTTCATTACTTCCAATTAGAAGCAATTTGGATGTTTTTTTTGTCGAACATTTAATTTTGAGTGTTATTTTGCATCTGTATCTTGTGTACCTCTTTGGAGGGTACAGATCAATTTTGACCTTTTTTCACATGTTTTTTTGCCAACTTCTTATGATTATATTTAGAACATTGCAAAGGAAGCATTTGGAGATTGTTTGGGTGATTTTGGGTGGGTTTAGTGCATCTGTACCCTGTGTACCTCTTTGGAGGGTACAAACCTTTTTTGATCTTCTTTTCCAGTTTTTTTTTGCCAACTCCTTATGATTATATATAGGGCATTGCAAAGGAAGCATTTGATGGCAGTTTGGGTGGTTTCTGGGTGATTTAGTGCATCTGTACCCTGTGTACCTCTTTGGAGGGTACAGACCAATTTTGTCCTTTTTTGACATATTTTTTTGCCAACTCCTTATGATTATGTTTAGGGCATTATAATGGAAGCATTTGATGGCAGTTTGGGTGGTTTCTGGGTGGTTTAGTGCATCTGTACCCTGTGTACCTCTTTGGAGGGTACAGACCAATTTTGTCCTTTTTTGACATATTTTTTTTTCAACTTCTTATGATTATGTTTAGAACATTGCAAATGAAGCAATTGGAGTGGGTATTTTGCATCTGAATCCTGTGTACCTCTTTGGAGGGTACAGATCAATTTTGACCTTTTTTCACATATTTTTTTGCCAACTTCTTATGATTATGTTTAGAACATTGCAAAGGAAGCATTTGGAGATTGTTTGGGTGATTTTGGGTGGATATTTTGCATTTACCACTGTACCTCTTTGGAGGTGACCTTTTGATCTTCTTTTCAGTTTTTTTGCTAACTCCTTATGATTATGTTTAGGGGCATTATAATGGAAGCATTTGATGGGTTTGGGTGTTTGGGTGGTTTAGTGCATCCTCTGTACCTCTTTGGAGGAAGAACCATTTTGACCCTTTTGTAGTTTTTTTTGCCAACTCCTTATGATTATGTTTAGGGCATTATAATGGAAGCATTTGATGAGTTTGGGTGGTTCTTTGGGTGGTTTAGTGCATATGTACTACCTCTTTGGAGAATTCTGAGACCATTTTGACCCTTTTTTTTTTTTTGCCAACTCCTTATGATTATGTTTAGGGGCAAAGCATTTGATGGTTTGGGTGGTTCTTTGGGTGGTTTAGTGCATCGTACTCTGTGTACCTCTTTGGAGAGTCTGGACCATTTTGACCTTTGTAGTTTTTTTGCCAACTCCTTATGATTATATTTAGGGCATTATAATGGAAGCATTTGATGGCAGTTTGGGTGGTTTCTGGGTGGTTTAGTGCATCTGTACTCTATGTACCTCTTTGGAGATTCTGGACCATTTTGACCTTTTTTACATTTTTTTGCCAACTCCTTATGATTATGTATAGGGCATTGCAAATGAAGCATTTGATGGCAGTTTGGGTGGTTTCTGGGTGATTTAGTGCATCTGTACCCTGTGTACCTCTTTGGAGGGTATAGACCATTTTTGACCTTTTTTTCACAGTTTTTTTGCCAACTCCTTATGATTATGTTTAGGGCATTATAATGAAAGCATTTGATGGCAGTTTGGGTGGATTCTGGTTGGTTTAGTGCATCTGTACTCTGTGTACATCTTTGGAGGGTACAGACCATTTTTAACCTTTTTTTGCAGTTTTTTTTTGCCAACTCCTTATGATTATGTTTAGGGCATTGCAAAAGAAGCATTTGATGACAGTTTGGGTAGTTTCTGGGTGGTTTAGTTTCCATCTATATTTTCTAACATATTTTTGTATCATTACGCGGGTAAATGATGATTATATTTGGAGAAACTCCTTGGCACCATGTTGAGAATGAAAGCGGAGGCATATCTTTATGTGACTATGCACATCAAATTGGCTTTGGTTGGAAGGACCATACTAGTTATTGGCCAAACTCAAATTGAAATCAAAAGACTTTATGTGCAAAAGGTCGGAAGAAGTGCCGGTCTAAATAGCTTAACAAAATTCGAAAGTTGATACAAGGCGGTTGTCGACCATGATTAGATTCTCTGTTGATTTGGAATTGGTGATTAAAAAATATCTGAAAGTCATAATCATTCTTTGCGAGAGCTTCGCGACTACATCTTCTCAGATCTACAGATCATTAGCGATGAAAAGTCCGTGTTGAAACGATATGATAGAGGCGATATTAGAGCAACGATGCATTCAACTATCTAGCGAGGAAGTTGGCAATAAGCATCGAGACAGGCAATAGAGCGAGGACTATATATGCCTATATGATGATGTCGACTATAATAAGTGGAATTCTCCTCCAAGCAGCGGTTAGGAAGAAGAAGTTAACCACGCGAGATAAGGAAAAGACATCTTAAAGATCCGGTTAAACAACGTCAAAGGGTGTTTCCAACTAAAGGATATTGGGAGAGATCCAAGAAAGCCAGAGAAATTTTCTACTGCATTATTATTTTTGGTATTTTAAATATTGATGTTAATCTTCAAACCCTTCTACTTTTTTGGTTGCGAACCAAACTCTGATCGATAAGCGTGGCGAAGGTGCTTCCTCACAAGTTGCATCACCTTTCTCTACTATGCCAAAGTATTTTTTGAGATGCGCACATATCACACATCGATCTTTGTAAGTATCAAGTATCGATGTTCTACATGCAGGAATTTAACTCGAGCTCCATGAAATAATGAAGGGTACACTGGCGATGATAGATATTATCTCAAGAAAATATTTTGATACATGACATTATCCAGTTTTGACTGTATTTAGCTAGGAGATTTTGACAGTGGTGTGTTTGTAGCTCTTTAAGCAATAGTGATTGAGTTAATCCACTGCTGTGAAAATTGTAATCATTGGACAGTATCAATAAATATGTACCAATAATAGATCAATTTTGACTTTTTTTCCAGTTTTTTTTGCCAACTCCTTATGATTATGTTTAGGGCATTATAATGGAAGCATTTGCTGGCAGTTTGGATGGTTTTGGGTGGGTATTTTTGCATCTGCGTACCTCTTTGGAGGGTACAGACCATTGTTGATCTTTTTTCCATTTTTTTTTTGTCAACTCTTTATGATTATGTTTAGAGCATTATAATGGAAGCATTTGATGGCATTTTGGGTGGTTTATGGGTGGCTTATTGCATCTGTACCCTGTGTACCTCTTTGGAGATGCATTTTGACCTTTTTCCATTTTTTTTACTCCTTATGATTATATTTAGAGCATTATAATGGAAGCATTTGATGTCAGTTTGGGTGATTTTGGGTGGGTATTCTGCATCTGTACCCTGTGTACCTCTTTGGAGGGTACAGACCATTTTTGACCCTTTTTTCCAGGTTTTTTTTGCCAACTCCTTATGATTATGTATAGGGCATTGCAAAGGAAGAATTTGATGGCAGTTTGGGTAGTTTCTGGGTGGTTTAGTGCATCTGTACTCTGTGTACCTCTTTGGAGGGTACAGACCATTTTGACCCTTTTTTCCAATTTTTTTTGTCAACTCCTCATGATTATGTTTAGAGCATTATAATGGAAGCATTTGATATCAGTTTGGGTGATTTTAGGTGGGTATTTTGCATCTGTACCCTGTGTACCTCTTTGGAGGGTACAGACCATTTTAACCCTTTTTTCCAGGTTTTTTTGCCAACTCCTTATGATTATGTTTAGAATATTATAATGGAAGCATTTGATGGCAGTTTAGGTGGTTTCTGGATGGTTTCTATCTCTCGTACCTCTTTGGAGATACATACCATTTTGACCTTTTTTTTTTTGCCAACTCCTTATGATTATGTATAGGGCATTGCAAAGGAAGCATTTGATGGCAGTTTGGGTGGTTTCTGGGTGGTTTAGTGCATCTGTATCCTGTTTACCTCTTTGGAGGGTACAGACCTTTTTTTGATCTTTTTTTGCAGTTTTTTTTCCCCAACTCCTTATGGTTATGTATAGGGCATTGCAAAGGATATATTATAATCTATTATAAAAAAGACTCAATGTCGAATAAATTAAGCCTCTAAAGCCGATATATTAAAAAAAAATTTATTATATATAACTTCTTCAAATCATTGAACTGATATCTCAAGAAAAAAGCCCCACTCCAAAATGTATTAATCATTAACATCACAGTCAATATCAATCCTAATGTGATAAAGCATAAATTCAGAGCTCATAAATATGTTCAAAGTGAGAAAAAATACGACATGTTAAGCATGACTAAGCAATCTTTTAATAAATAGAATTACTAATCAACATTTACCTCACAATCAGAAATATAAAAAATATATATATCTGCAACAAACCACACTACTTCATTAAATCATCACAGATATAACTACACTCATATCAACTAAATATATTTAATTTAATCATAAAACAAAACCCATTTCGGGGCGAAAAACCTAAACATTTATTCAAAGGGTACTTGGTGACTCAATATTTGAACTTCAATCATTGTTCGCTTTTATTTTGAAAGGTTATTTTTATAGATCCATCTCATAGGCGAACACGAGAATTATCAATCATCACTATCAAATACAAATAGATCCATATCATATGTGAAAATATACAATCGAATCACTATTCATGAGGAAATGCTCCATATTCAAGGAAAATATACAATGCAGAATCACACTTTATGGCAGGGAAATCACTCTTTATTGCATTCACCTCCATGCCAAGTCATCTTCTTCTTCTATTGTGTGACTTGCACGAGGAGAAATAGCGAGAGAGGATGAGTTCCACATTCATCACGGTACTTGAAGAAGAGCTCTTGGAAAGCTTTGGGAGCTTCAGCGTCGATGCATGCACTTCAGTCTTCAAAGCGAGAATAAAATATCATCCAGTCCATGCACTTCAACTATATGAGATGAGAGGAGAAGTTAAACAAAGCGAGTAAAATATCATCCAGTGTCATGCACTTCAAAAAAAAAAAAACCTTCTTCAAAGCCACTAACGGATGCATTAAACAAAATCCTATATCGAGACAAAATAATATTGTTCTCACTTCAGGATTTTAAGTCCCAAACAAAATGTAGCGTGCGAACTTCGACTAAATATATTCATTATCTTTGGCCAATCTGTTGGTACCAGTCCGGAGGTTTCTTTGATTCTTTTCCATGTATTTCTGAGACAAACATTCCGCAGTCGACACTATTTTCTTGGACTGGTATCCCACTCACTATGTCGATTGACCATTTCCTTGGATCGCCAAAAGCAGACATCTTCAACAAGTAATTTGATCTAAATAGAAAAAATTTCAATAAGTTGGACCAGAAAAAAAAAAAAGTAAAGATGAACCAAATTTGAAAGCGTTTCTTACAATCTCGGGAAGAATGCTCTTATATGGGTTGGTTTTGGGCAATGAGTCATAGCCTCGATTAATATGTCCAACCAAGTCAGTCGTTATCTATAGCGGCGGTAAGATTAACTCGACCCGACACCTTGTCATGATGATCTTTGGATGAACATCTTGCTTTCCATCTTCATGCCGTACCTGGCATAACTCTGCGAGAAAGAAGAGAAACGATTACATTACTTTCATCTAAACAAGCGTATCTCAACATTCTGTGGGGTAACATACCCAATGCAAGCATGTACAAATATGTGACATACTGACGGGCGAGCGAGCATTTCTGTAGTAAGAAGGCGAAGGCATCAATGTGCATCGAGAGATATTGATCCGTCGGATCGATCGCCTGCAATAATGATATTCCCGTGTGGTGATGGCGGTCGTGGTCATCGACCTTTATTGGCTCATCTTTGCTAACCTATAAAACAATTTAGTGATGACGAGCTAGGTACTATGACTTTGGATCGAGGGAGATTATTAATACCTCGATGCTCCTCCACCACAACGTGGTCATCGTTTTATTGCCTCATCACTTGCTAACCTATAAAAAAATTTAGTGAAAGACTATTTCTATTATCTCAAATTTAAAAGAAAGTAACTTAATATCTCTGTGGGCTTGAGTGGAGGCCACCACATCATTTGTTCTTGCTCGAGACTTCAATAAGTGTGTGTGAAAGGAAGTAATAATTTTCCTCTTTCTTATCTGCGGTTTTAACACCAGCTCAATGCCAATTACTTTGGGGCATCGTCATGTGTAGTGGTGGCCTCCACTCTATTGATTCCATGATTCCCCTTTTGAGTATCCAACTCGAATGGAAGCTCTGTGGTAGCCTCCACAAGAGCTTCCCTTTGTTCTCCCTCCTCATGTACACGTGGTAGTCCCCATGGGTACCATCCGGGGAAGCTCCGTGGTAGCCTCGAAGAGTTTCCACAGTGGTGACCCCTAGGAACCTCCCGCATCAGGGTGGTAGGACCCTACGGATAGAACATCCTCGATAGCGGAACTTCAAATCAAGCCCATCCAACCTCTCAGTTATTGTTGTATGGAAAGACGATACTGTCTCTCTCAGGTCCTTCAAACCTGCAAACATCCTCTCCACCGCAAAGTCTGCTATGGGGGTAGTGGCATACGTGGCTTTGCAGGTTCAGATGATGGGCTTATGATGCTTATGTGCTCAGCCGCCCATATCTACAATGAATATATTAAACAATAATCTTCAAGACATTATATTTCATATTAATGGAGATATAAAACATACCATTAGAAGAGTGACAAATCCACTCATGTAACTAGCTGCCCTCTGGGTCTGAATCTTTGATGCAATAACATCAAATTGGGAGACTGGGAAGTCCCAAATGGCATCACTTGATTGCTCAACAAATCTATCTATATCATCGTAAATCAATTCCGATGCCACCTAATTGTGATATACAAAAATAGATTTGTGAGAAGAAAAGCATATAGCACAAAAGCGTCTTTGAGGCCATCTAAATTCTCGACTCTTGTAGTCAATGGCTGACGGCGGGAGGATTACAACCTTCTCCCCTCTTTGGCATCCCTATCATCAATGCAACTTCATCGAGGGGTGAAAGGAATACGCCCACCCAGAAAGCTTGCTTTTATGTCCAAAGATCGATGTAATGGCATGAGTCTTGCTTGATCATGAGTCTAATGAATTGATGGAGATGAAGCTTCTTTAAAATGTCATGGCTTCATCTAAAGCGTTAAATATATTATCAACACATTTCTCATAGTGGTAGGCTTGCACCGAAGTTATCCTTTTCCCGCATGGTAAACTTGGAAAGACAAGTAATTAGGTCAAAATGTTGTACCCTCAAAGAGGTACCGAATCTGCTAAACCACCCGGAACCACCCAAAGCGTCATCAAATGCTTCCATTATAATGCCCTAAACATAATCAAGGAGTTGGTAAAAAAAGCGCAAAAGGGTCAAAATGATTGTCCAAAGAGGTACACAGTCTGATGCACTAAAACCCAATCACCCAGCATCAAATGCTTTCATTATAATGCCTAAACATAATCATAAGGAGTTGGAAAAAAAAAAACTGGAAAAAGGGTCAAAAGGCTGTACCCTCAAAGAGGTACACAGTCTGATGCAAAATACCCACCCAAAATCACCCAAACAATCTCCAAATGCTTCCTTTGCGATGTTAAACATAATCATAAAGTTGGCAAAAAATATGTGAAAAATGTCAAAATGATCACGTATTCCAAAGAGGTACCAGTACAAATGCAAAGTACCCACCCAAAATCACCCAAACTTCCATCAAATGCTTCCATTATAATACCCTAAACATAATCATAAGGAGTTGGATAAAAAAAAATAGAAAAAAAGGTCAAAAATGGTATGTACCCTCCAAAGAGGTACACTGAGTCTGAATGCACTTCCAAAACCAAACGCCATCAAATGCTTCCTTTCGATGTTAAGCATAATCATAAGAAGTTGGCAAAAAACATGTGAAAAAATGTCAAAATGATCAGTACCTCCAAAGAGAGTACAAATGCAAAATACCACCCAAAATCACCCAAACTTCCATCAAATGCTTCCATTATAATGCCCTAAACATAATCATAAGGAGTTGGATAAAAAGAAAATGGAAAAAAAGGTCAAAAAATGGTCTGTACCCTCCAAAAAGGTACACAGGGTATAGATGCACTAAACCACTGCGCCATCAAATGCTTTTTGCAATGCCATACATAATCATAAGGAGTTGGCAAAAAAAAGCGCAAAAAAGGTCAAAATGGTTTGTACCCTCAAAGAGGTACAGTCTGGATGCACTAAATATCCAAGCGCATGCATTATAATGCTAAACATAATCATAAAGTTGGCAAAAAATATGAAAAAGGTCAAAATTGATCTACCCTCAAAGAGGTACCGCAGGTCTAAACCACCCGCACCAAGCTCAAATGCTTGCTGTTCAAAAATATAATCATAAGAACATGTGAAAAGGTCAAAATTGATATCCTCCAAAGAGGTACAATCGATGCACTCTAAACCACCCAAACTACCATCAAATGCTTCCTTTGCAATGTTCTAAACATAATCATAAGAAGTTGGCAAAAAAATATGTGAAAAAATGTCAAAAATGATCTGTACCCTCCAAAGAGGTACACAGGGTACAAATGCAAAATACCCACCCAAAATCACCCAAACTTCCATCAAATGCTTCCATTATAATGCCCTAAACATAATCATAAGGAGTTGGATAAAAAAAATGGAAAAAAGATAAAAAATGGTCTGTACCCTCCAAAGAAGCACACAGGGTACAGATGCACTAAACCACCCAGAAATCACCCAGCGCTTGAAATGCTTCCTTTGAAACAAATATAATCATAAGAAGTTGGCAAAAAAAATATGAAAAATGTCAAAATGATCTCACCTCCAAAGAGGTATATAGAACAAATGCAAAATACCCACCCAAAATCACCCAAACTTCCATCAAATGCTTCCATTATAATGCCTAAACATAATCATAAGGAGTTGGATAAAAAAAGCGCAAAAAAAGTCAAAATGATCGTACCCTCAAAGAGGTAGTCTGAATCATTAAACCACCCGAACCACCGCCATCAAATGCTTCAATTATAATGCCTAAACATAATCATAAGGAGTTGGCAAAAAATTGCAAAAGGGTCAAAATAGTCGTACCCTCCAAAGAGGTACCAGTCTGAATGTACTAAATCAAACCACCCAAAGCATCAAATGCTTCCATTATAATGCCTAAACATAATCATAAGAGTTGGCAAAAAAAACAAAAGGGTCAAAATGGTACCCTCAAAGAGGTACACAATACTGAATCTAACCACAAATCGCGCCATCAAATGCTTCCATTATAATGCCCTAAACATAATCATAATGAGTTGGCAAAAAAAGCGGAAAGAAGATCAAAAGGTGCGTACCCTCCAATGAGGTACATGAGTCTGATACAAAATACCCACCCAAAGTCACCCAAACAATCTCCAAATGCTTCCTTTGCAATGTTCTAAACATAATCATAAGAAGTTGGCAAAAAAACATGTAAAAAAAGGTCAAAATTGATCACCTCGAAGAGGTACAGATCTGAATGTAAAATACCCACTCAAAATCACCCAAACAATCTCCAATTGCTTCCTTTGCAGTGTTCTAAACATAATCATAAGAAGTTGGCAAAAAATATGTCAAAAAAGGACAAAATTGGTATGTACCCTCCAAAGAGGTACCGAGATGCAGATACTAAACCACCCAAACCGCCATCAAATGCTTCCATTATAATGCCCTAAACATAATCATAAGGAGTTGGCAAAAAAAAGCTGAAAAGAATATTAAAAGGTCAGTACCCTCCAAAGAGGTACATGGTAAACAGAATGCAAAATACCCACCCAAAATCACCGACATCAAATGCTTCCTTTTCAGATGTTAAACATAATCATAAGGAGTAAAAAAATGGAAAAAAAGGTCAAAATGGTGTACCCTCCAAAGAGGTACACAGTCTGACACTGCCAGAAACCGCGCCATCAAATGCTTCCATTATAATGCCTAAAACATAATCATGGGGTTGGCAAAAAAAGCGGAAAAAAGGTCAAAAAATTGACTCTCTAAAGAGGTACACGTCACGCAAACCGAAAACCAAGCGTAAAAATGCTTTCTTTTGAATATAATGAACATAATCATAAGGAGTTGGCAAAAAAAAAAATGGAAAAAAAGGTCAAAATTAGTGCAGTACCCTCGAGAAGAGAATATACAAAATAACATATAAAAATAATCTTTCACGGATCGAGAAGAATAGAGTAAACCCTAAATTCATTCAAGTTCGAATGCATGTGTAAATACCTCATGTAGTCACCTACAATACCTCAATTTATGATTTCTATACCACGGCGGCTCCGGGCCGATCGGCGGCCGGAGCTGCGAGAAAAATCCTTCGGCGAGGAATGTTGAGCGTCGGTAATGTTTCTCGTTCTTCTTCTCCCGCTTTTGAACGCAGCTGGTCGGGCGGAAATGTATTTCTGGCCGTCCGTTAATCGCCATCGACGTTCTGGGGCGGGTGGGAAAGCCGTCCGTTATCTCGTTGCTCCGTTAATCGGTAAAATGAGGAAAAAATCGGGACACATGTCGTCCGTGGATTGGAGTCCGCACGTAAAGCTACGTGCGGACTCCGAACGTAATATTTAAGAGTCTGTAAAAGCCATCCTTGAAGTTTGCAAAGCTTATGATGATGAGTAGGTTTGAACTCATTTGGATAGACTGCATGCAATGGTAAGAGAAAGCGAGGTTGAGAGCTTCGAAGGACGAGGTTGGCACCTAAGTAGCGATTTTTACAGGGAAAGATGATTCCCGTCAAGACTTTCATGGTGAAGGATATGGAGAGTCCAAGTATGATGATATTGGCGATGATGGAGACATAGTTGTGGTCAGATTCCCCATTGTTGGTTTCTTAAGAACTAAGGCGTCAATTGAGTTTAGGAAGAGGTGGAGATCTTTCATTGTAGTTTTTTAATTCACTTAATATCAATTAGAGTCAATTCTATTTTTATTATATTGGCATTACTAGTAAATTATATATACACACATGAACTTAATCAATTTCTTTATTGAGAGTGGACAAAATTATTAAATAATTAATTTTAAAGTATTGGATGAAAAGATTTATTGGTCAAAATATTTATTAAACTATATATACAAAGAAATTATTAAATTTTTTGACTCTTGAAAAAATTTTAAATTCTATAGTGGGCCACCTTAGGCTTGATTTAATTTCACATATCCCTTTTATATATAATTTAATATTAATGTTAGTATAATAAAAATAGAATGGCTATAATTACTTTTAAGGAAAAATGATAATTTATTTACATTTTCTAAAGTTTTATTTACAATATTTTTTATTTATTATTAATATGATTGAGCAACCTCTCAAAAAATTTTCACCCAACACCCCACTCATCTTGTGGTTGACGATGTCGTTGTGACTAATCCCACGGGAGCCTAGCGCCATATTCATCACCCACACGTGTCGAGTCCCCACTTACTTTCTCCACCTTAGGTATAGGCACCTCCGCGAGGATTAATTTGGTGGGGTTCGTGCTGCCCTGAGTTAAGAGACGGTGGGTACTTCTATTTCTTTTTCCTCCTCAGGCTTTAAACCTAGTATCCAAATTCATTAATATGCTCTATTTTAGCCTTCATCTTGGCGATGATCATCCTAGGTATTTCCCATACTCAATGAGCTAAGTATCATTAGCATAATTTTACTATAAATAACTCCATCAATAATTAATTTGTTAATAGCTTCTTCCCAAACCCAAGGGACGCTTTTACGAAAACAGCCACCGGAGCTCTGACCACATCCATATCTCCAACACCGCAGCCCGTGGCCACTGACGCCGTGCCTGGACTCTCCATTCCCTTCAACAAAGAAGTCAGGTCGGAAATCTTCATCATCTTATTATTCCTCTCCGTCATTTTCCTCATTCACTTTCCTCGCAAAAACCGCTACTTAGGTGCCAACCCTGTTCTCAGAAGCTCCCAACTTCGCTCTCTCTTAACCTCCATACAATAATGCCGAGCAGTTGATCCTGCCGTGCTCAGTTCGCTCCCTGTCACCATCATCAGCTCTGTAGACTTCAAATGCCTCTCCGACCTCACCGACGGCGAGGAAGCCATGAGCCGTCCTTGCTGCCGCCACCTCTTCCACCTCGATTGCATCGGCATCTGGTTCCGCTCCAACTCCATTTTCCCCATTTTCCGGAGCTCCGTCGACTCGAAAAATATGATCTTTGGTGCTTTGGAGCAGAGTCCCGTGATAAATGAGAGAGCTTTGCAGCAAGAGATGATGGTGAATATAAATAATATATGGTTTCGTATCAACAGAACGGACGAATCGATGATTATAAGAAAAATTGAGAGTAAATTTGACTAAATAAAATATTATTTAATAATGTGAAAAACATGATTAATTAAAAAAAAAATTTCCATACATACCATACAATTCTTATGTTTTTACATATCTAACTCCTAAAATTAGATATTTACTTATATAATAATTTCTTATACTTAAAAACATATACTTCATTTTTAAGAAGTGAGTGATGATACTATTTTTGATGTGATACTGAAGATTATGAGTGTTATATATATATAAATTGAAGATTAAATATTAGATATGTAAATATATAAGAATTATATGATGTATGTAAATCCCTCAAAAAGATAATCAAATTAGAAAACTTTTTTTCTTCATTTTATCGATGGGGCAATGAAAGTAAGAAACCTAGCTCTAGGCTTGCCCTCTAACCTCATTTTTATAGTGGAGGGTAGAGGTAATGCTATATAGGAAATTTACATAAAAGGTAAAAACATAAATTATAAAATATAGGAAATTCAGATTTTTAATAATCAGAATCGAATGAATAAGAAACTATCTACACAAAACATCACAAGAATAAATAAAACAATAATAATTTTGAATTCAATCATAAATTCACAATTAAATATATCAAAGTGTGTGGTAATAAGCATCATTTTAAGATACAAAGTTGATAAAAGAATATCAAAAGTAAATATATATGTACCAAAAATTTGTAATTTACATCATGCACATGTGATGTCTATAATACAATCAAAATTATACAATTTAAACGATGTAGAATCTATTCCAAATAGATTATCAAGACGAGCAAAATATATGTATCTCACATTGAAGAAAATTATGTTATCACAGGTCAAGGGTAATAGTCCCGCAACAACACGTCCTGATCTTTTCTCTTTCAATGCTTCTGATAATGAGCTAAAACATGATAATAGAGGCTAGAAGGTGTGAGCTCCAAAAATTCGCCACCGACCTCTTATTTAAGAGAGTATAATTTAAAATGTCGGTGTAATTTTCAAAAGGCAGATGGAATATTAAATAAGATACTACTCAGAGATTTCGCTCTCATTTTGTGAGGACTTTAGATCTGATTCCAAGTTTTCTATAGGCGCAAGCGCCTATAGTTAATTACCCCTCTCAATAAGTGAGAGAGAACTTTCGATTAAGGCTAGTCATTAAATCGTTGAAAGTGTAGCATATAGTAGCAACAATGTGGAGTTTTAGAATTTAGTATATGAAATTCATCATTATAGCTTAAACCGGATAGTTGGGGGAATGATGACGTGCCCGATCTAGATCCCATAGTTCTGTCATCCCGAGCAGTCGCGGTCCCTAGTCTACTAAGTTAGAGGAGGAGTGGCACCCAACAGAAGGATCATCAACACATGGGTTACGTCGTCAAGAAATCCAGACTGGGTGATATTTGTCTAGGAGACAATCTTAAGTCTACTTTAGGCGTGAGGGCTTTTGCCCAATCAAGTATACCTATGGTTCACAACTCAAAGGGCAAAGCCATTGGGAGCATCTGCTTGCGTGGTAGTAATATAATAGTTCCATTCGACAACCACTCGATCGAGAACTCTTATAATGCATCATGTAGAGCCTCTTGGCCAAAGCATGGTCGAGGGGCCAGACGCGTCTTTGGATTTGTTACAGACTAAACTAAGCGAATCAACCGCATCCTCGACAATAAATTTAAGCATTCAACATAGTTGGCTATCGTGTTTAAATCATTTAATTTATTGTTTTAGATCTTGTTGACTCTATCAATTTAATAATAGAGGATCAGGCCTAGATTTATATTTTGAGAATTTTGAATTTGAGAATATTCAATATAATATCATAAATATTTTGATAATAGTTACCCCTTTAGTTGATATCTTCAATCAACCTATCATCGAGTTAGGAGAGATAGTCGTTATATTATCAAATGTAATTAGTTTCTGAGATTTTCTGCAGAGAAATCTATAACAACATCATTAGGTTTTGTTAACGACCCAATCAGAACCCGAATCAACCGCATCCTCAGACACTAAATTTAAGCATTCAGCATAGCGTCGGGGCCCATGCGGGTGGTTATTTAGAATACTTGTACTAATTTGGAAATATCAAATTGTATTGAAGATTATTTTATTTTTTGTATAAGAATTCATCTCTTTCAAATGATTGCACAAGTTCTGAAGCACTTGAATTAACTGATAGTTGCTCCATGATTTATACAAAATTAATACATTTGAAGTATATTTAGAATTTAATCCAACGCCTTCTGTCTGCTTCTAATTTTGTGTTGCAGATTCGGTGGCGTAACATATTTTAACTTTTGTTCAATCATTTGAAGTAATATTCATCTTTTCACATTTAGTTCGAAATTCATTGAATTTATGAGTTTTTATGAAGCTTGATTTGTTCTTATTGCCGAAGCTTCCGATTTTCTACAAGTTCATCATGTCCAGTATTGATTCTCATTCATGGACAAACTGTTGCATCTTCTTTATGATTGCTCATACGTATCCAACTTTTTAGTTCTTTCAAGATAAACTGTAAGTATCATTTGAGTGTTTATCGAAAGATCATATGTAATGCATGTAGGTGAATGTAGTATGAGCTTCTATTTCTCCCCTTTTTTTATTCCTTCAGCTCATCTTAATAATTTCAAAGAGAGCTATAATAAAATTCAATAATTCATTTAATAGCTTTATTTGCATTAGATGCAAAGCTATCAAATCATTATTTTGCTTGCAAACGACCCATCCAGCCCTCTTGTAAATCACCTTTCGAATCTAACTTGAACTTTATTTTCATGTGGAAGATGAATTCAAGCATAGTATCATTTATATGTTTTGTATAAGTTATGAGTCTTGCTCACATTTGAATCTAATTCTTATAATTATTTGGATACGATGCAACTTAAATATTTATTGAATTTATCATTTGAGAGGTGTAGAATCTCTTGTAAGACTTGTTTCATATTTCTTTTTGTCCAAGGCCAAGCTCTTAAATCCATGATAAATTTCATTTGTACTCATGGCGAGCTATTGAGTCACATTATAAATATAATTTGAATTTTCTGGTTGTAGCTTGATTTTTCTTATTTTGATATTTTAGAGGTCTTATATTCAACTTTAATTTTGATTTGAAATTCAATTTTAAGTCCAAAAATCTGATTAAATTTCGGCAGTCTCCCGGCGTCATCTCCGTATAGGGGTTGCATCGGGGAGCTGTTCAGCCTTCCCGTTAGCTCTACTTAGCATAACGGTTAGTGTCTTGCGATACTACGACTGTAATCTTCTAACCTGCCAGCTCTACTAAGTATAACAAGGTCTTCAAACACTTGCAATTTTAATTCAGATTTTAATTGTGAGCATATAGTTCATTTTGCATTAAATAAATTAAGTCTTTTGTCAGTTTGAATTTTGGCAACCTCCCGGCATCTTCTTAGGTGCGTGAGAGTCTATTCGATCTTCCGTCTCTCGAGTATAACGGTTAGTGTTTCGCACTTCTGATTGTGGTAACCTAACTCTAACTCGAATGTAGATCTTTAATACCTGCATAAAAAGAGAATATATATATATATATATGCCTCTTTTCATTTTTTTTGCTATTTACAACATTCTCTTTTAATGTTATACTATTATGACGTTCTTCACTCACTTCAATTTCATCTGCTTGCATAGTACAGGATTTATTGCCTTCAATTTCAATATTACTTTTCGCACCCAACTGAGATTGTATTGTTCTTCTCATCTTCTAGCATCGCAGAGCCTTCCCCTGTCGTCTAATAGATGGACTTGATCTAATGGCTTCTGGATAATACTCATTCAGAACCATTTTAAATGCAGCACAAAATGCATGCAACTCAAAATTCTGAAGGGCGGCATTCTTAGTCAAGCATTTCCACCTTCTAAACTCTGACAAGCAAGATCACATGCATTTCTTCCAAGGGTTAACCCAGACAGTTTGGCCCCATCGCTCGGTGGGAAACCAGATAGTGAGTTCGTTTTATCAGAACTTTCTTCAGAGAGTAAGTTGTAACAACAACCAACACTAATAAGAGCTTTCACTTGCTCAAAGTCTACAAATGCCTTTGGTATGTTTACCGACAGATCACCGCAAGCATGAAGCCCAGCAAAAACAAGAGATAACGTATTCCTATTTCTACAAAGATTAACAACTTTACGTCCATCAGCCTTTGAACTTCTGATGAAGCCGGTTTTAGATCTTTAGTTACATCCTCCTCAGTGCATTCTACAGCAATATCTAAGTTCCCTGAACCAACTGGAACAATCTTGTTCCCAAGCCCCTTCCTTTTAGTGCTCACTAGAATTGGCTTAATTTTTAAAATAGACCTATTAATAATCATAATTAGGTGATTAGGCACTTAAAAAAAATTTAAAAATAGGCCTATAGTCGTGAGCGGCGACGGCAGGTCGGTTAGTCGTCGGCCACGCCTACTCAAATTAGACCAAAGCTCCGGTCATGAGCTCTCGGTTTTTTCTCCGTCGATTGTGTTGTCGTTTGTGTCCGTCAAGAGGCGCCGGCCCGGCTGGGTCGCCGCCAAGGAAGCTTCGCCAAGTTGGTGGTTTCCGCCAGTGAAAGAGTGGATCTCAAACATTTTATGTCGATTTAGGTAAATTTTACCCAAAATGAAAAAAAATGTTAGATTTTACTTTGAATGTGTTGTTTTTATAGAAAATATGGGTTAGATCTGATTTAGTTGGTATTTTTAAGCTATGTAGTTTGATTTTTATAGGAAATATGTGTTAGATCTGATTTTGAATGTGTTGTTTTTTTGGGGGGTTAGTTGAATTAATGAGGTTATTTTTGTTTGATTAGTTTGTGTCATATCTTTTGCTCAATATGTATGATCTTTAGTTGGATTAAACGCATTCCTTTTGTGGTGAAAAATTTGATAAGATCAAAGTTTGATTAGTTTGTGCGTGATATTTAGGTTATGAGAATTTACTTGTAATGTTTCATTAGTTTGTGTGTGATATTTGTTGATGAAAAATTTATATGTGAAACTTGATTTATTGATAGTGCAAGTCATTGAAGTGTTGTAATTAACATTTTAAAACATAATGTTTGCCACATTAAAGTCATTGTAGTGTTGTTTATTCAAAATCTTGATTGACTTTAGGAAACATATACAACACCATGTGGGAGGTGAAATAATATTTTTAAAATATTTTTAAATTATTAAAATTCAAACATACAAAAAATCTTGTAGGTATATTTAAGTAAATGTGTAATAAAAGAGAAAACACAATTTAATCTTGTGCTTTTGACTACTAATCAACATTTTGATTTAATTACATTATTTCAAGTTTAAAATCATAATTTTAATCTTCCTTTACTCTTCTAAGTGATGGAGAAATTGTAATAGCATAACAAAATTAATAGGTGCGCAATCAAAATTCAAAACAATATGAAAACAAACCTATTAAGTTATGTCAAGATATAGAAAGAGAAAACTAGAAGAATAGCTTATTTCGCACAAAAATGATCTAACAAAAAAAAATAATATAGTGAACAACTTTGCAATGTTACAAACAATTTGATAAATTACACAAATGCCCAAATGACTTGCAAATAGTTTGAACTTGAGTAGCTACCAAAAAAATAAAAAATAAAACAATTTATGAATTGTGCTAGAAAGAACTTTCAGGAATAATTCATTGAAGGAATTTTATGAAAAATTTCATTAGCCTTGAATTACTAGAGATCTTAGATTTATGGCTTAAGAATTACCAAGCTATGCTATATATATAGATCAAAGTGTATTTCATGTTTATTTTTTTACTATAAATGATAATATGTTTGTGTGTGTTTATAGATGAAAGTGTATTTCGTGTTTATTTTTGTGTGTGGATTATATTAAATTTGTACAACAAAAGTTTGTAAGGTTATATTAGAGATGTGAAATAGAGTATAAAATTTGAATTATTAAATTTCAATAAGTAGCAGTGAGTTAGTCCCATCATTGTCTTTATCCTGATTTAAACTATGTAAATTCATCAGGTGAGACGAAAGATTACTGCTGTTTTGTTATTATTAGTTGGAAATGAATTGAATCATGCGTATAGTTCTTTACTATGGTGGTGAACTCAGAGTAAGCCACGATTTCATTCCAATATATGTTGGTGGGAAAAATTATCCTGTCCAAATCCCACGACGGATTAATTTTGATGAATTACAAAAAAGAATAATGAGGTCGTTGAAGCTAGATCCAACACAATTATCTCTGTTGGTGGGTCACTTTCCTATTGGTACTGGATTTATTGCCACACATTAGCGATGACGTCGTGAAGTATAAATCATGCGGCAACCTATTGTGATTTATGTTGAAGTTAAGGAGCGTGTAGATAGGGAGGTAAGCGGCAGTGGAATGTCGATAAAATTGAAAGACATCACCACATCTTCTCAAGTGGAATTATGGTGCAACAAGAGAACATGATTATTTTCTTTGGGACAAGTTCTACTGCTATGGGTGACCCAGAAGGAGACGATATGAATCCACCATCTCATGAAGATGTTGGATATGAAACTATGCCTAGTGGAGGCAGTAGTGATGATGACGAAGAGGATGATAGCGACCCAGAGAGAACAATTTTGAGGGCCACAGAACCATCCCTCAGGGTCATAGATTTGATTGTCGGTTACTCTTAGAACAAGTCTGACAACGCAACATGAATGACTATATGCGTGCAAACAAGTAGAGAATGGGATGAGGATCTCACATTTGATGGCCCATTAGATAATTCAATCTTTGAAGAGAGAACCATTCCGGAATTGGCGAGGTATCTGCTTTTATGAGAAAAAGCATTACAATTTGCTATTCGTATCAATAACGCCGTCGAGTATGTCATATATGCTTGAACAAATCAAAATTCCTTTGTCATCATTCGACGGGTAAACCATGTTTGTGGCGTTTACAAGCAAGCTCAATTAAGAGGTTGGGTGGTGCATGGAGGATTGGTTCAATTGGGCCACCTCATACCTGTGCTCATTTAGTGCTTAATGATGGTCACATGCAATGTACATCAGAATTCATCAGTTATTTCATACAACCCAATCGACGTCAGATCTAAAGCGAAAAAATTGTAGGGGCGTGTGAGTCCAAGTTCAATATAAGAGTGTCTTACATGAAAGCCCTGGATGCAAGTAGGAAAGCAGTGAAGGCGATATTTGGTAGTTGGGAGGAATCTTATAGATCTTTGGGAAAATTCATGGCTGCAGTATGTTCATGCACTGGTGTATCATGTCCAGTAATCAACAGATTCCAATGATTGTTAGTGGTTTGAACCTTCAATTCTGGTTACGGTATTGTCGTTTATATCTAGATGGCACCTTCCTACCGGGTAAGTAAAGAGGTACTCTACTTAGTGAAGTTAGAATCGATGAAAATAATGACTTGTTCCCATTAGCCTTTGCAGTTGTGGAATCAGAGTGCATCAAGTCATGGTTATGATTTCTGCACACATTACAAAATTTGATTGGTGTCTACAAAGGGTGATCTCTCATCTCGCAGGCAACGGTCTTGTTAGAGAGATCTTTCCCTGAGACCACAGCTTTTCTTTACTGCGCCATTTGAGGGAGAACTTTAAAAGAGCAGTAAGACAATTAAGGATAGGTGATGTTGAGCTCATATGAAGATATGCGTTCTAGGAATCCGATGATATTACTTTTTTAAAAGGTACATGGACATCAAGAATATAGCGAAATATGATTGGTGTCTATAGGGACATTAAGCATTGGTCCCTAACTCATGATGAAGGTTATAGGTATGGTACAATGACCACAAATGCGTGAGTGCTTTATGTCTTGAAAAGAACGTGGTTTACCAATTCAAGCGATTCTGGGTGTATTACAACATAGTGTCACTATTCATGAAACGGCTAGAACCAGCTACCACACTAGAAAAGCAACAGGATACCTTATTCTCCCCCCACATTAAGACAATGTTGCAGGATAATGAGCGAGGCAAGAAGAGTTCACCATTGAGGATAAGCATGGTGAGTACCAAGTGTTTGATGTCACAGAACCTTCAAGGTTGAACTAGCAGCTATATTTATAGGTGTTCATGCAGACAACCACAGTCTTACCACTACAGGTGCACGTAATTCTGATCGGGACAACGGCTTTAAGCCATGTGCAATTTGTGTCACCTTATTGCAAAACTACATTAAAACCTACATTCCATGTATCTGGGATCATGAAGAGTGGTGAAACAATTCAAAGTGATACATACCCAAATTACAATCCTCCAAATGTCAGAAGAAAGGTTGGCCGTCTTAAGTCTAACAGATATAAGAATTCAATGGATGAGAGCACTTCTAGAAGTTCAAGGATTTGTGGTGTGTGTAAGGCTGTTGGGCACAATAGGTCTACATGTCCTCAAACTAGATCACGGAGATTGTAATTTGTTTTAGTTTATGTGTTGGTTGTTATTTCTGGTGTTTGTAAGACTATTGGGCTCGTAGTACCCCTAATTTCATTACTAGATCGTGGAGATTGTGATTTGTTTTAGTTTATGTGTTGGCTGTTACTTGTTATTTGGTTTAGTAAATGTCATTTCATTAAATACAAGTGCAAACTCATGGTTGACATGCAAGCTTCTTTAATTTGATGTTCTATCTACAAGTAAATTGCTTAGTTCTAAATGCTTTCATTATTGCATCTCTCAATTTGCACTTCTTTATTCAATTGTTAGTTGCTAAATTTATAACAGGGAAGATGTCCGGTGAAGACGCTCTCGTCCCACGGAGGAGCGAGCGAGAAAACATTGTGGACTATGGCCGCCGTGAAGTTCACATAGCCGCATTAAGTGCGATCCTGGTACCAAGCGATATGGTAAAGGGTTTTCTTAAAATTTTGTGTTTGGTTTTGTGCAGACTTTGTTAATATGCTGACGCATTATAATCATAATTCATTTGATTGTAGGTTTTTGTGCTTGAGGCTGTCGCACTTCGATGTTTAGGGAATGGCACATTAACGCCTAAATTTATGGATGCATTCGAGTTCGGCCTAGATTGTGTCTCCAGCAATATATTAAGCTTGATCATCATTTCTTGGCGCGTAAAGCGGTGTCCTCGAATACCTTCCACTTGGCGACTGGAGAGATGACGGTTACTCTATAGGATGTGGCGATGATTCTAGGCATTTGGATAGATGGCCCACCTATGATTGGTAGCACCGTTGTTGGTGGCGGGAAACGGTGGGCTTCATGGCCAGATTGTTCTGATGAGTTGATTGGAGCACATCCAGAGCCGCACGTCATTTATCATGATCCTGTCCATCCACATGTTACATCGAGTTTTGCATGGGAGAGCTCATGCGCGTGTATACCTTTACGATGGCTACGATGGACATCGATTGATTAGATCTGCATCTCTAGTTCACTATGCATGTCAGAGCCTACATACTATTTGCTATTGGATCGTTTCTTCTACTAGATACTTCAGGTTCTGAGGTTCATTTGCAGTATTTGCCATTACTTGAGGATATCAACACATTTAGGGGGTTGCCTTTGGGTTCAGCTATGCTGGCTCATCTATACAGGGAATTACATGAAGCAACCAAACCAAAGCGCATGAACATGGCCGGGTGTGTTCATTTAGTGCGGGTATGGGCCTGGGAGCACACTCATGTGGGAAGACCTACGTTACGTGTTCCGTATCCTACTGACATTGACGGGCTTAGCGTTGGTTTTCGGTGGAATGAAGGATATGTTCGGGAAATGCCGTTATCCAATATTAGAGTCTATAGGGATGAGCTGGATGGACTTCTACAGAGTCAAGTATGCTGAATTGATGTAATATTATTTGGTTAACTCATTATGATCTTGTAGCTGAAAGAATAACTTATGTTTTATTTGCGGGTCATCAGGAGCCATATGGACATCGGATATGCGTGTCACAGATATATGTTTACAGGGAGAGGAGATATGGCTAGCTAGAGTGCCGCTGATATGTTGGAAGAGGGTAGAGTGGTACATGCTTGATCGTGTGCTCAGACAGTTCGGCGTGCCTCCATCGACTGATGTAGCCCTGATAGATCCATCATTCATACGGGTCGATGGACGAGGGAAGGCTGATGTTGATTAGGTTGAATACTACCACTCCTTCATTGCACAGTGGGAGCACAGGCGTGACTCGATTGTCATAGTTGATTCATCGCTGCAAGATTCGGAGCCAACGATCAACCACTATATGAGGTGGTATCGTTCATGGGCATCACTTTACATGCTCAAGCAAAGCTCCGACACATATTACCAGGCCCGGAGCGTTTGATGGGTATGTATGCAAAGTATTATAATTTGTTTTCCTATTAACAATGAAATCATGATCTAAAACTTCTATATGCGGTATGAGCACATCTTGAAGGCGAGGATATATTTTATTTGGGAGATGAAGATCTAATTTGAAATCTTTAACGATTATGAAGAGCTACTCGTGGACTTGAGTAAATATGCATATCTCGACAGATATGGGATCTGAGACATACTAGGCACTTCGCAGCAGACGGGCGTTCGTCGATGGATGTGGGGCCATCCTCGACACCAGTGGTGGGGCAGTCTATGTACACATTTTCACAGCCACCTCAATATTCATATCAGGAGGCAATGTGGTCTCAAATGCACCCATGGCACGCAGTAGTCCAGCCGACATATGGACCACCGCCATTCCATATGACACTACCATACGGAGTGTACCATGGGTATTCGTTGCCTACGCAGGGGTCGGCAGATTTACCTCATGTTACGGACTTAGGGTATTCGCAACAACCTATCGAGCAGGTGGAATAAGGGGAGGACCATCAACAATATCATCTACGCGATCGGCCACGGCGACCACCAGCACATTACACTCCAGGTAGCGATGCGATTCCACCATGCAGGCATCGCCAAAGATAGATGTGTTATCTTTCTTATACAATGGAAGACATGTACTATTAGCTGTTTTTTATTTGTTATCCTTAGTCATTCATGTACTTCTTATTGTATTATCCCGGTGTACTTTATTATTTATATAGTTTGATTAAATCAAATGCGAAGATGAGAGATTCAACTGGGAATTACATAAAGATTCAAACTCAATTTTTATATAGAATATAGTGAGAGCGTTTGATATTATCAAAAAAATAATATATTCAACTTCAAAAGTCACACATTTGCAAAACTGCGGCTCACCGGGTAAGATTCGTCGAAAGTTGTCAACATAGAAGTTGTCGAATTTTTCATTATCACCACTTGTTGAAAAAGTGCTCGAGTTGACGCTCGTCTTTCCAACGATACCAACCACGCCGAAACCCGACACCTAATGAGCCTGATATGACCAAAAAAATGTGGACTGTATCAATATCTTGAATTTTTGCAACTTAAGAAGTGACACATTTCTAAACACTGCGGCTCACCGGACGAGATTCGTCAAAATTTGTTAACATAAAAGTTGTAGAAATTTTCATTATCTTTCCAACGATACCAAGCACGCCAAAATCCGATATCTGTTGGGTCAGATATGGCCATAAGAAGTGGACTGTCCATTTAAATTTTTTTTTTAAAATTAAAGGGCCGGTCGCCCGGTCAGCGGGCGACTAGGCCTATTTTTAAATTTTTTTTAAGTGCCTAATCACCTAATTATAATTATTAATAAGCCTATTTTAAAAATTAAGCCCACTAGAATTCTCTTCTCACCGTCTTTAGAAAACATAGAATCCACAGTTTGATTCTTTAGCATATCTTCATTCTTCTTACCATTTGCAGCTGAGGGCCTCGGTCTCTTCCAAGGACGGCAGCCGTTGGAGGGATTCAAGGGCTGAGATAGTCTACTTTTAAAGGGAGGAAAGCATGAGACTCTGGCTGAGGGACAGCTTGGCTTGGAGATTAGTAGGCTGAACGTTGGTGCGGGATCGAGATCGAGAGGGATAGAAGAGAGCAGCAGCTTGGTCAGGGCCTCGGTCTTGGACATCTCAAGGGAGAAGAGCTCAGAACCAGAGAGAGTGGCAAAAAGGGTCTCCTCACCGAGGGACTTGGCGAGGCTCATGGCGATGGCAGTATTACCAGTGCCGGGCTGACTGGCGAGGAGGAGGCTTCATCAAATATGAGAGCTCGTGCGTGGAGCTGAAGCTGAAGCTGAGTATGTGATCCAGAAGAAGAAGGGTTCAAGAACACATCCCAGGCCGCAGCAGAGGAGAGAGAGTGAGCAAATGCGGCGTAGGTCATGTCGTCGAGCCATGCACGCCATGCGCCGCAGATCTCCAGCCTCCGAGTGAGCTCGTATTCCCGACCGTCCTCTCCTAGTAATAGAGCCATCGTGAGTAAATAAGGCGGCTCGGCCACCGTCATCACTATCGACCGATTGTCTGGGCTGGTGATCGCAAAAGGAGTGAAGACAGAGAGACTCAAAGAGAGAGAGAGAAAGAGAGAGAGAGAGAGGAGGCGCTAAGGTTGCTGTTCTGCTCGGAAACGAGAGACGAAGGCTTCAGATTTTCTGTTTGGCCAGTGGGTGTGTGATGACCGAGAAAATATTACGTCCGGAGTCCGCACGTAGCTTTACGTGCGGACTCCAATCCTGGCCCGAGGCATGTCCAATGATTTTTTTTCCATTTTAGAGCTTAACGGCATCGGGGGATGGCGATACGCCGTTTATCTCAGGCCGCCCTCGTTCAAACAGAGGGAAAAAAAAAACGAGACGCGTGTCATTCGACATTCCTCCCGCGTATGATAGTTTAGCTTCTTTGCTCGCTCTCGATCGGCGAACGTCCGGCCGTCGCTCAGTGGTTTGAACGAGTCTTACGAATAACTTCCATTGAGGTATTGTAGGCGACTACATGAGGTATTTACACCTGTGTTTTGAACTTTAATGAATTTAGGGTTTTCTCTATTCTTCTCACTGTCCAGTATGTGAACATTTTAGAACATTTGAGTTCTTTAAATGAACGGATGTATTTTAGTAGTTTTTGGAGATATTTTATATGTGTGCTCTCTGTACTGTCAAGATGGTACACGCCGTTATTTTTAAATTTTTGAACTGATTAACCTTGTGAAATGTTTAGTATATCACATGGTAGGATGTTTGGTCATGTTTCAAAATGAATTATGTAGCCTCATTAGGGATGATAGTATGTTCAGTGGATGAAATTAAAATTAATTTACGCAGACTTACTCTGAAATTGAGCATTTTATTTTTTCCTGTTTCTTTGGCCTGTTTGGAGGAAATATGTTCATTGCAATCCATCAGGAATAATTTGGAGGCTGTTTAGTTAGTTTTTTAGTGTTATTTTACATATGTACTCTCTGTACTCTCTTGAGAGATAATAATGGACATTTTTCCGGTTTCTTTTGGTGGTTGTTGATTATGTTTATTACATTACATTGAAAGCAATTTGGTGAGATGTTTGGATGGTTTAGAGATTTTTTAGTACTCTCAAGAGTCTGATGACTTGATATTTTTTCGTTTCTTTGGCACGGTTGATCGATTGTTCATTACATTAGGTGGAAGTAATTCGGTGGCTGTTTGGTTGGTTTAGTAGTGTTATTTTGCATATGTACTTTCTGTACTCTCTTGAGAGTACATTGCATTTTGGTCATTTTTTTCTTGTTTCTTTGGCATGTTTGGGAGAAATATATTCATTGCAATCCATCAGGAACAATTTGGAGGCTGTTTGGTTATTTTTTTAGTATTATTTTGCATCTGTACTCTCTATACTCTCTTGAAAGTACATATGATTTTGTGAACTTTTTTTTCAGTTTCTTTGGCCTGGTTGTTCAGATTATGTTCATTACATTACATTGGAAGCAATTTGGTGGGATGTTTAGATAGTTTCTGAGGAATTTTTGCATATGTACTCTCTGTACTCTCAAGAGAGTATAAATGATTTTGTGAACATTTTTTTTTCAATTTCTTTGGCCTGGTTGTTCAGATTATGTTCATTACATTCCAATGGAAGCAATTTGGTGGCTATTTGGTTGGTTTAGTAGTATTATTTTGCATCTGTACTCTCTGTACTCTCTTGAGTCTGAGCATTAATAATTTTTTTCCTGTTTCTTTGGCTTTGTTTGGAAATATGTTCATTCTGATCCATCGAGAACAATTTGGTGATGTTTGGTTATTTTTTTTTGTGTTATTTTGCATATGTACTCTCTGTACTCTCTTGAAATGATTTTGGACTTTTTTCTAGTTTCTTTAGCTTTGTTTGTTTATGTTCATTACATTACATTAAAGCAATTTGGTGGGATGTTTGGATGGTTCTAAGAGATTTTGCATATATACTCTCTGTACTCTCAAGAGAGTACATATAATTTTGTGGACATTTTTTTCCAATTTCTTTAGCCTGGTTGTTTAGATTATGTTCATTACATTCCAGTGGAAGTAATTTGGTGGCTGTTTGGTTGGTTTAGTAGTGTTATTTTGCATCTGTACTCTCTGTGAGTATTTTGGTCATTTTTTTCCTGTTTCTTTGGCATGTTTGGGGGAAATATATTCATTGTAATCCATCAGGAACAATTTGGAGGCTGTTTGGTTATTTTTTTAGTATTATTTTGCATCTGTACTCTCTGTACTCTCTTGAGTCTGATGATTTTGAACTTTTTTCCAGTTCTTTGGCACGGTTGTTGGATTATGTTCATTACATTACATTGGAAGCAATTTGGTGGGATGTTTAGATGGTTTCTGAGGATTTTTTTGCATATGTACTCTCACTCTCGAGAGTATAGATGATTTGTGAATATTTTTTTTTTAGGTTTCTTTGGCACAGTTGTTGATTACGTTCATTACATTCCGTGGAAGCAATTTGGTGGTATTTGTTTGGTTTAGTAGTATTATTTTGCATCTGCTCTCTGTACTCTCTTGAGTCTGAGCATTTTCATTTTTTCTGTTTCTTTGGCTTTTGTTTGGGGAAATATGTTCATTGCAATCCATCAGGAACAATTTGGTGGCTGTTTGGTTATTTTTTTAGTGTTATTTTGCATATGTACTCTCTGTACTCTCTTGAGAGTACAGATGATTTTGTGGACTTTTTTTTCCAATTTTTTTGGTCTAGTTGTTCAGATTATGTTCATTATATTACATTGGAAATAATTTGGTGGGATGTTTGGATGGTTTCTAGGGGATTTTTTTATTCTCTCTATACTCGAAATACATGATTTTTGGAAATTTTTTTCCAGTTTTTTTGGCCTGGTTGTTTAGATTATGTTCGTTAAATTCAAGTGGAAGCAATTTGGTGGCTGTTTAGTTGGTTTAGTAGTATTATTTTGCATATGTACTCTTTGTACTCTTTTGAGAGTACATAGCATTTTGGTCATTTTTTTCCTGTTTCTTTGGCCTATTTGAAGAAAATATGTTCATTGCAATCTATCAGGAATAAAATGGAGGCTATTTGATTGGTTTTTTAGTGTTGTTTTACATCTGTACTCGCTGTACTCTCTTGAGAGTACAGATGATTTTGTGGACATTTTTTTCCAGTTTCTTTGTCCTGGTTGTTTAGATTATGAACATTACATTCCAGTGGAAGCAATTTGGTGGCTGTTTGGTTGGTTTAGTAGTGTTATTTTGCATCTGTACTCTCTTGAGAGTACAGAGCATTTTGGTCATTTTTTTCCTGTTTCTTTGGCCTGTTTGGAGAAAATATGTTCATTGCAATCCATCAGAAATAATTTGGAGGCTGTTTGGTTGGTTTTTTAGTTGCATTTGTACTCTCTGTACTATCTTGAGAGTACATATGATTTTGTAGACATTTTTTTCCAGTTTCTTTGGCCTGGTTGTTCAGATTATATTCATTACATTCCAGTGGAAGCAATTTGGTGGTTGTTTGGTTGGTTTAGAAGTGTTATTTTGCATCTGTACTCTCTGTACTCTCTTGAGAGTACAGAGCATTTTGGTCATTTTTTCTGTTTCTTTGGCCTGTTTGGAGGAAATATGTTCATTGCAATCCATCATGAACAATTTGGAGGCTGTTTGGTTGGTTTTTCAGTGTTATTTTGCATGACTCACTCTCTTGAGTACTGAGATGATTAATGGACATTTTTTTTGTTTTTTTTGGCACGGTTGTTCATATTATGTTCATTACATTCAGTGTAAGCAATTTGTATTTGTTTGGTTGGTTTAGTAGTGTTATTTTGCATGTACTTTATACTCTCTTGAGAGTATAATTTGGTCATTTTTCTGTTTCTTTGGCTTTGTTTGGAGAAATATGTTCATTCTGATCCATCGAACAATTTGGAGGTATTGGTTTTAGTATTATTTTGCATCGTACTCTATACTCTTGAGAGTATAGATGATTGGACATTTTTCCAGTTTTTCTTTGGTTGTTCAAATTATGTTCATTACATTCCTGGAAGCAATTTGGTGGCTATTTGGATGATTTATGAGATTTTTTACATATACTTTCTACTCTCAAGAGAGTCTGAGATGATGGATATTTTTTCCAGTTTCTTTGGCACGGTTGTTTAGATTACTTCCATTAACTGACTTTTTATTTTAAAGTTTACAATGTCTGGGAAAAGGATAACGAGATGAGCATTCCACCGTTGAAATATTCGATAATCTTGATGAAGTCATTGACATTTAAAGAGGCTTAGATCAATTCATTAGACTCCAATTGAGACTCAATAGTCATTATCTCAATCCTGTCATGCTGGGAGATAGAGAAGTAAGCTTTCTTTTGGGTGGCGGCATTCCTTTCACCCCGATGAAGTTGCGAATTGTAGGGATGCCAAACAGAGGGAGAAGGTCTTATGGCGAAATCCTGTTGATTCAGTTGATGGACTATAAGACTATGCTTGAGCATGCAGATAGCTTCGTTACTGTGGCGCAGTTTGTCTGATTGTACACGTTTCTCATCAAATCTTTTTTTTTTGTATATCACAACTATAGGGTGGCATCGAATTGATTGTCTGATGACATAGATAAATTCTTTGAATACAATAGGCAGCTATCCGCTTTCCTAGTTTCTGATTTGATGGTATTACATCAAAGATTCATACCCAGAGAACACCCGGGTACATGAGTGGATTTGTCACTCTTCTTATGATATGTTTTATATATTTGGTTATGTATTATTTGATGCATTGAAGTTAACTTACATAAATATTAATTGTAGATCTGAGCACATAAGCATCATGGCCATCTCCATTTGTAAAAACCCGCATCTTTTGATGGCCGAAAATAAAATTTCCAGATGAAGCCTTGAATGGTTTAGGAGGACACCAGGTGACATAATAATATCACTTAGTTTTTATAATTATGTATTTATTCATGTTGTAGTCATCACATTTACTTATCGGTTTAACACAGGTCTGCCTTTCATTCGAGGACATATCAAAGAGAGGGCGACTCTTGAATCATTTTTCCCACCCAACATGCAATACATGTTGAGCAGATAGCGTCATTCTAAGTTCAGTTGTTTGAATCTCCATATGTCTCTCCTCGATATTCTCCCCATCCAGTGTATCCCGCCTCTTCTACCCCACGAAGGCTTTGCGGTGGAGAGGATACTTGCAGGTTTTAGGGACTTGAAAGATATAGTATCTTCTTTTCAAGAAATAATGACAGAGAAAATGGATGAGATTGATTTGCAGGTTACTGCTATCGAGGAGGTTCTTCTTTGGCGGGGTCTACCATCCACTATGTTGGGGGAAGCTCAGTGGAGGTCACCCGGGGGGAACTCTTGAGGAGAAGCTGAGGCACACATGGAGGCTAGGGAGCTTCCCAGGTGGAGGCTAGCACAGGGGTCTCTGTGGAGGCTTCTTGCTTTGCCACGCATGGATACTTCACTTGGGAAGCCAGTGTAGCCTCCAGGGAAGCCACTGTTGGAGTCCACCATGGGGAAGCTATTGTGGAGGCCTCCAATGCACATGAAGATGCTCCAAAGCCTTTAATCGACATCATTGAGCGTGGTGTGAAAGCTCGACAGATAAGAAAGAGGAAAGCTGTTAGTTCCCCCTTCACACACACTTACAGGAAGTCACGAGCAAGAATAAGTAATGTGGTGACCTCCACTCAAGATGAGAAGCCGACAACAGAGGTATTAAGTTACTTTCTTTTAAATTTGAGATAATAAAAATAGATTTCACTAAATTTTTTTATAGGTTCGCAAAGATGAGCCAATAAAGGTCGATGACCCATAGACTACTATCGTTGTGGTAGAGAAGCATCAGTCGGAGGTATGAATCATCTCACTAGATCAATCCTTAATTCATAGTGAATCTAGCTCTTCATCACTAACTTTCGTCGTCAGTAATTTCGTTGCAGCCAACAGAGGCACATCATTTTGTTGAGTTCTCATCTAGAGCTGTTCTGCCTAAGCCGATGCTCCATCTTATTGACACGTCATGATCCCGATTTGAGGACAAGTAAGTCAATTTTCAATCAGCTCCTTCATACATAAAATAACATATTCGTTTAATTAAGCTCACTTTAAAATATTTATCACTTGCGGTGATACGATTATTAGGAATATCATTATTGCGAGGCGGATCGATGAGTTCTTGACATATCAATATCTCTCGGATACGCGTTGATGCCTTCACCTTCTTATTGGCGAGAGTACTTTCGTCAGTATGTCCCCTATTTGTACATCTCATGCTTGCACTGGGTAAGTTACCCCTATTCATACATCATTATTTGTATAGATGGAAACTATAATTTATAAACGTTCTCTTCTTTTCTTACAGAGCTATGCAAAATATGGCCTACATGAGGAAAGCAAAATGTTCATCCACTCAGTACCGGTGTGTCAATGAGCTACTCTTACTTCAATTATAGATAATCAACACTCGGTTGGGCATATTAAGCTGTGCAGTATTTTATGACTCATTACTAAAACCAACCCATAAGGTCATTCTTCCAGAGATTGTAAGAGTTATTTTCAATTTGGTTTATGTAAACTGGTTTTTTTACCCCCTTATTGACTATACTTCTTGTTATTCAGATCAAATTACTTATTGAAGATGCTGGCCAGTCTTTTGTGAGCGATCCCACAAAATGGCCAATCGAAATGGTGAGTGGGCTGCCAGTCCAAGATAACAGTGTTGACTACGGGATGTTTATTTGCAAGTATATGGAGGCAGCAATTAAGAAATCCCTACTTAACTGGGCTGACCACCAAGATTGGCCTAAAAAGATGAATTACTTTAGGGCCGAGTTCGCTTGCGCTATCTTTTGTTTGAGAATGAAAAAGCCAAGCTAAGAAACTGTACATTTAAAGTTTCAAGTAAGAAATAATTGTACAGGGTATTTCATTTTTTTTCAATATTATTGGGCAGTTTGGATATTTTATTGGGAGTACACAGTATTTCATCTGTTTTTCTTCAATTTTTCTTGACAGTTTTGGATAAATTATGATTAGCAGAGAACATCTGCAACAATTTGTTTGAAACTTGGCTACTTTACTGAGATGTGTTTCGCTGTACTCTCTGTGCTGTTTATGCTATATGTGCTCTCTATACTCTCTGTACTCTCTGTACTCACAATTTTTTTCAGCAATCTGTTTTTTCTCATTTCCACTTTTGCTTTGCAGGACGAAGAGGAATTGTTCAGTATAACCTTAAAGCAAGTTGGATGCTCATGGGTTGCCTTTTTATAAGTTTTCTATACAGTTTTGCATGTGTATACTCTCTGTACTCTCTTTATTATGATTTTTCTGTGTAGTTTTGCATGTGTATACTCTCTGTACTCTCTGTATTTATATCATATTTTAAATTTAGATCAACTGAAAAGGTGAAGCTAAAATTTACATTATGTAAAATTTATGTTATACTATTCTAAATACCTCAATCACGAAAGTATCTGAGAAGCAATATGAACTACTTAGCATGTGACGTAATACAAGTGGGTACGATTATTTTCTACCAGTCGAAATCATGCTTCTTAAAACCTACTTTCTACTGAAACATGTGCATAAAATAGACAATTATACTGTCGATGATGCGACTTACCAACGTCTTATTCACAAATATAAATTTTGAAGGCAGTGTGTAGCAAATTATATATTTTAAGATGATGAATTTTTTCAAATAATGTAATAACTGAAAGTATCATCCAATTAAATTAATATCATTGATAAATTTATAAATAATTACTAAACTAATATCATCGTCTAATATAATCGTCATCCTGATTTTTTTCTTTTCATAAAATGTAGAGTACTTTATAGAGTACATATATCAAACTATGTAATGCCTTCAATGGAAATCATCATTCGTAAGCAAGGTAGACTCATCAATCAAATACCGCAATTTGGTAAAATATGAGAGATTTAGTTGCCACGGTCTAAGGATTACAAAGTTATGTACCCTCATACTCTATACTATGTACTCTCAGTACTCTCTAAATACGAGCTTTTCATTTTATAATAATAGTACATTTCAGAATAAAGTTGCTCAAAAGAAGAAAGTCATCCTGACAAAGAAATGATTGTATAGTCTGGAGCATGAGAAGGTCATCCTAATGGCTCGAGGCGTCTTCTAGAATCTCATAGGTGAGGATGGCGGTGCTGTTAAGTAAAAAAAAAGTCATCTTGGAGACTCTAAAGCTTTGCAGAAATGATTGCACAGTCGAAGAACACATAACTAAATGATATCATGCATTGAAATATTTTCCTGTAATAATATCCATCATCAACTTAGTGTACCCTTGACCGGTGATTATTGAGCTCGAGTTGAATTCGAGGTAGAACATCATTATCGTTAATGATTTTTAACGATCTATGCTATTCTGCGTACCTCACGAAAAACACTCGGCATAACGAGAAAGGTGTTGCAAGGGTGAAACACGTTCGCAACACTATCGGTTTGAACTTTGGTTTCTGTAACAACAAAAATATGATGGTTTGAAGATTAGCAATAATATTTTAAATACTACAAATTAAGAGGCTAATAGAGAATTACTCTTGGCTTACTTGGATCTCTCCCAACATCCCTTAAGCCTTGCGTTGGAAACACCCTTTGGACGTTGCTTAACTGGATCCTTTAAGATGTCTTTTCTCTTGTATGCTGTAGCTGACTTCTTCTTCTTAGCTGTTCTATCAGCTGGAAGATAATTCCCACTTAGTATAGAGTCGACATCATCGTATAATTTTTTTAAGGATTGAAGCATATAGTCCTCAGCTCTATTATTACCCTGTGCCCTGACACTTATTTGATATGCATATCGATTAACGTGGTTCCGAGAAATAATGCCAGTAGCATTTCCATTTGTGCCTTCCACATCTCTTAATTTTTTATATGCACTATCGATGTAAATATCCCTCTTTGCTCTGGTAGACCATCGCATAAGCAGATACTTATCCGAAATGCGCACTACATCTTCCTGACTAAGAACTCTGATACAATGGGCACAAAGTAATCCCATCATTTCAAATTTCTTACAAGTACAAATTACATCTAGGGTAGTCCCATCGAAATGGACAATCCATATTTTGGATGAGTTTTTATTCTCTAAGTTTCTCACCAAATACTCCATGGGACAGTTACTGATAGGCCTCCAACTCCATGCAAAAATTCTTCCTCAAACATAGTATACAACTTTCTTGTATAAAACATATCAGCTTGTTTTAGAATTGGACTAGTCTTAACAACAGGAACAATCGATGACTGGCTACACTTGAAGTCTTCATCATGTTCATTCCGGTGCCATGTCTCCATAACCTTTTTCAACCCCAAGAAATAATCTGTGAGCGAACTTGTTGGTTTAGAGATTTCGTGACATACGTTGTTCATTGACTCACTACGTTGCGTTGACAAGATGCCCATGCAGAATGAGTCTTTGCTGAATGCAGTGGACCACTTAAATCTAATTTTATAAAGCTCAGACAGCCAAGGATGATCATGCAAATTGCCCTCTTCTAGCATGGCAGACCAAGCTTCTTCAAACTCTTTCTCTGAGTCACATTTGCTCATGCATGATTATACCCTCTTATTACTATTAAAGCGGTGAACCTTGGAAGGAGCTTTCTTGAAATATGCCATTGGCACAACCTATGATGAGTATGCGGTAATACAATTTGATAGCTCTTCTTTGATCTTGATCGTAAATATTATTGTAGGATGTGTCACTCACAAGAAATGTCTGGAATAGACATGAGAATGACTCAATCATCTCTTGTGATAAAAAGGCTACTCCAAATAATACATTTTGCCAGTGATGATTCACTCCAATAAGAGGGGCACAAATAAGATTATATTTATTGAGTCGATAGCTTGTATCAAAAATTATCACATCACCAAAACAGTCATATTCTATCCTAGACATGTCATTGCTCCCAAAAAAAACTTACTTAATCGACTCATCAACTTGCATCTCATGCAAACATCTCCTTGCCTTTTCTTAAACAACTGTATTAATGCATTACTATCACCATTCGCAATCCTCGATCTTTTCTCTTTCTGAATAAAATTGAAAGCATCTCTTTTTGTGAATCCAATATTCTCTACACCTCCAACCTCCTCACTTAGATAGCTGAATGTATCAGTTGCTCTAATTCTGGCCTTTGTCATTGTCTTCAACACGGAAGCCTTTTCATCACTGATGCATCTGTGTGATCTGAGAAGATGTAGGTCAGCAGGCTTTATCAACGAATGATTATGACTTTTTATATGTTTTTTAACCATCCAGTTCCCGTCCAAGTCAACAGAGAATCTAATCATGGCCGGACAAACCATCATTGTATCAGTTTTCTGGAATTTTGCTAAGCCATTTAAACTGCCAGATTTCTTCCGACCTGCTTTTGCACATAAAAAATCTTTTGATTTCAATTTCTTGGAGTTTGGCCAATAACTAGAATGGTCCTTAGAACAGCGGTTTGATGTAGTCCGCGATGCTGATGCATACGCCTCCATTTCATTCAAACGAGCAGTGGTGCTGAGTTTCTAAATTTGGTTCATTAGATCACGACTTCATCATCGCTTCCGCATTCACGCAGACTCCACATAAATGTGACATCTAAATAGCTCGCAAATAAACATATTCCCCTCAACAGGCCAAAGAAAGGGAAAAAATGAGCTATCTGAGGAAATCAGATGCAAAATCATCCAAACATTCCAATTGCGTCAATGTAATGTAATGAACATAATCGAACAACGTTCAAAGCTGGAAAAAATGTCCAAAATCATCTGTACTCTCAAGAGAGTGAATCTGATGAAATAACACTAAAACCAAACGACCCAAACAAGTAAAGAAATCATCATAGAAACATAAAGTATTATATCAAGTTACTGAGTTGAGAAGAGTACAGTCAGAGAATACGAGAGAATCTGAGAGAGTCTGAGAGTACTGATCTTCTTGCTCGATGAAGGCTTCTTTTGCTTTGTATTTTTTACCTTCAATATGCTCTTTAAGGGCTTCCTCACTGGAAGTGCTAAACTCACAGATAGCACATTTCCTCTATGCCATAAGACCTTCCCTCTGTTTGGCATCCCTATTATCACTGCAACTTCATCGAGGGTGATGCTCTTTAAGGATTCTTTTGCTTTTTGTAAGGCTTCTTTTGCTTTGTGTTTTTTACCTTCAAGATGCTCTTTAAAGGCTTCCTCACTGGAAGTGCTGACCTCACAGATAACACATTACCTCTATTCCATAAGACCTTCTCCTCTCTATTTGGCATCCCTATAATTACTGCAACTTCATTGAGGGTGAAAGGAATGCACTGCCCACCCAGAAAGAAAGCTTGCTTCTCTATGTCCTAACTAGACATGATTGAGGTCATGACTATTGAGTCTTGCTGAATTTCATGGAGTCTAATAAATTGATGCAGATAAAGCCTCTGTAAAACATCGATGACTTCATTACTAAAGAGTCGAATGGAATTCTGACTGAGATCTGAAAAATTCTCTAGAAATTATCCAACATTTGCCAAATTACTTCAACGAATGTACTCTCAACCAGCAGGGACAACATGACCAAAAATCATGTATGTCATCGAGTCAGAGTCTGAGATGCAAAAAAATACTAACAAATCAATCAAACGACCTCAAATTGTACTAATGAACATATTTTCTCCAAAGCAGCTAAAAAATAGACAACAAATGACCAAAATGCTCACGCCGGGTCAGAGAATCTGAGAGAGTAGAGTAGAGAGAGAACATAGAGTGATGTAATGAAAATAATCTCAACAACAAGAAAGGAGAAAAATGACCAAAATCATCTCTGAGATGCAAAATAATAATAAAAAAATAACCAAACAGCCTCCAAATTATTTCCCATATATTGTAATGAACATATTCCCCCCAAACAGCCCACAGAAAGTGAAAAAAATAACCCAAAATGATCTGTACTCTCAGGAGAGTACAGGAAATCAATCTAAAAATCCTCCGAAATCATCCAAACATCCCTCAAAATTGCTTCCAGTATGTAATAAAATAATCGAACAATAGGCCAATGGCGAAAAAATGGCATTATGTACTCTCAAGAGAGTCTGAGGAATCTGATCAAAATAACACTAAAAAAATCACCAAACAGTCTCCAAATTATTCGTGTTGGATTGTGATAAACATATTTCCTCCAAACATGCCACACAAAATAAAAAAAATTGTCCAAAATGCTCTATACTCTTAGGAGAGTACATAGAGTATAGAGAGTACAGATGAAAATTTCCCATAAAGATTAACCAAACAACCACAAAATTACTTCTAATGGAATGTAATGACCATATTCTCTCCATTCAGGTAAAATAAACTACAAAAATATTCAGAAAATTATCTGTACTCTCATGAGAATGAATCTGAAATCCTCAAAATAAGCAAAGTCCTCTTGCAAAGAACTCCAAGCAGTGTAGGAAATAAAAAGAATTTCAAGGAATAACACTAACAAACCGTAAAAAAAAAATTATGCATATCTGCGATTGAGAAAAATTAGATGAATTTTTATTTAATACATCCTCGTTATTTCCTCAAGGCCGTTCTCCATCTTCATGGTTCTTTCATAAAGGAAATGAGAAAATCTCTTTCTCTCTCTGAGCTCGATTTGCAAGAAAAAATACACCCCTAAACCCTAAATCTATATATATATTTCTTTTAAATTCCTCCTGAGCATTCTAACGAGGCTTCTTCTCCAGCTGTTTGAACGAGGCGGGTCGGGCGTGGGGGCCGGATAAGCGTGGTCCCAGTCCATCATTCTGGCCCGTTAAGCTAAAGCGGAAAAAATCCTTGGACAGCGTCGGGCGGATTGGAGTCTGCAGTAAAAGCTACGTCCGGACTCGGGTAATATTTACTCCTTTCCTTCGGCTCAAGAGAAAAAGAAAAAAAATTTTTTTCGCGAAAAGGGGTAGAGCGGGAAAATAGAGAGTTTCAGCTGCACATGGGGTAGTAGGGGAGAGATGACGTGTCAGCTCCTTATTGATCAGATGTGAGGTGGAGGCATGGGAGTGGGCGGCGTTGACTGAATGTGATTAAGAGATAATTAGATAGATTTACCTCAAAATGCGTGCTAATTTTGATGAAATTTTAAGTGCAACAAATTTAATTATATTGGATATCCATTACGGTAATTTAGATATTCGGGATCTGTGTGCTGATCCGTTTAAGTGAGCGTCGTTTGAGCAACCGCCGAATTGGATCACTTCTGCGCATTATTGCTTTTGACCGCCGACGCTCGTGATACTCGAATTGAGCGATAGTCTCATTTAATAGGTTTCGGCATTTCGGAGCTAACGACATGATTAGTTTCACAAACGGAGGTCGTTCAGATATCGTCGCAGCTTCCTGACTCCGATATGCGCGTCGACACATTAATAGCTCGAGCGCTTAATCGATTGCTAATTAGATTTTGAAATATTTATATTCTGATCAATTTTAACGTTCTGAGCGCGACGACGAAGTTCGTTCGTCGATCGGAGGTCGTTTCGACCATTTTCGGTGATGTCTAGTGCATTTTGAGCCCCAATTTGCGCACTGTCACCTCCGAAGTCCGTTGAATTTAATTTTGGGGCTTGTCTTGATTTATGACACATATGAGGAGGTCAACAGAAGGATATATGTACTCTCATCTTCTAAGTTAACCAAATGTCTGATGTTGAAATAGTTCACGGTCCAAAGGAATATAGTCCTCATAAAAAACCCTAAAATAGGAAGATAAAAAATGTCCTGATTATTTGTCAAGGTGATTGTCATCTCATGCAAACCAATCCAACAACCAGTGCTTAAGTATGCCATGAATCAAAGAAAAGAGAAAACAATGATAATCAAAGATCAACACATAAGCTTCATAATAAATATTGGCTCTTGTGAAACTTCACGATGCATCATTAAAATATAACAAGCTTAATGCAAATAACCACTAATGGCTAAAAGAGGAGTACCTAACATAGATTTAGGACCCTATTCTTCTATTTCATGGTGCAACATACAATGGCTCAAAAGCCAAATAATTTACTCCAAATGAGCAATTTCATTATGCTTCAGCTTCAAATTAATAATCCGATCAGTAAGATCATATTCCAATGGGAGAGCTAAATTGAAAGAAGGAATGTGTGAACATCAAGCAAATGAATCATTATATATGTCTCTTCTCATCAACATCTCTTGATGCAACAATGAATCATCCTATATTTGAGTTGAATAAGAACGATTATAAACTTCAATGATATAACATATCTACTTCTTTGTGTGCTCAATAAGAGGCATATCATAAGTCCTATTCCAAGTAAACATCACAGAGGGTCTACACAAGAAAGAAAATCATAATTTCATGAATATATCAAATAAGAAATAGATGACTTCAAACAATAAATAAAAAGAAGAGGTGCAACGAACATATTGTGTTTAATTAACATGTCATATTCATTGGGAGGCAATTTGTTTAGAACTTAAAAAAGAGGAGGAAGGAAGAAGGCATGGACCTCACCTTACACATGCTCAAATTCGACTCTAACCTTCATGAGTTTGGCTTTCACCCATGGCTTCAAGTGAACCTCCATCATCGGTCTCGATTAAATACACGAGCACCATCCCTACCAACTAAGATATAATTTTGCTTAAATTTTGCTTGATTATTGATCAAATCTTAACCAACTTTGCTAAGTCTTGTTTAAACATTAAGTTAAAAATTGAAGGAGCAATCAAAATTATTAAAAAAAAAAGCAAAATTGCTTATTCAAAAGACCACCTTTATATTCATCTTTATCAACACATTCAAATAATGAGAGATTTATATTTTTCTTTAATATTCAACACAATGACATCATTAGCCCTAAACTACGTAACTAATTATTTCATCAAACCCAAAATATTTCTATACATAACAAGACAATTCAAATAGTCAATTTTAAAAGGGACTACAGTGCAAAATAAAAAAAATTCAAATAATATTTTAATTATATTCAAATAATGTTCAAATTATTCAAACTAAGATTTAATTTGCTTAAAATTTGCTTGAACATGGATCAAATCCTGATCAACCTTGCTAAGGCTTGTTTAAACAATATTCAAACCAAGAACAAACCTTCTTTGATTTTGCTTCGAACTTTGTTTGAACCTTAATTAAAAAAGATTCAATTAAGTTTTAAATGTTTGATCATGAGCCAAATATATTTTAGTCAAATTCAAAATAAGTTTTTATCAATGTTTGAAGTTCACAATTTCTTACCTAATATCCTTTTAGATTTGAACTTCAAAAGTGAATATTATTTTTAAACCTAAAAAATCAAGCAGATAGCTTCACTAACTTTAAACAACTAGTCGGGGATGGAAATAGAAATTTTGATTTGATACTTTCTCTACCATTACTCATCAATGACAAGCGCAGAAGATGAGGAAAGCACTCCAAATAGAAATGATCAAACAAATTTTTTTCAAAGCATATCTTCTATAATGCTCTAATATCCCTTTGAATTCTAGAAGTATTATAATTTGAACAAAATTTCTCGACATGCTTTCACAAGAAATAAAATAAGAAGCACATTTCTCTGATTTCTACTATTATGAGGCCCAACATGAACTAGTTAAAAGTCAGGGAAAACTCAATAACCTATTCAATCCTAGAAATTGACTCAACATGCTCATTTAGAACTATCTACATGACTACCCATTAGAACATGATCAGCACCTGCAAAGCTGATCAATGACTAGATTCAAGTCTCCGCTTATTTGAATAGTCTTAATATACATTGAATATAATTAAAAGAATATAATAAAAATATATTTATTTTATGATAGCATTCATTAGACTATATTTTAAAATTTATATTCTTACCTTTAATGTAAATATCCTATATACTATTACCTCTACCCTCAACTATAAAAAAGAGGTTAGAGGGCAATAGCCTCACTAACAAAGTTGATTACATTTGGGATAATTTGCCTTTTACTGATGCCCAATGCACCAAAAGCTGTTAGCAACCTCTTCATTTGTTAAGTCAGCAAATTTGTATGAACGATTCATACAGCTGAGCTGAACCTATCGATGAGTACATTATATCTTCGATAGAATCCCAACCTCTTCTCATGAACATTAAATTATAATGTTGTAAAATAACTGAAAAAAAGGAACAAATCATCATTACCAAATGAAACTTGACTGTATCAAACTAGATGCTCAGTACTCAACCATTATCCTTATTCACATACAGAATATAACAAACCGAAAGGAGGAAGGAGAAGCACAAAAAACTTAGATGGAACGATATCTAACAGGCCAGAGTCAGTGACTTTACCTCCTTTCCCACACTAATCATACACAACTGCAAAGCAAAATCAAGTAGGCGTCCTCGAACCAGAGCTCACCGTGCTCGAGCACTCTTCCCTTGATTCATCCACTGACACCACCATCTCTTGCTGCAATGCTCTCTCTTTTATCACAGGACTCTGCTCCAAGCCCCAAAGATCGCATTTTTCTAGTCGATTAAGCTCTTGCAAACGGGGCAAATGGAGTTGAAGCCTAACCACATGTCGATGCATTCGAGGTGGAAGTGATGGCAGCAACATGGAAGCTTCCGGGCTTCCTCGCCGTCGGTCAGTTCGGAGAGGCAAATGGCGCATTCAATCCCGCCATTGAAGTCTGCAGAACTGATGGCGGTGATTGCGAGCGATTTGAGCAGGTTGGCTGGGGTCAATCGCACGGCGTGGCATGGAGGTTAAGGGAAGGTTGGCACCTAAGAAGGGGTATTTGCAGAGTAAGTAAATGAGGAAAATGACGGAGAGGAAGAATAAGATGATGAAGATGCCCCCGATGACTTCGTTGGTGGAGAGCCCAGGTACGGCGTCGCCGGCGGCGAGCTGCGACATCGGAGACATGGCTGTGGTCTGAGCTCCCGTTGTTAACTTCATAAGAGGAAGGGTGTCACTGGGTTCGGAAAGAGGCGGGGATCGCTCATGACAGGCTCTTTGTTTCACATAGCGATTAGAGCAGTTCTATTTTTTATTATATTTGCATTAATATATATTTATATATACGTACTGAAATAGTCCAGCCTATACAGGTAAAGTCCAGTTAAAGTCGTTACTTAATTATATATAACCAAAACCATCGCTTTAATGCATAACCATAAAAAATTATTATTAGGCTTTCTTAAGTCATGTTGAGTATGAAATATGTGAGTAAAGTTGGAATGGATGGCAAATTTTTCACGGTGATGCATAAATGCATTCCTTTTGGATACATTTTTCTCTCTCTCCCTCTCTCTTAGTAATTTTTCCTCTCAATAATTCTTTTTATTCAATACTTACAGGAAGTAAATATTTAATAATTTTGCACGCACTCAAAAAAGAATTTGGTTAAGCAATTAAATAAAATTAAAAAATAATCATGAATGATTTCCGCCTCTTAAGAGACCCAATGGACACCTTCACTCTTATGAAATGAATAATGGGGGCTCTAATCACAACCATACCTACTTTGCAGCAAGTCATCATCGAAGATGTTATGCTTGAACTCCCCATTTCCTTCAACATTGATGTCTTGGCAGTCATCTTCAGCATAAGTTTCCTTCTTCTTCTTTGTCTTTTTTCTCATTAACTTACCCTGCAAAAGCTTAGGCATCGATTCAATCCGTGAAATAGCTTGCTGGTCTCTATCATTAAGCACTCGGAGTTTCTTGCATTACGTTTCCTAGCTAGTGCTAAGGGAAGAAAGCCTATTTTCTTTCATTTCATGGGATAATATATGTAGATCGAAATAGTCTGGTAGTTAGGGCATTGTGAGTGTTTATGTCTGCAATACTACATCTATATTAATCTATTATACTGCAAAATATTACAGTTTAATAGCATGTAGAATAAATGGTTGGGATAGAGAGATTTTCAGAGCTAAACATTTTGGGAGTGCAAAAAGAGATTCACATAGACAATTTGCGCTATATATCCTCAAACTATAACACAAAAAATGCTTCAATTGATTGACGGATGTAGTCCAAGAAAAGACTTATCAAGGTTAGTTTCATTCCCCTCTTCATAAAGAGAAAAATCTTGTCCTACACTCGCTTCTTGAAACAAGTTGGTAAATGAGTGGCTCATGCCAAACGCATTCTTTCCATACCTCCCAACTCGGACTCTATACTAGATCTCAACCACAAGGGCCCCCGCCCAAACCGCACATGCACAACCGGAAGAAAAGCTAGTTCGTGAAACTTTATGAGTTGGTTTCCCTAATTGAATGTGACCCCATTTCATGGCGTCAATTGGACTTGTCCTTCCACTACTTCAATTGCATCTAGGTTAGTACGGTATAAATTGCATGAGTTGAGAGTGAAGAATCGGGTGAGGGGCAGCCTTTCCTGTGTGAATCTATCAGGGGGGCGGTATAGCCCAAAGAGCACTCTCTTCAAAACACCTAAAATTCATTTTTGGTAATGCTATTTGGAGTTTGATGCCCTAACCTAGCTTTTCGTTGCCACATCATGTAGTATACCTGAATAGGCTCACACATCTCTCAATCATTCTCACCCACCTTAGCTCGGTTGGTGTGAGGCGGCGTAGTACTCTGGTAGGATTCACTTCGAGGCGAGTGCATTCTAATATGTGAAAGCAGAGGGTACCGTGGGCTGGGATTGAGGCTTCGCGAGGATTAGTCATGTCCGAAATCACATACCACATAATAGGGGATTAAGAGTAGACATCTCGTTATAAAACAAAAACAAAAAAAAACCGGTGGACATCTCGACATCTCGTTACGAAAAAAAACACAGTATAGCGGTGCCTCGTTTCCATCAGCTAACAAGACTTCACATCTCACGACCGCAGGACCGACAAGAACGCTTGTGAGTATTATATGTTACACAAAAAAAGAAATATTGTCGGAGATTAAATGCTTCGGAACAATAATAGTTCCAAAAAGGACGTTACTTTACACGCAAACAAACAAATAAACACAAACGAGAACCCCCGATGACTTCGTTGGTGGAGAGCCCGGCACGGCATCATCGGCGGCGAGCTGCGGCGTCGGAGACATGGCTGTGGTCAGAATTCTGGTAATCTCGTCGACGGAATTCGTCGCTGGTTTCATTGTCGTTCGGCTCGCAGCTCCGCTTCCTCATTGTCTGCCACTGTTTTCGCTGATCTCATCCCACCGTTGGGAACGACATCAGTGGAATTGGAAATGAACGTCTCCATCAACAACTTCGATGACTTGGATCTCACTGGCCACCGATTTACTCAAGTCCGGTGGAGTCGAGGTTGACGACTTTGCTTGTGACGAGCCTTCCACGCCAGAGCAATGGGCAAGCTCTTCTACTTGGTTGACAGATTCCGCTTAGGATCTATGAAAGCCTTCCACGGTTCAATCAAAATATTCTAAGAAGATCTAGTCTAAGCTCAACATACATTATTATATGTTAGAATATTTGTGACATCAAGAAAAAATATATATCATTAAACTTTCATCAAGTTACCTAAGTCCGTCTGGCCGTGTCATAATATCGCAAAACCCGTATCTAGACAAAATTCTCCTCATAACCAAGATCTGAAAAACCCTAAATCAACAGCGCTTAACACAGCAAAAACCCACGTCCCAGACCAAAAACTAATCCTAACCACAGATCGAGCTAACCTACCCCAGACTCCAACTTAAAAATAAAAAATAAAAAATCCGCCCCTTCCATCTTTTTGCAGCTGAAACAGCAAAATCCATGCCCAGTTCAACATTCAAAACAAATCCGTCAGCTTATAATGTGTTTTACCACCTGAACACCCACAAATAATAAAAGCAAGACACGAAATCCATAACGAAAGAACTATAACGAAAACATACCTTTTTGCAAGTCAGAGGAGAAGCGAGAAAGTAAACGCAATCGGTATTCCGCTTAACAGCTTCTTCTTCCCTCGTCAAAGGACGTGGATTGCTCCGACCGCCGCCCTGTTCCATGGGCCACCACGCCAGCAGTCTACTGCCGTAGAAGACAGATCCACCCCAGAGAAACGATCACCGGAAAGATAAACCGAGCGCCGAAGCTAGGCCTTCAGTAGCTGCTGCGGCGGCGGCAATCGAAGCCCAAGCAGCTGGGTGAGACGAGAAGGATGTAGACGAAGGGAAGAAAAGAGTCTGCTTAGGCAATTTTTTTAAAATAGGTACGGTTAAAATCGAAATTAGCTAATTGAGTATTGATAAAAAAAAATTTAAGAATAGGTACAATTGCCAATTCTGGCTCGCGTGGCGATGGTAACGCGATCGTGATCGCGTGAAATGGCGGTCGCCGATGGCGGATCTCTAACCGGTCGCTAATTAAGGCCGATGATCTTGAACCGACTAATTGGTAGGCTACTTTAGGGATCGATCGATAGGCCTCGGTTTTCTCGATTTCTTCCTCCAGAACTCCGCTCTCAGAACGCCAGTCAGGCCACCATAGAACGCAGTCCTCAGCCCTCTCTTCTCGGCCGCGGCGTAGGTCTCACCGCCGCATTGCGTTTTTTCCGCGTTTCGACTTCTTCTAGGTATTTTTTACTATTGCTATCACTTTCGATCTGTTGCTAAGTCGAGAGAACATGTTAAAGATTTCAACATATAGCATAAGTTTAAGTTCCACATTCATGCCATTGTTTGGGGAGTTGATATTATTCTTATTTTATAATGCTTACGAACACAAATATCAAATATGCTTCTTTGTCTCTACTATTTTGAAATGTCATTTTCTACATTTGGATTTCTTATTTCTTTTTGCATTTCAGTTTTGTTAGGTGATGTTGCATAGGTATAACCTTGAAACTTTTATGATACAAGAAACTTATTCTACTAAAATTATCTTACTAAAATTATCCTACTAAAGTTTCTTGTATAATATAAAACTATGATAAAAGAAAAGCGCTTTAAAAGAAAATAGTAATGGTGTTATGAATGATATTATTGGTGTTTTAATGTTGTTCCTAATTTTTTGAATGGTGTCCTCAATGTAAGTTGTAGTGATAAGCTTGTAGTGAAATTATTGTTGAAGTATTTTGGAGAGTAATCAAGTTTTACTATTATTTGTATTATTCCTGAAAATTTGCAAGTGGATGATTTTTTTGTTTTAGTTTTGATTATAAGGAGATTCGTGTTGCTGAAAATCTAGATAATGGTTACTTATTTTTCCTAATAAAATATTTAAAAGAAAATCTTGTTATATCTTCTTTGAATTTGGGCAAGCATGATTGTATGGAGCTTCTTGATAATGTGCAGCAAAGTATTTTTTTGCTTAATAAAGTATTTTTTTGCATCGGTCGAAATCTTGTAAGTGAATTTGTTATTTGCGATGTATTCTACGCTTACCTTTATTTGGGACACTAACTTACATTTTTCTTTTGAGCACCGTGCAGGCGCGCATCACATTTGCTTATGAAGAGTGGCCCATTACATGCAGATTCATCGGGCTAGATCGGGCACTGCTTTGCGTGAGTCATTCCTTCATCCATTTGGATCATCGGTTGCCCTTGGTTGAGATGGTCTCCACAATACCTTCCCTCGGTTGGGTGAGATGGTGGCCGCTCAGGATGTGGCGATGATTCTAGGTCTACATTGATGGACCACATCATAGGCCGTGATTGGCGAGGGAAGAGATGGGACACTTGGCACGATTCGCGATGATTTGTTAGGGCGACACCCATTACGGCGTGATGTATCATGACCCTATCCAATATCGGCGACATTCGGGATGGGCGGTGCATGTACATGCATGCCAGGTAAGCAGGTGGACTTTCTGAGAGTCATATGATAGGTACGCAGATGACTTCTTCCGACAGGCTTATATTTTATTTACGATTGCTTCTTATTGCGTCGATCAGTTGAGGTCCTACCTACCACTCTTGGAGGATCTGGATGATTTTAGCATGATGTCTATGGTGGAGATCTTGGCTCATATATAGAGAGTTGCAGTCGATTAAGGGCCAACATGGTGGTTACTACCTGGCAACTTAACAGCGGTGTCATCACTAATACGCCTTTCGACCTACTTGACCTACTCATACTCGTCTCCAATTGCGGCACTCTCGGACATACGGTTCATCCGAGCGGTAGACATCATCATCATCATAACTTAAGTTCGCTAATTATCATATTAATTTACAAGTTTAATCAGATAAATTATGACAATAAACTACACGGGAATAAACTCATCGTGCGTTGTATCCCGGATGTTCTTGTCGCGATGAAATCTGCGTATCTGTTAGCGGTATCGACTTACTAGAATCGGTGATGTGGATGCAATATTAACATCTTCCACTTCGACGCCTCCGACATCGGCGGAAGCGTCAGTGTAACTTCCGCGATCGTCGGATATAATGACGCTATAAATCCGCTACTCGGATAACACGTTAGAGTAGCGTGTATCGGATCGATGTCGCTTCTCATAATTCGTTGCTTAATCGGTAAGGTCTTGTGTGACGATTGGGATTCGACCTCCCACATAACTTGGGAATTGCTTTCGATACTCGGTTCTCCATAGAAAAGTATTAGAAACAAATTCTCTATTCTTGCACTAAAGTTGACTTCGTTAAATGAGAGGGAAGTAGTTAACGTCGTCGCGAATCTGGGAAAAATAAAGTTTCTATTTAAGCGGTGGAAAAAAAAGCATAATGCGTGAGGTGAGACCTCGCCGACGGCGAGTTCGAGAGAGGCGGAGGGCGGTGCTCTCGTGGTGGTCGGACTTGGTCGGCGTTCTGGCGGAAGCGGAGTTGGAGGAAAATCGAGGGGCAAGATGGCCGATCGGCCTAAAAGCGTCTCGGCGGCCGCCGATGGCGGCCGGTTCCGTCTGAAGCATGATGGTGGGCGGCCTTCTAAGATCCAATTCTCTCCGTCGCGCATCGTCTTCGACGTGGCGTATGCAAGAATTGTGGCATCTTTCTTAAATTTTTTTTTATCAATACTCAATTAGCTAATTTCAGTTTTAACCGTACCTATTTTAAAAAAATTGCCGTCTGCTTAATGACGGGCAACGAAATTTAGACAGCGTGACGTCGGACCTCCTGGTAATATTTATGAAGAATGAAGGGCTTTTTAGGTAACATAGGGATCAAATAAGCGTATTGTAGGGAATAAATACTAGGGATAGAATTAACTTTCTCGTGAGGGCTATGTCAATGCGCGATAATCCACTAAACTTTTGTGATAAATGAAAGACCTGCGGCGGCCGGTGACGGTGATAATAATGATGATGATAAATAATGAAGATTATATCATTTTATATTAATTGATATATTTAAAATTTATTTAAATTGAGTAAATTTTAAATACATCAATAATAATTTTTATAATATATTTAAAATATATTATTTTATATTAAAAATTTATTTTATTTGAAACAAAATATCAAAATAGTTAAAATCTCTACATTATATTTTAAATTCTTCTAACTAAATAGTCCTTACATCTCAAAGCAATAAATTATTTCTTGATAGGGAAGATAATAATGTTCGGAATTCAGATTAAAATTTCTCAAAATTAAATTAAATTAAAATTAAAATTGATATGCTTTGAATCAAAATAATTCGTTTGAAATTTGTTTGACTGAAACTGTGAAATTATACATGCACATTCATGTATTTGAATTTAATATATATTTTTAATTTGTAATATTAAATATATTTATATACTAATGAATAGATAATAATAATAAACACAATTAATAATTAAATATTAAATATAAAAAATAAATATTTTTCAAATCAACTAAAAAAAATTAACTCAAATTACTCGTGTTATATAACAGCGAAACGATTCGCTTCCGAGTCGACTCGTAACGTTTTAAATTTTGCCGCGTTTAATAATCGGGCATTGACTGTGGCTGCGTAACCGCAACATTATAATGTTTACGTTAAAGTTTGCAAATTGATCCCTTCTTTTCACATATTGATACAATGTCCCAAAAAATGTGGTTGCCTGCCGGCGTTTCTTATTTCGCATTTTCATTAACTTTTTTTTAAAAAAACTTATTTTTCTCTTAAAACTGAAGGCTAGCATCCTTTTCTCAACCTTCTCATCCATAAAGACTTCGCCTTTCTGATCAAACTTCTTGACTTGCATCAATTCTCTTGATTCCAAGACGCCCGAGTCATCTCCGAGAGAGGTAACACTGTTCTTGCTTCTGTAACGATGAAAATGATGCAAATCAGAATTAGAATGGCAAAATTTTTAAATTAAATATTTTTTAAATCTTAATTAGCAAAATAAGTTTAACAAAAAAGAATTTTAAAATATGCACAGTCGTCCATTTAATGAACGACTGGCGCTGACTGTATGTGCGCAGTTAAATTAATTTAAGTTCATCAACCAGTGATTAATAGTGAGATGATGAGAGAGAGTGATTAGGACCTATTTCCTAATTATTTTTCTAAATTCATTTCATTAAAGAGAGTTAATTAATGTGAGATTTAAGTAAGAGATTAATTAAGCAATTAATAATGGAATCAAATCAAACTAAAATACTAATCACTTTAGATAATTAATATTTAAATTAGCAGTTCCTCTTTATGTGTTCAATAATATAAAAATCCTTAAGAAAATTATACGGCGAGCTGTCCTAAAATATTTTTTTTTAAAAAAGAGAAATTTACATACATATCACACAATTCTTATGTATTTATATATCTAACATCACAACTAGCGCCTAAAATATTTTTTTGGCCTAAATTTTTTTTTTTTTTTAAAAAGAAAAATTTACATACATATCACTGTATTTATATATTTTTTATTAAAAAAAAGGGAATTTACATACATATCACACAATTCTTATGTAATTACATATCTAACATCTAAAGTTAGATATTTACTTATCTAATAATTTTCTATGCTTAAAAATGTGCATTTCACTTTTAAAAAATGAATAAAGTGATATTTTTGATGCGATATTGAATATTAGGGTGTTATATATATATATATATATATATGTAAAAATTGAAGTTTAGGTATTAGATATATAAATACATAAGAATTGTGTGGTATGTATATAAATCTCTCTAAAAAATACTAAATTTGTAATTTTGATTTTAGGCCTCAACTTTAATTTTTCTTTTTTTAATAAATATCTAAATTTTATATTTAAAATATATTTATTTTTATATACATAAAAATATAATTTTTCTTAAAATTTAATAATCTTTTTTATATAAAATTAAAAAAATTTATAATATTTATATAAATATAAAATTTTAAATTTAAATATGTAAAAATATAAGAATGAAGTTAAAAATATATAATAAATTTTTTTAATTGGCTATTTTGAAATTTTTTTTTATTAAGCCGATTTTGTTAATTAAAGTTTAAAAAGTGCTTAGTTTAAAATTTTTGCCAATTAGAATTAAGTTTATAATATTCATCTGAAACTACTTGACAAAGAGAATCTACCTGAACAGATGCCCAGCCAAGAATCTAAAGAAGAATAACACCGAATTCACTAGAAAGAGCAAGCAAGAACTGATCAAAACACCAATCTTTCTGTATATATTTCCATCAACAGCCTTTTTTTCAAGCAAATTGAGATGGGTATCTAAAGAAGAGATCTTCCGAGTACCCATCTTTTTCCCTGCGATGAATTCTCCTCCTCTTAGTCTGCACCAAGGTCTCTTAATAAGAAACTGCTCTCTTGCTTTTCTGCGTGAAAATATTTGTGTAAGAAAAGAAGAGGGCTTTCCACCTGGGAAGGCAATGAAGCAAAAGCAAGCATGATTCGAGTGGAAGAAAACTGAAGGTGAGAGGGAAAGATATGGTTATGAGAGATTGAAATCTTACCTAATTACTGGTTCTGGGGGAAGAAGAAAGCGGATTGTGTGCTGTGCAAGAAACCACAATGGCTGATTACTGCTTAGAGCTCAGGGTTTTTATTTGGAGAGGAATAGTTTTATGCCCTCCGCGGAGCTTACTGTATTCCTGCCAATTGCCTAAACGAGGGCGATTTCATAGCTGATCGCTGACTCGGCCTAATGGTTCACTTAAAACTGAAACGCTGTCATCGAAGTATACTTCGAAATGACGGCCTCAGTTGAAAATTTTTTTTAAAAAAATCATTTTGAATAAAATAAAATAAATTAAGTTAAATATAATCTAATCAGTTTCATTTTTTTAGCAAAATAAAAATCAACTACGAACTTTAAAATGTGCTTTGAAATTTTAGATACAATTTCAAATCTAATATAATTGTTGCGTGCTAGAAATCGTGATGCGGTAGAGTAAGAGTTTATGTGCCTTTGTCATTATGTCGATAATGAGATATTTAAAGAAGCGGTAGGGGAGCTTAATTTTACGTGGAAAACCCTCGAAAGAGGAAAAAATCAATGGCTAAAATGTTCCATTATGGATATGTTGCAAAGTACAAATTCTTCCCAATGTGGGATTACAAGATGGTGTATGAGGTAGGAACAATAACTATGTAAATGATTAGGTTGTAACGATTCTTTGGTGATGGAATCTGGGGTAACTCGCGGGGTAATTTACAGTGCGGCGGGGTGGTGATGGCCCTCTTTTCTTCTTGGTTTCTTCTTCTTCTTTACTTTCTCTCTTCTTCACTTTTCTTCTCCTTGTGAGGGATAGAGTTCTATTTATAGATGGGAGGAGGCGTTCGTAATTTATGCAAAGTCGTGCCACTCTCTGGACGGCTTAGAATGGTTCGATCATTTGATGTATTTTGAGCATTTGGATGCCCAAATGAAGTCGAATTATGAGATCTTAGGCTCGTTAGATCCCGTCGAGGCGCCGATTTGACTATAAACACTCTATATTTAAGAGCTATTTTGGGATGTAATTGATATCCCAAAGATTCCATATTTCAAGTCTTGTCTCGATTCTCAATCGGGGTTTTGATATTAAGATTCGGACTTTGATTAGCGGTATTTTGAGCACCATATCAATAATGTATTAGCAAGTTTTTAAATTTATTTTGTTAAAATTTTAAGTAATAATTTGATCAAAATATCCTAGAAAATTTAATATATGTTAATTTTATGTGATATTTACTCTAGAGATTATAATTATTATGTGTTAAAAAATTTATATCGATGGAGTGAAAATCTTTGAGTTTTATTTTTGTATAAAGATACATCATACACAAAAAAATTAGAGAGAGCACCAATATTTTTATATGAAAAAATTCTAGAAAAAAGAAATTATGAGACTTTGTCAAGCCAAAATAGATATATTTAGAATTACAAGATTATACTATCCCCACTTACTGAATTACATAACTATATATATATATATATATATATATATATATATATATATATATATATATATATATATATATATATATATAATTTTTTAATTACTATAAGATATATTTTTAAATCAAAACCACATTATTTATTCTATTTAAATATAATAGAATACAACACAATAATTATTTAAAATTATCATAAAAATCTAGCTTAATATATATATTTTTTCAATTTTAATCCGATAAAATTGGGAAACGTACTGCCGCAAAATGTGCTTCCGTGATCTCATTATAAAAGCGGTTTAAATATACGGCCCTCAAAAATGAAAAGTTAAAAAAAGATGAAATTTCGCGTTTCGTAATCCTCGTCGCGCTCAGGCTGTTCGAAATTATATAAAGTTATATATTTATTTGATTGATTTTCTCTTAATATAAATATGCCTATATAAAGATAAGAGAAGAGAATAATAAGAAAAATATGATAAAATGGAATATCTTAATAAAAAATATTATAATAATAAATATTATAAATTCTTACTATAAATGTTAGGCACATGTTTTAATATTATATGAGAAGGAATAATTATAATAATTCTAAAGAGCTATTTGTCAAAGGAAAATTTTAAATAAAATATATATAAAAATCATTTATTTGAACCTTCATTTATTGTAAAAAAATCAGCTTCCTTCTCCTTATTCATTTATCAACATTATCATCTCTCGTTGTAAAGCTCTCTCATTTATCGTAGAATACTGCTCCAAGTCCCGCAAGAACACGTTTTTCAAGTCAACTGAACTCCGACAGATGGGGCAAATGGAGTTGGAGCGAAACAAATGTCGATGCACTCGAGGTGGAAGTCTTGGCGGCAGCCAGGAAGCCTCCAGAATTCCTCACCGTTGGTAAGCTCGAAGAGGCAAATGGCGCATTCAGTACCGTCATTGAACTCTGCAAAGCTGACGATGGTAACTGGAAGCAATTTGAGCACTTTGGGGTTGACTGCATGGCGTGACAAGGTGGTTGAGAAAGAAAGGTTGGGAGCTTGCGAGGACGGGATTCACACCGAAATACCAGTTTTTGCAGAGCAAGAGAACGAGGAATTTGACAGAGAGGAAGAACAAGATAATAAAGGTTCCCACCATGACTTCAGTGGTGAAGGAAATGGTAGATCCAGGTACATCGTCTCTGGCAGCGGGGCAGCGGTGGTGGAGAAATTATCGTGGTCAGAGAGCGCCGGTTATTGATTTCTTCAGAACTGGGTTTGGGAAGAGGCGTCCCGCTGCTTTTATGAATATATTTCTACTTGTCTAACTTACTGATAAGTATATATTTCATGCTTATAATTTGAACCAGAACCGAGTGGGCTGCTATTTCCCACTTTAACGCTTTCTTCCAAGTTATTAACTTCTGATTTTTGAGGTTATATGCATAGTTATAGAAATTCAATTGAAGTTAGACGGAACCGCTGATTAGTAATTCCCTTTCACCATCACTTTCACGCTTTATCTCCTTTGTAAGTCAAATCCATTTTTAGGTCAAGCTCTAACTCTATTACTGGTGGTAGCCTCTCAAATCTATCTAAGCACCAGCTTCAGCTGACGCTGCTACCCATCATCATTATCGGCTGTAATTTTAAATTTAAATTTTATTTTATACGTAATTGAATGTAAAAATCAAATTCTTAAATTTTATAATTGAGACATGTTAAATATTCACATGCATCAACAATCTGATAACTAAAAATGCAAATCATTGGGAGATGTTCAATTGTTTTTTCACAATTCTGTTTGTTGGATGAAAAACAAAGGACCAAGATGAAGGGCATTACACATCAATGGCTAATAGAAGTTGGATATTGGTAGTCATCCAATAACAGTCAACTAAAACGTTCAACATCTTATGATAATTGCTGGTGTATTTTATCATTCTTCTTCTAAGAGGGAGATTGATAATTAAAAAGAAAAGCATCGCACTTTTGTGGCTGAAAGATATCATAAATTGGCAAGCCTAATGATGATTGACATGGAAGATTAAATATTGAGTGATGATAAGTGATGCTAAGATTTATTATTATTATTATTATTATTATTATTATTATTATTATTATTATTATAAGATGACAGACCAATGACTAGGAAGGTATGAGTCAAATGTCGGCCACTAGCAGAGGCATAATCTTCGCTAGTATCACATGATGATTAATTGGAAACATCGAGCTTCAATTGGTTGCTTGCTCAATTATTCTCATCATTGGAAAAGAGTTTGGTGACTACCAAGGTGGACATCTAATGATGATAATAGAATGTTAGATGTTGGCCCATAATATGTGTGGGAAGAAGATTGACATAAATTTCAATGGCTTATAAGGCTTTCTAATTAGATCATTTTCTATATAGAAGAAAAAACCAAATGATCAAAGTTTGAAAAGATTGGTGTCAATGTTAATAGTTAACAAACTTCAAGCATTGAAATTGATTGATGGTAGACATTTTCATTGGTCAATGATTAGCATGGGTGTTAATGACTAGAGCCCTACTATTTTCTATTTGCCAGAATTATTTTCACCAAAATTTAGGATCCCACCAAATTTATAAAAAGAGGTGCAACTTAAAAGATTTTTGGAGCATAAGAGTCAATTGGTTGTAAGCATTTATAGAGCAAAGTAAAACAAATGTAGATGATTTAAATTTTTAGATGTTTAATTGGAAGAAAAGTGAATTTAGGGTAATCATTTGAGGTATTTAAAATTTAATCTTACTTGCTTCTATTGTTTTTAGAATTCACCCAATTGAATGAATTTCAAATGATTAAAAATGTGAAGCTTGGCCGGCTATTGATGTTGCCATCCACTGCACCCTATCGGTCATCATTGTTATTACCATCAGATGTCATCACGGTCATTGCTATCGATTGTCATTGTATTTGAATATTAGCTTAATCTTGAAAGTAATCAAATATAAAAAAAAAGCAAAATCTTAAATTTCTTTTACAATAAATCAAACATGGATAATACTTTTAAATACAAGATATTTTTATGTTTTATTTAAAACTCTTCAAATTTTCAAGTTCCTCTAACAAAATGCCTGTTAGAGTCATTGAAATTATTCATTGTAATATAAATATTGTAACTTATATCTAATATGTATATTATGCATTTATAGTATTTATTAATGTAATATATCCCCATTATTGAGCATATTCTATTTTATTATTCTCTTTTCTTTATTTATATAGGCATATTTTTAGCACAAAATTGATTAAATAAAGATGTAGCATTTGATGATTTCTAATAATTTTAACTTAAAATTAGAAAACTCAATTTGACAATAATTCTTAACATTCAAAATTTGTAAATACCTTAGTGCATTAATGATATTCAAATCAAGTAATCTTATGTTCATCAACTTCTTCTCATTAAAAACCTTAATCTGATCATAAATTTAGTGAAAACCAAAATTCACATAATATAACTATCAATTTTAAAAATTTCTTTAAAATATTTAGATGTTTTGAAATATATAAATATACATCTAAATTCATATTTAGTTAAATATTTTTTCAATGGCATATCAATATTATTATTTTCTTTTCAATTTTTGAATATTTTAGTTTCTCTTACATTTTTAAAAAGGTTTCAAAAAAAAATATTTATGCCAATAGAGCAGTCAGGTAACTGAAATAAGTGAAAAATGAATTCATCATATTGAATAATTATAATATAAGATGCATTATAAAGCTTTGAATTTGTTTTATTAAAATTATTATTAAGAAATAAAATGAATAATGGGATTTCACTAGATTATGGCTCAGATTACAGTATTTGTGAAAAGAATAACTGTAGCGCAAAGACTATTATGCACATAATAAGGCCTTAGACAGAAGGCATCATATCAAACTGAGGACCCGTTTGTAGTGCCTTTGAGAAAATGAAGCCGAGAAGAAGTTGGTATGAGAAAACTCATTCTGAAGTTGTGATTATGTTTGGAAAACTCTGTTTAGAATCTACTGTGTTGCAGCTGTTTGTGCAGAAAAGACTAAGGGTCAGTTTGACACAATTATAGCTGTACGAAGAAGTTGTTGTGGGAAAAAGTGCTATTAGAACGATGGTTCTGAATTCTGATGAAGTAGTTTAATAGTTTAGAAGATTGAGTTTTGCAGGTGCTATGGTGCAGCTTTTTTTAGGAAAAGTTACAGGATTGCCCTTATGATCATACATACGCATAGAATAACATCAACAGAATAAGAAAAATATACTTTTGGAAGTTCATACATAGTCATAAGTCTAGTTTATGACATTTGAATTTAACACATGATATCACATTACAATAAATAACATGAAAATTAAAATAACATTTGTGACTAATAGTGCCAAAATAATATTAAGCTTTATATCTAACTAGTCAAGTCTTTTAGAGAATTTATTTTTCAAAGTTCTTCTCCAAACATGATCACTATCTGTAGTTGTCTCTTCGTAATCATCAACCCATATAAAAAAATTACAGTCATGTAGTGTTCGATTTCGAGGACACCAGTAAAATCTTCATCCATAGTTGCCTTCTTGGCACAAAGTGAATACAAAACATTATAAACCACAGTTGTAGGTCACAACTCTAGTGATGCTGGAAATCTTTGTGTTCATATTTTGCTGAGCCATTTTGATATAAGCAAAGAAATTATATTAACATATACAGATTAACATTTGTATAAGAAAGAAATTTAATACATTTAGATACGAGCATCTTGAGTATGATGTCAAAATAGACTGTTAGAAGTTTCACAAAAACATATCAATCACATACATATTTGTTTTCTAATAGAAGGAAAAAAATATTTTTATAAAGAAGTACAATGTCCTTAGAAGGGAAATATCTTTAATCTACTACTCAGGAGAGCTACAATAAACAAACAATGATATATCCCCTAAATAATACAAAAATATTTTTAAAAAATGAAAAAAAAAACCAATTCAACAACAACACTAGATCTATGTGCAAAAAATGTAAATCCATATGCAAGACCCCAAAACCTATAAAAGATCTGCAAATTACTAAACAAAAGATAAGCACATAGATAAAATAAGAGAAAAATATTGATAGCAAAGACAAAAAAAGAAAGAAAGAATAGGCTCAAGCTTAGTTAGTATTAAGAAGAGTTACAACCACATATAAAGCTACTAGCAAGAGAACAAATATAATGAAATATCAAAGCCATCACAGCCATACAAACCTCTACTTAGCTAGCAGCCATTGATTAATAGCCAAAAAAAATAACCAGGCCCAATCAAAAATGAAAGACCAGCAAAGCTATCCAGCCAACCAACTACATACTATCCATCAGCATCAGAAGTAAAATTGTTAAATGAAAGACGTGCATCCAACAGACCTCCGAAGCAACCAACAATGTTATAGAGTCATAAAACCTAGAAAACATACAAACCCAACAACAATGTCATCGACCCAAGTAATCCAACCAACAAAAAATTCCACTGAGATAACATCACCCCAAAGATCCTAAGCTAGAAATATTAACCAAGGCGGGAGCAACAATAGTATTCCAATCATAGAAGCAAAATATCCAAAACCAACATGCAAAGCAATCAGGTTTAGACCTACATTCCCAAGCAATCCAGCCAACAATAATAATCCACGGAGAAACCATCACCCCAAAGGGCGCAGAAGCCACAAAAATATAGCCAACTGAAGACAGGAAGCAACCACTAAACATTAAAGAATCATAGAAACAACAAAATCAAGAAACTGTCACCCCAAGCAAAGCCATCAAGCTAACTGAACATCAATAAACAGCCACTAAACATTACAGAATCAGAGAAACAACAAAATCGAGAAACCAACACCCCATGCAAAGCCATCAGGCTAATCGAACATCAATAAACAACCACTAAACATTACAAAATTAGAGAAACATCAAAATAAACAAATCATCATAGCAGGCAAAGCCATCAAGCTAACTGAAGATCAATAAACAACCACTAAACATTATAGAATAAAAAAAATAACAAAACAGACAAACCATCACCTCATCAGGACCTACATGTGTGGTAAGGAGATTTAAAATGGTAGTATATGATAAGCATGAATCAAACAGATTCAACAACATAGATGAGATAAATCCTATAAGATAGAGGTTATAAGCTAAATTATAAATAAAAAATAGTGGATTCAAATGTTGGCATTGGTATAAGAAACTTATCTATAAAACCAAACCAAAGAAGTACTGTTGACCTTATTTTTAGAATGAGCTCTCAACCCCTCCATCTTAGACATAAGACTCCTCTTAGACTTTAAGAGTTTCTTAGTCCTAAGACACATCTAGTGATTAGGTGGACACTCAAACCTAGCCTTAGAGACTTAGAAGAGTTAGCCATAGGAATAGGTCATGCCTTAGGGGTGTTAGGAAAACTTCTTACCTTTAGCTTAAACCATTCCTCACCTTCCTTCTTCCAAGTCAAACTACAAATCAATTCTATTTGATTTTCTCCAAACTCAAATCAATTCCATGATTGAACTCCATGATTGAAATCCATGATTGAAATCTATGATTGAAACCCATGATCAAAATCCATCAAAAATTTTTAAGTTTAAATTTTGCCTAAGTCCTTAATCATGCCTTTAAGGACTTAACCAAAATTATGATTCAAACCTATTCAAATCTTTGATATTTTCTCATAATCCATTTATACTCTCATTTATATTCACATATATGAATGAAATATAAATTTAAATCAATCAAATTAAATTCAAAATTCCAAATCAATTCATTAAAAATTTTTCATAAGTCCCTTAATTTTTCAATAATGGACTTAGCCTAAACCTTGATCAAATCAATTCAAATCCTTAGGATTTTCCCAAAACTCATTTATATTCTCATTTATATTCACATATATGAATGAAATATGAATATAAATCAACCAAATTAAATGCAAAAATTAAAATTCCCAATTTGAAACCTTCCTTATGTAATTAATTTTCCATTAATGAACTTAGCTTAAATATTAATCAAACTAATTCAAATTCATGGGATTTTCTCAAAACTCATTTATATTCTCATTTATATTCACATTTATAAATGAAATATAAATTTAAATCAATCAAATCAAATCCAAAAATTAAATTCCCAATTTAAAAATTTCCTAAGTCATTAATTCTCGATTAATGACTTTGCCAAAATCTTGATCAAATCATCTCAAAGTCATGGAATTTTCTTAAAACTCATTTATATTCTCATTTATATTCCCATATATAAATGAAATATAAATATAAATCAATCAAATCAAATTCAAAAATTTAAATCCCTACTCCAAATTTTTTTAAGTCCTTTAAATCCTTCTTAATGGACTTAGCCCAAATCATTATTAAATCACTTCAAATCCTTGAAATTTTCTCATGATCCATTTATATTCTCATTTATATTCATATATATAAATGATATATAAATTCAAACAATCAAAACCAATTCCAAAAATAAAACTCAAATCAACTCAAAATCCAATCTAAGCCTTTCAAGTCAAAATCTTGAACTTAGCCAAATCATTTTTAAATCAAACCCAACTCTTGATTTTATCTCATGATTCAATGAACCCTAAAATCATGAGCTCTATATAAATCCAAACTCCAATCAAACAATCAAAACCTAATTCAAAAATTAAAGCCAAAATCCTTTCATGTTCTTCCTTTGAATATGAAATTATCAAATGGATCTAAACCCATATGACTTCAAACCACTTGTAAATGGATTTATATTTCAATCATGAGTCCATATACAAGATCAACCAACTTCAAATCAAGCTTTGACCAAGCCATTTGACCCACTTAGGCTCACTTGACCCAAAGTGACCTAAAGTACCCTTATGAGCCAAATTCTAATCCTAACCAATTTGGATTGAACCAAACTCATGTATCCCTCTCATAATGATCAACAATCATCATGGGATGATCAATCAATCAGATTGGGTCAAACTAAGTCAAACCTAAGGGTAGACTAAGTCAACAATTAGCCCAAAATGAAACCTTACATACCACCATAGGCCAAATTGATTGAAACCATTGATCTAAGTTCACTCATGATTTACGTTTGAACTTGACCAAGCTAACATTTAAGCCTAACCAAGCCTAATTGGCCACTTGACCCAACTTGACCCATTTGACCTAAATGAAGTCATATGAGCCAAATCCAAAACTATACCAAATTAAACCAAACTAAAGCCACCAAAATATTTCAAATGGTCATATGAACTTGATCCAACCCTTAGTTTGACCTAATTTGACCAATTGGTCAACTTGAACTATTTCGACTTAAATGGGTCAACATGAGCCAAACCCTATCAAATGAATTCCAAATCTCATGAAACTTGGCCAAACCTAGTTTCTCCACATACCCAACATATCCAAAGTAAAAAATCAGCAAAATGACCATTCTACCTCTAGGCCATATAACAAATTTTGGCTTAATCCATGGGTAATTGGTCAGACCCTCTTCACATTCACTTTAAGGCTTTCCTAAAAGCTCAAGGGGACCTAAGGAAGAGTGGTGCGCCTAACCTAATGAGTTTGGGTCAGCCCAATTGGTATCTAGACCAAACCCGATCCTATAGGTCAAAATGCAAAATTCAAACTCCTTCTCAAACTCAAATTCAAGCACATGGGAGGTTGGAAATCCACTCCTTGGATCAAACTTACCATGTGTACACTCCTAATTGATCAAAGAACCCACCTATGTCAATGGGATCAATGTAGTGCAGATGTCGATCCTTCAAGGGGAGATATACTCCCCTAATTCAATTCTCACCCCTCAATTGAAGCTAAGGAACTTAGAGCAAGCATCAGAGAGTATTCCCAAGCTTCTTAGAGAGGATTTAAAAACTCCATTTCTCGATTTTTAGAGCTTGAAAATAGGGGAGGATCACTGAATTGTCAACTTCTTCCACACTACAATCCACTGTAATTCCTTTTGCAAGCACTCTCAAGTGACCAAGTCAAGCTCACCTAAGTTCTTTCCCAAGCTCTAAAGGTAAAGGGGGACCTAATTGGATCAAAGCTGCAAGCTAGCTAAAGAGGAGTTGGTCCATACATCAATCCACTCAACCTCAAGTGCTTATACTCTTAACACAGCTTCATCTCAACCAGACGAAGCTTCTCTAAGGGATTCGAGTGTCAGTGATCATCTTCGATGAGGTATGAGATTTTCTAACCATTAAACTCAATATAGTGCGGAGCTTTGTGAAAGAAATTTTCACCCCATGGATTTTTGATTGTTGGATTTGCTGCTCTTTAGCTTTAGATGGTATGGGTTGAGTTTGATTTGAATTCATGCTAGATCGAGCTTGGATCTTCCCCTTGATCATGGACGATCTCTGTTGATCACGGGGAAGAACTTGGGAGATCTCAGACGTCCATCCGTGCATTTTGGATGGACGACTGAGACAACGCTGCACGTTTAGATTTCCCTTTACTCATTTTAAAACCATGGGGAGATCCCTGGCCGTCCGATCTTTAATCGGACGGCAGGGATCAAACCGCATGCGCCGCCAGCCGCCATATGGGATTTGGTTTCTTAAGTAACCCCCTTACGGCATGATGCGTGTAAAGCGGGCTGACTGCCGTCTCCACGCATCGCACCGTGAGCTAGGGGATTATTTAAGTGCTTAATTAATTTTTAATTAACTTAAGGATTTCTACAATCTATAATTCCCTCTAATAAATTCAAAAAATTATGAAATAAAATTCTATGGAAAGATAATTCAACTTAAAAAATTTTAAAATTAATTTCAATGAGTTTTGAATTATGATTTTCTTTGAATTTGAGCTTTATTGAAAAGATTAATTTATTAATTACTTTTTAATTAAGCCTCTCATTAATCCCAAATTTCTTGGGTATATTTTAGGGGATGACTTCTTCCTCTCCTAATTTTCTTAGGATTTATTGAAGGCTTGATTAGAAGAATTGCATATAAAATTTTTAATTACCCTTCTTATGTAATTAAGGATAATTAATGTGTAATTAGTAATTTTATCCCATGATTAGGGTTGATTAAGGTTAGATTTAGTAAGTAAGAGGTTTATGGAATATTTTTGGGGCATTTTCCCTAAGCTATTTCCTAAACCCTATTTTCTCACCTTAATATCCTCTTAATAAAGAGTTAATTCATTAATTATCCCCTTAATTAATTTTTAAAAATCCTAAAAAGTTCTAGAACTTAATTAATCTACTTTGGGTAGATGTTTAGGTGTTTGATAGCCTAAGTTCAATTAAGAAAATCAAAACTCAATTCATATGTATGAAAGGGTGTTTTGAAATTAGTTAAGCTAAACTCCTTAGCTTAATTAACTTTTAATTTTGAGCCAAATTGCATTAGGCCTCTTTCTTATTAAGTGCACTGCAAATTTAAATTCCTTATGGGTTTTATGTCATCTCATTGGCTCATAATTATTTACTTAATTCTTCTAAAGTGGTGTAGGTAAGGGTTAATTAAGTTACTTAATTCATACCTTAACCTAATTAATGCATAAAAATGGATCTAATTATCTAAAAATTAAACAAAAATATTAAACACATGTGCGAATGGGTTAGGAATAGAAAACTCATCTCACCTTTTTAAAATTAAATCAAACTTTAAACTAAACAAAAATCACTTTGAATTCACTTTGATTTATTTTAAACTTTCTTATTCTATAAGAATTTCTTTAGGATTTAAGTGAAGTGAACTTGTTTACATGCTTTCATTACTTTGAATCTTTCCCCAACATGGTAAATTTATATTTCATGTGGTTTCATGCTTTCATAATTTTAAAAGTCAAATTTAAAGATGAAATTGTTTACTTCATGTCAAATTTGCATGTGTTGGCTAAAGTAGAAATATGAATGGCTATTATCACTACTAAATCCAAATTATTTTCAAAAAATATAAATCAAATACCAAATCTAAAAGTATGCTACTTATATTTGGATTATGAGTTTACATGTGATAGAATATAAAGGTATGCCAACATAGGTTTCCTTTCTTTCTTATGTTGGTATAATTTTGAATAGGAATTTGGTGAGGTGTATGGTTCATTTGAAAAGAACCTAACACTCATCTAATTTCATATCCTATTCATCGATATGCTACCACTTAAGGAGGGTTACCTATACTAGCATACATAAATTGCATAAATAAAAATGAATCCATTAAACAACTTTGCATTCTCCTTTCTTAGTTCATTTATTTTATACATATGTTTGTACTTAAGAAAAGTAGTATATTAGTCTGGACAACCTCGAGGTTGCTAGGCTTTATGTAGCCCTAAGTAGGTCTTGTACCTTACACCTTTGGTTAACAATGATGCTATACTCACTTATGCCTTTCTTACTTTCATGTGTGTATGTGAAAATTTGGATAAGGAAACCCCTTTCTACTAATGAAAATCATGCATAGCAAACTTCTAAATTTTCTTAAATGAATTACTTAGCATGCATCATAAAATGTGTTAAATACTCTCATTTGTATGTATAGATATGCTTAAGGTCCATCCATATGCATGTTATATTTATTGGGGAAATAAATGAAGTAATGTGTATTATGTGAATTTTGGTTCATTTTATTTAATCTTAAAATGCCTTTCTTTTTAAATAGGTTTGTTTAGAATGTATCTAAACTTAAGATTAATTAAAAGATTGAATCAAAACATTCACCTAAATGAAACTAAAAATGTAAATGTACTTTAGAAATTACTTAGATTAGGGAAGGAAAGAGAAATTTTCTTCTCTTTCCCTCTCTTTATAACTTAGTAGTTAATTATAAGATCCACTCAAACCAAATCAAAACATGAAATAAAATCAACCCAAAATAACTAATCAACTTAAATGAAACCCTCCTCTAAGTTGAACATGTTCTTCACACTTAGAAAATTTGAACATAAAGTCATAGCTAAGCATACCACATAAATCTTCAAAGCACACACATTAGCCTAAGTCACCACTTCTTGCCTTATGTTAGGTTGGTGCATGGTTTGATGTTTGTTTTATTTTATGATATATGTTTTAGACTAGATGTTAGGGTGTATGCTTATAGAATGAATGGTAGGATGCTCTTAGTCTAACTATTCTTTTCTGCAGGGGATTGTTCTTAAGGGGCGCTATCATAAATAAAAATATAAATACTTTTGCTTGTAGGTGCTTTATACCCCTAAGCATAATCCATAGGACAGGTGGACTTAGTCACCCATGTGTAGGGTGATAAGTCCAATATACATGCTTGGGATTTGTGTGGTTTATTTAGTTAACCTTTGTTTTGCAGGTGTTAGTTAGATTTTCATTCCTTTTCCTTTTCATGTAAATTTATGCAATTAGGATTTTAGAATGATTATTATGTGGATTAAGATAAGCATTAGTCATAAGATTTTATCTTATGCACCATACGAAGTCTTGGAGCATCCACCTTCCAACCATCCAAAAGAAGGAACCAAAGAAGAAAGAAGAAGAAGAAGGAAGAAAAGAAAAGAAGAAAGTAGAAAAGAAGAAAGAAGAATAAAGCTTGAAGACCCCCATAATAATGAATTCTTTGCTTAATTATAATTTAATTCATTTATAATCTATGTTGTATAAGGGTAGAGCTCAGCTACCCACATTTGATATTTTCGTTTGTGCGGTGGTGCCCGACAACAATGGCCTTTTATTCTTTTATGACATCTTTATAAATTGATTGATGATTTGTTTATTTTTTGCATTAAGTGGCATGATTTTTCTAGTTTCTTCCTTGCTTTATGTATGGCTGTGGATTAGGCTCTTTAGAAAAATAAATCTTTTACCCAACTTAACAACTCAAATTAAAATTAAATAACTCAAACCTCACCTAAAGCTTAGGTTTAAAATCAAGATAAAAGAATTAGCAACCTCTTAGCTGGATGAGCATTTCTTTTATAATATCATGCACAAATGCATCTTATTTCACTATTGATTGGAGGGCTTCCACCTTTGTCAAAGAAACTTGGCTTATCTTTTGAGAGCCATGGTGGAAACTCACCTCCTCCCTTCTCACTGATTTTGGCCATCTTTCTCATGCATTAGCCATATGAATCTTATTAACCTTAGTCAAAATAATTGTTCAAAATGAAAATAAAATGAAATTTGAAATTGCATTAAATTTAGGTCATTTGAAGCATGTCCCTTTACATGATCTAGTCTCTTTAGGGAGTGAGTTTAAGGACTTAGTCTCTTTCTAAATAAATAATAGCATAAATATCTTGCATAAACATAAAGACTTCCTTACATGTATTTAAATTCATAGGAGGAGTTAGTTGGTGGCCACTCCTATGCGATTGTAAGTCCAAGCTGTCAGGTGGTTTGTCCTCTCTTGTGGAGATAAACCAAATACCCATTTTCGTCGTAGATTTAGGTTGTGCTTTTGGCCTTTGCCGAAGTTCTCTAGATTTAGGTCTAAGGTTGCTTCTCCTCTTTGTGGGCCATAAGCATAATTTCTCACCTCTTAGGCATTTTCTTAATCTTATGTTAAGGAATCTTAAGTCCTAAATTTCTAATTAAAATTACAACTTAAACAAACTAAATCAATTTCAAAAATGTAAAGCCCGACTATAAAATACTTTGAAATGCTCCCTGAGTTTCCTAGCATCATTGGCATCTCCTACTTATCTTCCATTTTAGCTTTTATAATAACTACCCCCCCCTCTTTAGTCGATCTAATTTGATCTTCAAACATAAACCAATTGATTGATAGTCCTTTTCTATTGAAATCTTTAAAGACAACGATCATTTACCTTAATCAAGAGTTTTTCTAAGGGATCCTGTCCCTTAGGATGTAATTAACTATGGGGGCTTGCCCCTGTAGGGAACTTAATGAACTCGATTTAAAATAAATCTTACTTTACTTTTCCATGTAAAGTAGGGGAAGAATATCTGGTACATATGCAGATCCATCGTTCTTAGGAGTCCTTATTGAGGTGATTAGGTCCATTAAAGGGCAGTGACTTCTGTCTTTCAAGATAGTACACTATTTTCTTGATGATGCACTCGATCACCTGAATAAGTACATCTGTGGATCTGCGTGGCATCCTAAAAAGATGAATTTCTATAAGAGTCTTGTCCTCTTTCATTTCTCACCAACAGATTTGAAAGGCGACTCCAACCCTTATAAGAATTTTTCTCCACAAGTACATGGCAAACTCTTTGCATAAATTTGATGGCATTGATAAGACAAAGGTGTTCATTCAGCTAAAATATAAAGGGATATCCAAACATCACATGATCTCAAAAGGTGTGTTTGATAATCACTACAATGGACTTACATATTCATTAGAGCATTAGTAATATGTTCTCTCATTTGCTTCATCTCTTTAGCCCCTTCCCCATTTTGTGTCTCACTATTATTGACAAATAAATCACTCTCAATAAATGCTTAGCCCATTCGATATTCATATGCTTCAGGATGTACGAATGATAGATCATCATCTATGACATTAAAATCAGCATCTTGTCAAGTTGAATGTCATCGTATGTAATTATGTAAAGCCCTTGTTATCACTACTATATGTGCTTGCTTCTAGAATGAATATGTTGGCATATCACATAGAATAGCCCTTTTTTTTTTCCAAACTCCAAAAGTCTTCTTGATAACACCACGTAGTGAAGAGTGTCATTTGTCGAACGCTTTTCTTCGACCTCGTATTACCTTGCTGCCTTTTCAAAATTGGGGATATGATATTTTGTATTTGTAAATGGCTTAAGAAATCACCATTCCATGGGATATCCAACATTAATGAAATAATATTTTCCTAACAATGAAAAAAATATGATTAATTGATATGAATTTCATTACTCAATGTTATGTAGCTCAATTACCAACCTAAGGGTGACATTGGAAAATTACACTCTCACATACGTGTGATATATCTGAATATACGACTGTTATGTGCAATGCCATCCCATCCAGCCATGATGAAAGCAAAATACATCTTAAAGTTGCATACGTCCAATATATTTTGCATCGGTGACCCACAATGGTCGATATAGGCTACTTTATCGCTGCTAGGAACATGTGCATCAACATGTGTTCCATCAAATGCTCCAATACAATTTTGTTAAATATTTCAATTTATTTAGAAATAATTATTATGGACAAAGACATAACAGGAAAGAAGGCATAATAAGAAAGAAAGCTATGAGACATGTACCTTAAAGAATGGCATATATCTAACATCATTACATATTTTCGGTTGAGTACTTTCAAAAGTCAGATCAATTGGCCTCATAATATTTCTAGCGAAGCTTAATAATGCATCTAAACCCATAGACAAATACTGACTAACTGTCTCTGATGAATGTTATTAATATTCTCATGTTGCGCGCATTGATTCATTGTGATAGAATATATAAAGTTATAGCCAGCACTTCTCTTGTGCTTGTCTTGGATGAACCATGAAGCCCGTGTGAAGTTTAAAGTTTGTGTAGAAGATCAATAAAAATTTGTTTTGACATCCAAAATACATTGTGAAACCTAGTTGGGTGACCTCCTAGTAGTTCTCCAACCCATTTGTCTCCAACGTGAGATGGGTTCATACATGGATTCTTATGTATGTATGTTTCGTAGATGAGGTATGCCATCGTTGTAATAATAGATATGTGCTGAGCCCTTTCTACTAGCTCTTTAGTCTCTGTTATCTCCAAAAATTAGCAACCTATTACATTAAAGATAACATAAATTAAAAGCTTTATGAGCATGGATATGTCAGCTGATATGATGAGTAGTGATGCAGAAAGTTAATTGCAACATAAAGCCAGAATTAAAGTTTAAACATATAAGTCTCACAATCCATGGCACATGTAAGTTAAAAATAGACACAAATAGTGAAACCATAATGTTTAGACATCATTATTGTCCATAAAGTAGTGAAGGTAATGAATTCTTTGCTCTGGAACCATCGTTAGAAAGGCTTCTCGCTTAATGGGGTCTTCAAGGAGTTTTGCTGAAAATAGATACAATGACATATTATCAAAAATTTCAGGTGTGTTATCGAGTATCTTAACAACTTCTGACATTGGCGAAGAAACATGCATGATCCTAGCAGTGGAGATTATGCTTGCACATGTTGAAACCAATTGTGATATTTGGTCTCTAATAAATGCAGTATTATTTTTTCTTCTTTTTTGTCTTCGATGACCAACCCCTGATGTGCATTTTGATTGACTTCCTTTAGATTATTTACCAATATCATGCATTAATCCCTCAGTAAGCTCGTTGGAATGTACTTTTTCAGGCTCAATTAAATTATGTGGGACTTCCTAGCTTGCGGTAGCTACAACGCCACTGAACATCATGTCAAGCTTCTCTTCTAGCTCTGGATCTATGCCACATAGCCTAAATTTTTTGGCATTAGACATAACCTACAGTTGAGAGTGCTTATTTAGAGACAAAACATGGTACTTGTTAAAGAATTGAATATTTATTAGACTCCAAAAAAATAAAGGAGTCAAATCAAGTCAATTTCTTCATCTATATTTTTTCTTTCCACCAATCCTCCGAAGCCTCTACTATTTTTCTTATAGGATCCCACCTTAAACCAATAGATTCTTATTTCAACTCTTTCCATAGTTTTTAGTCTTTCTTAAGTTGGCCCTATTTGTTCTTCAACAGAGTTTCTTCATATCATCTTCCTGTTTTCTCCTAAAAATTTATTAAGATATTCTACCATCCTTTTTATTAAAGGGAGTTGGCCTGTTCCCCAATTCCCCCTCTTTTAAACATACATCACAGAATATTATCTTTATTTCCCTCTCTCATGTGGCAGAAATAACACCATATATTGGGTTTCCCATTTGATAAGCTATAATATTCATAAAATAATAATATGTAATATAGAATGTAACATCAATTTAAATTTAACCATGTAAAATAATATGTTAATATCTATAGCTCATAAACTACAAAATATTCTTCCTTCTTATGTAACGACGCAAAATAGACTTCAGTATATATAAAAAGATGTGATAGAACAATTAAAGTGTGCTCTAAACCATTGAAGATTTCATCGGCAACAATAGCAAGCCACGAAAGAGAAATGCATCTAACCTCATCAAGATTATGATTGCATAATTCACGAAGCATAGCAAAAGAATCACATAGCATCAAGATGTTCAGTACCTCCAACAACAGAATCACAAATCATAATAAGCCACTCAAAAGAAATGCATCCACCCCAATACCAAGGGTGAATCTAAGCCAAGGAATGCCACCATCCCTTAGCACTCTTTGGACTTTACATCATAACCATCACTACCTCTAGAGATAAAAAAAAAGTATATCAAAATTGAACCTGTTCAAATAATGCTTCAACAAAATTTCAAGTTTCAGATGACTGCTCCACAATAAACTCCAATCCAACAAAAGAATTTTCAACTAATAATCCAAAGTATCATAGTAGCGAGCCGTGTATAGAAAATATAGATTGATATTAAGAAAATACAAACCACCAATGCCAACTGATGAAAATTGCAGAATTTAGGATTAAGGATTTTGTATAAAAGTTCATGGAACACATTAAAAATAAGTCCCTAGCCCAACATTAATATTCACCAAGCAACCATCATAACTCACATAATAACTTTTAATCATAGTACCAAAAGATTGTACAACCAAGGTTGAGATGAATCCCTACCCAATTAATCCATATGAATAGCCAACCCAATAGCTTATACCCCCCAAATTAAATAAAAACTATTAAATATTATAATGAGAAATAATATACTTACATTAATTAACTAGTGCACCAAGATTTTTATAATAACATCACAACCAAACTTGCATTATAACCCAATCAATTTGAATATACCACAAATAATGATACTAGTGTTTGTTAATCATACACATTAGAAAAATTAAATCTTATCACCAAATCAATAATCATTATATCATAAATGCTAAAGTTACCTAAAGTAGAATTTGTAAGAGTAAGTAATCTAATCTACCATTTAAAAGTAATGAGAAATGATATTAAATACTGATCCAGGCTCAATCCCCTTAAATTATTCTCTTTTAAAGGTGTAATAGTGAAATTCTAAGATAACTTGTAAAGGAATATAACCACCAGCATTTGCCATTGAAATGGATAGTTAATATTTCACCAATATAATAGTGCAAACTGAGAGAATGCCAACAGTGCAACAGTAAGGGTTCACCACTATGCAACCACTCATCCAGTGTCGCAAGAACAGATTACCAAGGGAAACTGAGAGAATGCCCCTAAATCACTGAACTTTTGCTTCACAAAATAAGTGAACATCAAAGGAAATCGAGAGAGATACCCTGGAGTCACGAATGATTACTAAAGAAGCAAAGAGATGCACTAAACAGCTCGTTGCAAAAACATACCTTTGGTTCGGTGTTAGAGTCACAAGCAACGGGGAAAATAGAGAGCTAAAGCCCATCGACATACAAGAGATTTTGGAGTAGCAGGGTGAGTAATCGAAGAGAGACGGAGATGCCAAAGATGAGATGCTGAAGCCCTCAGTTCATGTGAAGCCCTAGGCCTTGTTAATTACATCACACTTATAGGGGGTCGCACTGTTGACCTCACTTTTGGAGTGAGTTCTCAACTTCCTCATAGATCTAGGACTCTTGTAGACACAAAGAGCTACTTCTAGTGATTAGTTGAACGCTTAACCTAAGCCTAGAGACTAAGAAGAAGTTAGCCATAAGAATAGGTTATGCCTTAGGGATTTAGGAAGACTTGCCTACCATATAACCTTGATCACAATCCTTGCTTTCCTTCTCAAACCAAACCTCAAATTCAAATTCAAGTCTAGATCATAAATCAAATCTCAAATCAAATGATTAAAACTCATGATCAAATTCAAATTCAAATTCTAAAATATTTCCTAAGCCCTTTGATTTTATCCTATGGACTTAGCCTTAACCAAATTCAAATCAACCCCAAACTCAATTGATTTTCTCATGAATCATTTATATCTTCATTTATATTCCTAAATATAAATGTAATATAAATTCAAATAGCCAAAACTAAATCCAAAATCAAACTAAAATCCAATTTATACCCTTTTAAGACAATTCTTTGAACTTGGTCAAAATCTATCCAAATCAACTCAGAACCCCTGGATTTCTTCGTGAGTCAATCATTCCTTCAATCACTCACCCAAATATAAATATAAACTACAATTATCAAACCAAATCTAAGCTAACCCAAATCAAACTCAAGTTAGTATTTTTTAACTTGAAATTGTCATATGAACCAAAATTCATTCGGTTCCAAACCACTTGCAAATGGATTTATATTTCCATCCTAAGTCCATATGTGAGTTCAACTAAACTTGAATCAAGCCATGATCAAGCCAAATAACCCATTTAGGTCTACTTGACCCAAAATGACCTAAAAGATTTTTTTGAGCCAAGTTCTAATTCAACCTAAATTAGATTGAACTAAGCCCATCCAATCCTATGTCATGATCAACAATCATCTTAAGTTTATCAATTGTCTTAAATTGGGTTAAACCAAGTCAACTCAGTCCTTTGACCTAGTCAACACTTAACCCAAATGAAACCTAAACTAGTCAAAACACACCATATGCCAAATTGATTGAAACCTTTGATTCAACCAATTCATAATCAATAATTGAACAAGACCAAACCCTCAATTGAGCCAAACCAAGTCCAATTGGAAATTTGACCCAAGTTGACCCAAATTGGCCTAAAGAGCCAAAATAGGTCAATTCATAATCGAACCCAAATTGATTGCAACTAATGGTTCAAGTTCATTCAAAATTGATTATTGAACTTGTCCAAAGCCATGATTGAGCCCAATTTGATGAATTGGTCAACCTATCCTAACCTAGCCCAAATTGACATAAAGGGTCAAATTACCCAAAATCTAAATTAATTCTAAATTAAACCAAACCAAAGCCTGCAATTATTTTCAATTAACCAATTGAACTTGACCCAACACCTAACCTAACCCAATTTGGTCAAATTGGTCAAATTTGTCAACTTGACCCATTTGACCTATATGAACCCAAATGGGCCATAATCAAATCCAAAGTAAATTGAATCAAACTAATAACACCAATACACTCTAATTGGTCATGTGAACTTGACCCAACCATTGGTTTGAGCCAATTTGACTACTTAGTCAACTTGACCCAATTGTACCTAAATAGATCAAATCAAGCCAAATAAATAAAATAAACTCCAAACCATTTAAATTTGGGCTAACCCACTTCTGACCCATCCAAAATCTTCCCAAATAAAATCTATAGCCAAATAACCACTTTGCCCTTAGGTTTAGGGCATCCCATGAGATAAGACACATGCATATTTGGTTATTTCCTCCCCTTGGCCACTTGGCACCCAATCATTGGTCCACTTAGGCACTTAAGACCATGGCTGACCTGACCAAAAGGTGGTTGGGTTGGCCATGGCTCATGGGGAGGTGAAATCACCTCCACATTCCTAATGGAGCTTTTCAAATCACCAAGGACATCCACTACCTCCCTTGGCAGCCACTTCCACACCCTTACCCAACCAAACTGAGCCACATCATCCACCTAAGAACCTCCACAACCCTCTGAAATGGACAAATGATCAAGAAAAAGCCAAACTAGCCATGTCCATCCGATCTAAGGAATGAGGGGGGGGGGGGTATACCCCCCTCATTCTCACTCAAACTCAGAGACACACATTCGATTTAGCCCTAGCAGCTAGAGAACTCCATCCCAAAGCTTCCTCTTGTGTTTCCCGAGCTCCCCAAATCCTCCACTCTTAATTTTACGAAAAACCAAAATAGGGGAGGTCACCTCCAATTGCCATTTGCTCAAACCTCCACCAAAGTGAAATTAACTTTGCACACACCTTTCTTGGAGCTAGACGACCGAGAACAAATCATTTCCCATCATCCCCGATCGCCGAAAGTAGATGTTCGAACAAGATCGATCACTTATGCCTCATGTATTGGTCATCCGAGCAAACCACACCAAATCAAAGCTCGTTCAGCTCAACAGGGCTTCATTTCTACCAAATGAAGCTTCCTCAATCATTGGAACCGCCGGTCATAAGCTCCACTGAGGTATGCCATTAGAATTGATCCTTAAATGAAAATAGGTTGGTCTTTTGTAAAAGAAAGTTCTATGTCATGCAATTTTCACTATTGGATTTCTTTATTTTGCTTTCTTGAAGGTGTGAGATTGATTTCATCTCCATTCGAGCTCCGGTGAGCTCGAATCGAGTTGCAATCGATGGACAGTATCCATCATTTGCCTCTCGAGAGGAGATGGATCACAGACCATCCATTCTGTGTGATTGGAATGGACGATCCTGATCTGATCACACGTTAGATCCTCTAATTTCCTCTCTAAATCGAGAATTGAATCGCCGCAATTTGATCTTAGATCAAACAGTCCACATAGTCAGCACATCCACTATCATCCGAGTCAGCCTTTGGATGCGACTACTTAAATAGCAAATCTCATCGCACCACATGGAAAGCGTGCCACATGAAAAGCGTGCCACATCAGCGCGCTGCGTTAGCCACCACGTGGCCCGATGGGATTAAGACTTTAAATAGGCTTAATTAATTTATTTTTAATTTTGAAACTTCTTAAATTCATAACTAATCCTAGAAAAATAAAAAAAATACAAACTTAGGCTCATTTTAAAGATGTTTCAGAGTAGAATCTAGAAAAATTAGTATTAATATATTTAGAATAGTGATTTTGGCTTACTTTGAGTTTAATTTAAAATCTAATTAGTTTAATTACTTTTTAATTAATCACCCAATTAATCTCAAACTTTTTGTTGATGTTTAGGGGAATAACCTCTGCCTCCCCTATTTTTCTAGGATTTTATTGGTTGCTTAATTAGGGATATCAATTGATCAAGCCTTAATCACTCTCTTAATTTTAATTAGTGAGAATTATTGAATGAATAATAGTTTAATTAATTATTTAACTCTAATTACCTCTGTTGAACAATAAGGAAGCTTAGTGAATGTGATTGGGATATTTTTCCTAATTGATTTCCTAAGTTTTCTTCACTTTTTAGAAATTGATTAGTTAATGATTAATGAGGTAATTAATTGCTTAATTAATTAACTAATCCCAAAAATAGAAGTCAGAGCTTAAATAATAAAATATGGGACTTGGGGATTGAGATCAAGACCTCTTTCTTGATCTCTTTTCTTAAGTCAATTTCATTCCATTAATTGAACATGCTTAATCAAATGGATTAAAGAGCTTGATTAACTTAATCTAAAATTCACTTCATAGCTAAGCAATCTTTAATTAATCTTGGGTAGTTCTTTGGGTGTTCAATAACCCAAAGAGAGACATGATGAAATTATTGTTTGCTCACATGTGTGAGAAAACCATAAAAATAGTTAAGTGAGATCCCTTAAGCCGAATTAACTATTAATCATGAGCCAATTGCATTAGCCCTCATTTTTCTAGAGCATTGCAAATCTATTCATGTGATTGCATATCATATTGGCTCATTATTAATTAGTTAATTAACTTAAGCTGATGTAAGTAAGGGTTAATTAATCCACTTAATTCATACCTTAACCTAATTAAACATAAGGTCAACCTAAATATTTTTTATTAAACCAAATTAACTCACACGTGGGGAATGGGATTAGGATTAGCAAACCTCTTTCACATTTCCTAAATCAAATCAAAATCAAAATAAAATGACATTAAAGAGCTTTAGTTCATTTTAAATAGCCTTATTTAGCATGATTATCTTTAAGAATTAATTGGAATGAATGAGATCATGTCCTTATGTTCCTTTATTTATTTCCAATCATGTTAAATGTTGTTTACCATTTCTAATCATGCATTCATTCCTTTTAAAGTTAACTAAAATGAAATAGTTTCTTTCAAGTCAAATTGCATGAGTTGATTTAAATAAAAAAAACTAGATGCAGCTATTATTACTATTAAATCAAAAGTTATTTTCAAAAGCCTACAAATCAATTATAATATATGGATTGGTGTTAATTATAAGTAACTATAAGTGTGCATGTGTTCATAATCTAAGATACGTAATATGAAGTTCTCTTTCCTTACCTTAAATGGATTTGCATGGGATTTATAAATGTATAGTTCATTTGAAAATAACACAACATTTGTGTAAATCCATTCCCATGTATCTCCATGCTAAAACTTAGGAAGAATTTCATACCATATATGTAAATGACTTCTTACATGAATTTACATTCTTGTGGTTCTTTTTATACATTTATATGCATATAAGAAAAGTGGTATATTAGTCTGGACATCTCGGGCCTACGAAGCTTTAGATAACCCTAAGTAGGTCTTATACCTTACGCCCCTAGCTAGAACAATGGCACCGTACCTGCTTAAAACTCTTATACATATGTGTGTATGATATGGCTGATGAATAAGAAACATCAATAAAAGAAATCAAATATAATTTTTGCATGAGTTTTCCCATTCATATAGTTTCCTATAAATCTATATGTATATAAGAAAACTGGTATATTAGTCTGGACATCGCAGGGCTATGAGGCTTTAAGTAACCTTAAGTAGGTCTTGTACTTTATGCCCTTTGTGTAGAATAATGGCGATGTTAAAACTTTGATACATGTGAATGTGTACTTAGCTAATGAAAGAGAACCCTCTTTTTCTTTTAACAAGATATGCATTCATACTTTATTTATTTGGTTGAGTTGATTAGTCATGTGATTTAAGGTTGTTTCCTTATGCTCTTGCATAAGAATCTATATAGAGCTTTAAATTAATGTTATGAAATCATTCAATCAAATGAAACATTAATTCCAAACACATTTACTCATATTCATCATTTAAGTGTGCTAAGATGCAAATAGTATGTATAATTATGCTTAGGATTTAATCATATGCATGATACACATGATGGAAAGAAATGAATAAATATGTGTTATGAGAGAGTAATTCATTGTAATTAATCTTAAATTGTCTTTCTTATTGAATATGGTCATTTAGAGTGAACCTAAATTTAGGACTAATTAAAACATATAATAAGCCATTACTAAAGAGTATTGATTAATTAATTTGCCTTAGAAGTGACTTAAGGTAGGGATGAATGAGAGGCCTCCTCTCTTTCTTTATCTTCATAACACTTAGTTGTTTTGTGTAGGTCAAATAAAATAAAAAAAAATATTAAGTAAAATTTACAAATTGATTAAACCATTTAAAGTAAAATCACCCATTTGTAATTAAATATCCTTCATACTTAGAAAATCTTAACTCTAAAGCCTAGCTAAGGCATACCATACAAGTCTTAATACACACACATCATATTATGTCACCATTTCTAGCTTTATATTAGGACGCTGAATGGTTTGATGTATGTTTATTATTATGATATATTATTGTAGAATGGATGTTAGGATGTATGTGTGTAGTCTGGATGTTAGGCTGATATTAGCCTAATCATATTTTCTGTAGGGGGTTGTGCTTAAGGGGTTGCTGTAGTAAAAAAAAACTATAAATGCTTTTACTGTGAAAGTTGTTTATACCCCTAAGCATAACCCAAATTAGGACAGGTGGGCTTGGTTACCCATGTGTAGGGTGTTAAGTCCAAATTATTCCTATAATTACTTGGGTTATATGGCGTGCTTAACTAATATTTATTTTGCATGTGTAGTTAAATTTACTTCCCTTCTTTTAATATAATTTTGTGTTAGGATTAGGATAAGTGTTATGGGGGATCAGGATGAGCATTGGTTATAAGACCAAGTCTTATGTACCATGTAAAACCTTTGGAGCAAGCACCTCCAAATCAAACCAAAAGAAGAAAGAAGATAGAAGTGAAGAATTAAGAATAAAGACCCCCATAACATTTATCATTTATAATTGTAATTATTCTTCTATAATCTAGGTTGTATAAGGGATAGAGCTGGACTACCCATATTTCTTTTTGGGTTGTACAGTGGTACTCGACTGTACTGGCCTCTTAGTCTTTTATGATAGCTTTATAAAATTATTTGATATTTTATTTAGCTTGTGCATTAGAAAAAGCATGCCTCTTTATTGTTTATTCATGATTGATGATTATTATATGGCCTGGATGCTGTTAGACTCTTAGGACTAAAATAAATTTTCTACCCCATAAATAACTCATAACTAAAATTTTAAAACAACTCATAACCTCACATAAAAGCCTAGGGATTAAATCAAGATAATAAATATTTAACAACCCTTTAGCTAGATGTTGTATGTTTAATATCATGCATATCATATTGTTTCGCTCTTGTTAAGAGAGAGCTTCCATCTTTGCCAGATAGTAAAGGCTTAATCTTTGAGAGCCTATGATGGAAGAATACCTTTTTCTCCTTTGATTTAGCCCATAATCAATTTCATCATACATTTATCCATATAAAAATCCCATAGCCTATGTAAAAATAAAGAGTCTAAAATTAAATAAATTTTAATAAGATTTGCATTAGACTAAGTCATTATACATACCACTCATGCTCTAGTCTCTTAGGGAGTGGGTTCAAGGACTTTAGTTTTATTTCTAAATAATAACAACCTAGCCATCTTGCAAAACATAAGACTTGCTTACATGGTTTTAAATCATATGAGGAGTTAGCTGGCTGCCACTCCAAGCGGTTATAAGCCCAATAGTCGGGTGGTTTACTCTCTCTTGTAGAGGTAAACAATATACCCATCTTCTGCCTTAGATATAGGTCATGCTTTGGCCCTTTCTAAAGCTCCCTAGATTTAAGATTTGAGGTTATTATTTTCCTTTGGGGTTACAAGCATAAATCCTCACCTCTTAGACACTTTCACAATCTTGTATTATGGAATTATAAGCCCTCGATTTATAATAAAATTATAACTCAAACATATAATTCTCCTCAACTTTAAATATGTAAAGCCCAATCATAAGATAGTTTGGGATGCTCACTAGGTTTCCTAGTATCATGAGCATCTCCTACTCATCTCCCTTTGGCTTCAATAATAAGTCTTTCCTTTTGATTTATCTCATTTGATCATCTGAATATAACCAATTTATTGATAGTCTTATCTTTGAATTCTTTAGAGATAATAATTGTCTACTTTAATTGAGAGTATTCTTAAGGAATTCACCTTCCTTAGGATATAATTAACTATAGGGGCTTGCCCCCATAGGTAACTGTGGTGTTTATTTCTTAAACTTTGGAGAATTTGAAAAATAAAATATTATGTGTATATGTTGGGACACCATGCAGATCCGTAGATGTACTTATTAGGGTGATCAGGTACAACATTGAGAAATGATGTACTATCTCGAGAGACAGAAGTCACCATCCTACAATGGGCCTAATCATATAATAAGGACTCTTAAGGACAATGGATCTTCAAATGTACTAGAGATCTTTCTCCTACTTTACATGGAAAAGTAAAGTAGGGTTTATTTTAAACTGGATTCATTAAGTTTCCTATGGAAGCAAGCCCCCATAATTAATTACATCTTAAACTGTCATGATGCACTTTCCACATGGAGCGATGGGATTGGTTATTTAAGTTATCACATCGTATGCCGTATCAGTTGGCGGCGCAATGCGCTTTCCCCTGGGCCGTTCGATTAAGGATTGTATGACCAGGATAAATCCTGTGATTCTAAAGAGTTTAAATAAGAGATCTAATGTGATTAAATTAGGGGTGTCTATCCAAAACACATGGGATGGATGACTCATGATTCATCCCTGCTTATGCTGCTACGGGAGATGGAGGTCGTCTGTCCTCACCACTTGATTTGAGCTCACCTTAGCTTGGATTAGGCTAGAATTCACCCCACACCATGAAGAGGTATAGGGAAGAACATCCAACAACTAGAATCTAATAGGATTACAATTCCCTTTACAAAGGACCAATCATTTTTAAGGGATGATCGATTTTGAGCAATACCCACCGGAAATTATCATCGACACTTCCAATGGAGGAGGTAGCTTCTTCTAATTGAGACAAAGCTCTATTTAAGGTTTCAAGTCTTGATTTGAAGTGGATGTCTTGGTTGATCAAGCTCCCCTTCAATGACAATCAACTTTGATCGAAATCTCCCTTCCCGTGGCTTGGAGACTTGGGAAACACCTTGGGTGAGCTCGACTAGGTGCCTTGATGGTGCTTGCAAGAGCAATTTGAATTTGATGGAGAATTGAGTGAGTTGGAAATTCCCTTCACTTCCCTTATTTTGGCATTAAAGAAAACTGAGAAGGATAAATTCAAGAGGCTTGGAAATGGCTTTAGGAAGTTTGTAGAAGCTTGCTTTTGATCACTCTAGCTCAATCGAATGCAATGTCTCTGGTTTGAGTTGGAATGAGGGGGAGTGCATCTCCCCCTCCTTGGATCGGATGGTCGAGGCTTACTTTGCCATTTTTGATCAATTGAGGAGATTGATTGGGTTGTTTAGGCTGTTAGGCATGCCATGTGGTTCATTTTTGGTAGAGGAGTTGAGGAGAGGGAGTGCACATATGCTTGGTGAGTGTATGAGGTGATCCAAGTGGCTAATTTGCATTGGAGGGGTCAGTTTGGATTTGGGTTTGGTCATTATTGGGTCCTTAGTGTCCATGTGGACCACTAGGAGGATGCTAAGTAGCTATGAGAAGGAATTGGCCAAATTCTGAGTGAATTTGGCTATAAGAAATCCTTTGACCTAGGGGTAAAATGATCATTTGGCCTTGATTTTGATTTGGACAGATTTGAAATGATTCAAAAATGGGTTGGGCTAAATTTTAAGTGATTTGGATTCATTTGGTTTGAATTGGTTCAATTTGACCCATTTAGGTCAAAATGGGTCAATTTGGGTTAGGTTGACCAAGTGATCAAATTGGGTCAAACCATGGGTTAGGTCAAGTTTAAATGATCATTTGGAGCCTATGGGCATAATCAGTATAATCGGTTTGGTTCAATTTGATTTATATTTGATTTTGGTTCATTTAGGTTCATTTCGGTCAAATGGGCCAAGTTGACCAATTTAACCCATTTGACCTAATTGGGTTAGGTCATGGGTTGGTTTAGGCTTGGTTGATTATTTAAAATATTTTGTAAGCTTTGGTTTCAATCAATTTTGATTTGATTTTAATTTGATTTGACCTTTTAGGTTAAGTTGGGTTCATGATCAATTGGGCTAGGTTGGGTATAGTTGGCTAATTTAAGCTTTGGTAAAGTTCAACAAGTGATTAGAATGAATTTGACCCATTGGTTACAATCAATTTAGCATAGATCAAGATTTGACCCATTTTGAATTTTTAGGTCAACTTGGGTCAAGTGGCCAATTAGGCTTGATTTGGCTCAATTGATGACTTGGTCAAGTTCAATCATTGAATATTGATTATTTTAGATCAATGGTTTCAATTAATTTGGTTTATGGTGGATTTTGGCTAGTTTGAGTTTCATTTGGGATAAGTGTTGACTTGGTCAAAGGTTAGGTTTGACTTGATTTGACCCAATGTTGACCTTATTTTTAGAATGAGCTCTCAACCCATCCATTTTAGACATAGGACTCCTCTTAGACTTTAAGAGTTCCTTAGTCTTAAGGCAGATCTAGTGATTAGGTGGACACTCAACCTAGCCTTAGAGACTTAGAAGAGTTAGCCATAAGAATAGGTCATGTCTTAGGAGTGTTAGAAAAATTTGCCTACTCTTAGCTTGAACCACTCCTAACCTTCCTTCATTCAAGTCAAACTCTAAATCAATCTTATTTAATTTTATACAAATTCAAATCAATGGCACATGATTGAAATTCATGATTGAAATTCATGATTGAAATCCATGATTGAAATCTATGATTGAAATCCATGATTGAATTCCAAGTTGAAATTCCAAAACTCCAAAATTTCCTAAGTCTTTTAAATTTCCTCTTAAGGGCTTAATCTAAATCATATTCAAACCAATTCAAACTCATGAGATTTTCTCATAATTCATTTATATTTCCATTTATATTCACATATATAAATGAAATATAAATTTAAATCAATCAAACTGAATTCACAAATTCAAATCTAAAACTCCAAATCTCTTTTAAGTCCTAAATTCCCTCTTAAGGACTTAATCTAAATCATATTCAAATCAATTCAAACTCATGAGATTTTCTCATAATTCATTTATATTCATATATATAAATGAAATATAAATTCAAATCAATCAAATCAAATTAAAAAAAAAAAAGAAATCAAATTCAAAATTCCAAATCTTTTCTATGTCATTTAAATTTCCTCTTAAAGGCTTAGCCTAGATCATGATCAAATCACTTCAAATTCATCAAATTTTCTCATAATCCATTTATATTCTCATTTATATTCACATATATAAATGAAATATAAATTCAAACAATCAAAACCACTTCCAAAAATCAAACTCAAACTTATTCAAAATCCAACCTAGGCCTTTCAAGTCAAAATCTTGAACTTAGCCAAATCAATTTCAAATCATGCCAAACTCTTTATTTTCCTTCATAATTCAATCACTCTTTCAATCATGAATCCAAGTATAAATATAAACTTCAATTGCTTAACCAAAACTCAATTCAAAAATCAAACCCAAATCCATTCATGTTCTTTCTTTGAATATGAAATTATCAAATAAATCAAAACCCATTTGACTTCAAACCACTTGCAAATGGATTTATATTTCAACCATAAGTCCATATACAAGTTAAATTAAACTCAAATCAAGCTTTGACCAAGCCATTTGACCCACTTAGGCTCACTTGACCCAAAGTGGCCTATAGTACCCTTATGAGCCAAATTCTAATCCTAACAAAATTAGATTGAATCAAACTCACCTATGCCTTTCATCTTGATCAACAATAATCATGAGATGATCAATCAATCAAATTGGGTCAAATCAAGTCAAACCTAAGTGTTGACCAAGTAAACACTTAGCCAAAATGAAACCCAACATAGTCAAAATCCACCTTAGGCCAAATTTATTGAAACCATTGATCTAAGTTCATTCATGACCAATATTTGAACTTGACCAAGTCAACATTTGAGCTTAACTTAGCCCAATTGGCCACTTGACCCAAGTTGACCCAACTTGACCTAAAAAGTCAAAATGTGTAAAAACTTGATCTAAGTCAAATTGATCGAAACCAATGGGTCAAATTCATTCCAAATCAGTTGTTGAACTTGACCAAGCCTCAATTGGCCAACTAGACCTAACCTAGCCTAGTTGACCTTGAACCCAACTTGACCTAAAGGGTCATGTTGAGCCAAATTCAAACTTAACTAAAATTGATTAGAAACAAAGATACCAATCCACTTCATATGACTACCAAACCTATACCTAGCCATGACCTAGCTCAAATAGGTCAAATGGGCAAATTGGTCAACTTGACCCATTTGACCTAAATGAAGTCATATGAATCAAATTCAAATCTAAACTAAATTGAATCAAACCAAAGCCACCAAAATATTTCAAATGGTCATATGAACTTGACACAACTTATGGTTTGACCTAATTTGACTAATTGGTCAACTTGACCCATGTTGACCCATTTTGACCTAAATGGGTCAACATGAGCCAAACCATACCAAATGAATTCCAAATCCAATGAGACTTGGCCAAACCTATTTTCTCAATTTACCCAACATATCCAATTCAAAAACTAGCCAAATGACCATTCTACCCCTAATCCATAGAACAAATTTTGGTCAAATCTCTAGGGAATTTGGTCAATCCCTCTTCATACCTACTTGATACTTTCCTAGTAGGTCAAGTAAACCCTATGGAGAGTGGTACACCAAACCAAATGAGTTTGGGTTAGGCCAACTTGACCAAAAGCCAAAACCATGCACATGGCTCAAATTGGCCACATGGGAATCATGCTCCCACTCAATTTGAGCACATGGGGAGTTACCATTCCACTCCTCTACCCAAACTGACCATGTGCAAGCCTCTAACAGATCAAAAAACCCACTACCTAAGGTCAATTGGATCAAAACAATAAGTGAAGCTTCGACTGTCCGATTTCCATTGGAGGAGATATACTCACCCTAATTTAATTCAATTCATAGACACACTCTGTCGATTGAAGCATTGGAAGCTAGAGGAGCCATTTGAGAGCCTTCCTAAGCTTCTTTGAGAGAGTTAGAAGTTGCCATTTCTCAATTTTCCTTAAGCAAAAATAGGGGAGCTCCAATGATTTTCCAACTTTCTCCATACACCAAACCAAGTAAATTCCCTTTGCACACTCCCTCAGGGGACCAAGTCAAGCTTGCCCAACCTCTTTCCTAAGCTCCAAAGGCAAGGGAATATACACTTCAATGAAAACTGAGCTCACTAGGAGGAGGAGTTGGTCCATAGAGCTATCCGCTCAACCTCAAGAGCTAAAACTTTCACCAAAGCTTCGTCTCAACCAGATGAAGCTCCTCTAAGGGAATCGAGCATCGATGATCACTTCTGGTGAGGTATGACATTTTTTGACCATTAAACTCAATGTGGTGTGGAACTTTGTGAAAGAAATTTTGATTCCATGGAATTTGACTGTTAGTTATGCTTGCCATTAGGTTTAGATGTTGTGGGTTGAGTTTTAATCCAATCTGAGCTCGGATCTTCCCTTTGAAAGTGGACGGTCTCCATTGTTCCTCAAGGAAGAATAAGGATGATCTTTGGCCATCCATCTGCACATTTTAGATGGATGGCAGAGATTAAATCACATTTATATCCTATTTTATCCCCTCTAAACCACAGATTAAATTCTAGCCGTTAGATCCTTGATTGAAAGGCAGAGACAAAAGCACGTAGATGTGATGTTTAAGTGGCCACTCAGAGGATGGCGTGTGTAAAGCGCGGCCGAGTCAGCTACATGTGTGGTGCGCCGTAGGATTGGGGAATTAATTAAGGTTTAAATAATTCTAATTAATCCTCTAAACTTCTAAAATTCACATCTCTCTAAAGAAAAATAAAAAAAATATGAGCTAATTTTCCATTAAAAGATAATTCAATCTAGAATATTTTAAAATTGGTTTTAATGGATTTTGATCTTGCTTTCTCTGATTTTGGGTTTTATTAGAAATCTTAATTTTCTAATTAATCCATAATTAATTCACTGATTAATCTCAAACTTTTTCAGTGTATTTTGGAGGATGACTTCTACCTCCCCTAATTTTCTTGGGATTTTTTGATGGCTTAATTGGAAAAATTGCTAATTCATTTCTTAATTACTCCTTTTATATAATTAAGGATAATTAAGGGTTTTATTAGTGAGTTAATCCTTTATTGAAATTGATTAAGGTCTATTTCAGTGAATAGGAGGTTTAGGGACTAATTTTGGGGCATTTATCCTAACCTATTCTCTAAACCCCCATTTCTTTCTTAACCCTCTCTTAATTAAGGGCTAATTCACTAATTACCCTCCTAATTAATTTCTTAAAATTCTAAAAACTTTCTAAAACTTAATTAAACTACTTGGGGTAGATACTTAGGTGTTCAACAGCCTAAGTTCAATTAAAGAAATAAAAATTCAACTTATATGTGTGAGGGGTGTTTTGAAATTACTTAAGTTAAACCCATTAACTTAATTAATCATTAATCATGAGCCAAATTACGTCAGGCCCCTTTCTTCTTAGATGCATTATAAATTTAAATTCCTTCTGAGATTTTATGTCATCTCATTGGCTCATAATTAGTTGATTAACTATGCTAAGGTGGTGTAGGTAAGGGGTAATTAGCATGCTTAATTCATACCTTAACCCATTCAAAATATAAAATGAATCTAATCATCTAAAAATTGAACAAAAATATCAAACACATGTGAGAATGGGTTAGGAACAATAAACTCAATTCACATTTTTAAAATTAATTCAAAACAAAATTATACAAAAATCATATTAAATAAACTTTGATTTACTTTAAGCTTTCTTATTTCATAAGATTATCTTTAGGATTTAATTAAAGTGAATGTGTTCACATGCTTTCATTACTTTAGTTCTTCCTCAACATTCTAAATATGTATGTCATATGGTTTCATGCATCCATGCTTTTCAAAAATCAAATTTAAAATGAAATGTCTCCTTTATGTAAAATTGCATTTGTTAGATAAAGTAAGAATATGAGTGGCTATTATCACTATTAGATTCAAATTATTTTCAAAATATATGAATGAATTATCAAAACTAAAAGTGTGTTACTTATATCTTATTTATAAATTTTCATGTGAGTAAAATATAAAGATGTGCTTAGTGTAGGTTTTCCTTCTCTTCTCTTTTAGTATAGTTTTGAATAAGATTTGGCAAGGTGTATGGTTCATTTGAAAAGAACCTAACACTTGCCTAATTCTATATCCTATTCATTCCTATACTATAACTTAAGAAGGATATATATGCTTGTACATGGTTGTATTTAAGGAAAGTGGTATATTAGTCTGGACAACCCCGAGGTTGCAAGGCTTTAAGTAGCCTTAAGTAGGTCTAGTACCTTACACCTCTGGTTAACAATGACATTGTACTCACTTATGCCTTTCATACATTCATATGTTATTTAAAAATTGGATAAAAAATCCATTTTCTACTTAATGAAAGTCATGCATCATAAACATCCAAATTTTCTTAAATGATCTGCTTAGCATGCATCATGAAGTGTGTTAAACATTCTCATTTGTGTGTATAGATATTCTTAGGACTCATCATATGCATGTTATACATGTTAGGAAAGGAATGAAGTGATGTATATTTTGTGAATTTGGTTCATTTTATTTAATCTTAAAATGCCTTTCTTTTTGAATAGGTTTGTTTAAAGTTCATCTAAACATAGGATTAATTAAAATGCTTAATCAAAACATCCACTAAACAAAATCAAAACATGAATCTACTTTAGAAATTACTTAGGTTAGGGAAGAAAAGAGAAGATCTCTTCTCTTTCCCACTCTTTATAACTTTGTAACTAATTGTAGGATTCACTTAAAACCAATTAAAACATAAAATAAAATCAACCCAAAAATAATCAAATCACTTAAATGAAACCCTTCTCTAAGTTGAGCATTCTTCACACTTAAAAAATTCTAACTTAAAGCCATAGCTAAGCATACCACATAAACCTTTAAAGCACACACATTAGGCTAAATCATCACTTCTAGCTTTAGGTTAGGGAAATGCATGGTTTGATGCTTGCTTTTATTTTGTGATATATGTTTTAGTCTGGATGTTAGGATGTATGTGCGTAGAATGAATGATAGGACGATCTTAGTCTAACCATTATCTTTTGTAGGGGATTGTGCTTAAGGGGTGTTGTAATAAATAAAATTACAAATACTTTTGCTGTGCAGATGCTTATACCCCTAAGCATAATCCAATAGGCCAAGTGGACTTAATCACCCATGTGTGGGGTGATAAGTCCAATATACATGCTTGAAATTTGTGTGGTTTGTTTAGCTAATCTCTATTTTGTAGGTGTTAGCTAGATTTACTTTTCCTTTTCATATAATTTTGACAATTAGGATTTTTAAATGATTGTTATGGGGATTAGGATGAACATTGGCGATAAGATCTCATCTTGTGCACCATGTGAAGTCTTTGGAGCATCCACCTTCCAACCATACAAAAGAAGGAACCAAAGAAAAAAAAAAGAAGAAGAAAGAAGAATAGAAGAATAAAGAAATGAAGCATGAAGACCCCCCATAACAATGAGTTCCTTGCTTAATTATATGTAATTTATTTGTAATCCGGGTTGTATAAGGGTAGAGCTTGACTACATAATTTGTTTTTAGGTTTGTGCGGTGGTACCCGACCACAATGGCCTTTTATTCTTTTACAATTAGTTTTATAAATCAATTAATGATTTATTTAGCTTGTGCATTAAGTGATATCCTTTTCCTAGTTTCTTCCTTGCTTTATGTATAGCCTGGATGTAGATTAAGCTCTTAAAAAAAATAAATCTTCTACCAAATTTAACAATTCAAAACTAAAAATAAAGAACTCATAACCTCACCTAAAGCTTAGGCTAAAATCATGATAAAATAATTAGCAACCCCTTAGCTGGATGAGTACTTTTTTTATAACATCATGCACAAATGCATATTATTTTCACTCTTGGTTGGAGGGTTTCCACCGTTGCTATAGAAACTTGGCTTGACCTTTGAGAGCCATGGTGGAAACACACCTCCTCCTTTCTTGCTGATTTTGTCCAATAATCTCATTTCTCATGCATTAGGTATATGAATCCTATTATCCTGAGTCAAAATAATTGTCCAAAAATAAAAATAAAAATGAAATCTAAATTGCATTAGATTTAGGTCATTTGAAGCATACCCTTACATGATCTAGTCTCTTTAGGGAGTGAGTTTAATGACTTAATCTCTTTCTAAATAAATAACAGCCTAGCTATCTTGCATAAAGCATATGACTTGCCTTCATGAATTTAAAATCGTATGAGGAGCTAGTTGGCGGCCACCCCCAGGCGGTTGTAGGTCCAAGCAGTCGGATGATTTGTCCTCTCTTGTGGAGGCAGACCAAATACCCATTTTTGCCTTAGATTTAGGTTATGCTTTCGGCCCTCACCAAAGCTCCCTAGATTTAGGTTCTGAGGTTGCTTCTCCTCTTTGTGGGCTATAAGCACAATTTCTCAACTCTTAGGCATTTCCTTAATCTTGTGTTATGGAATCATAAGCAATAAATTTCTATTAAAAAATTTAACTCAAATAAATTAAATCAATATTAAAAATGTAAAGCTCAACCATAGGATTATTTGAGATGCTCGCTAGGTTTCCTAGCATCATGGGCATCTTCTTCTTATCTTCCTTTGGCTTTGATAATAACTCCCTTTCTTTGATCAATCTCATTTGATCTTCCAAAAAAATTAATCAATTGATAGTCCTACCTATTGAAATATTTGAAGACAATAATCATTTACCTTAATCGAGAGTATTTCTAAGGGATCTCATTCCTTAGGATGTAATTAACTCAGAGGGCTTGCTTCTATAGGGAACTTAATGAACTCAGTTTAAAATAAACCCTACTTTACTTTTCCTTGTAAACTAGGGGAAGAATCTTTGGAGTATATGCAAACCCATTGTCCTTAGGAGTTCTTGTTGAGGTGATTAGGTCCATTGTAGGATGGTGACTTTTATCTTTCAGGATAGTACACCTCTCCTCAATGTCATACCCGATCACCCTCAATAAGAATATCTGCGGATCTACATGGTGTCAAAATGCATAAAGAGAAAGTAGATGTATATTTTCATCCTCATTTTATCCCACATAGAGTGAAGATGGAAGTATATATCTTATTCTCTAAATAGAAAAATTGATTATGAAAATTTTCACCACACCCAATTTGAGTGATTAATCATCCTATGGTGATTGTTGCCCACAATGTGAAGCTTAGATGGGCTTAGTTCAATCCAATTTGGGTTGGATTAGAATTTGGCTCAAAAAGGTACTTTAGGTCACTTTGGATCAAGTGAGCATAAGTGGGTCAATTGGCTTGATCAATGCTTGATTCAAGTTTGGTTGAACTCACATACGAACTTATGATTGAAATATAAATCCAATTGCAAGTGATTTGGAGTCAAATGAGTTTTGATTCATTTGACAATCTCAAGTCAAATGGGTGAACATGGGTTTGACTTGGGTTGGTTTAATTTTGGTTTGATGATTGAAGTTTATGTTTATATTTGATTTGTGATTGAAGGAAAATCGAAAGGTTTCGATTGATTTGAGAATGATTTGGTTAATTTCAAGAATTTAACTTGAAAGGGTTTAGCTTGGATTTGAGTTTTGAATTTGGTTTTGGTTTTTGAATTTATATTCCTTTTATATTTGTGAATATAAATGAGAATATAAAAGGGTTATGAGAAACTCTTTTGAATTTGGTTTGATTAAGTTCAAGGATTTGACTTGAAAGGGTATAGGTTGGATTTAGGTTAGATTTGGATTTAGTTTTTGAATTTGATTTTGGTTATTTGAATTTATATTTCATTTATATTTGTGAATATAAATGAGAATATCAATGGGTTATGAGAAAATCTTTTGAATTTGGAGTGGTTTGAATTTGATTTGGGCTAAGTCCATAAGATGAAATAAAAAATAGCTTAGGAAAGATTTGTGGGATTTGAATTCAATCCTTGGTTTCAATCATTTGATTTGGAATTAATTCATGATTTGAGAAAATCCATTGAGTTGGAATTGATTTAAGGTTTGATTTGGAATTGATTTGAATTTGAAGTTGGTTTGAATTTGAAGTTGATTTGAATTTGAATTTTGACTTGAAAGAAGGAAGTAAGGATTTAGTTTAAGCTATAGGGTAGACAAGTTTTCCTAATATCCCTAAAGCATGACCTATTCCTATGAATAACTCTTCTAATTCTTTAAGATTAGGTTAAATGTTCACCTAATCACTATAAGTGTCTTAAGATTAAGAAACTATTAATATCTAGAGGAGTCCTATCTCTTAGGTGAAGAAGTTGAGAGTTCACTCCAATAGTGAGGTCAACAAAGGACACCCAATAGATGTTTTGTGACTGACAAGGCATACCACACGTATTGGTGTTGATCGAGATGATCAACCATGCTCGAATGATCATAAGCACTAACAGAAATAATATGCTCCCAAACCAGAGGTGTAGAAGGAATCAAGAGCTTAGTGCAATGTGACTCTACTTAGGTCAAAGATATAAGAGAGTGAAGGAGGAATCCTCTAGGGATTAAGTATGTGAACCCTTCACTAGGGGAAAGGGTTCAAGTTATCTACTGAGGATAAGAGGTTTGATTTAATTTGCATCTCATTGGAGAGAAATTTGATTTGATTTCTTGATTTATGATTTGGTGCTCCACTGGGGATAAAATTGTTAATGTTCCACTAAGGGAACAGGTTCGAGTTGGATTGAATTATTCCACTGGGGGAACTGGAAAGATTTGCATCTCACTATGGAGAAGCTGATTGATTTGATTATTTAATTTGACTCCACTAGGGGGGGGGGGGTTGGTTGATTTTTTTTTGTTTGTTTAGTTGGACTCCACTAGGGAGGAGGGTTAAATTTATTCAGATTTTAAATTTTGAATTTTGCGATGGACCTTATTAGTTTGCGATGGATCGCACTGAGTAGGGGCCATGTTGGCCTTAATCTACTTCAGATTTATCAATCCAAAGGGGTAGTCTACCAACCACATAATAGGACTATCCAACCAAAGGGATTGCCTTTCAATTTGCAATTGTCAAGTTAAGAAGAAAGAGTGGGGACTCACATCTTCCAAAATAAAGAACCACTGGGGTGATCAATTGCTTGTGCAATAAATCGAACCCGACCTAGTGCTGAATATTGAGTGAATGCCTTTGGGTGACTTAAATCAGCTCAAAGATAATAAAAAAATAATTTTATTTTTAGTTATATTTAATGGATCCCATCAATTTGTAGTGGACTGCACTGAGTAGGGTCTATGTTGGCCTTTACCTAACTAAGATTTACTGATCCAAAGGGAGTAACTTCCTGGCTGAGGGGAGAACTATCCAATCGAAGGGGTGCCTTTCAATTTATAGCATTTAATTCAGGGAAGAAAGCATGAGGACTCACATCTTCATGAATAAAAGACCACCGGGGTGGCACATTAGCAAGGTAATATGTCAACCTGACCTAGGGCTGCCCGTCAGTTTGCGACAATCATGTTAGAAAGAATGCGTAGTAGACTTACATTTTTCAAAGAGAAATGACTACCAAGGTAACATGTTTGTGCCAAAATAGATTGAACCTAACCTAAGGGTGACTACGGAGAGAGTGCCTACCCGGGGACTTATCTCAACTCAAGCGTAGTCAGGCAATTCTTATAGGGAGTTCAGTTGACACTGCCCTAAAGATAGGATGCCTGCTTGGGAAAGGGATCGTTGAAGGCTTGAATTCCTAATCCATGAGTGAATAAATTTATTTATTTATTTTGTTTGTTTGTTTATTACAGACCCTGTTAGTTTGTGAGGGATTATACTGAGAATGAGCTTATATCAGCTTAGACCTATCTTAGATTTACTGAACCAAGGGAGAATCTATCCATCCGTAGAATAAATTCTCTAACCATAGGGGTGGTTATTAGGAAAGGGTGACTGTCCAATCCAAGAGTAACCCATGTAGTGTCTAAATGGGGTCGCAAAGGACGTGATCCAAGTAGAGTGCCCGCAGGGGAGGTGCTGCTAAGGGCTTTATCCAAAATCCTGAAGAAGATAATATCTATAGGTATTCGGTGGCCAACTTAAGCAGAAAGCACGGAGACTCACATCTGCCAAAGAGTGGTGTATCCACCCGGTGAGTCACTGTCAGCATAGCAAACATCGACTAACCTAAGGTGCCCATTGGTTTATGATAATCAGCCTATGAAGAAAGCATCAGGGACTCACATCCTCCTATAGCGAAATTGATTGGCAGGATAGTCTATCTTCAGCTTGATAGGTGCTATCTGACCTAGGGTGACTACTGAGTGAATGACCCTAGGGGACTTATATTAACTTAAGAGTAGTCAAGAGGAAAGGAGCTATTAGGGGACTTATCTTAAACCTCAGATATACTCGACCTAGTCAGTGTATGATGGCTAGTTCAAGAAGAAAACTTGTAGGCTTACATCTTCTTAAACAGAGTCAACATGAGGTAGCTTACTAGCTACGCAGTGAGGCCTACCAAATTGACAAGGCACTCATTGGTTTGGAATAGTCAAGTCAAGAAGAAAGCACGGGGACTCACATCTACTATACAAGTGACCACTAGGGTGACATACTAGCAAGGTAGCATGTTAGCTTGACCTAGAGCAGCTAATGAGTGAGTGCTAGGGGGCTTGCTTCCACATCAAAATTGCTTGAGATAAAAGATATGTTTATGTTTGTGCTTATATTTAAAGAGAATAGGATGTTGCTTGAGTTATCTCACACCTATCCTAAAACACATTTAAATGTTGATGAAATGGTGCCACGAGTGGCAATTGTAACTTCACCAAGAAAGGATGATGCTTGGGTTCTCTTACACTTAACTTAGCTATGCTAGTCGAAATAGGATGCCTCTTGGGTTCTCTTACACCTATTTTAGTAGCATTAGGGAATTGTGTTCAATTTGTGTTCGTGTTGTGAAAGAAGGATAAGATGCCTCTTGGGTTCTCTTACACTACCTTAAACACGTTATGGTGAATTTGTAACAAGCAAACAATGCTTCAAAAGAAGAGAATATCTTGATGAATTGGAATAGAATTTTGATGATAATTATTTTCAAACATGATTTTATGGATAATATTTATTCAAATAGAGCCCATTAATTGGAAGCATCGGGTGTTCCCCTTTACAATCAATAAGCTAATAAGATCCTCATTGGTAGGCATTCTCTATGACAAAAGGGCTTCCCAAGTGGGTTCAAACTTGCCTCCCATCTTTTGACGAGCAATAATTGGTCTCCTTAGAACTAAAACAAGCTTTCCTACTTGAAAGCTCTATGGCGGACCAGCTTGTTGTGAGCTTGAATCATCTTGGATTTATATAACTCAAGATTCTAGCACGCTCGTAGGTGTCTCTCCTCCAAACCTTCGAGCTCTTCTAACCTTAACTTGACATTCTACTCTGTAGTGATTTTACTACCCATTACTATCCTTAATGGTGGAAGTTGAACTTCTAATGGTAGAATGGCTTCAAATCCATACATTAAGGAGAACGGGGTAGATTGAGTTGGAGTTCTGTATATGGTGTGGTATGCTCACAAAGCTTCAACTAGCTACTCATGCCACCGTCGCTTGTTATTGTTGAGTGTCTTCTTTAGTATCTGGATGAGAATTTTATTGAATGCTTCTGCTAGGACATTTGCCTTGGGATAGTAAATGGCAGAGTATCTCCAATCTATACTATGTCTCTTCGCAAAGCTATTAATCTTGGTGCTCTTGAATGTTGTATCATTATCAGATATAATTGATCGAGGCACCCTGAACCTATATACAATATGGTTCCTGAAAAATTGAAGCACATGCTGAGCTATGACCTCTTTTAGTGGGATTGCCTCCACCCACTTGAAAAAGTAGTCGGTGGCAGCTAAGATGAATTGATGACCATTGGAAGAAGGAGGATCGATAGGACCCACTATGTCGGTACCCCAACACTCAAATGGCCATGAGGCCAATGTTGTATGTAGAATGTTGGGTGGTTGATGTAAGACCACACCGTGTACTTGACATTGATGGAATCTCCTAGCTACGTTCATGCAGTCTATAATCATCAAAGGCCAGCAGTATCCTAATCTCTTGATCTTTTCTTTCATCTTCGGACCGGATTGGTGAACTCTGTATAGACCTAAATATACCTCAGTCATGATCTTATGAGCTTCATGTTTATCTAAATATCATAACTATATTTGATCGAAAGACCGTCAGTACAAGGTGCCATCCATGAGAGCATTAGAGAGAGCTCTCTATTTCATTTGATGGGCTTGTGATTTCTCTTGAGGTAGTTTGTTTGTATTCAAATAATGTATGAATGGTTGCCTCCAATCTAGCTCCTCATCTTTATTGGCAAAGGGAACCTCCCCTTTAAGAGAGAGTCTCTCGACGAGTTCAGCGTCAATAAGGGATAGGACTTATCTATTTTGGACCCTTATTGGGATAGACTCATCTTCTAGACATGCCAATTCCTTGGCAAGTTTGGCCAAAGCATGTGCTACTTCATTCTCTCCTTGAGAGACCTTGTAAATGGTGACCTCAGGGATTTGAGCCAACAGTTTCATGGTATACTCATGGTAGTGACGAAGATTATGTTTTAAAACCTTATAAGATATAGCTATCTGGTTGATGACCAGCTGTGAATCCCTGTAGATGTTGATACTTTTGACATACACTGTAATGACTAACTCCAGATCGGCAATTAAAGCCTCATACTCGACTTCATTGTTGGTGCATGGATTGGATAGATAGTATGAGAGTCTCAACACACCGTGGTCTGGAGTTAAGAGAACTATTTCCACCCTTGCTTTTCTTGGAAGAGTATATTGTGCTTCTTCTCCTTTGTGAAAGGAAGCCATACCATCAAAATACATTTCCCAGTGGTGATTGTCAACCTCCTTCAAGTTCATGATTTGTCCATCGAGGAGATCATCACTAAGTGGGGAATTAACAGGAAGTAGGTGTGCTGCTAAGAAATTTGTTAGTGCTTGTCCTTTCACCGTATAGAAGGGTACGAATGTAATATCAAACTGTGAGAGAATCATGGACCAACATGCCAACCGTCTGGATAATATCGATCATGTCATGAGATACTACAATGGATTGATTGTTGAAATCAAGCTCACCTTATGAGAAAGCATATAATGCCTTAGCTTTTGGGATGCAAAGATTAAGGCTAGGCAATGTTTCTCAATAGCTGCGTAGTTTGCTTCAGCAAGGATCAGATGATAGCTGAGATAGTAGAGAGCACTCTCCTTTCCTTTGTTATTGGCTTGGGCCAACAAAGCACTAAGGGAGTCATCCAATGCAGCAGTGTAGAGGAAAAGTGGCTTGCCCAGGATAGGGGTTGCTAGGACTGGTGGCTTCACCAAATATTTCTTGATATCTTCAAAAGCATGCTGACACTTATCATTCCACTTGAACTTGGCATCATTTTTAACAAGTGCTTAAAATGGCTTGCATATCCCCGATAGATTGGAGATAAAGCATCGTAGATACGCCAACCTCCCTTGCAAAGATCTAAGTTGGGCTGAACTTTTAGGGGGTAGCATTTCTAAGATAGCTTTGATCTTTTCCGGGTCTATTTCCATTCCCTAGTGTCGGACAACAAACCCAAGAAACTTTCTTGAAGCTACTCCGAATGCGCACTTCAAGGGATTCATTTTGAGGTTTTATTATCTTAACCTTTTGATTATGGATTATAACTTTTGAAGTTTGAAGGATAATGTTATAAATATTAATAGATGTGGAGATAGAATTATAGCTTTAAAGATTATTATTAATACTGAGATTATCAATGTTATAAGTGTTTATGCTCCTCAAGTAGGTTTGGATGTAAGCTCAAAAAAATTTTTTTTGGAATGAATTAGAGGGATTAATACTAAAGATACCTCTTGAAGAAAAAATATTTATTGGAGGAGATTTAAATGGACATGTTGATAGAGTGGTAAGAGATTTTAAAAGTATTCATGGTGATTATGGATTTGGAGCGACTAATGAAGAAGATAGGACTATATTAGATTTTTCTTTAGCTTATGATTTTAAAGTTGCTAATACTTTATTTAAGAAAAGAGATGAACATATTATTACTTATAAAAATGGAGCCAGTAAAACACAAATTGATTAGTTTCTGATAAGAAAAATAGATCATTTAGATTGTAAATATTGTAAGGTCATTCCAAGTGAAAGTTTAAGTACCCAACATCGATTATTAGTTTTAGATTTTAAGATGAAAGATTATATGAGAAAAAATAAATCAAATTATTATCCTAGGGTTAGATGGGGACACTTAAAGAACACAAATAAAAATATTTTTAAGAGCAAGCTACAAGAGCTTAGAAATTGGGATGTTCATAAGGAAGATAATGTTATGTGGGAAAAGTAACATGTGAAATTAAGCAAGTTGCTAAAAATATGCTTGGAGAATCAAGAGGAAAAGCTTCTTTTAATAAAATAGTTAGTGGTAGAGTCACAGTGTGCAAGAAAAGATAAGAAATAAGAAGCAATGTTATAAAATTAGGTTTAGATGTAAAAACTCAAAAATTAGGAAAGATGTAAAGTGGCCTATAAACATTCTAAGAAAGTAATATATGATGAAAAAAATTTATCTTTTAGTGAATTATATAATAGATTAGATACCAAAGTAGGTGAAACATATATGTATAAGTTAGCCAACTAAAAGGATAGGAGAAGTGAAGACCTAGTTCAAGAGAGGTGTATTAAGGATGAAAATAATAAAATGCTTTTCTTAGAAAAGGATATTGAAAATAGGTGGATGAGATATTTTGATAAACTTTTCAATGAAGGATCTGAAAGTATGATTGATTTTAGCAATCTTAATACCCTAAATAAAAATGGAAATTTTTTTTTATAATCGTATTAGTAAATCTGAAGTTAGAGAAGCTTTAAAGAAAATGAAATGTGAAAAAATAGTAGGACCTGATGATATGCCAGTAGAAGTGTGGAAATGTTTAGAAGATCAAGAAATTTCTTGGCTTACAAATCTTTTTAATGTTATTTTAAAGACTAAAAAGATGTCAGATGAGTGGAGGAAGAGTTGGTTGGTTTCTGTATTTAAGAATAAAGGTGATGCACAAGAGTGTGTAAATTTTAGAGGAATTAAGTTAATGTGTCATACATTAGAATTATGGGAGAGAGTAATTGAGCATAGGTTACGATGTGATACAAAAGTTTCTCATAATCAGTTTGGTTTCATGCCAGGTAGATCTACTATGGATGTTATACATTTGTTAAGAGGTTTGATGGAGAAGTATAGAGAAAGTAAGGAGGATCTACATATGATATTTATTGATTTAGAGAAAGCTTATGATAAAGTTTCAAGAGATGTTCTTTGGAGAGTTCTAGAATAGAAAGGAGTTCATATTGGTTATATTCAAGTCATTAAGGATATGTATACTAGAACTGCTACTTGTGTGAAAACACAAGGAGGATTGACAAAATATTTTCCTATTTTAGTTGGATTACATTGTTAACCTCATTTTTAGAATGAGTTCTCAACCCCTCCATCTTAGACATAGGATTTCTCTTAGAATTTAAGAATTCCTTAGCCTTAAGAAACATCTAGTGCTTAGGTGGACACTCAACCTAGACCTAGAGACTTAGAAGAGTTAGCCATAGGAATAGGTCATGCCTTAGGGGTGTTAGGGAAATTTGCCTACCCTTAGCTTGAACCATTCCTCACTTTCCTTCCTTCAAGTCAAACTCCAAATCAATATTAATTGATTCTCTCTAAACTCAAATCAACACCATATGATCAAAATACATGATTGAAGTCCATGATTAAAATCTATGATTGAAACCCATGAATGATAATTCCTAAGTCCAAAAATTTCCTAAGTCCTTAAATTTTCCTCTAAGGACTTAACCTAAATCAAAGCTAAATCAATTCAAACTCATGAGATTTTCTCATAATTCATTTATATTCTCATTTATATTCACATATATAAATGAAATGTGATTCGAACCAATCAAACTAAAATTTAAAATTCAAATCTCTACCCCAAAATTTTCTAAGTCCTTTAAGTTTTCCCTTTAATGGACTTAGTCAAAATCATGATCTAAACCAATTTAAATTCATGAAATTTTCTCATAACTCATTTATATTCACAGTTGTACTCACAAATATAAATGAAATATAAATATAAATCAATCAAATCAAATCCTCAAATTAAATTTCAAATCTAAAATCTTTCTTAAGTCCTTAATTTTCATGGACTTAGCCAAAATCATGATCAAGTCAATTGAAATTCATGGGATTTTCTCATAATTCATTTATATTCTCATTTATATTCACATATATAGATGAAATATAAATATAAACCAATCAAACCAAATCCAAAAATTCAAATCCCTACTCAAAAATTTTCCTAAGTCCTTTAAACCCCTTTTAATGGACTTAGCATAAATCATGATCAAACCACTTCAAATCCTTGAAATTTTCTCAAGATCAATTTATATTCTCATTTATATTCACATATATAAATGAAATATAAATTTAAACAATCAAAATCAATTCTAAAATTCAAACTCAAATCCACTCAAAATCCAACCTAAGCCTTTCAAGTCAAAATCTTGAACTTAGCCAAATCAACTTCAAATCAAGCCAAACTCTTGATTTCTCTTCATGATTCAATCAGGCCTACAATTATGAATCCATATATAAATACAAACTCTAATTACTTAATAAAAAATAAATTAAAAAATCAAAATCTAAATCCTTTCATATTCTTCCTTTGAATATGAAATTATTAAATGAATCAAAACCCATTTGACATCAAACCACTTGCAAATGGATTTATATTTCAATCATAAGTCGATATACAAGTTCAATCAAGCTCAAATCAAGCTTTTACTAAGCCATTTGACCCACTTAGGCTCACTTGACCCAAAATGACCTAAAGTATCTTTATGAGCCAAATTCTAATCCTAACCAAATTGGATTGAACTAAACTCACCTATGCCTCTCATTATGATCAACAATCATCATGGGATGATCAATCAATTAAATTGGGTCAAACTAAGTCAAACCTAAAGGTTGATTAAGTCAACACTTAGCCCAAAATGAAACCTAACATAGCCAAATTCCACCATTGGCCAAATTGATTGAGACCATTGATCTAAGTTCACTCATGACATATGTTTGAACTTGACCAAGCAAATATTTGAGCCTAACCTTGCCCAATTGGCCACTTGACCTAAGTTGACCTAACTTGTCCTACAAAGTTAAAATGTGTCAAAAGTTGATCTAAACCAAATTGATTGAAACCAATGGGTCAAGTTCATTCCAAATCACATGTTGAACTTGACCAAAGCCTCAATTGGCCAATTAGACCTAACCTTGCCCAATTGACCTTAGACCCAACTTGACCTAAAGTGGTCATGTTGAGCCAACTTTGAACATAACCAAAATTGATTGGAAACAAAGATACTAATCCACTTCATATGATTAACTAAACCTAAACCTACCCTTGACCTAACCCAAATAGGAAAAATGGGTCAAACAGGTAAACTTGACCCATTTGACCTAAGTAAAGTCATATGAGCCAAATTCAAAACTAATCTAAATTGAATCAAACTAAAGCCACCAAATCATTTCAAATGGTCATATGAATTTGAACCAACCCTTGGTTTGACCCAATTTGACCAATTCATCAACTTGACCCAAGTTGACCCATTTTGACATAAATGGGTCAACATGAGCTAAACCTTATCAAATGAATCCCTAACCTCATGAAACTCGATCAAACCTAGTTTCACCACATACCCAACATATCCAAATTAAAAAATAAGCAAAATGACCATCCTACTCCTAGGCCATAGAACAAATTATGGACTAATCTATGAGTAATTTGGTCATACCCTCTTCATATCAACTTGATGCCTTCATAATGGCTCAAGTGGACCTAATGAAGAGTGGTGCACCCAACCTAATGGGTTTGGGTCAGCCCAAATGGACCCAAGGCTAAACCCAACCCCATGGCTCAAATTGGCTCATTCCAAATCCCTCCTCCACCCAATTTGATGCACATGGGAGGTTGGAAATCCACTCAAGGCCTCAAACTGACCATGTGCAAAGAGCTAATAGCCTAAATAACCTCTCTGATGTGGTCAATTGGATCAAAATGGCAAAGGAGGTGTCATCCATCTGATTACGATAGGGGGAGATATTCTCCCCCTAATTCAATTCAAAATTATCATTCCCTCATTCGATTAATCCTTAGAGAGTGTTAGAAAAGATCAAAGAGCCATCCTAAGCATTTTAAGAGGGATTTGAAAAGTGATCTTCTCAATTTTTTCCATTGAAAAATAAGGGAGCTCACTTGAACCTTGAACTTCTTCCTCACTCAAAATTACTCCAATTCCTATTGCACACTCCCTCAGAGGATCAAACCAAGTGCACTCAAGCTTCACTTGAGTTCCTAAAGTAAGGAGAGCCTCAATTAGATCAAAGCCGCAAAGGAAGTGAAGTGGTGTTGGTCCATAGGAAGATCCACTCAACCTTAAGGCCTGAAAATTTCAACAGGACTTCATCTCCACTCGACGAAGCTACCTTATCAAGCTCGAGCGCCGGTGATCTCCTCTGGTGAGGTATGGAATTTTCTGACCACTTAGCTTAGGGGGTGTTGGTCTTTTATGAATGGAATTTTCAAGTCATGCAAAATCCACTGTTGGATATGCTCTTTAGTAGCTTTAGATGGAGTGGGTAAAGTCTTGTTCCAATCCAAGCTCAATCGAGCTCGGATCTTCGCTAAGATCATGGATGATCTCTATTAATCTAAGGGAAGAACTCGAGTGATCGTAGCAGTCCATCCACACATTTTGGATGGACGACCATGATTAATCCCATGTTTTAGAATTAATAATCCTTTTATAAACAGCGAGATGGTCCCTGACAGTCCGATCTTTGATCAAAAGTAGGGATCAAAGCGCGTCTTGCCGCAGTGACACCATTTGGATGAGATGATTAATTGGGGGGCTCACCGCCTGACGCATTTAAAGTGCACTAACCGCCACCACCGCATGTCGTGCTGTGAGCTATGGGATTAATTAGAGAATTTAATTAATTTTAATTAATCTATTGATCTTCAAAAATTTATATTTCTCTCAATAAAATTTAGAAAAATACGAGGTAAAATCCTATGGAAAGATAATTCGACCCAAAATATTTTAAAAATAATTTCAATGGATTTTGAGTAATCATTTTCTCTGATTTTGGATTTTATTAAAAATAATATTTTGTTAATTACTTCTTAATTAATTCTTTGATTAATCCCAAACTTCTTGGGTATGTTTTAGGGGACTACTTATACCTCCCTAAATTTTTTGGGATTTATTTAAAGCTTAATTTGGGGAATTACAAATGTGTTTCCTAATTACCCTCCTTATGTAATTAAAGATAATTAGGGTTTGGATTAGTGTTTTAATCCATTATTAAGATTAGATCCAGTGAATAGGAGGCTTAGAAAATAATTTTGGAGCATTTCCCCTAAGCTATTCCTCGAACCCCCTTTCTTTCCTTAATCTTATCTTAATTAAGGGTTAATTCATTAATTATCCACTTTATTAATTTCTAAAAATTCTAAAATCTACCAGAACTTAATTAATCTACTTTGGATATATGCTTAGGTGTTTAAGAGCCTAAGTTCAATTAAAGAAATCAAAACCCAATTCATATGTGTGAAGGGGTGTTTTGAAATTACTTAAGCTAAATCTCTTAACTTAATTAACCATTAATAATGAGCAAATTTCATTAGGCCCTTTTCTTCCTAGGTGCATTGCAATTTAAAGTCCTTTTGAGTTTTTTATTTCATTTCATTGGCTCATAATTATTTGATTAATTATACTAAGGTGGTGTAGGAAAGGGTTAATTAACTTGCTTAATTCATACCTTAACCTAATTAATACATAAAAATGAATATAATCATCTAAAAATTAAACAAAAATAATAAACACATGTCAGAATGGGTTAAGAATAGCAAACTCAACTCACCTTTTGAAAATTAAATCAAACTTAAAACTAAACAAAAATCACATTGAATTAACTTTGATTTATTTTAAGCCTTCTTATTCCATAATAATGCCTTTAGGATTTAATTAAAGCGAATTTGTTTACATGCTTTCATTGCTTTGATTCTTTCCCTAACATGTTAAATTTGTATGTCATGTGGTTTCATGCATCCATATTTTTCAAATTGAAATGTTTAAAATAAAATTGTTTACTTTATGTCAAATTTGCATGTGTTGGCTAAAGTAATGATATGAATGACTATTATCACTATTAAATTCAAATTATTTTCAAAACATATAAATCAATTATCAAATCCAAAAGTGTGCTACTTATATTTTAATTATAAGCTTTCATGTGAAGAATATGAGGATGTGCTTAGCATAGTTTTCCCTTCTCTTTTATGTTAGTATAGTTTTGAATAGGAGTTGGTAGGATGTATTGTTCATTTTAGAAGAACCTGACACTTACCTAATTCCATATCCTATTCATTCCTATGCTATCAGTTAAGAAGGGTTACCTATACTTGCACACATAAATTGCATAAACAAAATGATTCAATAAATACAACTTTTGCATTCTTTCTTTCCAATCTATTTCTTTTGTACACATGTTTGTATTCAAGGAAAGTGGTATATTAGTATGGACAACCCTGAGATTGCGAGGCTTTAAGTTGCCCTAAGTATGTCTTGTATCTTACACCTCTAGTTAACAATGGCATTGTACTCACTTATGCCTTTCTCACTTGTACCAAACTCTTGATTTTCTCTCATGATTCAATCAATCCTACAATCATGAGCCCTTATATAAATACAAACTTCAATCACTCAATCAAAACCCAAGCCAAAATCCTTTCATAATCTTCCTTTGAATATGAAATTATCAAATGGATCAAAACCCATTTGACTTCAAACCACTTGTAAATGGATTTATATTTCAATCAGAAATCTATATACAAGTTCAATCAAACTCAAATCAATCTTTGACCAAGCCATTTGACCCACTTAGGCTCACTTGACACAAAATGATCTAAAGTACCATTATGAGCCAAATTCTAATCCTGACCAAATTGATTTGAATCAAACTCACCTATACCTCTCATCATGATCAACAATAATCATGGGATGATCAATCAATCAAATTGGGTCAAACCAAGTCAAACTTAAGGGTTGACCAAGTCAACACCTAGCCCAAAATGAAACCTAACATTGCCAAATTCCACCATCGGCCAAATTGATTGAAACCATTGATCCAAGTTCATTCATAACCTATGTTTAAACATGACCAAGCCAACATTTGAGCCTAACCTAGCCCAATTAGCCACTTGACCCAAGTTGACCCAATTTGACCTAAAAAGTCAAAATGTGTCTAAACTTGATCAAAGACAAATTGATTCAAACCAATGGGTCAAGTTCATTCCAAATCACTTGTTGAACTTGACCAAAGCCTCAAAAACTAACCTAGATTGACCTTAGACATGACCTAAAGGGGTCATGTTGAGCCAAATTTGAATTAACCAAATTTGATTGGAAACTAAGATACCAATCCACTCCATAAGACTAACCTAACCTAAACCTACCCTTGACCTACCACAAATAGGTCAAATGGGTCAAATAGGTCAACTTGACCCATTTGATCTAAATGAAGTCATATGAGCCAAATTCAAAACTATGCCAAATTGAACCAAACCAAAGCCACCTAAACATTTCAAATGGTCATATAAACTTGACCCAACCCTTGGTTTGACCCAATTTGACCAATTGGTCAAATTGACCCAAGTTGACCCATTTTGACCTAAATGGGTCAACATGAGAAAAATCTTATCAAATGAATTCCAAATCTCATGAAACTTGGCCAAACCTAGTTTCTCCAGATACCCAACATATCCAAATTGAAAAATCAACAAAATAACATTCTACCCCTAAGCCTTAGAACAAATTTTGGCTTAATCCATGGGTAATTTGGCCATACCCTTTTCATATCCACTTGATGCTTTCCTAATAGCTCAAGGGGACCTAATGAAGAGTGGTGCACCCAACCTAATGGGTTTAGGTCAGCCCAGTTGTCCCCAAGGCCAAACCCGACCCCATGGGTCAAATTAGCTCATTTTAAATCCCTCTTCCACTCAATTTCAAGCACATGGGAGGTTGGCAATCCACTCAAGGCCTCAAATCGACCATGTACGAACATTTAACTGATCAAACAAACTCTCCATTATGATCAATTGGATCAAAATGGAAAGATAGCTTGTGGTCGCCCGATCCTTCAAGAGGGAGATATACTCTCCCTAATTCAATTCAAATCCATCATTCCTCAATTCGATCAAGCCCTAGAGAGTGTTAGGAAAAATCAAAGAGCCTTCTTAAGAATTCTAAGTGGGAATTGAATTTGAGTTTTCTCGATTTTTCTCCATTGAAAAATAGGGGAGCTCAATTCGATCTTGAACTTTCTCCACACTCAAAATTGCTTCAAGTCCTCTTGCACACTTCCTCTAAGGATCAATCCGAGCACACTCAAGCATCCACTTGAGTTCCCACAATAAGGAGAGAAGTAATTGGATCAAAGCCGCAAGAGACTTGAAGTGGTGTTGGTCTATAGAATAATCCACTCAACCCCAAGGCCTAAGAATTTCAACAGGGCTTCATCTCCACTAGACGAAGCTACCTCATCGATCTTGAGCACCGGTCACCTTCGGTGAGGTATGAAATTTTTTGACCACCTAGCATAGGAGGTGTTGGTCTTTTGTGAAAGGAATTTTCAATTCATGCAAATTCCACCATTGGATGTGTTCCTTATTGGCTTTAGATGGTGTGGGTAAAGTTTTATTTCAATCCAAGCTTAATCGAGTTCGGATCTTCACCTAGATCATGGACGATCTCTGTTGAGCCTAGGGGGAGAACTAGGGAGATCTTGGCCATCCATCCACACATTTTGGATGGATAGCCGAGATTATTCCCATGTTTAGAAAATAAATTATCCTTTTTAAAATCGCAGGAAGATCCTTGGTCGTTCGATCTTTGATCAGACGACAGAGATCAAAGCGCGACCCACCACCACACTACCTTTTGGATGTGATGTTTAAGTGGGATGCTCATCAAGCATGTAAAAAGCCGACCACCATACTCTGTAGTGAGGGATTAGTTAGGATGCTTAATTAATTCTAATATCCTGATCTTCTAAAATTCATATCTCCTTCAATAAAATATAGAAAAATATTATATAAATTTCTTTAGAAAGATAATTCAACCTAGAATATTTTAAAATTAATTTCAATGGATTTTGAATTATGTTTTTCTCTGATTTTAGAATTTATTAGAAATTTTATTTTGCTAATTACCTTTTAATTAAACCTCTGATTAATACCAAACTTCTTGGGTATGTTTTAGGGGATCACTTCTGCCTCCCCTAATTTTCTTGGGATTTATTGAGGGTTTAATTGGGGGAATTGCAAATGCATTTCTTAATTACCCTCTTTATGTAATTAATGATAATTAAGGTATGATTAGTAGTTTTAATACATTATTAGGATTGATTAAGGTTATATCCAGTAGATAAGAGGTTTAGGGAATAATAATTAATCTACTTTGGCTAGATGCTTAGGTGTTGAATAGCCTAAGTATAATTAAGGAAATTAAAACCCAATTCATATGTGTGAAAGGATGTTTTTAAATTACTTAAGCTAAACCTCTTAGATTAATTAACCATTAATCATGAGCCAAATTACATTAGGCCTTTTTCTTATTAGGTTCATTGCAAGTTTAAATACCTTATGAGTTTTTTATGTCATCTCATTAGCTCATGATTATTTGGTTAACTATATTAAGGTGGTGTAGGTAAGGGTTAATTAACATGCTTAATTCATGCCTTAACCTAATTAATACATAAAAATGAATCTAATCATCTAAAAATTATACAAAAATATCAAACACATGTGGGAATGGGTTAAGAATAGTAAACTCAACTCACCTTTTTAAAATTAAATCAAACTTAAAACTAAATAAAAATCACATTGAATACACTGATTTATTTTAAAATTTCTTATTCTATAAGAATGTCTTTAGGATTTAAATAAAGTTGATGTGTTTACATGCTTTCATTGCTTTGATTCTTTCCCCAACATCTTAAATTTGTATGTCATGTGGTTTCATGCATTCATATTTTCTAAATTCAAATTTTAAAATGAAATTGTTTATTTTATGTCAAATTTGTATGTGTTGGCTAAAGTAGAAATATGAGTGGCTATTATCACTACTAAATAAAATTATTTTCAAAATATATAAATCAATTATCCAATCTAAAAGTATGCTACTTATACTTTAATTATAAGCTTGCATGTGAAAGAATGCAAAGGTGTGCTTAGCATAGGTTTCTCTTCTCTTTTATGTTAGTATAGTTTTGTATAGGAGTTGGTAAGATGCATGGTTCATTTGAGAAGAACCTAACACTTACCTAACTCCATATCCTATTCATCCCTATGCTATCACCTAAGAAGGGTTACCTATACTAGCATACATAAATTTCATAAATAAAATAAATCAATTAATACAACTTTTACATTCTTCCTTTTCATTTAATTTCTTTTGTACACATATTTGTATTTAAGGAAAGTGATATATTAGTCTGGACAACCTCGAGATTGTGAGACTTTGAGTAGCTCTAAGAAGTTCTTGTACCTTACACCTCTAGTTAATAATGATGCTGTACTCACTTATGCCTTTCTTACTTTCATGTGTGTATGTGAAAAATTGGATAAAGAAACCCTTTTCTACTTAAGAAAAATCATGCATATTAAACTTCCAAATTTCCTTAAATGGATTACTTAGCATGCATCATAAAGTGTGTTAAATGTTCTCATTTGTGTATATAGATATGCTTAGGATTTATTCATATGCATGTTATACATGTTGGGAAAGAAATGAAGTAATGTGTATTATGTGAATTTGATTCATTTTATTTAATCTTAAAATGCCTTTCTTTTTGAATAGGTTTGTTTAGAGTTAATCTAAACTTAGGATTAATTAAAATATTTAATCAAAATATTCACTAAACAAAACTAAAATGTGAACCTACTTTAGAAATTACTTAGGTTAGGGAAGGAAAGAGAAGTTCTCTCCTCTTTCCCTCTCTTTACAACTTAGTAATTAAATGTAAGAATCACTTGAACTTAATCAAAACATGAAATAAAATCAACCCAAAATATTTAAACAACTTAAATGAAACCCTCCTCTAAGTTGAACATGTTTTCATACATAGAAAATTTGAACCTAAATCCATAGCTAAGCATACCACACAGACCTTTAAAGCACACACATTAACTTAAGTCACCAGTTCTAGCTTTAGGTTAGGGCAGTGCATGGTTTGATATTTTATTTTGTTTTATGACATATGTTTTAGACTAGATGTTAGGGTGTATGCTCGTAGAATGAATGGTAGGGCGCTCTTAGTCTAATCATTATTTTTTTGTAAGGGATTATGCTTAAGGGACACTATCATAAATAAAAATATAAATGCTTTTGCTTGTAGGTGCTTTATACCCCTAAACTTAATCAAATAGGCCATGTGGGCTTAATCACCCATGTGTGGAGTGATAAGTCCAATATAATGCTTGAGATTTGTGTGGTTTGTTTTAGCTAACCTTTATTTTGTAGGTGTTAGTTAGTTTTCCATTCTTTCCCTTTTCATGTAAATTTATGTAATTAAGAGTTTTGAATGATTTTTATTGGGATTAGGATGAGCATTGGTCATAAGATTCTATCTTATATATCATGTGAAGCCTTGGAGTATCTACCTTCCAACCATCCAAAAGAAGGAATCAAAGAAGAAAGAAGAAAAGAAGAAGAAATAAAAAAGAAGAAGAAAGAAGAATAAAGATTGAAGACCCCCCCTAACAATGAATTCCTTACTTAACTGTAATTTAATTCATTTATAATCTGAGTTGTATAAGGGTAGAGCTCGACTACCCACATTTCATATTTTTGGCTTTGTGCGGTGGTGCCCGACCACAATGACCTTTTATTCTTTTTGTGATTAGTTTTATAAATTGATTAATGATTTGTTTAGCTTGTGTATTAAGTGGCATGCTTTTCCTAGTTTCTTCCTTTCTATATGTATGGCTTGGATGTGGATTAGGCTCTTTAGGGAAAAATAAATCTTTTACCAAACTTAACAACTCAAAATTAAAAAAAAACCCCATAAGCTCACCTAAAGCTTAAGTTTAAAGTCAAGATAAAAGAATTAGCAATCACTTAGCTGAATGAGTATTTTTTTTTGTAATATCATGCATAAATGCATCTTATTTCACTACTGATTAGAGGGCTTCCACCTTTTCCAGAGAAATATGGCTTAACCTTTGAGAGCCATGGTGGAAACTCACCTCCTCCCTTCTCGCTGATTTTGGCCAATAACTTTATTTCTCATGCATTAGGCATATGAATCCTATTAGCATGAGTCAAAATAATTATCCAAAAATGAAAATAAAATGAAATTTGAATTGCATTAGATTTAGGTCATTTGAAGCATGTCCCCACATGATCTAGTCTCTTTAGGGAGTGAGTTTAAGGACTTTATCTCTTTCTAAGTAAATAACATCGTAGCTATCTTGCATAAGCATAAAGACTTGTCTACATGTATTTAAAATTGTAGGAGGAGTTAATTGGCAGCCACCCCGACGGTTGTAAATCCAAGCTGCCGAGTGGTGTGTCCTCTCTTGTAGAGGCAAACCAATTACCCATTTTTGCCTTAGATTTAGGTTATGCTTTTGGCCCTCACTGAAGCTCCCTAGATTTAGGTTATTGAGGTGATTAGGTCCATTAAAGGGTAGTAACTTCTATCTTTCACCTGAATAAGTATATCTATGGATCTGTGTGGCATCCTAAAAAGATGAATTTTTATAATATCCTCTTTCTTTTCTCACCACAGATTTGAAAGGAGAGCTTATAGAAATATTTTTAACCAACACTACTTTAGAAATTACTTAGGTTAGGGAAGAAAAAAGAAGTTCTCTTCTTTTTCTCTCTCTTTATAACTTAATAGTTAATTGTAGGATTCATTTGAACCAAATCAAGATGTGAAATAAAATCAACCCAAAATAATTAAATAACTTAAATGAAATAATCCTCTAAGTTGAACATATTTTCACACTTATAAAATTCTAACCTAAAGCCATAGTTAAGCATACACATAAACCTTCAAAGTACACACATTAAGCTAAGTCGCCACTTATAGCTTTAGGTTAGGAGAGTGCATGGTTTGATATTTTATTTTATTTTGTGATATATATTTTAGACTAGATGTTAGGGTATATGCTTGTAGAATGAATGGTAGGATGCTCTTAGTCTAATCATTATTTTCTACAGGGGATTGTGCTTAAGGAGTGTTATCATAAATAAAAATATAAATGCTTTTGCTTGCAGGTGCTTTATACGCCTAAGCATAATCCATCAGGCCAAGTGGACTTAGTCATCCATGTGCGGGGTGATAAGTCCAATATAGATACTTGGGATTTGTGTGATTTATTTTAGCTAACCTTTATTTTACAGGTGTTAGTTAGATTTTCATTCTTTTTTTCTTTTCATGTAAATTTGTGCAATTAGGATTTTTGGAATGATTATTATGGGGATTAGGATGAACATTGGTCATAAGATCCTATCTTATGTACCATATGAAACCTTGGAGCATTTACCTTTCAACCATCTAAAATAAGGAACCAAAGAAGAAAGAAGAAAAGAGGAAGAAAGAAGAGAAGAATAAAGAAGAAATGAAGCTTGAAGACCCCCATAACAATGAATTCCTTGCTTAATTGTAATTTGATTAATTTTTAATCTGAGTTATATAAGGGTAGAGCTCGACTCCCCAATTTGTTATTTTTGGGTCTGTGTGATGGTGCCCGACCACAATAGCCTTTTATTCTTTTTGTGATTAACTTTATAAATTGATTGATGATTTGTTTAGCTTTTTTATTAAGTGGAATTCTTTCCTAGTTTCTTCCTTGCTTTATGTATGGCCTAGATATGGATTAGGATCTTTAGGAAAAAATAATTCTTTTACCAAACATAATAATTCAAAACTAAAAATAAAGAACTCATAACCTCACCTAAAGCTTAGGTTTAAAATCAAGATAAAAGAATTAGCAACCCCTTAGTTGGATGAGTATTTCTTTTATAATATCATTCACAAATGCATCTTATTTCACTCTTGATTGGAGGGCTTTCCTTTGCAAGAGAAACTTGGCTTAACCTTTGAGAGCCATGGTGGAAACACACCTCCTCCCTTCTCATGATTTTGGCTAATAAATTTATTTCTCATGCATTAGGCATATGAATCCTATTAGAATGAGTCAAAATAATTGTCCAAAAAAGTGAAAATAAAATGGAATTTGAATTGCATTAGATTTAGGTCATTTAAAGCATGCCCTGCATGATCTAGTCTCTTTAGGGAGTGAGTTTAAGGACATAGTCTCTTTCTAAATAAAATAATAGCTTAATTATCTTACATAAGCATAATAACTTGCCTACATATATTTAAAATCATAGGAGGAGTTAGTTGGCGGCCACCCCCAGGTAGTTGTAAGTCCAAGCAGTCGGGTGGTTTGTCCTCTCTTATGGAGACAAACTAAATACCATTTGTGCTTTAGGCCCTCATCAAAGCTCCCTAGATTTAGGTTCTAAGATTCCTTATTTCCTCACCTCTGTGTTATGGAATCATAAGTCCTAAATTTCTAATGAAAAATTCAACTTAAGCAAACTAAATCAATTTTAAAAATGTAAAGCCCAACTATAGGATAGTTTAAGATTGCTTGCTAGGTTTCCTAGCATTGTGGGCATCTCCTACTTATCTTTCTTTTGGCTCCAATAATAACTCCCTCTCTTTAATCAATCCCATTTGATCTTCAAAAATAAACCAATCGATTGATAGTCACCCAATTTAAAATAAACCCTACTTTACTTTTTAATGTAAAATAGGGGAAGAAACTCTAGTATATAAGCAAACCATCATCCTTAGGAGTCCTTATTGAGGTGATTAGGTCCATTAAAGGGAAGTCACTTCTATATTTTGAGATAGGAAACTATTTTTGATGACGTACCCAATCACCTAAATAAGCACATCTGTGGATCTGTGTGGCATCCTAAAAAGATGAATTTCTATATTCTTGCCTCTTCTTTAATTCACTAATAGATTTGAAAATGCTCATAGAAATTTTAACATCCCATCTTTTTTCTTATCTTTTGGATGTTCTTACTAAGAATTTACAAGAATATGTACCTTGGTGTTTGCCTTTTCTAATGACATTCTTCTTGTTGATAAGACTAGAGAGCGAGTCTAAGAGAAACTTGAATTATGAAGGTCAACATTAGAGTCTAAAGGTTTTCATTTAAGTAGATCTAAAACTGAATATATGGAGTGTAATTTTAGAAGTTATAGTGGTGGTGTTGTGACATTAGGTGAACAATTCATTAAGAAGAGTGAGCGATTCAGATATTTAGGCTCTATTGTTCAAAATGATGGTGAAATTGATAGAGATGTTATTAGTAGAATTCAAGTTGGATGGTTGAAGTGGAGGAATACATCGGCTTTGTGATAGAAATGTTCCACTTAAACTTAAGGGAAAATTTTATAAGATGGTGGTAAGACCTGCAATGACTTATGGTGTAGAATGTTGGCCAATAAAAGAGAAGCATAAGACTTAGTTAAGTGTTACAGAGATGAGGATGCTTAGGTGGATAAGTGGCTTTACTCTTAGAGATAAAATGTGAAATTTGTATGTTCGGGAAAATGTTGGAGTATCTCAAGTGATAGGTAAAATTAGAGTGAGTCGCCTTAGATGGTTTGGCCACATAAAGCATCAGCTATCCGGTCACTCAGTTAAAAGAGTAAATGCATTATATTTGCCTTATGTTAAGAAAGGTAGAGGTAGACCTAAAAAGACTTGGTTAAGAGGTATAAAAAATTACCTTAGTATACTTGAATTAAATGGAAATTTAACACATAGTTGGACACAATGGAGATGAAGGATTCATGTAGCTGACCCCACTTAGTGGGATAAAGGCTTGTTGTTCTTGTTGTATTATCTTAACTATTCAAAAACTACTCTCAAGTCAAAGAGATGGTCTTTATTTTCTTTGCTTTTGACTATTAGATCATTAACATAACATTCAACTTGATGATAAATGAGTTCATTGAAGATCTAAGTCATGACCGTCGGTATGTGGCATCAACATTTTTAAGGCCAAAAGGCATGACCTTATAACAATAGATTCTGATCGGGGTTCAAAATGCAGTGTTTCTTTCATCCTCGAGGACCATCTTAATTTGGTAGTAGCCAGATGACCCATCCATAAAGAAGAATACTGCATGATATGAGACAATGTCCACCATTAATTCTGGTATAGAAAGAGAAAATTCATCTTTAGGACATGCCTTATTTTAGTCCCTGAAATTGACACATATATGAATTTGGCCATTCTTTTTCTTAACTGGTCTTACACTGGCGAACCAAGTAGGTATTTTTCTTCCCTGATGAAACTAGCATCGATCAGTTTCTTGACTTCAAAAATGACCTGTTGTTTGATTTCTAATCGCATGCATCTAGGAGCTTGCTTAATAGGGTTATTATTAGGGACTATTACTAGTTTATGGACTGCTATGTGAGAGATAATCCGGGCATCTCTTCATAGCTCCATGCAAGGCAGTCCTTAAACTCAATCAATAGCCTTACTAAGTCATTAGTTTCTTCTTCATTCAGTAAAGAACTGATGTATGTCGGGCATAGATTTTCTTCTATCCTGAGGTTGATTTATTTGAGCTTGTCAATAGTTGAATATATTTTCTCATCAAATTCTAGAGGTGCATCTTTGATTTGAAGATCATCTATATCATCTAAAGTTTCTAAACATACATCCTCATAAGAGTTAGTGTGGTTTGAGAAGAACCTATCAGACTCCAGATGATTGGTGATAACTAACAAGTAATCATCATCATCGATTGGACCCACTGTACCGAATCCTATCTTTGATCATGACTGTGTATCCCTACCTCTATTATTTTATAGTTTCTCAAAATAATCTGACCTGTGCTTATATTATGTATAAGGAATCAAACCTTTCTTCACAAGATTATGAACACAAGGCGAGTACCAATCAAAAGGTAATTCTATTAAATCTTTATATAAATTATCCTCAAGTTCTACATCATCTTCTGGACTTGAGGATGATGATCCCAATAGGAATCTCTTTGGCTTGGCATTTATGGAAGACCTAGGGGCTTCCTTAACTACTAAACCTTCAACTTTTTAAAAAGAAAGTGAGGTAAGAGTTAAAGTTCCTAACTACTGCCTAATAATTTTACATAAACCTAATTTGAATACATCTGTGCCTTGCTTGGAGGCCTGGTCTTTGCCACTGTCTGGCTCGAGTGTCAGCTCCAATGAAACCCATTGAGAGGGGTTGGCTAGTATGCTAATCACATGAGACTCATCCTCTGAGCTGGATTCCAAGTCTATGTGAATAGTAGGGGTACTCAGGGGGTCTTTCACCTCTAGAATTACCTCTGGATCTACGTCTGCCTCTATCTGGTGGAGGTTGAGTCATCCAACCCATATATCTGTATGGTGGAATGAACTATGGGTGGAATGTGACATAAGGCTCTACATATTCCTTGGTGTCCTTTTCTCACTCATTTGTACCGTCTTTCTTCTTTTCCTTATTTCTTTTGCTTCTTTTTCTTTTTCTTTTGTATTTGAATTTTGACCAATTTCATGAGAAAAAGCATTTTGATTTTGGGGAAGATAGTAGGTTGCATCTTTATATATCTAGACTTCTCTAACTGAAAATAGCTTTTACATCTCCTTTGACATAATACTCGATTCCATCTCTTCAAAACTTGATGCATTGATGAAGGGAGGATAAAATCATCTTGTTTTGATGTATCCAAGGCCTACCGAGAAAAGCAGTAAATGATGCATTCAAATCAATTATATAGAACTTGGCTTCAGTCTTCCAATTGCCTATTTTTAAAGGTAAAACTATGGAGCCTAAAGCCCTCTCGCCTTGTTCATTGAATACGCTAAACATCATCCAATATCTTTGGAGTGCAAAGATGTCAATCTTAAAATAGGCAAGGATCTTTAGACTCATAATATTCATCAATGCACCTGGATCAACTAAAACCCTAGAAAATATGAATCTGCCCATATCCACTATGATGTAGAGGGGATAGTAGTGCTCCATGTCCCCCAGAAGGTCTTCATTTGTAAATGTGCTCCCTGAGCTTCTCTTGAAGAATGTGCCTCCTCTCTAACAGCGGTCAGCTGAGCTAAGAATATTTCTGAATTAAGAAGAGTCTTGATTAATGATTTCCTCATATCTTTGGATAAGCCAATTGTTTCATATATGCTTAGTTTAGCTGACAACTTTCTTAGGTGAGCGAAGACATTGTAATAAACTTTGGGCTGATCCTCCACAAGCATATCCATAGGTGGAGCATCCTGTGGAGGGGCTTCTTGCTCACTAGTACCAATGACTTATTTTCCCTTATCTTGAGGTGCTGCCCTAAGAGGTAGAACCTTGTCACTACAGAGTTAACTTTGGTGATCTCTTGTGGCGGGTTAGTGAAAGATTCTACATGCTCGTCAAGCTCACCTACAGCTTCTCCTATAGGACACTCATAATTAGATGATTACAAATATATCTCAAGAGGTGAACCCGTATTATTCAGAGAAGGAAAGTCCATCTCTCAATCAAAAATAAGAAGATCAGAGTTATCATAATTATTATTTAGACTTAAATAGTTTTTTATAAGAGTAGAATTAGATAACCCATCAGAAGTGACACAGATGTAATTCAAACTAGCTTTATTCCTTGATTTCTTAGATTTAGAAAGATGTACATAATAAAAATCTAGTAAAGAAAGTGGGGTGAGGGATTTGATGCCTCCATCCACTGATACAAGATGTCTACTAGAAGAAGAGTTAGATAAAGTAATAGCTGCAACGGTGGAATGGAGGCTAGGCTCGGTTGGTGGTTGCGCTATATCTAGGGCTAGTATGGGCTATTGTTGATGCTGCTACTTAGCTGCTACTTTTCCCAAGTGTTCTTTGGAAACTTGTGAACCTTTCTTAATGTTGGAGGTTCGAGCTACCTCAGGCATCTACAAGGAAAGTTTCTTAATTTTTGAAATAATCTTTTTAGAGGTTCAGGATAATGAGATATCCTAACCTTCTTTTATTTTAAGAGGATCACATGTATCCCCAAGGATTACCCTAACAGAACTGGATGGTTATTCCACTAGATATTCCTTAGGGATAACTATGACGCCTGACTTGTAACTATGCTCAAGCCAATCTTTGAATGTAAAGAAATCCTCCAAAACATGGCTTACCATGTGGTGGTAGGGGCATAAGTTAGGATCATTGCTCATGTCCACTTCCTCTAGTTTCCTAGGCTCAGCTAGCTAAAAATCAAGTTTCTTTAGGATGTTCTTAATGATTTTCCTGACTACCTTCCTCTTAAATGAATAAGGTTTGTTTAGTTTATCCAAAAGAGTAGGTGGATGATAGCTACCTTGTGGTGGGTATATGTACCACTGCTGTGAGTATGGATGAGAAGGAGGCGGCGAAGGCCATGGAGGTTGTTGTGGTGGCCGGTAGGATAACCTAGGCAGTGGTAAAGGAGGTGGAAGCGAAGGCTGTGGAGCACGAGGTCTCTCATACTGATCTCTGGTCAATTGCTTCCCCTTGTCCGATGCTGCTATTGCCCGTAGCTTCTTTTTATAAGCTTTCTATGGCTTTAGCTTTATTGAATGATCTTAAAAAGGAAACTGTTTGGCCTCTCCTTGTAGACTAGATATCTTATTGATTAGCTTCTCAAATATCTTGATGGTAAAACCTTTGAGTATGAAGACGATCGGACAATGAATATTCTTTAATAGAATTTCAATGGCATGTAGTTCAAATAGCTGTGATTTGCATTTCATACTCAAATTTCACCATCTGAGAATATAGTCAATGAGGGACTCACAGGGGTACTGTTATGCTAGAACGAGATTGCCCATAGTTACCCTTTACTAAGCTCCAATAAATCTTTTAATAAAGAATTGCTCCAACTCAGCAAAAGTCTTCACTGAACTGTTGGGGAGTTCAACATACCAATCAAAGGCTATGCCTGCTAAACTACAGACAAAATAATGGAACAATAGTGCATCACTGCCACCAGCATTGCATCAGCTAGCCCTGAAGTGCACTATGTGCTGGCGTGAGTTCCTGCTGCCATCAAAGCTCTTGAAAGAAGGAGGAACAAAACCCTTAGGATACTAGATAGCATTGAATTCCTCTAGGTAGGGTCTATCCTTTGGAACCGATGAACCACCTTGAGCTTGCACCAACCCTTCTCTCACCTGTTGTTCAACCATGAGTTTAACATCCTTTTCTTGCACGAAGGTAGTGTCCACTACCTTCCTATACAAGCTAATGCTGCTCTGCTCTATTAGGGGTGAACTCTTAGGTTGATCCAAGACATGCAGTAACTCTGGCTGACCGATATTCATAATAATAGGATGTGCTGCTAGTGCTTGATTCTGAAGCTCTATAATTGTCGCTAACAAATATTCATGCCACTTTCCCATCCTATCAATATATTCATCTTTCTATTTAAGTTATTGAAGGAGATGTTGGGTCGAATGAGTTGTGTCATCCAGTTTGGCCGCAACACCTTCCAAATTATGGTCATCCCGAAGGAGGGAACCCCTGGTGTCTACCATATGCACCTCGGCTAAATCTTCCAATAAATCATCTTCATTTGGATCAAAGATATCCTTCTCTTCCTCTAGGTCAGACCCGTCATAACCTTGGATTTCCTTCTTCTCAATGAGATACTGTGCTACAATATCATCTAGGGAGCGGCCCAACTGTGGAGGCACAAAAGATTGTGGCTGACCGGTGGTGGGATCATGTTCATGAACAGAGATACATCTGACCTCCACTACTATCGGAGTACTGATCTTGTGAGGGCTATGCTCACTAGAGGATACATGCTCATGGCTATCATCTATCATGGGTGGAGTGCTACTCCTGGGAGGATCTATCGCCATGGGGGCAACTGAACTATCTCCTACTCCCTCTGTTGTTGCTATGTCTAAGATTTGTTGAGGTGGTGGTGTTGATGGAATGATAAAGATGCTACATGGTTGCCACTCCCTCTTCACCACAACTAAAGTAGGAGGTCGAGCAAGAAAGCTCGGCATCACCTCAGTCAATAATGTAGATTAAATGAGATCTCTTGACCATAGCCAGATCACCGGTGTGGCTTTCTTTTCCCCTGATGCTGTCTTCATGGCTTTTGATGGAACTATGGAAGATGGAACTTGCATTGGTGATGGCGGACGTCGAGCGGAGCGGTGTGATGGGGCACCACCGACTCTCTCTATGCGGGAGCCCTCCTCCCATGGTGGTTAGTATCAGTCAATATAATGTTGTTAGTATAACCAGCACGGGTAACATGCTAATCGGGGAAATCCATGAGGGCGGAGATAATTGACTGTCTTGTGTATCTTCACCTCTCCCTTGTAGTAACATGCACTAATATACGGGCCTCCCTGGCCCTCTATCGTCAGATATGCTTGCCTATGCTATGAGGGATGACTGATCATAGAAAAAAATTAGGCTTTGGACTCTGATCGTCTATAAGCCTTGCCAACCTGGTGCAGAATTGTCCTAAAGCTAGCATAGGACCTCCTCCTATTTCTGATAGGAGCCTCATAGTGAACTGCAGGTAGAGGTGATACTATAAACCTACTAACATCTTCCTCTCCATCAGATTCAGAAAGAGGATGGAACTTGTTCTGTTTGATCAGAGGAGAAACTATCCTGGGTGGTTCCTCTACTAAAATTTGAGAATTACCTCCATCTCCTGGGCTATATGCATATGATGCTGCTTAATCTTGTGGCATCTGTTGTGGCGCTGAGTTCTGCTGGAAGGAGTAGTACGGAACTAGATCTTATCTCAAAGGTTGGGGAGACTATCCTAAGCTGTGGTAGCCTTCCCTTGGAAGAAGCCGCGAGTGGGTACTAGCCTGCATGGCAATGGGGAACAACCACTAAACGCACTAAACCGCTCGCTATGGAACTCACAACCTTCCTCTTTAGTGAGGGAAACTGAGTCCGAAGACATCTCAACATGGATGACTTACCGCCACCACACACTCCTATGGTTGTGAGGGTTATCCCCTCAAGTGATCCGCCCCTCAATCCGGCCAAAGTGAATCGATGGGCAAAGTCTATGGGAGGTCGTCCATCCAAGGCCAAATCCATCCCAAAAGGAAAAGTGAAGACATACTTCTGAGCATCCAATAGTACTAAATTGAACTTGAAAAATACATACTGAAATTGAGTTTAAATTTTGCAAAGTTTGAAAATAAACTCAAATTGATTTTTTTTGCTTTGGTATTTTGCTAACTTTTTGAATTTTGATTTAGAGTTTGAACCCACACTCAACAATTTGAATATGTTAAGTGGGGCTCTTTGAATTTAGAAGAGAGATTTTAAATTTAGAATTGGAGAACATATTTTGAGTTTAGAATCCATTTTCAATAAATTTGTGTATGTTGGAAATGGGTTCAAATATTTTGAAGAGATTTTTGATGCTTCCATTGGTTCATATTTGAATTTGATTTTTATGTTTGGGGACCCTTTATTTAACAAATTTGAGTATGTTAAAAATAAAGGGTCAATTGATTTTGTTTGGGATTGCTCTTTTAGCAAATTTGGGTATGCTAAATGAGTTGTTTGAAAATTATTTTCTTATTTTGCTTGATTGTGAATCATGTGTGAGTTTAGAAATGAAATTTTTACTTAGCAAGTTTGTGTATGCTAAATAAAGTCCAAATGTTTGTGTTTTGTTTAAATTTTTTGAAAAGAGGATCTTTACTTAACAAATTTGGGTATACTATATAAAGAATCCACATGTGTTTGATTTTTGTGATTTTGAAAAGAGGATTTTTACTTAACAAATTTGGGTATGCGAAATAAAGGATCCAAATGTGTTTGATTTTTTATTTTGAAAGGAGGATCTTTACTTAGCAAATTTGGGTATGCTAAATAAAGGATCCAAATGTGTTTGACTTTTTGAAAAGAGGATCTTTATTTAGCAAATTTGGGTATGCTAAATAAAAATCCAAATGTGTTTGATGTTTATGATTTTGAAAAGAGGATCTTTACTTAGCAAATTTGGCTATGCTAAATAAAGAATCCAAATGTGTTTGATTTTGATGTTTTGATTTTGAAAAGAGGGGTCTTTACTTAGCAAATTTGGGTATGCTAAATAAAGTCCAAATGTACTTTTAGTTTTGATGTTTTGATTTTCTAAAAATGAGAGCTTTACTTAGCAAATTTGTGTGTGTTAAATAAAGTTCAAATGTGTTTGATTTTGATATTTTGATTTTGAAAAGAGGGATCATTACTTAGCAAATTTGGGTATGCTAAATAAAAGTCCAAATGTATTTTTGGTTTTGATGTTTTGATTTTTGAAAATGAGAACTTTACTTAGCAAATTTATGTATGCTAAATAAAGTTCAAATGTGTTTGATTTTGAAAAGAGGGATCTTTACTTAGCAAATTTGGGTATGTTAAATAAAAGATCCAAATGTATTTTTGGTTATGATGTTTTGATTTTTAAAATGACAACTTGACTTAGCAAATTTGTGTATGCTAAATAAGGTTCAAATGTGTTTTTGGTTTTGATGTTTTGATTTTGAAAAGAGGGATCTTTTCTTAGCAAATTTGGGTATGCTAAATAAAAGATCCAAATTTATATTGAAAAATGAAACACTCATTCGACAAATTTATGTATGTCAAATGAAAGTCAATTATGCTTTATTTTTTTTTTCAAAGATGAAATTTTGTGTGTGATTATTGATGTTTGAAAAGAAAGGAATTCCAACTTGACACATGTGGGATGTGTTGAGTGGAATTTCAAATGGAGTAATTTTATTTGAAAATAAAACCTCCTTCCAACATATTTGGATATATTTAATGAAGAGGCTTATTTTCAAATTTATATTTTTTTGAAAAGAAAGAAATTCCAACTTCAACATATGTGAGATATGTTGTAATGGAATTTCAATGTCATGATATGATTCTATTTGGAAATGAAATCTTCATTCAATAAATTTGGGTTTATTGAATGAGGGTATTCATTTTCAAATATGTGTTTTTTGAAAAGATGATTTTTTTATTTTGTTTAAAAATGAAATCTACATTCAATAAATTTGGGAATATTTAATAAGGATGTTCATTTGTGCTTTTTGAAAGATGATTTTGGTTTTTTTTAAATGAAATCTTCAATCAATAAATTTGGGTATATTTAATAAGGATGTTCATTTGTGCTTTTTGAAAGATGATTTTGGTTTTATTTTGAAATGAGGATGTTCACATGTGCTTTTTGAAAAGATGATTCTTAGCTTTGATTTTTAACAAGATCCTACATGTAAAAATCTTGAAGATTGTTAAATGAGGTTGAGGCATATGTATTTTGTGCAAGTATTTTATTATGTGAACTTTTGAAAAAGTGTTTTTTTTGGAAAGTGATGTTTTTATAAAGGATTTATTTATTTTTCTTAATTTTAGGAGTGAACCTTACCTCACCATAGAAATGGTAAGGAGGAAGGTCTTTAATAATATCTTTTTATTAAATTTTTATTTTCACCTATTGGGAAACTCAACAGAGGTTTTAAGACCTACACGGAGTGAGGTCCTAAAACCTAAAGGATGTTGGCTAGCTTAGCTTATGGATGAAATAAACTAAGTGCCAATGAAAAAGAAGGATAGTCTCAGATTCATACAAAGTATAAATCCATTATCAATACTTGGAGACAGTGATCATTTAACAAAGATGGAGAGAGGAATCGTTTCCAGAAGAGTCGCCAGAAAAATTTGTGGTGTTTATTTCTCAAACTCTTGGGGAATTTGAAAAATAAAATGTTATGTGTATATATTGGGACACCACGTAGATCAGCATATGTACTTATTAGGGTGATTATGTACGACATTAAGGAATGATGTACTATCTCGAGAGACATAAGTCACCATCCTTCAATGAACCTAATCACCTAATAGGACTTGGACAATGAGTCTAATGTACTAGATCTTTCCCTACTTTACATGGAAAAGTAAAGTAGTGTTTATTTTAAAGTTCATTAAGTTCTCAAGGCAAGCCTCATAGTTAATTACATCTTAAGGAATGATATTTCTTAAGAATACTCTCGATTAAGGTAAATGATCATTATTTCTAAAGATTTCAAAGATAGGACTATCAACAAACAGGTTATTTTTGGAAAATCAAATAGGATTGATCAAAAGGAGGGAGTTAATATTGAAAACAAAGGGAGATGAGTAGGGGATGCTCATGATGCTAGGAAACCTAGTGAGTATCCCAAACTATCCTATGGTTGGGCTTTATATTTTTAAAATTTAAAAAAAATTATATATTTGAGTTGAATTTTTATTAGAAATTTTGGACTTACAATTCCATAATACAAGATCATGGAAATACCTAAGAGGTGAGAATTTATGCTTGTAGCCCACAAAGAGAAACAACAATCTCAGATCCTAAATCTAAGGAGTTTTGGCAAGGGCCAAAACATGACCTAAATCTATGGTGAAAATGGGTATATGGTTTATCTCCATAAGAGACAATAAATAACCTAACTTTTATACTTACAACCGCCTAGGGGTGGCTACCAACTAACTCCTCCTACAATTTTAAATACATATATGTAAGACTTATACTTTGCAAGATATCTAGGCCGTTATTTATTTAGAAAGAAGACTAAGTCATTAAACACACTCCCTAAGAAACTAGATCATGAAGGGCATGAATAAATGACTTAATCTAATGTAAATTTTGTTAAATTTTATTTTGATTTTTGGACAATTTATTTGACACAGGCTATGGGATTTCATATGCCTAATGCATGAGAAATTTGATTATGGGTCAAAATCAAAAAGAAGGAGGTGTGTTTCCACCATGGCTCTCAAAGGTTAATCCATTTTTGCTGGCAAAGGTGGAAGCCCTCCATTAGCAAGAGTGAAGCAATATATTTTTACGCATGATGTGAGACATACAACATCCAACTAAGGGGTTGCTAAATCTTTTATTATCTTGATTTATGTCATAGGCTTTTTAAGTGAGGTTATTAGTTGTTTAATTTTAATTTTGAGTTATTTAATTGGATAGAAAATTTATTTTTCCCTAAGAGCCTAATCACATCCAGGCCATTCATCAATCAATGAAGAAACTAGAAAAATTATGCCATTTTTAATGCATAAGCTAAACAAACATCAAATAATTTTATAAAGCTAGCACAAAAGAATAAGAGGTCGATATGGTCGGGCTCCACCGTACAAACCCAAAAAAAAGGTGGGTAGCTAAGCTCTACCCGTAGACAACCTGGATTTCAAATGAATAATTATAATTTAGAAAGAATTCATGTTATGGGGTCTTCATTCTTCATTTTTTTTTTCTTTCTTCATTTCTTTTCTTTCTTCTTCTTTGACTTGGGATGTAGTTTTCTCCAAGGCTTCACATGGTACATAAAATATGGTCTTATGACCAATGTCACCTTAATCCCCCATAACATTCATTCCATATCTTAATTGTAAAATTTACATTAAAAGGGAAAGATAAATCTAACTAAACATGAAAAATAGATATTAGCTAAATATACCACACAACCCAAGCAAGTATATGAATTATTTTGACTTAGCACCCCACACATGGGTAACCAAGTCCACCTATCCTAATTTGGATCTTTCTTAGGGGTATAAATAACCTGCACATCAAAAGTATTTATATTTTTATTACATCTCTCCTCACAATCCCCTATAGAAGACATGATTAGACTAAGATCATCCTATCATCAAGTCTACACACATGCATCCTAACATCTAGTATAAAAATATTATCTCACAAAATAAAATCAGGCATTAATCCATGCACCACCCTAACATAGAGTTAAAAATGGTGACTTAGCCTAATGTGTGTGTCATTTAAGGCTTGTGTGGCATGTCTTAGCTAGGCTTTAAGGTTGAAATTTTCTAAGTGTGAAGGGTTCAACTTAGAGGGTTATTTCATTTTAAGTGATTTAGTTGATTTGTCAATTTCATTTGATGATTTGATTTGGTTTGAATGAGCCTACATTTAGTTACTAAATATTGTAAAGAGAAGAAAACTTCTCTTTCATCCTTACCATAAGTAATTTCTAAGGTAGATTCATTAATGATCTTTTTAGTGAATATTTTATTATGAGTTTTAATTAACCCTAAGTTTAGATTTGTTCTAAATAAACCTATTCAATAAGAAAGGAATCTTAGGATTAGTTAAGGTGAATTACTATCACATAACACACAACTATTTATTTCTTTCCACCATGTATACCATGCATGTGAATAATCCTAAGCATATACATATAATGCAAATTTTAGCACACCTTGATGATGAATGCAAAGAGATGTTGTTTAAGAAAATTTGGATATTCCATGAATTCATGTTTTTATTAAGTAAAAAAGAGGGACTCTTTTATCCATTAATCAAATGCACATCTACTTGTATAAAAGATATAAGTGAGTACGATGTCATTATTTTCTACACGAGGGGTGTAAGGTACAAGACTTGCTTGGGGCTACGTAAAGCCTCACAACCCTAGGATATCCAGACTAATATACCACTTTTCTTAAATACATGTACATATACAAAAGAAGCAAATGGTTGAAGAATCATGCAAAAGATTTAAGTTTGATTTTGGTTGTATAATTTACATGTGTAATGTAAGGATTCTTCTTGAGTAATAGCATAAAAGTGTATAAGAATAGATTTAAGCAAGTGTTATGTTCTTTTCAAATGAATTATATACTTTACAAATCCTATTCAAATCCATGTAAAGAGAAGAGAAGAAAATCACATAAAACACATCTTATGTTATAACCACATGCAAGCTTATACATATTTATAAGTAGCATCACTTCAATCATAATCTTTGATTCATAAGTTTTGGAAAATAATTTTTGATTTAATAATGATAATATCCACTCATATTCTTACTTTAGCCAAAATATGTAATTTGACATTATGGAAATATTTTATTTAATTGATTTTTCAAAAGAAATGAATGCATGACTTCATATCACAAACAACATTTAGTATGCTTGGAAAGAAATAAAGTGATGTAAGCATATGACTTCATTCACCCTAATTAATTTCTAAGGACAATCTTATAAGATAAGATTATTCAAAATGAATCAAAATTATTTAAAGAGATTTTTATTTTATTTTTGGATTTGTTTTGAAAATGATTTGTGAGAAAGATTTTATTGGTCCTAACCCATTTCCCCCATGTGTAAATCAATTTAATTATAATTTAGAACAATTAGGTTGATTTTATGTTTTATTTAGGTTAAGGTGTGAATTAAATCCAATAATTACCCATTACCTATACCACTTTAACATAGTTAACCAAATAATTATGAGCCAAGATATGATATGCAACCACATGGAATTTAAATTAGCAATGAACCTAATAAATAAAGGGGCCTAATGCAATTGGCTCACAATTATTAATTAATTAAGCTAAAGGGTTTTCATTAAGTACTTTCATAACCTTCCCAACCATGTGAGTTAGATATTATTTCCTCAAACTTACCTTAGGCTTTTGAACACTTAAGGATCTTTCCAGCAAGAGATTAATTAACTCTAGATTGATTTTGAAAGCATGATTAGACTAATTAAGTAGATCATTAGTAGATTAATCCTTAATTATGTTTGGATTAAGGAAGAAATAGGATTTAGGGAATAACTTAGGAAAAATATCTCAAACCCATTCCATAAACCTCCTCCTTACTCAAACAATGTTTAATTATCTCAATTAAAGGATTAAATCACAATTCATATGCTTAATTTATCTTAATTACATTAGGGGGGGTGATTAGGGGTTCATTAATTAATTTTCCTATTTAGCTCATTAATAAATTTCAAAAAAAATTGGGGGAGGTAGAAGTCATCCCCCTAAACATGTTTGAGAAATTTGGAATTAATTAAGTAATCAAGGTAATTCAATTTTTAATTAAATCCTAATTAAAGAAAATTCACTATTTAAATTTAATTAGAAATAAATTTATTGGATTCCCCTCTGAATTACCTTTAAAATGAGCCCTCATTTATATATTTTGGATTTTTCTATATTGAATTATGATTTTATGAAGATTCTATGATTAATGGATAATTAGAATAGCCTAATTAATTAACTAATCCTGCCGATGTCACATGGACTGCTGATGCAGCGTGCTTTCCATGTGGCGTGATGGGTTTGGTTATTTAAGTTATCACATCATGCGCTGCGTCAACTGGCGGTACAACACGCATTCTCCTAAGCCATCTGATCAAGGATCTGATGACCAGAATTAATCCCATGGTTCTAAAGGGTTTAAATCAAAGATCTAACATGATTAAATCAGGATCGTCCATCCAAAATAAGAGGGATGGATGGCTCATAATTCATCCCTGCCTAAGGTGCAGGAGACGAAGGCCGTCCATCCTCCACCACTTGATCCGAGCTCACCTCAGCTCATATTAGGCTAGAATTTACCCCCACACCATGAAGTGGTATAGGGAAGAACATCCAACAACTAGAATCTAATGGTATTACAATTCCCTTCACAAAGGACCAAATATTTTTTATGGCAGGTTCGATTTTGAAGAATACCTCACCAGAAGCTATCACCGATGCTTCCAACGGAGGAGGTAGCTTCGTCTACTGGAGACGAAGCCCTGTTGAAGGTTTCAAGTCTTGATTTGAAGTGGATGTCTTGGTTGATCAAGCTCCCCTTCAATGGTAATTGGCTTTGATCAAAATCCCCCTTACCATGACTTGGAGACTTGGGAAACACCTTGGGTGAGCTTGACTAGGTGCCTTGATGGTGCTTGCAAGAGCAATTTGAATTTGATGGAGAATTGAGTGAGTTAGAAATTCCCTTCACCTCCCCTATTTTGACTTTGAAGAAAATTGAGAAGGAGAAATTCAAGAGGCTTGGAAATGGCTTTAGGAAGTTTGGAGAAGCTTACTTTCGATCACTCTAGCTCAATCAAATGCAATGTCTCTAGTTTGAATTGGAATGTTGGGGAGCATATCTCCCCCTCCTTGGATAAGGCGGCCGAGGCTTGCTTTGCCATTTTTGATCAATTAAGGATATTTATTGGGTTGTTTTGGCTGTTAGGTACTCCATGTGGTTCATTTTTGGCAGAGGAGTGGAGGAGAGGGAGTGCACATGTGCTAGGTGAGTGTATAAGGTGATCCAAGTGGCTAATTTATGTTGGAGAAGTCAGTTTGGATTTGGGTTGGGTTATGGTTGACCCAAACCCATTAGGTCATGTTCACCACCCTTCTTAGTGTCCATGTGGACCACTAAGAGGATGCTAAGTGGCTATGAGAAGGAATTGGCCAAATTCCAAGTGAATTTGGCCATAGGATACCCTTTGACCTAAGGGTAAAATGGTCATTTGGCCTTGATTTTGATTTGAAAAGATTTGAAATGATTCAAAAATAGTTTGGGCCAAATTTCAAGTGATTTGGAGTTCATTTGGTTTGAATTGGTTCAATTTGACCCATTTAGGTCAAAATGGGTCAATTTGGGTTAGGTTAACCAATTGGTCAAAGAGAGTCAAACCATGGGTTAGGTCAAGTTCAAATAATCATTTGAAGCCTATGGGTATCATTATTTTGGTTCAATTTGATTTATATTTGGTTTTGGTTCATTTAGGTCAAATAGGTCAAATTGACCAATTTGACCCATTTGACCCAATTGGATTATGGGTTGATTTAGGCTTGGTTGATCATTTGAAATGTTTTAAAAGCTTTTATTTTAATTAATTTTGATTTGGTTTGATTTCAAGTTGATTTGACCTTTTAGGTCAAGTTAGGCTCATGATTAATTGGGCTAGGTTGGGTCTAGTTGGCCAATTTAGGCCTTGGTCAAGTTCAACAAGTGATTTAGAATGAATTTGACCCACTGGTTGCAATCAATTTGGCTTAGATCAAGAGTTGTCCCATTTTAACTTCTTAGGTCAACTTAAGTCAACTTGGGTCAAGTGGGCAATTAGGCCTGGTTTGGCTCAAATGATGACTTGGTTAAGTTCAATCATTAATTATGGATTGGTTTATATCAATGATTTCAATCAATTTGATTTATAGTGGATTTGGCTAGTTTAGGTTTCATTTGGGCTAAGTATTGACTTGGTCAAAGGCTAGGTTTGACTTGGTTTGACCTAATTTGAGCAATTGATCATCCTATGATGATTTTTGCTCACAATGTGAGGCTCACATGGGCTTAGTTCAATCCAATTTGGGTTGGATTAGAATTTGACTCAAAAAGTGCTTTAGGTTACTTTGGGTCAAGTGAGCCTAAGTGGGTCAATTGACTTGATCAGCTTGATTCAAGTTTGGTTGAACTCACATATGGACTTATGATTGAAATATAAATCCAATAAGTGATTTGGAGTCAAATGGGTTTTGATTCATTTGACAATTTCAAGTCAAAAGGGTGAACATGGGTTTGACTTGGGTTGGTTTGATTTTGGTTTGATGATTGAAGTTTATGTTTATATTTGGTTTGTGATTGAAGGAGTGATTGTTTGAAGAGAAAATCGAAGGGTTTGGATTGATTTGAGAATGATTTGGTTAAGTTCAAAAATTTGACTTGAAAGGGTATATGCTGGATTTAGGTTAGATTTGGATTTGAGTTTTGAATTTGGTTTTGGTTATTTGAATTTATATTTCATTTATATTTGTGAATATAAATGATAATATAAATGGGTTATGAGAAAATCTTTTGAATTTTATTTGATTAAGTTCAAGGATTTGACTTGAAAAGGTATAGGTTGGATTTAGGTTAGATTTGGATTTGAGTTTTGAATTTGGTTTTGGTTATTTGAATTCATATTTCATTTATATTTGTGAATATAAATGAGACTATAAAGGGGTTATCAGAAAATCTTTTGAATTTGGAGTGATTTGAATTTGAATTTGAATTGGGCTAAGTCCACAAGATGAAATAAAAAATGGCTTAGGAAAGATATTTGGGATTTGAATTAAATCTTGGGTTTCAATCATTTGATTTGGAATTGATTCATAATTTGAGAAAATCCATTGAGTTGGAATTGATTTAAGATTTGATTTGGAATTGATTTGAATTTGAAGTTGATTTGAATTTGAAGTTGGTTTGAATTTGAAGTTTGACTTGAATGAAAGAAGTAAAGATTTGGTTCAAGCTATAGGGTAGACAAGTTTTCCTAATACCCCTAAGGCATGACCTATTCCTATGACTAACTCTTCTAAGTCTCTAGGGTTAGATTAAGTGCTCACCTAATCACTAGAAGTGTCTTAAGATTAAGAAACTCTTAATGTTTAGAGTAGTCCTATGTCTAAGATGAAGAAGTTGAGAGCTCACTCTAAAAGTAAGGTCAACAGAGACTTTAGAACCCAGTTTAAATAAATCCTACTTTATTCATCCATGTAAAGTAGGGGATAAATCATTGGTACATTCGAAGACCCATCATGCCTTAGGACTCCTTATCAGGTGATTAGATCCATCGTAGGGTAGTGATTTCTATCTTTCAAGATAGTGCACTATTCCTTGATGCCGTACCTGATCACCTCAATAAGTACATCCTCAGATCTACGTGATGTTCACCCTCACACACACACACACACACACACACACACACACACACACACACACACACACACATCTCCAAAAATAAACACCGTGGGCACTTTATCTAATCTCAGAGGAGAAATTGCACAATTTACAAGGGAGCATCGTGAGGCCTGCTAGCTCATTGTTTCTTTCATTCCAAATTATTATTTAGAATGCTTGGTTTGCATAATTCAATAGAAAGTGAAAATCGAAAGACATGTAATTATGTGCATAAAATTGTTTGTCTATAGAGATTCAATGCTAGTTCGAATCATACAAATGAGACTTCCAGCTTGTATTAACTAGAAATCATACCAGAAATACAAGAATCACAGTCAGGGAAGCATGATTCACGCAAGTATTCATGAGAAAATAGGCCATTATACATTTATGTGCTTGTTAACAGCTTGAGCACTACAACATTGAGGAAAGATGAGGGATACCTTGACAAGTCGGAGGTAGATGAGGGTGAACCTGGAGGAGTTAAGCGACAAGATTAGCTGTGGGTGAGATCGGTTGGGGGCGAGATCGGCTGTAGAAGTCAGAAATATTAGAAGAGGAGACCGACGAAGAGTTCCTGCAGGCGAGATCGGCTGCAGCGAGCGGATTCGGCTAGAAAAATATCATTTTCCTTCAGCAAAAGATGTTTCAAGGGAACAATCCTTCAGCACGAGATACCTCTGAAAGTTAAAATGCGGAGGGGTAATTTAGAAAAAAAATCTATGACCGCGGGCAGTGGAACCCTTAGGCGAGTCGCAGCTTCGCGACAGTTGCGACTGAAATTTTGAATTTTGGCCTTCTACCATGGGTCCCTAACGATCATGTGACGCAACATAAACTGTGCCACATACCAACCGCAGTACCAAACAGGCCCTGAATTATAAAGTTCTCATAAGAAACAAATATTAGCACAAAAATATGCTACTACTATTTTTAAATAAAATTATCAAGTGCAAGTTGCCATTAAATAGGCGACTTGTATTGACGTGGTATCCACGTTGGTGTTAGTCAAATATTTAACAAGTCACTAGGCTTATTTTTAAATTTTTTTAGATGTGCTTAATTATCTTAATTAATTATTAATTAAATTTATTTTAAAAATGTTGCCCTTTTTCATGTGGTTCCTTAAACTCTGTTTATGCAGCTCAGATTCTTGTTACTTTTAGCGTGCAGTCTATTTCGGGGAATTTTATTGATGCATTAAGGATAAAATTTGACATTTATATTGAAACAATATGAAGAAGCAGTCGATTTAGGCATTAGGTGTTTGTTAATACCAATACGTAAGGCATATAAAATTGGCTTTTAATTCAATAAATTTTTTATTCTAGTTTTCAATTCTATTTGTATGTTGGATTTGATTGCTTTAAGTGTATTATAAGAATGATTATTTAGTTTTGTGAGAAAATTGATACGTTGTGCTGACTTGGGATCTTTTTTCCATTTAGTGAACTCTTTTCATTTTCTAGTTTATTCCAAATATCTTATTATTAATTTTTACTAAAGTTCTTGATTTTATTCAAATTTAATATAATTGAGTTTTTTGTTGCAGTGAAAACAACTTTTTTCTTGATAATTTTTGGTGATTGAAAATTTTTATTGATTTATTTAGGTTTACTTGATCATGACATCACTCTGATCGATAGAAATGATATCACTTTTCCATAAGTGAGATCATTTTTAGAGTGCATTTAGCACGGAGATGCGGTACCACAACCACCGTGATTCTGTTTAGAACTGCTGCGTTACAACTACGTTTTAAAAAATCTATGATGAGAAAGCTATATTTGTTAACTTTACATGACTCCCCATGGTAACAACAAGAAAACTGTTCTTTGACTTTTTTTTTAAAAAAAAAGAAATAGTAGGTCCTATCATAATTTTCTAAATTGTTGATTCTTCTGCAGCACTTTAACTATTATTTTTTCATACAACTATAGCCGTCAAAATAGATCCTTATTATTCTTTATATAAAGAAGTTTGTAAAGCTATTGTGAATATTTTAAAAAACTAATGTGGGTATTATACTTTTTTTATTAATTTTTTGTGCATAGATAAAATGGGTCTTGTTGGAAACATATGAAGATAGAATAAATTTACCTTTTCCGGATCTCATATCAAACCATCAAGAAGATTTAATCGAAAGCATACTTGAATCCATGGAAGAGCTATTATAGAAATTTTGACCTTCCACTTCTAAAAAGGTGTTTTTGAGAGAGTGAGAGAGAGTCTCCTTTTCACTCAAGATGGGATGTGAAGAAAATAAGAACTGACCATTTAGAATGGGGACCATGACCCTATTTATACTTGAGTACATTTCATTTATTTTAGTCCATCATTAAAATAAAATAAAATATTCGTTCTCTACGCATGATAATTCCATACAAAATTAATAAGATGACTCAAAAGCCCAAAATTAATTAACATTTATTTGATCACAAAATTAATAGGCTTAAAAATAAGATAACACATAATGTATAATTAAATTTATATGTTAGCCCATATTCAAAATTCTCAATAATCTCTCACTAAGGCCACATATATTGCTTGAAAATTATACATTATTAAATACTTTAAGAGCTCAATATTTTTTTTCTTCAAAGAGAAATATATTTAGGCAATATGGTCCATTAATAATATTAACATAGAATCAAAGTGATCTTTATTATAATTTTTTCTATAACAAGACCCATCAATGATCACTAAATCAATATGATTAACGATATAGATCAAGTATGGATGTGTAGCATGAAAAGTTTATGTAATGTGATCATATTTCATGTCTACTTCCAACTGGTCATATATTATAACTCACAAGAGTTATAAATATAATTTCATTTATTTATGTTAAACTATAATTGAAACTACATAAATTTATTTCAGAGTTTTTAACTATACGACAATAACAATACTTTATTCTGATAAAAAATATATTTACAATCATTGAACATCATAAGCAAACTCCGATGCTAGCATATTATCAAAGTAAATCACTCTCATGCGAGCCACATGATCATAAAATACTTTAGGTAGTAAATCTTTTGTAAGCATATCTGCAATCATAAAATTTGTACGAATATGTTTAATAGATACTTGAGAACTCTGAACTCTTTTTTTTATAATAAGAAATTTTATGTCAATATGCTTTGATTTTGACGAACTCCTGTTATTCTTTGAATGCAACTCAGCCATTCTATTATCACAATTTATTTTTAATGGTCTCTAGCCTAGTGATAAAATTTTGCAGCCATATTCCTTAATTTGATGCCTCATAACAAGCTATAAATTTTGCTTCCATAGTGGAAGAAGCTATAAGTGATTGTTTAGTACTTTTCCAAGATATAGCTCCTCCATCTAATAAGAAAATATAACATAAAGTGGATCTTCTACTATCGAGGCAACCAGCAAAATTAAAATCAGAGTATCCCATGATCTCCAAATGATCTGATCTCCGATATATGAGCATAAAGTCTTATATTCTCTTCACATACTGTATAACCTGTTTTACTGCTTTACAATGATCCATTCCTGGGTTACTTAAATATCTGTCAAGTATTCTAACAACGTACGCAATATCCGAATGTGTACACACTTGAGCATACATAAGACTCCCTACTGCATATGCATAAGGGATCTTTTCCATCTCTTTCTTTTCAAGTTCATTTCTTGAACATTGAAGCAAACTGAGTTTATCACCTTTAGAAATGGGTGTATCTTTTGGTGCACAATCTTTCATGCCAAATCAACTAAGCACTTTATCAATATATGCCTTTTGTGATAAACCAAGTATACCACGAGAACGATCTCAATGAATTTGTATACCCAACACGAAAGATGCATTCCCAAGATCTTTCATTTCAAATTTATTTGAAAGAAATTTCTTGATTTCATGCAAAAGGCCTATATCGCTGCTTGCTAGTAGAATATCATCAATATATAGCAATAGGATGATGAATTTACTCCCACTGATTTTGTGATTAATGCATTGATCAACGGTATTTTTTTAAAACCAAAAGAAGTAATCATTTGATCAAATTTTTTATACCATTGACGGGAAGCTTGCTTTAAATCATAGATGAATTTCTTTAATTTGCTTACTAGGTGTTTTGAATTAGAATACTGAAAATTTTTCTAGTTGCACCATATATATAGTTTCTGCAATGCCACCATTGAGAAATGCAATCTTTACATCTATCTGATGTAACTCTAAATCATAATGAGATACTAGTATCATAATGATTCTAAAAGAGTTTTTCGAAGAAACTGGAGAGAATGTCTCTTTATAATCAAATGCCTTCCATTGAGTGAAACCTTTAGCAACTAGACGTGCTTTATATCTTTCGATATTGCCTTTTAAATTCCATTTGATTTTAAAAATTTATTTGCAACTAATGGGTTTTATTGATTTAAGAAATTCGATAAGATCTCAAACATCATTATCTTTTATTGATTTCATCTCATCCTCAATGGTTGTTATACATTTATGGGAGTTGACACATTATTTAACTTGACAAAAAGAGATTATATCTCTTTCCAATCCAGTGTCAAACTCATGTTCTTAGAGATACATAACATAATCATCTAAAATTACTGATCTCCTCTCCCTAGTGGATTTTCTTAATGACACTTCAATTTGTGATCATTGTAATTCATCAGTATGAGTGGGAGTTAACTTAAGAATATTTTGATTATCCATATTTATAACTTGAACAAGATCAGGTAAAATTATTTGATCATTTTCTATTGTAACTATAGGAAGAGTAATCAACTGCTCTTCAAATATAAAATTTTTAGGTTTATTACTCCCATCATATTCAACTTCCTCAATAAATTTAGCATTGCCCATCTCAAAAAAGAATTTATTTGAAGAGTCATATAACTTAAAACCCTTCGACCTTTCTGAGTATCCAATAAAATAACAGCTAATAGTTGTTGAGTCCAATTTTTTTTCATTAGGCTTATATGGCCTAGCTTCAGCTGGACATCCCCAGACATGACGGTGCCTAATACTAGGCTTCTTTCCAATCCATTATTCATTAGGGTTTTAGCTACTCCTTTGCTTGGAACTCTATTAAGGATGTAAATTACAGTCTTTAAGGCTTCTCCAAAAGTGATTTGGGTAAGAAAGAATGATTTATCATACTTCTAATCATATATATAACGGTCCAATTTTGTCTCTCAGCTACACAATTTTGACTTGGAGTCCCTAGCATGGTCTAATGAGGAACGATGTCACATTCTGTTAAATATTTGGCAAAAGGGCCTAGACATTGTTCACCTGGTCCATCATATTTGTCATAGTATTCACCACTACGATCAAATTTGATAGCTTTTATTTTCTTTCAAAGTTGATTTTCAACTTTAGCCTTAAAAATTTTGAATACATCCAATGACTATGACTTCTCATAAATCAAGTATAAGTACCCATAACGAGAATAATCGTCTATGAAAGTAATGAAATACTATTGGCCATTCCAAGTAGCTGTAGGGATGTACCACAAATATCAATATGAATTAATTCCAAGATGTTTAAACTCTTATTAGCACAAACTTCCTTGATATTTATTTATTTTCTCTTGATACGTTCTATACAGAGTTTATCATCTAAAAAATCAAGAGAATCAAGAATTCCTTCTCACACAAGTCATTTAATTCTATATTTAGAAATATATTATAAATGCTTGTGTCATAATATATATGAATTCTCAGTCATTAATTTTTTTTGTATAAAAATTACTTGCATACAAGGTTTCATTAATTTGTGAAGCAGAAATGTCTAATTTATATAGATTATCAACTAAAGAACCAGTACCAATAATATTTGAATACTGAAAGAGATTAAATTTTCTATTTTCAAATGAACAAGAATAACCAGATTTGTCCAAACAAGAAATAGAAATTAAATTTTGTCTAAATTACTGTACATAAAAAGTCTCATATAAATTTAAAATACAACTAGATTCTAGATGTAATCTATATAAGAGTATTGCTTCAACAGGTGCTTTATTGTCATTTCTCACATAAATGAATTTTCAGCATCAGTTGGCATTCATCTCCTTAGACAACCCTGCATAGTCACACTTATGTGAGTAGTTGCACCTATATCTATCCACCAAGTGTGATTTTGTACTAAGAATAAATTAATTTCAGAATAAATAAAGTTGAGAAGTTTATCCTTTTTCACATGCCAATTTGCATACTTGGGACAATCCTTCTTCACATGACCAACCTTCTTGCAAAAGAAACAAGTAATAGCATTATCTTATTTTTGTTGCACCTTATGCTGTGAAGTCCCTTTGTCTACAGCTCATTTGCCTTTATAAGTCCTTTTTTCTTTTAGTAACAATGCCACAAGAGAAAGTAGCTAAGTGAGCACTTTTCATTTTGTTATGTTTCAATCTCTCTTCCTCTTGCACACATTGAGCAATCAGCTCATTAAGAGTCCATTTTTCCTTTTGAGTATTATAACTTATCTTAAAATGACTAAATTTTATAGGAAGCGAGATCAAAACTAAGTGCACAAGAATTTCATCAGACATCTCTAATTTTAGTGCTCTTAGTCAAGTAACAAAATTTGACATCTCCATAATATACTCCCTTATATTTTCATTTCCTTTATATCGCATTAAAACGAGTTTACTAAGAATAGTACTCACTTCAACATTTTCAGAACTAATGAAACGATCAGCTATTTGGCTTAAAAACTTTTTAGCACATCCCTGTTCAAGCATTGCACCTCTTATGGTTTCTGGAATAAAATGCTTCATGATCATAAGACTCATGATTAGAATGCTCCCATTTTTTAAAGTTAGCTCTTTGTTCAATAGTACTTTTTACAGTAAGGGTGGGAGGATGTTGAGTCCAAATCGTATAGTCAAGATCCATACACCCAAGAACAATGGTGATATGCTCTTTCCATTTCTTAAAGTTGGTGTTGTTAAGCACTGGAATGTTATTCAAATTGACAGATATAGAAGAAATATTAACTGAATAAAATAAAATAAAACTCACAATTAAGAACATTATCATTTCCTTATGCACATATAATGTAAACAAAATATCAATAAAATACATGCTTAAAATGACAAGTTTAATAAAATGGGCACATATAAGATATCTAATACAATATTGCAATTTAGTGTTTGGACAGAAATAATAATTTATAAATGGTACTATTAAAATTACAATCAATAAATATTGATAATAAAATCTGTCAATGATATGTCTATCTTTGAATCGACATATTGTATGTATGATTAATGCAAATTTATCAGATATTTGTTATTACACAAAATCTGGCAAAAAAATAATCTTCCTTTGGGCTGATTATTTTTCGCTTAGATTTAAATATAATCTTATGTAATATTCATATTTTTCAAAATTAAATAAATTGATATAATAGATGTCACTTTGGTGGCATATTATTTCAATCTAAGTTATTTTGAAATAACGAATATTAACTATGTCATTTTAGTAATTATTTCAATTTATACTAACTTCAAATAATTTGACAATAATATAAACTTTAATAATTGTTTCAATCAAAATAATTAATTTGAGTTTATATTTATTAATTTTATTTTATTTTGCAATAAGATCTCATAAATTCAATTAAGAGACTTGGAACAGAAGTATTAAATATAATAATGGATAAGTTTACCTTCAAGTAGTTATGTAGAAATATTTATAAAATACATAAAAGTAGTATTTATTATTTCTAACGTTATTATCAAATGTTAAAGAAACGTTTCATTGAAATGTTTAATATAAAGATATAATTGTTCTAAATGAAATGTGTTATACATAACATTTCATAATTATAATCTAAAATATTTTCATTTTAACTGTTATCTTTATGACTCTATAGTAAAACATTTTATTTTATAAAAGCATTAAATGCAATATTTATAACTATCTTAATGCAATGAAAAGAAACGTTTAAGATGCTCCATAAGTAATTATCATTAATTGCTCATAAAACCAAACAAATGTAGAATTCATTTTTACGGGATTTAAAGCATCAATTTTGAAAAATATGGTTCATCTTCTTTCATTTTTTTTAAAAATATAATAATAAGAAAAATAATTATAAGCATTAAGCATAATCTTACAAAATTAGCAAAAAAAAAAGAAAGATGAAGCATGGTTGAATCAAATTCATATGACCGAATATGAATTTTATTTTTCAAATTAAAATCATAATGGCGAGAATAAACATATTGATCACATAAACAAAAATTGAAATTATGATAAAAAAAGTATAAAGTAAATTTTAGCTATATTGTTTTACTTAAAATCAACAATATTAAAGCCATCTAAAGGATATCAATACTTCATGAACATGGCCAAATTATTTGCTCAAAAAATTATAAATCATGTACTTTGATCTAAAATTTTCAAATAATCAGTACAAAAGATTGAGAGAAAAAATTATTTCTCAATGATTCAACATGATAATCTGGCTCTAATACCACTTGTTAAAAAGATATTAAGATAGAATAAATTTATATTTCTCGAATCTCATGTCAAATCATCAAGAAGATTTAATCAGAAACATATTTGAATCCATGAAAGAGCTATTACGAGAATTTGGTCTTCCACTTCTAAAAGAGTGTTCTTGAGAGAGAGAGAGAGACTTCTTTTCACTCAAGCTGAGATGTAAAGAAAATAAGAACTGACCTTTTAGAATGAGGACAATGACCCTATTTATATTTAAGTGCATTTAGTTTTATTTTAGTCTATCATTAAAATAAAATAAAATTAAATACCCGATCTCTACACGTGATAATTTCATACAAAATTAATAAGATGCTTCAAAAGCCTAAAATTAATTAATCTTTATTTGATCACAAAATTAATAGGCTTAAAAATAAGATATCACATAATGTATAATTAAATTTATATGTGAACCCACATTCAAAATTTCCAATAGGTCTTTATTGTGGTTAGCATTTCTAAAAATAATGCAATATTAATTATGTGGTTTCATAATAAACAACTGAATCTAATTTAATTTAAGTGATCTTTGATTTGCTTTAAAATGATGATACAATATACAAATTGCAAGAACTCTTCTTCTTTTTTTTTCATTAGATTTATGATTAAAATGTTGAATTTGTTTTATTTCGAACTAACTTTTATTTCATTTATTTTTTTTTTTCAAATTTTCAACAAAATATAAAAAATTGATTCGCGATTACAATTTTTTGTTTTGTAAAGATATTATTATTATTATTTTAGATGGCAAGCCTAGAAAGACGATGAAGGTGCTCACAATGACTTTAGTTGTGAATGAAATGGAGAGTTTATATACGCCGCCACCGGCGGCGAGCTGCGTTTGTGAACTACGATTCACTAATTTGTTTGCATTGATTTAATTTGAGCTGAGTTTGTGAAGAGGCGCTTTTTATGAATGTGGGATTTCTTCGTCTGATTTATATAACGCTTGATATAGAATCTAAGGATCGAAATCACAGGTTACTAATTGGTTCGCATTCTCGACTACATGGAGGAGGATAATGATAAGTCCATGAGACTATGACTTCGTTTGACTAAGCTTTTTTAGTGCGTTTTACTTTTGAGAGCGTGAATTTTTAATTTTGATACCCGTATGAATAGTGTGCTTTTGAAGCGTGTTTTTTCATTTCATTTGAAAGTTCCATTTTAGCCTTTTCAAAAAAAAAGACAAATAATTTTTCGGGAAATACTTTTAAGCAAATCAAAAATTTAGCGAAGCAAACTATGTTTATATTATATTAAAATTTTATCTTAAAAGATAAAAAATTGTTAGTGTGTGATTAATTATTAATTTGAATCACACTCAAATCATCAATCCTAGGTTATCCTATTCAAAATTGACAAAAAATTGTTTTAGGTGTAGGTTCTTTATATGGAATGTAGGCTTCCCAGCATAATAAAAGTTATAATATTTCTTTTTTTTCTCAATATCGAGCAACCTTTTGAGTATAAAAAAAATGAACTTAATATATTTAAATTAAATGAAAATTTGATACATAATATGACACAATGAAGATAAATGATTCATATAGCCGACCCCACTTAGTGAGATTAAAGCTTGTTGTTGTTGTTGTTGTATCGAGTAACCTTTGAGTCAATCAAAAATCAATTCTTTTATAATCAAGCAGATTAAGGCAATTCAAATTTAAATCAATTTTAAGTTAAGTTTTAATTTAGGTAAATTTGATAATTTTAAATTCAAATTGAACAAAACTCGTTTGAACGAAAAAAAAATTATTAACCTTAATCAAATAAATGATTTATAATTAATTTGACATTTTTTTTGGAACATTAGAATTAAGTTAATCTCAAATTCAAATATATAATGTATATGCAAATCTTAAAACAAAGATCTCTTCGTTGAAAAGTTAAATTCTCCGCTATTAGGCTACGATGACTTGCATTTCTTTTATTTTATTAACTATATTTGTTAAGCTAATTAATTATTGTTAGTAGAATTAATTAGTTTAAGTTAATTTTTGTTTTCTGATTATTGACCTTCATTTGCTCAACCCGCACAGAGCGTTGCACAGGGGAAAATATTACGTCCGGAGTCCGCACGTAGCTTTACGTGCGGACTCCAATCGCATGACGACGCGTGGCACAGTTAACGGCGCCAAAAAATGACGCCGTAAAATGGAAACGGTGCTATTTTTCGCGGTTTAGCGCCCGGCCCGACCCGACCCAACCCGATTTACCTCGTCTAAACCTCGTGGAACAAAATATCTGCGTCGTTCGGTATTCTTTCGTAATACTCTGTACAGGGCTTTCGGCGAAGAGAATTTCCTGAGCTCCCGCTGTCGGTCGGCCCACCTCCGTCGTTCGATCACTGGCTTAGGGCTTCTAGCGAATTTCAAACTGAGGTATTCTGGTTGGTTACACGAGGTATTTCCACATGCATTGCTGAACTTGAAAGATTTTAGGGTTTTCTCGTCTTTGTACTTCTGATCAAGATATGTGTTTAGGTTTATTTATGGCGTCCTTTGATTTTATATGGCTACCCTCTTGCACCTCGTACCCTCCCAATATTAGAGACGATTTTTGCTTTTCTTGATTGTTGTCGGTTTTGAGACAATGTTTACTGCTTTTCTGTGGAAGTAGATTAGAGGTTGTTTGGAAGCTAATTTTGATGCTAATTTTGATGCTTGTTTGCAAATGTACTCTCCGAACCCCTCTGTACCTCTGTACCTCTATACTTTCTTGAGATTTTACGTTTTTTTCAGTCCATTTGTTCCCGTTTGGAGGACATACATAGAATCCGTTATGAATGTAGGAAGTTGTGTTTTGGGTTTGGGTGTGTTCGTAGAAAATGAATCATACCACTCCTGCACGTACCTCCTCTCTCCCTCGATATTAAAGACAATTTTGGGCTATTTTTCTTGATTGTTCGGTCTAGTTTTTGAGACAATATTTACTGCTTCTCTGTGGAAGTGGATTAGAGGTTGTTTAGAAGCTAATTTTGATGCTTATTTGCAAATGCACTCTTCGAGCCCCTCTGCACCTCTGTACCTCTATACTTTCTTGAGATTTTGCATTTTTTTCAATCCATTTGTTCCCGTTTGGAGGGCATACTATGGCTAGAATCCGTTATGAATAACTGAAAAGTTATGTTTTACCGGTTTGGGTGTGTTCATGGAAAATGAATGCATGCTCTGTACCCTCACCTGCCTCTGTACCCTCCTGATATTAGAGATGATTTTGGGCTATTTTTCTTGATTGTTCGGTCTAGTTTTTGAGATAATGTTTACTGCTTCTCTGTGGAAGTGGATTAGAGGTTGTTTGGAAGCTAATTTTGATGCTTGTTTGCAAATGCACTCTCCAGCCCCTCCTTTTACCTCTATACTTTCTTGAGATTTTACATTTTTTGATCCATTTGTTCCGTTTGGAGGGCATACTATGGCTAGAATCCGTTATGAATAACCTGGAAGTTGTGTTTTTGGGTTTGGGTGTGTTATTGGAGAAAATGAATCGTACCCTGCCTCTGTATCTCATACCTCACCTCTCCCTCCGATATTAGAGCGATTTGTTTTTCTTGATTGTTGGTTTTGAGACAATATTTCTTGCTTCTCTGGAAGTAGATTAGAGGTTGTTTGGAAGCTAATTTTGATGCTTGTTTGCAAATGTACTCTCAACCCCTCTGCCTCTCTATACTTTCTTGAGATTTTGCATTTTTTTCAGTCCATTTGTTCCCATTTGGAGGACATACTATGGCTAGAATCCGTTATGAATAATTGAGAAGTTGTGTTTTGCCAGTTTGGGTGTGTTCTGTAGAGAAAATGAATCTGTACCCACTGCCTGCCCTGCATCAGGATATAGAGATGATTTTGGGCTATTTTTCTTGATTGTTGGTGTTTTGAGACAATGTTTATTGCTTTTCTGTGGAAGTAGATTAGAGGTTGTTTGGAAGCTAATTTTGATGCTTGTTTACAAATGTACTCTTGAACCCCTCTGTACTCTATACTTTCTTGAGATTTTGCATTTTTTTCCATTTGTTCCGTTTGGAGGGCATACTATGGCTAGAATCCGTTATGAATAACCGAAAGTTGTTTTCTTGGGTTTGGGTGTGTTCGTGGAGAAAATGAATCTACCTGTGCCTGCATACCCTCGTACCCTCGATATTAGAGCGATTTTGGGCTATTTTTTTGATTGTTGTGGTTTTGAGATAATGTTCTTTCTTTTACGTGAAAGTAGATTAGAGATTGTTTGGAAGCTAATTTTGATGCTTGTTTGCAAATGTACTCTACGAACCCCTCTGTACCTCTGTACCTCTATACTTTCTTGAGATTTTGCCGGTTTGGATGTGTTCTGTGGAGAAAATGAATCAGATCTTCTGCCTCTGTGCACTCTGTACCTCTGTGCCTCCCCGATATTAAGGTGCTTGCAATCCATTATCTGTTAATACGATTACCTTGACTTTATTTTGAAGTTGACGTTGCAAAAGGATAACGTCCCGATGCGGTACCATCATTATTTATTTGATAATATTACGCTTCAGTGAAGTGGCGAAATATTGCGGCTTCACGAACCAATTGTGATTGCACGGGAAGCGGAATCGGTTGCCATAACCTCTATCCTATCTTCTTTGGGACATGGACGGAAGCCTTTTTTTCGGGTGGGCGGTGCATTTCTTTCACCGGATGAAGTAGGCGATGATCGAGGATGCCAAACAAAGGGAGAAAGTTTTATGGCGAAATTCCCATTGTCACGATAGTTCGAGATTATAAGAATAAGCTCAATCGGATAGCTTCGTTCGGCGACACGGTTTACTGATACATCGTTTTCTTATTTCAAATTTGTTCTTTGCATACCACAATTATAGAGTAGCTTACTTTTACTTTCTGGATAATATTAAAATTTCTTTGAGTACAATTGGGAAACCATTTGGGCCTTCTTAGTGTCACAATTCAATGGCATTACAAGAAAGATACACATACCACGGCCATGAGTGTCCCTCTTCTTATGGTATGTTCTGACCCGTCAGTTATGTTTTACTTGATGTGAGCAAGTTAACCTGTATAAATGTTTCTTGTAGATCTGGGCGGTTGAGCACATTATTAGCATTAGGCCTCTATTTCCATCTGCACAGCCTCGTATGTTGCGTTGACCTAAAATAAAGTTTGTAGATGTTGCCTTCAACGCTTTGGGAGGAGACCAGGTACAGGACATTAGTTATGTTCATTTATTTCGGTGTAGTAATGCATTTACCTATGTTGTTTATCATCATATTTATCTTTGGCTTAACACTCGCACACTCGAGGACTTATCGAAGAGAGGAGACCTTGTCATCCTCTCCTCCCATGAAACTTCCCTAGCAGAGCTCGACATCCACCATCGGTCCCCATTGCCTCTCGATTCCCCATATCTCTCCCGGATATTCCCCAACCAGTGTGTCAGCTTGCCTCTGCTACTACCCCAATCGGAAGGATCTGATAGATAGGTTATTTGCGGTTTGAGGGAGTTGAGGGAAGTTGTGGCATCTACCATCGATGGAGAGAGGTGGATGGCATTGATGCAGTTCTGCTATGACCACCTGCCGAAGAGTGCTTCCATCCCCAAGGTGGAAGGCACTGAGGAGACCACCAGGGGTATCTTCTCGAGACCTTTATAGTGGAAGCCCTCGGTGGAGTCTTGTAGAGAAGCTGGTCGGTAGAAGGTTCACGACATACTAGCTTCGTCACCTTCATTGGCGCTTATGCGTCGGGTGAAGATGAGGAAGAGAAAAGCTATGTTCTCTCCGTTCACCACTCTGGCACTAAGAGTGGGCTTACGATTTGCCCTCCACCCGACTGGCGGCGTAGTAACGTTAATTTCATGAATAATGTGATACAATAGATGACCAGTTGTTCGGTTTCACCCTTCTGAATTCGCAGGCTGGCGTCGGCGAGCCGATTTCCTCTGATGAGCCATCAAAGGCTATCATAGTTATGGAGGAGCACTAGTCTGAGGTAAGCAGAAGTCCTGATTCTCGAGCTTTAGATGACAATGGATATAGCTTTTTACCAATTATTTTCATTTAAATAATTATATTACACGGTAGAGGCCACGGCGCTCGTTTACTTCCCATCCAAAGATGGCATGCCTCGTGCTCCAACTCATAGGCCGTTGGTGCTCGATTCCGGGACAAGTAAGTCACCCGATCTTCCTCCTTTTCACACGATTCAAATGTCATATCATTCTAACTATTAATTTCTCGTCAATAAATTATAAAAACAACTATTTCGATGCGGGGAGATACGATTGCTCGGAAATATTATTATTTCAGAGGCGGTGATTTATTGATGGATCGTCGATGATCACGTCGATCGTTAGCATATCTGTTGAGAAGTACTCACTTGCGTGATTGTATGTCACATTCCTTTGCATTTCATGCTTACATTGGGTGAGTTACTCCTCCAAAATTAGTGGTTATGCAATTCATTCTTGATATTCATGTATGTCTCCTGTGACTTATAGATGTTATCTTACATCCTGTAATTATCGTAGTATGGCTGCTAAAAGAAAGCAAGATTATGTCATCACAACATCCTGGCTCTCTTACTCCCGCTTATCCATAATCGACCTTTGGACACTTCTTGTCGGTAATATCAAGCTTGGCGTGTGGTCATTTTACAACTCATTACCAAAACTGACACATAAAGCCATTCTGCCGGAAATGGTATGCACTCTTCTTGCGGGTTCTCCTGGGGATCTAACTAACACCTTATCCATCTTCCTGTGCAGATTAAATTCCTGGCTCAGGATATTGGCCATTATTTTGAAGAACCCAAGAAATGGCGGTTGAAACGGTGGAGGTTGCCGATCCCAAGTGTCATGCGGCATGTTCATTTGCAAATACATGGAGGCAACCATCGAAGCCCACAATTAACGGGCTCGAACTGGACAAAAGATGAATAGATTTAGGGCCGACTTTATTTATGCAATTTTTTGCTTGGCCTCAAAAAACACTTAAATAAAATTCTGTTATTTTAGTGGGTTTAGGTAGGGATAATTCAGTTGTTCTCTGTACAGCACATTCTGTTTAGGCATATTCATTTGTATTTTGAGGCAGCTTTCGAGAATAGATGATTTTTTTCCAGTTTTGTTTTTCTTTCTGTAGCCTGGTTGTTCAGATCATGGTAACTAAATCCCAACCGAAGCAATAAGGTATTGTTAACCAATTTTAGAGATTTCGTATTTCTACTATCATTCGGGTTTTGTTTCACTACAGTACAGTTGTTCATATCATGATAACTAAATCCCAACAAGCAATAAGGTCAGCCAATTTTAGGAGATTTGTATTTGTACTCTCTGCGTTTGTTTGTTTCACTAGTCGGTTGTTGTTGATCATGGTAACTAAATCCCAATCGAAATGATGAGGTGCCTGTTCTGATAGATTTTAGGAGATTTCTAGTATATGTACCCTCGTACCTCTGTACACTGTATCTGTACCTCACTATCTCTTCTCACTATCTCTCTTACATATCTGTACCTCTCACCTGCTTTGTCTCACATGCATCTGTATCTCTGTACCTCTGTACCTCTATACCCTCTATACCTTCTGTACCCTCTGTATTAATTCATTGGATTTATTTTTTTAAAACACTATATTTCTTTTAATATTTTTAAAAATAATTATCACTTTAAAATATATTTTGTCAAATCAAAAGATAAATAAAACAAAATAATAATAATAAATAGAATAAATAAAATACAACTGATGCCAAATAGTCCATAAAATACAACTGAGATTACTTAATTTCTCTATTTTTGTTTACTTAATATACATTGTAACATAAAGTATATATATATATAGTATTTTTATTTATTGATTATTTTAAAACAAAAAAAATGGTAAGATAAAAAAGAAAAGAAGATGCTCCATGTGCCAGAGCTAGAGCGATCGTATTTTCACGTGATTTCATCAACAGTTATTCCTACGTGAACATATGATTTATTTAATTCAATGTTAATATTAAATAATTTGAATTTTAACTTAAAAGAGTTAGAATCAGTTTTAAGCAAATTTTAATTACCTATTTTTAATTAAATCAAAAACGAAAATATCAATATTAATAAATAAAAATAATTACCTATTTTTAATTTCTCATTTACTAATCATCATTTAATTTTTTCTAAATTTGTATTATTAAAATCAAAAAATTAATTTTCTGAATTTTAATTCTTAAATCCTCTCGTCACGAGATAAAATAAATCCAATGCACACTCTCTAATTAAAATTTAGAAACATGTTAGCTGTAACTTAGTATAAAAATATATTTTTAAGATATGATATTAAATAGTTTAGTATATAAATAAAAATGAATAAACAAATATCTATTATTATAAATTTAATTTTTTAAAAAAAGTAAAAAATAAAAAACATATCTATTAAAGCTTATATTTGTTTAGACATGCATAGTTTTATAACAAGAAAACATAAAATAGAAAACAGTTCTAGATGGTCCAATTTAGATGACAATAATGCAAATGGATATCTTTCAATAATAAAATTTTAAGTAACTTTTATTGGTATTCTGTTTCAATAGTTTACCAAAGTTATGAAATGACAAAAAAAATACAAGCATTATGACTAAAGCGAGAAAAATGAAATTAAAAAAATGCCTTCTTGGATAATATCATGCATCAAAATCGTCTTGTAATAATATCCATCATCGAATGTACCCTTGATATTGGTTGATTGATGAGGTCGGCGAATTCACGTACAACATCGTAGTAAAGGTACAACATCTAAGTAATGGATGAATGTTTGTGGCGTCAATGTGAAATATTCTAAAACTTACTGTGAAAAGCAGGGCATAATGGCCAGGTGGCAGCGTCAGTTCTACGACTCTGGACTTCACTTTTGTTTCTAAGACAAGAAAATATAATGAATTAAATATTTACAACCATAAGTAATAGCAACATCGAGGCAAGTAGGATAAGTACTTGTGGATTTTTTGGATTTCTCCCAATAAGCCTTGAGCCTGCGTTGGAAACACCCTTTGGGCGTCTCTTGATTGGATCCTTGTCCTTCTCCTTAGGCGATGATGTGGTCGCTTCTTCCTCTTAACGATCATCAAGCGGTGGAGAATTCTCACTTATTACGAGTCCACTTCATCGATAGTTAAAGCAGAGATTCAATGTAATCCTCGCAATCTTATTACAGCTTCTAATTTGATATGCATATCGATTTATATGGTTCCACGAAAATAATGCCGTTCCATCTCGCTCTCCACATGTACTAACCTTCATGAACCATCGATGTAGATGTCCCTCTTTGCTCACGGTAGACCATGAGGAGGTACTTATCCGAATGCACATCATTCGCTAAGAACTCTGCAGTGCACGTATGCCAATCATTTCAAATTTCTCAAGAAATATCCATAATAGACACATCAAAGTGGACAATCCAGGTTTTGGATGCATTCTTCTTCTCTAAGTTCCTCACCAAGTACTCCATGGGCCTATCATCTGACACGGTAATAGATAATCCCCCAACTCCATGCAGAAATTCTTCTTCGAACATAGAGTAAAGCTTCCTCATAAAACAAAGCTTGCTTAAGAATGGACTACTCCCAACAGAACAATTCTGGATACACTTGAAGTCTTCATCATGTTTATTTTGGCATGTTTCCATCACCTTCTCCAATCCCAAGAAACAATCACGAACTTGTTGGCAATACCATGACACGCTATTTGTGGCCTCTTCTGTGAGTTGACAAGATGCTCATACAAAATTTATCTTTGTTGAATCACGGTGGACCATTTACGCCTAATTTTGTAAAGTTCGATAGGCATGATCATGCAAATTGCCCTCCTCTAGCATGGCGGACCATCCTCAAACTCATCCTCGTGTCACATTTGCTCATGCATGCATAGAATAGCCCTTGAACTCTCTTGTTACTACTAAAGCAATGGACCTTGGAGGGCTTTCTTTGAGATATGCCATTGGCACAACCTATGGTATGCGGTACATTCTCGATAGCTCGCCATAGCGATCTTGATCAAGAAATATCGTTATAGGATGCCCGCCACCCATCAAGAAGAAATTTCCGAATAATAACCATGAATGACTTGATGGTCTCTTCCGACAAAAGGCTACTCGAATAAGGCGTTTTGCCAATGATGATTCACTCCAAGCAGTGGGGCACGAACAAGATTATATTTATTGAGCCGATAGTATCAAAATTATCACATCCCCAAAATAATCAAATTCAACCCTAGACATACCATTGCTCCAAAAAAACTCACCAAGCAATCAGACGCATCAACCTGAACATCCCATGCAAACATCTCGTCTTGTCTTTCCTTGAACAGTTGTATTAATTCGTTGTTATCACCACTTGCAATCCGTGACCTTCACTCTTTCTGGATGAAATTGAAAGCATCTCTTTTGGTGAATCCAATATTCTCTACCCCACCAACTTCCTCAGTTAGATAGGACGCGTCGGTTGCCTAATGGCCTCTACATCGGCGTCTTCAAAGCGATGCCTTCTCATCGATGCGCATGCGATCGAGAAGATCTGATCACCGTCTTTGCCAATGAATGATTATGGCTCTATATATTTTTAACCGACCAATTCCCCTCTAAATCCACACAGAATCGAATCATCGCCGGACAACCAGTCCTCGTATCAGTTTTCTTGAATTTTGTTATATGGTTTTGGATTGTGTTTTTTAACACCTTTCATTACAGAAAATCTTTCGATTTCAATTTCTTAGAGTTTGGCTAATAACTTGTATGGTCTTTTCTAACACGAAGCGGTTTGATGTATAATCACAAGATAAGCTTGGTTTCATTATACCTGGCCGTACTAGAACAAATTTGGGTCATTAGATAAAACAACTTCATCATCGCATTGCTCATTCACCACATTCATCTGAAAACATAGAGTCCGCGTTCCGATAATGGAGAGTACTGAGATGAACAGAGTACAGAGAGCATAGAGTGCAGTAGTCAGAGGAAAAACAAAAAATACCCAAAAAATCGTTGAGCGACCACCAAATTGAAGCAGGAGATGCAATCTGAGTGCAGGAGAGGGTATAGAATTACAGAGAAGGTATAGGGAATTACAGTCTGAGGAGTGCAGAGGTATAGCGGTACAGAAGGTATAGATGTATAGAAGGTATAGCCGGTCTAGAGAAGGTATAAGCGATATAGAATTACAGAGATACAGTATAAAGATGCAGTATAGAGTACGAAGAATGCAATTACAGGAGGTACATAGGTACACAGGTGCCAGAAATCTCCTAAAATCCGTCAGAATAGCCACCTCATTGCTTCGATTGGGATTTAGTTACCATGATCTGAACAACAGAAAGTGAAACAAAGCTGAAAAAAATCGTACATCGAAAGACACTACTGAGAGTACATATGTAAATAAGCACTAAAAATTAATCAAACAACAAATTTCCTCACGAAGGATTACGAATATGTTTTCTCCGAAACGGACAAAAAAATCATGAAAAATAAATATGAATCGTGATTCTGAGAGAGTACCAGAAAGCGGTTCACCGCTGAGTCACTGGAGAACTCCAAACGGTGTAGGAAATCTAACTTAAATAAATAAATTACATTATCATTTGTCATTTTACATATACAACTCCTTAAAAAGATTATCGATCCAATTTTCTTTTCGACATCATCAGCTATTTCCTCAACGCCTCCATTTCAGATTCATTCTCCTTCTTCATGCTCTTTTCGTAATGCTTTCACTGCAAATAAAAAAATACGCTGCGAATGAAGATATTTTAAATTTCTCCGCATATACTCATTCACGTTTGGTCGGGCGCGCCGTGAAAAATAGCGCTTTAGTCTTTACGGCGTCATTTTTTTGGCGCGTTAAGCGTGATGCGTCGTCGTCGATTGAGTCCAGCGCCGTAAAGTACGTGCGGACTCCGGACGTAATATTTTCCCGTTGCACAGAGCTCCATTTTCGCTCAACCGCAAGGAGCCGCAAGCACACGCACGATCCCTCAGCTCTTCCGCTGGCTCTTAACCATTCCCTCCCATTTCTCTCAACCGCACGCGCCCGATCCTCCCTCAAAACCGAACGGAAGCCCTCTCGTTCGCAAGAAGAAACCGAACGGAGCCCCTCTCGTTCGCAAGAAGAGGCCGCAAGCCCTCGCTCGGTTCCATCTCCCAACCCCTCTCAACTCGTAAGCCCTCGTTCTCTCTCTCATTTTTCTTACTCGATCGGAAGATCCTCGCCTGATTTCCCTTCAAACTGCAAGCTCTTTCATCCAAAATCCCTCAAAGCTGTAAGCAGCGAACTGAACTCCCTCTCCTCACACTCGATCACATGATACCAAACCCGTAAATGATGAGTCGATCTCTCTTAACTGTAAGCCTCCACTCCTTTGAAACCGCAGGCCCCTCCTCTCTCGGCTCTCATTCGATCGCCCTCAACCACAAGAGAATCAGAAGCCGCAAGCACTCGATCCTCATCCCTATCTCTCGCAACTCACACCTCCCTCTACTGACCATGCCAAGCAGCAATCGAGCCTTCCTATTTCCTTCTTCTCTTCTTTCTTATTCGGATTACTCTTCCTTTTTTTGTTCTGCCCAGCAAAACCGCAAGCCTCCAATCTCTCCCTGCATTTAAAACCTTTTCTTGCATACTAATCCCACACGAAACCCAATCAATATTAGCAAACTTGAAATTTCTAAAATTTGAAATCAGATTTCAACAAACCTGAAAATCTGAATTTAGATTTTGGCAAACCTGGAAATCTGAATTAGTCCCATGTCAATTCCCTTCCTCTCCTCCAAAGCAGAAAACATAATTTCAAGCTATAATCTATGAAGATGTGATGTCAAAATGTGTAATCATGTGTGTGAAGATATATACACATGTATTTATCTTTTAGTTTGAGCATCTTGCGATAGATAGTGAGTACAAAGCATTTGTGGTGTGTAGCTCAACTTCGATAAGGCAAAGGTAAAAATTAGATGTCACGCATGTTGAAATATTGTCGAAATTTTGTCAGATTTTACATTGGCAAAAACTCAAATAAATTAGTTTAAATTAAAAAATTCTAAACTAATTTTAAATTTTAATTTGAGTTTGCTAAATTTTGAAGTAAATAAAATTATCAAAATTTGACTTCAACTGAAATTAAAGATTAGTCAACTACTCTCGAATGAACAAACATCTCTCACTCAATATTTGAGTTATCTTGGATTTCACATTGAGATGATCAAAAGAAAATTTCAATCATTTTTAAGATTGAAATATGCAATGTATGGAAATATATTCAAATACTTGATCATGAAGTAATTGAAATGAGTTGAATCTTTTAGTGATAAACATAAGCTTAGCACTTCAATACCTCATTTCAATTAATGTGAAAGATGATCTGATTGAATATCTAATCAAAGCATAAGAGATCCCTTTGGAATTAAGATACAGTCTTCAAATATAATTCACTCCAAGTAAATTAAAGAAAATCAAAGAATTCATAAGTGATTTCTAATGAAATTGAAGGATTGCTAATAAGCATAATCAAGAAATTCATAGAAAATGTTTGAAATATATTATTCATCTTATTAAATGTTCAAATTGCATCAAAGAGAAATTGAACAAACATATTAATGAGTTTGAAGATCTTCAATGGATATAAATGAGAGTCTATTGAAGATCCAGAGACTACTCTCAATAAAAGCAATTAAATATTATTTTAAGGGATCTAATAATTTATTAGAACTTTAAAATCTTCATTAAATGCAGATTCTTTCTGGCAGATGAAAGCGAAACTAAATTAATGCTACACTAATTATGGAGCTTCCTTCAATCAAAAAATAAAAAGAATTTCATTCTAATTATGATTTTCAAAATCAATGATTTTATTAATTAGATAAAATTATCTAAGCTATAAATACCTATATGCGCTCGGACGTAGGGATTTAAAGTGTAAATTTTAGTGTCTGAAAAGGCTGCACAAGTTAAGTTAAGATTAAATAAATATAAAATTAATCTCATAATTTAGAAATAAAATTACTTAAATTATTAAACGCATGCCTAACATGTCTTGACGTTTAGATTTAAGTGCACGAGGATCTTGTGAGTTACTTTTGGTTTGGTTGCGAGTTAAATTAACAAAACATAAATTATTCAAATTTGTTTTATTAAAATATAGAAGCTAATTACATATATGATAATAGATCTGATATTCTATTATTAAACTAATAGAGTCGATAGGATCTAAAATAATAAATTAAATGTTCAAACAATACATTCACCCCAATGATAGTTGTGTTGAATGAAGATTTCAACCGAAGGGGATACTTCTATCAAAATGTGATTATTATCTTCGATCAAATTAACTTAAATCATCTGTCAACCCAAATATAAAATCAGACAAATCACTAAGTTATAAATGACTAAATGAAAATCATCAATTTAAAAAACTTAAAGCTAAAAATTCAACCCGCCTTCCATAATTATTTGTTCGAGGTGACAAATAAAGAAAACTCTAGCTCATAAAAGAGCTAATGTCAAATCAAATATTTTACTATATTCACTCTCAATCTATGGGTGGGATGTCGGTCCTAACTATGTGGGCAGCAAGCTCATATATGTAATTACGACGAGTCCTCATGGTTTGCTAAATGGCCTAATTATATTCATGATTGTATGATGCTCTCTAATTGCTACATCTTGAGATGTGAATCAAGGTGGAATTAAACTTGTCTCCTTGACAAACACCCCTTCTGATTACTTGGACAACGCAATCCATGGTTGATAAATTCTTCGGTCGGTTGTCTCCTCACCTAAGTAGAGCGACAACCTCGGATGATGGAATCATGGGATCTAGATAATTAGCGTCGTTAACCATAAAAGTTAAAGAATGACGAATTTCATAAATTCTAAATTTCAAAACTCTACATGTTGCTAATATAAGTTACACATTAAGCAATCTAATGACTAGTCTTAATCGAAAGTTCTCTCTTAGCATTGGGAGTAATCTATAAGTGCTCCTTAGAAAACGGAACCATAAAGTCATAAAATGAGGATGAAATCTTTGGTAGTTATACTATTCCATCTACCTTCTAAAAATTTCAGCGACACAAAATCACACACTCTTCAATGCGAGAGGTCAATGGTGAATTTTTGGAGCCAACAGATTTTTGATGACTCCATTGGGGACTAGCTTCTCTTTCCATCTTTAGCTAGTTGAACTTAAGTTATAGTAATAGTGGAGTATATATAAAAATATATAAATGAAAATAAATTGTAGTGAAAAGTTTAAATGAATCTTAAAATAAAATACCTTCTAAATGAGGTCTTAAACATTTAAGATTTCATTTAGAGTCTGCTCTTTTTATGTTGTTCGTTCTGTTGCATCTCTGCATTATGAAAGTGTTGGATGATACATCAATTCTTGATTACTAATCCCCATATTTCATTTGTAAAAATGGATCTTCAGAGCACACCATTCATCATGCAGCTAGGTCGTAGAGATAATATATGTTTTGCTAACACTGTTATCAATGTTGGGGATGTTAGAGCTATTATTCAATTTAGTAGTGTATACTTCATGACCATTGTTGATCCAAATAATCCTCTACCTGAAGCACCTGCATATTATACACACTAGCCTATGTAGGGGAGGAGGACAGCTGAAATGGTCACTACTGCTATTGAGGTTCCTCGAAAGTGAACCTTTGTATTCAAAAGATTGTGTCATTCTGAGGCGTCAGTCATGAAAAGAATCGTCACTCACGAAAAGTTTCAATCATTCCTGTGAATGAGACCACTCTGCTAGTTGAACCTTTCGCACTAAGAAGGAATAATACCGAAGCCTCCTCTTCTGGAGGAAAATTGAGTAGAAGGAAAATGAGAAGAAGTGATGAACTACAAGCACAACAGTTGTTGCTTGAATCACTAACCATGAGACCAGACTTGATGCCAGAAGCGAGTGTTCCCATTCGCAACAAATTTAAAAATCTCAAATGGGTGAAAAGAAATAGCTCTACTGGTGATATCAAACAATTATTCTAGGACAATGACACTAAGATATAACCCCACAAAGGAGGCATCCCGAGACTCTGGCCTTTAGAGTGCACATGGTGCTGAAAGTTGTCAAGGAGAAGGGTCTTATGAAGAAAAAACATCAATCCCTGATTATCAAATAAAATGAAAAGGCTTCAATAATAAGGCTACTTATGGTAACATAGGAGGGAATGATGCATTGCTTTTCTGGCAGTTCATCACCAACCTAACCTCAACTATTTTTGAGTGGTACACAGAATTACTAAATGATTCAGTCAAAACCTTCGCTGAGCTAGAGACAATATTCATGAAAAGGTTCGCCAGTGCAATCAAGAAAATAACGATCACTAGCCTTGCCTTGCTAAAAAAGAGAAAAGATGAGTCAGTGATGAAATTCATAACTCATTGGCGTAACCTAAGCATGAAATGTGAACAATAATTGGAGGAAGAATATGCAATCCAATTATTAATAGGCAATATGGATGATAAAATGACACCATTTTTATGTATGGAGTCAATAATGATATTCCAGGACTTGCTTAATAGGGTGGCCAAATTTGAAAAGTTAAATCGCCATAAGTCTGAAATCTATATAGATCAATCAAAGAAAAATGAGCCTTCAGACTCAAGAAGAAATGAAACTCATGCCACTTCCTATAGTTCAAGTGGTGAAAAATGAGTAATCTATAATGTAGATAAAAGAAAATAGCCAATGTACAATGATGATAAGGAAAAGAAGTGTTTTCATCCTAATCCACAGCCAAAATTAGTATTGGGAGGCAATGATAAACCTCAAACTTTTTCAAGTGGTGGAGAGCATCTAAAATAAGCAAAAAGAGATTATAAGTGAATGTAGTCATCTCTTAAGGAAAAGATGAACAAAGAATATTCTTTAAGAGACATATTTAAATTATTTTGTGCAATCAAAGGCTATACATTCCGAAAAGGCACGAAGAAGTTGATCAAGTCAATAATCCAAATTACTATCCCTATCATCGGGTGATCAGCCATCCTATTGAAGATTGTTATGTCTTCAAAGATTGGCTAGAAAGGAAGTATTCATGAGGTGAATTTACATTATCTGATAGTGTTCTTGTTAACCCAAAAAGAGAATCTACAAGGATGATTACATCCTCTTTCGTATCATCCTTTAAAGACAAAAAGAAAGAAAAATCAATACAGATTGAAGAATGGGAAACAGTAGTCTCTAAGAAGGCCGTGAAAATGTTGAAGCAGTTAAAAGATGTCCCTAGTGCTAAGTGGAAATCCCCACTTGAACTTACATTAGACTTAAAAGAAATGCCTGAACCAAACATTTTAGTTTCTCAACGATATTTTGATAAGGCTAATTCATCACAGCATGCGGAGCAGTCTGCTAAACGTAGGCCTCATAAGTAAAAAAAGCTGGCTAAGAAAAAGAAGATCAATAAGAGAACTATAACTCAAAAGATTATTAATAACTTAGAGGAGTATCATCAGCTGACAAGACAACCATTTAGGCTTGCAGATTTTATGCCTAAACTCTATATTGTTTAGTCGGACAAAGAAGATAATGGTGAATTTTATCTAGTAGAGACATGCTAAATCATTTATGTGATATCAGATGCTCTCCAACATCAGTTACTCCAAAATGATAATGATAGTCAGACAAACTTAACCAACCCATCAAAATTCTTCTCATAAAAGAAAGAAGAGTTTGAGGAGTTAACATGTGAATTTTGTCTAATAACTCAACGAATAAATAATAGTTTAGATGAAGACTTATGTTTTCAAGACAGAGAAGAGCTAGACTCATCAACAACATCACATATGAAATGTATAAAGTTGAAAAGTGAGTTTAACTCTTTTGGTAAATCCTCCAGAATAAAAAGTGAATTTGAGGAAAGTACTTCTTTAGAGGAAGTTAAGCAAGACAAGGTGATTCAAGTTCAGTTGAGAAGTGGTAAAGTCTTACCACCTTCATCAAAGAAGGGGAATTCAAATAAAGACAAATGCAAATAAATTAAAGTCAAAGAAGATATCATTCCCAAAAATTCTAAAATAAAGCCTAAATCAATTGAAAAGATAGATTATAATATTCTATCACATCTGAGAAAGATCCCTACATAATTGAGTGTGTACGAGGCTCTCTTGATGTTAAAAGACCTCCAAAAAACTTTGATATAGGCTCTCAAAGATTCGGAGAGTTATGAAACTTAACTTTACCGAAAAAAGTATGATTGAATCATTGCAAACTCAAGATCTCCCAGTATCACATTTTCTGAAGAAGATCTTATGTTATGAACAGTATATCACAACTGCTCTCTATATGTTACCGTAGAGAGTGATGGCATCTTGATCAACTGAATACTGATTGATCTAGATTCTTCTATCAATCTTATGAGTCTAAAAGCATTAAGAGGATTATCACTTGATATCCAACATCTTTGGAGGGATAAGTTGATGGTTCATGGTTTCAATGAGAACGGGCAGAAAACCATGGGATCTTTTATTCTCTCACTCAAGTTTTGAGATTTGTATACCAAGTTTCATGTAATTGAAATTGATGAATCATTTAGAGCTTTCTTGGGTCGGCCATGGATGCATGAGTATGGCATAGTCCCATTGACTATGCATCAATGTATGAAGTACATAAAAGATAAATAAGAGTTCAGATTTCTTGGTAACCTACAACCATTCTCCGTCCATGAAGCAAAAATTTATGAAGATGCAAAATATTTTATCCCTAAAGAGCCTAAGCTAACAGAGCCTCTTGAGGTGGTAGCATCCACTTCAGGAATTAAAAGTCAACTTCAGAAGGTAAAAGAGCTGAAAAAAAGAGGAAGAAAAAAGGCAATGATGACTCTCCCTAAAGCACTTGACTCTACACCTAAATTTAGAAGATTAGTTCCTCATTTGGGAAGTGACACACAAGAAAAAAAAATATTCCTATCAAATCTAAGGGAACTTATAAGATTTCAAGAAAGGCAAAGTATAAAATAAGTGATTCTGATTTAGACTATGACTTTGAATCTACTTATGGAAATATGGTTCAGAAGATCACATCAAGAAGGATAGCTCACTTGGCAGAGTCATATGACTCCCTCAAAATTATACCCATCCCTTAGTAGTACTTCAAAAAAATCACTCCACTGGAGGTTCATAATAATGAAGAATTGATAACATTCTATATGCCACCATTGAGTAAGAGTGGCAGAATAGAAACTTTAATTTATAAATATGAAGAGTTTCAACCTCAAAATTTTGATTGGCCTGCTCAACATGAAGATTCTGATGAGATGGAGCCAACAAAAATACCAATATACTATCCACCAAAATTGCGAAGAATGATGCATAAGCTTGGAATTTGTATTGGAACTACTAAGCAGAGAACTCAAATCCTTAACAAGATGTGGAGCCAATGAAGTCCTCAAGCATCATCAAGAAGTGATAAGTTTCTCACTAAAGGTCATGGGTTCTACCACAAATCTCATCAAAATAAAGTTTGTTATAATATAATAGAAGCTGAGATCGAAAGTAATAGTGACGAAGTAGATGATCTCTATGAAATTCTTCTTATAAACGATGAAGAAGTAGAAGCCAAGCCTGTACCTGAAGAACTCAAAGATGGTGGATAAATAGCTACTATAGATGAACTTAAAGAAATCAACCTAGGAGCTGAGGATGATCCCCGTCCAACTTTCATCAGTGCCCTTCTACCTGATAAGAAAATTGAAGAGCTAAAAGTGCTACTTTGTGAATTCAAGGATTGCTTTGCTTGGACATATGCTAAAATATTAGGCTTGTCCCCTGATGTAGCAGTTCATAAACTTGTCATTAAATCAGATGTGAAGCCTATTAAGCAAGCTCATAAGCGAATAAGATTGGAGATTGAATAATAGGTAATTGCAGAAACTAAGAAGCTAATTAAAGCAGGCTTCATCCGGGAGGAGAAGTATGCAGATTGGATAGCCAACATTGTCCCAGTTAGGAAAAAGAACGACCAAATTCATGTCTGCATCAATTTCCATGATCTTAATAAAGCTTGCCCAAAAGATGACTTCCCACTTCTTATATCAAAATTGTTGGTTGATAATACATCCAACTATGATATATTTTCTTTTATGGATGGATCGTCAGGATATAATCAGATCAAGATGACACCTGAAGATGAAAGGCATACATCATTAAGAATATCTATTAGCATCTATTGCTACATAATCATGCATTTTGATTTGAAGAATGCTAGAGCTACATACCAAAGAGCCATGACGCATATTTTTGATGAGTTGATTCACCAGAAGGTGGAATGTTCTGTTGATGATTTGGTGGTGAAGAGCTTAAATAATGAAAATTATTTTGAAGACTTGAGAATTGTATTGGGGAGAATCTGAAAATATGATCTCAAGATGAATCCTCTAAAATGTGCATTCGGGGTATCCTTCAAAAAATTCTTTGGGTATATTGTACATCATAGAGGAATTGAGATTGATCCTGCTAAAATCAAGATAATAGTGGAGATGCCTCCACCAAAGAGTTTGTGTCAGCTCTGTTCTTTACAAGGATGGCTTGCATTTATCTGATGATTTATATCAAACCTATCAGGATACTGTCAACCATTTACAAAGTTGATGAAAAAGAATGCTCCATTCAAATGAGACAAGGAGTGCCAAGAAGTCTTCAATAGCATTAAAAGTTACATGTTAAATCCACCAATCCTTGTAGCACATACTCCTAAGAAGCCCCTCATTCTATGAAACAATATTAGAAGAGTCCCTTGGAGCATTATTGGCACAACACAATGAAGAAAGCAAAGAGAATTCTCTTTATTATATCAGTTGAAGATTGATATGAGCAGAAATGAGATACACTCTGATAGAGAAGCAATGTTTGGCATTGATCTTTGCAGTCCAAAAGCTCCGTCATTATATGTTATCTCATAAAATTACCCTCATCTCAAAGATTAATCCGCTGAAGTACTTGATGATAAGACCATCATTGATATGTCGCTTGGAAAAATGGGTAGAATTGCTATTACAATTTGATATCACATATGTTTCACAGAAAATAGTAAAGGGGCAAATCTTAGCACATTTTCTTGTTGTATATATCATCCTTGCGGACACTTCTCTTAACGATGATTTGCCTGATGAGCAAATTATGCTCGTTCATGAGAGAGAAAAATTACAAATTTGGGAAATGCACTTTCATGGAGCCTCCTCAATCAAACAAGTCCAACCCCTAAATTTTTTAAGGGCAAGAGTAGAAATCAACATCATCTTCATAACACCAGAAGGAGGGATAATAAGATGATCATATGGGTAACTGAGCCAAGAACTAATAATGAAGCTGAGTATGAAGCATTGGTAGCATGTCTTGAAGAAGCTATTTTCATAGGCATTAAAAACTTGCATACTTTTATAATTCTGAGCTTATTATAAATCAAATACTAGGCATCTATAAAATCAACAAGCTTGAGTTAGCTTTCTGTCACAAGAGAGTTCTTGAGCTTATGAAGCAAATACCAAATGTTACATTAACTCATGTCTCTCAATCCGAAAATAGTAAAGATGATTGTGGTGTTTATTTTTAGTATAGGGGACATCACGTAGATTTTAGGGGGGGTACTTATTAAGGTGATCGAGTACGACATTGAGGAAAGATGTACTATCTCGAGAGACAGAAGTCACCATTCTACAATGGACCTAATCACCTAATAAAGACTCTTAATGTCAATGGGTCTTCGAATGTGCCAGAGATCTTTCCCCTACTTTATATGGAAAAGTAAAGTTGGGTTTATTTTAAGTCGGGTTTGTTAAGTTCATATTGGCTTAATGAACCTCATGTTCAATCCGATCAATTTTGATGATAACAAATGAATGTTTGGATGTTCTAATGAATATTTTTATGTGTTTTAGATATATCAATTGCTAATTACATATCTAATACATCTCATAATATGTTTGAGGAAATTGCAAGAGGAGAAGAATGAAAGATAGATCAAATTGGATAATGTGAAGCTCAAAATATAATATTTTAGGTTATATGCATTTATTCATTGACATGAATCAATTTGTTCACAACTTAACATATTATTTTAATGAGGTTAATTTCTATCGAATTAACATTCAATTATATGTTTCATACATAGCATTTGAATTGTCAAAATAATAAATGATAATGACTATTAAGAGTAATTATTTTATTTACTTAATATAATTAAATATTTTAATTTAATTTTATGGTTATATGATAACTAACATATGTTTGATTATATATAAATTATATCATAATATTTAAATGTCACATGTCAAAATTAACAAAAATATATGAAATTTTGTATTTTAGCCAACATCATTTTATAATCAAGGAATTTATATCTGATTTCGTCTCCAATAGATTCCTTGGATTTTTTTTTCCTTTAATTTGATAGGGCACATGACCCATGTTTGATTAAAATTGAATTTATTATGACTTTTCAAACATTAGCTGATTTTAATAATGAATCCATGCTACATGCTTTGAATATATTAAGAGTCATATTTGATTATTTTTACTTGCCCATGTGAATAGCTGAATTTTGATTGCTTTAATTTAATATTTATTTAATATAAATTATATTTTTATTGAATATTAAATTATCACATGATAGCATGAGGTTAGAATAATATATATTTTTGAAATAATTCAAAATAACCTCTTGCTTATAAATAGCCATCATTCTCTTCATGAAAGCATTCCTCATTCAAAATTCAAAATCCCTCCAGCAAATTTAAGAGAAAAGTTCTTAGATTTTCTTTCCAAGTGTTCTCCAAATATTGCAAGATCAAATCTTTGGTTTGGAAGCTTCAACATCTTCAACTAAGCAAGCTTTATCAAATTACTTGAGTTTGTTTTCTTGATCTTAATCCTTTTTAGTTGTTCATGCTATTTTCACCATCTATTTATTCTTTCCTATTTATATTTTTTTGGTGGATTAGTCTTTGGACATTATTTTTCACATCAAAGTTTCTCAATCATCTTTTGTGAAAAACTCTTGTGATAGTTTGTAGGATCTATTTCAACTTGTTGAAATTTTTAACTTCCTACAAATTTCTTTTGGTTTCTTGAAATATTTCTTCATTAATCTCATTTTGAAAGATCATTTATTCTTAGATCTATTTTATAAGTATATTTTAAGCATTTTAAATTAAATTATTATGCTGAAATTATTTTCATATTTGCTAGATCTCTCTTTTTAATTAAAAGCTTACTAGTCTACTTAGATCTATCATATACTCATTTTATTTAAGTATTTTATGATCATTAGCTTTAATTAAAAGATTATTTTTGGTTAAAATAAAATAAATTATTCCTTGCTGAAATTTATTTTATTATGCAAAAGAATATTGTGAATTTATTTTGAAATAATTTTTATATTAGTCTATAAATTGTAATAACATAAACATCTTAGTAAGATCACTTTAATATATTTATTTTATTATTTCTTATCAATATTAAGTGAGCATTTTATCTTGCCAAAATTTTAAGTGATCATTTGTAAGTTGTGAGATCATTTTTGAATTGGATAGCTTGGTATATTTGTGAAAGATTTATTTTATCAAAACTTATTATTTTATATTTTTCTTTTTTTTGTCTAAAATTTATATATTGGGTGTACTTTTCATTTGTAGGAGAGAAATATTATTAGGGGTTGTACTGCCCCATTATAGAGTACTATTTGTAAGCTATTTTGCATTTAGTGGATTCCTAGCCGGGGTGGTTAGGCATGGAGGAATTTGGGATTTGGTGAAACGTAAAAAAATTGTGTCTATTGTCTATCTTTACTTTACTGTACTTTTATTTTTACTGCATTAAGAATTGTATCTTGTCATTATAAAATCAAAGGACCTCCACTTTTAGATAGTTTACCATTTAACTATTAGAAAAATAGAATTAGTATATTTTTAAGAGTTCAAGATGCACGCATGTGGTATATGTTGACACATCAATATCATACACCCACAGTAGAAGTAAATGGAATTAAAGTAGAAAAAGCTTTTGAGGAATGTGGTGAAAGAGAACTTGATGAATTAAATGCTAGGGCTTATAATACTTTACATTGTGCTTTATTACCTGATGATTACATGAAAATTTCTATGTTAAGTATAGCAAAAGAAATATGGGATAAGCTCATTATAACTTATGAAGGAACTAATGAAGTTAAAGATGCTCACATAAATAAACTTGTTCATGAATATGAGTTATTTCATATGTCTCCTTCTGAATCTATTTCTAATATGTATACTAGTTTCATGAAAATATTTAACACATTACATTCTCTTGGAAAAATATATAGGAATCAATACTTAGTCTATAAGATTCTTAGATGTCTTCCAAAAGAATGGGAAGCTAAAGTAACTATTAGTGAAGCTAAGGATTTATCTACTTATCCACTTGATCAGCTTTTGGGTTCTTTGATAGCACATGAACAGGTTATTGCTCAAAAAGATAAGATGGATAACTCAACAAAAAGGGAGAAGGAGAAAGGAAAAGCCATTTCATTACAAGTTGATGATAGTGATGAGCATAGCATCTCAAGCTCGGATGGTGATAGTGATGAGGTGGTCATGCTATCCAAAAGGCTGGGGAACTTTCTAAGGAAGAAGAATCAAAGGTATAAAAAATCTAAGCACTATAAATTTCAAACTAAGAAATTTCTTTATGAAGGGATCATTTGTTACCATTGTAAAAAAGCGGACACATAAGGTGATTGTCGAACTTTGAATCAAAGAAGAAAGAGATTGATGTGGAAAGAAGAAAAAATATGAAGGAGAAAAAGTACCATAAGAAGAAGAAGATGGCTTTATGGGTCAATCGAGATTCAAATGAATTAAGTACTTGCTCATCCGATGAAGAGGTCAACATATGTCTTATGGCCAATGGAGAATCTAACTTAGATTCTCAAGAGGTATGTAATGATATATCTTATGATGAATTAGATGATGGTTTTAATGATTTAGTTATTTAATATAAAAAATTAAAAAGAAAATACAAAATCTTAGAAAAAGAACATAAAAATTTAGATATGCATTTTTGTGATTTAAAAAATGAATGAGATAATTTAAAAAGTAAAAATACTTCTTTATTAAATTGTTCCTTACTTGTATGTAAACTTGAAAGAGAGAATATCTTGTTAAAAAAAGATTAGAATTATGTTTGAAATCACAAGTTCATTATAATACTTCAACAAGAAAAATATTTAATAAAAGTTATTTGCATCATACACATCCCACTCATATATCTTATAATTACCGTGCTAAGTCATATGCAAACACTAATGTTTGGTGCAACTATTGTGATAGAAAAGGGCATATTTCATTTGATTGCTATGCACGTAAATTACAAAATATTAAGCAATCATCTTATGTATGGGTACCAAAAGGTACAAGCACTATACAAACCACGCATGCTAGATATCTTGCTTCAAATGTTGAATGTGGACCCAAACATGTTTGGGTTCCAAAAGTTAACATGTGAGTTTCTTTTGTAGGAATGTCTTCAAAGCAAAATCAAAGAAGGCATGTGGTACTTGGGCAGTGGATGTTTAATACATATGACAGGAGATAAAGATAAATTCACAACTTTAGAATCAAGTGATGAAAGATTTGTTACATATGGAGATAATGCAAAGGGAAAGATCATTGGCATTGGTTCTATTTGTAAGAATTCTATCACTTTAGATAAAATTTTTCTAGTAGAAGGATTAAAACATAATTTAATTTCTATTAGTCAACTTTGTGATAAAGGTTTGAATGTAGTATTCCATGCATCATAAAAAATAATGAAAATGTTTTGTTAGTAGGAAAAAGATATAAAAATATTTATGTCATTGATTTAGATAGCTTTCATGATGTGAATTTGAATTTACTTTATTTTAAAAGCACACATGATGATATATGGTTATGGAAAAGGAGACTATGTCATATTAACATGCACTTAATAAAATTGCCAAACTTGATTTAGTAGTTGGATTGCCTAAATTAAATTTTCATTCAAACTATGTTTGTGATGCATGTATTCATGGTAAGCATTCTAGAAGCTCATTTAAAAGTAAAAATATTGTTTCTACTTCTAAACCTCTAGAATTATTACACATGGATTTATTTGGTCCTATTAGCACCACTAGCTTAGGTTAAAAAAATTATGATTTTGTGATTGTTGATGATTTCTCTAGATATACTTGGGTTTTATTTGTAACTTACAAGGATTATATTTTTGGTGAGTTTAGAAAGTTTTCTAAATATATTCAAAGAGAACAAGGCCTTTTGATTAATAGGGTTCAAACTGATCATGGCGGCGAATTTGAAAATAAATTATTTGAGGATTATTGTGATGAACATGGGATTAGACATAATTTTTCTGCACCTAGAACTCCTCAACAAATATAGTAGTCGAGAGAAAAAATAGAACTTTAATTGAATTAAGTAGATCTATATTTGATGAGTATAAATTGCCAAAATATTTTTAGGCAGAAGCAATAAATATTGCATGTTATGTGATGAATAGGATCTATTTTAGACCAATTTTGAAGAAGACACCCTATGAATTGTTTTTTAGAAAGAAGCCTAAGATTGAACACTTTCATGTATTTGGATGTAAATGCTTTATTTTGAATAATGGAAAAGAGCATTTAGGTAAGTTTGATTGCAAATCAGTTGATGGTATTTTCTTAGGATACTCTCTTTCTAGTAAAGCTTATAAAGTTTTCAATAAGAGAAAAATGATTGTAGAAGAATCAATACATGTTATTTTTGATGAAAATTTAATTGATCCTATTAGAAATGAAGTGATTGATGAAGAGATTCATAGTTTTAAGAAAATATCTTTAGAAGATAATGTGGATGATTCATTGCCTAAAGAATGGAAATATAATAAAAATCATCCAAAGGAACTAATTATAGGAGATCCTTCACAAGGAGTTATGACTTGAAGACATAGTAGAAGTTGTAGATCATTCGATTTTTATTTGAGGTTGAACCTAAAATTTAGAAGAAGCATTAAATGATAATTTTGGATTATTGCTATGGAAGAGGAGTTGAATCAATTTGTAAGAAATGATGTTTGGGAATTAGTCCCAAGACCCCAAGATCAAAATGTCATTGGAACAAAATGGGTCTTTAGGAATAAGCTAGATGATTCAGGTTGTATTGTTAGAAATAAAGCTAGGTTAGTTGCACAAGGGTACACACAAGTTGAAGGTAGAGATTTTGAAGAATCTTTTGCATCCGTAGCAAGACTAGAAGCTATCAGGTTACTCGCTTATGCTTGTTTTAGAAATTTTAAAAAATTTCAAATGGATGTCCAAAGTGCATTTTTGAATGGATTTATTGACCAAAATGTATTTGTAGAGCAACCACCTAGATTTGAGAGCCTTGATTGTCCAAATCATGTGTATAAATTAAAGAAAGTTTTATATGGTTTAAAACAGGCTCCTCGTGCTTGGTATGATAGGTTAAGTAACTTTTTGATATATCATGGATTTAGAAAGGGTAGAGTAGATACCACCTTATTCCTTAAGAGCATAGATGATGATTTGATTATGGTACAAGTGTATGTAGATGATATATTATTTGGAAGTACAAATGAATCTTTATTCCATGAGTTCTCATCTTTGATGTCTAAAGAGTTTGAAATGAGTATGATGGGAGAACTTAATTTTTCTTAGGTCTTCAAGTGAAGCAACAAGAAAATGGCACATTCATCTATCAAACCAAGTACACAAATGAATTACTTGAAAGGTTTTACATGAAAAGATTTAAATCTAGTGAAACTCCTATGAGCCCATCTACAAAATTGGATTTAGATGAATTCGGAAAATCTGTTGATCAAAAACTTTATAGGAGTATGATTGGTTCACTTTTATACCTTACTACTAGTAGACCTGATATTATGTTTGTTGTTTATTTGTGTGCTCATTTTCAAGCCAACCTGAAAGAATCTCATTTAATAGCAGTCAAGTGTATCTTTCGGTATTTGATAGGCACTACTAGGTTAGGTTTATGGTATCCTAAAAATTCTTTATCATGTGATTTGGTTGCTTATTCTGATGTTGATTTTACAGGATGCAATGTAGATAGAAAAAGCACATCTAGCACTTGTCATTTTTTAGGATCATCACTTGTGTCTTGGTCATCTAGGAAACAAAATTATGTAGCTTTATCCACTGCTGAGACTGAGTACATAGCTGTCGGTAGTTGTGTTGCTCAGGTCCTTTGGTTAAAGCAATAATTAGAGATTTTGGTATTAAGCAAGATCACATTCTAGTTCAGTGTGATAATACTAGTGCTATTAGTTTGACTAAAAATCTATCTCACACCAAGCATATAGAAATTAGACATCATTTTATTAGGGATCATATTTTGAAAGGTCATGTTAATATTAATTTCATTGATACCAATTTACAAATTGGATATTTTTTTCAAAACCATTACCGAAAGCGTTTTGTACTTTAAGAGGCGTCTTGGAATGTTAGATCCTAATATTTAAAATTGTATGTAGCTTTTTTGATGTTGTTAAAGAAGAGTAAAATGTTGGTTAGTATTAAGTCTATTTTATGCATTTAGGAGCAACATTATTCATCTCTTGTGCATAAAATTTTTTTCAAAAAAAACTATGATGAAAGGTCAATTTGCACCTTCATCAAAATCAATACCCAACATTAGTTTATCATCATCAAAAGGGAGATTGTTGGCTTAAGCCATGTTCAATGATCAATTTTGATGATAACAAATATGCTTGGATGTTCTAATGAATGTTTTTATGTATTTTTGATATATATCATTGCTAATTACATATCAATACATCTCATAATATGTTTGAGAATTGCAAGAGGAAGAATGAAAGATAGATCACATTGGATAATGTGAAGCTCAAAATATTTAGGTTATATGCATTTTATTCATTGGCATGAATCAATTTGCTCACAACTTAACATATTATTTTAATGAGGTTAATTTCTCTAATTAACATTCAATTATATGTTTCATAGCATTTGAATTGTCAAAATAATAAATGATAATGACTATTAAGTGTAATTATTTTATTTACTTAATATAATTAAATATTTTAATTTAATTTGATGGTTATATGATAACTAACATATGTATGATTATATAGAAATTATATCATAATATTTGAATGTCACATATCAAAATTAACAAAAGTATATGAAATTTTGTATTTTAGCCAACATTAATTTATAATTAATGAATTTATATCTCATTTCATCTCCAATGGATTCCTTGGATTTTTTTTCCTTTAATTTGATAGGTCACATGACCCACGTTTGATTAAAATTGAATTTATTATGACTTTTCAAACATTAGTTGATTTTAATAATGAATGCATGCTACATGCTTTGAATATATTAAGAGTCATATTTGATTATTTTTTACTTGCCCATGTAAATAGCTGAATTTTGGCTGCTTTAATTTAATATTTATTTAATATAAATTATATTTTTATTGAATATTAAATTATCACATGATAGCATGAGGTTAGAATAATATTTTTTTTGAAATAATTTAAAATGACCTTCTTGCCTATAAATAGCCCTCATTCTCTTCATGAAAGCATTCCTTATTCAAAATTCAAAATCCCTCCAACAAATCTAAGAGAAAATTTCTTAAATTTTCTTTCCAAGTGTTCTCCAAATATTGCAAGATCAAATCCTTGGTTTGGAAGCTTCAACATCTTTAACTAAGCAAGCTTTCTCAAATTACTTGAGTTTATTTTCTTGATCTTAATCTTTTTTAGTTGTTCATGTTATTTTCACCATCTATTTATTCTTTCCTATTTATAATTTTTTGTGGATTAGTCTTTGGACATTATTTTTCACATCAAAGTTTCTCAATCATCTTTTTGTGAAAAACTCTTGTGATAGTTTGTAGGATCTATTTCAACTTGTTGAAATTTTTAACTTCATACAAATTTCTTTTAGTTTCTTGAAATATTTCTTCATTAATCTCATTTTGAAAGATCATTTATTCTTAAATCTATTTTATAAGTATATTTTAAGCATTTTAAATTAAATTATTATGCTGAAATTATTTTCATATTTGCTAGATCTCTCTTTTTAATTAAAAGTTTACTATTTACTTAGATCTATATATCATATACTCATTTTATTTAAGTATTTTGTGATCATTAGCTTAAATTAAAAGAATATTTTTGGTTAAAATAAAACAAATTATTCCTTGCTGAAATTTATTTTATTGTGCAAACGAATATTGTGAATTTATATTGAAATAATTTTTATATTAGTCTATAAATTGTAATAACATACACATCTTAGTAAGATCACTTTAATATATTTATTTTATTATTTCTTATCAATATTAAGTGAGCGTTTTATCTTGCCAAAATTTTTTAAGTGATCATTTGTAAGTTGTGAGATCATTTTTTGAATTGGATAGCTTGGTATAATTGTGAGAGATTTATTTTATCAAAACTTATTATTTTGTATTTTTTTCTTTTTGTGCTGTAAAATTTATATTGGGATTGTACTCGCCCATTTATAGAAGAGTACATATTATTGTAGGGGTTGTACTCGCCCCGTTATAGGAGAGTATTATTTATAAGTTATTTTTGCATTTAGTGGATTCCTAACCAGGGGTGGCTAGGCGTGGACGTAGGACAATTTTGGGGTTTGGCCGAACCACGTAAAAATTATGTGTCTATTATCTCTCTTTAATTTATTGTACTTTTATTTTTGCTACATTAAGAATTGTATCTTGTCATTATAAAATCAAAAACTAATTCTCTATTAAAACTTAAAATTTAAGATTTAAGTTTTAAAATTTTTAATATCGCCCAATTCACCTCTCCTCTTGGGTACTATAGTGACTCACAGTTCCCTATGGTTATTTTTAGAAAATCAAGTGGGATTGATCAAAAGGAGAGAATTATTATCAAAACCAAAGGGAGATGAGTAGGGGATGCTCATGATACTAGGAAACTTAGTGAGAATCCCAAACTATCCTATTGCTAGGCTTTATATTTTTTGAAATTGAGGAGAATTATATGTTTGAGTTGAATTTTTATTAGAAATCTAGGGCTTATAATTTCACAATACAATATTATAGAAATGCCTACAATATGGGAATTTTTTCTTACAGCCCCAAAGGAAAACAATAACCTCAGATCCTAAATCTAGGGAGCTTCAGCATAAGCCAAAGTGCAACCTAATCTAAGTGACAAAATGGGCATATGGTTTACCTCCACAAGAGAGGACAAATCACCTGACTATTGGACTTACAATCGTCTAGGGTGGCCGCCAACTAACTCCTCCTATGATTTTATATGCATGTAGGCAAGTCATATGCTTTGCAAGATGGTTAGGTTGTTATTTACTTAGAAGAGAAAGTAAGTTCTTAAACTCACCCCCAAAGAGACTAGATCATGAAGGGCATGAATAATGACTTAAATCTAATGCAAATTTTATCAAGTTTTATTTCAATTTTTGCACTTTTTTTATTTAACACTGGCTATGGAATTTTATATGCCTAATGCATGAGAAAATCAATTATGGGCCAAAATTAGAAAGAGGGAGGTGTGTTTCCACCATGGCTCTCAAAGGTCAAGCCATTTTCTCTGGTAAATGTGGCAGCCCTCCATTAGCAAGAGTGAGATAATATGATTTATGCAGGATATGAGACATATAACATCCAGCTAAAGTGTTGCTAAATATTTTATTATCTTGATTTATGTCTGAAGCTTTATGTGAGATTATGAATTATTTAGTTTAATTTTGAATTAATTAATTGGATAGAAAATTCTTTTTTTCCTAAGAGCCTAATCGCGTCCGGGCCATTCAACAATCATCAAACAATTACAAAATTAGGAAAATCATGCCATCCTAATTGTGCAATCATAAACATAACATCAATCAATTTATAAAATTAGCGCAAAAGAACTAGAGGATAATGTGGTCGAGTTCCACCGCACAAACCAAAAATGAAAAATGGGTAGCCGAGCTCTACCCTTATACAATCCGGATTACTAATGAATAATTACAATTAAAAGGAATTCATGTTATGGGGTGGTCTTCATTTCTTCAAGCTTTCTTTCCTCCATTTTGTACTTTGATTTGGTTCACTCCAAAGAATGACATGGTACAAAAAGGACCTGACCTCTTTAACCAATGTTCATCATAATCCACAATAACATTCATTCTAAATCCTAATTATAAAATTTACATGAAAATAGGAAAGATAAATCTACCTAAACCTGTAAAACAAAGGTTAGCTAAATATACCGCACAACCCAAGCAGTTATATTAATAATTTGGACTTAGCACCTTGCACATGGGTAACCAAGTCCACCTACCCTAATTTGGACTATGCTTAGGGGCTAAGCAACCTACACAACAAAAGTATTTATATTCTTTTTATTTTTATTACAGTGGCCCCTTAAGCACAATCCACTACAAAAGATATGATTAGGCTAAGATTGCCCTATCATCTAGTCTGTGCACATACACCCTAACATCTAGTCTAAAATATTACACCATAAAATAAAATCATGCATCAAACCATGCACCGCCCTAACATAGAGCTAGAAGTTGTGACTTAGCATAATGTGTCTGTCATTTAAGGCTTGTGTGGCATATCTTAGCTAGGCTTTAAGGTTAAAATTTTTCAAGTGTGAAAGATTCAATTTAGATGGTGGTTTCAATTTAAGTGATTTAGTTGACTTATCAATTTTAGTTGGTGATTTGATTTGGTTTGAGTGAACCTACACTTAGTGGCTAAATGTTGTGAAGAGAAGAAAAGAGAAGAGTGCTCTCTTTCATCCCTACCTTAAAGCATTTCTAAAGTAGATTCATTAATTAAATTCTCTTCAATGAATGATTTATTTTATTATGTATTTTAATTAGTACTAAGTTTGGGTTCTCTTTTAAATGATTCCATTTAATGTGAAAGACTTCTTAAGATTAATTCAATTAAGATACTATCACATAACACATATTGATTTATTCCTTTTCAACACATGTAACATGCACATGATTAAGCCCTAAACATACCTACACATACAATATGTTTTGGTCACACTTAAATGAAGCATGTGAGTATGTATGTTTGAATTCTTTTCATATATATATATATATATATATATATATATATATATATATATATAGTTTTCCAAGTTAACTTGAAGCCCTCTTCTAAATTCTTGTGAAGAAGTGTATAAGGAAAGGAGCTCCAAACTCACATGGCCAATTAATCCAATCATTTAAACAATTACCAATGCATGCATTTTTAATAGAAAGATCAAGGATTATCATTTCCTAATCAAATACACATATGTATGTATAAAAGACATAAGCGAGTACGCGTCATTGTTAAACCAAGGAAGTAAGGTAATCAAATGACCTCCTTGGAGCTAACTATAGCCTCGCATTCCATGGGTGTCTAGACTATATACCTCTTTTCTTAAATATATACATATGTATTTATAATTTGGAGAATGAAATCATGTGAAAAGGTTGTATTTTATTTGATTGAATGGTTTACATGCATGAATTGAAATTTTTATCCAAACCCTTGTATTGAAATATATATAAGATTGGAATCAAGTGTGGTGTGTGCCATTGTTAAACTAGGGAAATAAGGTAATCAAATGACCTCCTTGGGGCTAGCTAAAGCCTCACATTCCTGGGATGTCCAAGCTATATACCCCATTAACATTCTTACTTATACAAATAAATACATGGATGCAAGGAAATAAACTCCATTTCATACATTCTAGCTATAATCACATACACCTCCTATGTATTTATAACTAGCATTTATAATGCATATAATCTTTTGTTTATAAGTTTTCAAAAATAGATTTTGAATTTAGTAGTGATAATAGCCACACATATATTAAATTTAAATCAACACATGCAAGCTTGACATAAAGGAAACCATTTGCTTTAATTAATTTTGTAAATCATGTATGCATGAGTCAAATGTCATTCAATAATTTAATGTGATTGGAAAGTAATAAATGAACACAACCATATGATTTCTTGCAATTAAATTTCTTTCTAAGTGCAATCTCATTACATAAAAGGATTTAAAGGGAACCAAAGCTTGTTAAAGTAGATTTTAATTTTATATTTGATTTGGTTTAGGAAATATGAGAATATGTTTGCTGGTGCTAAACCATTTCCATGTTTGTGATTCAATTTGATTTAATGCAAAGATAATTAAGTAAATTTTATGATTTTATTAAATTGTTGTATAAATTAAATCCATTAATTACCCATTTCCTACACCACTTTAACATAATTATCCAAGTAATTATGAGCCAACATATGATATGCAACCTCATGAAAATTAAATCAGTAATGCACCTAAGAAATGAAGGGGCCTAATGCAATTGGCTCACAATTATTGGTTAATTAAGCTAAAGGATTTGATTAAGAACTTTTATAACCCTCCTACATATGTATTTTGATTATAATTTCCTTTGGAATTCTCTTAGGTTATTAAACACCTAAGAATCTACCTAAGAATTGAATGATTGTGTTCTAGAATGATTTGGTTTTGAGTTTGATTAATTAAACTATTTAATGAAGTGATTAAGCCTTTAATTAGTTACAAATTGATTATGTGTTATCTAAATGAAATAAACTTAAAGGAAAAGATTAGAGAAGAGGTCTTAATATCATTCCCTACTTCCATTCACTATTTCATAATGAGTAGCCAACTTAATTAATAGATTCATTACTATTTAACATGCTAATTAATCATTTAATTAATTAAAAGATGGATTAAGAATGAAACAAGCAATTCCCCTAATTAATCAAGGAATAAATTTCAAGAAAAATTACGGGAGGTAGAGATCATTCCACTAATCAATCTCGTAAAGTTTGGGATTAATTACTTTAGTAATTAGAGAGTAATTAGCTTAATTACATTTCTAATGAATCCTAAATTGAGTCAAAATCACTATTCAAAATTAATTGGTTTTCATTTTCTATTATTCTCCTCTGAATTAACTTTAAAATGAGTATTTATTTTTAATTTTTGGATTTTTCTACAATTAGTAATAAATTTTAGAAGTTTCACCATTAAAATTGAATTAATTAAGCCTAACTAAACTCTTAATCCCATTAGGCCACATGGAGACTGACGAGGCACGCTGACATGTTGTGCTTTCCACATGGCGTGATGAGATTGGTTATTTTATCACATCCATTGGTCGAAGCTAACTTTTTGGTCAGACCGGCCCACCCAAGATTGAATCCACAATTTAATCTGTAGCTAAAGAGAAAATCAGAGAGATCTAAAGCGTGATTTGACCAGGACCATCCAATTTGATCATGTGAATGACGGTGCGGATCTTACTCGAGTGAGAGACGGATACCCGATCGTCGCTCGATCCGAGCTCACCTGAGCTTAAATGGAGCTCAAATTCATCCCACACCTTTGGGGAAGCACAAGCAATACATCTAACAGTGGAGATTCATGACATAATAATTTCTTTAACAAAGGACTAAGAAAATTTTACTCTAAGGTCGATTTTAATGACATACCTCACCGGAGCTTGTGGTTGGCGGTTCTAATGATTGAGGAAGCTTCATTTGGATGAAATAAAGCCCTGTTGAGCTGCACAAGCTTTGATTCGATGTAGTTAGCTCAGAAGACCAATCCAAGACACGTAAGTGATCAGCTTCGATCGAACTCCTAGCTCTGGTCGTTAGGAAGCTTGGGATTTGATTCGTTTCAACTCGCCTTAGTTCGAGGATGGTGTTTGCAAGGTTAATTTCACTTTTGTTGAGGATTGAGTGAGTTAAGCTCGGGAAGCAAGGAAGCTCAGGAATGGCTAGAAAAGCTTGGGGAGGCTTTGATTCTACTTCTAGAGCTCTGAGGAATGAATCTCCCTCTGTTTGAGTGAGAATGAGGGGGGAGGGGTATATCTCCCCCTCCTTAGATTGAACGGTGGATGATTGATTTGCCATTTTTGCTCAGGGGCTTGGATTGGCTGATCGATTTGAGTTGGAAAAAGTCCCACACGGGTTATTTTGGGTGGAGGAGTGAGAGAGAGTGGTTGCCCATGTGATTGGTGAGTGAATTTGGTGAGCCAAGTGTCCAAGGGTGATTGGGAGGTGCTCCCCTTCAAGGTGACCCAAGCTCATTGGGTCATGTTCACCACCCTCCTTGGTGCCCATGTGGACTAATAAATGGGTGTCAAGTGGCCTTGGGAAAGAAATGGCCAAATTTTAAGTGAATTTGGTTATGGGATAGCCTTTGACCCAAGGGAAAAGTCATCATTTGGCTATGAGTTTGATTTGGAAAGATTTAAAATGATTTTAAAATGGGTTGGGCCAAATTTCAAGTGATTTGGAGTTCATTTGATTTGATTTGGATCAATTTGACCCATTTGGGTCAAGTTGGATCAAATTGGGTTAGAAATTGGGTCAAACCATGGGTTAATTAAAAAATCATTATCATTGGTTTAATGAATAGGTTTATATTATTTTTTTTGGTTTTTGTTGACCATTTGACCATTGGTTAGTTGGTTTAGGCTTGGTTGATCATTTTAAATGTATTACAAGCTTTGATTTAAATCAATTCTGATTTAGTTTGATTTCAAATTGATTTCACCCTTTGGGTCAAGTTGTTCATAGAAGCGGTCTAATTGATCAATTGAAGCTTTGGTCAAGTTCAACAATCAATTTGGAATGAATTTGGCCCATTGGTTGCAATCTATTTTGCTTATATCAAGATTTGACCCATTTTAGCTTTTTTTTAGGTCAATTTGGGTCAACTTGGGCTAGGTGGGCCAATTGGGTTTGGTCTAGCTCAAGTGAGGGATTGGCCATGTTTAATAATTGATTATGGATTGGTTTAGATAAATAGTTTTAATCAACGCTCATATTGAATTTTGGCTTGTTTAGGTCTCATTTGGGCTAAGTGTTGACTTGGTCAGAAGTTAGGTTCGACTTAGTTTGACCCAATTTGAGTGATTGATCATTCTAGGATAATTGTTGATCACAATGTGAGGCTTGGGTGGCCTTAGTTCAACCCAATTCGGGTTAGATTAGAACTTGGTTCAAAAATGATCTTTAGGCTACTTTGGATCAAGTGGACCTAAAAGGGTGAATTAGCTTGATCATGGCTTGATTCAAGTTTGGTTGAACTCATATATGTACTTATGATGGAAATATAAATCCAATTGTAAGTGGTTTGGAGTCAAATGAGTTTTGGTTCATTTGATAATTTCAAGTCAAAAGGATGAACATGGTTTTGACTTGGGTTAGTTTTATTTTGGCTTGATGATTGTAGTTTATGTTTATATTTGGGCATGTGATTGAAGGACTAATTTTTTGAAGAGAAAATCCAAGGGTTTGGATTGATTTGAGAAGATTTGGCTAAATCCAAGAAATTAGCTTAAAGGATATAAATTGGGTTTGGATTTGAGTTTTGAATTTATATTGATTTGATTTTTTCCATTTGAATTTATATTTCATTTACAGTTGTGAAGATAAATGAGAATATAAATGATCCATGAGAGAATCATGTGAATTAAGAGTGATTTGATTGTGAATTTGGCTAAGGTAGGTCAAAAAGTTTGAAAAAGGGGTTTTGATTTGGTTTGATTTATATTCATTTGATTTGGATGATTTGGATACCAATTTCATTTATAGTTGTGAATACAAATGATGAAATAAGTGATTTATAAAGAAATCACTTGGCATTGGGTTGATTTGAAGGGTTTGATTAAGCTTATGGATGTGATTCATAAGGATTAGGAAAGTTTTGGATTTGGAATTGATCATGGGTTTCAATCATCTAGAATTGGAGTTGGATTTGTAATTGGTTTTGGTTTCGAATCATTTAGGATTGGAATTGAATTTGGAGTTGATTTTGGATTTGAGAAACATAATTAAGTTGGGATTAATTTGACATTTGATAAAATCAATTGAGTTGGAATTGATTTCAAATTTGATTTGGATTGGTTTGAAGGAGTGTACATGGGCTGGATTTGAGCTATAGGGTAAGTGGTTGCCTTAAATCCCTAATGCATAGCCTAATCCTATGATAAACCCTTCTAACTCTCTAGGGTTAGGTTAAGTGTTCACCTAATCACTAGAAGTATCTCAAGACTAAGGAACTCTTAGTGTCTATAGGAATCATATGTTTAAGATGGAGAAGTTGAGAGTTCACTCCAAAAGTGAGGTCAACAAAGGACGCCCAATAGGCATGGTGTGGCTGACAAGGCATACTGCATGCACGTATTGGTGTTGACCGAGATGATCAACAACATGAATGCAAGCACTAGAAAGATCTACTAAACCGAGATGTAGAAGGAATCAAGATCTTAGTGCAATGCAACTCTACTTATGTCAAAAACAGAAGAGAGCGAAGGAGGAATCCACTAGGGATTGAGTATGTGAGCCATCCACTAGGGGAAAAGGTTCAAGTTATCCACTGGGGATAAGAGGTTGTGAAATCTGCTAGAGAATAGAATTTGGAATCAATTGGGAATAAAAGTGTGAATCTTCCACTAGGGGAGCAGGTTCGGGTTGGATTGAATTGACTCCACTAGGAAAATTGGAAAGATTTGCATCTCACTGAGGAGAAGCTGATCGATTTGATTATTTAATTTGACTCAACTAGGGAGGCTGGTTGATTTTATTTCAAATTTTAAATTTTGAATTTTTAGATGGACCCTATCAGTTTGTGATGGACCGCACTGAGTAGGGGCCATGTCGGCCTTGGCCTACTTCAAATGTACCAATCCAAAGGAGTAGTCTACCAACCACATAGTAACACCATCCAACCAAAGGGGTGTCCTTTCGACATGTCGTGACTGTACTAGGAAGAAAGCATAGCAGACTTACATCCTTCAAAGTAGAGATCAGTCACTGGGTTGATCAGTTGGTTACACAATAAATCAAACCCAAACTTAGGCTGATTACTAAGTGAATGTCATTGGGGGACTTAAATCAGCTCAAAGATAATCAAAATTAATTTTATTTTAATTATATTTGATGGATCCCATCAGTTTGAGATGGGTTGCACTGAGTGGGGGCCATGTTGGCCTTGGCCTACTTCAGATTTATCAATCCAAAGGGGGTAGTTTTTCGATCGAATGGGAGAACTATCCAACCAAAGGGGTGCCTTTCGGCTTGCAATGGCCAATTCAGGGAAGAAAGCACGGGGACTCACATCTTGTCGAACAAAAGACCACTAGGGTGATGCATTAGTAAGGTAACATGTCAACCCGACCTAGGGCTGCCCATCAATTTACAACAGTCATGCTAGAAAGAATGCGTAGTAGACTTACATCTTCTACAGCAAAATAACCACTGAGGCAACCTGTTTGTCACAAAATAGATTGAACCCGACCTAAGGGCGACTACTGAGAGAGTGTCAACCTGGAGACTTATCTTAACTCAAGTGTAGTCAAGAAATTCCTATAGAGAGTTTTCTTGACACTGCTCTAAAGATAGGATGCCTGCTTGGGAAAGGGGCTGCTGGGGGCTTGAATTCCTAATCCACAAGCGAATAAATTTATTTATTTATTTGTTTATCATGGACCATGTTGGTTTGCGAGGCATCACACTGAGAAGGAGCTTATATCAGCCTAGACCTATCTCAGATTTACTGGTCCAAGAGAGAATTTGTGCATCTGCTGAACAAATTCTCCAATCACAGGGGTGGCTACTAGGAAAAAGGGATTGTCTTATCAAAGAGTAGGCTGGGTAGTTTCTAAATGGGGTCGCAAAGGACGTAACCCAAGTAGAGTGCCCATAGGGGAGGGGCCACTAAGGGCTTTATCCTGATCCCTTAAGAAGATACTGTCTATGGGCATTTGGTGGCCAACTCAAGGAGAAAGTGTGGGGACTCATATCTGCTAAGAGTGGTGTATCCACCGGGTGAGTCATTGTTAGCATAACGAACATCAACCAACCTAAGGTGTCCATCAGTTTGCGATAATCAGCCTAGGAAGAAAGCATCAGGGACTCACATCCTCCTACAATGGAACTGATTGTCTGGATAGTCTGTCTTCAGCTCGATAGGTGTTATCCAACCTAGGGTGACTACTGAGTGAATGCCACTAGGGGACTTATATCAACTCAAAAAGTTGAGAGAAAAGGAGCCCCTGGGGGGGCTTACCTTAATCCTCAACTCGACCCAGTCAGTTCATGATGGCTAGTTTAAGAAGAAAGCATATATAGACTTAAATCCTCTTAAACATAGCCAATCATGACAGTAGCTTACCGAGCACATAATAAGCCCAACCATGCCAATAAGGTGCTCGTTGGTTTGCAGCAGCCAAGTCAGGGAAGAAAGCACGGGGACTCACATCTTCCTAAATAAAAGACTGTTAGGGTGAAGCATTAGTTAGGTAACACATCAGTCTGACCTAGAGCAGCTAATGAGTGAGTGCCACAGGGGGCTTGCTCCCACATCAAAATAGTCCGAGACAAAAGATATGTGTTTGTGTTAAAGGAGGACAGGATGCCGCCTGGCTTCTCTTACACCTATCCTAAAACATGCTTAAGAGTTGATGAAATGGTGCCAAGAATGGAAGTTGTGATGCCACCAAGAAAGGATGCCACTTGGGCTCTCTTAGACATAATTTAGCCATGCTAATGCCTCTTGGGTTCTCTGACACCTACTCTAGTAGAGCTGGGGAATCATGTTTAATTTGTGTTCATGTTGAGAAAGAAGGATAAGATGCCTCTTGGGTTCTCTCACACCTACCCTAAACACATCATGACAAATTTATAAACAAGCAAACAATACTTCAAATGAAGAGAATATTTTGATGAATTGGAATGAAATTTTTTAAGATAATTATTTTTGAACATGACTTTAAGGATAGTATTTCTTCAAATAGAGCCCATTGATTGGAAGAATCGGGTGTTCCCCTTTATGATTAATAAGTTGATAAGATCCTCCTTGGTAGGCCTTCTCTATGACAAAAGGGCCTTCCCAAGTGGATTCAAACTTGCCTCCCATCTTTTGATGGGCACGATCAGTCTCCTTAGAACTAAAACAAGCTCTCCTACTTGAAAAGCTCTAGGGCGGACTAGCTTGTTGTGAGCTTGAATCATCTTAACTTTGTACATTTCGAGGTTCTAGCATGCTCGTAGGTGTCTCTCCCCCAAACCTTTGAGCTCTTCTAACTGCAACCTAGCGTTCTACTCTGTAGTGATTTTACTACCCATTGCTATCCTTAGTGATGGGAGCTGAACTTCTAATGGTAGAACAACTTCGGACCAATACACTAAGAAGAATGGGGTAGATTGGGTTGGAGTTATGTATGTGGTGTGGTATGCCCACAAGGCTTCAGCTAGCTGCTCATGCCACTATTGGCAGCTAGGATGAACCGATGACCCTTAGAAGAAGGCGGATCAATCGGACTCACTATGTCAGTACCCCAAAACTCGAATGGCCATGAGGCCAATGTAGGGTGTAGAATGTTGGGGTGGTTGGTGCAAGACTACTCCATGTATCTAACACTGATGACATCTCCTAGCTACATCCATGCAGTTTGTAATCATCGAAGGCCAGTAGTATCATAGTCTCTTGATATTTTCTTTCATCTTCAGACTGAATTGATGCGCTCCACATAGACTTGAATGTACCTCAATCATGATCTTATGAGCTTCATGTTTTTCTAAACAGCGTAACACATTTGATTGAAAGACCGTCGGTACAAGGTGCCATCCATGAAAGCATAAGAGAGAGCTCTCAACTTCATCTAATGGGCTTATGATTTCTCTTGAGGTAGTTTACCTCTAATCAAGAAATCTATGAATGGTTGCCTCTAATCTAGCTCCTCATCTTTCTTGGCAACGACAATCTCCCCCTTCAAAAGAGAGTCTCTTGACGAGTTTAGCATCAATGAGGGATAAGACTTGTCTATTTTGGACCTTTATTGGAATGAACTCATCCTCCAGACATGCCAACTCCTTGGCGAGTTTGGCCAAAGCATCTGCTACATCATTCTTTCCTCGAGGAATCTTATAGATGGTGACCTCAGGGATTTGGGCCAATAGCTTCATGGTGTACTCATGGTAGTGATGAAGCTTAAGGTTTAAAACCTTATAGGACCCAACAATCTGGTTGATGAACAGTTGAGAATCCTTGTAGATGTTGATGCTTTTGACACACATTGTAATAGCTAACTCCAGACTGACAATTAAAGCCTCATACTCAACTTCATTGTTGGTGCATGGATTGGAAAGATAGTATGAGAATCTCATCACATCACGGCCTGGAGTTAACAGGATGATTCCTACCCCAACCTTTCCTGGAATAGTAGATTGTGGTTTTTCGCCTCTTTGAGAGGAAGCCATTCCATCAAAATATATTTTCCAACGGTGATTGTCAACCTCCCCTAAGTTTAAGATTTATTCGTTAGAGAGATCGTTACTAAGTAGAGAGTCAGTAGGAAGTGGGTGTACTGCTAGAAAATTTGCCAGTGATTGTCCTTTCACCGCTCGGAGGGGTATGAATGTAATATCAAATTGTGAGAGAATCATAGACCAGCCTGCCAACCGTCCTGATAATGTCAGTCGTGTCATAAGATACTGTAGTGGATTGGTTCTTGAAATCAAGTTTACCTTTTGAGAGAGCATGTAATGTCATATCTTTTGGGATGCAAAGATGAGAGTTAGACAATGTTTCTTAATAGGTGGATAGTTTGCTTCAGCAGAGATCAGACGATGGCTGAGGTAGTAGAGAGTGTTCTCTTTCCCTTTGTTATTGGTTTGGGACAACAAAGCGCCAAGTGAGTCATCCAATGCAGCAGTGTAAAGGATAATTGGCTTTCCTGGGATAGGGGCTGCTAGAACTGGTGACTTCACCAAATACTACTTGATGTCTTCAAAAGCATGCTGGCACTTATCATCTCACTTGAACTTAGCATCTTTTTTGACAAGTGCTTAAAATTTCTTGCATCTCCCAGATAAATTGGAGATAAAGTGCCTTAGATATGACAACCGCCCTTGGAACAATCTAAGTTGAGTTAGACTTTTAGGGGGTGTCATTTCTAAGATAGCTTTGATATTTTCAGGGTCTATCTCTATTCCCTTGTGTCGAACAACAAACTCAAGGAACTTCCTGAAGCTACTCCGAATGCACACTTCATGGGGTTCATTTTGAGATTGAATTGTCTTAACCATTCAAAAATTAATGTCAAGTCAAAGAGATGGTCTATCTTTTCTTTACTTTTGATAACTAGATCGTCGACATAGCATTCTACTTAATGATGTATGAGTTCATCAAAAATCTGAGTCATGGCCCGCTGGTAAGTAGCACCAGTATTTTTAAGGCTGAAGGGCATGACTTTATAATAATAGATTTCAATCGAGGTTTGTAAAGCAATATTCCTCTCATCCTCGGGGGCCATCTTAATTTGGTTGTAGCCAGATGACCCATCCATGAAAGAGAATATTGCATGAGAACAGGCAATGACCACCATTAGCTCTGGCATAGGAAGTGGAAATCTATCCTTAGGACATGCCTTATTTAAGTCCCTAAAAGTGATGCATATACGAATTTGGTCATTCTTCTTCTTAAATGGGATGACACTAGCTAACCAAGAAGGGTATTTTTCTTCCCTGATAAAGCCATCATCGATCAATTTTTTGACTTCAGAAATGACTGATTGTTCGATTTCTAATCGCATGCGTCTAGGAGCTTGCTTGATAGGGCTAGCGTTAGGGTTTATTACTAGTTTGTGGACTACTACGTCAGAAGATAATCCAGGCATCTCTTCATAGCTCTATGCAAAGCAGTCCTTAAACTCAGTCAATAGCCTAAGTCATTCGTTTCTTCTTCATTCAACAAAGAACTGATGTATGTGGGGAGTGAATCTTCTTCTGTCCTAAGGTTGATTTCTTTGAGCATGTCGATGGTTGAATTGATTTCTTCTTCAAATTCTGGAGGTGCATCTTTGATTTGAAGATCATTAGGGTTATCTGAAATTTCTAAACACACCTCCTCATAAGAGTTAGTGTGGTTTGAGAGAATATCTATCGACTCTAGATGATTGGTGATGTAAGTAGTAATCATCGTCATTTGGACCCATCTGAATCCTAGTCCTCATCTTCATTATGTATCCCTTCCTTTGTTGTCCCATAGCTTCTCAAAATACTCCAACCTGTGCATGGACCATGTGTAAGGAATTAAACTTTTCTTTGCAAGATTATGAACACAAGGTGAGTACCAATCAAAAGGTAATTCCATTAAATCTTTATATGAGTTATCCTCAAGTTCTACATCTGCTTCTTGGCTTAAGGATGCTGATCCTAATAGGAATCTCTTTGGCCAAGTTTGCGAGAATAGATGTTTTGATTTTGAGGAAGATAGTAGGTCGCATCCTTATATATCTTGACCTCTATAACCAAGAATGGCTTTTCATCTCTTTTAGCATAGTATTCAATTCCATCTCTTCAAAACTTGATGCACTGATGAAAAGAGGATCAAACCATCTTGTTCTGGTGTATCCAAGGCTTACCGAGCAAAGCAATGAACGATGTATTCAAATCAATTATATAAAACTTGGCTTCAGTCTTCCAATCACCTATTTCCAAAGGTAACACTATGGAGCCTAAAACCCTCTCTCCTTGTTCATTGAATCCTCTCAATATCATCTGATCTTCTCAAAGTTTAGAGATGTCAATCCTCAAATAGGCAAGAGAATTTAGGCTCATAATATTCACTAATGCATCTAGATCAACCAACACCCAGAAATTAATCTTCATATCACTTGTGATGTGAGGAGACGGTTTATATCCATATCCCCGGAAGAAGGTCTTTTCTGAATGTGACTCCATGGGCTTCTCTTAAATAATGGACCTCCTCTCCAACAGCAATCAGCTAAGCTAAGCCTATTTTTGGATCAAGAAGGGCCATGATTAATGATTCCCTCATCTCTTTGGTTAGGATAAGGGCATCATATATACTTAACTTTGGTGACAACTTTCTTGGGTGAGCGAGGACATTACAATCAACTTTGGACTGATCCTCCATAAGCATGTCCATGGGTAGAGCATCTTGTGGAGGGACGGTTTTCTTGCTGGTTCCAATGACTTGCTTTCCCTTATCTTGAGGTGTTGCCCTAGGAGGTAGCACCTTGCCACTATGGAGGTTAACTTCGGTGATCTCTTGTGGTGGGTTAATGAAAGATTCTGCCTGCTCATCGGACATACCTACAACTTCTCCTATAGGACCCTAGGAATTAGATGATTCCCAAGTCTATCTCAAGAGGTGAACCCATATTATTCAGAAAAGAAAAGTTCATCTTCAAATCAAGAAGAGGATGATCAGAGTTATCATAATTATTAAGACTTGAAGAGTTTTCTAAAGGAGTAGAATCAGATAACCCATCAGAAGTGGCACAGATGTAATTCAAACTAGCTTTCTTCCTTGATTTCTTAGATTGAAAAGAAGGTACATGATAGAAATCTAATAAAGTAAGTGGGGTGAGGGATTTGAAGCCCTCATCTGTTGATACAAGATGTCTACTAGAAGAAGAACTAGCTAAAGTACTAGTTACAATAGTGGAATGGAGGCTGGACTTGGTCGGTGGTTACGCTACTTAGTTATCCTTGGCAAGTATGGGCTGCTATTGTTGAGCTCCTACTTTCCCCAAGTTATCTTTAGCAACTTGCAAACCTTCCTTGATGCTGGAGGTTTGAGCTACCGCAAGCACCTGTAAGGAAAGTTTCTTGATTTTAGAAATGATCTTTTTAGAGGTTCGGGATAAAGAGATATCTCAACCTTCTTTCTTTTTGAGAGGATCACATGTATCCCCAAGGATTACCCTAACAGAACTAGATGGTTGTTCTACTAGATATTCCTTAGGGATATAGCACCCGACTTGCTATCAAAGGTCCTTAAATATAAAATAATCCTCCAAAACATGGCCTAGTATGTGGTGGTAGGGGCAAAAGTTAGGATCATTACTCCTGCCCACTTCCTACGTCTTCTTAGGCTCGGGTAGTAGAAAATCAGGTTTCTTTAAGAGCTTTTTAAAGATTTTCCTAACTATCTCCATCTTAAATGAATAAGATTTGTTTAATTTATTCAAATGAGTAGGTGGGTGATAGCTACCTAGGGGCAGGTATGTATACTGCTACTGAGAGTATGGCTGAGGAGGCGACGGTGAAGGCCATGGAGGCTATTGTGGCGACCTATAAGATGGTCGAGGTGGTGGTAAAGAAGATGGAAGCAAAGGTTGTTGAGCTCGAAGTCTCTCATACTGATCTCTAGCCGGTTGCTTCCCCTTATCTAATGTTGTTACTACCCCTGGCTTCTTTTCATAGGCTTTCTGCAGCTTTGGCTTTAATGATTGATCTTGAAAAGGCAATTGTTTGGCCTCCCCTTATAGACTAGCCACCTTATCAATTAATTTCTCAAATATCTTAATGGTGAAACTTTTAAGCATGAAGGCAGCTAGGCCATGAATATTCTTTAATAGAATTTAAATAGCATGATGTTCAGAAAGCTATGGTTCGCATTTCTTGCTTAAATTATGCCATCTAGTTACGTAGTCAATAAGGGACTCACCGGGGTGTTGTTGAGCTATAATGAGATCGCCCACAATTACCCTTTGGTGAGCTCCAACAAACCACTTAACAAAGAGTTGCTCTAACTCAATAAAAGGCTTCACTGAATCGTTGAGAAGTTCAACATACCAATCAAAAGCTATGCCCACTAGACTGCTCACAAAGAGATAGAACAATAATGCATCGCTGCCACCAGCGTTACAACAGCTAGCCCTAAAGTGTGTTATATGTTGGTGAGGGTTCCCACTGCCATCAAAACTTTTGAAAGAAGAAGATACAAAACCCTTAGGATATTAGATAGCATTGAATTCCTTTGGGTAGTGTCTACCCTTTGGAATTGATGAACCACCTCGGGCTTGCGCCAGTGCTTCCTTCACTTGTTGTTCCACCATGAGTTTGATATCTTTTTTCTTGTATGGAGGTACTGTCCACTACCTTCCTATGCAAGCTAGTACTACCCTGCTCTACTAGAGGTGAACTTTTGGGTTGATCCAAGACATGCAATAACTCAGGTTGACCAATCTCCATAATGGTAGGCTATATTGATGGAGCTTGATTTTGAAGCGCTAGAACTACTGCTAACAAATCTTCAACTCTCCTTCCCATCTTATCAGTCTGCTCATCTTTCTACTTGAGTTGTTGAAGGAGGTGTTCAGTTGAATAGGCTGCATCATCCTGTTTGGCCGCAACACCTTCCAAACTATGATGATCCCGAAGGAGGGAACCTCTAGTATCAACCATGTGTACCTTTGTCGAGTCTTCCAACAAATCATCCTCAATTGAGCTAACCTTCTCTCTTCAATTGACCAATCATACCTAAGTTTCTTTCTTTTTTAAAAAAATATTGTGCCAAGATATCATCCAAGGAGCGGTCTAACTGTACCAGCATAAATACTCATGGCTGACTAGTGGTGGGATAATGCTTGTTAATGGAGATACACATGACCTCCCCTGCTACTGGAGTGCTAACCCTATGAGGGATACACTCATTGGAAGACACATGCTCATGATTGTCAACTACTATGGGTGGAGTGCTCCCCATAGGGGGATCTACCGTCATGGGGACAATAGAACTGTCCCCATAATAGAACTATTCCCTTCCCCTTCTGTTGTTGCTATATCCCTAATCGGTTGAGGTGATGGTGGTGGTGGTACAACTACGATACTGCAGGGTCGCCACTCCTTCTTCACTGCAACTGAAGTAGGAGGTCGAGCATGAGAACTCACCCTCATCTCAGTCGGTGGAGTAGATGAAGGGGATCCCTTGGCCGTAATTGGATCACCAGTGGGGCTTTCGTCTCCCCTGATGCTGCTCTCATGGATTTGGGTGGAACCATAGATGATGGAACCTGAACTGGTGATAGCAGACGTAGAGTATAGCAGTGTGGTGGAAACAACACTGACAGCCTATGTACAGAGACTCTCCTCTTATGATGGGTGATACCAGTCAACACAATACTATCGATGTGGCCGACACGGGTAGAATGTCGATCAAAGAAATCTGTAAGGGCAGAGGCTGCTGACTGCTTGCATATCTTCTCCTTTCTCTATTAGTGATGTGAAGTGATACTCGGGCCTCTCTAGCTCTCTCCTGACGGATCTGTTCGCCTACACTGCGAGGAATAACTTGCAAATCAAAGCAGCATTGGACTCGACCATCCATAAGCCACACTTAGCGTCTCAGGCATATGACCTTCTCCTATCTTTGACAGGTGTCTCATAATAAACTGGAAGTGGAGGTGATACTACAATCCTCCTAACTTCTACTTCTCCTTCAGAACCAGAAGGGGATGAAACTTATTCTGAGTAAGCAAAGGAGAAACCTCCCTGGGTGACCCTTCCTCTGCAATGTGAGATACTATCTCTATCTCCCTGGCAATGCGCATGTGGTGCTTCTTGATCTTGCGTCTCCTATTGCGGTGTTGGGTTCGACTAGATGGAGCAGTACAAGAGCTAGACCCTACCTCAAAGGTAATGGAGACTATCCCTGAAGCCAGGATAGCCTTCCCCTTATAGGAGGCCAATGAGTGGGTACTAGCCTACACTGGGGCAATGATGGGAACAACTAACTGTGTAGGTACTAGAACTGCAGCTGTTGCAGGAACCTCTACTTCCTTCTCTTGTGAGGAAACTAGAATCAAGGGCATCTCAATGGATGGTGCTTACCGCCACCACATCCTCTTGATAGTGGTGAGGATTGCCCCTTCACAAGTAATCCTGGCTCCGTCAAATCCTTGGCCAAAATGTGGTAAATGAGCAAAATCAGTTCAAGGGAGGCTGACCCTTTCCAAGGCCAAATCAATCCCGAAGGGGAAGGTGAACACATACTTCTGTGAATCCATCTGTATTGTACTACATTGAGAAAAGGCGACTACGAGTTGAAGCTGGAACTCTGATTGTTGAAAATAAACTCAAATCGATTTTTGCCTTGGTATTTTGATTTTTTAAATTTGATTTAGAGTTTGAACCCACTCAATAATGAATATGTTAAGTGGGGCTTGAATTTAGGAGAGATTTTGAATAACTTGGAGAGAGATTTTGAGTTCATTTGAGTTTAGAATCCACATTCAACAAATTTGTGTATGTTGAATGGGTTCAAATATTTTGGAGAGACTTTTGATGCTTCCATTGGTTCATATTTGAATTTGATTTTATGTTTGGGGACCCTTTATTTAACAAATTTGAGTATGTTAAATAGATGGTCAATTGATTTTATTTTATATTTGATTTTGGATTACTCATTTAGCAAACTTGGGTATGCTAAATGAGATGTTTAAAAATAATTTTCTTTTTGCTTATTTGCCCATGATGTATATCATGTGTGAATTTAGAAATAGAGTCTTTACATAGAAAATTTGTGTATACTAAATAAAGCCTAAATATATTTAATTTTTGTTTTGATTTTAAAAATGGGATCTTTACTTAGTAAATTTGTGTATGCTAAATAAAGCCCAAATGTATTTAATTTTTGTTTTGATTTTTAAAAATGAGATCTTTACTTAGCAAATTTGTGTATGCTATTTTGGTTTTGAAAATGGGATCTTTACTTAGCAAATTTGTGTATGCTAAATAAAGACCACATGTTTTTGATTTTTATTTTGATTTGTATTATTTTTGATAGGGTGCTTTTTGTTTAACAAATATGGTGTGTTAAATAGAAAGAATCCAATTTATTTTCAATTTTCTTTCTGAAAAATGAAACTCTCATTTGACAAATTTGGGTATGTCAAATGGAATTCCAATGTATTTTGATTTTCATGATTTTTGCAAAGGATATTTTCATTTAACAAATTTGGGTATGTAAAATTGAAGTCAATTATATTTTATTTTTCAAAGATAAAGTTTTTGTGTGTGATTATTGCTTTTTTTTTTTAAAGAAGAAAATTCCAACTTAACACATGTGGAATGTGTTGAGTAGAGTTTCAAATGGTGTGACTTTATTTGGAAATGAAACCTCCATTCAACACATTTTGATATATTGAATGAAGATGCTTATTTTCAAATTTGTGTTTTTTTGAAAAAAAAAAAGGAAAGAAACTCCAACTCTATTATAGATGGAATATATTGGGTGGAGTTTCAATTTTTTGATATGATTTTATTTGGAAATGAAATCTTCATTCAATAAATTTGGGTATATTGATAGATGATTCTCATTTTCAAATATGTACTTTTGAAATGGAAGAAACTCCAACTTCAAAATATGTGAGATATATTGAGTGGAGTTTCAATTTTATGAAATGATTTTATTTGAAAATGAAACCTTCATTTAATAAATTTGGGTATGTTGAATGAAGATGTTCATTTTCTAATATGTGCTTTTTGAAAGATGATTTTGATTTTTGTTTTGAAAAAAACTACATGTAATCAGAGATTGTTAGATGTTAAGTTATATATTTTGTGAAAATTTTTGTGCAAGTATTTTATTATGTGAACTTTGGAAGAACTTTGAAAAGTGATATTTTTATAAAGGATTTATTTTTCTCATTTGTGGAATGAACCTTACCTTACCATAGAGATGGTAAGGAGGTTCAAAAAGGTCTTTAGTCATCCCTTTTGGTTAAATTTTTTTTTCAACTATTGGGGGACCCAACAGGGGTTTTAAGACTTACATGGAATGAGGCCCTAAAACCTAAAGGATGTTGGCTAGCATAGCTTAAGAATGACATTAGCTAAGTGCCAACATAAAAGTAGGATAATCTCGAACTCATACGAAATACAAATCCACTATCGATACTTGGAGACAACGATCATTTACCGAAGATGGAGAGAGGAACCTTCCCCAATGGAGTCTCTAGAAAAATATATGGTGTTTATTTTTTTTGACATAGATCTTTATGATCATAAAGTAATGATAAAAATATCTTGGAATCACTGTAATGGACTCCACAAAAGGCTAATGGGTCTTCGAATGTACCATAGATCTTTCCCCTACTTTACATGAAAAAATAAAGTAGGGTTTATTTTAAGATGGGCTTGTTAAGTTCCCTATGGAGGCAAGCCCCCATAGTTAATTACACCCTAAAGAATGAGATTCCTTAGGAATACTCTCGATTAAAGTAAATGATCATTGTCTCCAAAGATTTTCAAAGATTGGACTATCAATCAATTAGTTATTTTTAGAAAATCAAGTGGGATTTATCAAATAAAGAGAGTTATTATCGAAACCAAAAGGAGATGGGTAGGGGATGCTCATAATACTAGGAAACTTAGTGAGCATCCCAAACTAGCCTATGGATGGGCTTTATATTTTTTGAAATTAAGGAGAACTATATGTTTGAGTTAAATTTTTATTAGAAATCTAGGGCTTATAATTCCATAATACAATATTATAGAAATGCCTAAGAGGTGAGGATTTATGCTTGTAGCCCCAAAGAGAAACAACAACCTCAGATCCTAAATCTAGGGAGCTTCGGCATAATCCAAAGCGTGACCTAAATCTAAGCGACAAAATGGGTGTATGATTTACCTCAAGAGAGGATAAATCACATTGGACTTACAACTACACGTGGCCATGACTAACTCCTCATATGATTTTAAATACATGTAAGCAAGTCATATGCTTTGCAAGATGGTTAGGATGTTATTTACTTCGAAGAGAAACTAAGTTCTTAAACTCACCTCTTAAGAGACTAAATCATGAAGGGCATGAAAAATGACTTAAATCTAATGCAAATTTTGTCAAGTTTTATTTTGATTTTTGGACATTTTTTATTTGACACTGGCTATGGGATTTTATATGCCTAATGCATGAGAAAATCAGTTATGGGCCAAAATCAGAAAGAATGAGGTGTGTTTTCACCATGGCTCTCAAAGGTTAAGCCATTTTCTCTGGCCTCCCTTTATTGGCAAGAGTGAGAAAATATGATTTATGCATGATATGAGACATACAACATCTAGCTAAAGGGTTGCTAAATATTTTATTATCTTGATTTATGTCCTAGGCTTTAGGCAAGCTTATGAATTATTTAGTTTAATTTTGAATTGATTACTTGAATAGAAAATTAATTTTTCTCTAAGAGCCTAATCATGTCCAAGCCATTCAACAATCATCAAACAATTAAGAAACTAGGAAAATCAGGCCATCCTAATTGTGCAATCATAAACATGCCATCAATCAATTTATAAAATTAGTACAAAAGAATAAAAGGATTGTGGTGTTTATTATTTCTAAAACTTTGGGAATTTAAAAAATAAAATGTTTTATATATTATTGGGACACCACGTAGATCCACAAATGTTCTCATTAGGGTGATTGGGTGCGACATTGAGAAATAATGTACTATCTTGAGAGACAGAAGTCACCATCCTATAATGGACCTAATCACCTAATAAAGACTCCTAAGGAGAATGAGTCTTTGAATGTATCAAAGATATTTCCTCTACTTTACATGAAAAAGTAAAGTAGGGTTTATTTTAAACTGAGTTCATTAAGTTTCCTATGAAGGTAAGCCCCCATAGTTAATTACATCTTAAGGAATGGGATTCCTTAAGAATAATCTTTATTAAGGTAAATGATCATTGTCTCCAGAGATTTTAAAGATAGGACTATCAACAAATTAGTTATTTTTTGAAAAATCAAGTGGGACTGATCAAGAAGAGGGAATTATTGAAACCAAAGGGAGATGAGTAGGGGATGCTCATGATACTAGGAAACCTAATAAGCATCCCAAACTATCCTTTGGTTGGGCTTTATAATTTGAAATTTGAGAAGGATTATATGTTTGAGTTGAATTTTTATTAGAAATTTAGGGCTTATAATTTCATAACACAAGATTGTAGAAATGCCTAAGAGGTGGGGATGATTTATGCTTGTAGCCTGCAAAGGGAAATAACAACCTCAAATCTTAAATCTAGGGAGCTTTGGCGAGGGCCAAGACATGATCTAAATCTAAAGCAAAATGGGTATTCACAAGAGAGAATAAATCACTCAATTGTTGGACTTACAACCGCCTAGGGGTGGCCGCCAACAAACTCCTCCTACGATTTTAAATGCATATAGGCAAGTCTTATGCTTTTGCAAGATGGTTAAGTTATTGTTTATTTAGAAAGGAGACTAAGTCTTTAAACACAATCTCTAAGAGACTAGATAATGAAGGCCATGAATAAATGACTTAATCTAATGCAAATTTTATTAAATTTTATTTCATTTTTGGACATTTTTATTTGACACAGGCTATTCGATTTCATATGAGTAATGCATGAGAAATTGGTTATGAGCCAAAATCAGCAAGAAGGAAGTGTGTTTTCACCATGGCTCTCAAAGGTCAAGCTATTTTCTCTGGCAAAGGTGGAAGCCCTCTATTAGCAAGAGTGAGATAATATGATTTTTATGCATGATGTGAGACATACAACATCCAGCTAAGGGGGTTGCTAAATCTTTTATTATCCTGATTTATGTCCTAAGCTTTATGAGAGGTTATGAGTTATTTAATTTAATTTTGAGTTGATTAATTGGATAGAAAATTTATTTTTTCCTAAGAGCCTAATTGCCTCCATATCATTCATCAAACAATGAAGAAACTAGAAAAATCATGTCATCCTAATTGCACAATCATAAAAAAATATCAATCAATTTATAAAATTAGCACAAAAGAATAAGAGGTCGATGTGGTCGGGCTCCACCGCACAAACCTGAAAAGAAAAATGGTAGCCGAGCTCTACCCATATACTACTCAGATTACAAATGAATAATTACAATTAAAAGTAATTCATGTTATGGGATTCTTCATTCTTCATTCTTTGTTCTCCATTTCTTCATTTCTTCATTTTTTTTCTTTCTTTTAATTTTACTTGGGATATAGTTTGCTCCAAGGCTTCACATGGTACATAAGACATGGTCTTATGACCAATGTTCACCTTAATTCTCCCATAACATTCATTACAAATCTTAATTACAAAATTTACATTAAAATGGGGAAGATAAATCTAACTAAACCTACAAATAGAGATTAGCTAAACATACCACAACAGAAGCGGTTATATGAATAATTTTGGACTTAGCACCCACACATGGAAACTAAATATTATCCTAGTTTGGATCATGCTTAGGGGTATAAGCAACCTGCACAACAAAAGCATTTATATTTTTTATTACAACACCCCTTAAGCACAATCCCCTACATAAGACATGATTAGACTAAGATCATCCTATCATCCAGTATATGCACATGCACCCTAATATCCAGTCTAAAAATATTACATCATAAAATAAAATTAGGCATCAAACCATGCAATGCCCTAACATGGAGCTAGAAATAGTGACTTAGCCTAATGTGTGTGTCATTTAAGGTTTGTGTAGCATATCTTAGCTAGACTTTAAGGTTGGGATTTTCTATGTGTAAAGAATTCAACTTAGAGGGTGATTTCATTTTAAGTGATTTTGCTAATTTATCAATTTTATTTGATGATTTGATTTGATTTGAATGAACCTACATTTAGTTACTAAATGTTGTAAAGAGAAGAAAAGAGAAGAGAACTTCTCTTTCATCCCTACCTTAAGTAATTTCTAAGGTAGATTCATTAATAATTTTTTTAGTGAATGTTTTATTATGTGTTTTAATTAACCCTAAGTTTAGATTTTTCTCTAAATAAACATATTCAATAAGAAAGGCATCTTAGGATTAATTAAGGTGAATTACTATCACATAACACACAACCTTTTATTTTTTTTTTTCCATCATGTATACCATGCATATGAATAATCCTAAGCATACATATACATGCAATGCAAATTTTAGCACACCTTGATGATGAATGCTAAGAGATATGGTTTGAAAATATGGATATTTTATGAATGCGTATTTTTATTATGTAGAAAAGAGGGATTCTTCATCCTTTAACATAATGCACATCCATATATATATAAGACATAAGTGAGTACGGTGCCATCATTTTCTATACCAGGAGCGTAAGGTACAAGACCTGCTTAGGGCTACTTAAAGCCTCACAGCCCCGTATGTCTAGACTAATATACCACTTTTTTTAAATACATGAAGATGTTCAAAAAGAAACAAATGAATGAAGAATCATGCAAAAGATTTATGTTTGATTTGGTTGTATGATTTACATGTGTAAATGTGAGGATCCTTCTTAAATCATAACATAGGAATACATAAGAATAAATTTAAGCAAGTATTATGTTCTTTTCAAATGAACTATACACTTTGCAAATCCTATACAAGTCTATGTTAAGAGAGGAGAAGGAAAACAACACAAAACACATCTTATGCTATAATCACATGCAAGCTTATAAGTATTTATATGTAGCATCACTTCATTTATAATCTTTGATTTATAGGATTTGAAAATAATATTTGGTTTAATAGTGATAATAGCCATTGATATTCTTACTTTAGCCAAAACATGTAATTTGACATAAAGAAAACATTTTATTTAATTGATTTTCTAAAAGAAATGAATCCATGATTTCATATGGAAAACAACATTTAGCATGCTTAGAAAGAGATAAAGTGATGTAAGCATATGACTTCATTCACCCTAATTAATTTCTAAAGGCAATCTTATGAAATAAGATCATCTAAAGTGAATCAAAATTCTTTAAAGAGATTTTTATTTTTGTTGACTTAGGAAATGTGAAAAGATTTTATTCATCCTAACCCATTTCCCCCATGTGTGAATTGGTTTAGTTTAATTTTAGAACAATTAGGTTAATTTTATGTTTTGTTTAGGTTAAGGTGTGAATTAAATTCATTAATTACCCCTTACCTACACCACTTTAACATAATTAATCAAATAATTATGGGCCAACATATGATATGCAACCACATGGAATTTAAATTAGCAATGCACTTAAGAAATAAAGGGGTCTGATGTGATTGGCTCACAATTATTGATTAATTAAGCTAAAGGATTTAATTAAGTACTTTCATAACCATCCTACACATGTAGTTTGATTATGATTTCCTTTGAAGCCTCTTAGGTTATTAAACACCTAAGAATCTACTCAAGATTAAGATGATTAAGTTCTGGGATAATTTGGTTTTGAGTTTAGTTAATTAAGCTAATTAATGAAGTGATTAAGTCATTAATTAATTTACACATTTAATTAAGTGTTTATCCAAATGAAATAAACATAGGGGAAAAGATTGGAAAAGAAATCCTAATCTCATTTTCTAAGTTCATTCACTGTTTCAAGATAATTAATAAGCTTAATTAATGAATTTATCACTGTTTAAGAGGTTAATTAATTATTTAATTAATTAGAGGCAGAGGTCATCCCAATGAACAAGCAATTCCACTAATTAATCCAACAATAAACTCCAAAAAAATCATGGGAGGCAGAGGTCATCCCACTAATTAACCTAGGAAGTTTGGAATTAATTATTGAAGTAATTAAGAAGTAATTAATCTAATTATATTTACAATAAAACCTAAATTGAGTGAAAGTCACTCTTCAAAATTAATTGAATTTAATTTTATATTATTTTTCTTTAAAATATCTTTAAAATGAACTTGAGTTTGTATTTTTTGGATTTTTTTATAATTAGATCTGAATTTTGGAAGTTTCATGATTAAAATTGGATTAATTAAGCTAATTAAACTAATTAATCTCATTGGGTCATGTGGCGACTGACGCGGCATGCTTTTCACATGGCAGGATGGGATAAGTTATTTAAGTTGTCACATCCGTTGCCGCGTCAGCTAGTGGCGGACGCGCTTTCTCCACAAGCTATCTGATCTAAGATCGGATGGCTAGGATTAATCTAGCGATTTAGGCTTAAAATCAGAAGGGCTAACGTGTGATTTAATCACAACCGTCCGTTCCAATCATGCGAAATAGACTGTGTGTGATTTATCTCCTCCCGAGTGGCGAGATATGGATGACGTTCATCGATCGTCGCTCATCCGAGCTCACGCGAGCTAAGATGGAGTTCAAACTCAACCCACACCTTCTGGGAGGCACAAACAATGAATCCAATGGCTAAGATCTAATGAGATCACAATTCCCTTCATAAATGACCAAGTAATTTTTATCTTAGGATCAGGTTTGAGCAATACCTCATCGGAGACTATCTCCTTCGCTTCCAATGAAGGAGGTAGCTTCGTCTAGTAGAGGCGAAGCCCTGTTGAAGGTATCAAGCTTTGATTTGAAGTGAGTTGCTCGATTGACCAAGCTCCCCTTAATTGGTGATCGGGCTTGATCAAGGTAAGGCTTCCCATGACTTGGGGACTTAGGAAACACCTTGGTTGAGCTTGATGAGGTCCCTTGATGGTGCTTGCAAGAGTAATTTGGATTTGGTGGAAAATTGAGTGAGTTCGAAATGGCTTAGGCCTCCCCTATTTCGGCTTTGAAGAAAATCGAGAAGGAGAAAATGGGGGGAGCTTGGGAATGCTTGCCAAGGCTAAGAGAAGCTTGCTTTTGATTCCTAGGGCTCAATCGAATTCAATGTGTGTGGTTTGAGTTGGAATGAGGGGGAGTATATCTTCCCCTCCTTGGATCGGACGGTTGAGACTATCTTTCCCATTTTAACTCAATTGCCCTGATTGATTGATCAGTTTAGGCTGTTAGGAACTCCATGAGATTCATTTTAGGTAGAGGAGTGGAGGAGAGGGAGTGCCCATGTGTTAGGTGAGTGTATAGGGTGATCTAAGTGTCCAATTTGCATTGGAGGGGTCAGTTTGGCCTTGGGTTAGGTCATGGCTGACCCAAGGTGATTAGGTCATGTTCACCACCTCCCTTAGTGTCCAAATGGACCACTAGAAGGATGTTAAGTGGCCTTAAGAAAAAATATGACCAAATTCCAAGTGAATTTAGTCATAGGATCCTTTTTGACCTAGGGGTAAATTGGTCATTTAGCCTTGATTTTGATTTGGGCAGATTTGAAATGATCCAAAAGTGGGTTGGGCCAAATTTCAAGTGATTTGGAGTTCATTTGGTTTGAAATGGTTCAATTTGACCCATTTAGGTCAAGTTGGGTCAATTTGGGTTAGGTTGACCAATTGGGCACATTGGGTCAAACCATGAGTTAGGTCAATTTCAAATGATCATTTGGAGCCTATGAGTATCATTGGTTTTGTTCAATTTGGTTTAAATTTGGTTTTGATTCATTTAGGTTCATTTAGGTCAAATGGGTCAAGTTGACCAATTTGACCAATTTGACCTAACTGAGTTAGGTCAGTTGGTTTATGCTTGGTTAGTCATTTGAAAACATTGCAAGTTTTGGTTTCAATCAATTTTGGTTTGGTTTGATTTCAAGTTGATTTGACCTTTTATGTCAAGTTGGGTTCATGGTTAATTGGGCTAGGCTGGGTCTAGTTGGTCAATTAAAGCTTTGGTCAAGTTCAACAATCAATTTAGAATAAATTTGACCCATTGATTGCAATCAATTTGGCTTAGATCAAGATATATTTGACTTTTTAGGTCAACTTAGGTCAACTTGGGTCAAGTGGGAAATTATGCTTAGCTTGGCTCAATTGATGGCTTGGTCAAGTTCAATCATTGATCGTGAATTAATTTAGATCAATGGTTTCAATTAATTTGGCTTATGGTGAATTTTGGTTTTGAATTTTATTTGGGCTAAGTGTTGACTTAGTCAAAGGCTAGGTCCGACTTGGTTTGACCCAATTTGAGTGATTGATCATCATAGGATGATTGTTGCTCACAATGTGAGTCTTAGATGGGCTTAGTTCAATCAAATTTGGGTTGGATTAGAATTTGGCTCAAAAAGGTGCTTTAGGTCTCTTTGGTTCAAGTGAGCCTAAGTGGATCAATTTACTTGATCAAGGCTTGATTCAAGTTTAGTTGAACTCACATATGGACTAATGATTAAAATATAAATCTAATTGCAAGTGATTTAGAGTTAAATGGGTTTTGACTCATTTGACAATTTCAAGTCAAAAGGGTGAACATGGGTTTGACTTGGGTTAGTTTGATTTTAGTTTGATGATTGAAATTTTTGTTTATATTTGGGCATGTGATTGAAGGAATGATTGTTTGAAGAGAAAATCAAATTGTTTGAATTGATTTGAGAATGATTTGGTTAAGTTCAAGAATTTGACTTGAAAGAGCATAGGTTGGATTTAAGTTGGATTTGGATTTGAGTTATGAATTTGGTTTTGGTTATCTGAATTTATATTTCAATTGTATTTGTGAATATAAATGAGAATATAAATGGGTTATGAGAAAATCTTTTGAATTTGGAGATATTTGAATTTGGTTTGAGCTAAAAGTCCATAAGATGAAATCAAAAGGGCTTACGGAAGAATTTGGATTTAGATTTTAGTTTTGAATTTGGTTTTGAATTTGGTTTTGGTTATTTGAATTTATATTTCATTTATATTTGTGAATATAAATGAGAATATAAATGGGTTATCAGAAAATATTTTGAATTTGGAGTGATTTGGATTTTATTTGAGCTAATTCCATAAGATGAAATCAAAAGGGCTTAGGAAAGATTTTGGTTTTGGATTTGAGTTTTGAATTTGGTTTTGGTTATTTGAATTTATATTTCATTTATATTTGTGAATATAAATGAGAATATAAATGGGTTATGAGAAAATCTTTTGAATTCGGAGTGATTTGGATTTGATTTGAGCTAAGTCCATAAGATGAAATCAAAAGGGCTTAGAAAATATTTTGGTTTTGGAACTCATCATGGGTTTCAATCATTTCGAATTGATTCATGGTTTAGATTTTGAAATTGATTTAATTATTTTAGAAAATCAATTAGGTTGGAATTGATTTAAGGTTTGATTAAAATCAATTGAGTTGAAATTTATTTAAGGTTTGATTTGAATTTGAAGTTGATTTAAATTTGAAGTTTGACTTGAAAGAAGGAAGCAAAGAATTGGTTCAAACTATGGGGTAGTCAAGTTTTCCTAATACCCCTAAGGCATAACCTATTCCTATGGCTAACTCTTCTATGTCTCTATGGTTAGGTTAACTGTTCACCTAATCATTAGAAGTATCTTAAGACTAAGAAACTCTTAGTGTTTTGAGGAGTCCTTATTCCTAGGAAGAAGAAGTTGAAAGCTCACTCCAAAAGTGAGGTCAACAAGGCCGATGTGGTCGGGTTCCACCGCACAGCCCGAAAAAAGAAAATAGGTAGCCGAGCTCTACCCTTATATAACTCGGATTACAAATGAATTATTATAATTAAAAGGAATTCATGTTATGTGGAGGGGGGTGTCTTTATTTCTTCAAGCTTTCTTTCCACCATTTTCTTCTTTGATTTGGTTCACTCCAAAGAATGACAAGGTACAAAAAGGACATGACATCTTTAACCAATGTTCATCCTAATCTCCCATAACATTCATTCCAAATCCTAATTATAAAATTTACATCAAAATGGGAAAGGTAAATCTAACTAAACCTGCAAAACAAAGGTTAGCTAAATATATCGCACAACCCAAGTAGTTATATTAATAATTTGGACTTAGCACCTTGCACATGGGTAACCAAGTCCACCTATCCTAATTTAGACTATGCTTAGGGGATAAGTAACTTGCACAACAAAAGCATTTATAATCTTTTTATTTTTATTATAGTGACCCCTTAAGCACAATCCCCTACAGAAGACATGATTAGGCCCCATTTATAATCTTTATTTCTTCCAGCTTTCTTTCCTCTATTTTCTTCTTTGATTTGGTTCACTCCAAAGAATGACATGGTACAAAAAGGACATGCCTCTTTAACCAATGTTCATCCTAATCCCCTATAACATTCATTCCAAATCCTAATTATAAAATTTACATCAAAATGGGAAAGGTAAATCTAACTAAACCTGTAAAACAAAGGTTAGCTAAATATACCGCACAACCCAAGCAGTTATATTAATAAGTTGGAATTACACCTTGCACATGGGTAACCAAGTCCACCTATCCTAATTTGGACTATGCTTAGGGGATAAGCAACATGCACAGCAAAAGCATTTATAATCTTTTTATTTTTATTATAGCGGCCCCTTAAGCACAATCCCCTACAGAAGACATGATTAGGCTAAGATCTCTCTATCATCCAGTCTATGCACATACACCCTAACATCCAGTCTAAAATATTACACTACAAAACAAAATCATGCATGAAACCATGCACCGCCCTAACATAGAGCTAGAAGTGCTGACTTAGCCTAATGTGTAGGTCATTTAATGCTTGTGTGGCATGTCTTAGCTAGGCTTTAAGGTTAAATTTTCTAAGCGTGAAAGATTTAATTTAAATGATAGTTTTATTTTAAGTGATTCAGTTGACTTGTCAATTTTAGTTGGTGATTTGATTTAGTTTGAATGAACCTACACTTAGTGACTAATTATTGTGAAGAGAAGAAAAGAGAAGAGAGCTCTCTTTCATCCCTACCTTAAAGCATTTCTAAAGTAGATTCATTAATTAAATTCTCTATAATGAATGATTTATTATGTGTTTTAATTGGTCCTAAGTTTGGGTTCTCTTTTAAATGATTCCATTTAATGTGAATTCAATTGAAATATTATCACATAACACATATTGATTTATTCCTTTTCAACACATGTAACATGCACATGATTAAGCCCTAAATATACCCACAAATATAATATGTTTTGGTCACACTTAAATGATACATGTGAGTATGTATGTTCGAATTTTTTTCATATATACATATATATTTTTGTTGGATTAGTTTACCAAGTTAACTTGAAGCCCTCTTCTAAATTCTTGTGAAGAAGTGTATAAGGAAAGGAGCTCCAAACTCACATGGCCAATTAATCCAATCATTTAAACAATTGCCAATGCATGCATTTTTAATAGAAAGATCAAGGATTATCATTGCCTAATCAAATACACATATGTATATATAAAAGAAATAAGCGAGTATGTGTCATTGTTAAACCAAGGAAGTGAGGCAATCAAATGACCTTTTTGGGGCTAACTAAAGCCTCGTATTCTCGGGGTGTCTAGACTATATACTACTTTTCTTAAATATATACATATGTATTTATAATTTGGAGAATGAAATCATGTGAAAAGGTTGTATTTTAATTTGATTGAATTGTTTACATGCATGAATTGAAATTTTTATCCAAACCCTTATATTGAAATATATATAACATTGGAATCAAATAGGGTGCGTTCCATTTTTAAACTAGGGAAATGAGGTAATCAAATGACCTACTTGGGGCTAGCTAAAGCCTCGCATTCTTGGGATGTCCAAGCTATATACCCCATTAATATTCTTACTTAAACAAATCAATACATGGATAAAAGGAAATAAACTCCATTTCATACATTCTAGCTATAATCACATACACCTCCTATGTATTTATAACTTGCATTTATAATGCATATAATCTTTTGTTTATAAATTTTTAAAAATAGATATTGAATTTAGTAGTGATAATAACCACACATATATTAAATTTAAATCAACACATGCAAGCTTGACATAAAGGATACCATTTGCATTAATTAATTTTATAAAGCATATATGCAAGAGTTAAATGTCATTCAATAGTTTAATGTGATTGGAAAGGAATAAATGAACACAGTATATAAGCCAACAATTAAATTACTTCCTAAGTGCAATCACATTACATAAAAGGATTTAAAGGGAACCAAAGCTTGTTAAAGTCAATTTTAATTTTATATTTGATTTGGTTTAGGAAATATGAGAATATGTTTGCTGGTCCTAAACCATTCCCATGTTTGTGATTCAATTTGGTTTAATGCAAAGATAATTAAGTTGATTTTATGATTTGACTAAATTATTGTGTAAAATAAATCCATTAATTACCCCTTTCTTACACCACTTTAACATAATTATCCAAGTAATTATGAGCCAACATATGATATGAAACCATATGAAAATTAAATGAACAATGCACCTAAGAAATGAAGGGGCCTAATGCAATTAGCTCACAATTATTGGTTAATTAAGCTAAAGGGTTTGATTAAGTACTTTTACAATCCTCCTACACATGTACTTTGATTATAATTTCCTTTGGAATTCTCTTAGGTTATTAAACACCTAAAAATCTACCCAAGAATTGAATGATTGAGTTCTAGAATGATTTAGTTTGGAGTTTGATTAATTAAACTATTTAATGAAGTGATTAAGCCTTTAATTAGTTACAAATTGATTAAGTGTTTTCCAAATGAAATAAACTTAGTGGAAAATATTGGAGAAAAGGTCCTAATCTCATTCCCTATATCCATTCACTATTTCATAATGATTAGCCAACTTAATTAATGGATTCATTACTCTTTAACATGCTAATTAATCATTTAATTAATTAAGAGAGTGATTAAGAATGAAACAAGTAATTTCCTTAATTAATCAAGCAATAAATTCCATGAAAAATTATTAGACGTAGAGGTCATTCCACTAATCAATCTTTGAAAGTTTGGAATTAATTTTTGTAGTAATTAGAGAGTAATTAGCTTAATTACATTTTCAATAAAATCCAAATTGAGTCAAAATCACTATTCAAAATTAATTGATTTTAATTTGCTATTGTTCTCCTCTGAACTATCCTTAAAATGAGTATTTATTTGTATTTGTTGGATTTTTCTACAATTAGTTATGAATTTTAGAAGTTTCATTATTAAAATCAGATTAATTAAGCCTAATTAAACTCCTAATCTCGTCAGGACACGTGGCGATTGATGCGACGCACTTTCCATGTGGTGCGATGGGATCGATTATTTAAGTTGTCACATCTGTCGGTTGAGTCAGCTAGCGGAGAACACGCTTTCCCGTAGATCGTCCGGTCTAAGATCAGACGGTCACAATTTAGTCTGAGATTAAGGAGGAAATCAGAGAGATCTAAAGCACGATTTCATCAGGATTGTCTCATCCAATCATGTTGAGATGAGCGTGATCTCCTCCCAAGCGAGAGATGAATGTCGATCGACCGATCCGAGCTCACTCAAGCTTGAATGGAGCTCAAATTCATCCCACGCCTTTAGGGAAGCATAAGCAACACATGTAACAGTGGAGATCGCATGACATAACAGTTTCTTTCACAAAGGACCAAGCAAATTTTACTCTAAGGTCAGTTTCAATGGCATACCTCATCGAAGCTTGTGAACGGTGGTTCCAACAATTGAGCAAGCTAGCTTTGGATGAAGCTGAGCCAAAGCTTTGATGATTTAATGCGATTCTAAGACCAATCCATGGCACGTAGGTGATCGACTTGATCAACTCCTAGCTCGGTGGAAGTTTCGATTCGATGCTTTGACTCACCTTGGTCGAGGATGGTGTGTAAAGTTAATTGCACTTTGGTTGAGGAGATTGGAATTGATTGATCTCTGATTTTGAGTAAAATTGAGAAATAGGAAGCAATGAACCTCGGGAATGGCTGGGAAAAGCTTGGGGAGGCTTTGATTCGACTTCTAGAGCTCTGAGGAATGAATCTCCCTCTATTTGAGTGAGAATGAGGGGGGTATATCTCCCCCTCCTTGGATCGGACGGTGGATGGCTGATTTGTCATTTTGGCTCAATGGCTTGGATTGGCTGATCAGTTTGAGCTGAAAAATGTCCCACATGGGTCATTTTGGGTGGAGAGGAGGGAGATGTGATGTGGTGAGTGAATTTGGTGAGCCAAGTGTCCAGAATGGGAGATTTGGCCTCCCCTTGGGTCATGGCCGACCCAAGTTCATTAGATCATGTTCACCACCCTCCTAGGTGCCCATGTGGACCAATAGAAGGGTGTCAAGTGGCATTGGGAAAGAATGACCAAATTCCAAGTGAATTTAGTCATGGATACCCTTTGACCCAAGGGCAAAGTGGTCATTTAGCTATGAGTTTGATTTGGCCAGATTTGAAATAGTTTAAAAATGGTTTGAGCCAAATTCAAGTGATTTGGAGTTCATTTGATTTGATTTGGCTCGATTTGATCCATTTGGATCAAATTGGGTAAAATTGGGTTAGGTTGACCAATTTAGTCAAATTGGATCAAACCATGGGTTAGGTCAAGTTCAAATGATCATTTGTAGCCTATGGGTATCATTGGTTTGGTTTAATTTGGTGTAGATTTGGTTTTGGTTCATTTAGGCTCATTTGGGTCAAATAGGTCAAGTTGACCAATTTGACTCATTTGACCCAAGTGGGTTAGGTCATGAGTTAGTTTAGGCTTGCTTGATCATTTGAAATGTATTGCAAGCTTTGGTTTCAATCAATTATGATTGGGTTTGATTTCAAGTTGATTTGACCTTTTGGGTCAAATTGGGTTCAGGTCAATTAGGCTAGGTTGGGTCTAATTGGTCAATTGAAGCTTTGGTCAAGTTTAACAATCAATTTGGAATGAATTTGGCCCATTGGTTGCAATCAATTTAGCTTAGATCAAGATTTGACCAATTTTGGCTTTTTTAGGTCAATTTAGGTCAACTTGGGCTAGAAGGGCCAATTGGGTTTGGTCTAGCTCAAGTGAGGGCTTGGTCATGTTTAATAATTGATTATGGATTGGCTTAGATCAATGGTTTCAATCAATTTGGCTCATAGTGAATTTTGGCTTGTTTAGGTCTCATTTGGGCTAAGTGTTGACTTGGTCAAAAGCTAGGTTTGACTTGGTCTGACCTAATTTGATGATTGATCATTCTAGGATGATTGTTGATCACAATGTGAGGCTTGGGTGGCCTTGGTTCAACCTAATTCAGGTTGGATTAGAACTTGTTTAAAAAAGGGTCTTTAGGCTACTTTGGGTCAAGTGGACCTAAAAGGGTGAATTAGCTTGATCATGACTTGATTCAAGTTTGGTTGAACTCACATATGGACTTATGATGGAAATATAAATCCAATTGCAAGTGATTTGGAGTCAAATGGGTTTTGGTTCATTTGACAATTTCAAGTCAAAAGGATGAGCATAGGTTTGACTTGGGTTAGTTTGATTTTGGCTTGGTGATTGTAGTTTATGTTTATATTTGGGCAAGTGATTGAAGGAGTGATTGTTTGAAGAGAAAATCCAAGGGTTTGGATTGATTTGAGAATGATTTAGCTAAATCCAAGAAATTGGCTTAAAGGAAATAAATTGGGTTTGGATTTGAGTTTTGAATTTATATTGATTTGATTTTGGCAATTTGAATTTATATTTTATTTATATTTGTGAAGATAAACGAGAATATAAATGATCCATGAGAAAATCATGTGAATTAGGAGTGATTTGATTATGAATTTGGCTAAGGTAGGTCAAAAAGTTTAAAAAAGGGGTTTTGATTTGGTTTGAATTCTATTCATTTGATTTGGATGATTTGGATGATTTGGATGCTAATTTCATTTATAGTTGTGAATACAAATGATGGAATAAGTGATTTATAAAGAAATCACTAGGCTCTGGGTTGATTTGAAGGGTTTGGCTAAGGTTACAGATGTGATTCATAAGGCTTAGGAAGGTTTTGGATTTGGAATTGATCATGGGTTTCAATCATCTGGAATTGGAGTTATATTTGGAATTGATTTTGGTTTTGAATCATTTGGGATTGGAATTGAATTTGGAGTTGAATTTAGATTTGAGAAACTCAATTGAGTTGGGATTAATTTGAGATTTGAGAAAATCAATTGAGTTGGAATTGATTTGAGATTTGATTTGGATTAGTTTGAAGGAGTGTACATAGGCTGGATTTGAGTTATAGGGTAAGTGGTTGCCTTAAATCCCTAATGATAAACCCTTCTAGGTCTCAAGGGTTAGATTAAGTGTTCACCTAATCACTAGAAGTGTCTCAAGATTAAGGAACTCTTAGTGTCTAGAGGAGTCCTATGTCTAAGATGGAGAAGTTGAGAGCTCACTCCAAAAGTGAGGTCAACAATGATTGTTTAGCCAAATTAGCTAAGAAGATGATAACTATGAATGGTGATTATGTAATGATTGGGATATTTATTCGATGAATTCTAGAGCCAGCAAAGTATCAATCCCCGTAGGTAGAGGGGTTATCAAATTTGACACAGCGGGATGCAACTCAGATTGCTCCTCATACTCCTCAAAATCAACAAGGAATTATACCCATAAGATCTAAGAATGATATTGCTTCAGAAAAGTAGTATGAAGCCTTTATAGTAAAAGTTTCGCATGATTGGAGGCAACCTTTCATCGGCTATTTTAAAAAGGACAATTTATCAAATAATAAATCACTGGCAGCTCAAATCGAGAAGAGAATGTTACGCTATGCTTTCGTCAATAACACTTTATATCGTAGATCCTTTGAACAAATATGACTATGATGCCTAAATACAGATGAAACTAGCAAAGTGATGGTTGAAGTTCATGAAAGATTTTGTAGTGCACATCAGTCAGGTCCCAAGATGATAGTAAAGATCAAAAGGATGGGTTATTATTGGTCATCTTTGGTGAGAGACTGTATTGATCATGCCAAGATGTACCATGAATGTCAAGTACATGTGAATATAATCCATTACACCCAACAATAGCATCCTAGCCATTCAAATATTAGGGTATAGATGTAATTAGACCGATTGATCCACCGTCATCAGCGGGACACCGCTTCATCTTAGCAGTGACTGATTATTTCTCTAAGTGGGCTGAAGCTACCACATTTAAAGAAGTTATTGTTGACCGAGTGATCAACTTCTTCATGCATAATGTGGTCTATAGATTTAGAGTGTCGTGCTAAATAATTTTTGATAATGGCGCAGCTTTCAAAAGTACAGAGATTTATAGATTTCTCGATAGATACAAAATTGATTGACATTATTCTTCAATATATAATCCAAGAGAAAATGCTTTGGCAGAATCTTTCAACAAGACCTTGGTCAAACTACTCAAGAAGATCCTCACTAAAAATAAGAGAGAATGTTATACCAAATTAATATAGGCATTATGGGCGTATCGAACTACCTACAAGGCACCAACTAAAACTACTCCCTATTTATTAGTATTTAGAACTGAGGAAATTCTTCCACTTGAAGTTGAGTTACCTTCACTTCGAGTAGCCATCCAATACAATCTAACTGAAGATCAAAATGCTCGTTTGAGAATAGGGGAACTCAATGCGCTTGATGAAGTTAGATTGCAAGCACATCAAAATTTGGAGGTTTATTGAGCAAAGATGTCCAAGGCTTTTAACCATACAGTGCAGCCTCGAACATTCCAAAAAGGGGAATTGATCTTGGTGCTGAGAAGATCAATTATTTCTAATTGAAGAATTGGTGGCAAATTTGAGCCTAATTGGGAGGGCCCTTTTGTCGTCGAAAAGGTGTATCAAGGAGGGGCGTACCAACTCATTGACCTAAATGGAAAAAGACCAATGACACCAATTAATGGTCGATACCTGAAAAAGTATTATACATGATAAATACATTCTCAATGTATAATAGAAATCCTCCTACAAGACAGGGGCATTTTTTAAGTATATTTATGCAGGTCAACATCGTACTTCATGCCAAAATCCCTAAATAAATATACCTACTCAAGATGAAAAAAAAAGTTTTCTGTAAAAATTCTCTTGTTACACAGAGGGCATTTATATATATATATATATATATTACATGTTAAAACCCTCTTAAGGTAATATATATCAACTCAAATATTAATATATTTTCTTAAATTATTTTAGAGCTCTTTCAAAGTGCTTTAGAATTTTCCATGCAAGACAGGGGCAATTTTATTTTATGTTTAATTTTATTTGGGTTGACATCATGCTATAAGATGAGATCCTCGAATATATTTTATTTCAGGTTGACATCGAGATTTATGCCGAAATCCTTGAATTTATCTATAATTATTATTAGTAAATTTGTAGGTTCTTGCAAGAACAAAAAGAATATATTTCTACGCTTGAAAAGATAGCCCTAAATATTAAAAATTTATCTCTCATATTTGTCAAATTCTGAAGAGCAAGTTAGAAGAACTCCCAATTTCAGAAGCTTCAATAAATTAAGTTGGAAAAATACCAACATCTACATCTTCGAGTCTAGGACACGAGTAGGTTGTAAAGGTCGAACTCAATAAGCCCACAAATGATCGAGTTGCTTATGCTCTCCTAACTCAACAAGCCGTAAGAAAAGGCCGCAGTGAAAGAGCCCCCGTTCGTTAGTCCGATGATCAAATCACCAACCCATCATAGCTTAAGTCGATGACTGGAGTATGTTCTAAAGGTCAAACTCAATAAGCCTATAAATGGCCGAGTTGCTGATGCTCTCCTTACTCAACATGTTGTAAGAAAAGGCCGTAGTGAAAGAGCCCTTGCTCGTCAATCCAATGATGATAGTTATTCAAACTCAAACCAGATCCAGCTTAATGATTATAAGCAACCAGAATCCAGGAGATCTATCTACCTGATCGATAAACCAAGACAATCTGAGAAAACTCTCAATTCAGAGCTATGCCAAATCAATCTTTATATTGCCTGCAGAGTGATATTTTAATTTATTCTCAAATGATCTAATCAAGCATAAAGCATATATCAAAGCCAATCTCCTCAACAAGTTCATCAAAGTAGAAAGCACAGGATCGAGGAAGCAATTCCATAATTCATATAAAGTCGAAGGCCGAACTAAAGAAATTTTATAGTTATTCAGTCTATTAAAGAACGCATTCTAGGCTGATAACTCGATATTATAGACCTAATATAAGCCGGGAGGCTGGGTCATCCATATTCACCCTTCGAGAAGTTTGCCAAAGCAGTAAGCTCAAGACTGAATGCATACGTGCACTTCATGACAAGTCAATATGGGCAAATCAGTTCAATCCTTAATCAAATCCGTCAAGCTTAAAGCTAAGACAGAAGAAATTTTATAACTCAAAAAATAAACCAATTCCTCCATCCAACCCGGTCGAGCATGAAGTTAGGATTGTAGGAAATTCAAATCCATAAAGATACAAAAGAAAAAGCTCTTCAGTGAACCTATTGAAACTAAAATAATTTGAAGTTTATAGTCAACATGAAAGGTCAACTAGTTTTTATAATATGACTCGCTTCATGAGCGAATCATATTTATTAGGGGTATTTGTTTACCCTCATTCACTCAACCCACACAGAGCTCCTGTTTCGCTCAAATGCAAAGAGTCGCAAGCAGATGCACAATCCCTCAACTCTTTCGCTGACTCTTACCCGTTCCCTCTCGTTTCTCTCAACCGCACGCCCCCGATCCTCCCTCAAAATTGAATGGAACCCCTCTCCTTCACAAGAAGAAACTAAACGGAGACCAAGAAGAAGCCGCAAGCCCTTGCTCAGTTCCATCTCCCAACCCCTCTCAACACGTAATCCCTTGATCTCTCCCTCATTTCCTTTACTCGATTGAAAGATCCTCGCTTGATTTCCCTTCAAACTGCAAGCTCTTTCATCCAAAATCTCTCGAAGCTATAAGCGATGAACCGAACTCCCTCTCCTCACACTCGATCGCATGATACAAGCTGGCACGATCGATCTCTCTCTTAGTAAGCACTCCTTGGCGCATGTCCCTCTGCAGGCTCTCATTCGATCGCCCTCAACCATAAGAGCTCTGGAAGTCGTAAGCACTCGATCCTCAACAATATCTCTCGCAACTCACACCTCCCTCTGCCGACCATGCTAAGAAGCAACTGAGCCTTCCTATTTCCTTCCTCTCTTCTTTGTCATTCAGATTACTCTTCCTTTTTTTTGTTCTGCCTAACAAAACTGCAAGCCTCTAATCTCTCCCTGCATTCAAAACCTTTTTTTGCAAACTAATCCCACACGAAACCCAATCGATTTCAGCAAACTTGAAATTTATGAAATCTGAAATCAGATTTCAGCAAACCTGAAAATCTGAATTTAGATTTTGGCAAACCTGGATATCTGAATTCTTCCCATGTCAATTTCCTTCCTCTCCTCCAAAGCAAAACACATAATTTCATGCTATAATCTGTGAAGATATGGTGTCAAGATGTGTAATCATGTGTGTGAAGATTGTATATGCATATGTAGTTGTCTTTTACAGGTTTCAAGACCCCGCTAATGCCCAATAGGGTGTTGTGAGTGCGAAGAGACGGCTATGGTGTCGCAAGACACCACTCCCTTCGATAAAGCTTAGTAAGCCAAAAGCGTTAGATGTAGCACCCTAATCTTTTAAATTCTATCGGATTTTATATTTATAAAAACTCAAATAAATTAGTTTAAAATAGAAAATTCTAAGCTAATTTTAAAATTTAATTTGAGTTTGCTAAATTTTCAAGTAAACAAAATTAGCAAAATTTGACTCCAACTAAATTCAAGGATTAGTCAAATGCTCTCGAATGAACAAACATCTCTCACTCAATATTTGAATTATCTTAGATTTCACATTGATATAATCAAAAGAAAATGTCAATCATTTTTAAGATTGAAATATGCAAAGTCTAGAAATATATTTAGATACTCGATCATGAAGTAATTAAAATGAGTTGAATATTTTGGTGATAAACATAAGCTTAGCACTTCAATACCTCATTTCAATTGATGTGAAAGATGGTCTGATTGAATATCTAATCAAAGCATAAGAAATCCCTTTGGAATTAAAATATAGTCTTCAAATATAATTCACTCCAAGTAAATTAAAGAAAATCAAAGCATTCATAAGAGATTCCTAATGAAATTGAAGGATTGCTAATAAGCATAATCAAGGAATTCTTGGAAAATATTTGAAACATATTATTCATCTTATTAAATGCTCAAATTGGATCAAAGAGAAATTGAACAAAGATAGAAATGAGTTTGAAGATTGTCAATGGATATAAATGAGAGTCTATTGAAAATCCAAAGACTAGACAACTCTGAATAAAAGAAAGAAATTAAATATTATTTCCCAGGGATCTAATAAGCTATAATAACAGTTTAAAATGCATTCATCGCCACCAGATCTGCAATTATTCATACAAGTGGATAGAAGCCGATACTAAATTAAATGCTGCACTAATTATGGAGCTTCATTCAATCCAAAAATAAAAAGAATTTCATTCTAATTATGATTTTCAAAATCAATTATTTTATTAATTAGATAAAATTATCTAAGCTATAAATATCTACATGTACTCGGACATAGAGATTTAAAGTGTAAATTTTAGTGTCTGAAAAGGTTGTGCATGCTAAGTTAAGATTAAATAAATATAAAATTAATCTCATAATTTAGAAATAAATTTACTTAAATTACTAAACATCGGCATGGGCCCTCACACAATGCTGAATGTTTAGATTTAAGTGCCTGAGGATGCTGAGTGGGTTGCTTTCTGGTTTGGTCTTAGGACCGGATCTAGGTTAACAAAACTTAAAAATTCAATTATTATAAGAATTTTAACTTATTAAAATATCTAAGAAGTTAATTCGATCATATGATAGTAGATCTGATCCTCTATTATTAAACTAATAGAGTCAACAGGATCTAAAATAATAAATTAAATGATGAAATAATACATTCACCCCGATGATGGCTATGTTGAATGAACATTTCAACCGGAGGGGATACTTCCATCAAAATGTGATTACAATCTCAGATCTAATTAACTTAAATCAAGTGTCAACCCAAATATAAAATCAAACAAATCACTAAGTTATAAATGACTAAATGAAAATCATCAATTTAAAAAACTTAAAGCTAAAAATTCAACCCGCCTTTCATAATGGTTTGTCGGATGTGACAAATTAAGAAAACTCTAGCTCACAAAGAAGTTTATGTCAAATCAAGTGTTTTACTATATTCACTCTTAATCAATCTCACGCTAGTAAGGACATCGTCCATGTCCTCTAACTATGTCACTTAGCTAGTAGGCTCCACATATGATGCAGTTATGACCAGAGTCCTCTGATCGGGTGGTTGCCGCCAAATGGCTATTGACCTTCACATATGCTACACAAGTTGAATCGAGCTTATAAGGTAAATTTGATTGACTACGGATGCTTTAGAGGACAAATCAGAGCTGAGATGCATCAAACATCATCAAAATTAATCCAAATGACTTTTGATTGATGAACAAACTTTTCCATTATGTTAAGAACATTGAAATTGGTCAGAATATGAATATTGCATAATCTAACGATCAACCGAACAAGCGATTGAGCTATCAATGTGCTAACGTGCATATCAGACTCAGGAAGCCATGACGATGTCCAAATGACCTCCGTTCATAAAATTGATCATGTCGTTAGATTCAAAACATCGAAAACTACCAAATGAGACTATTCGTGCTCAATTCAGACGTGTATGTGCAAATGTCGAAGGATCGGAAGTGATAGTACACAAATTGAGGCTAAAATGCACTGGATGTCTCCAAAATTAGCCCACATAACCTCCAATTGACAAATGGACTTCGCCATCATGTTTACGAACATCCGTCGATATAAATATTGAACAACTGATCGATCAATGCGCGCGCATGCCAGTCGGAGGCGACACAAACCAAATGATCTCTGTTCAGAAAAGTGATTATGCCATTAGTTTCAAAATATCAAAATCTATCAAGTAAGATCATTCGCAGTCAATTTGGACAAGTCTGAGTGAAAGTCGAGCAGTCGAAAGTGATAGTACACATTTTGAGCTAAAAATTGTCGATACCGACTTGAACCAAAGCGGTCTCGATTACAAAACATCTTGTGTTATCAAAATAACCTTGATTATATATATATATATATATATATATATATATATATATATATATATATATATATATATATATATATATATATATATATATATATATATATATATATATATATATATATATATATATATATATATACTCAGAATCCTTCTGACGATTCATTATCTCACATGCATAGAAGCCTTGTCCAACCCGAGCTCACTCCAACCATAAGCAAGGTAGTTCTTCCTTCCCCTTCTTCTTCTCTTCTTCATCTCCTCTATTTTATTCTTCTTCTCACAAAACCAAACCAAAATTTCTCTCATTTTTCTTAAAAATTGAAAATTCTTCTTTCCTTTTCTTCCTTCCCTTTCTTCGCCTTCTTCCTTCCCCTTCTTCTCCTCACAAAACCAAAACCAAAAATCCACTTTCAAATTCCCTCATTTCTTCAATCTGAAAATCCCATTTTTCTTTTATCGTAATCAGAGAGGAACACCATCATTAGGCGGGTTCTTCTCTCAGTTTCTAGCATCTCCCTTTCCATCGCCCTGGACAGTTTCGTTTTACCGCAACTGGAGAGGAACACCGTCATTAGGCGGATTCTTCTCTTGATTTTTGGTATCTCCCTTTCCATCTCCTTCTAACCTTTCCTTTTATCGCAGTCGGAGAGGAACATCATCATTAGGCGGGTTTTTCTCTTGGCTTTCGGCATCTCCACCTCTGTCTCCTTGTTGGTCATTGCAAGTGCGTAGAAAAATGAGTTTAAACATGTGGGATAAATATGTGGATGTGTGTGTGTGTGTATGCTTGTTTCTTTGCAGGTTCGAAGCCACATCACGCTCATTAAGGCACGATGAGGTGAAAAATAGGTTGCAGGTCCAGAAACCTCTATTTATTGTGAGGCGTCTGGTAAGCCAACATCTATTTGATGTCGCTCCCCTAAGTCAAAATGCTTCCGAAATTTTGTCAATTTTCAGACTTAAAAAAAGGGGAGGGGGGAATAAAAAGAAATAATCAAAATTCATTAAAGAGGAGAAAACACATAAACAATGAAACAATATGAAGGTGCAAAGTCCCAAAATTAAGATTAAGGTGCAAAAACAAATCAAACTTGGAATGATATTCATAAATGATTTAATGATGATGCCATTTTAAGATTTGAGAATTACTTGAAGAAACTAATCATAATTTTAACACTATTGACCTCATTTTTAGAATGGGCTCTCAACCCCTCCATCTTAAACATAAGACTCCTCTTAGACTTTAAGAGTTCCTTAGTATTAAGACACATCTAGTGATTAGGTGGACACTCAAACCTAGCCCTAGACACTTAGAAGAGTTAGCCATAGGAATACGTCATGCCTTAGGGGTGTTAGGAAAATTTCCTACCCTTAGCTTAAACCATTCCTCACTTTCCTTCTTTCAAGTCAAACTCCAAATCAATTCTATTTGATTTTCTCTAAATATAAATCAACTCTATATGATTGAAATCCATGATTGAAATCCATGATAAAAATTCATCAAAAATTCTTAAGTCCACATTTTGCCAAAGTCCATAAGCCTCCCTTAAGGACTTAACCAAAATTATGATCAAAATCAATTCAAACCTTTGAGATTTTCTCATTTCTCATTTATATTCTCATTTATATGCACATATATAAATGAAATATAAATTCAAACCCATCAAATCAAACTCAAAATTCCAAATCAATTCATGAAAATTTTCTTAAATCTTTTAAATTTCCTTTAATGGATTTAACCTAAACCTTGATCAAACCTATTCAAACCCTTGGGATTTTCTCAAAACTTATTTATATTCTCATTTATATTCACATATATAAATGAAATATATAAATAAATAAATCAAATCAAATGCAAAAAATTAAATTCCAATTTAAAATTTTCCTTAAATCCTTTAAATTCCCTTTAATGGATTTAGCCTAAACCTTGATCAAACCTATTCAAACTCATGAGATTTTCTCAAAACTTATTTGTATTCTCATTTATATTCACTTATATAAATGAAACATAAATATAAATCAATTAAAACCAATTCAAAAATTAAATTTCAATTTAAGAATTTCCTAAAATTCTTTAAATTCCCTTTAATGGGTTTAAATTAAATCATGATTAAATCACTTCAAATTCTTGAAATTTTCTCATAATCCGTTTATATTCTCATTTATATCCACATATATAAATGAAATATAAATTCAAACAATCAAAACCAATTCCAAAAATCAAACTCAAATCAACTCAAAATCCAATCTAAGCCTTTCAAGTCAAAATCTTGAACTTGGTCAAATCAATTTCAAATCAAGCCAAAATCTTGATTTTCTCTCATGATTCAATCAACCCTACAATCATGAGCTTATATATAAATCCAAACTTCAGTCATTCAATCAAAACCCAAGTCAAAAATCAAACCCAAAACCCTTTCAAATTCTTCCTTTGAATATGAAATTTTCAAATGAATCAAACCTCATTTGACTTCAAACCACTTGTAAATGGATTTATATTTCAATCATGAGTTCATATACAAGATCAACCAACTTCAAATCAAGCTTTGACCAAGCCATTTGACCCACTTAGGCTTACTTGACCCAAAGTGACCTAAAATACCCTTATGAGCCAACTTTTGATCCAAACCAAATTGGATTGAACCAAACTCATATTTACCTCTCATCATGATCAACAATCATCATGGGATGATCAATCAATCAAATTGGGTCAAACTAAGTCAAACCTAAGGGTTGACCAAGTCAACACCTAAAAAAACCTTACATAGCCAAATTTAGGCCAAATTGATTGAAACCATTGATCTAAGTTCACTCATAACTTATGTTTGAACTTGAAGCCAACATTTGAGCCTAACCTAATTGGTCAACTTGACCCAAGTTGACCCATTTTGACCTAAAGGGTCAAAATGTGTCAAAACTTGATCTAAGCCAAATTAATTGGAGCCAAAGGGTCAAGTCCATTCCAAATAACTTGTGGAACTTGACCAAAGCCTCAATTGGCCAACATAGCATTCTTGAGACCCAACTTGACCTAAAGGGGTCATGTTGAGCCAAATTGAACTTAACCCAAATTGATTGAAAACAAAGATACCAATCCACTCCTCCTAACCTTCTACCCTTGACCTAAATGAAGTCATATGAGCCAAAACCAAATATATACCAAATTGAATCAAACCAAAGCCACCAAAATATTTTAAATGATCATATGAACTTGACCCAACCCTTGGTTTGACCCAATTTGACCTATTGGTCAACTTGACCCAAGTTGACCCATTTTGACCTAACTGGGTCAACATGAGCCACCCCATCAAATGAATTCCAAATCTCTTAAAACTTGGCCAAACTTAATTTCTCCACATACCTAACATATCCAAAGTGGAAAAATAGCAAAATGACCATCCTACCCCTAGGACATAGAACAAATTTTAGCTTGATCCATGAGTAATTTGGACATACCCTCTTCACATTCACTTGAGGCTTTCCTAAAAGCTCAAGGGGACTTAGATATGAGTGGTGCACCCAACCCAATGGGTTTGGGTCAGGCCATTTAGTCCCTAGACCAAACCCGACCACTTAGCTCAAAATTGAAACTTCAAACTCCTTCTCAAGCTCAAATTAAGGCACATAGGAGGTTGGCAATCCACTCCTTGGCTCAAACCGACCATGTGCACACTCAAAATAGATCAAACAAAGTCTCCAATATGATCAATTGGATCAAAATGACAAGAGCATTGCCGGTCGGCTGATCCTTCAAGGGGGAGATATACTTCCCCTAATTCACTTCTGTTTTGATACACTCAAGGCTGGTTGAAGGATAGGAAGCCAGAGGAGAAATTGGAGATTGATCCTAAGCCTCTTAGAGCTCTTCCCATTTTCCTTTTCTTGACTTTTGAACAGTGAAATATAGGGGAGGTAGAGTCAATTGCCAACTTCTTCTGCACTTCATTTCCTTCCAGTTGCTCTTGCATAATTCATCTAGGAGCTAAGTCGAGTGCACCTAAGCTTATATTGGAGTTCCCGCAGCAAGGAAGAGCCCAATTGGATCAAAGCCGAAGCTCAAGCAAGGAGGAGTTGGTCCATACATTGATCCACTCAACCTCAAGTGCTCATACTCTCAGCAAGGCTTCGTCTCAACCAGATGAAGCTTCTCCAAGGGAATCGAGCACTAGTGAGGTTTGGGATTTTCTGATCACTAAACTCAATGTGGTATGGAGCTTTGTGAAATACATTTTCACCCCATCAATTTTTGACCGTTGGATTTGTCGCTCTCTATATTTTGATGGTGTGGGTTGAATTTGGTTTGATTCCATGCTAGGTCTAGCTTGGATCTTCCCCTTGATCATGGACAATCTCTGTTGATCAAGGGGAAGAACTTGGATGATCTCATCTGTCCATCCGTGCATTTTAGATGGACGGTTGAGATTATTTAGCACGTTTAGTTCTCAGTTTATCCATTTTAAAATGTGGGGGGATCCTTAGCCGTCCGATCTTTTGATCGAACAGTAGAAGATTAAAGCGCGTGCACCGCCACCGCCATTCGTGAGGTGAAAACTTAAGTGACCCCCTCACAGTGCGAAGCATGTAAAGCGCGCTGACTGTTGCTGCGACGCGTCGCGTCGTGAGCTAGGGATTAATTAGGATTAGTTAAAAATGCTTAATTAATTTTTTGATTAATCCAAGGATCTTCTAAAATGCATAACTCTTCTTAGAAAATTCAAAAAAATATGAAATAAAATTCTATGGATAGATAATTAAACCCAGAACATTTTAAAATTAATTTTGATGAGTTTTGAATTATTCTTTTCTCTGAATTTGGGTTTTATGGGAAAGATTATTTTATTAATTACTCTTTAATTAAGTCTCTGATTAATCCCAAATTTCTTGAGTAATTTTTAGGGGATGACTTCTATCTCCCCTAATTTTCTTGGGATTTATTGAAGACTTTATTAAAATAATTGCACATAGTTTTTTTAATTACCCTTCTTATATAATTAAGCATAATTAGGATATGATTAGTGATTCTAACCTATGATTAGGGTTGATTAAGGTCAGATTCAGTAAGTAGGAGATTTATGAAATAATTTTGGGGCATTTCTCCTAAGCTATTCCCTAAACCCCCTCTTCTCTCCTTAATCTCCTCTTAATTAAGGGTTAATTCATTAATTATCCCCTTAATCAATTTTTAAAAATTCTTAAAAATTTCAGAACTTAATTAATCTACCTTGGGTAGATGCTTAGGCATTTAATAGCCTAAACTCAATTAAGAAAATCAAAACCCCATTCATAAGTATGAAAGGGTGTTTTGAAATTACTTAAGCTAAACCCCTTAGCTTAATTAACTTTTAATTTTAAGCCAAATTGTATTAGGCCTTTTCATTATTAGGTGCATTGCAAATTTAAATTCTTTGTGGATTTTATGTCATCTGATTGGCTCATAATTATTTAGTTAATTCTTCTAAGGTGGTGTAAGTAAAGGTTAATTAAGCTACTTAATTCATACCTTAACCTAATTAACATATAAAAATGGATCTAATTACCTAAAAATTAAACAAAAATATTAAACACATGTAAAAATGGGTTAGGAACAGCAAACCCATCTCACCTTTTCAAAATTAAATCAAAGTTCAAACTAAACAAAAATAATTTTTGAATTCACTTTGATTTATTCTAAATTTTCTTATTACATAAGAATGTCTTTAGGATTTAAGTGAAGTAAGTTTGTTTACATGCTTTCATTGATTTGGATCTTTCCACAACATGTTAAATTTTATGTCATGTGATTCATGCATTCATAATTTTGAAATTCAAATTTTGTTTACTTTATGTCAAATTTGCATGTGTTGACTAAAATAGAAATATGAATGGCTATTATCATTACTAAATCCAAATTATTTTCAAAACATATAAATCAAATGTCAAATCTAAAAGTATGCTACTTATATTTTAATTATGAGTTTGCATGTGATAGATTATAAAAGTATGTTTAGTATAGGTATATTTTCTTTCTTATGTTGGTATAGTTTTGAATAGGGGTTAGTAAGATATAATGTTCATTTGAAAAGAACCTAACACTTACTTAATTTTATACCCTATTCATCCCTATGCTACCACCTAAGAAGGGTTTCCTATACTCACATACATAAATTGCATAAACAAAAATGAATCCATTAAACAATTTTTGCATTTTCCTTTTCTATTTCATTTCTTTTACATACATGTTTGTATTTTAAGGAAAGTTGTATACTAGTCTGGACAAACCTGAGGTTGTGAGGCTTTAAGTAGCCCTAAGTAGGTCTTGTACCTTACACCTCTGGTTAACAATGATGTTGTACTCACTTATACATTTCTTACTTTCATGTATGTATGTGAAAATTTAGATAAGGAAAACTCTTTCTACTTAAGAAAAATCATGCATAGCAACTTCTAAATTTTCTTAAATGGATTACTTATCATGCATCATAAAGTGTGTCTAATACTCTCATTTGAATGTATAGATATGCTTAAGATCCATCCATATGTATGTTATATATGTTGGGAAAGAAATGAAGTAATGTGTGTTATATCAATTTTGATTCATTTTATTTAATCTTAAAATGCCTTTCTTTTTGAATAGGTTTGTTTAGAGTTTATCTAAACTTAGGATAAATTAAAAGATGTAATCAAAACATTCACCTAAATGAAACTAAAATGTGAATCTACTTTATAAATTACTTAGGTTAGGGAAGGAAAGAGAAGTTCTCTTCTATTTCTCTCTCTTCATAATCTAGTAATTAATTGTAGGATCTAATTAAACCAAATCAAAACATAAAATAAAATCAACTCAAAATAATTAAACAACTTAAATGAAACCCTCCTCTAAGTTGAACATGTCCTTCACACTTAGAGAATTTAAACCTAAAGCCATAGCTAAGCCTTCACAAAGCACAGCATTAGCTAAGTCACCCAACTTAGGTCAGTGCATGGTTTGATGTTATGTATTATTTTGTAATATATATTTTAGACTGGATGTTAGGGTGTATACTCGTAGAATGAATGATAGGATGTTCTTAGTCTAACTATTTTTTTCTGCAGGGGATTGTTCTTAAGTGGCGCTGCAAAAAATAAAAATATAAATGCTTTTATTTGCATGTGCTTTATACCCCCTAAGCATAATCTATAAGCCAGGTGGACTTAGTCACCAATGTGTGGGGTGATAAGCCCAATATACATGCTTGGGATTTGTGTAATTTGTTTTAATTAACCTTTGTTTTGCAAGTATTAATTAGATTTTTACTTTTCCTTTTCATGTAAAAATTTGTATAATTAGGATTTTGAAATGATTGTTATGGGGATTAGGATGAGCATTGGTCACAAGATCCCATCTTATGCACCATGTGAAACCTTGGAGCATTTATCATCCAACCAGAACCAAAGAAGAAAAGAAGAAAAGAAGAATAAAGAATAAAGATTGAAGAGCCTCATAATAATGAATTCCTTGCTTAATTGTAATTTAATTCATTTGTAATCTGAGTTGTATAAGAGTAGAGCTCGACTACCCATATTTGATATTTTCGGGTTTGTGCAGTGGTGCCCGACCACAACGGCCATTTATTCTTTTAGCGATTAGCTTTATAAATTGATTGAAGATTTGTTTAGCTTTTACATTAAGTGGTATGATTTTTCTAGTTTATTCCTTGCTTTATGTATGGCCTTAATATGGATTAGGCTCTTTAGGGAAAAATAAATCTTTTACCCTACTTAACAACTCATAACCTCACCTAAAGCTTAGGTTTAAAATCAAGATAAAAGAATTAGCAACCCCTTAGCTGCATGAGCATTTCTTTTGTAATATCACATCTCTTATTTCACTCTTGATTGGAGGGCTTCCACCTTTGTCAGAAACTTCGGCTTGACCTTTGAGAGGTGGTGGAAACTCACCTCCTCCTTCTATTAATTTTGGCCAAGAAGATTTCTCATGCATTAGTCATATGAATCCTTTGAGTCAAAATAATTATCCAAAATAAAAATAAAATAAAATTTGAATTGCATTAGATTTAGGTCATTTGAAGCATGTCCCTTTACATGATCTAGTCTCTTCAGGGAGTGAGTTTAAAGGCTTAGTCTCTTTCTAAATAATAATAGCCTAGCTATCTTGCATAAGCATAAAGACTTGCCTACATGTATTTAAAATTGTAGGAGGAATTAGTTGGCAGCCACCCCCAGGTGGTTGTAAGTCCAAGTTGTCGGGTGGTTTATCCTTTTCTTGTGAAGGCAAACGGATTACCCATTTTCACCTTAGATTTAGGTTGTGCTTTTAGCCCTCACCAAAGCTCCCTAGATTTAGGTTCTGAGGTAGCTTCTCCCCTTCGTGGGCCATAAGCATAATTCCTCTCCTCTTAGGCATTTCCTTAATCTTGTGTTAAGGAATCTTAAGTCCTAAAATTCTAATAAAAAATGTAACTCAAACAAACTAAATCAATTTCTAAAATGTAAAGCTCAACTATAGGATAGTTTGAGATGCTCTCTAAGTTTCCTAGCATTGTGGGCATCTCCTACTTATCTCTCATTTTGGGTTTGATAATAACTCCCTATTTTGATCAATCTCGTTTGATCTTCCAAAAATAAACTAATCAATTGATAGTCCCTTCCTATTGAATTCTTCAAAGACAGCGATCATTTTCCTTAATCGAGAGTTTTCCTAAGGAATCTCATCCCTTAGGATGAAATTAACTATGGGGGCTTTCTCCTGTAGGGAACTTAACGAATCCGGTTTAAAATAAACCCTGCTTTACTTTTTCATGTAAAGTAGAGGAAGAATCTCTGGTACATATGCATATACATCATCCTTAGGAGTCCTTGTTAAGGTGATTAGGTCTATTAAAGGGTAGTGACTTCTTCCTTTCGAGATGGTACACTATTCTTTGATGATGTACTCGATCACTTGAATAAGCACATCAGCAGATCTGCGTGGCATCTTAAAAAGATGAATTTCTATAAGGGTCTTGTCTTCTTTCATTTCTCACCAACAGATTTGAAAGGCGACTTCGAGACCTCTATATAGGAATTTTTCTCCACAAACACACTACAAGATTCATACCAAGAACTGAATAAAGCCTTCATGGACATTGAAGGAAGACATGTTCTTATGAAATAGTTATCAATTATTTGCATATGTTGTTGAGTGAGCCGGTTCTCTTTTCTTTAAACTTCACAAAACTAAATAAGCTTTAGTTGAAACCTGGAGAGGCTGATAGCAAACTTATAAGAGAACTAAATAAACAATTGCAAATTAGAGGATATAGAAACAAATAAAAATCTTGATCGAATATCAAATGACCAATAATTGATGATAAATTTGAGTGTCCAATCTCAAATTGAAAACAAAGGTGCGCAAGCAATTTGATAGATTTTTCACAAGCACAATTAGGCAATTCATGATCACTCATGAATGTAGCCTTTAAAATGATCACAAGAATCTTATATTTGCTTTAAAGCACATGAGAATTATAATATATCTAAGTACTTAGTTCTAAGATTAATGGTATTCACATGAAATTTATAAAAGAAAAATCACTTCTTTTAGTTTAGAATAAAAGCTGAAAGTGACTAATTGATAAAAACTTGAAAGTTCTTTAACAGCTACATACCAAATGATATTTGAGAATTGAAAAATTCAACAAGCAATCCAAGTGTGAGTAATATTTTAAAATCTATAACGTCTTCTATGCCACCAAATTCAAAACACATCGTACAAGCGAACAAAAGGCATTAATTAAGGCATTCTCAAATACACCCGCATGGGCCCCAACACTATGTTGAATGTTTAGATTCAAGTGTCGAGGATCTTTGTCGGGTTACGATTTAGGATCTTTGCATTCTTCCGGTTTTAGTCTTTAGTTGGGTGGGGTAAACAAAATCTAAAAATCTATTATAAGAATTTCAACTTAGTAAAATATCTGAGAAACTAATTTTGTCATGTGATAGTAGATCTGATCCTCTATTAGGAGCTAAATAGAGTTGACAGGATCTAAACTTCTCAAATATATTTAATTCAATTAATTAACTACCCTGATGATGGATGTGTTGAATGGTGATTTTGACCAAAGGGGATACTTCCATCAAAATATGATTCTAATCTCAAATCAAATTAACTTAAATCAAGCATCAATCTAAAAAATATTCAAATTAAATTCAATCATTAAAATCTTAAAGCAAAACTCAATCTATCCACCTTCAGTAATTGGTTGTCGGAGGTGACAAATTAAGAAAACTCTAGCTCACAAAAGAGTCAATGTCAAATCAAGTGTTCTGTTATGTTCACTCTCAACCAATCTCATACCAGTAAGGACGTGGCCCGTGTCCTCTCACTGTATGGCTTAGTCAATAGGCTCCATAGATGATGCAGTTATGAGCAGAGTCCTCTGATCGGGTGGTTTGGCCAGTTAGGCTCCATTATATTATGATCACGACCGTAGCACGTATGCTCCTCAATAGCTCTGCCTTTTGAATTATGAATCATAGGGTATACTTGATAATCTAAAAGTCCTCTGTTAGCTAAGATAGACTTAAGCATGTCTCCTTAGACAAACACCACCCCAGGTCCACAAGGATTTCTTGGACCACGTAACCCATGTGTTGCTAATAAGAATCCTTCGATTAGGTTGGGTCGACTACCTCCTCTGACTAAGTAGACTAGGAACCACGATGGTCTGAGATGATGGAACCATGGGATCTAGATCGAGCACGTCATCATTCCCCCAACCATCCAGTTTAAGCTGAAATGATGAATTTCATAATCATAAATTCTAAAACTCCATATGCTGCTATTAAACGATGTGCATTAAGCGACCTGATAACTAGCCTTAATCAAAAGTTTTCTCTTACTTATTGAGAGGGGTAATTAACTATAAAGGCTTGCTCCTATAAGAAACCTGGAACCAGATCTAAAGTCCTCACCAAATGAGGATAAAATTTTTTGGTAGTGTCTTATCTACTATTCCATCTACCTTCTAAAAAATACACCGACACTTCAAATCATACTCTCTTCAAAATTGTCGAGAGGTCAGTGGTGAATTTTCGGAGCCCACAGATTTCTGGCAACTCCGCTGGGGACAGGATTCTCTTTCCACCTTTGGCTAGTCATATACATGCTATAGTAGCAACAAAATATTTGAAAATTCAAAATAAAAAATGGTGATTTAAATGTATAATAAATTCAAATTACTAATGTATGAGACTTTATGTTGAATGAATTATTCTATTGAGTATATCAATATTACACTATTATTTTATTCTGTAGTGCCTTTGCATTTTGAAAGTATGGGGTGAAATAATAAGTACTAATTACTAATCTACATCTTTCACTTTTGCAGAATGGATCTATAGAGCACTCCTTTCACTGTTCAGCTAGGGCATGGTGCAAACATCTGTCTAGCCAACGTCATCATCAACATAGGAGATGTTGGGAATACCATTCAATTTGGTAGCTTGAATTTCCCAATTATCAACACCGTCATCAACACCTGCCTACCAACTCCTGAAGTACCCGCTCATGGTACACTCATCCGAGGCCATGCTGGAAGGACTTAGGTTACTGAAACTTGCACTAGTCATGCTCGTTAACCAGTTCAACAGTCAACCGTTTTCAAGGAGTTCTCTCGACAGAGAAACTCCTGAAATACCCGCTCATGGTACACTCATCCGAGGCCATGCTGGAAGGCCTCAGGTTACTGAAACTTGTACTAGTCATGCTCGTCAACCAGTTCAACAGTCAACCGCTGTCAAGGAGTTCTCTCAACAGAGAACTTTAATTTTTAAAATACTAGGTCAATCTGAAGCCCCGTGATGAAAAGAACTGTCAGTGGGCAAACTGTGTCTTTAATGCCTCATGGTCCAATTTCTTCACCGATTGAACCTTTCGTACCTGGAAAGCATGATCATAAAGCTTCCTCATTATGAAGCAAATTAACCAGAAGGCATAGAAGAAGAAGAAATGTCAGATCCCCTTTGAATGACCTAGTGAACAAGCAATACTGCCACCAAGAGCAAGTATTCCTACCCATAATAACTTTGACATTCTAAAGTGGATAAAATGGAATAGCTCTACTAGTGAAGTAAAGCAGTCTTTCTAGAACCAACAACATCAAGCTCCACCACCATAGAGGAGACAGCCTGAAACACTGTCTACCAGAATACACAAAGTTCTCAAAGTAGCCAAGGACAGAGGCTTAATGAAAAGAAGATTTTAGAGGAATGTGGTGATTGAAAATACTGAAGCTCCACCAAGGAGGTTGTCATCTCTTCTAGTAACTAGTCATCGAGCATAGTATGCTTCACGCAATGAGTGTCAGAGCATGACACTCGGACCGTGTGTCCAAGAATCCGTTGCTAAAAGGTCCCGGTGAAAGGATAAGCAGGTATGGAGGCCAAGGCATCGTAATGAAATCCTGAAGAATGGAAGAGGTGTGACATCTGATACATATACTCAAAAATCCACCTCAAAAATAACTCATCAGAAGTGGATACCTAAAAGAAAGGATATCACTGATGAAAGACATGATGGTCGACACGCTGGAAAATCCTCTAGGGGATCCCATCATCTAATAGATTCACCCCCACAAGAGAAGGTTGACTTTGATCGCAATCCTTTAATGGAAGAAGTGTTTATTCTGCACATTGAACTAGAGATCCATTGGAAACATCGATCGAAAATTCATGTGCTAAAAGAAGGCGACGAAGAGGACACTATGAAAGTAGAAATTGTCTATATGGTCAGAGATATAGATGAACTTTCCGCTCAACACCATCACCAACAACATGGATCCAGGGAACCTGAACTTAAATTTGACGTTTATGAAGAAGATTCTTCACAGAAGAAAGTAGAATATGGGTCTTCAATCTCTGCTGAAGAAGAATAAGTAGAAGAATAAGATCAAAATAAGAAAGAGGTCATGGACGTTGAAGCTGTTTATATGGTTGAGCCAGGAAATGATCAGCCTAGTACATGCTTTTATAAGCAGCATCGTCGTTCAGCCCTATCAATAGCTGTCCCTGCAAACACATAAGAAGGACAGTCAAGTTCTTCCCCCGAAGATGAGCAGAGAGTGAAACAACAACAAAAAATAGAGAAGAAGAAGAAGAGCTTATACTTGTTGACATCGTGGCGCTAGCTAGAGAGCAAAGGCAAATGCAGCGTCAAATGAAAGACAAAGATAAGAAAATTGCACTGCTTGGTACCAAGATGAATGACATGATGGTACAAATGAATATCCTGATGGATATGTCGCAGAAAAATATCATATCAAGTGCAGCACATGTTTGGTCTGCTAGTCAATAAGTAGCTAATAATGCAACTTTTATACAACCAGTCACTCTAGTACCTCAAGCTCCTACAGTACCTGCCACATCTAAAGCGAGGAATGAAGTTAACCAATTGCCTCTTCAATCGATAATTCAAAATATAGCTAGCACACCTAGAACGATAACAACTGCTCAGCTAGAAATGATAATTAATGAAAAGATAAAGGCAATCATAGCTTCGGAGCAAGCTGAAAAGCGAGTGATATATAATGTGGATAAGGGAAAATAACTAATGTATCATAATGATAAGGGAAAGAAGCATGTCTATTCTAATCACAGCCAAAATTAGTATTAGGAGGCAATGATAAACCTCAGACTTTTCCAAGTGATGGAGAGCGTCCAAAATAGGCAACAAGAGATGATGAGTGAATGCGGCCAACTCTTAAGGAAAAGATAAACAAAGAATATTCCTTTAAAAGGGACAATGTGGCTAAATTATTTCGACAAGCAGTCAAAGTTGGTCTACAATTACCAGAAATTAAAAGGCCTGAAGAAGCTGATCAAGTCAGTAATCTAAATTACTATCCCTATCATCGGATGATCAGTCATCCTATTGAAGATTGTTATGTCTTCAAAGATTGGCTATAAAGGAAGTATCGGCGAGGTGAATTTATATTATCCAATAGTGTTCTAGTCAACCCAAAAAGAGAGTCTACAAGGATGATTACATCCTCTTCTGTATCATCCATCAAAGACAAAAAGAAAGAGAAATCAGTTCAGACTAAAGAATGAAAAATAGTAGTTTCCAAAAAGACCATGAAAATGCTGAAGCAGTTAAAAGATGTCCCTAGTTTTAAGTGGAAATCACCACTTGAACTTATATTGGACTTAAAAGAGATGCCTAAACCAAGTATTTGGGCTTCTTAGCGGTATTTTGATAAGGCTACTTCATCACAGGACGTGGAGCAGTCTACTAAATGCAGACATCATAAATCAAAAAAGCCGACTAGGAAAAAGAAAAGCAAGAAGAGAACTGTAATCCAAAAGATTATTAACAATTTAGAGGAGTATCACCATCCAGCAAGACAACCATTTAGGCTTGCAAACTTTATGCCTAAACTTCGCATTATTGAATTGGATGAAGAAGATAATGGTGAATCTTGTCTAGTAGAGATATGCCAAATCATTTATGTGATATCATATGTTCTTCAGCATCAGTTACTCCAAAGTGACAAGGGTAATCAGACAGGATTGACCAACCCATCAAAATTTTTATCTGGAAAGCAAGAAGATCCTGGAGAGTTAACATCTGAATTTTGTTTAATAACTCAGCAAGAAGATATTAGTTCAGATGAAGATTTATGTTTTCTAGATGGAGAAGAGTCAGACTCATCGATATCATCGTGTATGAAACATATGAAGTTGAAAAGTGAGTTTAACTCTTTTGGTCAATCCTCTAGAATAAGAAGTGAATTTGAAGAAACTATTTCTTCAGAGGAATTTGAGCATGACAAGGTGATTCAAGTTCAGTTAAGAAGTAGTAAAGTCTTACCACATTCATCAAGGAAGGGAAATGCAAATAAAGATAAAGGTAAACAAATTGAAGTCAATGAAGATATCATTCTCAAAAATCCTAGAATAAAGCATAAATCAAGCGAAAAGATAGATTATAACATTCTATCACATCTGAGAAAGATGCATAATAGTGTACAGGCTCTCTTGATGTCAAAATATCTCGAGAACTTTGATATAAGCTCAAAGATCAAGAGTTATGAAGCTTACTTTACCAAAAAAATGTATGCCTGAATCATTGCAAACTCAAGATCTCTCAGTAATCACATTTTCTGAAGAAGATCTTATGTTGGGAACAACGGATCACAACCGTCCTCTATATGTTACTGCAAAGAGTGATGGCATCTCGATTAGCCAAATATTGATTGATCCAGGTTCTTCTATCAATCTTATGAGTGTAAAGGTATTAAGAGGATTATCACTTGATATGCAACATCTTTGGAGAGATAAGTTGATGGTTCATGGTTTCAATGAGAAAGGGCAGAAAACCCTGAGTTCTTTTATTCTCATACTCAAGTTTTAGGATTTATATACAGAAGCTAAGTTTCATGTAATCGATGTCGATAAATCATTTAGAGTTCTCTTGGGTTGTCCATGGCTGTATGAGTATGGCATGGTCCCATCAACTATGCATCAGTGTATGAAGTACCTAAAAGAGGGGGAAGAGTTCAAAATTCCAGGTAACCTACAACTATTCTCCATCCACGAAGCAAAGATCTATGAAGATACAAAATATTTCATTCCAAAAGAGCCTAAGCTAATAGACCTCTTGAAGCAATAGCACCCACTTCAGGAACCAAAAAGTAATTTTACAATGTGAAAGAGAAAAAGCAAAGAGGAAGAAAGAAGGCAATGCTGACTCGCCCTAAAGCACTTGACTTTACACCTAAATCAAGAAGATCAGTTCCTCTTTTGGGAAGTGGCACACAAGAAGAAGAAGATATTCCTATCAAACCTAAGGGAACTTATAAACTTTCAAGAAAGGCAAAGTATGAATTAAGTGATTTTGATTCATACTATGACTTTGAATCTGCTTATGGAAATAGAGTTCAAATGGTCACATCAAGAAAAATAGCTCACTTAGCAGAGTCAGATGACTCACTCAAAACTATACCCATCCCTCAGCAATACTTCAAAGAAATCACTCCATTGGAGATTTATAACATTGACGAATTGATAACATTCTATGTGCCACCGTTGAGCGAGAGTGGAAAAATATGAACTCTATTTTACAAACCTGAAGAGTCTCGGCCTCACAATTTTGATCAGCCGGCTCAACATGAAAATTCTGATGAGATAGTACCAACAAGAATACCAATATACTATCCACAGAAATTACGAAGAATGATGTATAAGCTTGGAATTCATATTGGAACTATTAAAGATATAACGCAAATCTTTAACAGGATGTGGAGCCAAAGAAGTCCTCAAGCATCATGAAGAAGTGATAAGTTTATCTTGAAAGATCTTGGGTTCATCCACAAACCTCGTCAAGATAAAGTTTATTATAATATAATAGAAGCTGGGATTGAAACTAATAGTGACAAAGAAGGGGATCTCCATGAAATTCTTCTTACAAAGAATGATGAAGTAGAGGCCAAGCCTGCGTTAAAAGAACTCGAAGATGGTGGATAAATAGCTACTATGGATGAACTCAAAGAAATCAACCTAGGAACTGAGGGTGATCCCCGTCCAACTTTTGTCAGCGCCCTTCTGCTTGATGAGAAAGTTGCAGAGCTAAAAATGTTACTTTGTGAAATCAAGGATTACTTTGCTTGGACATATTCTGAAATGCAAGGCTTATCCCCTGATGTAACAGTTCATAAATTTGCTATTAAACCAAATGCGACGCCTGTTAAGCAAGCTCTTAGGCGAATGAGATTGGAAATTGAAGAACAAGTAATTGCAGAAATGATCCAAGCAGGCTTCATTCGGGAGGAGAAGTATGCAGATTGGATAGCCAACATTATCCCAATTAGGAAGAAGAATGGCCAAATTTGTCTCTACATTGACTTCCGGGACCTAAATAAGGCATGCCTAAAAAATGACTTTCCGCTTCTAATACGGAACTACTAGTGGACAATACTTCCAATTACGGCATGTTCTCATTCATGGATGGATCATATGGCTCATGAAGATGAAAAGCACACATCATTTAGGACGCCAATTGGTATCAGTCATGCTTTCAATATGTCTTTCGGTATGTAACAACTATACTAGGAAGAAAGCGTAGTTGACTTACATCTTCCAAAGTAGAAACTAGTTGTTGGGGTAATCTATTGGCAAGGCAATAGATTGAACCCAACCTAGGGCTGACTATTGAGTGAATGCCACTGGGGGACTTAGATCAACTCAAAGATAAGTCAAGATTGATTTCATTTTTTAGATTTGTTTATTTTGATTATGATGGATCACATAGGTTTGCGATGGATCACACTAAGAGGGAGCTCATAGAAGCCTATACCTATCTCAGATTTACTGAACCAAAGGGAGTAGCTTCTCGGTTAATGGAAGAACTATCCGACCAAAGGAGTGTTTTTCAATTTGCAATGATCAATTAAAGGGAAGAAAGCTCAGGGGCTCACATCTTCCATGGGCAACAAATCAAAACCCGACCTAGGGCTACCCGTCGATTTGCGACAATCATGCTAGAAAGAATGCGTTATAGTCTTATATCTTTCAAAATAGAATGACTATCGGGGTAACCTGCTTATGGAAAAACATATTAAACTTGATCTAACACTACGAGTGACAATTATTTATCTCAACTCAAATTCCTCTATATGGAGTTCTACTAACATTGTCCTAAAGATAGAATGCCTGGTTGGGAGAAGGAGCCCTTTAGGGGCTTCAATCTTAATCCACAAGCGAAATAATTTTATTTTGTTTATTTTAGTTTACTTTATTGCGGACCCTATTAGTTTGTGAGGGATCAAACTGAGAAGGAGCTTATATCAGCCTAAAGTTATCTCAGATTTACTGAACCAAAGAAAAATCTGTGCACCTGCTGAACAAATTTTTCAACCACAGGGGTGGTTACCATGAACTACCCAATCCAAAAGTAACACGGGCAGTGTCTAAATGGGGTCGCAAAGGACTTGATCCAGATAGAATGCCCGTAGGGGATGGGGCCGGTAAGGACTTAATCTAACACTCTGGAGAAGATGACATGGCTAGTCATATATTCAATAGGTATTCGGTGTCCAACTCAAGGAGAAAGCACGAGGACTCATATCGTCTAAGAGTGGTGTACTCCCCAGGTGAGTCACTGTCAACATAGCGAACATCAACCAACCTAAGGTGCCCATCGACAGCAATTAGCGAAGAAAGCTCGAGACTCACATCTTCCTATATCAACCGACCGGGATAGTCTGTTTGCTGACGCTATCCGACCTAGGGCAACCGAAAGTGACTGCCACTAGGGAACTTATATCAACTCAAAAGTAGTCAAGAGGAAAGGAGCCTCTAGAGGACTTATCCTAAACTTCAAAACTACTCAACCTAGTTAGAACATGATGGCTAATTCAAAAAAAAAAATCATGAGGACTCACGTCTTCTTAAGCAAAGTAAACATGGTAGCATCGGATGGCAAGTCTACCATACTAATAAGGTGCTTGGTTTGCAATGATCAAGTTAGGAAGAAAGCGGAAATTCATATCTTCCAAATAAATGACCACTGGGGTGACATACTAGCGAGGTAGTATGTAGACCCAACCTAGAGCAGCTAATGAGTGAGTGCCGCAAGGGGCTTGCTTCCACATCAAGTAGCTCAAGACAAAAGACTTGTGCTTGTTGTGTGCATGTGTTAAAAAAATAGGATGCCACTGGGGACTCTTACACCTACCTTAAAACACATCGGGGAATTATGAAATGATGCCACGGATGACAACAAGAATTCCCACTAAGAAAGGATGCCGCTTGGGTTCTCTCACATCTAACTTAGTTATGCTAATTGAAATAGGATGTCTCTCGGGTTCTCTTACACCTATTCTAAAAGCATCGGGAGATTGTGTTTGTATTGTGAAAGAGGGATAAGATGCCACTAGGGGACACTTACACCTACCCTAAACACGTCACAGTAAATTCGTAAGATAAGGAAATAACACTTCGAAAAAACAGAAGATTCGATGAATGAAATATGATTTATTCTTTTTATTAATGAATTATTTTCAAATAAGTTTTATTTCATGGGTAATATTTCTTTAGATAGAGCCCATTAATTGGAAGCATGGGGTGTTCCCCTTTACAATCAATAAGCTGATAAGATCCTCCTTGGTAGGCCTTCTCTATGATATAGGGGCCTTCCCAAGTGGGTTCAAACTTGCCTCCCATCTTTCGACAACAATAATTGGTCTCCTTAGGACTAACACAAGTTCTCCTACTCGGAAAGACATAGCGCCTTGTGTGAGCTTGAATCATTTTGGCCTTGTACAACTCAAGATTCGCATGCCCAGTAAGACTTTCCTCCAAACCTTCGAGCTCTTCTAACCACAACTTTGCATTCTGCTCTGTAATGATCTTATTACCCAATGCTATCCTTAGTGATGGGAGTTGAACTTCTAAAGGAAGAATGGCTTCAGACCCATACACTAAAGAAAATGGGATAGACTAAGTTGGAGTTCAGATGGTGCAGTAGCACAAGGCTTCAACCAACTACTGCTCCACATCATTTGTTGTCATGAAGAGTCTTCAAGATCTGGATGAGAGTTTTGTTGAATGCTTCGCTAAAGCCATTAGCTTTGGGATAGTAGATGGTGGAGTATCTCAATCTATCCATGTCTTCTTAAGTTGATCTTGCTTTTGAATGCAGTACCATTATCGAATATAATTCGTCAAGGCACCCCCGAACTTATATAAGATATGGTTCCTGAAAATTTGAAGCACATGATGAGCTATCACCTCTCTAAGTGGGATGGCTTCCGCCCACTTGGAAAAGTAGTTGGTGGTAACTAAGATGAATCGATGCCCCTTGGAATAAGGAGGATCGGTCGGACCTATAATATCGGTACCCCAACACTCAAATGGCCATGAAGCCAAGGTAGGGTGTAGAATGTTGGGTGGTTGGTGGAGGACCACACCGTGCACCTGACACTGATGGCATCTCCTAGCTACGTCCATGCAATCTGTGATCATAGAAGGCCAATTGTATCTAAATCTTTTGATCTTTGACTTCATCTTCGGACCGGACTGATGCGCTCCACATAGACTTGAATGTTCATCGATTATGATGCCACGAGCTTTGTGTTTGTCTAAATAACGTAACCACATCTGGTGTGGCGGTACAGGGGTGCCATCAACAAGAGCATAGGAAATAGGTCTCTGTTTCACCTGATGGGCTTGAGATTTCTCTTGAGGTAGTTTGCTGGTGTTCAAGTAATCTATGAACGGTTGCCTCCAATCCAGCTCCTTGTCCATTTTGGCAACGACAACCTCCCCTTCAAGAGAAAGTCTCTCGATGAGTTCAGAATCAATAAGGGATAAGACTTGTCTATTTTGGACATTTATTGAAATGGACTCATCTTTCGAACATGCCAACTCTTTGGCAAGTTTTTTGAAGGCATCTATTGTGCTTCTCGCCGGGAACCTTGTAGATGGACTTAGAACAGCCTTCATGGTATACCGTAGTAATGATGAAGTTTGAGAACCGTAGACCTGATTATGGTTGAACTGAGAATCCCCAAAGATGTTGATGCTCTTGACATTGATAGTGATGGCTAACTCCAAACCAGCAATCAAAGCCTCATACATAGCTTCGTTGTTGGTGCAGGGGTTGGAAAGATAGTATGAGAATCTCATCACATCGCAGTTTGGAGTTAGAAGAACTATTCCTACCCGTGCCTTTCCTGGAAAAATAGATCGTGGTGCTTCACCTTTAAGAAAAGAAGCAACACCATCAAAATACATCTCCCATCGGTGGTTGCCAGCCTCCCCTAAGTTCATGATTTGTTCATCGGGGAGATCATCACTAAGTGGAGAATCAGAAGGAAGTGGGTGTGCTGCTAAAAAATCCGCTAATGCCTCACCTTTTACCGCACGGAGGGGTACGAATGTGATATCAAACTACGAGAGTAACATGGACCAACGAGCCAAATGTTTGGAAAACATTGGTCGTGTCATGAGGTACTACAGTGGATTGGTTTTAGAGATCAAGTTTACCTTATGAAAGCATGAAAAGTGTTTTGCGATGAGATGGCAATGTCAAATAGGTGAGGAGAATGGAATCCATAGTAGAGAGCCTTTCCTCCTCATCATTGGCTTGGGCCAACAGAGCCAAGAGAGTCATCCAATGCAATAAAAGGATCACCCGGATAGGGTCGAACTAGCGGCTTCACCAAGTATTCTTTGATGTCTTCGAATGCGTGCAGACACTTGTCATCCCACTTGAACTTGGCATCCTTTTTGACAAATGTTGAGAATGGTTTGCATCTCCCTGATAAGTTTGGGATAAAGCATCTTAAATACACCAACCGTCCTTGAAAGGATCTGAGTTAAGTTAAACTCTTAGGAGGTGGCATTTCTAAGATAGCTTTGATTATTTCAGGATCTATTTCTATTCCCCGATGTCGAACAACAAACCCAAAGAATTTTCCTGAAGCTACTCTAAATGCACACTTCAGGGGATTCATCTTAAGGTTATATTATCTTAACCATTCGAAAACTACTCTCAAGTCAAAGAGGTTGTCTTCCTTTTCTCTGCTCTTGACTACTAGATCATCAACATAGCACTCAACCTGATGATAGATGAGTTTGTTGAAGATATGAGTCATAGCCCATTGGTATGTAGCACCAACATTTTTAAGGCCGAAAGGCATGACCTTATAACAGAAGATTTCGATCGGGGTTCGGAAAGCAGTGTTTCTTTCATCTTCAGAAGACATCTTGATTTAGTTATAGTCAGATGACCCATCCATGAAAGAGAAGACTACATGAGATGAGGTAATGTTCACCATTAATTCTGGTATAGGAAGAGGAAACTCATCCTTAGGGTATGCCTTATTTAACTCCCTAAAATCGATGCAAATATGAATTTGACCATTCTTCTTCTTAACTAGGATGACACTAGCTAACCAGGTAGGATATTTTTCTTCCCTGATGAAACCAGCATCGATCAGTTTCTTGACTTCAGAAATGACCTATTATTTAATTTCTAATTGCATGAGCTTTTAATAGGTAACATTGGGTCTATTGCTTGTGGACTAAGAGAGATAATCCGGCATTTCTTCATAACTCCATGCAAAGCAGTCTTTAAACTCAGTCAATAGCCTAAATAAGTCATTGGTTTCTTCTTCATTCAGCAATGAACTGATGTATGTCGGGCGAGAGTTTTCTTCTATCCCGAGGTTGATTTTTTTTAGCATGTCGATTGTTGAATGAATCTCCTCTTCAAACTCTGTCGGTGCCTTTTGACTTGGAGATCATCTGGATCATCTAAAGTTTCTAAAAACACATTCTCAAAAGAGTTGGGTATGTGTGAGAATAAACTATTAGATTCCAATTGGTTGGTAACAACTAGGCAATAATCTTCGTCATCGACTGAACCCACTGTACTGAATCCTAGTCCTGCTCTTGATTGTGCTTCCCTGCTTGTATTGTTCCATAGCTTTTCAAAATATCCTGACTTGTGCTTGGACCATGTGTGAGGAACTAAACCTTTATGTATAAGATTTTGAACACAAGGCGAGTAAAATTCAAAAGGTAATTCTATTAATTCTTTAAAAGTATCTTCCTCAAGTTCTACATCAAGCTCTGGGCTTGAGGATGATGAACCCAAAAAGAACCTCTTTTTCTTCATGTCATTGGAATACGTAGGGACTTCCTTAACTACTATACCTTTAACTTTCTGAGGTGTAAGTGAGGTAAGAGCTAAGGTTCCCAACTGCTGCCTTGTAGTTTCACATAAACTATATTTGAATACTTTGCTTTTCTTGGAGGCCTGGTCTTCGTCTTTGGATGGATCAAAAGTCACCTCCAATGGAACCCGCTGAGAGGGGTTGGCTAGTATACCAATCGCATTAGACTCATCCTCCGAGCTGGATTCTAAGTCTATGTGAATAATAGGGGTACTCCTGTGAACTAAAACACGACCTCTATTGATTGAACGCCAACTAGGGGGGTCTTCCACCTCTGGAACTACCTCTGTTACTACCTCTGCCTCGACCTGGTGGAAGTTGAGCCATCCTACCCACATGTCCATATGATGGAATGAATTATGGGTGGAATGTGATATACAGATACACTTCTTCTTCAATTCCCCTTTCTTGCTCACTTGGACTTTTCTTTTTCTTTTCTTTTTCTTTTATCTTTTCTTGTGCTTCATTTTTTTTGATTTTGCATTTGTATTTGAATTTTGTCCAAGTTTACGAGAAAGGGTGTTTTGAGAAAGATAGTAGATCGCATCCTCATAAATCTCAACCTCTCTGACTGAGAATGGCTTTTCCTCCTCGTTGATACGATACTCAATTCCATCTTTTCTGAACTTGATGCACTAATGAAGGGAGAATGGAACAATCTTATTCTGATTTATCCAAGGCCTACCAAGCAAAGCAGTGAATGAAGTATTCGAATCAATGATGTAGAACTTGGCTTCAGTCTTCCAATCACCAATCTCCAACGGTGACACTATAGAACCTAAAGTCCGCTCACCTTGATCATTGAATCCTCTCAACATCATCATATCTCCTCGGAGAGTAGAGATGTCGATCTTCAAATAGGCAAGGGTCTTTAGACTCATAATGTTCCATGCACCAATCCACGAGAACCGGCAGTGAACTATCCATGTCGACTGTAATGTATAGGGGACGGTTGTGCTCTAAGTCCCCCGCTAGGCTATTGACAAAGAGTCTAAAGAGTAAAGCAATAGGCTATTGACAAAGAGTCTAAAGAGTAAAGCATTGCTGCCACCTATGTTGCAACAACTAGTCCTGAAGTGAGGTATATGATGCCTTCCCACAGTGGGACTTCGAAGCTCTTGAAGGAAGGAGGCATGAAACCCTTGGGATACTGGATAGCATCAAACTTCTCTGGGTAAGGTCTATCCTTTGGAACTGATGATCCTCCCTGGGCTTGAGCCAAGGCTTCCTTCACCTATTACTCAACCATGAATTTTCAATCTTTTTCATGTATGGAGGTACTTTCCACTACCTTCCTATTAGAGTCTTAACTGGATTTAAGACATGCACTAGCTTAGGCTGATTGGCATCGACTGTGCTAGGATGAACTAGAGGGGCTTGCTTCTGAAGCACTGACACTGCTGCTAACAAGTCTTGCAACTGTTGTTCCATCCTATCAATATGTTCATCTTTCTGCCTTAACTAAAGTCGGAGGTGATGGGCTGATTATGCAGTGTCTTTTTGATCAACCTCATCACCTTCCATGGCCTGTTGCTCCCTAAGAAGAGAACATCTGGTTTCAACCATGCATATGCCAGTTGAATCCCCCATCAAGTCATCTTTATTGGGATCGAAGCACTAACTTCGCTCCATGTGCAAATCACTTTTTTTTTGGGGCGGGAGGGGGGGGGCATTTATTGACCTTCACATATGTTGCACAAGCCGAATCAAGCTTATAAGGCAAATTTGATTGACAACGGATGCTTTAGAGCATAAATCAGAGTTGAGATGAGCCAAACATCGTGAAAATTAATCCAAATGACTTCTGATCGATGAACGAACTTTTCCATCATGTTCAGAACATCGAAATTGGTTATAATATACATAATATCCGATCAACCGAAAGCGATCGAGTCAATGTGCTAACACATATCGCCGCAATTTAATGATGTCCAAACAATTCGTGAAATTGATCGCGTCTTTAGCTTTGAAACATTGAAAACTACCAAACGAGACTATTTGCGCTCAATTCTATGAGTTTGTGCAAATGTCGGAGGATCGAAAGTGACAGCATGCAAATCGAGGCTAAAATATACTGGACGTCGCCAAAATCGGCCCAAATGTCCTCCAAATGAACAGACTTCGTCATCGCGTTCAAAAGGTCAAAACTGGTCAGAATATAAATATTGAATAGCTTGATGATCAACCGATCAAGTGGTCGATTCGTCAACAGGATTACACGCATATCGAGATCAGGAGGCGCCGACGCAAACCAAACGACCTCTATTCAAGAAATTGCTTGTGTCGTTAGTATCGAAATGTCAAAATCTATCAAGTAAAATCATTCACACTCAATTCGGACAAGTCTTCATGAAAGTCGAGCATTCGAAAGTGATAATACGTATTTTGAGCTGAAATTGACCCAATCTGATGCCGACTTGAACCAAACGGCCTCTGATTGCGAAACAGACTATGGCATTGCGTTCGGAACATCGAAATAACCTTGAATCAACATATATATCAACCCTATATTGAGGTCGGCGTAAAGTTTATATTAAAGTCAATTAAACGATAAAAAATATATTTAAAAAACCTAAATCCCTAAAATTACTCGTCTAGCCCTAATCCTTCACGTAAATTGATTATTCCCGCGCCACGATGTCCTCCCCAAGCTCTCATTCGATCCTTCCTCGTTCCTCCTCACACACGAGTCAGCTCCCCCAATCGACACAACAACTTCCACTCTCTGATCTCCTTCAAAGGCACCAACCAGTTAATGGACTTCCCCTCTCGATTTCTCCCATCAAACCGAATGGCAAAGGACTCCTCCCATTCCCCTCATCCAATCGGGAAGCTCTCCTCTCTGTTTTGCTCTCTCCAACCACAAGGTATTTTCCTTCCCCTTCTTCTCCTTCCTTTCATCTCCTTTTTAAAATAAATCAAAGCTCTCTTTTTCCTCAAAATCAAAAATTCTTCTTCCCTTTTCTTCCTTCTCCTTCTTCCCATCAAACCGAATGGCAAAGGACTCCTCCCATTCCCCTCATCCAAATCGAAAAGGGAAGCTCTCCCTCTCTCGTTTTGCTCTCCTCTCCAACCACAAGCAAGGTATTTCTTCCTTCCCCTTCTTCTCCTTCCTCTCTTCTTCATCTCCTCTAGTTTCTTCTAATAATCAATCAAGTCTCATTTTCTTAATTTCTTCCTTTTCTTCCTTCCCCTTCTTCTCCTCACAAAATCAAAAATCGAAAATCCACTTTCAAATTCCCTCATTTCCTCAATCCGAAAATTCTCTCATTTCTTCAATCCGAAAATCCCATTTTTCCTTTGCCATGATCGAAGAGGAACACCATCATTAGGCGGGTTTTCCTCTCGATTTTCGACATTCTCCCTTTCCATCGCCCTTTCTAATACAGTTTTGCCACAACCGAAGAGGAACACCATCAATAGGCAGGTTCTTCTCTCAATTTTCGGCATCTCCCTTTCCGTCTCCTTCCGACATTTCCTTTTGTCGTAGCCGGCCATTGGGTGGGTTCTTCTCTTGATATCTCCTCCTCCGCCGATCATTGCAAAAAAATGAGTTTGAACATGTGGAATAAATATGTTAATATATATATATATATATATATATATATATATATGCTTGTTTCTGCAGTTGAAGGCCTCATTTCATTAGTAGCTGACGAGATGAAAAATTTGGGTCAAGACATCGCCATATGCTCATATACCGAGTAAGCCGACATCTGTTAGATGTCGCTCCCCCTAGCTAAAATTTCGTCAAATTTTTAGACTTAGAAAAAAAAGGGAGGAGAAGAAAAAAAAATAATCAAAATTCATTAAAAAAAAAAAATTACATAAACAATGAAACAATATGAAGGTGCAAAGTCCCAAAATTAAGATTAAGATGCAAAAACAAATCAAACTTGGAATAATTTTCATAAAGGATTTAATGATACTGTCATTTTAAGAATTGAGAATTACTTGAAGAAACTAATCATGACTATAACACACTACAAGATTCATACCAAGAACTGAATAAAGCCTTCATGGACATTGAAGGAAGACATGTTCTTGTGAAATAGTTATCAATTATTTGCATGAGTTGTTGAGTGAGCGGGTTCTCTTTTCTTTAAACTTCACAAAATTAAGCAAGCTTTAGTTGAAACCTGGAGAGGTTGATAGCAAACTTATAAGAGAACTAATTGAACAATTGCAAATTAGAGGATATCGAAAGCAATAGGAATCTTGATCGAATATCAAATGACCAATAATTGATGATAAATCCGAGTGTCCAATCTGAAATTAAAAACAAAGGTGCGCAAGCGATTTAATAGCTTTTTCACAAGCACAAGTTCGATTAGGTAACTCATAATCACTCATGAATGTAACATTTAAAAGGATCACTTGAATCCTATATTGAAGTTATATTTAAAGCACATGAGAATCATAATATATCTAAGTGCTTAGTTCTAAGATTAATGGTATTCAAATGAAATTTATAAAAGAAAAATCAGTTCTTTTGGTTTAGAATAAAAGCTGAAAGTGACTAATTGATAAAAACTTGAAAGTTCTTTAACAGCTACATGTCAAAAGATATTTGAGAATTGAAAAATTCAACAAGCAATTTAAGTGTGAGAAATATTTTAAATTCTATAATATCTTCTACGCCACCGGATTCACAACACATCGTGCAAGCGAACAGAATGTGTTAATTAAGGCATTCTCAAATACACCCACATGGGCCCCGACACTATGTTGAATGTTTAGATTCAAGTGTCGAGGACGGCACTACCTGCTTTAGTCTTAGACTAGTTAAAACAAAAAAATCTATTATAATAATTTCAACTTAGTAAAATATCTAAGAAGCTAATTTTGTCATGTGACAATAAATTTGATCCTCTATTATGAGCTAAACAGAGTTGAAAGGATCTAAAGTTCTTAAATATATTTGATTCAATCAATTAACTATCCCGATGATGGCTGTGTTGAATGTTAATTTCAACCGGAGGGAATACTTCCATCAAAATATGATTCTAATCTCAAATCAAATTAACTCAAATCAAACATCAATCTAAAACTGTTCAAATGAAATTCAATCATTAAAAACTTCAAGTAAAACTCAATCTATCCACCTTTCGCAATTATTTATCGGAGGTGACAAATTAAGAAAATTATAGCTCACAAAGAAGTCAATATCAAATCAAGTGTTCTACTATGTTCACTATCAACCAATCTCATACCAGTAAGAACGTGGCATGTGTCCTCGACGTGGTTTGGCCAAGAGTTCCACATGATGCAGCTACGACCGAGTCCTTGATTGGCATCAAGCTCCATTATATTATGATCACAACCATACCAGATGCTTCTAATGGCTCGCCTTTGAGTTATAAATCATAGGGCAGGACAAAAAGCCCTCTGTCAGCTAAGGTAGACTTAAGTCTTTCTCCTTAGACAAACACCACCCAAGGTCTACAAGGATTTCTTGGACGACGTTACCCATGTGTAGTTGATAAGAATCCTTCAATCAAGTTGGGTCGACTACCTCCTCTGACTAAGTAGACACCGCGACGGCCCGGGATGACGAAAACCATATGATCTAGATCGGGCACATCATCATTCCCCAAACCATCTAGTTTAAGCTGAAATGATGAATTTCATAATCTTAAATTCTAAAACTTCATATGCTCCTACTATACGCTACGCATTAAGCGACCTAACGACTAGCCTTAATCGAAAGTTCTCTCTCACTTATTGAGAGGATAATTAACTGCAGGGTCTTATGCCTATAGGAAACCTGGAACCAGATATAAAGTCCTCACCAAATAAGGAGAAAATCTCTGGGTAGTGTCTTATCTACTATTCCATCTACATTCTGAAAATTACACCGATACTTCAAATCATACTATCTTCAAAATTGTCGAGAGATCGGTGACAAATTTTCGAAGCCCATAATGGCGCCATTATATTACGATCACGACTGTAGCCCGTATGCTTCCCAACGCCTCTGTATCTTGAGATGTGAATCATAGGGTACACCTAATAGGGCAAAAAATCATTTGTCAGCTAAGGCGGACTTAAACTTGTCTCCTTAAACAAACACCACCTCAGGTCTAAAAGAATTGCACTAATTCATGATCATGACATCATTCGGAGTCGAGTTGATTACTTCTCTAATTAAGTACAGACACAATCTGGAATGACGAAACCATGGATCTAGATCGGGAACATCATCGTTCCCCCAACCATCTACTTCAAGTTAAAGAATGATAAATTTCATAAATTCTAAATTTCAAAACTCCACATGCTGCTAAAATTCATAAGTTACGCATTAAACGATCTAACGACTAGTCTTAATCGAAAATTCTCTCTCAATATTAAGAGAGGTAATTAACTATAGGTGTTTGCACCTATAAAAAACCTAGAACCAAATCTGAAGTCCTCACAAAATGAGGGCACAATCTCTGAGTAATGTCTTATCTATTATTCGATCTGCTTTCTGAAAATTTCACCAACAGAAAATCACACTTTCTTCAATGCGAGAGATCTATGACGAATTTTCGATGCCCACACTAATATTTTCTCTTATATAAATAATATATTTATTCTATTCATTTTGTTTTGATTTTTTGGTTCACCTAACTTGTTCAGGAAATAAAATTATTAATGTAAAATTAGTATAAAAATGATTCTTCCTTTCCTGTGAAATCGAGAAGCTAATCTTGAAATGATTTTAAACAGCATTAATTCAAATATCAAACATTGTAAAAGAATTATACACCTATCTTTTGCAATCTACCTCATGCCCAGCCATAAGTGGATGTGAATATATATATATATATATATATATATATATATATATATATATATATATATATATATATATATATATATATGCCAATGTAATAAAAATAGAACTGCTCTAATTGATATTAAATGAAATTACAAAATAAAAATTATTAACTGATAGCTAGTCAGTTTATGAATGCCGAAAGGGCACGAACCCTCTTATGAAATCAAAAACCCCCATTAATCATGTCTCTACCGCCGTAGCTCGCCGCCGATGATACCGTACCTGTACTCCCCAGTTCCTTTACCACCGAAGACATGGTGGGCTTCTTTATGGCCGTCGTCTTCTTCTTTAGTTTTTTTTTTCTCATTCATTTATTAACCGTTATTTAACTATTTTTCACAGCTAAAGCAGCAACCATGATTTACATGACTGAAGAAGTATGAAAATCATGATTAAAGTAGAACATTTAAATTGAATGAAATTTATTATAAAGTTTGACCGTTAAAAAACTAAGGTTGTTAAGTTAACTTCAGCAAAAATAAAATAAAGAATATTAAGATGCTGGGTTCAACCCCTCATCCTGTCCGGAAAAAAAAAAGAGAAGTCAGACATAATAGTAGTTGGACTCTTTCTTGTCACATTACTCGCTCTTTAATGAAATTTGTCCATTGGTGTATTATTGATTCTGAATGATATTGTAACCGTCTCACCGGTCATATAAAGTGCTATATAGTAACTAGGGTTTACAATTCAACAAATTAAGAAAGCCCAAATTGCAATCGAAATGGATTTAAATAAAGGAATGAAAATGAATTAAGTATTAGAACGCCTATCGATGTGTAGATGATATCTTCATTGCATGTTAAACCTCTTCTCATTAACATACTTCCCTGCTCATCAATCTACTTAGTTTGATTCTCATCTTCCTAGCTTATTGAAATTAATGAGCATTAAATTCTAAAAAACTAAAATAATTGAAAAAAAAACCAAATCATTATCAAATAAAATTTGATTATATCAAACTAAACACTCAGTATCCAACGATTACTCTTATTCACATATAGACTGCTACAAACTGAAAAAGAGAGAAGAAACACAACTTATTTATATGGAACAAACCGGTCCAAGAAGCACAAACAACAGCTTAAAAGCTCAATAAGTACTATTATGAAGCAACAATAACGTCTCTTAATTTATTCATTTCGACATCATCACTATTACATCCATATATGGCTCTAAGCCTTCTTCAAGCACACAAGCTGATAGACTAATAAGCTAATAGCCGCCCTGTATATAAGCATTTAAGCGATTTAGCTCCTCTCTGTGCTCTCTAACAACTGCTCTCACAACATCTCCAATGGAAACCATACCAACCATTCCAGTCTCATTGATCACAGGGATGTGTCTTATTCGATTATCTGCCAATCAATTCAGTATGGGATATGATAAGCTTACTTGATTGATTGAAGATGGAAAATACATATTAGAAAACAATGACTTTTTTAAAAATTTTATTATTTGTTTGAATGTAATTAAACCAATTTGAATTTTGAACTTGATAAACCCCACAACAGCATATAGGTTGCTTGTAAATAGAAAAGATGTTTAGGAAAATAATGATTTTATTTTTCTTAAATATGTGGAAATGAAATCATTATACCTAAAAGATTTTTGCTGAGTTCGCAAACAATATGAATTCAAGCAATGTCTAACAGAATGATGAACCATATGAATTTTACAAACATGTTCTGAAAAAATAATAATTTTACTTGTTTTATGTGTATAAATGAAAGCATTATATGTAAGAGAGTTTGTAGATTTACAAACAATGTTGAATTTATGACATGCCTGTCAAAATTATGAATTAAATGAATGTTACAATCATTTAAATATATTTTCTGACATTAAGGGGCCTAATAAGTCATAAATATAATGATTTTATTTTTCATATTCAAAAAATGGGTGAAAACTTAAGTAATAGGTTTTGACAGGTGGTCCATGCATACAAGAAACCAAGTGAACCATAATTCAAGTTAAAAATACTGATGCGCTGCTCAAACCTGTCATGAGTTGCATGGCCTTTAAGACTTTGGTATCTGGCGACACCGTGATCAGCTTATTCTGTAAAACCAAGTAACAAGAGTGAATAATTAGTAATTAAAATGGTCAATTTAAGATCCTAAATAGAATAGAATTTCATGTATAATATCTCAAATATAATGTTTCTTCAGGTAATGTCAATTTGGGAACTGCTCTTTATAGTCAGAATACTTTATAGTCAGAATAGTTCAACCAACTTGTTTATGAATTATGTTGATAAAAATGAAAGAGTCATGCCACCAAAAACTTCTAACCAAAGTTTAGAATTATTTGAGAAGAAAATTTTCACTTTACACAGGCTTATCGTGTGATTACCTCTTCAGTCATGATGTCCCCAACTTTCGTAGTCTTTGATGATCTTCCTTGAACAATGATTTTTCGAAGATAATCTGACTCAAACAAAATTTTTATGATTACAATCAGAACTCACTCACTGCAGAATAATTTGATAAATTGAAACAATAAAACAAAACCATTTCATAGACCTAGCAATCAGTGCTTCTCAATGACTAATCAAAAGAAATTTCTTTAAGTCCTGTTCATCACATGGAGTTAAAAGCTAGAATAAGCTGGGAAATGATTTCTCCACAAGACAATAATATCTCACAAAGTTCAAGAACAAGATTGTCGCAACTGAGTAGCTGGACCAAGAAGCAAACCTTCCTTGAAAATTTTTTGGTATCAAGTTTTCACTTTCTGGCGAAAATATACTGACAATAGTGCAGGTTCTTACACAACTTTAATGGGATAGTTGGAGCGCAGTATGACTTGGAAAGAAACTGGAGCTTAGATTCAAAGTATGCTTGAGAGAAATTATTTCAAAATGTCAAACTATCAGAACTGGCTTAAGAACTTGCCCGACAACCCAATCATGATTCTTGAGAATCAAATCTTAAGCTCAAATTCATCTGATTCGATCTCGAGCCAATTCAATTATGGTTATAGACTGCTTCGATCCAATCTCGATGTGAACCATGCATGCTCATTAGCTTTAAATCATGTGAATAATATATGCGATCTTGATCGGTTTTCAATCTCCTAAGTTAAATTCTTAATCAAACCCAGATGTATACACTCATACATGTATTTATATAATATATGGAAAAAACATGTTAATTCAAATCTAAATACAAAAATCAACATATTTGCAAACATATTCATGCATGCATGCATAATAATTTTGATCTGATCTTAATTTAGTTCTATTTGATACGATCATAACTAGGCTATGCTTGTTAACTAGCTTATTAACTCAATCAAAGCACAAGACAAGCCTAATCGCTCAAGAAAAACACCTCAAAATCTCTGCTATCTTTATGATGTTAGAAAGTTTGTTCTTCATGAGGTTAATCGATTTATATTCAACGAGATTTCACTTAAACTTATGTTAAGATTTTCTTTTTTTTATCCGGGTTCTACTTTTTATGAATGCAAGCATTTGTAGTTAATTACCCCTCTTACCGTAGTAGGAGAGTTCTTCAACTGAATCAAAAAACAAAATTGGTAGAACAACAACTGATGAGTCGTAGTAGGAGAGCACTCTCGATTAAAGTTGAAAATAAGCATGAATATCTAGTATAAGTCAGTGTCTAATGGTGTGGTGTGGATGATTGTCTAAAAAAAAAGGAGAACAGTCTTGATCAAAATCTCATAGTTTCGTCATCCCGGGACTACCGTTATTCTAGTCTATCAACATCAAGGGTCATTAGCCATAATGTCCAAAGACCTGATTAGCAGACATGGGTTGCCTCCTCCTAGGAATCCCAAGTAGACAATAGCTATTGTGTAATTGTTTATTTAATTATTTAAGCTAAACTTGATTTCTAAATCTCCCTAATAATTTAATTTTATGAAGTTTGTATTATAGACATACATAGGGCTTACATCCATTAGAAAGCCTGACTTAGATGATATAATATTTGCATGACAAACATAAATTGGACTTACATCCCTTTGAAATACCATAATTTTAGTAAAGTTTGCATGACGAATAAATGATTAGGTTTACATCCATTAGAATGCCAGTTTGGATGAGGTAATATTTACATATCAAACATAGATCAGACTTACATCCCTTTCAAATGTCATAATTTTAGTGAAGTTCGCATGACGAACAAGTGACTGGACTTATACATCTATTGGAATATCAGATTTGGATTAAACTTACATCTCCTTGGAATACCGTTTTGGATTGGACTTACATCCCTTTAAAATGTCAGTTTGGATTAATGTTTGCATTGCAAATATAGATTAAGCTTACATCCAATTAGAATACCAATAGGATTGAACTTACATCCATTTGGATGTCGATTTAAATTGAACTTACATCCCTTTGGAATGTCGTGATTTAGATTGGACATACATCCCTTTAGAATGCCAGTTTGGATTAGACTTATATCCCTTTGAAATGCCTGATTTGAGAGTAATGTTTGCATTGCAAACATGAGTTGGTCTTACATCCATTAGAATGCCAAAATTGGGTTGGACTCACATCCCTTTGGAATGCTAGTTTGGATTGCAAATATAGGTTGAACTTACATCCACTTAGAATGTCGATTAAGATTGGACTTACATCCCTTTAGAATGTCATGATTTAGAATGAACTTATATCCCTTTAAAATGCCAGTTTAGATTGGACTTATATCCCTTTGGCATGCTAGATTTGAGAGTAATGTTCGCATTGCAAACATTAATTGGTCTTACATCCATTGGAATGTCAATATTGAGTTGGACTTACATCCCTTTGAAATGCCAATTTGGATTGATGTTTGCATTACGAATATAAGTTGAGCTTACATCCATTTGGAATGCCAATTAGGAATGGACTTGCATCCCTTTGAAATGCTGATTTAGATTGAACTTATATCCCTTTGAAATATTATGTTTTAAATTGGATTTACATCCCTTTAGAATGATAGTTTAGATTGGACTTATATCTCTTGGAATGCCAAATTTGAGAGTAATGTTTGCATTGCAAACATTGGTTAATCTTACATCCATTGGAATGTCAATGTTTGGTTGGATTTACATCCTTTTGGAATGCCAGTTTGGAATTATATTTGCATTGCCAATATAGGTTAGGCTTACATCCATTTGGAATTCCAAATAGAATTGGACTTACATCCCTTTAAAATGTCAATTTGGATTGGACTTACGTCACTTTGTAATGTCATGATTTAGAATGGACTCACATCCTTTTGGAATGTCAGTTTAGATTGGACTTATATCCCTTTGAAATACCAGATTTGAGAATAATGTTTACATTGCAAACATGAGTTGGTCTTACATCCATTGGAAAGTCAATGTTGGATTGGACTTATTTGGAATGCCAGTTTGGATTGATGTTTGCATTGCAAATATAAGTTGGGCTTACATCCCTTTGGAATGTCGATTAAAATTGGACTTACATCTCTTTATGTTGACTCTCGGTTCCGAAACCGCTCCCGCCTCTCTCGTTCGTTCGCCCATCCCGCAAGGATCCGCACGCTCGGCTCTTCCTCAACCACACGCTTGGCTCCTCCCGATCGAACGACAACGGACCGCAAGCACAACCGTTCCCTCCAAGTTCCCACACTCTCGGTTTGTCCTCAAAAGGCCGCAAACCGCTCGAACCGAGGCTTCCTATCGTTCGTTCTTCCTCCCTTTCTCATTCATTCGCTACAAGCCGCAAGTTCCCTACCCCGTCGGTCCCCCTTCAAGCCGCAAGCTTCCTTCGGACTTCAAGCCGTAAGTCTCGATCCTTTCCCTCAACCGATTCCCCTCTCGTTTTTTCCTTTTCACCTTGATTCCTTTCGATCGAAGACCCAATCCCTCGGTCGCTGTCCTTCGAACTACAAATCGCAAGCATTTGTTCGTCCTCTAGAAGGATTCCGTCTCTCTTCCTTTTAAACCACAAGTTGTAATTCGTGCGATCTTTGGATCGAACCATAGCCGAGGTGATCTCTCATCTCCCACCCTCCTTCACACGCCCCTGTTTCTCTAAATCCCGTAGAGCCATTTGCCAACAGAATTTGGTAAATCCGGATTTAACTTGCAAAGATATTTTGGCTAGATTTAAGTTAAATCTGACTTAAATCCTGCTCAAATCCCGCAGCCAAATAGCCCCTCTTTCTTTCCTTGAAGCGAAAGGTGAAAAGAACATCGTACGTGTTCTCCTCTAGTTTCGATTTCTATTATTATCGGCCAAACAAATTTCTTTCATTCCTTGCAAGCAATGGAAACCGCGAAAGAACACCGTCATCAGGCAGGTTTTTCTCTATGTTTCCGGCATTTCTATCATTCCTTTCACTTTACCCGTGCTTGTTAATCGTTGCGTTATTCGTTACAAATGTGAAAAATAAAATGAAATGAGTTTGGATGTGTATGAATGAATGTGTAGAAACTGTATATGTATATATGCTTCTTTATGCAGGTTTGAAGGCCTCGTCACGCTCATCAAAGCATGACGAGATGAAAATCGGCCGAGGTATTTCAAAACACCAACCATCACGCTCATCAAGGCGCGATGGGTAGGCCTAAAATCTGTTAGATGTTGCACCCTTGTGCCGAATTTTTACTGAAATTTAGACTTACAAAAAAAAAAAGTGGGAGAAAAATATTTGCATATATATTTGCTTTTACGGTGATTGATCTCTTTACGCCATCGTAGAACGGAAAATTCGGCGCTTTTAACACTAACCGTCACGCTCATTAGCGACGCAGCCAAAATAATTAGATGTAACCCCCACGCGATGACGAGAATCGCCAAAATTTTGTCGGATTTTACATTGACAAAAACTCAAATAAATTAGTTTAAATTGAAAATTCTAAGCTAATTTTAAAATTAATTTGAGTTTGCTAAATTTTGAAGTAAACAAAATTATCAAAATTTGACTCCAACTGAAATCAAGAATTAGTCAACTGCTCTCAAATGAGCAAACATCTCTCACTCAATATTCGAATTATCTTGGATTTCACGTTGAGATAATCTAAAGAAAATTTCAATCATTTTTAAGAATAAAATATGCAATATCTTGAAATATATTCAGATACTCGATCATGGAGTGATTCAAATGAGTTGGATATTTTGGTGATATACATAAGCTTAGCACTTCAATAACTCATTTCAATTGATATGAAAGATTATCTGATTGAATATCTAATCAAAGCACAAGAGATCCCTTTGGAATTAAAATATAGTCTTCAAATATAATTCACTCCAAGTAAATTAAAAAAAATCACAAGATTCATAAGAGATTCCTAATGAAATTAAAGGATTAGTAATAAGCATAATCAATGAATTCTTGAAAAATATTTGAAACATATTATTCATCTTATTAAATGCTCAAATTGGATCAAAGAGAAATTGAGCAGATAGTAGCAGTGCAAGATCGTCAATAGATATAAATGAGAGTCTATTAAAAATCCAAAGACTAGACAATTCTGAATAAAAGAAATCAATTAAATATTATTTCTAAGGGATCTAACAAACTATTAGAACAATTTAAAAACGCCTTCAACGTCGCCGGATTCACAACACATTTTACAAGCGAACATAAGACATTAATTAAGGCTTCAATTGAACCCTTGCATATATTATAAAATAGGATTAAAACTCAAATTCAATGTCTTAAATATACAAGCATTCTTAAATACACCCGCATGGGCCCCAACACTACGCTGAATGCTTAAATTTAATGTCTGAGGATGCTGCGTGGTTTGCTTCCCGGTTTGATCTTAGGACCGAGCACGGGTTAACAAAACCTAAAAATCCAATTATTATAAGAATTTGAACTTATTAAAATATCTTAGAAATTTAATTTCGTATCATAGATCATCGTCTGTTAAGCTAAACAGAGTTGACATGATCTAAAATTCTTAAATATATTCAAATTAATCAATTAATCACCGTGATGATGGCTGTGTTGAATGACGATTTCAACCATAAGGGATACTTCTATCAAAAATATGATTTTAATTTCAAATTAAACTAAAATTAAGTGTCAAATTAAATGTGAAATCAAATATGTCATTAAGCTATAAATGTCCAAATAAAATTCAACATCTAAAAACTTAAAGTAAAATATAGCCCAATCCACCTTCGCAATAGTTTGTCGGAGGTAACAAATTAAAAAAATTCTAACTCACAAAAGAGTAAATGTCAAATCAAGTGTTCTATGTGGGCTCCAAAAATTCGCCACCGACCTCTCGATATTGAAGAGAGTATGATTTAAATGTCGGTGTAATTTTCAGAAGGCAGATGGGATAGTAGATAAGACACTACCCAGAGATTTCGCCCTCATTTTGTGAAGACTTTAGATCTGGTTCCAAGTTTCTTATAGGCATAAGCACCTATAGTTAATTACCTCTCTCAATGCTAAGAGAGAACTTTCGATTAAGGCTAGTCGTTAGAATCGCTAAATACGTAGCGTATAGTAACAGCGTGTGGAGTTATGAAATTTGGATTTATAAAATTCATCATCTTTTAACTTAAAGTGGATGGTAGTGAAGACACGCCTCCGATCCCATGATTAGTCATCTCGGATCGGTCACTGTCTTAGTCGGAGGAGGTAGTCGACTGACAACGATCAACAATGACATGAGTGAACAGAGGAAAACGGAGGAGAATCGAAGCTTACCGCTTGAAGAGATCGGGGAGCCAGGATTCTTATGATTGAGAGAAAACGAGCACCTATGGGTAGGAACTGAGCGAAAGTGGGGTTTTTGTGCGGTTCCTCAACCGAACGAAGAGTGGGGGGAACGATTTTTCGTTTTCAGCAGGTAAAACTGAGGGTCAACATTCTACTATGTTCACTCTCAATCAATCTCATGCCCGCAGGGCGTGGCGTATTATGTATGTAAAGAGAGCTCCATGATCTGATTCGTAATCCTCGATGGTTGGCAAATAAATGGCCGATTATATCGATCGCGGTAGTAGCCGTATGCTCAATATCGCCTTTGAGTTGTGAATCATGGAATAATAGGGCAAAAAACTCTTTGTTCGGTAGATTTAATATTGTCTCCTTAAACAAAACCACCCCAGTTACAAAGATTTCTTGGATGGCGTAACATGTGTTGATAAGGATCCTTCGGTCGGGTTGGTCATTACCTCCTCTAAATAGGTAGGACCACGATAACCACGATAATGAGAACCATGGGATCTAGATAGGGCACGTCATCATTCCCCCAACCATCCGCTTTAAACTAATAATGATGAATTTCATAAATTCTAAATTTTAATTTTCAAAACTCCACATGCTGCTACTATACGTTATGCACTTAACGATCTAACATTCTTGTCGAAAATTCTCTCGACATTGAAGTGTAACTATGGGTGTTTCATAGGAAACCCTAATCATATCTAAAATCCTCACAAAATGAGAGCGAAATCTCTAGATAGTGTCTTATTCACTATCTCATCTGCCTTCTGAAAATTACATCGACATTTTAAACCATACTCTCTTCATTGTCGAAGTGTCGGTGGCGAATTTTCGGAGCCCACACTTTAGAATGCTAATTAAGATTGAACTTACATCCCTTTAGAATGCTAGATTTGAGTTGGACTTGCATTCCTTTGGATTGGCTGGAATGCCAATTTGGATTGGTGTTTGCATTACAAGCATAGGTGAGGCTTATGCTTATTAGAAAGTCGTCTTTAATATGCCAATATGTTCAAACCTACCAAATGATTTAATCTTAAATCTTCAAATTTCATTAAGTTTGGTCAACTTATAATAATTGAAAATTATAAGTTAATTTTATTTCATGATTTAGAGTTCGAACATTTATTTTTATTTTGATCTTTATTTTTGTATGAAAGTTTAATATTAAGTCCAATTATTTCTAATAAATTTCGGTAGCATAATGACTTAAGCAGTGTTATATTTGTAAAATTTAGTGTGATGCTCACTCTTCTCTCTTGCTACAAATCCAAGATCGACAAAGGGAGTTATATTCATCTCGCACCAAATCCAAGATCGTCGGTGGAGGTCTTCGTAAAATTCTCGGCCATATCAAAATCAATAAAAGTAGGCTTACAAAATTTTAAAATATGTGATTTAATTAATTTCAAATAATTTAAATTTTGAGTTAATTATTTATATTTTAGTAAAATGATAGTTTAGTAGTGTTATGTTTTACTAAATAGCGCACCCGCATCTTCTCTCTTGCTACAGATCCTCAGGATCTGATATCGATGGAGGGAGATAATTTCACCTTACACCGGACCAAAGATTGACAGTGGAGGCCTTCAATTTGACCTATGGGGAGAGAGATTAATAAGAAAATCTTCATTTTTTAAAGTTACCTGAAATCGACACTTCAAAAGCATTTTTCTTTCAATCAGGATAAAATTGACCTAGTTTAAAATTTACCCCAAACTTAGGAGGGCTGGGCAAAATGGGAAAGAGCTTTTCCTCACTATTTCAGCTCGCTCGCTCTCGATTTCTCTCATTTCCACCCAGTGGAACACACAAAGGGGGAAGGGGCTTGGCTTTACGCGGCAAGGAGGGTCGGCCTAAAGCCTCGACCAGCCGAGGAGGAGTCGACGACTTTGGCTACGGATGGCAACCAAGGAGTCTTCGGCTAGGGCTTCGTTGCAGGTAAGTCGTGTGTGTGTAATGGTTCTTTCGACTGAGGCTTTCCTCCTTTTACAGCCAACCGAACTCTAGCTACTCAAGCCCTCACTCTCTCTTGGTGCAAAAATGATAACGTGGAGGAGTGTAGACAACAGTTACAATGATGTGGAGGAGGTTGTTAGGTGTGGTTAGGGCTTTTTGCCTCTTCCTTTCTTTTTTAATTTTGCAGCCGCAAACAAAGCCAAAAAAATTAATCTCCTTTTCAAGCAATTATTGATATTTGTACCAAATTTAGATCTATAAACTCACATTAGACTCAAAATGGCTTGGTCCAAGCGAGGCTCCCACTTTTAGTACCGGTTGACCTTCACATATGTGTCGTAAGGCGAGTCAAGCCCATAAGTCAAATCCGACAGACTTCGGAAGTGACAGTACGCAAACTGAGGCTCAAAATGCACAGAACGACACCAAAATCAACTCAAATGACCTTTGATCGATAAACGACTCGCATTGAATAAGCGTCGAATATAAATATTGCATAACTTGATAATCAATCGGCGTTAGTCGTCCAGCGTCGCGCACATATCGAGGTCGAGAGCGAAACCAAACAACCTCCGTTGGCGAAATTGATTACGTCGTTAGCTTTGAAAGGTCGAAATCTAACGAATAAGACTATTTGTACTTAATTCAAACAAGTCTGCGCGAATGAAGAACGATTGAAAGCGACGACGCGCATTTTGAGTTGAAATTGACTCAATTTGACGTCGACTTGAACCAAACGGCCTCCGATTGCGAAACGGACTGCGTCGTTGCGTCCGGAACATCAGAATAACTTTGAATCAACATATATATTGACCATATAATGACATCGACGTAAGGTTCATATTAAAGATGATTAAATAATAATAAAAATATTATAAAAAGGGCTAATCCCTAAAACTGATCGCTTCGGCTCTTGCCTCACCCGATCGGCTCCTCCCCATTCACGCACGGAAACCACTCCCGCTCGCCCGTTTGAACGCCAACTGCTCCTGCTTGTTCATTTTCCCACACTTCCGTTCAATTTTCACAGGAACGAAAGGAAATCGAGGTAGCCAAAAAAAAGAGCATCTGCCGAAGGAAAATCCTCTCGATCCGTCCGTCTCACAGTGAGAGCCGAGCGTCTCAACCTCTTTCCCCTTTCTTCCATTACCGAAGATCCATACCGTGACATTCAAAGCTCTTCTATCTCCCTCGTCCGTCTCCAACCCTACCACTTGGCTAGTCGCGAATCGAAAGCTTTATGTCAAGTCTACAATTGGTAATCCTTGATGCTCTCAAGCAGTTCACTGAAAGTGATGAAAACCTTGAAGAGTCTTTACCAAAGATTGAAGCAAAGCTTCATCATGCTGAAGAATCTTTGAGAAATTCCCAAGAACAGGTTGCTGATATCCGGAAATAATCAGACAAATTTGAAAAATTGCTAGCCTTCGGGATTTCGACAGACAAGGATTTAGAGAATGGTAATTATTCTCTTTTGAATTCCAAGTGGAATTTGCAAAGTGCAGAGCAATAGAGACATTTTCTACCACCATTGGAAAAATCTTTAGCCAGAGAAAGGGATCTTGAAAGTAAGCTCTCTGAGTCGAAATATAATGAAAAAAACTACAATTTGCATAGCAGGATGCATATTGTAATGAAGACTTGGCAGATGTACTGATGGAGAGAATGCTCGCAGCTGAAAATATTGTTGAGTTACTTTTTGGAAAATCAAAGGAATTTATGAGGAATCCCCAGAATGATCAGTTCGGTTCCAGCACTTCAACTACTCAAGAATGGGATGAGAAGTCTAACATGAAGAGAACCATGGTGAAACAATCTGCAGAAGATATCTGATCTTGAGAATTCAAGAACTACCAAAGTCTTCTTCTTCCTCTTTCCCTTCTTTCTTTTCCTTCTTCTTCTTCCATTTCTTTCTCCAAACCAAAATCTACATTATGTTTTTTCCTTCCCCTTTCTTCTTTCTTCATCTTCTTTCTATCTCCCTCAAAAAATCAAAACCGAAAATATCTTCCCTCTTTCGCCTCATAAAGCTAATCCGAAATCCCAATTTTCTAAATCCGAAAATTTCTCCCATTTCCCCAATTCGAATTTCGCCACAATCGCTTTGCCCGGAGGAAACCGCCGTCAAAGCGTATTTTCTTTCGGTTTCGGCCGTCCTCATTATCCTTATCCTTCCTCTTCTCTTTTGCAATGGAGAAGCAACACCGTCAAGAGGAGGATTCTTCTTTCGGTTCCGTCGACTCCTCGATTATCCTTCCATCTTAAACTTTCAGAACAACACACCATCAAGAGGCGGGTTCTTCTCTTAGTTTTTGGCATACCTAACCCCGTTCCTTTGCCAATCATTGCAACGCGCAGAAAAATGAGTCAGAACATGTGTGATCTGTGAATGTAGATATATATATGCTTGTGTTTCTTTGCAAGTTTGAAGGCCTCGTCGTCTCAGAGAGCGCTGACGAGATAACCGGTGGTATCAGACACCGCTTGCCACTCAGGCGTATCGAGTAAGCCCATCTGTTAGATGTACTAGGCAATTTTGTCTAATTTCTAGACCTATAAAAGAAACAGGGGAGAATGAATATATATTGCATTTGTCTTCTTTCAGATTTGAATGTCACGTCGTGCTCAAGAGGGTGCGACAAGATAAAAAAACCGATTGTGGTGTCGCAAGACACCACTTATCTTCGTGAGGCATACCAGAAAGCAAACACTCCGTCTTAACCCCTGCGGGGATGGCGTCGAGGCCAAAATTACGTCACATCTTTTGACGTAGAAAAAATGGGAGGGTAAAATGAATTGGCTTAAGAACGCTAAGTAAGGAAACATACAGCTAAATCTAAACTAAAAGCGTCAAACAAGAAAAAAAAAAGGGGTAAAATAAAATGATATACAACAAACACAAAAGTAAAACAAGAAAAAGAGAAGAAGAGAGGAAAAGCATTTACAAAACCTATTTAAGCAAGTTGAAAACCTTCCCGAAGTACGAATTAAAATCATTCCCCCTCTTTCTCGAGTACTCTAAACTCAAAAAAGTGTTATCTCTTAGCCTTATTTAGAGGGATTTGAGGAAGTAATGAGTGATTCTCTTTTCTTGTAAATCCCTCAAAATTAAACAAGCTTTAATTGAAATTTGGGGAGACTAATACTAAACTCATAACAAACTTGCAATAAACTTAAAGTATAAAATTTGATATGGAGTTAAAAATGAATCCAAATTGGATTTAATAACTCTTATACGAATATGGAGGTGATTACTATGCTAACTAATAAGCATGAGTAGGGCTAAAGCAATAAACACTGAAATCAGCATAATTTATCAAAATTGATGTAAATTGAACATAATCAACTTGGGAGAATTGCAAAAAACTCAACAAATAAACTAAGTGCAAGTAATGTTTTAAACCACAATCTAAATCAAAATACTTTCTGCGCCACCGGATCTACAATTTTCAGATAGACGATCTAAATCAAAATCTACAAAATCATGTGCTTCTTTCAATTAAAATTAAAGAATTTTATTCTAATTATGATTTTCAAAATCAATGATTTCATAAATTAGATAAAATTAGCTAAAATTTATAAACACCTGCATGCTTTGAGATAGAGATTTGCATAAATTTTAACGTAGCGCCTAAGTTGGAATTAAATGAAAATCAAATCAATCTCATAATTAAGAAATAAACACTACATAAAGTCCTAAATACACGCGTAGACACACCTATATCTTGGCTTAAATTCGTAAGAAGATATTCGGGTTGCTTCCCGTTAGTCTTAGGATTGCGGGTTAACAAAATCTAAAAGCCTATAATAAGAGTTTCAAATCGAAATATCGAAATTGATTCTGCGGTGACAAGAGATCTAATCCTGTTAGCTAAACAGAGTTGAGGATCTAAAGCTCTTAAACATATTCAAATTAATCAATTTTTAAATCAAATTAAGAATAACTAAAGCTTAAATGAAACTCTATCACTAAAACTTAAATCAAACTCAATCCATCCACCTTCCACACGCCGGGGTACCAAGAAAGCTCTAGCTCACAAATAGGATATCAAATCGTGTTCTTATGTTCACTCTCAATCAATCTCACGCGGATGCGTGACACGTGTCCTCATTGCGTGGTTTGGCAAGAGCTCCAGATGAAGCGATTCGTGAGTCTTCTGTCGAGTGGTTTAGCATCATTATATTATATTCGATCGGCGTAACGTATGATTCCCTGATAATCTACCCTTTGAGTTGTGAATCATGGGGTATACTGATAGACAAACTCTCACAAGAAAAGATAGACTTAAGTCAGATCCTGACAAACACTATGGGTCTACAAGGATTTCTTGGATGGCGTAACTCATGTTGTTGATGAGGATCCTTCTGGGGTTGGGTCATTACCTCCTTTTAGTAGGTAGGGCCATGACGGATAATGGAACCATGGGATCTAGATCGGGCACGTCATCATTCCCCCAACCATTCAGTTTAAGCTTAAATGATGAATTTCATAATCTAAATTTTGAAACTCCATATGCTGCTATTATACGCTACGCATTAAGTGATCTAACAACTAGCCTTAATCAAAAGTTCTCTCTCACTTATTGAAAGGAGTAATTAACTATAAGGGGTAGTATCTTATCTACTATCACATCTGCCTTCTGAAAATTACACCGACGCACTTAACACACTCTCTTCAACATCAATTCAATATTTATCGAGAGATCGATGGTGAATTTTCGGAGCCCACAATACCACAATTAAAATAAGAATGGTCTCGCTTTTAAAGAAATGACATCATTTCTTCCAAGAAAGTAACGTAGGATGATTAAGGATTTAGATTTTCTAGTGCTACTAGAATGATGCAATAAATGTCATTCATAATTTGTATTAAAAAACTAAGCTTCAAAGATCAATGACTACTAAATATACTAAAACTTTCTTTATATTAAGAACTTCAATGATAATATAATGATTGATTAAACTTAAATAAACTAACAAAATTTTGAAGTTTGAAAAATCAACAAGAAAAAAATTGATTCACATCAACAAAATCCTAATTATACCAAATTTGAGTAAAATCAAGAACTCTAGCAAACTTGTAACAAGATATTTAGAAGAAACTAAAGAAAGAAAAGAGTTCACCAAATTAAAAAAATCAGAACTCATGTCAAAATTTCCCCTCAAAATTAGATAGTTGTATTTATGTTGAAACCTAAAGGAATCACATCCAACATGCAAATAAAATTAAAAGCTAATTTTATATGCCTTATGTAAGAGTATTAATAAACACTAAATTCCTTAATCTACTACTTCTTGCCATTGGTTTAATATAAATGTCAAATATTATCCTTAACGCAATAAAAAATTCCCCAAAAAAACAGCACGCCAAAAAGACCAAAATCCAAGTTGCATAAATAGAGTTGTAGGACCCCCGCAAAAGTCACGGTACAAAAAACAAACAATAGGGAGCGTTAGATGAATTAGACAAAGAAATCACACATCCATGAAAGTCATGCTGCAACAAAAGGAGCTGGATAAGGACTGAAGTCCACCACAAGACTCTCAACATAGAATAGACGCAATTTAAATAGCATGATAACATCATAAATAAAACTAGCCAATTAAACTAAGCCTGATAAGAAGACACCCAGAATAGTTAACAGCATAATTAAAAGAATACATTCAATTCTCCTAGGGTATCATCATAAGCATGTTTTAACAACTGAAAATTAAAAGTTGCAAATTAACTACAAAATAACCCGTAAAACTGAATAAACTTGCCGAGGACTTTTATTTATTCTATATTTCAGTCTATTGTAAACTTGCAATTCTCCATCAAGAAAGCGCCTATAAGCCTTCCACGGATACCCTGCAAATGGCACCAGTGGAGACTAAAAAACACCTAACATTCCATGTAAGCTAATCAAACTGACCTCAATTTCTGTTGGGATTATTTTTAAAATAGGCTTAGTGTTAATCTTAATTAGGCATTTAGGCATAAAAAAATTTTATTTTAAAATAAAGTCGTTTAGTCTGACGGACATTGTGCTGTGAGGCCGTCGTAGGTCGTCGTTGATTGGACTAATAAGTTTTTTTTTTTGCTTTTCATTTTGGTAGGGAGAGAGAGAGAGAGAGAGAGAGAGAGAGGTGGCGCGTTTTTTTTTGTTTTGTTTATTTGAGAGAGAGAGAGAGAGAGGGGTTTTATTAATTTATTTAATTAATATAATTATTTAAAAATATTTAAAAATATTTTTATAAAATTTAATAAAAATATTTATATATATTATTAATTAATTCATTATATATATATAATTATAATTTAATATTTTTAATTATATATATAAATTTAGAAATTTATTTAATTTTTTTATTAATTAATATAATTATTTAAAATACATAATTTTTATTAATTTTTGTTAATATATAATTTAAAAATATTAAAAATATATAAATAAATAATTTTTAATAAATAAATAAAGAAAGAAATAAATTATAGAAATATTTTATAAATTATATAAATAAAGTAATTATATATATATATAATTTATTTAGTTATTTATGTATTTAAATTATATAAATATTTTTAAGATATATAAATTATTTAAAAATATTTAAAATATATAAATAAATAATTAGTTTTATATATATATATATATATATATATATTTAATTAGTTATTTATTTAAAAATATTTATTTATTTAAAATATATAATTAGTTAAATAAATAAATAAAAAATTTAAATTATATAAATACTTAGATATTTATATATTTATAAAATATTTAGTTATTTATATATTTATTTATTTATTATATAAAAGACAATAAATTATATAAATATTTTATAAATTTTATAAATAAAGTAATTATATATATATTTATAAATTTATTTAGTTATTTATATATTTAAATTATATAAATATTTTTAAGTTATATAAATAATTTAAAATATTTAAAATATTTAAAATATATAATTTTATAAAATATTTTTAATTTTATATATATATATATATATATATATATATATTTTATTTATTTATATAAGTCTATAATAATAATAATAACAAAAAATATAAAATAAATAAATAAATAAATAATTTTTAATAAATAAATAAAAGAGAATAAATATATATATATAATAAATATATATATATATATAAATAACTAAATATTTTATAAATATATTAAATAACTTAGAAATATTTATATAATTTAAATATATAAATAACTAAATAAATATAAATATAATTACTTTATTTATATAATTTATAAAATATTTATATAATTTATTTATTTATTAAAAATTATTTATTTATATATTTTAAATATTTTTAAATTATATATTAACAAAAATTAATAAAAATTATATATTTTAAATAATTATATTAAATAATAAAAAAATATTAAATAAATTTCTAAATTTATATATATAATTAAAATATTTTAAATTATATATTTAATTATATATATATATATATAAATAAATTAATTAATAACTGAATATATAAATATTTAGTTATTAAATATTTTATAAAAAATATTTTAAATTATATATTTTAAATATTTTAAATAATTATATAAATTAATAAAACCCTCTCTCTCTCTCCTACCGAAATAAAAAAACAAAAAAAAAAACGCGCCACCCTCTCTCTCTCTCTCTCTCTCTCTCTCTCTCTCTCTCTCTCTCTCTCTCTCCTACCGAAAACGAAAAGCAAAAAAAAAATCCAGTCGTTCATCAACGGACGACTACGACGTTGTTTAGCGTCGTCAGGAACGACTGCCTATTTTGCTAAATAAAATTTTTTTATGCCTAAATATCTAATTAAGATTAACACTAAGCCTATTTTAAAAATAATCCCATTTCTGTTCTGTAGACTCTTTAGTACAAGATTCTATGAGGTTAACTTCAGGGAAAAAATAGAAAAATTCCATGTTTCATAAGTGGAAAAGCTCATTAGTAAAAACGAATAAAAATAAATTTGACATATAAAATCTATGTATCGTACCTCTTTCAGTAATAATTCCAGCCATCGCTTTATCTGCTCCAGGACTTAGCACCACCAGAGCTCCAACATTGTGCTGTGTCATCTGCAATGGGAGTTTACTTGAAACGTCATTATCATGGAAGGAAAAAGAAGCGCAAGTTCTCAGACCCCCATAAAGTGCAGACTGATAAAGGAGGAGATTTTTAGGTGAGCACAGTTCACAAATCTTTTATGCACTGGAATAATATGTTTACCATGCATTAATTTGTATTGGTGTTGTTTTAGTATCGATAATGCTGAATAAAATACAGACCAAATATGCAACAAGTTTTGAGCTAAGCCCACCTAAAAGTTATCCGAGAGAGGTAATAATAGTCTCTTTATGAGGCACTGAAGTAGTTTAAACCAAATGCATTAACAATGAAAACATAGAGCTCTAAGATAAATTATTGACAATAGAAATATACTCACAGATTTCACAGCATCATACACAGTGTCTTCTGTAGAGCACCAAAGCCAGGAGCCATCGGCGCCTTTACCTTTGTCATTCAAAACATCTGCAATTGTTGTGCTCTCAAATCCATGCTCTTCCAGTTTACTAGCAGCAACTGTCTCAGCACGTGAAAACATAACTGGTCGGGCAACTGGAGCTATAACACGTACATGTCTCAAGACAGAGTATTTAAGAAGATTTCCATGTGAACATATTGCTTGGAATATCCCTTGCATTTTCCCTAACAGAAATAATCAAATGTTAGTTTATGTTCATAATGACTGTATACAAATCACTGCCTTCTTTAAATATAGTTCAAAAGAGGGAAGATAGGAAAAGCAAGTTGGTATGCAAAACTGCAATGAGTCGCTTATGATTTGGTTTACCAATCAACGAAAAGAGCACATTTCTTACTTCAATAGAGCTATTACAGGGAATGAGAAAAAAATTTCTTATGCAGCTGCAAGAATTCCTGTTAAGGAATCCTAATAGGAACATATCTGAATTTTCTTTTACTACGTTAATTCCTTGAAACCTACTATCTTACAAGAATCAGATTCATTAAAATATAGATCCAACACAGAAAATAGATTGTCATTTTTTTATTAAACTAAGTTGCCCAGAATTTTGAATCTCTACTGTTGCATGCTAGAATATTAGTAACAGTAGAGTGAGAATAAGACCTTAACTTTGTACAAAATTTTAGCATATACAGATAAAAAAAGAGTTTAATAAAAATCACAAGAAGATTCATGTGAATATCTTGAAAAGAGAAAAAAATTATAGGGCCTAAGCTAAGTTAAAATAATATATTATGTAAATGATGTTACAAAAATTTATTCTTCTCTATACTTAGAAAAGATAAGATTACAAAATTGAAAGCACTTACTTGGTCCTCAAAGAGTATAATAGAGATTGTGGAAGTAGTGTCGGGCAATGACGGCAGTCCAATTGGAAGATGACAATGATAAAAAAAACAATAGTTGAGAGATGACAGTTAGATCATAGCAGTCGAAAGACAAAAGTACAGCGATGATAGTTGGGGAGGCGGTCGAGCGACAATTGTAGGGAAATGATGGTCGAATTATGACAGGCAAACAAAAATTATTGAAAGAAGACAATTAGTCGATGACGATCAGAAGAAAGTGGTCGATGCCATTCAAGAGATGATAGAGACGATGATTGGATAGTGGTCGTTGATGGTAGTAAAGGAATGATAATTAAGTAATAACAGACGAGCAATGGTGGTCCAATGATAGAATTAGACTACAAAGGCTATCAACATCACTCATCGAATAGAGCTCCAAACTCTCTAGAATTTCAAGTCTAGGTCCCACTTAAATAAAAAATGAAGATCTATTTATAATTTTTTTAAGTAATATTTTAGTTATTTTGGTCAAAGTCTCAAAACACTCCATTGATTACATGAGTTTTTCGATCATAAGCTACTATTTTGTATTTTAAGTGTCTTAGTGAGTTTGAAATTTAATGATCTTGAACTAATTGAATTTCTATTATTGAAATGCTTGATTTAATTATAAGCATGCAAAAATTAAAGATTGATTAACTATATAGATTGACATAAATTTAATTATAAGCATGCTAAAATTGGAGTATAGATGAACATAAATTTAATATTAAAATTTTCAAATTCGAATACTACATAAAGATCCATGATTAATCAAATGAATTTTCTAATGATGCATATAATAATTTTCAATTTGTATGACATCATAGATATCAAATATATATAGACAAACACACACGTACATACAAACCAAAACAAATGTAACAAATGATAAAATTGAAAACTTCCAATCAAAATTCCATAAAATGGATCCATTACTCATATCCCACCTCAATATACCCTATGTGGAATATGCATTTAGTTCTTCCTAAGGAAATCACTTTTTTGTAGCTAAACACAAGCACAAATACTGACAAATTCGATATGTTGTTGCATAACATAATTTTTTAATCATACAAATGGATTCCTACAATATGACCACCAATACATATCTTTATACAAGATGTGCAGATTTTCATAATTTAATGCATCTCACCTTCCTTGTCAACAACAACAACAACAAGCCCTTATCCCACTAAGTGGGTTCAGCTACATGAATCCTTCGTCTCCATTGTGTCCTATTATGTATCAAATTCTCATTTAATTCAAGTATACTAAGGTCATTTTTTATATATCTTAACCAAATCTTTTTAGGTCTACCTCTATCTTTCTTAACATAAGGTAAATCTAACACATCTACTCTCCTAACCGGGTCATCGGATGGTCGACGCTTTATGTGGCCAAACCTTCCTTGTCAATGAATACAAAATTAATTTGGAGGGTTGTCTCCTTTATCTCTCTCAGAATATTTATGATTAACTTAAAAGACTAATTAAACATGACTCTGTTCGCCAAACTTGAAAGTCACAAAGAATTTGTTTATCTATGCTATGAACAAAGACCTTGCAGTGATGAATACTCAACTATGCCCTAGGGTGGCTTCAACTCCCTTAGTGACAATAGTCTAATTTTCATTACTTGAGTGATGAACTATTTGATGTCCTGCTTCTAATATCCATTCCTAGAAAAACAACTTCAAAGACTGTAGTTGGAAGACCAAGCCTCTCAGTGACAATAGGTCTCACAAACAAAGGAATACTCGGCAACAATATACTTAATATAAGAGGCTCCTTGAACAACCATCTTGCTTGGTTGAAGATGTTGCTCCTCCTAGCCTCCACCATGTTCAACCTTCACCTTATTAGAGAGAGGCATCTCCGCTAACGCATAGTCGTCTATAGGCAGTAAAGAGTTTACCTTATAGCCACCCTATACTTCTTTCAAACCTCATCTACAGCAACAAAGCTTGCAAGCTATTCAAACTTCATTAATTCTATAAAGCACAACTACTCAAAACATAATTTCAAAACAAAGGAACAATGATTGGAATTGAATCACAAAATACTATGAAAGTGAATGAAAAAAATCATATTTATAAGTGCTAGCGTTGACATGTTAACCATGTGACATGGTTTTATGTATTCTGGAGAAGCAATTCTCCATATCAACGCCAAGTCACCTCTGTTGAATCAGGTTTTTTCAGAATATTTATTCTCATATTCTCAGTTTCTCAAAGGGGATGAGAAAATTAAGGAACTAGTGTATGTTTGTATTTGCTTGGATCTGGTTGCTCAAGTCATCAACAAAATTTAAATTGAGTTCAACAAGTACTTGATTGTGAACTAGCTTGAACAACATATGACTCATAACTCGCAAAGTCGCCAAGCATTGAGTCATCCAAATCTGAATCTCAGTACGTATAGAGCTCTTGGACTCGTCTAAGGGGTAAACAACATCCCAAATTTGTCAAGGTTATTCATTTGACGAATTAGCAACTCACCCAAAGTGCTAGCAAATGGCCAGAGATTCTCACCAGAAGAACTCAACAATAACACTCACCTTAAACTTTATGCTCATTCAAAGTTCTCAACCAAGAAACTGCAAGTCATACTCATCCATTACACAACAAGCTACATCGAGTTCAATCTATGCACTTTCAGTGAAAGTGACTAATCGTGTCATGAAATCAATTTTGCGATGCCAGCTTTGATCATCACAAATAAGAAGTAGATCATCAATCTTGCAAGAGCGGACAAAATCTGTCACACAAAAGGTCACATCTAGATTCTCATGCGCAACTAGCATTTTTCTTTCTTCTAAATTTTTTATTTGAAACTGGGTTCGGCTTCTATTAACTCGATTCGACTATAACTTTTATAGATCATTTTTATCAAAGGAATCATGTCTCTCTCTCTCTCTCTCTCTCTCTCTCTCATCCATGTTGCTCTTTGGCCTTAATCCATATCTCTAGTAAATTCTTAATAAAATCTTTCCACTGACAATAACGAATCAAGCAACAAGCACAAAACTACTAAGTTCATGCCGCTAACTAAATATACTCCCCTGATCCCATCCCCAAAAAAGTCAAAGATCGGCTCTTACAAATAGCTCAAAGAAAGATTTAACCTAATTATAGCTAATCAGAACTAACAGAACAGCTCCGCTGCAGCCTAAACGGGTAGATCGGCAAAATCCACAGAAAACTAGGACACCTCAGAGTAGAGCTCCGAGAAAACCCACTCCCAAAAAGAATTGGAAAAAGGAAGAGACTCTTAGCTCCTCTATCTCCTCACTTTGCCTCACCTTCACCAAGTAGGAATCGGCAGCGGCGAAGACGAGGAGGTTGAAAGAGAGTGAGGTTTCCACCGGCAGCTGATCCAACTTATCCACTCACAAGCTAAAAAAAGTTCGTCGTTTTCTAATGCTGTCATTGCGAGCCACGTACGCGCCAGTACCCAAATTTCTTATCGGCAATTATAACCTTTTAAAAATCGATTCTCCACCTGCAATTCAGACACCACAATTTGACCCTCGGAATATGTCCGCTGGTAGAATTCTGGGTGTCTTTCTGGTCCCAGAAATGTGAATACTTTATTTATAAAAGATATATAAATCCGATGGCCGTGGATAGTTTCATAGTTTTTACACGAATATTTAAATTTCGGTGCAAAAATTCGATAATTTATCCTATAATTTAAAAAATATATATTTACGAGTGAGTCAGTGAATGGGGTCAAAGAATTATGACATGTTTAGTAAAATTTTGTATTACTTTATTTTTTTTTTAAATTAACATAATTTTATTTTATTATCAGTTTTTTATCTATTTTTAAAAAAAATTATACTAAAAAAATTATTTTAAAAATCAAAATTATTAGAATATAATGACTATTAAAAAATTATTATTTAAATATTTTAAAAAGATGAATATTTATAATACATACAATAATTTTTTAAACAAATTATTTTTTACAATAAATTTATAATTAACTTTTTAAAATATTATAACTATCTCAAACAGATTTTTAATATGAATTTCTATAAAAAAAAATACTTCAACAAAATTGTCTGGAATAAAATAAAATTTTGGGCATAATAACGATGATAATATTTCTCTTAAATTTTCATGCAAGCTAGCATATAACTTTGAATATATCATTTTCCTAAATAAAAGATATAAATCTCAACTACTTTGGAGTGATCATGCAATTATTTTTAAATTTTTGTTTTATTAACATCTACATCAAAATCAACTATACGATTAATTGAAAACTCGAAGGAACCGTCCAATTAGAAGATTGATGTGCTCCTTATCCTTATCCTAAAAAATGATAATTTTTAAAATTAAAAAATAATCTTTTTTTTTATGTGATATCATTGTGCCAACATAAAGCAAGGCGTACGAAAATATTGTTCATTCTTGCATAAATTTAAATGGATAATTTTCTAATATTGTTCATTTTTTTTATGTGATGTCATTTATATGTCCCATAACATGTGATTTAATTTTTTTTTTAATATTTCATAATAATTTGAGAGTAGTCATACAAAATTATTATGAGAACATTGAATTATTCTATAAAAGCCATCCATGATTAGATCTCTTATAGTCAAAAAGGTTGCACCAAATTTAATTTCACATATTATATATATATATATATATATATATATATATATATATATATATATATATGTGTGTGTATACTACAAGCCTCTGCGCATGAATTTTAGATGGAGAGTTATAAAGAGTTATAAAGTATGTGATTTTGATGAATAATTATAAAATATGCGAATGTTGTGCTAAAAATAACACATTTACGATCATAAAATAATAGATTATGTCAAATAGATATATTGATATGACAAATAAAATTCTACTAAGACGAACCTTGACGTTAAAAGCAACCGATCCAATAAACCGGTGAAATCAAAAACTTAAAATATCATTATAAACTTTGGGATATCAGTTAAACCCCTAAAAAGCTCTCAAACATAGAGTGTTTATAGTCAAACCGAGCGTCTCGACGAGCCGGATCTAACAAGCCCAAGATCTCAAATTTTCGACTTCATTTGAGCATTCAAATATTTCAAATACATCAAATGATCAAATGGATCATTTTGAGTCCAAGTGGGTGGAGTGCGGGTTTTGCATGTATTTGAGACGCCACCTCCAATCTATAAATAGCCTCATTCCTCATATGAAGGGGCAAGAGAGAGAGAGAGTCCTAAAGCTTGAAAACCTCCAAGCATAATCGTGCCACTGAGCGTAACCACCGGCGACCTCAGCCGGCCGCCGCCAATAGTCATTGTCGTTGATCCTCGCCATCGTCAACCTCTGCCAATCTCCATCATGGCGACCTTCATCGCCGTCTCGTTGCTCGTCATCATCTACCACTTGACTATATACGTTCTTTTCATATATAATGTAAGTATCGGAAGATTTTGTATTCTGAAATAGATACATAGTGGAAGCTTTTTACTGGGCTAGGCCCCATGATTTTTTCCCTCTTTTTGAGGTTTTCCATGTGAAAATTTATGAAATTTTCTTGTTCACTCTTTAAATATATGTGTGTGTGCTAGATTTCACAACAAGGCTAAGGCATAAACTTTTACTCTACCACAACTGATTTTCTAAGATGCAACCTCCGTCAGAAAAAAAGAACTCATCAATCATAATTTCGCGAACACCCGCATTATGGCCAATAGCAATACTGCACAACGGAGCCTCCCGCCCAACTCCCCACTCTCAAAATCAATCTGAACCAAGGACGGCAAGCTTCACTCCCCAATACGTGACCTGCTTGAAGGCGATAGGGATCTCTTTAGAAGATCGTGTCAGAATGGAAGAGTCTCAAAATGAGATGATCCGACTTTTGAAAAACACAACGGTCATTACCACGCAAACACACCTCCCCAAGATCGATCGTTGGAGGTCAAAATGTGATCTCTTTAACAATGAAGTTCCTCCACTTCACGGAGCGATCTCCTCGACGCTGCTTACTCATCCATCACGCTCAATCCAATTAATCCACCATATTGATAATTCTTGTCCATTGATACTGGCCATATTATACGTATATTACTTAATTTAACACGAATTTCACCTTCAAGATGTAAATCATCTTCCCCTCACCGCTATTAAGGAATCCTCACCTCAATTTCATCACAAGTGCTCCACCTCGACACTTGAGAGAAAGAAAGTCGACATGTTCGCTATTTCCGCCTTCGCACTGATCCTCCAAAGTCTCTACTTCTTTGGCCTTAGCACTCAGCTTTCACTCATACTCGCCTTGCATATATTTTACCTTCAAAAATTCAGTATTTCACACGTCTAAAGAGACACCCAAATGAGCCATCAGCCCTAATGTTTGAGTTATATGCGAAGAAAAAAAATCATCAGAAATATTACACAAAAGAAAAGAAGGAGGAAAAGAAGAAAAGAAGAAAGAAGGGAAGACAACATACCAATTCATCTGTTCGTTGATGCCCAGTATATATGTGATTTAACACCTCTTCAGGAATGTGCGACTTCGAGAAACGAACTCCCCCATCATGAGTTGAAATAGCTAAACTCGAGGTCAATCGGGCAACATCTTCTTCGAGATATCCGACGTAGTCACTTCAAGATGTCTTCTTTTTCTTGAGAAGAAATATTGCCACCACCTCGATTGGATGGTTTCTTGAAAGAACCTATGAATGAGGAGATCTTTCATCACCTTTACTTGACCTCTTTAGTGGAAAAGAATGAGATCTCCCTGCCTGGATGGAAAGACCAATCTTGAACATTCTATCTTCAATTATATATTTGCTAATGTGACGTAACTCATGCTGTAAGCTTTCTACATCAGGAACATTAAGAGTTGTCAATATCTTATTCTCAGAATGGATCCGGAAGGTCATTCAATCTTCCCCATCTCGGAAGGCCCCACTCATTTTCACAAGTAGACCAATTTTAAGAAGGATCTCGTGCTGAAAATTCTATCCAATTCTTTATAGTCCGATAAGAAACATGTCCATGAGTATCACATGTGAATCGACACATTCGGCACAAATATTTGATGTTCAAAGTAACATCACGCTCTCTAAAGAAGATAGTCAAACCAACGATGACCACTAAAGCTCGAAATGAAAATTATGACAAAGCTACACCATATATTTTGAAGATCTCAATCAACTCGGGAGCCAAAGGGAATCGTAGTCCCGCACAAAGTATCATCTCGTAAACGAAAAGTACCAGGTGAGAGGTCGAACGACTTTTTAGCAACAATGGCCATCAACTCATCAGGGAAGTAAAATTTTCTGCGGAACACCATTAAACTATCTGATGTGATAGTGGATGATATATCGTCTGTAGCAGTCACGTTATGGGTTTTCTTCTGGCCATTACCCTGTGAAAATACATGATAAATAAAAAGAAAGAAATGATAAAAATCTAGAAATTTTGTGAAGCTACTACTTACCCCAATACTGCGTATCCTTTTGACTCTCTTGCTCAGGATAGCTTAAGATAAAATTTTTTACCTGATCCCGACGTAAAAATATACACATACATATGAGAAAAAGAGAGAGAGAGAGAGAGAGAGAGAAGATACTCCCCTCTAATGATGCTCAGAAATTACTTGTCAAACTTTCAGAGTCGTTCGAATGATGGTTCCTAGCTAACGCTTCTCCGCCACCTTGGCGTTATCAACCGCCGAACCATCCATCAAGACTCAAGAAGTCCAATTTCCTACAAGAAGTAAGAACTACGAGCCTTGATTGCCTCCAAACCCGGTCGGTCCGACAATGGTAGCTAACGCCTCTTTCGAGGGAAAACTGGAGCCTCGCCGTATGAATTACGGGTCTTGATCGTCTCCAAACCCGGTCGGTCCGACACGGGAAGTCATCGCCTCTTTCGAGGGAAACCAGAGCCTCGCCGTATGAACTACGGGCTTTAATCGCCTCCAAACCCAGACGGTCCGACGAGTACACTTGACGCCTCTTTGAGGGAAAATTGTAGACACGACGTATACCGCGCGGGGTCACCTCCAAACCACGGTCCGACGAGTTTTTTGAGGGAAAATAGACACGACGATATCGCGAGCGCCTTGATCACCTCCAAACTTAGACGGTCCGACAAGTACAGTTGACGCCTCTTTCGAGGAAAAATTGTATACACGACATATGTATCACGGGCCTTGATAGCCTCCAAACCCGGACGGTCCGACGAGTACAGTTGACGCCTCTTTCGAGGGAAACCGTCACGACAGACGTATCAGGGCCTTGACGCTTCCAAACCGGACGGTCGACAGTACAGTGACGCCTCTTCGAGGGAAAACGTAGACACGACGATGTACCGTGCCTGATCACCTCAACGACTCACTTAAAAAAGAAGAGAGAGAGCATTGAAGAAGTGTGCCTTCTCCTCGCCTTGGGGGGTTTTATAGACCCTTTATAGAAAAAAGTAAAAATCGTCAAAACCGCTCAAAACCGCCAAAATCGCTGAAACCGCCGTTCACAAGCGCCACAGGTTTCTCGCGGAATAACCGTTCATGCCATGCAGCGACTACGAGACGACCCGGGCCATGGTTCATTCCACATGCTGAGCCATTGCCGCGACCCGCCAATTCGCCAATTAAATGAAGCGCGCCCATGCTGTTCTGGAGCGCAGGCCTCTCCTGCGGCTCAGCGCCACGAAGCTCATGGGGCGATAACTGTAACCTCGAAATATCATGTTGCATACTACACACATCCGTCAGACTGCTTTATACTATAATTTGCTCCCATGAAGATTTGTTCTCTCAAATTATATAGTTAAATGACTCTCAAATTTCGTTGAAGAATTTTTTATTTTCAAGTATATGACGTATACATTTTTGGATGATTGAGATAATGTTATCCAAAAATAGGGGGATAACTGATATGACACCAAAAATTCTACAATAAGACTAACCTCGACGTTAAAGCAACCGATCCAAGTTGAAACGGTGAAATCAAAACTTTAAATATCATTGAAAACTTTGGGATATCAGTTAAACCCCTAAAAAGCTCTCAAGTATGGAGTGTTTATAGTCAAATCAAGCGTCACGACGAGCCGGATCTAACGAACCCAAGATCTCAAAATTTCAACTTCATTTGAGCATTCAAATATTTAAAATACATTAAATGATCAAAGAGATCATTTTGAGTCCGTCGAAGTGAGTGGTACGGGTTTTGCATGTATTCTGAGACGCCTCCTCCACTATAAATAGCCTCATTCCTCATATGAGGGAGGGCAAGAGGAGAGAGCCCTAAAGCTTGAAGACCTCCAAGCAATCGTGCCACCACTGACGGCCGTCAACCACCGCGCCGGCCGCCGCTTGCCGCCGATCCTCGCCATCAACCTCGTTTGCCTCCATCATAGCGACCTTCATCGCCGCCATTGTCCTCGCCGTTTCATCATTTGCTACAAGAATTGTTACCTGAACGGACTCCGTTGTTCCTTTCTCATATACACTGAATCGTTATCGGAAGATTTTGTACTCAAACAAATACATAAAAGTTTTTACTGTGCGGCCACGTGATTTTTCCCTCTTTCGATGTTTTCCACGTGAAAATTTGAGTTTTTTGTTCACTCTTTAAATACGCTGTGTCTTTGGATTTTTAAACAAGATACTTTTATTCCACCATTTTTCTAAAGATAATAATATTTAAGAAGATTTACATATATATACCACATAAGTCTTATACATTTATATATCTAATATCTAAAGTATATTTACTTATCTAATATTTTTTTATACTTAAAAATATTCATTTCAATTTTACAAAGTTAGTTATGATAGTATCTATAATGTGATATTGAAGATTAATGTATTATATATATATATATATATATATATATATATATATATATATATATATATTAAAATTTAGATATTATGTATATAAATGTATAAGAATTATGTTATATATATATAAATTCTCTCTACATAAAAATTATTATGTAAATCCTCCTAATATTTATCTCGAAATAAATCAAGCAATCTTAAAAATCATCGTAAATCCCAAAATTTTCTTGACAGATTCAATTTGCGGCAACAAAACCCTAGCGTAGTTGTCTTCCAACTTGACCTCTTTGCACCCACTAATCTAAAACACTAATCAAGACATCTGCGTCCAAAACAACTCAAATGGCGGAGGAAGAGGGGACCAGGGGTGCGGTTAGACGACGTGAAAAGAAAAATCGGAAGAAGCTGGAACTAGCGATGGAAGTCTTATCGGAGACTGGGGATAGAATGGCTCCCATCGTCGGCTACTTCCCATCCGGCTATGACCCTGTTGCTGCAGGCGCTGACCCTGACGTCAAGGTCTTTAGGAACAAGAAGAAGCCTAATCGCGTCGAACTCGTGGTACGTCCAGCTGACTGCAACGTGGAGTTTGTTGGCAAGAGCTATGCAGGCGAGGCTGCCACGCCGCAGCTCTGCACGTACGCCCTCGGTGTCCTTGACAAGGAAACCCAAACTCTGAAAATCATGCCCATTGCCGCCAACAAGGTTTCTAATGCATCTTGGAGTCCTACTCCTTTTACTACATGTTCATGTTAATACTCTTTATATATCTTTTTGTTTACCCTTCAAAGGACTGCCTGTATTTCTCTCTGGACTATTGATCTATGATTGTGACCCTGAAATTTTAGTAGCGTGATTTGTTTCAACTCAGAATTCTAAAATTTATATTTATTATGATAAATAGATTTTTTTGAATTCTTCCTTTTTTGCTCTGCAGTTTAGAAAATCTTTTGCTTGTTTGCCTATTACGTTTTCCAATCGACGCTATTCTTTATACCATAATTTGAAATCACAACTTCTTTCAATAGTTCCTCTATTTGAAATCTTTATAACTTGGTATATTGTTTTAAACAAATAGAATTTGCATATGCCATCGTTTTTGTGGAGAATGTACCGTGCCTGTGGGTATGTTGGTGTGCGTGGCGGTGGCTGTATTCATGATTATATCATCAATCATCATTTTTACTATTATATTCTCATGTCTAATTGATTACTTGTAGCAATCACAAGGGTTAATTTTTCCCCCTTGTTTTATTTCATCGGTATTCATTGAATTCTCACATATATTCTTGTTCCTGTATGAATAATTTTACTAAAATCCAACCTGTTGTTGTGCTGGTCAATCTATTCTCATACTCTTGTTTTGCACTTGCTTTCCCTAGTTTTGTTTCCCTATTTTCCTACTTGTTTATCTACGAAATGTTCTTTAGCATGACAAGCTAGCATATTAATACGAAATAATTTATTGTGCATGCAGATCCTTAGGTTGGAACCTAGACTTATCAATGGTTCTGTAGAGCCTACAGAAGCAGGCGAGGAAATCATTATTGATGAGAAAAAGGAGCATCCGATGGCAAATCTTACTGAGCTTTATGGTACAAAGAAGGCTAAGAAGAGGGTAAGTTTTCATTTATTTTATAAGTTATGCATGGTTTATACTAATGTTTACGTGGCTGGTGGGCTTTAGTCTATCCTTGTCGAATTATTGCACAGTAAAGACCTTCAATCTATTTTGCTTGAAGTTGCGTTATTAAGTCTTGCAGCGTGCATAAATCATTTTGTCTCCTTTCCATTTATGAAATCTAATATATTATTATTTATCCTGGACTACTTTAGATTACATGATGAGCTTGGTAGTTTGAATGGCCAATAATCATCATCATAGGTACTATTTACTTGGAGACTTCAAATCATCAGTCTTGCAACATCAGCATGTGTTTGTGAACATAAGAAACATGTCATGCTAGAAGATATGTGCTACATGGCAACTGAGACTTAAACACCTCAATATAATTTGATTTTGTTTTTTGAAAATATATAATTAATGCATCATGCACCATGCGGAAAAAACTTAATAGTTCCTATTTGAATTTTTTGAAGGGGTGCTTAGCTGCAATGGTTAGCTCGCCTTATTGTAACATGAGATCACATGTTTAATGATAAATAAGTTATTTGTTTGATGTTGTTAACATAAATTTCTCCCTTGATGCTATAATTATTGGGATTTGGCACAATGTGCACTCTTATTTTAATTTTGTATTTTTCATTATTGATCATGCAACAAATATAGTTGATATGCATGAATGTTAGATTTGACTAATGCATAATTAATTCTTAAATATTCTCTGATCTTTTATAGTTTGTTGCTATTTTTTTATCACCATGAAATAGATGTAGTTGATTTCCATCACTTTAGCTCTAGGATTTATTGTTTAGTTAGAGCATATCTGCATTGCTGATATTGAATATATTAACAAAAAAATTACACTGTTAATTTCAGTTTCAAATTTTTTGTTTTTATTTTAAAGAATTCTTTCTACCTTGGTTGTTAACCCATCTTGATTGCATATTCCTTTTCCATGATAATATTTTATCTATCGCATAATAAATAATGAAACTATGTTCCACTTTGTCCATTTCTTGTCCAGCTATGTCCAGTAAGGGTTAGAGTCCAATTCTATGTCGAAAAATTGTGAAATGATTTCTAAATTGTCAGACACTTGTTACGGGTGTGACGAAGCTCTATCCTTGTATGACATTTGTTTGGCACAAACATAGATGGCGTTTGGGAGTGTTTGTGCTTCCTATATTAGCATACATGTTCTGTGTATTTGATGTGTTTTAACTTTGACATTTTCATAAAATATGCTCAAATCCATAAAATTTGAATTTGATGAATTGAGTATTTGATATTAATTAAGCAAGAGCGGTAGTTAGCATAATTAATACCAACCTTTTAAGGAAATAATTCATAAGCATAGCAACATATTTCATGATTTTATATCCCATGTTAGAAATCTTTCATGATTTAGTTGTCATTATTTCATCACATTTAAATTTCACATTCCTCTTATTTACATTATCTAAATTATCTAAACAATTAGTAATTAGCATAATTATTTTTTATTCTTTTGTGAATATCTTCATGTTAGTCATGCATATATTGCATCAATAATTGTGCAAATTCACTATGCTTAGACTCATTGGAAAATTCAATAAAAGTTATAGCTTTTCTATGGAGAAATCCTATAACTATCTTGAACACCCAAACTTCTATTACTTCCTTAGTTTGTCCAGTTTGTGGTGATAAAAAAAATATAAATTTAAATTATGCTTTTAATTTTTCTATTAAGTTTTTCAAAGAAGCTAATGAATTTTACATTTATATTAATCAATAGTTTTTACTTGCTTCATCAAAATATAACTTTATTATACTAGAATCATTAGTAGTTTTATTACATGGAAATAAAATAGCATTATGGAAAAGAATATCTTCCTCAGTAAAGATAGAGTTATGATTCTTGAAAGTGAATGATAATCCTAACATGAAGTTTATGCTGGCACTTTTCAAAGGCTTCCAAGGAACTGTCAAAGCTGTGAATAACCTGATGTTGTTTGTATTATCGTTATCCATTTGACAAGTTGTATATCATGAAATAGTTCTTGTTATATCTCTTTTTAAACTTAGCTAGTAACATCTATCCTCAATTGTAATTTGAAATTATAGTATAAGTAAATCACTAAATATGCAATAGGAATATATTTGTGTTTCCTTAAAAGAAGTAATGTTTCTTAATCATAAAGTGTTTATTGAATGCAAATGATTTAAGTTTTTACAAGTGGCATATTATTCTTTAGCATGATCAAAATTTTCATTTTTACTTTCAATATGTGTAAAATGACTTCAGCTCTATTCAACACATGAACTTGTTTATTCTCAATACTAGCATAGTGTTTTTGTACAAAACTGTATCCTTACAAAGATTCAATCTATTTAGCATGTATCTTAATTTTTTTGTGAATTTAGATAATGTATATATATATATATATATATATGAATTGCAATAATTCTTCAAGAAGATTGTGAGGATATATATTTTAAAAATTGGATAACACTTGCCTAAAGCTTGTCTAAATATTCTCTTTTTGAAAGCATATTTATTTAGTTCATTGAGAGCATTAGGAGCATTAGATTCTTTTGCATTTGTCACAAAGGTACTTATTGGATTAGGAGGTTTTAAAACTATTCTTGTCCTAGTTAATTATATAAGTAATAAACCTTTAAAAGTGAGTCACATCTGTTATTTAATTACATTTGATCTGAAATGACATGTGCTATATTCACAGGAAAACTTTAGTTTTTGTCATTAAATGTAGCAAATTTAATGGACACTAAACATATTTGTGTCATAAAAATCATAATTTTATTTATTCAAGCTACTTAATATTGTTGTTGTGCTTCATTTTTCAATTTTTTGCGATCAATAATAGATTTAGTCATAATATTTATACATCTCCCACCATATATATTAAATTTGCAAAGTTTATCATCATGCTTGAACTATGTTTAAAAAATAGATTTTTTTTTTCAATCGCATTCAACTTTAGCAGTTATAACAATGCATCACATAACATTTAAAGAATTTTCAATCTACAAGTTTTAAGAATCACTAACCTCGTAATCATATTTATGAATATCGTCCCCTTCACTAGTTCTAATGTTCTTTTTTTACATCAATAATCAAATTTCTAGAATATTTATTTGCAAGCATTTAATGACATTTAAAGCAATCTTAAGAAAACGTTATAGTGCTATATAAAATCGCAACAAATATTCCTTTAATGTCTTTATTAACAATAGTTCTACTTGCTTTAGATCCACTAGGTGCAGTATATTAAGTTTTATTATTTGAATGAAAAGATGTGTTTTCAGTATATATAGTAACTTTCCTGGATGTAGAAAGTTTAATGTTAGCTCAAAAATGAATGCAAGTTGAAAAGCAATGCTCAAATGAAGGAATTTGAAGTAGTGTCATCTTTTGGTATCATGTCATAATTCATGTATAACTTAGAAAACTTTCATGATGTTCAATTATTTTAGAAAACAATAGTTGTTTGTAAAAATTTCTTATTTTAATGAGTTAAAATCATTGGTCAAGGTTGATCTCGAAATGATAAAGTATCAATGCTTCTAGTTAAAAAATTCTTTCTTCATAGCTCAAGCAGTTATATGCTTTCTATCCAACTTTTTCTTTATTTTGTTTTCATACTCGTCTAGCACATTTTAGCTTGTCTAATCAATTTAAGTTTTATAGATCACACTTAATACTTATTTGAGATGGTTTGTTATGCAAAGTATTAAGCATGTCCTTTACCATGTTAGAAATAATGTTAGGATCTATTTTCCCGTTAAATATATACCTCAATTTTAACCTTCTTAGTTATATCATAATCTACTCATAATTTTAACATCTATGACTGTCATAAGCTTCATTATCATATATTTTATATTGTTTATCCTGATTATTTCTCCTATGATGATTTTCTTGTCTCCTAGCCATGTTAACATTTAAATGACTTGGTTAATCATTTTGATTAGATTCAACCTTTGGTTCTTGTGGGTGAAATTGATTAACATCCAAAGAATTAATGACTCTTAGCTTGATTTTTTTATTTAGTTGTTCAACTAAATTATTTTGTTAAGTTATAAAAATTTCATCTCTTTAAGGATCCATTAATTATCTCTGGTATTGATCCCCATTTTTTGTTAACATATTGACACAATTATAAGTTCTCATATCAAATCTAATGCAAAATATTTTAGGGTGAAAAGTTTTCTATTCCAACTAAATAATATAATGAATGAATTCAAGTGTGCACATATAATATCTATGGTTTAATGACTGTCACTTAAAATAAATATCTACTTTCTTTTGATGCAAACTAGAAGACTCATAAAATCCACAATGCACATTAATTTAAAAATCATAAAAAGTTAAATTATGCAAGCTAAAATTTTCGTTTTGATTGGAACTTACCCACAATCAGAAAGGGCATATCATGAAAATGTAGACTAAACTTAATCAAACCTGCAAAAAATTGCTAATATTATAGATAAAGAAATATCAAGAAAAAAAAATAACAAAAAAAATGAAAATTCAGGATTGCAACAAGGAGATGGCTTCTCCCGGAAATTGGTATGCACTTGCACCACACTTGAAGTATTCACATCTAACACAAACACAACAAAGAAAAAAAAACTTAAGTTATTTTTGAAAAACTATTCAAGTATCTCTTAGTTATAATCATAAAACTCCTCAAATAATAAAATTATTTAAAATCATAGTTCTGAATCCAAAAAAAAAAATTAAATACCAGAACAACTACAATACTTGATTGCATTAATTATGGATAATTCAAATTCATAACTTCAACGATATTGAAGTTGTGCTATCCAGAGGATAAAAGATCTAGAACAAATCCAGTTGCAAGAAAGTTGAATGGAGTCATATTGCAGGGACTGATCCTTAATAGCGGAAAAGTTGAACAATCATAGAGTGCCAACAACATCAAATCCAGGGAACCAAAACCGGCAGAACCACGACAAATTAACAATGAATTTAACAAATTAGTGCATGAATTGGACAGTACAAGTTGTTCTTTATAGGAATCATCATCATAGGAATGCTTTTAATAAAATAAAATGAAAAAAAAAACAAAATGAAATAAACTAAAGTAAATTCAATGTTATAAATCCACTCATCTTAGTACATATGTTCAATGTTTTTGATGAGCATAGATCTTTTTTTGCATCAATTTCTTCTACATTTCTCTTGTAACCAAATTTATATGCCGATTCTGCAAACAATCACATTGGCAGAGAGATGCAACCAAAATTATTTGTTGATTATACAAATAAACATGATGATGAGGGATGCATGATCATGCTAACTCATAGGCATGCAGATACATAGCTAATTTTGAATTTTGTTCTACTATTCACCACAAAATAATGCACCAATTTTTAATGACTGGTGTTTCTCTGTCTTCCTATAGGCAAGTAAATGGAAATCAATAAATAGAACACTAGAAGATCCATCTGTACTTGGGCCTCTGGAAGTTGGAACCGATGGAGACTTGAATGATGAAGCTACAAAAGATGTTAAAGAAGCTTTGGATCGTAATATTCCACCTTATGATCCCTCTGCTGTGACACCACAGAATGCTTATCCATTATATAAGATTATACCAAAAGGAGAAAGAGGTTACCTTAAGGACATTCTGCAGACCATGGAATGGGAGCCTAAAGATGCTCATAATGTCAAATTTTGGGAGAAGAACCGCTACCAAAGTTTTGTTATCAACCGATTGTATAAGCTAAGGGAGATGCAGGTAATTATGGCTTTCACATGTACTCCGGTATTGCAATTGAAGCAATTATTTCTTTCCTTGTGACTTCTTTTAATTCTGTGCTGTACTTTTTTTTTTTTTGGTTTTTTAATGCCAAGCTAAATCAAATAGATATCACTATTATGCTTCTGTTTTGATATATTACCTTTCTAAAAACGACTCACCTGAATAGTAGGTTTGTAACTGTAGTTTTCATTATTGAAATTTTTTTAAAGCTTTTGCTGCATGTTTTTGTACACCACCTGTGGTTTTTGTGTAGCATACAATTCTGTTTTTTCAAAATCGGTACGTTTCAGGTTAGCTTTTGAACAGTTTTCCTAAGAAGTTGCTTTAATATCTGTCTATGACTTTATTGTGGACTTAAGTTGATTTCGTTTGTTGGATGATTTTGCAGATTCTTCTTGTACTTGATCTAATTTATTCATTTTAATGTTCCTTGAGGGAACCTTTTTCATTGCCTTCAACTTTTGAAAATATATTCCTACTCACTAAATTTTTAAAATAAGTCATGAATGTCTTTTTTTTTTAAGGTTTTTAATGCAATCCAAATAGTCTTGCTTAAACTGCAAAAATGGGGAAACATAAATGTTTTTGTGAACTGAAGATTGTGATTTGTTAAAAGACGCTTGATTTGGACCTCAGTTTGAAAGATAAGTCTGAACGCCTTTTTTTAACATTTCTTATGGTTCATTATTATCATCTCTTTTAACATCTCATAAAGGAGAAACCAAAGTGCCTGTGAAATTGTTTCTAATTAGCTAAAGTGGTGAAACGAGGGACCAACATGCTATTTACTCTCAGGAAGCTAGTGCAAATGAAGCAGTGTATTTTTTAAGAAGAGAGAAGTGATGTTCATCAGAACTTCGTGAGTAAATTGAATTGATTGGAAAGTATAAGTAAATTCATATATTTTATATGGCTATGCTTTTGGTTCTTAATTAATTGAAATTGATTCGTTAATCAAGCTCTAGTCTATAGCTGCAGTGCACGTGGATGGATCTTAATTGATTAGCCTTGAAGGTTTCATATATATTTATTCTTAGGGTTTAAGATCAAATTGGTCCCTCAACTATTTATGAAGGACCAATATAGTCTAGCAAAAGGAATTTAATTTGCCTCGACTATTTGATCAAAGACCAAAGTGGTCCTTCCTTTGAATAGAAAGTTTAAATAAATAATACTACAGATTTTGAATAACAAAATAAAAAATAAGTAGATAACTAATAAATCCTGCCTTCTTTTTTTCATTCTCATCCTGCATCACGGAAGGGCCAATTTGGTCTCTAATCAAATAGTCAAGGGACCAAATTGGTCTTCCTGTTTAGTCTGGGACTAAATTGGTCCTTCATAAATAGTTGAGGGACCGATTTGGTTTTAAACCCTTTATTCTTATAATTATAATTTGGTGGATATGGACTGCTCATACATTGATTTTGAAGCTTTCCTGTGAATGTTTTTCTTATATATGCATCTTATCACTTTTTTTGCTTATGCTTCTCCCTTTTAGTATGAGCAGCATATATTATGGAAACGATTACTCTGCTATATGCTCCAGAATGAGCATCTATGTGAAGCCCAGTATATGAAAAGTTTTTGTCCATTTAAATTTTGCTCATTCGTTTTGCTAGTCTTAAAACATATTATCATATAATAAATTCTCTAAGTTTTTTTTGTTATTAAATTTATATTCCAAGGCCTTTCCTTGCTTTCCTCTATACAGTATGAGCTCTTAGTTCCTCACTCTTCAATTTGGCAGCCAAAAACCTACTTCTAATGGATCAGGGTCATAGGAATTTTTTTAGGAGTGTGATAGACTTTGGAAATGGCTTCTCTCTTTTCAGTCACATATGCAATATTTTCATTTCTAAACACCCACATAGAAGTTTTACTCATGTTTAACTAAATGCTGATGAGGCATATAATCATTTTTTAGCTACAAGAATACAACAACAACAACAACAACAAACAACAAGCCTTTATCCCACTAAGTGGGGTCGGCTACATGAATCCTTCGTCTCCGTTGTATCCTATTATGTGTTGAATTCTCATTTAATTCAAGTATACTAAGGTCATTTTTTATACATCTTAACCAAGTCTTTTTAGGTCTACCTCTACCTTTCTTAGCATAAGGCAAATCTAAAGCATCTACTTTCCTAACCGTCATCGATTGACGCCGTGTGGCCAAACCATTTAAGATGACTCTCTCTAATCTTATCTGCCACTGGAGCTAACTCAAACTTTTTCCCAAACATACTCATTTTTTATTTATCTCTAAGAGTAAAGCCACTCATCCACTGAGCATCCTTAACAGAACTTAGTCTTTATCGCCAACATTGCATTCATAAGTCATTGCTCTTATCACCATCTTATAAAATTTTTCCTTAAGTTTGGAAACTTTATATCACATGATTCCTCCACTTCAACCATCCAACTTGAATTCTAATAACATCTCCATCTATTTCACCATCATTTTGAACAATAGTCTAAATATCAATTGCTCACTTTTATTAATGACTTGTTCACCTAATATCACAACACTACCAGAACTTCTACAACTAAAATTACACTCCATATATCCAGCTTTAGATCTTAAGCGAAAACCTTTAGACTAATGTTGACCTCCATAATTCAAGTTTCTCTTGGACTCCCTCTCTAGTCTTATCAACAAGAAGAATGTCATTAGCATACACCAAGGTACATCTTCCCGTAAATGCAAAGAACATCCATAACTAAAGTAAAAAAGATAAGAGCTTAAAGTGATCGATGTAATCCAACCAAATAGGAAAATATTTTGTCAATCCTCCTTGTGTTTGGACACAAGTAATGCCTTTAGTATACATATCCTTAATGACTTGAATATAACCAATATTAAATCCTTTCTATTCTAGAACTCTCCAAAGAATATCTCTTGAAACTTTATCTTAAGCTTTCTCTAAATCAATAAATATCATATGTAGATCCTCCTTACTTTCTCTATAATTCTCCATCAAACCTCTTAACAAATGTATAGCATCCATAGTAGATCATTTGGCATGAAATCAAACTGATTGTGAGAAACTTTTGTATCACATCGTAACCTATGCTCGCCATTACTCTCCATAATTTTAATGTATGACACATTAACTTAATTCCTCTATAATTTGCACACTCTTGTACATCACCTTTATTCTTAAATATAGGAACCAACAAACTCTTTCTCCACTCATCTGACATCTTTTTTATCTTTAAAATAACATTAAAAAGATTTGTAAGCCAATAAATTCCTTGATCTCCTAAACATTTTCACACTTCTATTGAAATATTATCAGGTTTACTGTTTTTTCACATTTCATTTTCTTTAATGCTTCTCTAACTTCAGATTTAGTAATACAATAAAAATAAAATTCTCTATTTTTGTTTAGAGGCTAAGTTAAAATCAATCGTCTTTCGGATCTTTCAAAAGTTTATCAAAATACCTCATCCACCTATTTTCAATATCCTTTTCTAAAAGAACTTCATTATTTTCATCCTTAATACACACCACTAACCAGGTCTTTACTTCTCCTATCTCTTTGGTAACTTATACATACATCTTTCACCTTCTTTGGTATCTAATCTATTGTATAAATCACTAAAAGTTAAATTTTTTTAATCATATATTGCTTTCTTAGATTCTCTATAGGCCACTTTATATCTTTTTCAATTATCCAAGTTTTTACATCTAAACCAAGTTTTATAACAATACTTCTTATTTCTTATCTTTATCAGACACTCGACTCCACCACCAACTATTTTTATTAAAGAACTTTTCCTTTGATTCTCCAAGACATTTTTATAATTTCTTAATTTCACTTACTTTTTTTCACATAACATTTTAACATCCCAAATTCTAAATTTCTCAGGGTTATTAAAATATTTTTATTTGTTTTTTTAAGTGTCCTATCTAATCAGATGATAATTTAGTTTATTTTTTCTCTACAATCTTTCATCTTAAAATCTAAAACTAATCGATGTTGGCTTTAAACTTTCACTTGGAATTCCTTACAATCTCTACAATCTAAATGATCTATCTTATCAAAAATAATCAATGTGTTTTACTAGATCCATTTTATAAGTAATAATATGTTCATCTCTTTTCTTAAATAAAATATTAGCAACTACAAAATCATAAGCTAAGATAAAATATAATATAGTCATACTTTCTTTAATAGTCACTTCAAATTCATAACCACCATGAATACTTTTAAAATCTTCTACCACTCTACCAATATATCCATTTAAATCTTTTCCAATAAAGACTCTTTCTTCAAGAGGTATCTTTTGTATTAATCTCTCTAATTCAATCCAAAATTTTTCTTTTAGCTTCAAGAATGAACTAAAAATTTTAAACTGGTTGTGCTTCCAATTGAAAAATCATAAGATATAAGGAATTGTTACTATTTGAATTAGAATAATTTGATAGATTGAAAAAATAATAATAACTCAAAAAGGTGTTTTGTTCTTGTGTATTAAAGACGACCTTTTAAGCAATGGTAGAATTTGAGTTCATGAGTCATCTCAAACTCGAAATTGTATTTTGAGGCGAACAAGTCAATATGGGAAATTTGTCATTGTGGAGATTCTATAGCGCTTGAATCTGTGATTGACTTGGAAGATGAATAGAGCTAAAATTGATTCAAGAGAGTCCTTTTTGGGATGAAGAGCAAGGGTTTAAGTGAGAGCCCTCCTCCCTTTTGAGGAGATAGTGAGTTAGAAGTTTTTTTTTCTCCTTAAGGGCGTATTTATGGAGGTGAGGGTGAATGCTGGTTTAATAGTTAATACTTCTCAGGGGATAGATGGTGAATGGAAAATACATCTCTTCTTGAAATTCTATTTTGGACAAATGCTTTTAGCTAAAGAATATTTTAGTGTATGATGGATCAGAGGGTTTAAGGGGACAAGTTGTCTCAAAGATTTGTGTTGCCATTTTACCATTGGAGGTGATGGACTAGGGATAGAACCCGTAGGTTTTAAAATTAATGTCATTTTAGTTTGAAATTATGCTATAGAATGGCTTTTAGATTAGCATTAGGTGTAATTTGAGGGCCATCAAATGCTTTTTAATGTCTCAAGATTTGTGCTAGACCTAATGAAAGGGTCTTCACATATGTTGTGATCTAATATTGACATCTGAAAGTAACACTGCTTTACTTTCATCACATGAAGATTGAAGAAGCATGAATCTTTGTGTTATGGTTGAACATCTTAGATTAATTAACTTTATAATTATAGGAATGCACATATCTTTTTAGTTTCTTGTAAGTAACTCAAAAATATTTCTTATGTGACTTCATAAGTTTTGAATTATTATGGTTTTGGAGTTTAGCTTTGATTTTTTTTCAACTCATATTTCTTGAGAAGTGGAAAAGGCTCTCTTTGTTAACAACTCTTACGGATGGTGTTGGAATACTAGGATACTTAATTCTTGTAAAAAGCTTTATTTGGGATTAATTGCTTCATGATTGATGAACAATTCTAATTAAGTGGACTACTACTAGCCATTTTTGGGGAAAGAAAGAATGATGGTTGATTTTTCGATTGTGCCATCTTCTAGTCCTAAGATCATGAAGGATGCACGATGTGTGGTTGAATTTGTAATTTGAGAGGGGAATTCTTCTCTCTTATAGGAAGATCGGAAAGATATATAATCTTAGTCATTCTCCCTTCAAGATAAGTGCTTATGTAAATGAGAAGGTTTTTAGGACTTGTCGTAACTTCCAAACTTATGCCTGATGGTTAGAGTGCTAAGGGTTCTCATCACTATTATTTTAAATGGAGATAAGAGGGTATAACGAGTTTTATAATACAAAAAGTCACAATAATCTTCTAACTATACTGCAATTTAGTTCCTCAATTATACAAAATTGATCTCAAACGGTCCCTTGAGATTTAAATTGTGATAATTTTGTATTGTTAAGGAACTGAAATTGGGAACAATTTTGTATACTAGTTTTCATCAAATCTTACTTGAGGGGCCATTTGGGATTAATTCTGTATATGTGAGGAATTAAATTGGAGAAAAATGATATTTTGTGATTAAATTGGCAACATACGAATAAGAATAAGATTTTTTTTGGACATTTCTTGTATTATATTGTTATGATTATTATTAGTACATTTTTGGTGAGTTGGTTTATTTATGGTCATGATTTGCGAGTCTCTTCACTTGAGTTTTTCTTGGATTAACAGAACTTTGAGTTCATCAAGCTGAAGAGTGATTGAGAACATAGTGCATGTGAAAGTCCGTTAAGGTGCAGGCAAGCATGGCCAAAGGTTTGGCGATGTTGTTTGATGGGCTGGTCAGGAGTATTGTGATGTTAAGCCAAGTCAAAATCGATCAACTTCATTTTGAGCTTAAAATAGTTTAGTTCCAAACTGTTGTGAGGGGGAGGAGAAAGATAGGGAGACCTTGGCATGTTTGTTAGAAGCACAAGAGGTTCTTCATCATAGTTTGAGAATGACTTATCATGGTTTGGAGTTAAAGAAGCTCCTCATGGTTTGTAGGTTTCACATCAAGCTATATGAGGATGAGGTTGTGAGAGACATTTCTTCTCTGCCAATAATGGAAGCGTATATACAATCAATGGAGTATAATCATTAGTAAATTGTAGAGAATAATCAATTTAGGAGATTTTGCAGAAGAAACTCCTAGATAAAATTGCAACTAATGAGTGGGAGGAATCCTTTATTGATTGGTCTGCTTAAAGATATGAATTTGTATCCATGATTATAAAGTCTTAGATTGTGCAAGTGGAGGAAGATGATGATAAAGATGTTAATATCACTACTACTAATAACGAGAAAAAACAGATAGCCAGGAGGAAGTTGATGTTGGAGGATGATGCAACTATATTGAGAGTTATAATGTGTTGATGATTCTTTGTAATGATGATAGTTTATACTTATCACATTATTTTTTAAATTTGAAACTGAGCTTGTGTGTTCTCTATGCTCGTGCTTATTTTAGGCAACTATTTAGGCTAAACTTTTGTGTTATAATGTTGTGTTGTTGGATCTTTTAGGATTATTAACCACCTTGTACATGAGAATCTTTTAAAAAATGATTTTGTTGAAGTACCCTTTAACTAGAATCACTCCTTAGACGTGAACGTGGACATTCCATTGGGTTTTGATTTTAGATGGGACCTGAAATCAACATTATGGTATGAGGTAGTCGAACCTAAGTTCAAAGTATCTATATTGGTATTCTTATCATTCTTTTACTTGAAAGGGAGTTTTCTTGATTTCCCTCCAGTCGACAGTATGAGGTTAGGTAATGGTCATCAAGTTGTTTGTTCCAATGCAAGTGATGCGGCATATGAAGTTGTAAAAGGTAATGCAACAATGTAGAAGAATAGATGGCTAAGTTGGACATGGGGAGTAAGCATCATTACTGATTAATGATTAGATGCAATTGCATATGGTGAATTGTTGTTAACACATGCAATAAAGTTGTTTAAAGATCCAAACTTGTTATTTGCCATTGCATATTGTAACCTTTATAAGTCTTAAGTCTTCATTGTTGAAGTTGTCTTCTATTTTATGAGAAAGATATTACCTTTCTTGGGGTATGAAAATGATTCCATATTTTGCTTGGGAACTTTAATGGTGCGTAGTTTTTGTGCACACTAGTGGAAGTTGGGTAATAATTGCATGATTTCCACGTTTGTCTTATTGGGGCTTTAAGTGATGATGAGTGCTTTCGGGGATTTTTTAAGAGGCAATGCCATATCTACTCATTTGCCCTTTAGGGCTTGGTTTTTGTGATCTTCTTCTAGACTTCAATGAAGATCATGTTCAAATGGTGATGATAGTTGAGTAGCGATGGTTAGAGTTAAAAGTTTTGGCGATGATGTTGCTTAATGGTTTGAGAAGTGAACACCAAAGCTATGTGAAGAGGTGGAGGCAATGATAACGGGTATAAAGCAACCATCAAAGCTATGTAAAGAGGTGCAAGTGATGATGTTTTGTGGGGAGTGATCATCAAAGCTACTTGAAGAGAAATGAAATATGAGTTCAGACCTCTAAAGCCTTCCAGAGGTCATGCCACCTTCATTGTTTTTAAAAGACTTTAATTTGTTGTACTCCATAGGAGGAGAGCTTGCCTTGTTTCCCCACTCCCACTTGAATGAGGGTACATGAGTTACCTGATATCCATGAATTTGGAATGAAATAAGATATTGAACATTGTTGTGAAGAGGGTTGACCCTTTTTTGGAACTTGATAAGGGTGGTAGGTGCTTGTACAAAGAAGCACGGTGTTGGTGACAGTGGGATGACTTAGCACAAATGATGTTAAGATATTGCACGTTTGAACAATATTCGAGTGTCGATAAAGTGATTTGTAGATAAATCATCTCAAAGTTGTACTTTCTTTTGTATACAATCAATAAAATAAGAGGATAATTAGTCGAGGGAGGGAGGGAGGGAGGGAGGGAGATTGCTTTGACCTACCTCCTATTCGCATTGCATGGAGATTGAGGACACACGAACCTTAGTCATGGTTGGATGGTGAGTAACGAGGACTTGGTAATTTTGTTAGATCTGAAGACACCTTTTCATTGAAAAGTATGTTACTTGAATGAAAATAGATCTTATTGAATTATATTGAGTATTTGATAGACATATCATGCTTATTGTTGAAAGATCATAAAATAGTTTTAGGTAAAAAATGTTACTACTTGAAATATAAATTATCAATATTTGTACCTCCATCAATTTGAGGAATGGAATAATCTGGGATATTTGGTGCCTCTTTTGGTGTAGAGTTTGGTCATGTGTTTAGTAGCCAATCCATACCGAAGATTTAGTAGTACGCAGTAAGAGATTTATTGCATGGTAAAAAAAGATTAGATTTAGCAAGAAGAGTAGGACATTGGTGGCTTGATTATTTATTTCTTCAGTTAATCAAGTTGAAAAATATTCTTTGATCTCTTTGGGGTTTAGCATTCTCATTTACAAGATGATGCTTGCTGCATAATGGTTCATTATAAAGTGGGGATATTTAGTTTGCAGATAATAGCTTAGCCTAGGGCTTTAAAAGAAATCATATGAGCTAGTGATTTGCCAAAATCACAAAATATGATTTATTATGGAGTATGTTAATAATTTTCAAGATTCTCACCAGTTGGACTAGCTGGCATCACAGATTTTGAGGATAAAAGGAAATTGTCACATGATTATTAGCATGACTGCAAGGTGCCGTGTCGTTGAATGAGCATAAAAAAATCACAAGGGCTAGGGCATCATGAGGCTGGAACTTATGCTTTCACTCATATTGCTAACTCTTATCCCTAGATTTAGTTGCTAGCCTGTAAGTTCTAGGATTGTTTCATCAAAAATTGTAAATCCATATGCTTTCTGTGATGAAAAATGCATGACTATAGTTTATGAAGTTTTACTCTTCTTTTAAGAGTAAGTTTTGTGGTTTGATTTTAATTTTAAACTGATTAGCAATGGAATCATGAAAACTTGTAAGTTTAACACCAAATTGTTTAAAAATCAAGCATTATTGTTATCCATACCATCTCCTTTCAAGTCATCTTCTTTTTTGGGCTTCCTATGCACATGTGCTTGTACTCTCAATTAATTTCTCTTTTATCTCACATGGAGTAAATTTTCCCATATTTTTATGCAGGATGAGGAGGAGAAGACCCAGTTTGCATGCATATTATCATACATTACTCACCTTATAAACTTCCGAAAGGTTGCAGAATCTGTTCGATGGAAAGATAATCCTAATTATGATGAAGCAATGAGTGAATTCATGATACCAAGTGTTGTATTCCGTAGGTTTCTTTCAATGTTCTTGGATCCAGTCTCAAATGTTCTTTCATCTGAAAAGAATGAACTCCTCATTTGCTACATCTTAGTTCTTACCCTCTATGCGGACAACTTTCGGACCAAGTCAACTGACATGGAGAAGGATTTGGCTATGACTGCAGCTTCACTTAAACCATATTATCTGCAGCTGGGATGCAAAGCACACAGCGAAGGCCCCTTTAAGAAATCTATAATGACTCTTCCAGTCCCACTAGTTTTTATGGAGCTGAAGAGGAGAGTTAGATGGTAAGATCGTCTGAAGAGTCACTTTGATGTTCAGTGGATAAGTATTTAGTATTGAGATTTTATATTTCCAATGAATGGTTTTTATTTCTAAAATTTTGTTATCAAAGATAAACAATACTCTGTAATTTTTCTTGAGGTTTGAGAGTATTAATGAGCTTTGTATTTTATTGATATGCTTCTTATATACAGCGTTTGACATTGTTTTTTGAGTCTTTAGAGATTGTTCATCTCTGACAATAAGTTCTCAAGTAATCTACATGTTTCATATCTCAACATTTCAATGCTGACTTAGGCAATAATAGGCCTTTCAAGTTGAAAATTGATGTTTTTGATTTGAGGGCTGAACTTGGTAGCAAAGAATTTAACAAAGCATTTTATTTGTTAATATATTAATTATACATGGTTACTCAGATAAGTATGATGGTGAGTAGGACTTAATGTTTAGTTTTGACTGAAATAGTAATACTTAAAGGTACATGCATCCCAAATGGTATTTTGACTTAGATTTAATGGCGATTTAGATGGCTATTAATAATCATTATTATCTGTCCCTATCAGTATTATGAATCTCTGTATTCATTCTAGTTGCTGAGTGCTTGGGTGCTAAGTTCATTTTTATTTGTATTTCCTTCTGCGTATACAAGACAATCCTCTAATTTTAATCATCCACCATGACTCCAGAATTTATTTTCTTATTTATACTCTGCTTTTATATATCCAAAATATTAAAGTTGATGTTTGATCCACTAATTTTGACTAATATTATATCTAACATGTCATGAATTTGCTCTATTAATCTCCAAAAAACAATTCTTCATTTTCATTATATTACACTTATTTCATAAATATCACATCATAATTGCATCAACTTTAAACAACATCACTACATCCTCTTCTCCAGCTGCAATGCAACCAACACCAAATGTTCCTAAATAAGCATCAAATTCATTCCAACCATAAATTCCAACCATAAATGATTCAAAATCAGAACAAAATTCCATCTTAAAGAGAGTTCAGAATTGTAACACACATCTATTTGACAATTACAACGAAACGTGCAAATCACCATTTAAATAACTCATAACCAACAATTTAACATACTGTCATGTTAAAGAAACATATTGGAACAAGGTTTTAAACCCAGCACATTATGCACTCAAAACCAACATGAGAGGAAAAACAGGCTAAAAAGATATACAAGATTTCAACCTACATACTAATCTCATCATGTCTTGGTATCTTCATTCCTTTTTAAGTAAGCCATAGGTTCAACAACTTCCCCGCCCACATGTTCGGAGCCCAAACTTCTCTCGCCGTCGGTCGAGCGGCCGGCGGAAATGTCAGCCTTACCGGCATCTTGCTTGCTTGCTTGTCCGTCCATTGCGCTACTCGCCTGTGTGCTTCCTCGTGGGAGCTCAGTTATGGCTGAATTGGGCGGGAGCTCGCCGCCACTCGCACCATGAGAATTCGGAGGAAGATGCATGGGTTGCATGCCATTGATGACTCCAGGTCTGATACCCAGGTGGCTTGGAAAAGCAATTGATTGAGGCTGAAGATGCCGCTGCTGTCCATGAATTTGCTGAGGACTGAATTGCATGAGTGGCCTGGGAGGGAAAGCTGGACTTTGCTGCATAAACGGGCCTCCCTGATGCATTGCAGGATGTGGTACTACCTGTGCAGTAAAATCAGAAATTAGGCAATGGTTAGATGTATTCTTTAATTTAATTTCAGTAATTTACAATATTATTTAGGGGTCTTCTAGCCGTTTATGTTAGAAAATATGTTATAAAAAAATAATGAATTTACTAGATTCCCTCATGTGGTTGGATGTTGATAGAAGTGAAAGCGAGTTGAATTAATTTACAAGCCAGCTTGAGCTTGACTCATTATCGGGCTCATGAGCTAGGTTATCGTGCCCACGAGCCAAGCTCAAGTCTTAGAGTCTATTTGGGGTAGCTGTAGTGATATAAAAATGCAATGGTAGAGCTGCAACAAAAGAAACTATAATATAAGAAGCAATGGTGGGTATTACAAAATTTTTATTTAAAAAAAAAAAAATCAAATCATAGCTTTCTGACAACCACCGCACTATACCAGCTGAGGTTCCAAAACATAGTTTCCCATTGTAGATTTTTCAAATGGCAATTACGGTGCAGTACGGTGCATTTGCACCACTATCCCAAACACAACAAACAAGCTCGAGTTAGGGATCCGTATGGTATCAATCAATTCAATCTCATGAAGGCCCATTTTATAGCATGTGAATAGAAGTGTCACCCGGCATCATACGAAAAGGGAAAATGATACAACACATTGACTTCCAAAGAGAATTGGAGCCTGACATTACAAGAAGTTTTAGATACAAGATGCTACAATATAAATCCTTAGAAAAATGAATGCTTTATAATATTTAGTAAAATGAAGATTTGAGATTTCAGCATAAAACTAACATAGATAAAAAAATAAAAATAAAACCAAATAAGAAGCTAGCCTAAATGTAAAGCTCTAAATGATCCCATCTTTAGTTAATCTAACCAAGCTCAAGATCAGCTAGAAATTGTTCAATCAGTTCAACATCTAAGCCAAGCTTAATTCGCTTGATTTCATCCAAACTCACAAGTGTTGGGATCATTAATTTCACTATCCCATCCTCATATGTATAGACATGAATTCATACATGCATAGCATACATAGAAGTGCAAATACAGAAGGAGAACATAACAACATAAACACATGCATTCCTACATACAAATATTTAAGTGTGCATTTGACTGTGCGAAAAATCTTTTAGAATTTTATTCTATAAACTGCTGTCACACTTCTGTTTGGAAATAACTTACTGTTTTTCGAAAAATTCTGATGGTGAGAAAAAGTTTTTCACAACTAGATCTACTAAAATGCGATAATTATAGAAGAGAAACTATCTATCTAATTTGTTTCTGGAAGGACAAAATCAATAAAACTCACAACAGCTTTTAAAATCTTTTTTCATATATTAGTTTCATAGCTAATGTTAAAGACAACTAGTCATGATCATCCCAAACAGCCCTGGCTTCGGTTTCAACTCAAGTAAATTTATTTGATCTAGACTGAATTAAACCAAATTTGTTGCAAACAAGTATGGCATGTTAGTCATCGAGCCATAAACATCTCCATATTGATTGGTCTTCGATGTTTCCGATGTATGAATTTGCTAGTCAAATTCTCAGCACTAACAAATTAAGACCACTACGTATAATAAGATATGAGGATAAGCTTAAATATTGTGCAGAGAAAACCTGAGGACGGACTGAAGGAGTTGGAGGTTGTGCATCAGCTATTGCAGCGAGATAAAGCAGATTCTTTTGGAGCTGGGCTTGGTACCTGGCCATTTGTTTGAACAATCAGAACCTATTAATTTCAATGCTTTCAAAGCAAGTGAAAAGATACAGTTTTTTAGCAAAAATATTGCACTAACTTGAACAGAGTAATAGGCTTGTTGAAGCATTTATTAATAATTACGAAGTTCAATACTTACCAGCAATGCTGGGACTTCACCAAGACTGCCAGGATCAGAAAAACAAGATAATACAACTGAAAGCAGAATGAGGCCCAGAAGTACTTAATCTTAAGGAGCAGACCCAAAGTGATGATAAAAGTAATGAAATTAGAACTGCCAAATTGGTTTCCAATGTCAACGAGGACAACTTCCTCCATTTTGAAAATCTGGAATAACTATTTAAAATGCTACACTGAATTGAATTGTTTCCCAACAGTAAAAAATAGTTCCAAGTTCCGATAACTACATTTGGGCTACAAGTCTATTTTTCATGCTTATCCTCTCAAAGTATCTTATGGAAATTTGTGTTTAATATCATCGGAAGAGCCCCATAAAGCAATGATCTGAGCAATGTTCATCTGATTCTATTAGTGGTTCATTTTATTTTGCTGTTTCAGTAATTTGGACATGCCTTTGACGATGGTCTTGAGAATGGGTTATGTTTTGTATTTAACTATTTCCTAACATTAAGTTTGGCATCAAATCAGACTAGTTAAGTTCATGAATACTTTCAAATAAATGTTAGATTTATTGTAAGGATTGCTGGTGTTATTCAATTGACAATGGGCAGAGAAGAGGTTGGATGGGGTGCTGCTGTTCTTATTTTGCCCAGTTAAGAGCTGATAACTTTCCCTATTCCAACGTTGCTGCTTTTTTTTCTTATTTTCTTTTTTTAGGAATCTGAACATGTGTGTGAATTTCGTGCCGCCTTTGAGAATTTGTTCGATTGCATATAAGTTGCTGCTAGTTGAGAGATTGTTACAACAAGGTGGAAACTTTTGTTTTGAGTTGAAATAGTCATAGTTTTACGAAGTTGGAATAAGCAATTGTCATTGGAATTTAAAATTTTCAAAGCAAGTTCACGTTTTTGATACCTTCTGCGATTATTAATTGAATCTTGGGATTATTTGTAACAAATCAAGTTGATCTTGTGTCAATCTACTAATCTAAGGATGATGAGCCTATAAATAGATGATCTAAGACATGTATTTTCAGAACTTGTTTATTCTCCTAGATTTTAATCATGTGTGTGCAAGTTGTATATGTGATTCCTTCGAATAAGATTAACTAATTCAAGAGAAAATCATCTTTATGTAAGACAATTAAAGGTCTAGAATTTTTAATGCAACCTAGGATGATATTTAAGAAGAAAATAAAAGAAAATCACAATTCATATATTACAAATTCATAATTTTAGCAAAAAGTTTACTTTTAATGCTATGGACAACAACCTACTTTGCTCATTCCAATGGATAATTTAGCAATCACGCAGCATTTGAAATTCCACAAAAAGACCAACATGAATAATAAAAATCACCAATGATCAAGTTCACATCTCAAAAAAGAATACCTGACATGTACCTTACTAGCCAATAAAAAGAATACCTGACATGTACCTTACTAGCCAATAAATTAACCACCATGCAAAAGTAGCATATAAACAATTTAAAAGACACAAATAATGATAGAAATGTTTCCAAAGGAAAGAACCATCCCTCACAAAGTTCAAGGAGTCACCCCTTGGAAATAGTCATCCCATCCATGAAACACTTGAGAATACACCAAAGCACATATACATGGGAGTAAAAAAAAGCTCTAACTGTACTTCAATATGCATTGTTAAATTAATTTTACAAGCCTAAGGGTACATATTTATAGGCTTCAAAAGATCCAAAATAATAAACTACAAAATATCTAAAAAAAATCTAATCAAAACTAGAAATTTCAATACATCCTATATGCTTTTCAAAAGTATAAACTTTTTCATAATTTTCACATGTAGAATTGCCTAAGAATATGAATTAAAATATGAATTTTTTCCAAAATAGTGAATGACGAGAGAATTGAGTGCAACACTACAGCTAGAATAGCGGTAGACATAAGGTGATATAGACAAAAGTAATAACGATAATTGACATGGTGGGAGATATAAGAGGATAACAATTGATTTGGGGAAAAGATAGAAAATATAGATCGAAAGGTAGCTAGCAGTAGCGGAAAATTAGGAAAAGTAGGAGACAACGAACAACAAAGGATGGCTACAATCCATAGTAAAAAATCTTCATCGACACAAGGATGACTAGAAACCACGTAGGGATGGGTTAACATTGGAAAACATTTTGAACATTCTTATGTGCTAATAGGACTTTAATGGTCTGAGTTAAGACCTAACAACTTATTCAAAACACCAGAAAACACATTTCTTCTAATAAGAGTTGACGTCATTGGCATGTTTTACATAGAATAACTAACAACAAAATAAATTGACAAAATTGATATAGAAAACAAAAATATATCAATACAACTCAAACAAATTATAACTTTATATGTTTGCGGCGCCACTATGCTTCTAAATTCCTATCAAAGATGCTCAACTTCAAAAAATTCAGCTCCAAAGAATTGAGCATTTAATATTGATCAAATAAATAATATCATGCTTCATACATAATAATCCATGGATCATCACAAAATAGTTTGTTATATGAATGAATAAGATAATTTTGATATCCATCATCAACAATACACACAATCTCAGCATCCAATAGCTTCAAGAATAAGCCAAATAGATATATTTGATGAGCTATTGGATATAAATTTTCAATAAACAGAAATAGAGAGAAAACTCAAGATATTGACAACATATTCATGAAATAAAGCTAAATGAGATACATTAAAATCATAGCCAATACCAATACTTAGAAGTTTCAACTTAAAAGCATTAGTCCCAATACCTTGCAAAATTTTATATGATCCCACCTTGAAGTTAATTTCTTAAAGAATTATGTAGGAAATATCTCTAGATTTAAGTGCACCATTACTTCATCACCTAGTTAGAATTTCACATATTTCTTACTTGCATTAACAGTTGTCTTATAATGACAATTAATTGCTAGTTTCTTGAGCACATCTTCATGCAGATTATGCCTATGCTATTCAAACAATTGTGCAAATTCACTAGGTCAAGATTCAATAGGAAGTGCAATAAAGTTTATGGGCTTCCTAGGTTGATAACCTGTGTCAACTTTAAATGGGCTCATGCCTATGAACTTAATAATTATTGACAGATTATATATGCAAAACTCAAATCATTGATCATATCAGATTCTGCCCAAATGTGTGTTTTTTAGTTAGACAATGCAAAGCATCCAAAACTCCTAGTAACAATAGTTTGGCCGCCAATTCTTGGGCAATAGGCAGTAAAAATTTTTAATTAAATTCTCATTTTTTGTCCACTTTTTCTGAGAATAACTCAAGAATTTTATGTCATGTTAGATACAATCGTTTTAGGTGACCCATGCAATTTAACCACTTCATTACAATACAATTTTGCTACATGAAACAAGGCAATAATTTTAAAACATGGAATGAAAAGAGCCACTAAACAAAAGAGACAAACCACCACCAAAATGGAATTATGTTTCTTTAATGTTTGTAATAATCCTAAGCAAAGTCCATACTCACATCCTCTTAAAGTTTATAAGAAATAGATAAAGCTCAATATTGTGTTTATTTCCTTTAACTATTTGATACATTATACATTATGATACGATACACCTTCTCATTTTTAATTTAGCCAGTAATATCTACCTTATTCACGGCCATGATTTTATCTTTTACCCAAAATGCCCTGTATCACCAACATGTAATTCTAAAATAAGAAAATCCTTTAGAGATGAATCAAGGATACATAATTGAGTTCCTTCAAAAAGAAATCCATCATTAATCATGAAGCCACTATTAAAGCTTATATGAGGCACTAATTCCCAAAATCCTTATAATCAGTATGCTATTCTTTATTGAAACTGTTACCAACTTCAATGATGTACAAAACAACCACCCTACTTAAGACATCTATATATTTATTGTCACTTCGAGCACAATGTTTTAACACAAATATGCATTCTTCTATGAATTTGACCCATTTGACGTACCTATACCCCAACTTTTATGAGTTCAAATATTTTAAAGTTTAATGATTCAAATATAGTTGTTGACCTCCATGCATGCTACATCAGTCCAGTTGAGCTCACAAGATAAATTTGACGGACTTCGAATGCAACAATGTGCAAGTCGAAGCTGAAATACACTGGATGTCACCGAAATTAGTCAAAATGATGTTCGATCGACGAACGAACTTCGTCATCGCGTTCAGAAGATCGAAATTGATTAGAATATACATCTTGCACAATCTGATAATTGACCAATCAAGAGGTCAAGTTGTTAATGCGCCAATGTGTATCGAGTGGGACTGACCATACCCGAATTCCGCAAAATTGATTGCGCTTCAAAATATTGAAACCTATCAAATGAGGCAATCTACGCTCGATTCAAGGAAGTCTGCATGAGTACCGAGCAATTAGATGCGACTGTCCCTTTCTGACCCGAAATTGACCCAATTTTATATTGAATTGAATCAAACGAACTCCAATCATGATACGAATAACATCGTTGTATCTGAAACATCTAAATATTTGTAATAGATGCACATATTATATGAGCTATTAATATAAAAATTACTCAAATGTGATTCGACGACACGTAAATTGAGATAACTAAATTTTAATGCCTGTGACTTACAAGCAATTAGTAAAGCAATAATTGGATCTCATTTTATAAAAAAAAACTAATAAAATGAAATTATTAGTATAAATATAATTATATACTACTAAGATATATATAACTTTTTGGGGAGATTTAATCAAATCATAATTTCAAAAAAAAAAATCTTGATAATTCACATATATAAAGGCATAAATGAATATATATATATATATATATTAATGAAGTGGAATTAATATTTAAAATTATTTTTTATTCAAATAGCAATGCCTCGTTATACTTTCTTAATCTAATCCTTCATTCCTTTTAAACTATAATGGCTCAGGTTCCAAAATAGTGAAGGAATAATTATTTTACTTAAGCATGCTCACATTATTAATATACATATACATATCTCATTTAACTTTATTAAAGGAGATGACCCGTTTGACCTGCTATTCACGGTGCTTCATCCCATGTCTATGCCCATTCCTCTTTTGCAACTTCCCATGCCTCTTTTCCATTGCGACTTAGACAACAATGATTCACATGGATATTAATATATTAAAAAAATTGGGGATAGCTCTCGGCTCGGGCTCTTTATTCCAGACGAACTCCATTTTCCTCTATCCGATTCTCATTCAATCCCACCTTCTCTCTCAATAAAATGAGCGACAACCCGTCTACCCCATGTTCTCGTATTCTGCCGCCTCTCCACATGGTTTAGGAGTGCGACAACCATGTTTTCTTCAGGCTTCGTCTCTCATCGCGCCACGATGATCAATACAGATCACGGCCATCCTCGGCGGCAGGGGTTCGGGTCAAGATATGCTGGACTTTTAGGAGGCTTTTGGAGCAAACTCGTAAAGGATGGTGTCGATTCCGCTGAGTTTGCCAGCTTTGCAGCCGCCATTCTACTTTTGATCAAGGTAACTTCGTGGCTGGGTGGAGGAAGTGCATGCGGTAAGAGGATTCTCATAGTTTCGATCCCAACAAAAAAGAACTGTTGTGAGCTGCTATCCGAGTTATAGTTAGTGACAATGATCAAGAATATAGGCATCAGAACCTTGCAAAACTTATGTTCATTCACATGCTCGCAATGTTGTTATAACCGGATCGGACCGGCTGGTTCGACTGACCGGTTCGAATTGTTTAAAAAATCACTCCAACACAAAACCGACAGTTCGACCGGTGAACCAGAGAACCAGTCCCGGTTTAAAAAATCGGCCGGTTTAATGCAAAAAATTTCATTCTCCCGTTGATTCTTAATCTGATGGATGATATTTTTCGCAAGTCTATGTTATGTGGCCTGAGCCCTAGACCGACCTCTCCTCCCCCCACGCAGAAAGCTGCTCTCTTCTCCTCCCGCGCGTGCAGGCCCCACGACCGAGCAGCTGACCCTTTTGTGCCTGTTTAATGCAAAAAGTTTCATTCTGCCGTTGATTCCTAATCTGATGGCTGATATTTTCACAGGTCTATGTTATGTGTCCTGAGCCCTAGACCGACCACCCCTCCCCCACAAAAAAAGCAGCTCTCTGCTTCTCCTGCACGTGCAGGCTCCACAACCAAGTAGCTGAACCCCCCAGCAGATTCCCGCAATATTCAGAATCTCAGATAGCTTTGTCTTCTTCCTCTTAAGGTGAAATTCTTAGCTTTGGTATTTCTCATAGAATAGCAAAAAAGAAAAACTCAAAATAATATATATTATATATATGACCATAGACAAGCTTATGTTGGTTGCTTATTAACTGAATATAAATGCCGATAGTATTATGAAACCTTTGTAAAATAATGTCATATAGATTCTAAATTTATAATACCTAATAATTATAACTAAATGAGCTTTATTATCAACCTTTAAAATTATAATTACTAGTAATATTATTTATGTATTTCTATTTATTTTGATTATATATTTATCATATATTTAAATTATTATATCATTATATATATATATATATATATATATATATATATATATATATATATATATATTAATATTTATTACGTCATCCGATTCAACCCCGATCGAACCATCAAATCTTGAACCTCTCTCCGGCTATGTCCGGTTCGATTTTCACAACCTTACATGCTCGATTATCCCACTCATTTTGGGCAAATGGAATGTCTAAAATTGATAGCATCTCCTGGTTTTCCTGAGAAATGAATAGGATATCTTCGTCGTATGTTGCTTCTTGATGAGAGACAGGAAGTTCTTATGCTGGTCACAAACTCCTTAAAGTAAGATCTCAACCATTCAAACCAGTATATTGTTGGTTTTGCTCTATGTACTTTGGGGAATGTTTGTTCTGCTGAAATGGCACGGGATCTTGCTCCAGATGTTGAGCGATTACTTCAAAGTAGAGACCCAAACATAAAGAAAAATAGCTGCACTATGTTCTATAAGATTGTAAGAGAAGTTCCTGATTTAGCAGAAAACTTTATGAGTCATGCTGCTGCTTTACTCAAAGAAAAACATCATGGCATTCTTATTGCTGGAGTTCAGCTGTGTACAGATCTTTGTAGAGCAAGCCTGGAGGCCCTTGGATACTTGAGCAAGAGGGATCTGTCTTGATACTTGAGGAAGAGGGATCTGTCCGGATACTGAGGGATGTTTCCAACAGCTCATATGCTCCTGAGTATGATATTTCTGAAATTACGGACCCAATTTTACATATCCGAGTACTTAAGCTCATGAAAATGTTGGGCCAAGGAGATGCGGATGCAAGTGAATCTTTTAATGACATTCTTGCTCAGGTCACCACTAAAATTGAGTTCAAAAAAAATGCTGGCAATGCTATGCTATATGAGTGTGTTGAAACTATTATGGGTATTGAGGCTATAGGCGGCCTTCGAGTTCTTGCAATCAATATATTGGGAAGATTTTTATCAAATCATGACAACAATATCAAGATATACTCTGGCCATGCTGCAGAATGACGAGTAATAAGATCGAGTGTCGCAAGACATTGGCCGATATGCTCAGCAGAGCTAGAGAGAAGGTTGAATAGACTCCCGATGCAGCCTCCTATGTGAGGAAGACGTCGGTAGGCTACCGAAATTCGGATTGACAGAGGACTTAATTAATTTAACCTAAAATAAACTCTAAGCTCAAAATTAAAATCTGAATTGAAATTGCAGGTATTTAAAATCATTATGCCAAGAGCTAACATGCAAGACCACTAATCAGAATCGCAAGATATCGATGCTACCAAGAATGACAGGTCGGTACTCGACGTACTCTTATGAGGACAACGAAAGGCCAGAAATTTGGACTATCACAAAGCTTAAATATGATTAAATAAGAATATTAATAAACTTAAATTGAACTTAAATGAAAATGATAAATTGAAGCTAAACTTACATATACAAAAATTCTAAAAGCCTTTAAATAAGTATGAGCTTACATGGAGACTTGACAACTTGTTAATGAGTATAAATGAAACTTGCAATGGATTGTGTTATATTCCGCATCAAGTAGTTGAAAGGAATCAAAGAACTTCAATGAGATTAACGATGGACTTACAAATGCGTCAACAAACACGAGCTAAGTCTTATTGAATCAAAACTAAATGCAAAATAAATAAATATTATTTTAACTTATTGAACAAAAATCAGAATGCTACGCCATCAGATTTGCACCACATTAATGTTAGCAGACAGAAGACGTTATCTTAAATTCTAAATAAACTTCAAATATATTAATTTTGCATAAATTATGGAGCCAATTATCACTCAATTTAAGTGCTTCAAAATTCATGCAATCATTTAAAAGAAATGAAGTCTTGTGCGAAATATAAAATAATATTCAATTTAACTTGATCTTTCTAAAATTCGTATAAGTGTTCTAATTCACCCGATTTCAATCACGGCCAATGCATTTAAGCGAGTTGCACAGAACAATAGGGTGAACTGCTGTTAACAAAACTTAATGACAAACTTTCTTAACTTGAAAAAATCTCGAAGTTTAATTCTATCACATAACAAGATAACAACTATCTCATAACTCCAATGACGATGATTGATCAAGATATTAACCATCATTATTATCAAAATATCTAAGATATTTATATTCAATAATTTAAAATTCAAAAATTTTAAAATATAAATCTAGATTTAATCCTCTATTACTAAATTAATAAAGTCGACAGGATCTGAAATAGTAAATCAAATGGCTAAGCAAACTTATATACCCCGATGATGGCTATGTTGAATGGAGATTTCATCCGGAGGAGATACTTTCATCAAAGTGTGATTGCAATTTCAGATCAAATTAACTTAAATTAAAAATCGATTCAAATACAAAATGTGATATGTCATTAAACTATAAATGTCTAAATGAAAATCATCAATATAAAAGACTTAAAGCAAAATCCAATACATCCACCTTCCGCAATCGTTAATTAGAGGTGACAAATTAAGAAAACTCTAACTCATAAAGGAGCCAATATCAAGTAAAGTATATTTTTATGTTTACTCTTAATCAATCTCTTGTTAGTAAGGACTTAGCGTCCTCGTCTCATGGTTTGACCAAGAGGCCCACATATGACGCGACATTACAACCAAAGTCCGATCGCGAGCCAAATGACATCATTATATTATGATAATCATTGTATGTTCTCTAATGACTCGCTTTTGAGATGTGAATCATGTGGTAACTTGATGGGAAAAAAGTCATCATGTGAACTTAAGTTTCTCTTACAAACACTACTACAAGTCTACAAGGTTCTTTGACGAAACTCATTCTGTGACAAGATCGGTTAGTTCATTATCTCCTTTGACCAAGTAGTTGGTAATGACAACAACCCGATGATAATCATGAGATCTTGATTAGGCGCATCATCATTTCCCCAACCATTCGCTTTAACTTAATATGATGAAATTTCATAAATTCACAATTTTATACTCCACATGCTGCTACTATATGCTATGCATTTAGCGATCTAACGACTAGCCTTAATCGAAAGTTCTCTCTCAATATTGGGATGAGTAATTAACTATAAGTGCTTGCACCTATAAGAAATCTGGAACCAGATCTAAAGTCCTCACAAAATGAGGGTGAAATCTCTGGGTAGTGTCTTATCTACTATTCCATCTGCCTTCTGAAAATTTGATCAACATTTAAATCATACTCACTTAATCGAGAGATCGGTGGCGAATTTTCGGAGCCCACAATAGTACAACTACTAAGGCAATAAATAATATCTCCAAAATAAAAGCTGTTGTACAACGAAACATATATTTTTTATCATAATTGGAATAAATTTTGTTTTTCAGCATTTAGCTTTACACCAAATATTAATTGGGTGTCCATCCTACTCAACACTCCGTCAATTCCTATGACTAATGCATCACATGAAATCCCAAAAACTTGATAAAAAATTAGATAATATTGGCATAGACACATTAATAAACTTATTTTTATGTCAACAACGTCACATTTAACAGATTTTGTGCATTCAAATTCTCCATTCTTGAGAGAATAAGAGAATAGCAACTGCGAAAGTGTTAAATTCTTTCATAAAGCGTCAATAACCAAACCATGAAAACTTGATTATCATCATGATAAGCATTGGCCAATCCATCCCTTAACCATGACTAGATCAGCATATAATTCTTTAATAGAGACTTCACATCACAAGAATATAATGAATATGCTAAGAGAATAACACTTTTTAGATTTAGATTAAGATTCTTCTAAGGTGTGCTAAATGCTTTTCCCTTGTTTTGTTGTAAATCAGAACATCTTTAAAGTAAACAACCAAAAATTTTCCTATAAAAAATTGCAAAATATGTTTCATAATCCTTCTGAGTTGTTTATCCAAAAAGTAGGAATACCGTATAAACTATCTTTTATTCTAAAAGCAATTTTTCACTCATCTACTCTCAATCTCATTTCATAATAATCACTTCTTAAATAAATTTTCGAAAAAAAATCATAGCTTCAATCAACATGAATAACATATTACCTTAATCTTTATATAAAATATTGATATGTGATTGTGATTTTATTATTTGCTCAATTATCCACATATATCCTCCAACTTCCTTCTTAAAGTATATGAACAAAGTAGATATTACGCAAGGGCTCATTCTCTGATAAATCCTTTCCTCCATAGCTTATCCACCCACCTTTTTTTTTTTCGGGCATTCTATCCGCTTCATCCTATAATGAGGTAAGTTAGGTAATGAGATAGACGTCCATAAGGGGTGATAGCTCATTAAATAGTTCATCCATATATGATTCTTAAAACTCAGAGAGCAATTGACTAACATCCCAATAACTAATATCTTCTTGATGGTACCTTGATGTAAAAGGGTCCAAAGGCTTGATAGGTTTTAAAATGATCCTCCTACCATTGATTGCAAGTATTTAAATATTGAAATTCCTTAAATGAGTCATGTATAAATCATAGAACTGAGGTCATCCTAAAATAACATATGTAACATCCATTAGTGAGATTTCACACTAAATCTTGACGGTGTATGTGGAAAGTTGTGTGGACTATATAGCTTTGGGTAACAACAATTATAGTTTTATTTACCTAAACTATTTTGAAAAGATTGTGGATGGGGTCTAGCTTTTAGTTTCATGCATTCAAGGCTGACTTGGTAACGAATAATCAAGTAACTCCCACCATCTAGCATGAGTCTTGAAAAATTATTATCATATTTGAAGTAGATCTAAAAAATTAAAGTTCTCTTTAATCAAATTAAGTCTAGAGTGACAAAGATACCTCTCATGGCAATCAAAGAATTTTCAACCAAAACATTCCGAGAATCACGTATTTTCTCATCAAATTCATGCATATCTTCCCCTTCATCATATTCATTGTCTTCTTCCTCGACATTAATGTGCAAGTTTCTACTATTCATTGGCAAAATGATTTGTTTCATCACTTCTAAATCAAACTTTCACAATAATTTTGAATCATAATGTTTTAACATTGACTTGCATTTTGATTCTTTGTTGTTAATGGTGTAATTGCCTTTAAGCATGGTTGTTTGAGCTCGACTACTTTAACAAAATATTCTTAAGTCAATCATTAATTTGATTTCTAATTGTGCTTAGTTTATCTTGTTTTGTTAATAACTCTTTTAAATGATTTTGTGAAGTGTTAAGAACATCATTCTTTTGATGATCTACTAACTGACCATAATAATTCATAGCACTTGTAAGTAACAAATCTATGCTCGGATATCAAATTCATGCAAGGTGCTTAAGGATTTGGGATTTATGTTTCAACTGTAAACTAGGATAATATTCAAGATGAAAATAAAAAAATTTCAGAGATTATTAATTCATGATATTAGCAAAAAAATTATTGATTCTAATATATAGACAACAAACATACTTTGATATTTCCAAGAGGTACATTAACGATCTCAAAATATGAAATTCCATGAAAAAATAGAAACAAATAAATTATGCAGCGATTGAGTTCATGCTTCTAAAAGAAATCCAACACATATCTTACTTGATAAATTTTCAATTAACAAGTAAAATTAGAGGCTGAACAATATAGAGGAAGAGAATACGAATAGATATAACCAAAAGGGTAAAATAATATCTTAAGCCAATACAAAAGTAACCTCTAAAAGTAGTTGTCCACACCTGCAAAGCACCTGACGAATAGACATCCAACAAGCACTTGCACAAGAGAAAAAAACTAGAATTATATCTCAATACTTATTATTTAATTATATTTATATGGCACAATGGTCCCTTTTGTACATTTCAACGAAGTCAAAATAAAAACTTAACACAAAATATATAGAAATTCACTTCAAATTGCAGGTTTCAAAGCCTTCAGCATGAATTTCAATGTACATTGCCATAAATTCTACTTCTAGTGTTTCTAAAGGATATGAATGAAAATAGGAAAATTTGAACTTACACAAAATCTATAGAAATCTACTCCAAATTACAAGTTTCAAAATATTCAACATAAATTTCAATAATATAAACGTTTCCATAGATTCTACTTCCATGGTTTCTAAAAGATAAGAATGAAAATACGAAAATTTTCGTGAAATAAGGAATGAATAGCCCAAGCCAACCCAACAACTAGAATGGCAAAAAACTCAAGTTGGAAGATAACTACGCTAGGGTTTTGTTGCCGCATGACATTTGAATTAAGATTCCCAATTGTTCCTCATAAACATATCTCTCACTCTCTGTTGTTGTACTTAGTGATTTTTGAAACCCTCCTAGAAATCACGAATCCTGTGTGTCCTCTTTGCCAATTTGCAAAAAGTTGTTCTTATAATTCACTCTCCCAATAAATCTTAAACCTTATTCTTTCCCTATAAATTGACCTATAAGCCCATTTCAACCACTCTTTCAAGCCAATAAATCCAAGGGAAAAAATACAAGCTTCCAAGGGTTCAATATGGGAAGAGAAGAGAGAACATAAAAGACCTATTATAAATATGGCATCAAAAATATTTTATTTTTCCAAAATCAATTGGAATTAGTGTTGATCTTGAAGATGATTTCACCACAATCATGGCTACCTATACCCATCATTTCCCCCTTATGTGCTCAACACCATTCTTTCTATTAAAATTTTAAAAAAAAATAAAAAATAAAAACTAGCCTTAACCTTGAGCTTAAACCTCAACCCTAGCTCTAATCTTAGCCTTGTGTCAAATAAATTCATTCCTGTATTATTTTGGTGGCTTAAAACACCGATACTAGACCAACGAAGTTTCATGGATTAATATATTGAGGTTGGGAGATACATAGCGAACATTTAAACTTGCCTATAGAAAAATAAAATTCCCCCTTCAATTTGAAATCAACATTACAAATTCAAACAAAAGTTTCATTAATCCAATAAATATCAAAGTTTAGCTATGATATAAATTTATTTATATAGAGGTGCTCTTTATCATTATGTGACAATAGGCTATCATATGATATAGCAACTGCTATCATGACCATGCATCCTATGAGGAATGAGAGAATTATTGATAGAATGTAATAATTTGTGAATCAAACCATTACCATCAAAAAGTGAAGTGTCTCATGATAATAAATATAATCATAGCTTTAATACTTGTCCATATTACGACAACAATAATTCATATTTTAATAAGTAAAAAATTCAAATGAATCATATTAAAACCATGATGCCTATTACACAAGTTATCATCAATCACATAGTCAACAAAACTTATCTCCAAGTATCACTGTTAATGAATATACACAATATTTCTATGATAATATAGTGTCTTATGATGTCTATACATATGGTTGTCCCATTAGCCTTCATTCAAACCATTTCATCATGATAGCAAATCATATCATACATCATTTGTTTGGAACACAAAAGATTCAAAAATTAGTGTCAATTCTAAAAGTGTAGGCATGTTGTCGCCTCCACAAGTTCATAGACATGATCCGTGTACTAATTTTGCCTTTAATAAATACTATTGTGATAATCCATAATATGCATAGGAGTGTATAGTGAAAAACAAATAGATCAATTATCATTCAATCATTCGGCAAAATTGAACCTCAAATCATTCTTTGAATAATTGTTAAATTTAAAGTTCAAATCATGCTGACCATATTGCTTAGCTTGAGATTAAGATGTTTATATCACAAATATGATCTAAAGTGTCTCATGATGAAAAAATAACTCCAAATATACAAGTAGCTAGACAATTTTTAAAACTACTACGTTCTTTACAACAAGAATACAAATTAAGTTCATATTGCTATCAACTATCATGTGGTTATGAGATCCTCACCAGTGGAACTGACCAAACAAAATTGCATGATGTATGCTTATGACCAAATCCAAAACTTCAAAATCCTATTTTCAATGTACAAACTACATATGTTGATGATTCAAGAGATATTCATGAACCAATAGCACCAACACCACTTCCAAGGAAACCATATATTTCTAAGAAAGAACTTCAATATGACTCTTGAGGAGAAGAGTTATGATATCCCTATGTGAATTAATAAAAGACATGCATCAAGATTATTCAAGCTTTTTCTATTATTTAAGCATTTTTTAGATCATTCCTAATATTTTTATTATTATTAACTTCTTTAAAATAATATATGCTTTTTAAGATTTATTTAGATTAAAATTCTTTTTTTTAATATAATCCTATTTTTATAAGGGCGATTTCAATGCTTATGCTTAAATTATCTATTATTGATGTTGTTTAAGTCAAAATACCCTATTATTCCTCATAAACCTCATATTCTCTCTCCACCTTGCTCTCTTCCCAATGGTTGCTCATTCTCTCCAATCATAATCCATGATTCCTAAGATCCTCATGAGAATCACAAATCTTGATGCTTTTCTTTATTGCATTTCCCAATTTCCATACGCATAGCAGGCAAGCGTGCTCACAAAACACACACACACAAATATAATAAACATCAAATTTTAATATAATAAATAATAAAAAATAAAATCATAGTTTTCACAATAATAATATAATAAAGCATTGAGCATAAATAATAAATCATCTTATTTGCAACATAAAAAACATTTAATATGAGTCGATAATATCCAAGAAATGAAAACAAAAAGTTACCAATGAGTAGTTATATAGGTGGTATATCATCCTTTTGCCTTCCAAAGAGAGGAAAAATAATTTGAAAATTCCAAAAAGAAAAAGTAATAGAGTAGATGGATGTGCCTCCACTATATACATGACATTTCCTATCCAACATATGATTTCCCAGGTTTGTTAATGTGTTCTAATTCAGATTTTCGAACACATTTCTGCATGTTTGACACATGTTAGTGATATGCCAAAAGTATGTCCGTGCCCAACAAATATCAAATGCATACCCGAGTATAGAAATATCCGTGCATCATAATAGAAGCGATGGACACAACATATAACAACATATCAATAAAAGGTATATATATGATCCTTCATAAGTTATCGCATTAAAGTCAAGCTCATGGTAAAGACCCGTTGGCTTCTCAAGTTCCCTGTTCCCTCACGTAAGATTAGTGGTAGCATGAAACATCAATGCACTTATGAAGAAAACTATTTCAAATGGGACAGTTTCCAGAAACAAATCAATGCATTTGAATTAACAGATAAGATTGATACAATATAAACCAGTACAACCTTTTATCCAAGTGAAATCTAACACTTCTAATTTCATATAATCAAGTAACTGCAGAGAATGATGGTATAATCAAATAATCTAATAATTAACAACCAGAATATTCATATATGTTTGAAGAACCAGTAGTACACAACCATGTCATGTGCAATAAATGAATTTAATGACTAGCACAAAGGAGTGCCTGCTCATGCTTCTTCATCAAAGAGTGATCTCCAAATTTGGAATCTCCTAAAAAATAAATTATTCATCAGTTCATCTTCCTGCACTACTTACCTAGAATAAATGAACCTTTTGATGGACCAACATTATTAAAAAGACTAATAACATAAGTAGCAAATAAATCTGATAGAATACTCCAGAACGCAATTTTATTATGTAGCCTAATTTGATAATTAAAACCCTAAGTCCCCGTGGTTCCCACTCCCTACCCTGTAGATCTGCATCTGAAAACGCAAATAGAGATGCAGACATAACTTGCAAATCACAACTCAGTTGCAGCCATTGAATCACACCACCTCGCATCTCGTCTAGGCTAGCTTGTAAAGCCTTCCACTACATGTATATCAACAAACCGCATCACATGTTGCTCTACCTCACACCAATGTGCTAACAGTAGCCCCTGCCTTTCTTCGAATCTACCCCTATCCTGCACACAGAGATGTTCACACTTGAGTAGCACTTTTACCAACCTTCCCTACAAGCCACCCACTTGTTTTGCCTCTAGCTATTGCACAAACACGAGACTCAAAGGTATCATCTCTTCTTTAATTTGCTTGATAATAATCTCAAAAATCTATTATTGTTTGACAATCTGATAATGAATTTATGATTTAAAATATATGAAGCATTGTGCACATCCTGAACATGTGGTTTCATGTCTTTTTGATAATTAAACTGAATTTAACGATAATTTTTTTAATGCATAATTTGCACGCCATTGAATAAATCACTCTCTAGTTTCCAAAATTTTTAAAGCCATCAATTGTAGGCCTAAGCCTGGATGATAAAGATAAGAGGGTATCTTCTGATTTATCAATTTGTTCCCCATTAAAAAAAGTTCCTAGCTCTGCCTTTGTGTAACCCCCATCTAACACTTGAGTCTTGCACAGCTAAATGAATGTCACTCCATCCTGCATTGAACCCAGGCCCTTAATCATGATTAGTTTAATCAAATTATGCAGAGATGGCATTCCATCGAACTACCCACGAAAAAGAAATGTATATATCCAAAGTGGAACCTTTTAACCGCTTAACAAAAACATAAAATCTTCCCTCTCAGTCTCTGTTGCCACAGATCCACAATAAGCACCATTAGTTCTACTAGTGACGACTTGAAGTTACAACAACCATAAATAGCACCTAGTTGCAGACAGAGCTCCCCAACACGAGTTAAATTGATATGAACACATATCCCCAAGCCAACTACAGAAACAAAAGAAACAGAAGAAGGCCGGATTGGCTAAAAGATTTCACAAGTATGGAGAAAATAGAAAACAGAGAATAAATTACAGCCCTAGAACAGAGAGTAATAAAGAAATAAATATTAGCAAGTTATTACAAAACAAGAAATAATTACAGCCAGAATAATAAAAGATCCCCAAAAGAACAGACAAAGAAATACATCAAGCAGAACTCCCTGGAACCATATACAGAGAAGTTGCTCAAAGCAAGGAAAGACTCATCCAATACATATGTAAATAACGCGAGAAAGATTAGTGAAATGTAAGACCGAGATGCAAGAAATCAAGAAATAATCAATACACAACAGGCAAGAACTATATAATCTAACCAAATTAGTTAAAAAGACCTAGCAGAGATGAATCTTCTAGAAGAGCAATCGAAACTATAAATAGAGGAGAAAACAAGAAAGGGTCGGAAAATTTATCTCAAGAACTCCTCCTCCTCGACTACTCTTCTCCTTCTTCCTCTCAACCTTCCTCACGGACGCCAATCCTTCCTTAGACGAGTAACGCGGTCATCTCCCTCGATCGGATCATCTTCCTCTCGAGCTCTCTCTCAGGAACCCTAACCTTTCGAATATCAAAATGACTCCTGAGCCAAACTCTTCCCAATTCAAACGAGAAGCGTCCTCAGGAAGCTTCATCAAACGGCAGGGATAAGATCAATCGCCGCTCCTCCATTTCATCAGACGATCCATAGTCTTCCCGTACATCAAGCTCGCCTACCGCCAACACCTGTAATCCACTCAGAACAACAACGATCAGGAACCGCAAGATAGAATAACACATCCAAGGGTCTACAAGAAAGCAACTCCATCCGACGGTTCAAGAAACAGCTCAAGAAAAACACCATCCAAGTGATCCAATCCAACGGGCCGAGCTGCGCTAATTCCAGCGGATCGAAAGCAAGAAACCCTTCCTCTCGACCGTTCGGACCACTCGGGTCAACTCGAATGATCTCTGCCGGCAGCCCAATCTCACTGTACTGCACAATTCAAATTAGATTTATCATTGGTGCTCGATTGATTCACAACTCAAACAATGGCAGATGGCAAGACACGCCTAAAACTATTGATGAATGTGTAAACAAATAAAAATGATGAGCAAATGCAATCCATTACTATGATACTAAATGAAGTATCCGGAAGATTATCGAATGAGGAGAAACTTGATAAATCCTCTCAAGATCAACAATCACGTGTAACTCATACCCACCGTAATTTCTAATCATACCTCAATTTCAAACAAATACTCCAAAGTTGATATGCCAAGATTCAATGGTGACAACCGAGTTAGCTATTTAAGAGATCAATTTTTCCAATATTATAACTGCTAAGATCAAAAGTTCATAATTGCTTCGTACATGGATGGCCCAAAGACTTAGCCGGTATCGGTGGATGCAATAAACAATTAAATACATGGAATCGTTCAAAGAGCAAGTTAGAGGTTTGGACCCTCCCTTTATAGAGATTTAAGGGTGAATTAAACCGCAATGTAAATCCCCAATTTTTACAATGAATTTGAAGAGCTAGCCAACTAGATTTCAGGAATCCCTCCGAATTTTACAAAGTTATTTTGAATGATTAAAACATGACATTAAAAGAGGTGAGGACTACTAACCTCATTACAACAAGCCTTTCAATTAAAGAATTAAGATGACAGCATTTACATATCTACAACTGCATCTTCCGGACTGCTACACCTCAGAATGAACAAATTACACCGCTTACACCAAAGAATGACAACCACTATCCACAATACCCAACAGACAGATACCCATTCAAATTAATCCGCTTCAATTGGAAGACGAAAAGAAGAGTCTGTTTCAATTCATGAGAAGTTTTGTGGGTCATATGTGCAAATCCAAACTCTTTACCTTTGTAATAGTCAATGATGAGCAAGACTACCCTATTCAACCGATTGGCAAGATCGATTTAATTGGAAGAGCTCCTCAAATCGCCCTTAATGCTTTTACGGGCCAAATCCTAACTCAAGGTTAGGGGATGATTGGCAACAAACAAGTTCAAGTGCTTATTGATAGTGGGTCAACCCACAACTTTATTCAATCTAAATTTGCCAAGTTTCTAAACCATACAGTCACATCCGTCTCAGTTTTTAAAGTGTTAGTAGGGAATGGAGAGACTCTACAGTGTTCTTGAGTTTGCTAATATTCTATTCACTTAGGATACACTTTCACTCTGATTGCTACCTTCTTCATGTAGGCGTGGTGTGGTGTTAGGAGTTCAATTGTAGAACAACTAGGTGAATGCACAATGGATTACAAAACTCACCATGAAGTTCTATCAAAATGACAAAGTAATTCAACTAGGAGATACTTCAACCAAAGTAGACAACATTATATTCCATCACCAAGTTGCACAACCGTAAAGATATAATTTCTTACTTACGATCGGAGGAATTCGGGGAACAGTCCCTATTGAATTCACCACCACGCAGATACAATTAGCACAATACCAAGACTTGTTTAGGATCAGTCTTGCCTCCCCAAAGGGATATATCAAAATACAAGAACTGAACTCAACCTCAAGGTTAAAACCTAGATATCCTCACTTTCTAAAAAATAGAAAAGCGATTAAAGAAATGATGGATAGTATTATGGAAAGTACCGCCCTTTCATCCCGATTGCTAATAAAAAAAAGAAGACTGACGCTTTTGTGTAGATTATAGAGCTTAAACAAATTCACCATACCGATAGGTTTCATACCAACTCGAAGAGTTGATGGATGAATTATATGGAGCCATGTTTTTCCAAGCTAGATCTAAGATCGTTATCATCAAATCGAATGGAAAATGACATTTACAAAACTACTTTCAACACAAGGCCACTATGAATTCATAAGAATGCCTTTTGGTTTAACCAATACCCTCAACCTTTCACTAATGAATTCAATGCTTAAGCATTCTTAAGGAAATTTAGTTTTCTTTGATGATATCCTCATATCTACCAAACCACGGAATTACATCAAGGCATCTACAAACCGATCGAACAATCAAGCAACACACCTTATATGTCAAACCATCTAAATGTTCTTTTATTCAAAAGAATAATATTTGGGACATATATTTATAGACAAGGGATGAGGTGGATCCCAAGAAAATACAAGCATAATGGACTATGCCAAAGTCAAAAAAGCTTAAGAGGATTTTGGGATTAATGCGATATTATAGTTTGTCAAAACTATGCAGAAACTCTAACATCAATGCTTGCCAAACAACAGCCAAGACGGAGGAATCAACAACAAGATTCACAAAATCAGTGATGATAACATTACCGCACAAGATTTCCCAATTTGACTATGCCATTTATCCTAAAAGATGCCTGGACGTGAATAGAGTCAGATTAGCTCGAATAATCACCCTTTAGCTTATTTCAAGAAAAAAAGTTAAATCCTACAATGCAAAAATCCTCAACTTATGCTGAGAACTACGCTATCATCAAGCTTGCCGGATGGAGACAATATTTACTTGGGTGCCAAATTTACTATCGAATCGATCGAAAAGCATTAGAGAATTATTACAACAAACTATCCAAACACCTGAGCAACAAAGGTTCTTAATCAAACTATTGGGATTTGATTATACTATTGAGTATAAACCAGGAGCTTCCAACAAAGTTGCTGATACTTTATCAAGAAAGGAAACCAACACAGAAACAAATTCTAATGAGAATCAGTCAGAATTGCCTATGGTCCTACATCTATATGCTTATACTCAACAGTTCACAACATTGCTTCAGCAGATTAAAGAGGAAACTAACTCCAATCCTGAACTACAAAACAACAACAAATAGCAGACAACCCCGAACTGTTTCCAAAATATAAAAATATTAAAGGATTAATATACTATAAAACAGGATTGTCATATAAAATTCAGGATATCGAAAGAATTATCGAGAATTACATTCCACACCAACCTGGAGGGCATCCGGAATTCATAAACTTTGGCTAGAATTGCTCGAATTTATTAAAAACACATGAAAAAAGACATACAACACTTCATGAACTGCCCTATATGTCAACAATGAAATATACGACTCAAAAGTCTCATACAACCTCTCGCTATACCAAACATTTGGGAGGAAATGGATTTTATTATTCCTACCAAAGTCTCATAACAAGCTATATATTAGTGCAGATTGTCAAAATATGCACATTTTTCGATGCCAACCAATTTTACAACCTCCTACATACATTTGTTTTTGACATTGTCAAAGCGCATGGTATACCCCAAGGAATAATTTCTCGATGAGACCCTCTATTCATGAGTACTGGCAAGAAATATTCAAATTAAGTGGACTACATTAAGCCACGAAGTGCCTACCACCCATGCAGATGACCAAACCGAGGTTACCCGAATACTAAAAGATCTAAGGAGTTTTGTTATGGACAACCCTAAAACGCTACAATTTATGCTGGCGTAATTTTCCTATAACACATCCATCAATACTTCCACCAAAATGACTCCTTTTCAAGCAGTTTATGGTAGACCTCCTCTTACAATCATTCCATATACTGTCACTACAGCTACTAATCCAGAAGTAGATTCAGTATTACAACAAAGGGACAAGATCATACAAATACTTATAACAAATTTACAGGAGGCTCAAAACAGGATGAAACAACTTGCTGATAAACACGTAAGAGAGCTTCAATAAGTCAATGAATTGGTATAGTTAAGATACAACCCCATATGACTGACAGTGGAATCAATATACCAAATTACAAAGAAGGTATTATGGGCCTTTTAAAATACGTAAAATAGGAATGGTGGCTTATAAAATTGAATTACACAAAGAAGAATACATAATGTATTTCACATATCCGATTAAAACCATACGACAAGACTCTATCCATCCAAAGACATATCAACCCAATTCGAGATGGACAAATGCTTATTAGACCTATCAAAGTCCTGGACCACAGAACTATACTAAGGGGAGATCAACAGATCAAAGAAGTACTAATCCAGTGGGAAGGACTATTAAAAACAAATACATCTTGGGTAACAGAGAAAGAAATGCAGGAAAATTTTCCTGATTTTGACCTTGAGGACAAGGTCAGGTGGAGGGAGTAATGATATGAACACATATCCCTGCCAAAACAAACAAAAGAAAAGAAAGGATTGGCTAAAGATTTCACAAGTATGGAGAAAATAAAAAAGTAGAATAAATTACGACCTAAGGGGAGTAATAAAGAAATAAATATTAGCAAGTTATTACAAAACAAGAAATAATTACAGCCAGAATAATAAAAGATCCCCAAAAGAACAGACAAAGAAATACATCAAACAAGCATTTAACTCCCAGGGAACCATATACAAGAGAAGTTGCTCAAAACAGTGGAGAAAGACTCATCCAATACATATGTAAATAACGCGAAAGATTAGTAATGTAAGACTGAGATGCAAGAAATCAAGAAATACAACTGAATACACAACAGAGGCAAGAACTATAACAGAATCTAACCGAAATTAGTTACAAAAGACCTAGCAGATGAATCTTCTAGAAGAGCAATCAGAAACTATAAATAGAGAGGAGAAAAACAAGAAAGGGTCGGAAAATTTATCTCAAGAACTCCTCCTCCTCACTACGCTTCTCCTTCTTCCTTCAACCTTCCTCACTGGACGCCAGGAATCCTTCCTTAGACCGAGTAACGCGCCATCTCTGGATCGTGATCTTCCTCTCGAGCTCTCTCGTGAACCCTAACCTTCAATATCAAAATGACTCGAGCCAAACTCTTCCCACTAAACGAGAAGCGCCCTCGTGAAGCTTCATCAAAGCAGGATAAGATCAATCCGCTCCTCCATTTCATCGACGATCCATAGTCTTCCAGACATCAAGCTCGCTTCACCGCCAACACGTAATCCACTCAACAACGATCGTGAACCGCAAGATAGAATAACACATCGTGGTCTACAAGAAAGCAACTCCATCCGACGGTTCAAGAAACAGCTCAAGAAAAACACCATCCAAGTGATCCAATCCAACAGCTGAGCTAAAAGGCGCTAAATCCAACGGATCAGAAAGCACCCGCAAAACCCTTCCTCCTTTCTCAACGGGTTCGACCACTCGGTCAACTCGAACATCTGCCAAGCCGTGCGCCCAATCTCACTTACACTGAATTCTGAAATTAGATCGTATCATAAATATTATTGTTGTTAACATGCAAGCAGAGAAGAAAAAAAGATAAAGCTAGCAGATTGTTCATGGGTTTGTGCACATGGTTGAAGCGCACCATGCAATTGTTCACCCCTACTTGCTGCTTTTCAGCATGCCATCATGCACCCAACCAGCCCCCATAGTTTTGGTTAGTGGTACAACTATAGGAATTCCAAGGTCTACATTCAAAGAGATGGAATAATATTTCTAATATGCCCAATGGTGTTCATCAAATTGGTGCTACCGAAAGAGGTAAATGTTTAGAGAGTTACAAATGCAATAGTTTAGAAATTGATGTTTTGGTAATTCTAGAAATTTTTAGGTGTCATAAAATTATGGTTGCCAAGAACTGGACAAATCTTAAGCTATTTTTAATGTAATATTAAGGATTTGAATGATATTTATATAAATATGAAAGTTTAAGTGTTAGATGGGCATCATCTCACGAACCGAAGCCCTCGACCATGACTTTGACAAAACCTCCTCCTCCTCGCATGATAGCGTCTCTAGCTGTGATGCATGCCAAAATTTTGAGCCTCATGGATGGCCCTTAAGCATCAATCTAAAGAACTGAGGCTCGAGCATTGCAAATTATCTTCCTCTCAGCTGTCAGACATCCTTCTCACTCTACTCTTCTTCTGTAGTTACCAAACTTCCTTCACACCCACAAAACTCCTTTGGTAGAATACTTATCTCCCTCACATCCATTCTCTTTCAATTAAGAGCCACAAATTACACCTTCTCTTTCGTTCCTTCCTCCAATAATAGTCAGTTTCTCCATCATTATCTCCTCCCTTCTACACCTATAACACGTACATGTGTGTATGCATTTCTAATCTGTGAATTTTATTATGTATTCTTTTGTTATCATTAACCATTGGTTATACTATATTAAGGTAGGGTTAGTTTTAATTAAATTGTTATTATTATATTATTGTATTAATAACGAAATGGAAAGAAAATTCTAGATTAAAGATCTTAAGAAAATTCTAGCTTTAATGAAATGGACATGTTAGAAACAATTGCTTTGTTTACAATTTGTCATGTAAATGATTATAAACATCACCACATTAGAACCCATTTTAGAACAGGTTAAATTTCTCAAAGTTCTGCCAAAGTGCTTGATGGATCACCACCACACAAGCAAACTTTTTAACAGTGATAGTGCATTCATTACCTTTAAGTTTATATTATAATAGTTCTATTTGCATTCTTGTTGAGTTTGGGTAGCCTGCTCATGTAATTGATGTTTACACTGTTCTTTCCTTTAGTTGTTTTTATCTACCTAATGTATCAGTGTTATAAACTCTATTTATAAAATGGAATAGCGCATTATTACTTACTTTTCTAACTCTTATTATTTATATTACTGGCATATGAATTTTTCTCTTATGCGTAAAAATATATATTTTCATATCTCTTCATCATGTCTCATGTTATTCGAGTGTACCATCTTTTAGATCCAGGAAATGACATTGTTTGGAGTATTATAGATGTAATATTTCAGAGGCTGGTGTTTGAGTAATTCTAATAACTTTTAGGTGTTATATGTAACTACCCTAAAAATTAATGAAGTTTTATAAATAAAGATAGGTTCAAAGATTTCTTCAACAAATTCTTTCCTTATGAAAAAGGAAATAAAAAATGCTTTTAAACTTCATAGGAAATTGGCATATTATCCTTTAAAAGACTATACTAACCAAAATAAAATATTTTGTTGACAACATAAATAATCAAAAGGAAGATTTACATCTATACCACACAACTCCTATGTATTTACATATTTAACACCTAAAGTTTGACATTTATATTTCTAATACTTTTGCATAAAAAAGTGTAAAAAATATAATAATAGTGATATTTTTGATGTGTAGTTAAAATTTTGAATATTATGCATGTAAATAATACAATTTAAGTGATAGATAATGTAAATATATAAGAATTATTTGGTATGTATATAAATGCCCCTAATCAAAAAAGATATGTAGAATTACAATTTTAAAATAGCTATTATTGGTTCCAAGACAACGTATTTAAATATCACTAAAATAAATTGACTCTTTAGTAGAAAAGCTGGTTAGGACATTCAACGAAAATGACCTACCTGCTCTCTTTTGTTTAGTAAATTAGACCCTTGATGCTCATGCATGTGAAAAACAGCTAATGTTAACAGTGTAAAAAATTTATTAAATCAATAGACAAAAAAAAATAATCAAATTATATATGAATTTAATAAATACATTAACATACAACTGTAGGAAAGAACAAAGGCCATGAAAAAACTGAATACACAACTTTGCCAATTACTTACTGAGCACATTCAGCAAGCTTGCCCAAGTTCTGATTATCTAAAATTGCCAAAATCAGCTGCTTGTTTTCATCCAAGTACTACATCAAATAAAGTATGTAAATTAAAAAAAAAAAGGAATTCCTATAAAACTCAGACAACTTGGGAATTCATTAAGTGCCGAAAATATTAGAATAAAATTACAATTGTACAAATCATATGCAAATGCCTGCAGTTTCATATATTTGCATTGTATATACCAGATAATAAATTTTCTTTAGTCCATGCCCATAAGCCCATGCCAAAAAAAAAAAGCATACAAAGATACTTGCAAGCATGCTAGTAAATAAGGTATGGAAGAAAATAAAAATGTCGTGATGGTCTCATACAAGTGGAAGGATATAGCATAGAGCAGTATCCAAAAGTCTGGATTTTAACCATATTAAATAATTTGTCAAAAAAGAGTCCAACTATCCTGTTTTAATAATTAAAAAAAAGGAAGAGGAGCTGTCAAAGAAACTAAAAATGATGTATACCTACGAGAAATCCTCCTCCCACACCAGGCACACACTTTTTGCTCTAAAGAATGTTGGATTTAATAATGATTAGTTTCCCATCTCTAATTCTTAACACCTAAATGGATGATGATTAACAACTGAAGGGCTTTCAAGTAGTTCTTTTAGACAATTGTAAATGTTTGAAACATAATTTAGAAAGTTTTATGATCATATTACATAAAAATCCGTGGTAGGAAATTCAAATAATGCTAAATTTAAACTACATGATATCACTGTATATATTTAAAGTGAAATATCTCTTAATCCACTATATTACCTAGCTTAAAATATCCTTAAGTAACTAACATCTTTTGTAATTTGTCGAAGTTAGAGGTTGCACATATTTCAAAAATGAATTTAAAGCATTCACATTGAAATTGACGTGATTATTTCTATCTCCCTTCCATAAACAAGCTCTAACATGATTGTTGTTAAAAGCTCTAGTGATCTTCTCCCATAACACCTAAACTCATAATACACAACCCTTAAAAAAGCAAGTAGCATGTAATACAAGTAGATAAGCAGAGAGAAGGTTTGAAACGTTCCTATGAAACAGCACTTGAGGGAATGAGGTGAATAGCAAACCAAAGTGAGGTGTGAGAAACACTTTCGCATTTCAGCATCATTCTTCTCCAAAAAAGCTTATAAATAGCCAACAAGTCAGTATATTTTTTTCTGTTAGAAAGAGTTGATTAAATACCATGATTATGTAAATTTTCAAGTATCATTTGGCTAACAAGGCGTTGTTGAACATGCATTTTCTTAAATTTTACCCAACAAAATGTAATGTTATCTAGGATGATCAATGGTGATTATAAGCTTTCTTTTTTTATCATCATTATTAAAGCCATGAAATAGTGTGGTATCTAGTGCTAGCATATTTGTCCAACATGAGTCATTTACAATATTATCATTGAAATATGTCACTAAACCAAATAGCTGAAATCACATATGCAAAAAAATCAAAGAGCCTCTAAATGTCTTGCTGGGCTGCTCCTTGGTTTCCAGATTTCACAAATTAAATAGCTGACAGCAGAAAAACTATTTTATTGCCGGGAAATTAAACACCAAACTGAAAATCACCTAGCATATGCGCTTTTATATCAAAGGCCATCTCCTTTAGGCTACTTAGTTGCTAGCTTTAACCGGGATTTAAGCTAAAATTTGATAAACAATTTTTTGAGCCATATAAACTTTTATTTTCATAAATTTTGCTTTTCTCCCATTTAGGTAAATTTTGGCATTTAGTAAATTCCAAGAGAAGTAGGCTTTGAGAGATTTCGACAACTTCTCCTTTATTAAAATCCTAAATCTTAAACATCTTTACCAAGTAGTATTATATACCCAAGGTATACCATGGACCAAGTAGAATTGCTCAAACCAACTTGGAGATCGGCCAGGGACCAAGCGGACTCGCTCGCCATCAACTCGACAAGGAATGTGTTGCATGTCAATCCCCAGCGAGGGATTCGCCGTCTACTCAAATAGCATACCAAACTCGCTCATCAAATTCACCCAATGTGTCAAACGGGCAATCTCTACATGGGAACTTGCCAAGCCACTTGCTTGTATCACGACTTGACAGAAGCTCAAATAGCAGACTGGCTCCATAGTCAGGGTTAGGCGAACATACCCATATAGGAGGCCATGTCATTCAGAGGCTACACTTCAGCTACATCAAATTATTATATATGTGCCTATATCTGATTAGTCTCTAGAGTTTGTATATATTCTTTTATTATTTTATGAGTCTCTACAGCTCTCCAACCTTATAAATAAGGGGTCTGAAAATATATTAGGGATTTTTGGATCATCTTTAGCCTTTTTGGACTCCTAGTGTAAGGAACAAACCAGGCCATATGCGTTAACTGCCCGAGCTAAAAATCAACGAAAAGACTCTTACTCCTCATGTCACGACCCTCCAATCGTTGGACCTTCTCCTCAACGAACCCTAGCTGCCCAATCCATCTCTTTTCCCTCTCGGTCTCTTCCTCACAACCAGTCGAGCCCTTTTTTCCCTTCATCTCTCTCTCGTTGTTGTTGTCTTCTCTCGCCATTTTCTTCATCTTCTTCAATTAAGAGGCCTAAAACTTATAATAATGAGTTTTCCATCCTCTTCTCTATATATCTTTCTATTTATCTTCATTGATTATTCTTCCTTTCCATGATGTTGTAAGTGGTTGTTGCTTCATTTTACTCATGCTTTTACTAAAATAATATTTGAATAAACTAAACTAAAGTTTTATAGTTAATTATAATTTTTGGTATTTTATAATGATAGATTAAGACATTGTGCTTAATTATTTACTCATTTATTATGCATATATATCCTATTAAAAGCTAGCAATTTCATTTAATTTTTTTAATGCATTAAACTTAGAGAAAATCCTTGATTAGTTTAAGATTGGGTTAATCCATTACAATGATTATATTCAGTTGATTGTCGATTGGTTTTCAGTGCCTCTAGTTGAGACTAATTAATCTTTAGGTAAGTTAGGCTTTATGTTATTTTATATTTAACTTTTGTGTAGGTCTTTCTAGTTGAATTTTCACTTGAGGTAATTATACAGAATCCAAATTAAGATTAGAGATTCTTATTGCAAGTCTTGAAGTAAGTAGCTATTGTTTATTAAAGAATAATCGTACCCTTATTTGTTAGGAGCATAATTCTTATTATTTATATTAAATTCCTAGATATTTTGTAGGAATGTAATCTTACCTTTGAAATTACATTACTATTACACATATGTTAATTGGTTCTCTTTTGTCATGATGAATTAATTATTTCGCATATCATTTTTTTTCTTGAATTATTGCTGCAAATATCCATGTACAATTAATTTTTATTTACAGTTGCAACATTTATTTTCATGCAAGTCATCCTATTTAATATAATGAATTTTATTGTTGCAATTCATGTTTTGAAATATAAATATTACTAGCCATATTGGTGATTACATCTTTATTAATCACTTATTGATGAAATGTGGATGTGCTTGTTTTTATAATAATAAATATATCAGTATTAAAATCCTTTTATTGTGGCTAGTTAAACCGATGGGTTCTTAGAGAAATCATTAAATTTTCATGAGATTGTACATAAATTTTTATATATGAACACTTATAATTGGATCTTATCATATAGTATTAAATGATTGATGAGTCATCAGATAGACATATTTGAGCATATCTGATGTGGTAACATTTAATTTGGCATAAGAATACATGTTTATAAATATTTCATGCACATGAATATAAATATATGAATACCATAAATTGTGTAAGCATAAATCATTCTTTTATAAATTCACTATTATTTTAGAATTAATAAATTGATGATATCAATTTTCTGTTAGTTGTAACTTTCGTATCATTTAAATTGTTCATGCTGTATGCCCCAATCCTTTGTAATTTATATTTTAATAAATAATGATTATTTACTAAGTTTGATTCATCAAGCTAATTTATTGTAAATTTTCTCATAGCAAATTCTACTGATGAATTAGGACCTTCACCACAGGAGCCAGCTTTCTATAAGTAGTAGCGCATTGGGTAATTTTGCGTTTATGCAGTAGTCATGTTAATATTTATGATATTGGGTTTGGATGAAGTGTTTTTGTTGTTAGTACTTTTTCAATTCTCTGTTTGAATGTTAATTTATTTTATTATTAGATAAAGTTTTGTTTTGTCACTGGATGTTATTTTACTTTCTTATCATAACGATGTAATTATTATGAATGAATTTTCTCTTGTAAGCACAAAAAAGGTTTTAATGGTGCTTCATTATGTCCAGGGTAGCCAAGCTGTACCACTTTCTGGACCCAGTGTGTGACACCTTGTGATCCACTGATATATTTTCTGAACTCAGATTGTTGTATTCCCCTTTGTTATTGACGTATAGTGGATTTGCCCTCTCTCTCTCTCTCTCCCCCTCTCTGCCCTTATTTCTCTTAACAGGTCTCACAGGTAGGATATGATATCAACCCACAAAAAGATCAAGATGCGATAAGTATACTACGTTTTAGCCATATTTAATATCTACATGCCAAATAGTTTTCAGTATTTAATGCCTCTATTATTCACTAAATCTAGATTTACAAAATTTACTGAATCCTACTTGCAAATATTTAATAAATCTAAACTTACAAGATTTACTGACTCCTGCTTGCAGCCAAACAGAGCCTTGATTTATTTTTACCCTCACGTAGTTAGAATTTAAAACCTACAAAAGTTCAAAACCAACACTGCTACTGAGAAAAACGATGAGTAAGAAATCTACTAGTCGTATATAAACCAAACACCCATTCCCTTCTCTGACACATTCCCACAGCTATCATAATCAGAGATGCAATAAATGAACATCACCAACTCAGACAAGTTCAAAGCTAGGGATTCGGGTTTTATGGAAGAAGAGAGGATAAGGATCAAACCTTCTGAATCTGCTCTGTTGTAATGTTGGCCGGAGAGATTTGAGACATCGGATGTGTCGGCTGCTGCATTCTTCTGTTGGCTTGTCGTATTTTTTTACAAAAAGACTTCGCCTTTTTAAGTTCTGGACTCTGAAAATCGCCTTTGGTGGGGCGATAAGCGAAGAAAAGAGATCTTAGAGGGAACCGTAGGTAATCGACAAGAATGGCGGCGGGCGAGTGTGGGGAAGAGGTAAGAGGAATTTTTGGGAATACGGTGTGGACGACGGAGAGAGAGAGAGGAAAGAGTGGGGCTACTCGTCTGCGCGGTGTGGACGACTGCGAGAGATGATTGCCCACTGGGCTCTGTGCTGATTTTGTTGTGTTTTTGAGATGAAAAATTAGAAAAAGCCCAATTTTAGTTTGGACCATAAATCGAAAAGGAAATTGAAAAAAAAAATTTCTGATAAATTTTATCAATATAAAAAAATAAAATATATTATTTAAAAAATAATATAGAATAATTTTTGATGTTATATTTATCTCAAAATATATTTAAAATTTTAAAAAATTATAATAAATAAATTTTATTCAAAATATCTCATCTATTTTTTCTATGTGCATACATAGCATAATTTTATATATTTAATAACTAAAAAAATTAGAGCTTCTTTGAAATCTATTTTATTTTATATTTCAAAATTTTATTTTTATGTTATTTTTTAAAATATATTTATTTGATAAATATTTAAGTATTTTTATTTAAAAATTATATTATTTTAAAAATATTCAAAATAATTTTTAGATATTTTAAAATTTTTTAAAAATAATAATCACTTCTGAGTATTAACTTCCACCCATCTTTTGCTATAATATTTGTCTATCACGATCAATTATTATCGTCATTATTTATATCAATTGATTGCTATCCTCATCATCATATAAAAAATATATTTTAAAATATCAAATATATTTTTTTTTAATAAATAAAATAAAATAAAATTAAATTAAATTTAAACAATCTCAAACAAACTTTTATATAACATTTAAAATTTTAAAATTGTAAAATACACTAAATATTTCACTTACATCTTCTGTTAACTTCTTCGTTTTTTTTGTCTAAACATCTCTATTAGTTGGTGCCTCCTCAGTCTTCACTCAAATAAATCTTTCGTTAATCACCCCCATCTCTCTCTCTCTCTCTCTCCGTCTCCATCGTCCACTATATAACCAAAAATTCCTACTTTCCTCTTCCCCTCGGTCGCACACTACCATTCTCGTCAATTACCTACGGTTCCCTCTAAAATCTCTTTTCTTCGCTTATCGCCCCACAAAAAGTGATTTTCAGAGTCTAGAGTTTAAAAAGGTGAAGCCTTTCTGTGTAAAAAATGTGACAAGCTAACACAAGAATGCAGATGCAAGATATTTTAGTTTAGTGATTGAGAGCTTTGATTTTCAATTAAGAGGCCTTAGATTCAAATTCTTGCATATATGTTGTGTATAAATTTATAATTAAATTCACTCAAAAATCTCAAAAAAAAAAAAAAAAAAAAAACAAGAATACAGTAACCTACGCATCTGATGTCTCAAATCTCTCCGGCCCACATTACCACAAAGCGTATTCAGAAGGTTTGGTCATTGTCTTCTCCTCTTATTCCATAAAATCCCGAATCCCTTGCTCTGAACTTATCTGAGTTTGTGATGTTCATTTATTGCATCTCTGATTCTTATAGCTGTGGCAATGTTTGAGAGAAGGGAACGACTAGTAGATTCTTACTCATCGTTTTGTTCTCAGCAGCAGTGTTGTTTTTGAACATTTAGGTTCTGAATTCTAACCACTTGAGGGCAAAAATAAATCAAGGGCCTGTTTTGCTGCAAGTAGGACTCGGTAAATTTAGATATACAACATAATTGCAAGTAGGATTCAGTAAATCTTTTAAATCTAGATTTAGTAAATAATGGAAGCATTAAATACTAAAAACTATTTGCATGTTGATAATAAATATGGCCAATACTTAGTATGCTTGTCAGATCCCGATCTGTTCCTGGGTTGACACCAGATCTTACTCGCCAGTTCCGTTTGGAGAAATAGGGGTATAGAGAAAGAGAGAGTAAGAGGGAAATGCAGCAACAATCTGCGTAAAAAAGAATAAAACATGCAAATCACGAGGCCATTAAGAAGGCTATAAAAGTCCTTTTAAGCATCCAAAAATGTTCAAGAGTGATCCAAAAATCTTCTACACTCCTCATTTATAGAGTAAGAGGGCTACAGGAAACTCATAAAGTAATGCAAGAAAGTATATATATTGTAGGGAGTGATCTGATATAGACACCTATACAATAATCTGATATAGCTGATGTGTGGCCTCCTATATAGGTCTACTCGCCCGACCTTGAATGTGGGGTTGAGTCTGCTATCTAAGTCCCTACTGAGTCGTCATGTCGGTGAGTGGCTTGACGAGTTCTTGCATAAAGGTCACTTTTTTTTTTTTTTGCAATGTGTATCTACCCAACACCCCACCCACCTTGGGGTGAGTAATCCCACGTGTACATTCATCACCCACACGTGTCGGGTCACTTGCTTGACACACAGGCGAGTTGATTGGCCAGTCTAGTAAGCTATCATAGTAAACAGTGAATCTGTTGTTGGGGCTTGACTTGCAGAGCGTTTTTTGGTTGCTAAGTTGATGGTGAACTTTTGAGTGATTGATCTCCGAGTTGATCTTTGTCAGTCTGATTCACTGACTTTTTTTCTTTTGAGAAGAATCCGATTGGTCTGTGGTGTTTTAAGATTTAGAATTTAAATAAGGAGAAGAAGTCTGAATATCTTAAAGCCTACTTCCCTTAGAATTTACTAAATATCAGGTTTTACTTAAAGGGGAGAAGAGTTTAATATTCAGCTAAATCTAACAACCAAGTTGCTGAAAGGAGTTTGATATAAAATCATATATATTAGGTGATTTTCGGCTTGGTGTTTGATTTTGTTGGCATTAAAGTAGCTATCCTGCTGCCAATTATTTAATTTGTAAAATTTGGAAGGCAAGGAGCAGCCTAACGAGACATCTAAAGGCTTCTTCTTTTTTTCATAGGTGATTTCAACATTTTTTTTGCACGTGTTTTTTTTTTTTATTTTTTTATTTTTGCTATAAATGTGTTTGAAGAATCAAGAAAAAAAAGCTCTTATAAGTAAAAAATAATTAATAATGTAGTCAAAATATGCAATAAAAGATAAAAAGAATAGGAAATTTTATTATAAAAATAGTTTATACATAAAAATTTGAAGAATTGAGAAAGATATAGAGTAGATCATAGAGATTATAAAAAAATAATATGTGTAGAAAATTTAACATTTAGTAATTTATATAATAAATTAGATTTTAAAGAGGGTGAAAATTGCATAAATAAGTTAGTCAAGTAATGAGAAAGAAGAAGTAAGGATTTAGTTTCAGGTTTAATGAATTAAGGATGAAGATCAATAAATATTTTTCGTAGAAGAAAATATTCAACATAGGTGGATAAGATATTTTGATAAATTTTTTAATGAAAGTTATGAAAATACAATTGGTTTTAGCGACCTTCATATCCTAAATGAAAATAAAAATGTATACTTTTGTCATCTTATTAATAAATATGAAATTAGAGAGACTTAAAAAAAAAAGTATGATAAAAGTAGGACTTGATGATATTTCATTAGAAGTGTGTAAATATTTAGGAGATCAGTAATCTCTTGACTTAGTAAATTTTTAATTTTATTTTGAAGATAAAAGATTTTAGATGAGTAAAGAAAGAGTTTATTGATTCTTATTTTTAAGAATAAACGTGATGCCCAATATGATACAAATTATAGAGGAATTAAGTTAAGATGTAAATATACATTATATTTTAATATAACTATTATTCATATATGATGCTGTTCATATATTGTTATTCATTTTGTTAAAATTTTGATAAACATTTTATAAGTAAATTATATTAAATAAATATTAAATTGATATAAGTTTCATTGATGTCAAATAATATTAAAAATCATATTAAAATAATTTAACATTGCTAATATATATATATATATATATATATATATATATATATATATATATATATATATATATATATATATATATATATATATATATATATATATATATTAAATTATACAAAAGTTTTACAAACTTTTCTTCTTTTTGGCTCTGTTGAAGAAATGAAGCCCCCAATGTTAAGGGAATGGTTCATCCTATGATCCTAACATAATCAAAAGCCCAATGCTATCCAATTTATTATTTCATTGTTAATTAATTCCAAACTCCAAAGTGTCGGTGAGTTTTGGACATTAATTTTTTTTTATACATGGCCATTTTTTTTTTCAGAATATATATATATATATATATATATATATATATATATATATATATATATATATATATATATATATATATATATATATATATATATATATATATATATATAGTATGAATTTAAATAATTGATGAACATGAACGAGCCTCTGCTCGGCTCAATAATGACAAACAAGCTTGAACGTGAACAAGCCTCTTTCTGCCTCGGTTGATTGGGTTTATCGAAACAGCGAGCCCTTTAATGAAATAAACGAGCTTTAATCGAGCTTGTTGAAATTGTTTGAGAAATATAAATGATATTGTTTATGAACGAAACTTTTAATCGAAATATTATCGAGCTTCTAGTGTTGTGAGCTTTAAATGATACTATTCATGAATATAAATGAATTGACAACAACTTGTCGCATTTATTTAGAATCAGTATTTACAAAGTGCTCATTCGATTAGGTAAATGAACCAACATAAACAGCTCTAATCGAAGTCGAAATAATTCTAACGCTTCATTTGCAGCCCTAATTACATGCATGAGGTTTTTAAAATTATAATAATTAAATAATAAGAAAATAAAATAAAAAGTGCATGCTATTTTGTATTAAAAAAATAGATAATTAAGACATTATTCTTCATTTTTTCTAGGTGGTCCGAACTAGACCCAATATGCTTCAATTTTATTATATGCTTCAATTTTATTTTATTTTTTATAAAATCATTTAAGCTAATATGAATTTGATCTGAAAGTTATATGAAACGACCAAAAATTAATTTTTATTATTTTATATCGGATTTAAATCACTAGAATTTTCATGTGGGATTCAATCTTAATACTTCAAAGGCTCTGTAGTCAATAAATGCATCAATAACTTATTAAAGGAATTTGCTTTTGGAGCAGCTTGTGCTCTTTTATTTAAAATTCCACCAGAATGGCTAAGTTGTTAATATCATCCTTTTTAGAGTGAAAGAAATCATCATTGACATATATAGTGGATTGAATCTTGTAAACATATATGAATAGGGCTCACATTTTTTTTATCATATTTATATTCTTAATAATATTTATCACTGGAATTTTAAAAAACTAAAATATCCCCTCCAAAAATCTATGAGTAGTTCCTCTTTTTATACATTTGTTGAGACTACTGAAAATTTTCGTGAAAATAATTCTAGCAATTAAAAAAATCTTAAGGGCTGTTTGGTATCAATTTTGTTTTCTATTTTTTATTTTTATTTTTATGTTATTTTTAAAAATATATTTGTTTAAAATATTTTTTATGTAGTTTTATTTTTTATTTTTAAAAATAAATAATATTATTTTTAAAAATATTCAAAATATCTAAAAGATATTTTGAGTGTTTTTAAAAATAAAGAGTATAATCAAATAAGTTTTATTTTTAAGTAAAATATAAACAAAATAAAATAAAAACACAAAATAAAAAAACAAAAAATAAAAGTGATCCCAAACAGGCCCTTAGTGTTCTACTCATTGACACCGATGCTGATCATACCATCAACCAATTTTGATGCTTAAAGTGTGTTAACTACTGACATTTGACATCAATTTTCTCAAATTTTGAGCCCTTAATCATATCTTTTATAAAGAAAATGACTTAATCTGAGTACCCCACATTATTAGCTATAAAAAGTTTTGTCAACCATCTTTCCACGCATACTAAGGACTAAAATATAATATTCTATTATCACCATTAGACATCCACTTTTTGTACTCCTGTAGGCTCCGAAAATTTGTCACCGATATTTTCGATGAAAAGAGTGTTTAAGTGTCAGTATAATTTTCAGAAGACAAATAGAATAGTAGATAAGACACTACCCAGAGATTTCTCCCTCATTTTGTGAGGACTTTATATCTGGCTCCAGGTTTCCTATAGACACAAGCACCTATGTTAATTAACCCTCTCAATGCTGAGAGAGAACTTTTGATTAATGCTAGTCATTAGATTGCTTAATGTGTAGCGTATAATAACAACATGCGGAGTTTTGAAATTTAGATTTATGAAATTCATTATATTTAACTTAAAGCGGAGGGTTGGGGAAACGATGACACGCCCGATCTAGATCCCATGGTTTTGTCATCACGGGCTGTCGTGGTCCCTAGTCTCCTTAGCTAGGGAGGTAGTCGACCCAACCTGATCGAAAAATCCTTATCAGCAACACATGGGTTATATCGTTCAAGAAATCTTTGTAGACCTGGGGTGGTATTTATATAAGGAAAAATGCTTAAGTCCACCTTAGCTAACATAGGGTTTTTTGCCTTATCAGTATACCCTATGGTTCATAACTCAAAAGATAGAGCCATTGGGGAGCATGTGGCTGACGACGATATAGTGGTCATTTAGCGATAACCACGATGACTCACAGAATCGCATCATGTAGAGCCTATCTACGCAGCTGGGGAGGACACGAGCCACGCCTCACGACATGAGATTATTTGAGAGTTAGTTGTGTACTTAATTTGACTTTGGCTCTTTTATGAGCTAGGGTTTTCTTAATTTATCACCTCCGACAAACAATTGCGGAAGTCAAGTTGAATTTTTAGCTTTAAGTTTTTAATATTGAATTTCACTTAGACATTTATAGCTCAATGATATTTTAAAATTTTCATTTAGATTGATATTCAATCTAAGTTAATTTGCTTTGAAATTATAATCATATTTTCATGGAGGTATCCCCTTCGATTAAAATTTTCATTTAACACAATCATCATCAGAGTGGTTCATTATTTCGCTATTTTAGATCCTGTTGACTCTAATAAATTAATAATAGAAGATCAGATCTGCTGTCATATGACAAAATTATCTTCTCATATATTTTATTAGATTGAAGATATTATAATAACATCATTATATTTTTTTAAATTTTGTTAACTCGAACCCAGTCCTAAGACCCAACCGGGAGTCAACCCGCACAGCATCCTTAGATACTAAGTTTAAGCATTCAACATAGTATTAGAGACCATGTAGGTGTATTTGATTCATCATTAATTTAAATCTAAGAAATTTGTATAATATTGCTTGTTTTGATTGAATTCTATTGCAAGTATAAATTTTTAGATAAAATTTTGACAGCATTTCAGCAACCTCCCGGCATCGTCCCCACATAGGGGGCTACAACAGGAGTTGGGTCTACCCACTATGCTAAGAAAGGTATGTATGTGTGGTGTAAATACTATGACCGAATGCGTAATCCCACCATATCAAGAAAGACATGTATGAGTCTCTAAAGTACCTGCATGAATCACATATTTTCCTGCCACACCAAGAAAGATGTGTACATGTACTTATATACTTGCAATGTTAGTTTAAATAACAAATTTATATTACGACATGATTTTATGCCAAGTTATGTAGGTCCCCCTGTCGGTGTAATCCCAAGGTCACGGTTACATTGGCAAGCCTCTCCAAAATCACCTATGCTCTTAAACTCCTCCAAAAGCTTTGTGATCTTGTTCTTGGCATCCTCCACAACCCATCCAGTGCCACCACCCCAGCACCTAAAAGTCTTTTACCTGCATGTCAGGCTGAAACAAGAGAACAATCCATGTGAACTGTTTGGTGGAAGTTTGCTCCTGATTTCCTCAAGGTTTAATGGAGCCAAAACATCATCAATGACGGCTCTAGCAAGAAAAAGTGCTAGTTCATTTGAGGCATCCAAAACATTAAGTGTTGTGTCTTCTGCTGACTCGAGGAGCAATATAAAACCATTCACAATGTCGGCTGTAGGAATTTCCATCCCTAGAGTTGACAGTAGAACAGAGGCCATCTCCTTCTCCCTGTTCTTCCTGTCCATTGCAAGTGAGATTAGTTTCTTGATGAAAATCAGATTGTACTATGGAGTAGAAAGATCTTCAAGGCTTCTAATAAGTTCAGGTATATCATCTGATAGAAAATACTCATGAATGATGGTTATAGATTCTTCCTTAAATTTTCTTTTTTTTTTTCGCACATTCTACATCGCTGGAGTCCGTAATAGCAACATAGGATAAGCCAACCTTTAGAGATTGCTTTTGGGACAAATTGTTGAAAAGTTGCTTTAGCAGAAGGAATATCAAGAGTCAAATCATCAAGGCTCTCAGCAAGATGAGAGAATCTTTTAACATCTGATTAGACCTTCTTCAGCAGCTTCATGCAAAAGCTTGAAGATAAGAGGTTGAGATGAAGGCATGGCAAGGGTAATAGCCCGTTTAACAAGCTCATGGTGGAAGAAGAAAACACCCAATTCCCAGATGCACCGATAGGCCTCTGTTGTATCTCCACTTTCAATATATTCTCTTAATAGATCTGATATCTTCTTCTTCACCTCCTCAATAGTGAGGTGGGTGCTACCTCTCCATTTGCACTCAACTAACTCAGCATGATGAGGAGCTGAAAGATAGCTCTTTTCAGTAGTTTTGACAACTTGAAGTGCCTTAGAATTTTCAGGAAGCACTTCCTTGACTCTGTTAAGAAATGCAGAAGGTAAAATAACATCAACAATATCTCGGGCAATGAAAAGTGCCAAGACTTCAACTGCATCAAGTACATCAACTACCAAATCCTCTGTCGACTCAAGAAGTATAATAAAACCTTGACGAATCTGACTTGCATTAATAACATCAGCATATAAAGCCGAAAGAAAAACTGATGCCATTTCTTTCTCATTGTCATACGTATCCATTTCCATAGAAACCAATTTCTTGATAAAATAATGTTGATACTCTTCTAAATCAAGATCTTTGAGATCAGAAGCTGCCAGCTCCACATCTCCTGTAGTGAAATACTCCTCAATGTTTGGTGTTACAGCCTTTTTGTAGTCATCTAGTGGGGAAGAGACGGTTGCACCCACTAACTCATAAGGCTCCTCACCACTGTCATAATTTGGATCATTGCGATCTACGGGTTTAGCAAAACTAGTATCAAGGAGCTTAACTCATGCTCCTTTACCGCCAGCACCATCCTTTTTCACACTCACAACTTTCTTAGAGTGAGAGCGGCGGGCATGCCTCACTAAGTTTCCTACAGCTACCGGCATTCCGCCCTTATTATTATGCTCCGGTAGCAGCAAGGCCAGCCCAGTCGACGATCTCGAAGATGAAGAATGATCCTCCGCATTTTGCGATGCAATCTTCAGCACTTCTCTCTGTTCATCGGTTAGAAAACCCTTCTTTGGAGATGTCATCACACCTTGTCGCCAACCTCTTGGAGAAGAACAGTGAAGTGCAAATGTCGGGTCACGCGAGAGTGAGAGACTGCCGGCTGAGGGTTTGGGGGAATAGGAAAAATATTTTTTGTTTAGGGTTTTAGGGGGGGGTGTTTGTTATAATTTAGATTTTCATGCTGACATCGTCACATAGACAATATATTATCAATTTTAGATTACTTTGATATTCTAGATATAATGACGCAATCTATTTGATCGGCCATTTGGTCAAGTCGGGTCAAATCGGTCAATTTGTTCAAAACGTTGTCGCTTACACTGATATTCACACAGACTCATCCAAATTGAGTGCAGATAGTTTTATTTAATAAGTTTTGATAGTTTGAAACTAACAGCGTAATCAATTTCATGAACATAGGTCATTTGAGCATCGCCGTGGCTTTCTAACATCGATATGCGTGTTAGCGCATCGGTGACCCTCCTTCTTGATCGGTCGACTGTTGAATTATAAAAGATGCATATTATGATGAATTTTGACATTTTAAATGGGATGGTGGAGTCTGTTCATTGATCAGAGGTCTTTTTAACTGATCATTGGCACTATCGAGGGCATTTTAGCTCTGATTTGTGTGCTGAAGCTCATCAAATTCACATTGTGAGCTTGACTTGACTTATGGCGTATGCATGGAGGCCAACAAATGCCCCCCAAAAAATATGATTCGCACATGGAGCGAGTCATGTTTGTTGAAAAACTGGTTGACCCTTTGGGCTGGCTTTGGGTCTTGGATCACTTCAGCTTTCAACTTTGATGGGTTCACTGAAGAGCTTCTTCCACCATCCATTCTCTGCTTCGATGGGTTTGTTGAAAGTCTCTTTCTTTTGTGTCTTCACAGATTTGGATTTCCTCTGACCATAGCTTCATGCTTGACCTGGTTGGATGGAGGAATCGATTTGCTTATTTTTGAGATTTGAAATTCCTTTTATCCTAGCTTTAAGCTTAACGGACTTTGAAGAAGGATTGAATAGATCTTTCTATATTGACTTATCAGGAAGTGTATGTAAGTCCTAAGTCCTGTGCTTGTTGCTTTGATGAATTTGTTGAAGGGTGCATATAGTTGACCCAGCCTTTCAGCTCATATTAGGTCAATATTAAGTTATTTGTCTAGCAGTGTATGCTTTAACAGACTGAATAACCATGAAATTCCTTTAGTTCAGCCATTGCCTTTGTGTGAACTATGGAATCGCTTCCTTGGTCTTGTGATTTCTACTTTGGTGGACTTGATGAGGGAACTTGCTTTGATCTATGCTTTGTGCTTGATTAGATCATTTGAAAAGAGATTGTAATATTACCTTGCACGTAATATATAGATTGATTTTAGGCAGCTCTGAATCGAGAGTTTCCTCAAATTATTTTGGTCAGTCAATCGAGTGGAAAGATCTCTTGAATTTTGGTTTCTTATAGTCACTAAGCTGGATCTAGTTTGAGATTGAATAGCTATCATCATTGAACTAGCGAGCAGGGGCTCTTTCACTGCCTCTTTTTCTTGTAGCATGTTGAGTGAGGAGAGTGTCATCAACTTGGCCATTTGTGGGCTTGTTGAGTTTGACTTTTAGAACCTACTCGAGTCTTTGACTTAAGCTGTGATGGCTTGAGGATCTTGTCATTAGACAGATGAATGGGGGCTCTTTCACTGTAACTTTTTTGTGGCTTATTGAGTGAGGAGAGCGTCTACAACTCGGCCCGGGCACCAGTGGGCTTGTTAAGTTTGACCTTTAGAACTCATTCGTGTCCTAGACTTGAATACGTAGGGGTTGATGTCTTTCTAACTTAATTGATTGAAACTTCCAAAATTAGGAATTCTTTTGACTTAATCTTTGACATTTGATGAATCTTGGAGGGAGACTTTTGACATTTAGGACTGTTTTTTCATGCATTGAAGTAGATTCTTCTTGTCTTTGCAAGAGCCTGCAACTTTAATAATAATAATTATGGATATATTCAGGAATCTCAGCCTAAAGCTCGATGCCAACTTGAATATATATACAAGAAGACCTCCTATTTCATAGGAGAGAGTTGAATAACTTTGATCATAAAAAAGGCTTATGTTTAACAGGGGGATTATAGATTAGTTCAGAAATATATTACGAGGTTTGATTTCATTTACTACAAAATAGACATGATATGTTTTTTAATCTTAATATGTATCTATATAAGGATCTCGGCTTGAAGCACGATATTGACTTAGATAAATATATAAAAAAGTCTACTGTCTAATGGGGGAGTTTTCGTAGTAACTATTGAGAGAATTTGAAATGTCTTTGGTCCTATGCTTTGTGCTTTCGGACCTTTTGAAGACTTCATCTTGAGAGTTTGAAATTAATAATTTTTTTACCCTAGCTTTATGCTTTGGTGGACTGAATGGAGTTGATGATTTATTGGTGAGATGAGAATATCTTTGCTCATATGCTTGGTGCTGAACGGACTCATTGACGATTCAATCTGAAGATTTGAAATTTGTATTTTTCTCATGTCTTGGTTTTGTGACTTAGTGGACTTGATGGAGTTGATGACTTGTTGGCAAGATGAGAACATCTTCGGTCCTATGCATGGTGCTTTGACGGACTTGTTGAAGACTTCAACTCTGGGTATTGTATCTTGTATTTCCTTCTATCCTTGCTTCGTACATTAACGAGTTTGATGGAGGAAAGTCCTGAATTATCTTGAAGACTTGTCAGGTGATACAAAATTACCTTCAGCCTCAACTTTCTGCTTTCATGAGCTTATAGAAGGATGTCTGCTAGTGACCTAACCCTCAGAGCTTGTGTTAGGTCAATGGCAAAAAATCATCAGTCCTATGCTTTGCACATAACAGACATATTGATGACATGACTCCCTTAGTTCAGCCTTTGGCTTTGTACAAACATTGGGCTGACTTCTTCGGTCCTATTCTTTCTGCTTGGTTAGACTTGCTAAAGAAGAGTTTCCTTTGGTCTTTGCTTTCTGCTTTAATAGACTTGTTGAAGGAGTTGACATTTTTCATTTAATATTAATACCAAACTTGGCTTAGTGCCTTCTCAAGTGAGGATCTTTATGTTGGATTTTGAAAAATGATCTTACGACCATTAGAGATGATCTCCTAGTATGGTCCACTTAAACTCACCAAGTTAGAGGGATTTGAAAATTTGGATGCTCTAATCTTATAACTAATGAAGTATGATAATCCTTTACTGTGGCTTTTATGACACGTTGAGTAAGCAGACCTATCAATGACTCGACCATATTTGGGTTTGTTGAGTCCGACCTTATGCACCCACTTGAGTATTGAACTTAAGCAATTGATGGATGATTTTATCATTAGGCTAATGAGATGAGGGATCTCTACTGCTTTGGTGGTGTAAGTGAACCTATGACTTGACCATTTTTGGGCTTGTTGAGTCTGACCTTATGCACCAACTCGAGCCTTAGATTAGATGTATTGATGGAAGATGTGTTCCCAACTTGATTTGTTGTAATTTTCAGACTTGAAAAATTTTCTTTTTGGCTGGTAAGACTTTGAGGCTTTTTTGAATTATAATAATATATATATATATATATATATATATATATATATATATATATATATATATATATATATATATGGGGATCTCAGCCTTAGGCACAATGTCAACCCAAATACAACAGAAAGACCCCTTGTTTCATAGGGAAAGCCTGACATTTTGCTATAAAATTTTAAAAATGCTTCTTATCTGATAGGGGGATGTTTCCTTTATTTTGGAAATGCATTCTTGTACTATAAGAGAATTTTCAAGCAAAACTTACACATGTAATAACGATGATGAATAATTAGTCTTCTTAGCACTAGGACTAATTCTCCTTCTTGAATAGCTCAAGGATGTATTGTATGATCGAATGCTTTAGACGTCCTCACTTGATAGACTTCTAAATTTTATTGAGCTTGGGGCCTAGCTTTGTCAAGCGCATCAAGCTCTTTTATCCATAGATGGGCATTTTAATCTTGGGTGAGATTGTGTTGAACAGATATTCAGAGTGAAGGTAGTTCAACTTCAAGTGGTAAGACTGCTTTAGCTCCAAATACTAGCGCATCAGAAGTGAATTTTATGGGAGTACAGTCTAGATGTCATGTCGCTATCCTTCTTTAAGGCAGTATTACTTCGAGGCTCTAGCCTCCAAATTTACTTACCTTTTTATCAAGACCTTTTGACGATAGATTCTTGGACCTATGGTCCAATTGACATGCCTCGATGCTCACTGTGCGGAACTTAAATTGGTTGACATCCTATCGGGGTTGTAGGAGGTCTCCTTAGAGGAGCAACTCTAGCCTCCCTGATGACAGAACTTTGAAAATTTTTTTATCAGTTCTTTCTCCTTAGCAACTTTGAGGACCCGATGCCCTATTACATATATAATTTTGAGTTCTTCACTGGAAAAGTTGGAACCTAACATTATCGGGTCTAGAAGGACTATTTGATTTGACCAGTAGAGTTATTCCACTTTACTCATCTTAGGCTGTTAAACCTGTTATGGATTGGAACACTCACTTGTGGTTCCACAGCTGGTTGTATAATTTTCTATTTGAACAATGGATATTGAGCACGTAGTTCAACATTTCTCTTTCTCCACTATTTCTAGGTTAGCTTGGTTCTAGATGAAGAAGTTTCTGCATCGCTACTTCTTCTCGAGGCTTCAGCCTCCATATTTTTTTCTTCCCGGGACCTTTCTAGTGGATTCAAACATGCGTTCGTGTCAAGTCTCATGCTCATCGCAAAAACTTGTTTAGACTGATCTTGAGTTCTTACTACCACTGATGGTAGTTTTTGTAGTTGAGCATTTTCAACTTCTCTGATAATTAGCTTTTGATATCATTTATTCATAAGACCTTTTCTTTTACAACATTTAAGACTCCACGTACTCGAGTAGATAGAGTTTCAGGTTGTTTCTTTTGAAGGGTTGGATCTGACTATTATTGAGCCCCAAAAAATTACTTAACATCACTAGTAGAGCTATTCATTTTCACATATTTCAAATTTATTACAGGTTAAAATACTCGCTTCTGATTATAAGGCTGGTTATGTAATAGATGGCCCATATGAGAGCTAATGAGCTCGCAACTCAGCATTCCTTCTTTCTCTACTACCTCAAGGTTAGCTTGCTTCCAGATGAAGAAGCTACTGCATTGTGCCTTCTTGGGGTAAATGGTTCAACTATTAGAGTAGTTGCACTCATAGGCATGATTGAAACTTTATGTCCATTGACGATTCTTTTCATCACTGGCATCTTAAAATGACCCAATATTTCGAATACAAAAGCTCTCTTTTGAGGAACCTCAGTAACAGTAGTGGTCATTCTAATTGTCCTCCTTCCCAACATAAGTTGGTGTGTACAATATGCAAGTGCTCCAAGTAGAGGATTATTTGCAGTAGCGATAGCTGATAAGTTTACACTACCAAATTGGATAGTGGCTCTAGCATCTCCTGCATTGATAATTATGTTGACCAAATGAATGTTATCATCACAACAAAGTTGGATAGTGAAAAGAGTATTATGTAGATAAACTCTTTACAAATGAAAGATAAAAATAATAATTAACAATCAATATTTCACCCCATAATTTCAAAATGTAAAGTTACTACAGAACATAATAATATAGAGATTTTTATTTATAATTAATTTAGAATTTTAATTTTTTTTAGTATATTCTGCTACTACTATGGCTCAGATTTGACTAACCAAAGATTGAACGAGAAACCTATCCCCAACAGAGTAGCCAGAAATCTGTGGGCTCCAAAAATTCACACCGACCTCTTTGATGAAAAGAGTGTTTAAGTGTCGGTATAATTTTCAGAAGGCAGATGAAATAATAGATAAGACACTGCCCAGAGATTTCACCCTCATTTTGTGAGGACTTTAGATATGGTTCTAGGTTTCCAATAGGCACAAGCACCTATAGTTAATTACCCCTCTTAATGCAGAGAGAGAACTTTCGATTAAGGCTAGTCATCAGATCGCTTAATGTATAGTGTATAGTAGCAGCATGTGGAGTTTTAAAATTTAAATTTATGAAATTCATTATAGTTAACTTAAACTGGATGGTTGGGGGAACGATGATGCGCCTGATCTAGATCTCATGGTTCCGTCATCCTAGGCTGTCGTGATCCCTAGTCTACTTAGTCAGAGGAGGTATTCGACCCAACCTGATCGAAGGATCCTTATTAGAAACACATAGGTTACGTCGCCCAAGAAATCCTTATAGACCTAGGGTGGTGTTTGTCTAAGGAGACAGGCTTAAGTCCACCTTAGATAACAGAGGGATTTTTTGCCTTATCAAGTATATCCTATGGTTCACAACTCAAAAGATAGAGCCATTGGGGAGCATACGGGCTATAGTCGTGACTGTGATATAGTGTGGTCATTTGAAAATAATCACCCAATCAGAGGACTCTAGTTGTAACTGTATCATGTGGAGCCTATTGGTTAAGCCACACAGTTAGAGGACACAGGCTATGCCCTTGCTGACATGAGATTATTTGAGAGTAAAGATAGTTGTGTCCTTAATTTGACTTTGGCTCCTTTGTGACCCAAAGTTTTAATAATTTATCACCTAAGATAAATAATTATGGAAGGTGAGTTGAATTTCACTTTGACATTTATAGCTCAATAATATTTTAAATTATGCATTTAAATTGATATTCAATCTAAGTTAATTTTCTTTGAAATTGTAATCATATTTTGAAGTATCCAATTCAGTTAAAATTTTCAATTAACACAGTCATCATCGGGGTGGTTCATTATGTTGCTGTTTTAGATCTGTTGACTCTATTAAATTAATAATAGAGGATCATATATACTGTCATATGAGAGAATTAGCTTATTAGATATTTTATTAGGTTGAAGATATTATAATAACATCATTAGATTTTTTTAGATTTTTTTAACCCGGACCCGATCCTAAGACCCAACCGAGAATCAATCGACGCAGCATTCTCAGACATTAAGTTTACGCATTCATCATGGTGTCGGGGCCCATGCAGGTGTATTTTATTCATCTTTAATTTAAATCTATGAAATTTATATGATATTGCTTATTTTGACTGAATTCTATTGCAAGTGTAAATTTTTAGATTAAATTTTGACAGTATTTCGGCAGCCTCCAGGCATCATCCCACTTAAGGGGCTACGATGGAAATTGGGCCTGTCCACCATGCCAAGAAAAGCATGTATGGGTGGTGTAAACATCATGGTCGAATGCATCATCCCACCATGTTAAGAAAGACATGTATGGGTATCTAAAGTACCTACATGAAACACATATTTCTCTACCACGCCAAGAAAAATATGTACAAGTACTTATATACTTACAATGTTAGTTTAAATAATAATTTTATATTGCAGCATGGTTTTATGTCAAGCTCTGTAGGTCCCCCTGTCGGTGGAATCCCAAGGTCATGGATACATTGGCAAGCCTCTGCCAAATCACCTCTGCTCTCAAACTCCTCCAAAAGCTTTATGATCTTGTCCTTGACATCCTCCACAACTCATCTAGTGCCACCACCCCAGAACCTCAAAAGTCTTTCACCTGCATGACAGGCTAAAACAAGAGAACGAGCCATGTGAACTGTTTCACTGCCACTACAGTTTGGTGGAAGTTTTCTCTTGATTTCCTCTAGGTTTAGTGGATCCAAAACATCATCAATGAGAGCTCTAGCAAGAAAAAGTGCTAGTTCGTTTGAGGCATCCAAAACATCAAGTCGTCTTCTCTTCACGACTCGAGGAGCAATATAAAACCATTCACAATGTCGACTGTAGAAATTTCCATCCCTAGAGCTGACAATAGAACAGAGGCCATCTCCTTCTCCCTGTTCTTCCTATCCATTGCAAGTGAGATTAGTTTCTTGATGAAAATTGAATTATACTGTGGAGCAACAAGATCTTCAAGGATTTTAATAAGTTTAGGTATATCATCTGATAGAAAATACTCATGAATGATGGTTACAGATTCTTTCTTAAATTTTTTTTCTCATCTGCTATGTCACTGGAGTCTGTAATAGCAATAGAGGACTTGAAGGACGGGTTAAGCCAACCTTCAGAGATTGATTTTTGTACAAGTTGTTGGAAAGTAGCTTTAGCGGAAGGAATATCAAGAGTCAAATCATTAAGGTTCTCAATAAGATGAGAGAATCCTTTTAACATCTGACTAGAACTGATTAGACCTTCACAGCCTTTCATGCTTGAAGATAATAGGTTAAGATGAAGGTGTCTCCATGGCAAGGGTAACAACTCGTTTAACAACTTCATGGTGGAAGAAGGAAACACCCAATTCCCTGATGCACTGGTAGGCCTCTGTCGTATCTCCACTTTCAATATATTCTCTCAAAAGATCTGATATCTTCTTCTTCACCTCCTCAACAGTGAGGTGGGTGCTACCTCCCCATTTGCACTCAACTAACTCAGCATGATGAGGAGCTGAAAGATAGCTCTTTTTAGTAGTTTCGACAACTTGAAGTACCTTAGATTTTCAGGAAGCACTACCTTGACTCTGTTAAGAAATGCAAGAGGTAAAATATCATCAACAATAGCTCGGGCAATGAAAAGTGCCAAGACTTCAACTGCCAAGTACATCAACTGCCAAATCCTTTATCGACTCAAGAAGTATAATAAAACCTTGACAAATCTGACTTGCACTAATAACATCAGCATATAAAACCAAAAATAAAATTGATGCCATTTCTGTCTCCTTGTCATGCCTATCCATTGCCATAGAAATCAGTTTCTTGATAAAATAATGATGATACTCATCCAAATCAAGATGTCTAAGATCATAAGCTGCCAGCTTGACATCTCCTATAGTGAAATACTCCTCAATGATTGGCATTACAGCCTTTTTGTAGTCATCTAGCGGGGAAAGATGGTTGCACCCACTAACTCATAAGGCTCCTTGCCACTATCATAATTTGGATCATTGCGATCTACGGGTTTAGCAAAACCAGTATTAAGGAGCTTACCCCATGTTCCTTTACCGCCAGCACCATCCTTTTTCACTCTCACAACTTTCCTAGAGTGAGAGCGGTGGGCATGCCTCATCGAGTTTCCTATAGATACCATCCTTCCGACCTTATTATTATTATGCTCTGGTTGCAGCAAAGCCAGCCCAGTCGGCAACCTCAGAGATGAAGAAAGAACCTCCACATTTTGCGACGCAATCTTCAGCACCTCTCTTTGTTCATCGGTTAGAAAACCCTTCTTTGGAGATGACATCACCCCTTGTCGCCAACCTCTTGGAGAAGAACAATGAAGTGCAAATGTTGGGTCACGCGAGAGGGAGAGCCTGTCGGCTGAGGGTTTGGGGGAATAGGAAAAATCTTTTTTGTCTAGGGTTTTAAGGGGGTATTTATAGGATATATATTTTTTAATATTTTATTTGCCCTAATTTGGTTACTTTGATGTTCCAGATGCAACGATGCAGACTGTTTCGTGATTGAAGGCCGTTTGGTTCAAGTCATCGTCAATTTCAGTTCAAATTTGTGCATCGTTGATTCTGCTCGAGCGATATTCACTCAAACTTGTCCGAATTGAGCGTAGATAGTCTTATTTAATAGGTTTTGGCATTTCAACACTAACGGTGCAATCATGAGCTTGACTTGACTTATGGCGCATGCATGGAGGTCAACACAATCTTCTTTCCTATGATTAGAATGATGGGCAAGCCACTAATTGAAGCTCGATGGTCTCAATCAATCATCATGTGATGATAACCAAGGATAAGCCCTATTATTGGCTTACTTTTGACAACAACCTTCTTTATCATTGATTTCTCATCTTACAAAGAAAAGTACCAAGCCTCACGTCATGTCCTAGTATTCAATCTTCATTGGTTAAAAGTCTAAGCTTTCAATCATTATGCTAAAGTGACTTCCATTGTACCATATTTTTTAGATAGAAATTTTCTTGAGGCCCATTATACGGTGAGGGCAACATGATTGGCTGGCAAAAAATTTAAACTATAAATTATTTATTATTATATATTTATGGGATATTTGCATATATAAAAGGTAATTCTTATATTTTTATATACCTGATTCTCAAACTTTCATATTTACATAAAAGACATTCAAATCTTTAATATTTCATTAAAAATAGTACCATCATTAAATTTTTTAAATGAAATGTTCATTTTTACAACAACAACAACAACAACAAGCCTTTATCCCACTAAGAGGGGTCAGCTACATGAATCCTTCATCTCCATTGTGTCCTATTATGTGTCAAATTCTCATTTAATTCAAGTATACTAAGGTCATTTTTTATACATCTTAACCAAGTCCTTTTAGGTTTACCTCTACCTTTCTTAATATAAGTCAAATTTAATGCATCTACTCTCCTAACCGGGTCATCGGACAGCCGACGCTTTATGTGGCCAAACCATCTAAGATGACTCTCTCTAATCTTATCTGCCACCAGAGCTACTCCAACTTTTTCCCTAACATACTCATTTCACATTTTATCTCTAAGAGTAAAGCCACTCATCCGCCTGAGCATCCTCATCTCTGTAACACTTAACTTAGTCTTATGCTTCTTTTTTATTGGCCAACATTCTGCACCAAAAGTCATTGTAGGTCTTACCACCATCTTATAAAATTATCCCTTAAGTTTATGTGGAACTTTTCTATCACACAACAGGCCAGATGCATTCCTCCACTTCAACCATCCAACTTGAATTCTACTAATAACATTTCCATCTATTTCACCATCATTTTGAACAATAGAGCCTAAATATCTGAATCGCTTACTCTTATTAATAACTTGTTCACCTGATATCACAACACTACCATTAGAACTTCTATAACTAAAATTACACTCCATATATTCAGTTTTAGATCTACTTAAACGAAAACCTTTAGACTCTAATGTTGACCTCCATAATTCAAGTTTCTCTTACACTCCCTCTCTAGTCTTATTAACAAAAAGCATACACCAAGGTACATCTTCTTGTAAATGCCTAGTAAGAACATCCATAACTAAAGTAAAAAGATTAGGGCTTAAAGCTGATCCTTGATGTAATCCAATTGAAATGGGAAAATATTTTGTCAATCCTCCTTGTGTTTGGACACAAGTACTCTCTAGTATACATATCCTTAATGACTTGAATATAACCAATATTAACTCCTTTCTGTTCTAGAACTCTCCAAAGAATATCTCTTAAAACTTTATCATAAGCTTTCAATAAATCAATAAATATCATATGTAAATCCTTCTTACTTTCTCTATGTTCCTTTTTAGGTATAGGAAGATTGAAAATCTGAAATATCAAAATTTTAACTATTTGATATGTCAATGTATAAGAATTATGTGCTATGTATCTAAGTTTGCATTTACATACATAGCACAAATTATATATATATATATTTATCTAACTCTTAAACTTTCATGTTTACATTAATAACATTCTAGTCTTTATTATTACATAAAAATGACATTAGAATTTAATTTTGTATGCTAAAAGTGAATTGATGTGATGTGATGTGGACATAAGGACATATGGCCCCAAGTTATCAAACACAGAAGGTGAAGCATGGAATCTAGACAATGTAGTTAATTTATACTTGACTTAATCATTCTAATTATGATCCATTTTCGATCGATATTTTCAGAATTTAGCAAGCTGGCAGTTCTTATTTGTAACAATGAGGCTATTACACCTTTGAGTATCATATTAATCTTTTCTTCTATTTTTATAAGTACTCATTGTGCTATCTCTGTTAATAATGCTCCTAATTTAAGAGATATTTGTGATTTTATTTGATGCAACTTCTAGCTAATTAATTTACCTCTGTTATGACTGACTTGTTTTAAGCCATGGGATGTCTCTTCCCATACCCAGCTCTGAAGAAATCAACCACCAGTGCTCTGACCATAATAATGCTTCCACAGCCACAAATTCCTGCATCGATGATGGCATACATGGACCTTCCATTTCCTTCACCATTGAAGTCATGGTGGGCACCTTCACTATCTTGTTCTTCCTCTCCATCAGTTTTCACATTATTTTGCTATGTAAAAACCACTATTTTGGTGTCAACCTTATCCTTGAAAGCTCCCAACTTTGCCTTCTCTTAACTGCCTTACCACGTAGTGCAGTTAATCCTGACCTGTTCAAAGCACTCTCAGTCACTGTTGTCAACTATACGAACTTAAATGATGACATTTAATTCTCTATTTGCCTCTCCGGGCTCAATGAAGGTGAGGAGGCCTATTGTCTTTCTAACAACTGACAATGACTTCTTCCTTGAGTGCATTGGCATATGGTTCAACTTCAACTCCACTTGCCCCCATCTGTCGAATCTCAGTCGACTTGAATAAAGTGATATAATGAAATTTGGAGCAGAGTCCTTCGATAAGTGAGAGAGCTTTGCAATAAGAGTTGGCGGTGTTGATGGATGAAACAGGAGATGGTAATGCACTATAGGAAAATTCATTAAAGTTAAATATATAAATAATAAAATATGAGTTAATTGTGGGTTTCAAAAATTCACCACTGATCTTTCGACTAATATTTGAATTGAAGAGAGTATGATTTGAAGTGTCAGTATAACTTTCATAAGACAGATGAGATAGTAGATAAGATATTACCCAGAGATTTCACCCTCATTTTGTGAGGACTTTAGATCTGGATCCAGGTTTTCTATAGGCGTAATCCCCTATAATTAATTACCCTCTCAATGCAAAGAGATAACTTTCGATTAAGGTTAGTCCTTAGGTTGCTTAATGCGTAGCGTATAATAGCAGCATATGGAATTTTAGAATTTAAGATTATGAAATTCATCATTTCAGCTTAAACCAGATGATTGGGGGAATGATGATGTGCCCGATCTAGATCCCATGGTTCCGTCATCTCGGGCCGGCGTGGTCCTTAGTCTACTTAGTCAAAGGAGGTAGTTGACCCAACCCGACCGAAGGATCCTTATCAGCAACACATGTATTACGTCATCCAAGAAATCCTTGTAGACTTGGGGTGGCGTTTGTCTAAGGATACAAGCTTAAGTCTATTTTAGCTGGCAGAGGGTTGTTTGCTCTATGAAGTATACCCTATGATTCATAACTTAAAGGACAAAGCCATCGGGGAGCATACGATCTACGATCATGGTCATAATATAATAGAGCCTGAATGGCCAAACCACTCGATTAGAGGACTCTGTTCATAATTGCTTCATCTGTGGAGCCTATTAACTAAGCCGCACAGTCAAAGGACACGGGCCATATCCTTACTAATAAGAGATTGATTGAGAGTGAACATAGTAGAACACTTGATTTGACATTGGCACCTTTGTGAGTTAGAGTTTTCTTAATTTGTCACCCCGCTAAATAGTTGCGAAAGATGGATAGATTGAGTTTTGATTTAAACTTTTAATGATAGAATTCCATTTAAGTAGTTTCAGATTGCTACTTAATTTTATTTGAAAAATTGATTAATTTAAATATGTTTAAGTGCTATAGATCTTATCAACTCTGTTTAGTTGCTAACAGAGGATTAGATCTACTGTCACCTGATAGAATCAATTTCTCAGATATTTCACTGATTTGAAACTCTTATTATAGGTTTTTAGGGTTTGTTAACCCGGACTCAGTCCTAAGACTAAACTGGGAAGTAACCCTTGCAACATCCTCAGACACTTAAATTTAAGCATTCAGCATAGTGTCGGGGTCCATGAGGGTGTATTTGAGAATGCCCTAATTAACACCTTCTGTTCGCTTGTACAAAGTATTGTGAATTCGATTGCATAGAAGACATTGTAAATTAATCTAATATCATATTAGATTTTTTAGATTAATATTTAATTGATTCCTATTTAACCTGCGCAACCTTTTCAGACATTAAAATTTGCACTTTAAATCTTTATGTCCGAGCACATGCAGGTATTTATAGCTTAGATAATTTCATCTAATTATTGAAGTCACTAATTAGAATGAAATGCCTTTTATTTTTGGATTGAAGAAAAGCTCCATGATTAGTGCAACATTTAATTTAGTGTCGCCTTTTGTCTGCTTATACAAAGAATTATAGATCCAGTGGCGATGAAGGCATTTTGATTTAGATTGTAGCTTGAAACATTACTTGTACTTAGTTTACTTGTTGAGTTTTTGTAATTCTCCCAACTTGATTATGTTCAATTTAAATCACTTTTGATAAGTTATGCCAATTTTCGTGTTTATTGCTTTAGCCCTACTCGTGCTTATTTAGCTAGCATAGTAATCATCTCTATATTGATATAAGAGTTATTAAATCAAATTTAGATTCATCCTTAACTCTACATCAAATCACATATTTATTTGAAAACTAGACTTCAAATTTATTGTATGTCTCTTATGAGTTTGACATTTGTCTCCCTAAGTTTCAATTAAGAATTGTTTAATTTTGAGAAATTTGAATAAAATATAACTCACTTTATCGCTTCAAATTAAGCCATAGAGAATTGCAATTAGAGTTTGTGAGTTGAATAATAGCCTTCCCAAATTTTACTTGTATTTTAAATGAGTGTTTTATTCTTTCCAAAATTTTTTTTACCGCACTTCCCCTATTTCTCTTTGATTTAACATTTATCTTCATATTTATCATATATCCTTTTGTTTGACTTAAGTTTAGATAATTTTTATTTGAATTTATTTAAATCTTGAATTTTAGTCTAAATTTCGGTAGCCTCCCACGTCATCCCCGTGTAGGCTACATCGGGAGTGTTTTGGCTTTCTCGGTACGCCCTCATGAGTGTAGCGAGTGATGTCTTGCGACACCACAACCGATTTTTCATCTCGTCGCGCCCTCATGAGCACGACGAGGCCTTCAAACCTGAAAGAAGACATACAATGCAATATATATTCATTCCCCCCTTTTTTCTAAGTTTAGAATTTAGATAAAATTTCAACAGCATTTTATTTAGGGGGAGCAACATTTAACAGATTTTAGTTTATTCGGTACACCCTCATGGCCATAGCGAGCGATGTCTTGCGACACCACAACCAATTTTTTATCTCATCGCATCCTCATGAGCATAACGAGGCCTTCAAACCTGCAAAGAAACACAAGCATGTATATATATCCACATTCACAGATCCCACATGTTTTGACTCATTTTTCTATGCGCTAAAAAGATCAGGAAAGAGATGGGGTTGGATATTCCATAAACCAAGAGAAGAACCTGCCTCTTTATGGTGTTGCTTCTCTGGTCGCGGTGAGGCAAATTTGAAGAGGTAATGCGAGGAATGTGACACTAGAAATCGAAAGAAGGACCTGCCTCTTGACGGTGTTGCTTCCTCCATTTGCGGTGAAGTGAAAATTGGAGAGGTGATGCAAGGAATGCGATGCCGAAAATTGAAAGAAGAACCCGCCTCTTGATGGTGTTGCTTCCTCCGATTGTGACAAAGTAAATATTGGAAGGATAATGTGAGGAGTACGATGCTGGAAACCGAAAGAAGAACCCACCTCTTGAAGGTGTTCTTCCCCGGTTCCGGTGAAGCAAAATTTTTGGATTTCGGCAAAGCAGAATTTGAAATTCAGATTAGAAAAAATGGGAGAATTTTTGGATTAGGAAAATGAGAATTTTTGAAAGTTGATTTTTTCTTTTGGTGAAAATGAAATTTGATGGTGGTAAAGAAGAGAATAAGGGAAAAGATTTCAGTTTTAGAGAAAGGAGATAGAAAGTGATTTTGAATGGAAAAGAAGAAGAAGAAAGAAAAGAAGGAAGAAGAAGAAAGGAAGAGGAAGGAAGAAAAAGAAGAAAGGAGAAGTTTACTACTCTTTGATTTTGAGGAGAAGAGGAAGAGATTGGATTTTGGATGAAGAGAGGGGAAGTCCTTTCAGTTGAGAGGAGAGGCTCTTATTTGTCGAAGAGAAGAGGAGGAACGTGTCAGCATGGAGGAGAGGGGAGGCACGCGTGGTTTTGCAAACCAACGAGGAAAGCTTTAGTCGAGGAGAATCAAAGAGAGGGACTCGCGGCTTGATCGTGGAATAGGTGGACTTTCTTTTCCCATGAGTGAAGAAGAGCAGGCCGCATGAACCAGGGTGTGCGAGTTAGGGAAGAGGTCGATCCGATTTATTAGAGTAGAGTTAGGCAATTTAGGTTAGATTTGAGTTTATTTAATTCCTTTAAGCACTTAATCGCACTTAAAATGAATTTCACGCTGATAAAATCACATAGTTAATTTATATATATATATATATATATATATATATATATATATCAATTTTAACTTATTACTTGTTCCGCATACGACGCCGGCTTTCAATCGAGGCCATTTGGTTCAAGTCGACGTCAAATTGAGTCAATTTCAGCTCAAAGTGCGTGTCACCACTTTCGACCACTCGACGTTCATGCGGACTTGTCCGAATTTAGTACAAATAATCTTATTTGATAGATTTCAACCTTTCAAAACCAATGCCATGATCAATTTCATGAATGGAGGTCATTTGGTTTATGTCGATACCTCCTGACTTTACGGACACACACGTTGATGACTTGATCACTTGATCGATTGGTCATCAAGTCATGTAATATTTATATTCTGACTAGTTTCGATGTTCTGAATGTGATGACAAAGTCCATTTGTCGATCAGAGGTCATTTGGATCGATTTTGGTGACGTCCTGTGCATTTTAGCCTCGATTTATTTGCTGTTACTTCAAATTATTCGACATTTGCACATACTCGTCTGAATTGAGCGTGGATAGTCTCATTTGATAGTTTTTGATGTTTCGAAGCCAACAACATGATCAATTTCACTAACGGAGGTCGTTTGGTCATCATCACAGCTTCACAACTCTAATATATATGTCGATATATTGATAGCTCGAGCGCTTAATTGATTGATCGTTAGATTTTGCAATATTTATATTTTGATTAATTTCAACATTCTGAACACGACGAAAAAGTCCGTTCATCGATCGGAGATCGTTTCAACCATTTTCAGTGACGCCCAGTGCATTTGAGCCTTAGTTTGTGCACTGTCAACTCCGCAGCTCGCCAAATTCAATTTGTAGGCTTAACTTTGACTTATGATACACATATTAAGGTCAACATTAATGAATTCCTATCTTGAAATAAATATAGTTTTATTTTATTAATTTTATTCAATATTTATTATAACTTTCAAAATAAGGAGTAAATCTATAAGTCGTTAGCCAACTTTGCATATGGTGATCGAGTTCAAATGAGTAGTTATGTAGATTGCTCTAGATGAGCATATCAAAATAATTTCTACGACTGAGTGGGTTAATGAGTTCTAGTGCCTAACAAGTTCATGTTGGATTTAGCAAATGCATTTTGGACCTTACAAAAATGCATGAATCGCCTGCTTCCGATTCTCAGAATCCTTCTCAGTGACCTCATCCTCCACAAATTCGGTGACTTTATCTCTACAGCCGAAAGGATCCTGCTCAAATGCAATGCATAAACAGAGCTTTCTAACGCACTTCTTGGTGTGTCGATGGCCAAGATTAGGCTAGGCTTTCTTGAAACAGAGCAGACAGAACTCGAGCTTTCTTCTCCCGAACCATCCACTGGCATAACTATTTCTTGCGGCAAAGGTCTGTTATTTATGGTGGAAGTCTGCTCCGAATCGCCCAATATGGTATTTTTCGATTCGACAGCTGGTGGCTTGATGGAGCTCCTACAGATGGGATAGGAGGAGTTGGAGCTGAACCACATGTCAATACACTCGAGGTGGAAGTCATGGAGGCAGCCAGGAAGAAGCCTGGTGACATCATCGTCGGCAAGCTTAGAGAGGCACACGGCGCACTCCACACCATCCTTGAATGTCGCAGAGTTGAAGCCATTGACTGGGAGCGATTTGAGCACTGCAGGATCGAGTGCGCGGTGGCTAAACGTATACAAATGGATGGGAGACAAAAAAGGGCTGGTAGGCTTGAGAGGATGGCTGAGTAACTTGTCAGGAATAGAAAGAGGAGGAAGGAAAAAATGAAAAAGCGGCAACCACGCTGGCTAACATGAGCTTTCCAGTGACATAGATGGAGGGGAAAATATTATGTTCGGAGTCCGTACGTAGCTTTACGTGCGGACTCCAATCGGATGATGACGCGTGGCACAGATGTATTGAATAAACGACACCAAAAAATGATATCGTAAGATGAAAACGATGCTATTTTCCATGGTGTAGCGCTCGGCCCTACCTGAAACTGCGGGGAATGAGTATATGCGCGGGAGAAATTTAAAAGAAATAAATATCTTCATTTGAGGCAGTGGCTATATTTTTTTATTTGCAGACTGAGCTGAGAGCATTACGAAAGAGCTATGAAGAAGGAGAATGAATCTGGAGAGGCGTTGAGGAAATAGCTGATGATGTCATAAATAAAAATAGATCGGTAATATTTTTAAGGAGTTGTATATGTAAAATGACAGTGATAATTTGTAATTTATTTATTTAAGTTAGATTTCCTACACTGTTTGGAGTTCTCTCCAGCAGGACTTTGCATGTGTGAACCGCTTTCTGGTACTCTCATCGACCGCTTTATATTTATTTTTCATAATTTTTTGGTCTGTTCGGAGAAAACATATTCAGTGTAATCCTTTAGGAGGAAATTGGTGACTGTTTGATTAATTTTTTAGTGCATATTTACATATGTACTCTCGCCTTTCTTCGAGTATAGACGATTTTTTCCAATTTTGTTTCACTTTATGTAGCCTGGTTGTTCAGATCATGGTAACTAAATCCCAATCGAAGCAATGAGGTGGTGCTCGATGAATTTTAGGAGATTTCTGCACCTCCAGACTGCCTTTGTACCTCTGCTCTTGTACCTCCTCTTTGTACCTCCTGCACTCTATATCTACTCTATACCTGCTGTACCCTCTAGACCGGCTATACCTTCTATACCTCTATACCTTCTATACCACTATACCTCTATACCTCTGTACCCTCTATACCTTCTGTACCTCTATACCCTCTGTACCTCTGTACCTCTTCTCAGAATGAATCTATACTTGTTCTTCTATACCTCCTGCATTCCTCTCATTCTCGTACCCTCTGTACTCTCATTACAGATGATTTTGTCCAATTTAGGTTCATTTTATGGTTGTTCGATCATGGTAATTAAAATTTAATGGTTGCAATTTGGTGGTCGCTCAACGATTTTTTGGGTATTTTTTTTATGTGTTCCTCTCTAACTAACTCACTCTCTATGCTCTCTCACTCTCTGCTTTCATCTGTATTCTCTATTATCAGAACTACTGGACTCTATGTTTTCGTAGATGAATGTGGTGAATGAGTAATGCGATGATGAAGTTGTTTTATTTAATGACCCAAATTTGGGGAATCTGCTAGGCATGGTTGTGCATAACGAAACCGAAGCTTATGCACTGTACTGTGATTATGCACATCAAACTGGCTTCAGTGTTAGAAAAGACCATACAAGTTATTGGCCAAACTCTAAGAAATTGAAATCAAAAGATTTTCTGTGTGCGAAAGCAGGTCGAAAAAAACCTGTCAATCCAAACCATATAACAAAATTCCAGAAAATTGATACGAGAACTGGTTGTTCGGCGATGATTCGATTCTGTGTAGATTTGGAGGGTAATTGGTCGATTAAAAAATATATAGAGAGCCATAATCATTCTTTGGCAAAGACTGGTGATCTGCATCTTCTCAGATCACACGACGCATTTGAGAAGGCATCGCTTTGAAGATGATGACGAGGCACATTAGTAACCGACGCGCTCGCCTACCTAACTAGAAGTTGGTGGGGTAGAGAATATTGGATTCATAAAAAGAGATGCTTTCATCCCGAAAGAAAAGGTCACGGATTGCAAGTGGTGATAGCAATGAATTAATATATCGCTCAAGGAAAGACAAACAAATGACGAGATGTTTGCATGGGATGTTCAAGTTGATGTCGATTGCTTGGTGAGTTTTTTTTGGAGCAATGGTATGTCTAGGGTTGAATTTGATTGTTTTGGGATGTGATAATTTTGATACTAGCTATTGGCTCAATAAATATAATCTTGTCTACACTCGTTGGAGTGAATCATCATTGGCAAAACATCTTATTGAGTAGCCTTTTTTGAAGAGACCATCGAGTCATTCACATGGTTATTCTAGACATTTCTTTGATGGGTGGCGTGCATCCTATAACGATATTTACCGATCAAGATCGCTATGGCAGAGCTATCGAGAATGTACCGCGATACATCATAGATTGTGCCAATGGCATATCTCAAAGAAAGCCCCCTCCAAGGTCCATTGCTTTAGTAGTAACAAGAGAGTTCAAGGGCTATTCTATACATGCATGAGCAAATGTGACACAGAGGATGAGTTTGAGGATGCTTGGTCTGCCATGCTAGAGGAAGGAAATTTGCATGATCATGCTTGGCTATCTGAACTTTACAAAATTAGGCAGAAATGGTCCACCGCATTCAACAAAGATAAATTTTGTATGGGCATCTTGTCAACTCAGCATAGTGAGGCCACAAATAGCATGTGTCATGGTATTTCAAAACCAACAAGTTCGCTGACATATTATTTCTTGGGATTGGAGAAGGTGATGGAAACATGGCACCAGAATGAACATGATGAAGACTTCAAGTGTATCCAGTCAGCAATTATTCTTGTTGTTAGGAGTAGTCCAATTCTTAAGCAAGCTGCTTTATTTTATATGAGGAAGCTTTACTCTATGTTCGAAGAATTTTTTGCATGGAGTTGGGGATTATCTCACATCGCGGTCGATGATAGCCCCATGGAGTACTGGTGAGGAACTTAGAGAAGAAGAATGCATCCAAAACGGATTGTCCACTTTGATGTGTCTCGTAGATATTTCTTGTAGTTGCGAAATTGAAATGATGGGCATACTTTGTGCACTGCTTGCATTAGAGTTCTTAGCTAGAATGATGTCTTTGCGCATTCCGGATAAGTACCTCCTCATGGTGGTCTACCGAGCAAAGAGGGACATCTACATCGATGGTTCATCTGAAGGTTAGTACATGTGGAAGCGAGAGATGGGCGGCATTATTTTAGAACCATATAACGGGGTAATAAGATTGTTGAGGATTACATGCTTGCATCTCTTAAATGACTATCGATGAAGTGGACTCATAAGTGGGAATTCTCCACCTTGGTTTAAGAGGAAGAAGGCGACCACATCATCAGCTAAGGATAAGGACAGTTTGAAGGATCCAATCAAGAGACGTCCAAAGGGTGTTTCCAATGCAAGGCTCAAGGCTTATTGGGAGAAGTCCAAAAAATCCACAAGTACTTACCCTACTTGCCTCTGAAGTTTTTATTACTTATAGGTTCTTATAAATATTTAATTCATTCTATTTTCTTGTCTTAGAAACCAAAGTGAAGTCCAGAGTCTTTGTGAATGGGATCGTCACGGTTGCGACTCAGCTATCTGTTATGATGCTTTTCACGTAATCTAGAATATTTCACATTGATGTCGTCAAACATTCATCCATTACTAAGATGTTGTACCATTACTGATGTTGTACCACAATTGATTGACCTCATCAATCAACCAATATCTTTGAAGGGTACACTAAGGCGATGATGGATATTATTACAAGACGGCATTTTGATGCATGATATTATCAAGAAGGCATTTTTTAATTTCATTTTTCGTTTTAGTCATTATGCTTGTATTTTTTTTTCATTTCATAACTTTAGTAAAGTCTTGAAACACGCATCAATAAAAGCACTATAATTTGAATCCTCCTTGAACAGATTTAGCCATGTCTCATCAAGAATTTTCTTGTCTGAATTAACAACTTGAATAGCATCTTGCAACTCTACCTATGGCGAGTCATAAGTCAAAAGCATGATGTTCCTGATAGGACTTTTGCCCTTGATAACTCCAGGCAAAACTAACATAATAAGCATTTACAGTGCACACATAGCAGGAATCATGACAAAAATATTAGCAGTTGCCCTGGAAATTTTGTTTTTTCATTTAGGTGCCAAATACATTGAAGAAAACCTAAAGAACCTCTTTCTATATGCCCTGGAAACACAAGTCAAAGCATAATTAAAATTATAATCAACTCATCGTCTCCACAGAAGAAGCTTTATCAAATTAAAGCATTGAAAATGCCAGACAACTCAAGAGATATCTTGATCCACTAAACCCTTGTCAATAAAAGATGATTTAGAGAATGGAAAATAGAAGCTTCAAAACACATAAATGGTTATTTTAGGTGAAAAATTTAACCAAAAGTTACTTAAAATTTTTAAAATTTTAAAATAAATATTGGTATGTAATTAAAAAATAAATCAATTAAATAAAAATCATTTGCATATCTTCAATTAAAAGTTTTCAGAATAAATTTAGAATCATCAATTTTTGATTTTATTAAATATATAGTCAAATTTAATATTTAAATAAGCTAAATTTAATAGCATTAAATTTGTTTAATTTCAGTTCACATGAGATCTCTTGAAAATTTTGATGAAAGTATTATATAATTTTCAATTATTATATTTCTATGGATAGATTCTACATAAGATAAATGTGATAATTTTATGTTGTCGATAACAAAATTATTAAGACACTTATAATAATAAAAAATTCAACATGATCGGATAAATTTAAAAATTTTTTTGACTTACTACTAAAATGCTACACTAAAAATACTAATTTGATTAATACAAATAGTCAATATCTATTCAAATTCTCAAAATTAACATTAGGCTTATATATGGCATTTTGTTCTATGATTTATTTTTGACAATGTAAAATGATCGGTATAACATATGAGAGAAAGTTCTCTCATTTTAGAGATTAATAATTTAATAATTTATTTATTTTAATAACGTCAACATTATGTTCATTTTGTCTTTTAAAGCTAATTATCGGTTGCCAATAAAATTTATCATCACCTAATAATAAATAAAACAGTCTAAGACCTTGCTAATAATAAAATTTATCATCACTAATAAGTTGATTTTAATTTTAACAATTATAAATTAATTTATTAAATTTATGAAACAAGTAGTGCAAACCAGACCATCCTTACGTCAATTTCACAAAGCTCTGCGATTTAAGGACATAAGGTATAGATTCATTCTGAGAGGGAATGTAGAGGTACAAAAGATATAGAATGCAGAGGATGAGGTAGCTGAAGGTATAGAATTATAGAAGGTATAGAGAAATATTTCTGAGGTATGAGATCTGAGAGGAGCTGGAGAGTCTGATCTGAGGTACAAAGGTATGCCGTCAGAATTACAATTATAGAGTGGATCTGTGAGAGTAAGAATCTGAGGAGTGCAGGAGAGTACAGAGAGTGACCAAGTTTAGACAATTCAACACTGCCTCTCAAACCTGCATAGATAGTAGCAGAGGAAAACTAAAATAACAGAATGAATATGCACACCCAATCGGGCCAGTCCCCCTTCAGACAAAATTGGACAGATCCTAAAAAAATGCGAAAACATAGATCAATTTGGGACAATTCAACCATGCCTCCCATATCTGCAGGAGCGGACACATAAAACTAAATTAATAGAACAAATCAACCCACTAAAATAACGAATGAATTATCCCTAAGCGAGAATCTTATCTGAGAACAACTCAAACATCCAAATTTGATTTAAGTATTTTTTGAGGCCAAACAAAAAATCATAAACAAAGTCACTAAATCTATTCATCTTTTGTCCCAGTCAGTTGAGCCAGTTAATTGCGGGCTTCTCGATAGTTGCCTCCATGTATTTGCAAATGAACATGCCAGCGGTGCTTGAATTGGGCTGGCAACCCATCCGTTTCAATTGGCCATTTCTTGGGTTTATCAAAATAATGTCGATATCCCCAATTTGATCTCCACAGGAAGATGGGCAAGGTATTAGTTAGATCCCTAGGAGAACTGCAAGAAGAGTGCATACCATCTCCGGCAGAATGGCTTTATCTGTCAGTTTTGGCAATGAGTTGTAAAATGACCACACGCCAAACTTGATATTTTTTGACAAAGTGTCAGTCTTGATATGGATGGCGGGAGTAAAGCATTTCGACCAGATGCCTTGTCTGCGGTGACATCTTTGGATATACATCTTGCTTTCTTTTAGCAAGCCATAATCATAATTACTGAGGGGATGTAAGATAACATCTATAAGTCACTGAGACACACATGGATATCATGAATGAATTGTAGAACCACTTTTGGAGTAACTCACCCAATGTAAGCATGAAATGTATAGGAATGGGACATACAATCCAGGCACGGGGTACTTCTCGCCTAATAGATATCACGAACGCGTGTGCATCGGCGGATCTTGATCCATCGATAAATCATCAATCGCCTCAAATAATAATATTTCCAAACGATCTATCTCCCTGCATTATCAGAAATAATTATTTTTGTAATTTATTAAGCAGAGAAATTAATAGTAGTAGTTAGAATGATATGACATTTGAATCTATGTTAAAAGGAGAAAGATTAGACTACATGAGTGGAGCATCGGTAGGCATGCCATCTGGATGGGAAGTGCATGAAATTTGCTTATGCCTCGGTAATATAATTATTTTTGAAAATAATTGTTAAAAAGCTATATCCATTGTCATCTAAAGCTCAAGAATCAGAAATTCTACGTACCTCGGACTGGTGCTCCTCCACAACTACTATAGCCTTTGATGGCTCATCAGAGGAAATCGGCTCGTCGATGCCAGCCTACGAATTCAGAAGGGTGAAACCGAATAAATGGTCATCTATTGTATCACATTATTCATGAAATTAATGTAATACATGCCGTTGCCAGGTGGGTGGAGGGCAAATCAGATCTTAGCAGTAGGCGCTGGTGGTGAGATGAAGGAGAGAACACACTTTCCTCTTCCTCATACATGCCTTCACCCGCAGCCAATGAAGGGGTGACAAGTGTATGCTCGGAGCCTCCCCTTGACCAACTCGATGGAGCTTCTTTGGCACAAGACTCCAGGAGGGCTTCCACTATAGAGGTCTCCACTCATGGTGGTGGTAGCCTCAAAGGAGAAAGCTGAAGCCCCAATGACATGAGAAGATACCCGGTGGTCTCCTCAGGTAGAACTTCCACCCGGGATGGAAGCACTCTTACTGACAAGGGTACCCTCAATAGTAACTGCATCAATGCCATCCGACCTCTCTATGTCTTTGCATGGAAGGATGCCACAACTTCCCTCAACTCCAAATAACCCTATTGCGGATCCTTGATTGGGGGGTAATGAGGGCAAGCTAGACACCTGGTTGGGGGAATATCGGGAGAGATATATGGGAAATCGAGGGCGACAATGGCTGGATTTGGGATGGGGTGATGTCGAGCTCTCTTAGGAAGTTCATGGGGAGGAGAGGATGATTCAAGGAGAGTCTCCTCTTCGATAAGTCCTCGAGTGTAAAGGCGGGACTGTGTTAAGCCAAAGATAAATATGACGACAAACAACATAGGTAAATGCATTCTTGCACCAAATTGAACATAACTACATCATTACGGTCTCCTTTCAAATTGTCAAACTTTATTTTTAGCAGAACATACATTGGTATGTGAGCGAAATAGCTAATCTAATAATGTGCTCGCCGCGATCTACATGAAACATTTATACAAGTTAACTTGCTCACATCAAGTAAAACATAAGCGGCCGGAACATACCATAAGAAGAGAAGCCACTCATGTAGCCAGCTGTGTGTGTATCTTTGATGTAATGCCATTGTGACAGAGAGGCTAAAACCCATTAATTGTATTCAACAAATTTGTCAATATTATTATTATTAGAAGCTACAGTAGTTGTGATATACAAAAAAAATTTGAAATAAGAAAAGCGTATGTACAGACAGTATCAGCTTATTCTTATAATTTGAACTATCTTTGACAATGGGGATTTCGCCATAAAACTTTCTCCCCTTTGTTTGGCATCCCATCACTTCATCGGTGAAAGAAATGCCGCCACCCAAGAAAAGGCTTCGTCCGTCCCGAAAGATGGGATAGAGGTTATGGCAACCGAAGTTTTGCTGCGGTCTGTCGAAATTGGTTGGTGAAGCGCTTCAATATTTCGGTTACTTCACTAGTGAAGCGGTGGAATATTATCAAATAATGTTCTGGCTTTCGGCGCATCTTGGCGTTATCTTTTTGCGAACATCTTGAACTTCAAAATAAAGTCAAGGTAATCGAGAATATTAACCATAATGGATTGCAAGCACCTTAATATCGGAGAATTACAGGGCGTCTGGTATAAAGTCAGTGCGGAGGGTGCAGAGGTGAGTACAAATTCATTTTCTCCACGAACACATCCAAACCAAAACACACCTTCCAGGTTATTCATAGTTATTAGTATGCCCTCAATGAAATGGGAAAATGCAAAATCTCAAGAAAGTATAGAGGTACAAGGGGTTAGAGTACATTTGCAAACAAGCATCAAAATTAGCTTCCAAACAACCTCTAATCTACTTCCGAGCGATAAATATTGTCTCAATAAAAGACAATCAACAAAATAGCCCAAAATCATCTTTAATGTCGAGGGTACAGGAGAGGTACAGGGAGTCTGAGGAGTGCAGTCTGAGAGGGTACATATTTATTTTCTCCACAGAACACATCCAAATCGGCAAAACACACCTTCCCAATTATTCATAATAGATTCTAGCCATAGTATGCCCTCCAAACGGGACAAAATGGACTGAAAAAAATACAAAATCTCAAGAAAGTATAGAGGGTACAAGGGGGTTCCGAGAGTACATTTGCAAATAAGCATCAAAATTAGCTTCCAAACAACCTCTAATCTGCTTCCAGAGAAAAGCAGTAAACATTGTCTCAATAACCAGGCCGAACAATCAACAAAAATAGCCCAAAATCGTCTTTAATGTCGAGGTACAGGAGGTACAGTGCAGGAGTGATTCATTTCTCCACATAACACATCCAAAGCGGCAAAACACACCTTCGTTATTCATAGCAGATTCTAGCCATAGTATGCCCTCCAAGCGGGACAAAATGGTGAAAAAATGCAAAATCTCAAGAGTATAGAAGGGGTTGAGTACATTTGCAAACAAGCATCAAAATTAGCTTTCAAACAACCTCTATTCTACTTCCAGAGAAAAGCAGTAAACATTGTCTCAATAACCAGGCCGAACAATCAACAAAAATAGCCCAAAATCGTCTCTAATATCGAGAGGTACAGGAATGCAGACAAAAAATCAACAAAAGTAGCCATATAAAATCAAAGGGGCCATAAATAAACCTAGAAACACATCTTGATGGATTGTAATGGACAAAGACGAGAAAACCCTAAAATCTTTCAAGTTCAGAATGAAATATGGAACCGTGAATACCTCGGTTTGAAATTAAGCCACTAAGCCGGTGATCGAGCAGCGGAGGTGGGCCAAATGGGAGCTCACGAAATTCTCTTCGTGAAAACATACCACAGTATTCTGAAAGAATCCGAGCAACGAGATATTTTGTTCCCGATTTAGGCAGGTAAATCGGGTCGGTCGGGGCGCTTGCATGAAAATAACTTCCTCTTACGGCGTCATTTTTTTGCGCCATTTATTCAATACATCAGCGTCGTCGTTGGAGTCCATAGCGTAAAGCTACGATGACTCGGACGTAATATTTTCCCTAGATGGAGAGACCGGGTATGGCATCACCTGCATCGGGCGGAGCTGATATCGGTGAAAATATTAAGGGCAAAATTTTTAAAATAGGCTTAGTCCTAAACTGGCACGAAATTTTTTTTTTTTTGTAAAATAGGCCTAATCCTCCGTCAAATGGACGACTAGCGCTGAAGTATGTCCACGTTGGCATTTATTAATTAATTTATATATATAAAATTAAATATATAATTTAAAAATATTTTTAATTATATATATAAATTTATTTAATAATTTGTTTATTAATTAATATAATTATTTAAAATATATACTTTTTATTAATTTTTGTTAATATATAATTTTAAAATATTTAAAATATATAAATAAATAATTTTTAATAAATAAATAAAGAAAGGAATAAATTATATAAATATTTTTATAAATTATATAAATAAAGTAATTACATATGTATATATTTTATAAATTTATTTAGTTATTTATATATTTAAATTATATAAAATATTTTTTAAGTTATATAAATAATTTAAAAAATATTTAACATATATAAATAAATAATTTTAATAATAAATAAAGGAATAAATTATATAAATATTTTTTATAAATTATAAAATAAAGTTATTATATATATATATATATATATATATATATATATATATATATATATTATATATATATATATATATATATATATATATATGTATATATATATATATATATATATATATATATATATATATATATATATTATATTGATAATTTTATTTGTTTATTTTATATTTAAATTATATAAATATTTTTAAGTTATATAAATAATTTAAAAAATAATTTTTTATAAAATAATTTTAATTATATATATATATATATATATATATATATATATATATATATATATATTTATATAATAATAATAATATAAAAAAAAAAATAAAAATATAAAAATATAAAGAAAATAAATAAATAAATAAATAAATAAATAAATAAATAAATAAATAAAACAAATAAATAAAATATATATATGTATATATATAACTAAATATTTTATAAATATATAAAATAACTAAATATTTATATAATTTAAATTATTTATTTATTTATTTAACTAATTATATATTTTAAATAAATAAATAAAATAAATAACTAATTAAACAAACAAATAAATAAATAAATAAATAAAATAAAATAAATATATATATATGTATATATATATATATATATATATATATATATATATATATATATATATATATATATATATATATATATATATATAAAACAATTTATTTATTTGTATATTTTAAATATTTTTAAATTATTTTGTATAACAAAAATATTTTGTATAATTTAAATATATAAACTAAATAAATAAATAAATATATATATATATATTTACTTTATTTTTATAATTTATAAAATATTTATATAATTTATTCCTTTGTTTTATTTATTTATTTATTAAAATTTATTTATTTTAAATATTTTTAAATATTTTAAATTATATATTAAGAAAAATTAATAAAAATTATATATTTTAAATAACTATATTAATTAATAAAAAATTATTAAATTTTTTATAAATTTTATATATATTAAAAATATTTTTAAATTATATATTTAATTATATATATATATAAAAATAAAATAATAATAACTAAATATATAAATATTTAGTTATTAAATATTTTATAAAAAATATTTTTAAATTATATATTCTAAATATTTTAAATAATTATATTAATTAAAAATAATAAAACCGCTTAGTCTCTCTCTCTCTCTCTCTCTCTCTCTCTCTCACCGTGCTTCCTAAAACCACAGAAAAAAAAATTAAATTCAGCCAGCATATTTTTAAATTATATATTTTAAATATTTTAAATAATTATATTAATTAAAAATTAATAAAACTGCCCAGTTTCTCTCTCTCTCTCTCCACATGCTTCCTAAAACCATGGAAAAAAAATTAAATTCTTTTAGTGTAGTTTGTGGCGTCAACGTCAGACACTTGTCCGTCAAACGGACTAAACTTATTTCTAAAAAAATTTTTCGTGCCTAAATTTTTAGGATTATACCTAATTTAAAAATAACCCCAAATATTAAGTGGGGATTACATTTGGATACGTGTCTAACTTTAAAATATTAATTTTTGGTCTTCATCTCACGATAACGACAGAATCTGTTAAAATAACAGTATTGTACTGCTAAATGGTATTTCTGAGCATGATTGGACACCGTATGAATATGCGAGAAAAATTTTAAAAATATATATAATAAATTTAGGGCACTTAAATGGTGGAATAAGCATATTTAAAATTTTTTCAGATGAACTAAAGAGAAGAGAAACAAACCTCTCATTTTAATTGAGAAAAGAACTTGAAGATGAAGAACAAACAACAAAATGATAGACTTCATATGAAGATCAATTTAGCAGATGATATCATAAATATGAATGCATAGGTAAATTTCATACATAATTGTATATATATAGTTATTTTGAAACAATGCTTAGTGATCTTCTTTGAATTCCTTTTTGAAATATAAATTTCCTGCACTATTTTGAGTACTTTACTAGAGTATAATCTGTATACTTTGGAGTGTACTCTTTTTATTATATATAAAGCATTGTGTACTTCCGAGTAATGAATCTAAATGATATTAGAAGTTGTTTTGAGTGCTTTACAAGGGGATTTGAGCTATTTGTTTAATCTATTTTTCTAAGTGTACAATCTGTATACTTTGGAGTGTACACTCTGTTTTTAAATTTTAAAGCATTGTGTACTTCCCAATAATGGATCCATATCATATTATAAATTATTTTGAGTGGTTTCCAGGATGATTTGAGTAATTTTGGCTCTTTTTCATATGTACAATTTGTACATTCTATAATGTATACTTCTTTTTCTGAATTTAAATGATGACAGGCTTCCAATTATTGATCTCAATGATATTATATGTTGTATGGAGTGTCTTTCAACAAAAATTGAGTATTCTTTTTTAGTTTTCCAAAGTGCACACCATATTTTTTAAATTTAAATGATTGGGGGGGAGGGGCTTCCAATTTTAGATCTCAATAATTTTATATGTTGTATGGAGTGCCTTTCAACAAAGAATGAGTATTTTTTTTTCAATTTTTAGAGAGTACAATCTATATACTCTCGAGAGTACACCCTTATTTTTTAAAATTTAAATGATTGAGGGTTTCCAACTATGGATCTAAATGGTACTATAAGCTGTTTTGAGTTCTTTCCAAGGGGATTTGAGTAATTATAGAGCAATTTTCTAAGTATACAATCTATACACTCTGGAGTGTACACTCTTTTTTTTAAAAAAAAAAATTTAAATGGTGGGGGGCTTCCAATTATGGATCTCAATGATTTTATATGCTGTATAAAGTGCCTTTCAATAGGATTTGGGTACATAGTTATACATGTTATATAGATTTTCATAATACACATGTGTGTGTGTGTGTGTGTGTGTGTGTGTGTTGTGTACAGGTGAATGAGGCAAAACATTGGTGCAATGATGATGCTGTTATGTCTCATGAACCAATTGTAGGAAAACACCTTAACACTATTATTCATAATGAAAAAGGAAGCATATAAGCTCTATTGTGATTATGCACATTAAGCTGAATTAAGTGTTCAGAAGGATCATGCTAGTTATTGAAATCAAAGGATTTCTTATGTGCACAAATAAGTTTAAAAAAAATGTCTCAATCTAAACTGCTCAGTGAAATTTCAGTAAACAGATACTAAGACCGGTTGTCTAGCCATGATTATATTTTTTATTGATTTAGATGGGAATTGGAAGGTTAAGAAATCTATAGAAAGTCATAATCATTCCTTAACAAAGCCGAGTGACCAACATCTTCTAAGATCTTACAGAGACATCAATGAAGAGAAGGTGGCGGTGTTAAAGTCAATGAGAGAGGCTAGAATTAGAGCAACTGATGCATCCAATTATCTTACTGAGGAAGTTAGCAAAGTGGAGAATGTTGGGTTTACAAAAAGAGATGCTTTCAATTATATTCAAAAAGAAAGAAGAGCAGTGATTGTGAATAGTGATACTAATGCATTAATATAATTATTCAAGAAAAATCAAGTAGGAGATGGAATGTTTGCATGGGATATCCAAATTGATGAGTCAGATAGTTTAGTGAATTTTTTCTGGAGCGATGACATATCAAGGATAGACTACGATTATTTTGGGGATATAATAATTTTTGATACAAGTTATTGGCTCAATAAATCTAATCTAGTATATGCACCTTTTGTTAGAGTTAATCATTATTCACAAAATATTTTATTCAGAGTAGTATTTCTATCCAAAGAAATAATTGAATCATTCACATGACTATTGAAAATATTTATCTGGATAATGAATGAGAGGCATCCAATAATAATATTTACTGATCAAAATCAAATAATGGTGAGAGTTATTGAAATTGCATTGCCTCATACTCTCCATAGGTTGTACCAATGACATATTTCTAAGAAAGCTCCTTCAAAAGTACATCACTTTAATAGTAATAAGACTGTACAAAGTCTCTTTTATACATACATGAGTAAATGTGATTCAAAAGAAGAGTTTGAACAGGCTTGGTATAACAAGCTAGAAGAAGATAATTTACATGATCATGCTTGGCTAGCTGAGCTATATAGAATTAGAAACAAGTGGTCCACCACATTCAATAAAGATTCATTCTGCATGGGTATTTTAACAATGCAACACAGTGAGTCCACAAGTAATATATGTCATGGAATCTATAAACCAACAAGCTCTATCACCGATTGTTTGCTGGGATTAGAGAAGGTTATGGACACATGGTAACAGAATAAATATGATGAAGATTTTAAGTGTAGCCAGTCAATAATTATTCCACTTATTAGAATCAGTCATATATTGAAGCAAGCTACTATGTTTTACAAAAAAAAGCTTTACACATTTTTTGAAGAATAATTTTGGCATGGAGTGGGTAGATTAGTAGCAAATATCTTGGATGACAATCTCATGAAGTATTTGATAAGAAACTTAATGAAAACCAACATTTCTAAGACATGGACTATTCATTTGGATAAGACATGTCTAAATATAACTTATAGTTATAAAAAATTTGAAATGATGGGATTACTCTATGCCCATTGCATTAAAGTCTTGAGTCTAGAAGATATTATGAGGATTCTAGAGAAGTATCTTCTCAACCGATGGTCTTCTAGTGTAAAGAAGGATATCTATTTTAATAGTGCTTACAGATCATTAAATTATTTACAAGTTTAGAATGTCAATCCTGTTGGCATCATCTTTCAGAATCACATCAGTAGATATTCATATCAAATAAGCACCAGAGCACAAGGTAATAAGAAAGCTGAGCAGTATATATTAGATTTTTTAAAGAAATTATCTAACGATGTTGATTCAATATTGTGTGATAATTCACCTAAAATGGAGCATACGAAGAAGAAAAAAAAAGTCTATCATAAGAGATTCTAATTGTAATAATTTACTGAATGACCTAAATAAGATGCGACCGTAGGGTTTTTCCAATGCAAGATTGAAAGGATATTGGGATTGAAATAAGAAAGCCATGAGTGCTATCTGATAGTTTTTAATATTACAATCTTCAAATATTACTATAAAATTTTGACCCATTATACTTTTTTTGTTACAAAGAGAAATGAATAGGTTTCAACGGCTGGAGAACAAAGAGTACCACCCATTGCAACACCTTTTTCTGTAATGCTAGAATACTTTTTAGAGGTATGCAAGGTATAATTCTTTATTTTTGCTTTCAAATTTTAGAAACTGATTTGATGTTATTGTATATCAAGAATTTCACTCCAGCTCAACAGTAAGTCAGCCGACAAAAGGATACACCAAGGTGATGATAGACATTATTAGAGGGACACATTATGATGCATGAAACAGAGAGTCAACCATTTTTTAATTACTACTTTTTTTGTTTAGTTGAATCCCATATTTTTTATGTTCGTATATATCTATAATTTTTTAGTTTAGTTTGATTTTAGGTATTTTACTCTGTTGTTACTGTATTGTACTTTGAAGCTCAACTACTGTACTTTGAAATATGCTGATTATTAATTTTTGACTGAACTAGTTTTGTACAAATAAAAACTACTAGAATACTCTTATTTCAGATGAAGCAGCATATAAATGCCAATCAGAAAATAACTCAGATTGTACAGTCTAAAAAACTTCAAAAAATAACTCAAATCCTGCTGAAAGGTAATCCATATAGCATATAATGTCAATCAGATCCATAATTAGGTAGTCCCCCATCATTTAAATTTTAAAAAAAAAATGGTGTACACTACAGAGTGTACATAGTATACACCCTAGAAAACTAAAAAATAATACTCAAATCATGATGTAAGGTACTCCATACAGCTTATGGTACCAATTAAATCCATAATTGAAAGCCCCCCATCATTTAAATTTTTTGAAGAATGGGTGTAAACTCCAGAGTGTATATATTGTACACTCTAATGTGTTCATGTTGTACACTTTGAAAAATTGAAAAAAAAAAGCTGAATTATTGTTAAAAGGCACTCCCATCATTTGAATTTAAAAAAAGGGTGAACACTCCAGAGTGTAAAAATTATACACTCTAGAACATTGAAAACAAATACTCAAATCTTGTTGAAAGGCACTTCATACAACATATAATATCATTCATATCCATTATTAGAAGCCCCCACCATTTAAATTTTTTAAAAAATAAGGTGTACGCTCCAGAGTGTATAGATTGTACACTCTGGAAAACTAAAAAAATTTACTCAAAAGGCTATTGAATGGCACTCCATACAATATATAATATCACTTAGATCTGAAATTGGAAGCCCCCATCAATTAAAATACAAAAAAATGTGTACACCCTAGAGTGCACAGATTGCACACTCCAGAATGTACATACTGTACACTCTAGAAAACTAAAAAAAATACTCAATTCTTATTGAAAGGCACTCCATATAACATATAATATCATTTAGATCCATAATTAGAAGCATCACATATTATTTAAATATAAAAAATAGGGTGTACACTCTAAAGTGTATAGATTGTACACTCTAAAGTGTACAGACTGTACACTCTGGAAAAAAAAACTCAATTCTTGTTGAAAGACACTCTATACAATATATAATATCATTGAGATCCATAATTGGAAGCCCCCATATTAATTAAATTAAAAAAATAGGGTGTACACTCGAGAGTGTATAGATTGTACACTCTGTAAAACTAAAAAAAAGTACACAATTCATGTTGAAATGCACTCCATACAACTTATAGTATCATTGAGATCTATAATTAGAAGCCCCCCATATTATTTAAATTTAAAAAATAGAATGTACACTCTAGAGTGTATAGACTGTACACTTAAGAAAATTGAAAAAAAAATACTCAATTAATGTTGAAATACACTCCATATAGCTTATAATATCATTGAGATCCATAATTAGAACCCTTAATATTATTTAAATTTTAAAAATAGGGTGTACACTCTAGAGTGTATAGATTATACACTCTAGACTGTGCAGATTGTATACTCTCAAAAACTAAAAAATAAATACTTAATTCTTATTGAAAGGCACTCCATACAGCTTATAGTATCATTGAGATCCATAATTGGAAACTCCTCATATTATTTAAATTAAAAATAGGGTGAACACTCTAGAGTGTACAGATTGTACACTCTAGAAAACTAAAAAAAGATATTCAAATCCTATTGATAGGCACTCCATACTTCATATAATATCATTAAGATCCATAATTGGAAGCCCCCATCATTTACATTTTAAAAAAAGGGTGTACTCTCCAGAATGTATAGATTATATACTCCAGAGTGTACATATTGTATACTTCAGAGTACAGATTGTATAATATGAAAACTGCTCCAAAATTACCCAAATTCTATTGGAAAGAACTCAAAATAGCTTATAATGCCATTTAGATCTCTAATTAGAAACTCTCATATTATTTAAAATTAAAAAATAGAGTGTACGCTCTATAGTGTACAGAGTGTACACTCTAGAGTGTACAAATTGTACACTCTAGAGTGTGCATGCTGTACACTCTTGGAAATTATAAAAATAAATACTCAAATACTGTTGAATGACACTCCATACAACACATAATATCATTTATATCTAAAATTGGAAACCCCCATCATTTAAATTACAAAAAAAAGGTGTACACCCTAGAGTATACAAATTGTATAGTTGGAAAAATATAAACAAAATAGATCCAATCCTCTTAGAAAGAACTCGTGGAAAATAACAGCTTACATAATTCATGAACATCTATGAAGATATATACAATATAGATAAATGGAGAGATTATCTACATACACATTTATGGTCAAACATTACATATATACATCAATTCTCGGGCATTTATTATTCTATAATTCAACTATTTCATATTTAAACAAAAAATGGCGTAAACAAACTCTACTCTAAAGAAATTTATCTTCTATGGCTAATCTTAGTGCTCAGCCCAGTCCACTGGAGGTTTGCTAACCACGGCCTCCATATATTTTCATACAAACATGCCACAGTTGACGCTATTCTCCTGGGCTAGTATACCTGTGATCACTTCGATTGGTCATTCCTCAAGGTTGGTCTCGAAAGCCTCACCAACATCTTTGACAAGTAGTTTGATCTACATATGCACCAAAACAAGGCCAATAAGATGGTTATAAATTATACATTTATGAAAAACTGAATAAGACAAGTATTCTTACAATATCAAGAACTACATCCTTATGGACTGGGTTTAGTAGTGAGCCATACATGAATCATGTCCCTTTTTTAGGATGCCTCACTAGTGGTGTCCAATGTTGATTATTGATAATTAAAATTAAGATTAAATCAACCATTGAAATATTATCTCCACTAATATGCTGTATTAACATTTTTCTTTCTTTTCATAGCAAAATTTAGCATAACTCTAAAAGAATACAAAGAAAAGTTAAATCAACTAGTTTATAACCAACAAATTGAAGGAATTTGCTAACCCAATAAACCTTGCATGAACTCACCCAATGTATGCATGATATGTATAGATATGAGACATATAATCCAGGACAAATCTTATTCTTCTTAGCTAGTAAATAAGCGAATGTATCAACATGTGCATCAGACAAATATAGATATGTCAGTAACTCATCAATTTATCCTATGCTAATAACGATATTTTAGGTCGAGAAAACATTATCACTCCTGCATGTGAACAACATGGGAATGTGAGCAATATAAATTAGAAGGGCAATTTTATTGAAATTAAATTAAATATATTAAACAATGCCATACTTATCCTTAAATCGGGTACAAGATGTATCGATCAACTCTAGCATTGGCTTGGGGATGACATCTCTTGATGAGAATTCAATAGTCTTTAGTGCCTCAACTGGCTGCAAGAAATCACATCTTTTAGTTGGTGTACCCAATATGATTCCAAGTAGAAGCTTCTAAAATGAAGAATACCATGTCCTTCGGTTCCTCAACAGCTATTATAACAGTAGCAGGTTGTTCCGTCATTGCATGATCTTCTTCTACCTCCACTTATAAAAAAACCTTTAATGAAATCAACCTTATTAGATTGAAGTAGTATAATTGACAACAAACTACCTCATCTTGACTGCCTGCATCTAGTGTGGCAACAACAACAAGCTCTGTTATGCTTCACTTCTTCCTATACACCCTTATGAATGGGGACGAGACCGTCTTCCTCTCTCTGGCCTGTCTCGCCTTGACAACATGAGTGATACTACCAATTAAAGGTTGAGCAATGTCACTTTTTGATGTGGGGCCTTCATACTCAATCAACTTCTCATCCTTTGTTAAGGTAGTTTCCAAAGGCTCCTGTAGATGTGTGGTCTCAGTGGCTATCCCAGTGCTAGCCTCGTCAACAGCTTCTTCCATGCTTGGACTTTTTGTTCACCTACCCTCGCTTCAATGACAGCAAGTCGCGCAATAATATCATGTACTCTCTAAGTTATTGTAGCTTCAAAATATGATAATTTATCCCCCCCAAGGGACTTGATTAATGAAAGTGTCTTCTTATTCTCAACACTCTCTGGAGGGCTAGTAGTAGATGGCAGGCTAGATGCACATGAAGGAGGAGAATATCGAAGAGAGATGTAAGGAGATCCACTTGGGGCTTCACTCCTTAGACTAGGAATGAGACTTCTATGGGGATCACTGTGAGATGGCTGCAAGATAGAGGGCACTGTTTGAAGGAGCTAGATATCCTCCTTTGTTATGTCTTCAAATGATTGAAAGACCTATGTTACACAAATAAGAAAGTGTTGACCTTACTTTTTGAGTGAGTTCTCAACCTCCTCATCATAGATTTATGACTCTTATAGACACTAAGAGCTACTTAGTCGTAAGATGCTTTTAGTGATTAGGTGAACACTTAACCTAAGCTTAGAGACTTAGAAGGGTTAGTCATAGGAGTAGGTTATGCCTTAAGAGCTTAGGGAGACTTATTTACTCTATAGCCTAAACCCAATCCATGTTCTCCTTCCCAAACCCCAAACCCCAAACCCAAATTCAAATTTAAATTCAAAATTCCAAAATTCATAATTAATCCCAAAATCAAATCCAAGCCTTCTTGAGCCTTATGATTGGATTCCATGGACTTGGCCCTAGCCAAATTCAATTCAATTCAATTCAATTGATTTTCTCTAAGATCAATTCAATCTCTCAATCATTTATCAAATTCAAATCCAAATTCAACTCCAAATGATTGAAACACAAAATCAAATCCAAATTCCAAATCCTTCTTAAGCTATGAGATCCACTTTCATAAGCTTAACCAAAATCTCATTCAAATCAAGTCAAACTCAATTAATTTTCTTATAAATCAATTATTCCATCAATCATCTTCACAAATATAAATGAAATCCATATTCAAATGATCAAAATAAAATCAAACTAAATCGAGTCAAGCCAAGACCCTTCCTAAGCCATATGGACCTACCCCCATGAGCTTAGCCAAATTGGATCAAACCAAGCCCATCCAAATCTCATACCATGACCATTGATTATCCTAGGATGAACAATTGCCTTAAATTGGGTCAAACCAAGTCAACTTGATCATTTGACCAAGTCAACCCTTTAACTTATATGAACCCAAACTAGCCAAAACCTTCCCTACACCAAATATATTGAAACCATTGATTCATATCAAACATAATCAATGATTGAACATGACTTGACCATCAATTGTGCCAAACCAAACTGAATTGGCCATTTGACCCAAGTTGACCCAAATTGGTCTAAAAGGCCAAAATAAGTCAAATCATGATATAACCCAAATTGATTACAACCAATGGCTCAAGTTCATTACAAATTGGTTATTGAACTTGACCAAATCCATAATTGTGCCCAATTTGGCCAATTGAACCCAATTGACCAGCTTAGCCCAAATTGACCTAAAGGATTAAATTGGCCTAAAATTAAATTAAATTTAAATCAATTCAAACCAAAACATACAATCATCTTCAATTAACTAATTGAACTTGAACCAACACCTAACCTAAGACAATTTGACCAATTTGGTCAAATTGGTCAACTTGACCCATTTGATTTCAAATGAGCCAAAATTAAACCTAGGCCAAATTGATTGAAACCACTTGAATCAAAACCCTTCAAACCATCATTTGAACCTAACCCAAGCCTTTTGGTTAACCTAACCCAACATGACCCAAAGTGACCCAAATGACCCAAATTGAGCAAAATCCCTTGAAACCAAGCCTTTGCCACTTGGAACCTAACTAAATCCGACACAAACCCATATTGGGTCAGCCCATAGCCCATTGGAGCCAAACCCAAGGCAAATCTCTCTTGAATTTCCTCCCCACATGAGATTTTCCAAAATTGGCAAAGTCCACTTTCCTATCACTCTTGATAGCCATCAAACACCCACTTTAGGGTCCGACTTAACTGCACTTGCTGCATAGACTAAAGGGAGGTGAGTTAACTCACCTCCCTCATAAAGTGAAATCCATGGAATACAAAGAAGTGCAATATGCCTAAATCCAGACTTGAGCTTTCTGCTAGCACTTCTTCCACTCAAGTCAAGCCACGTTAGAGACAACTCCAGCGCTCTGGCGATGGTTGGCCGACTGAAAACTAGAGAATGATCCAGTCCATCCATCATAAGCAATTGGGAGATATACCCCCTTAATTTGCATGAGAAATGACCCCATTCGATTTGTATGAGCTTCCTAAGTGAATTCTGAGTCCCCTAGTGAGCTCCTAAGTGTTCCCAAAGCTTCCCTCATCAGAATTTCTCCTTCCCAAGCAAAGCTGAAATAAGACATGTCCTCTTCAATCCCAACTACCTCAATTCTCCACTTGGATCAAATTGCTCCTTCCCACACCATCTCCTCGACCTATCGAAGCTAAATGAAACACTTCCCAAGCTCTAAACCCACCGAAGCTAGGAGTTCGATCAAAGTCGATCATGTTTTGGCCTCCTGAGCAATCCACTTGGAATCAACTCAATTGCCACTCAACAGGGCATTGTCTCTACTAGACGGAGCTACCTCAAGTATACGAGCTGCCGGTCTTAGCTCCGATGAGGTAATTATATTCAAACTGACCCCTAGGTGAAAAGTTTTTTTGAGCTTTTCAAAGAGAATGTGCATGTTTGTTGATCATAGCCATTGGATCTTCTTAGACCCTTCGTGCGAAGGTGTGGGATCGATTTAGAGTGGATCCTAGCTCGGGTGAGCTTGAATCACATGAGCAATGGTGGACGTGGTCCATCTCTCATTGCTCATGGGAAGGTAGATCACGCATCATCCGTTCCACATGATAAAAATGAACGGTCGTGATTAGATCCATTAGATCGATCCATTTGATCTATTATTAATCGCATGATTAATCGAGATCGTCTGATCTTAGATCGAACGACGCATGAGAAAGAGTGTCCCACCGCCAGCTAACTCAGCATTGATGGTGACAACTTAAATATCCAATCCTGCAGCACCACATGGAAAGCGCGTTGCATGGCACCGATGGGATTAGGATTAATTAAGGCTAATTAATTCAAATTTAAGGCTGAAACTTCATAAAATCATAATAAATCAAAGAAAAATAAAAAATGCAAATAAATGCTCATTTTAAAGATATTTTGGAGAGGAATACATTAAAAATATCTTTAATTTATTTTGAATAGTAATCAAAGCTTAATTAATGTTTAATTAAAAAATTAATTATCTTAATTACTCCCTAATTAATTAACTAATTAACCTCAAACTTTTTGAGATTATTTAAGGAAATGATCTCTACCTTGCCTAATTTTCTTGGGATATATTGGTTAATTAATTAAGAAAATTAATTGATTAAGCCTTAATTATCTTCTTAACTTAATTACGAGTTAATTAAGCTTATGCAAAGTAAAAAAATTAATCAATTGGGCTTCTTAATCACTGCCTAATAGTGAGGGGCTTATAGAATTAGGTTGAGATCTCTTTCCCAACCTCTTTTCCCTAAGTCCTTCTCACCTTTCAAGAAACATTAATTAAAGATTAATTTAAAAATTAATTACTTAATTAGTTAAAAGTTCAAATCATATTGTATCTTGCTTAATTAAATGAGGGGTTTTTGGGTGGGGCCTCTTTCCCAACCTTAAGTCCATTTCATTTGAAGGATAATTAATCAAAATTGGCAAATTAAGTAAGAGAAATTGATTAATTAATTAATGACTTCATTAATCAAATTAAAATTACAATCATATTTGATCTTGATTAATTAATTTAAGGGTAGATCCTTAGGTGTTTAATAGCCTAAAGGAAGTTAATGAGATTATGATTAATCCATATATGCGGAGAAATCATAAAAGTAATTAATTAAATTTCTTAATCTAATTAAGCAATAATTATGAGATAATTGCATTAGGCCCTTTCATTTACTAGGATCATTGCTAGTTTACGTTTCAATGTATTTACATATCATATTAGCTCATAATTATTTGGATAATTATATTAAGTTAACATAGGTAAGGGTTAATTATTGAACTTAATGTATATTACAACTTAATTAATCCATAAAATCAACTTAATCATATTTCATTAAATCAAATTAACTTATAAACATGGGGATGGGTTAGGAATAGCAAACTTCTTCTCACATTCCTTAAGTTAAATTGAACATGAAATTAAAAATGACATTAAAGAATTTTTGTTTATTTTAAATAGTTTTGTTTGGTATGCTTATTCTTAGAAATTAATTTGATTGAATGAAATAAAATGTTTATGTTTAGTTATTCCATTCCAATCATGTTACATATTGCATGCCATTTGATTCATACATCCATCTCTTTTCAAAATTAATTAAATCAAATGGTCTTCCTTTATGTAAGCTTGCTTGTGCTGATTTAATTTAATATATGTGTGGCTATTATCACTACCAAACTCAAATGTGGGGGGCATATGGAATTGGGTTGGGGCCTCTTTCCTAACCTTTTCCTTAAGTCCATTTCATTTGAAGGATATTTAATCAAAATTGGCAAATTAAGTAAGGGAAATTGATTAATTAATTAATGACTTCATTAATCAAATTAAAATTACAAGCATATATGATCTTGATTAATTAATTTAAGGGTAGATCCTTAGGTGTTTAATAGCCTAAAGAAAGTTAATGAAATTATATGTGTGGGGAAATCATAAAAGTAATTAATTAAGTTCCTTAATCTAATTAACCAATAATTGTGAGATAGCCCTTTCATTTCTTAGGATCATTGTTAGTTTACTTTTCAATGTATTTGCATATCATGTTAGCTCACAATTATTTGGATAATTATATTAAGTTAACATAGGTAAGGGTTAATTAATAAACTTAATGTATATTACAACTTAATTAATTCATAAATACAACTTAATCATATTTCATTAAATCAAATTAACTTACAAACTTGGGGATGGGTTAGGATTAGCAAACTTCTTCTCACATTCCTTAAGTCAAATTGAACATTAAATTAAAATTGACATTAAAGAATTTTTGTTTATTTTAAATAGTTTTCTTTGGTATGTTTGTCTTTAGAAATTATTTTGATTGAATGAAATCATATATTTATGTTTGGTTATTCCATTCCAATCATGTTACATATTGCATGTCATTTGATTCATACATCCATCTCTTTTCAAAATTAATTAAATCAAATGGTCTTCCTTTCATGTAAGCTTGCATGTGTTGATTTAATTTAATATGTGTGTGGCTATTATCACTACCAAACTCAAATGTATTTTTTCAAAAGCTTATAAATGAATGGTAACATATGTTGTGATGTTAGTTATAAATACATAGGATATGCATGTGATTATACCATAAGTGTATGAAGTGAAGTCTCTTCCCTTATTCACATGTCAATTTACATAAGCATGAATGTAATGGGTATAATGCCTGGACATCTTGGGAATACGAGGCTTTAAGTAGCCCCAAGGAGGTCATTTGATTACCTTACTTCCCTGATTTAAACAACAAAATGTGCTCATTTGATTTCACTCTTGTGTATCTTTAACATAAGAATTTAGATAGATCTTTAAATCATATACCTAAATAATTCCATTAAAGAAAATACAATCTTTGCATGATTTTAATCTTTTAATTATAAATACTTGTGCATGTATTTAAGAAAAATGGGTATATAGTCCAGACATCCTTGGAATACAAGGATTTAAGTAGCCCCAAGGAGGTCATTTGATTACCCCACTTCCCGGGTTAACAAAGGCACATACTTGTTTATGTCTTATATACATGTATGTATATATTTAATTATAAAATGTTAATCCCCTTTGCTATTTAAACATACATGCATTCATAATTACTTAGTCATCGGATTCATTAATCATATAATTTGGAGCTTGCTTTCTTATATTCATATATTCAAATTTACATATGTATGAATGTAATGGCTACATAGTTTGGACATCCCAGGAATATGAAGTTTTAAGTAACCCTAAGGAGGTCATTTGATTACCTCACTTCTCTTGTTAACAATGACACATACCTATTTAATTTCATCCACATGTATTTTTATATAAGAATTTAGATAGAGCTTTAAACTAATATGATTAAATAATTCAATCACATAAAGAATATAAAATTCCACATCCACATACATTCATCATTTAAGTGTGTTATATGTATAGGTACACTTAGGATTAAATCATATGCATGCCATTTATGATGGAAAGGAAAGATTTGATAAGTGTCATTATTGACCTAACTGTTGGAGTGAGCTCTTAACTTTCTCATCATAGATCTAGGACTCTTGTAGACACTAAGAGTTCCTTAGCCTTAAGACAATTCTAGCGATTAGGTGAATACTTAACCTAACCCTAGAGACTTAGAAGAGTTAGCCATATGAATAGGTTGTGCCTTAGGGATTTAGGAGGCCTTGCCTACCCTATAGCCTAAACCTAATCCTTGCTTCATTCTCTCAAACCAAACCTGAAATTTAAATCCCAATCCAAATTCAAAATAAGATCCAAATTCAGTGATTATAACCCATGACCAAATTCAAATTTCGAATCCCTTCCTAAGCCCTTTGATTTTATCTTATGGACTTAGCCTTAACCAAAGTCAAATCAACCCAAATCCAATTGATTTTCTTAATTATCAAATTCAATCTCAAATCAAATCCCAACCTAAATTCCAAATCAAATCTAACTATCAAATGATTGAAACCCATAATCAAATTCAAACTCCAAAATCTCTTTCTAAATTATATGAATCACCTTCATATGCTTAGCCAAAATCTCATTTAAACCAAATTAAACTTGGCTGATTTTTTTATAAATCAATCATTCCTTCATTTATATTCACAAATATAAATGAAACCCACCCTCCAATGACCAAAACTAAACCAAACCAAATCAATTCCTAAGCTTTTGACCTACATCCATCAATTTGGTCAAATTTGCTTCCAAATCACTCCAAACCCAAGAGAGTTTCTCATGAATCATTTATATCTTCATTTATATTCACAAATATAAATGAAATGTAAATCCAAATAGCCAAAACCAAACCAAAATCAAATAAAATTTCCAATTTTAGCCTTTTTAACCAATTTCTTGAACTTGGATAAATGATATCCAAATCAACTAAAAACCCATGGATTTCTTCATGATTCAATCATTGTTCCAAATATAAACACAAACTATAATTATCATGCCAAAGCCAAGTCAACTCAAGTCAAGCCCATGTTGACCCCTTTTGACTTAAAATTATCATATGAAACAAAATTCATTTGACTCTAAACCACTTGCAATTGGATTTATATTTCCATCCTAAGTCCATATGTGAGTTCAATTAAACTTGAATCAAGCCATGATCAAGCCAATTGACTCTTTTAGGTCCACTTGACCTAAAGTGACCTTAAAGTCCTTCTTGAACCAAGTTCTAATCTAACCTAAATTGGATTGAACTAATCCTATCAAAATCTCATATCATGATCAATAATCATCCTAGGGTGATCAACTACCTTGAATTGGGTCAAACTAAGTCAACGTGATCCTTTAACCAAATCAACCCTAGCCCAAAGGAAACCCAAACCATCCAAAACCCACCATATGCCAAATTGATTGAAACCATTGACTCAAACCCACTCATGATCAATGATTGAACATAACCAAACCATTAATTAAGCCAAACCAAGTCTAATTGGCCATTTGACCCAAGTTGACCCAAATTGGCCTAAAAAGCCAAAATAGGTCAAATCATGATTTGATCCAAATTGATTGCAACCAATGGCTCAAGTTCATTCCAAATTACTTATTGAACTTGACCAAAGATATGATTGAGCCCAATTTGACCAATTCGTCTACTTGACCCAACCTAGCCCAAATTGACTTAAAGGGTCAAATTGACCAAAATTCAAAATAAATCCAAATTAAACCAAACCAAAGCCTACAATAATTTTCAATCAACCAATTAAACTTGACTCAACACCTAACCCAACCCAATTTGATCAAACTTATCAAATTGGTCAACTCGATCCATTTGACCCTTTTGAATCTAAATGAGTCAAATTCAATCTTAAGTCAAATTAATCAAAACAAAATGAGCCAAAATACTTCAAATCATCATTTGAACCAAATCCAAGCCTTGGTTTGACCCAATTTGACTAATTGGTCAACTCAAGCCGACCTAGCCCAATTTGACCTACATAGGTCAAGTTGAGTCAAACCCATTTGAATCAAGCCAAAGCCCATTGCAACCTGACCCAACCCATCCTAAACCCACTTGTGATCAGCCCAAAATCAACCCAAACCCATTTGGAGCCAAACTCAAGGTGACCCCTCTTAGAAATGCCATCACACATGTGATCTTACCCAAAAGAGAGCCAAGTCCACTCTCTGGTCACCTTTGGCAGTCATCTATCACCTCAATAGGGACCTACCTAGCTTCTTAGCCCGCTTTATGGAGGCTAAGGCTGATCAATCCCATCATTGGTTTTGAAAAATTTGGCCATCCCCCTAAAATGAGAGAAAGAAGCCTCATTTCATGCTATCTTGAGTTCATTTAGCTCACAAAAGCATCCCTAAGCAAAGAGCATCCCTTCCCCACCTTCTTTGAGTGAGTTTTGAGCTAAAAAAAATAAAACTAAAGCTTTTCTGGCGAGGAGGCGGCAACCATTGGTGAAGATGACGTTCCAAAGAGAGGAAAGGGTTCAAACTCATTCTAAAGCTTCCTCTCACACCTAGGAGTTCGTTCGTATCTTCACCATTGCTAGAAACCATCCTTTGTGAGGTAATTTCTTCAAACTTTAGCTAGCCATAGGATCTTTTGTTTGATCAAATGTGTGCATGATTTTAGGAATTATCCTTAGATTCCCCCTGTATTTTTCATCTTACATCATCCCCACACATTTTGGGACATTTTTCGGTGAAGATCATCAAAAAATTGAGCCCAATAGCCCAAATCGGGTGGTTTATAGCTTTATTTTTACTATTTTTGCACTATGGTTTATCGATTTTAGAGAAGAAGAGCAGCCTCTATTTGATCCCGTGTTCAGGGGATCGGACGGTCCATATTTAGCATCAAAATCATGTGATTTTAGCCCCTAGATCTTCTGACGTGATCGACCATCCCACACCATCGATAGTGGATCGCATCTACGTCTGGGACGTTCCCTCATTTTCTTGTCGCAAGCACCATGTATATTGTGGTGCCATGTGGCACCTCTTATCAGTCAGGCGTTAACGTGTTAAGTGGGAAATTCAGGATTTTTGGATTTTAAAAATTATTTAAACTACCCGAAACTTCAAAAATTCATAGAAAATAAAATTCTCATAAAAATTGCAAATAAGAGTTTGTTGGATTCGTCTTTTTGAGAGGAATCTAATGAACAAAAAATCCATAATTTTGGCTAAGTATTGTGAGCTTAATGTAAATTTTAGTGAAAATCAAATTTCATTAATTACTCTAATAATACAAATCAGATTGAGGTGAAAATTTCAAAGATTAAAATTAGGCTTAAAATCTTCTTATAAATAGAATTTCTAGATAAAATGATGAGTGGATTAAAAGATATTGAATCTAGGCGTTCAAATGGTCTATTTTAATTAAATAAATCAACATACCTTATGAAATTGGGTTAAATCACCCGAAACTTTCATAACTAATCCTAGAAAAATCCAAAAAAAATGATGGCTCATTTTAAAGGTATTTTAGAGGAGAATCCAAGAAAATAATTATTAATTAATTTTTAACAATAATTTCTACTTAATTAAGGTTTAAATAAAAACTTAATTAGCCTAATTTTTCTCTGATTAATTATCCAATTAATCTCAAAATTTCTAAAGATGTTTAGGAGGATAACCTTTGCCTCCCATATTTTTCTTAGAATTTATTAAATAGTTAATTAGAAAAATTGATTGATTAAGCCTTAATTACTCTCTTATTTTATTTAATGATAATTAAGCAAATGAATAGTATCTTTATCCACTAATTAAGCTTATTGCCCTCTATTAACATTGAAGAGTCTTAGGGAAATGGTTTGGGTTCATTTCTTTTGACTAGTTTATTAAGCCTCTTCATTTAATTTCAATTAATTAAGGATTAAGTAATTAATTACCCTTTTGATTAACTAACTTAATTAGGATGTTAGCTATTTTAGAGCTTAATTAATTGGAAGGAATTAGTGATTGGGATTGAGACCTCTCCCTTGGTCCCTCTCTCTAAGTTAATTTCACCATCTTAATTAAAGATATTCAAAGGTTTAAATTAATCAATTAATGGCTTAATTAAAATTAAATTATTTTAAAATACAAATCACCTTTAAATAACCTAATCAATTTTGGGTAGCCCTTTAGATGTTTAATAGTCTAAAGGAATTTAATGAGATTATGGTCAGCTTACATGTATAAGAAAACCATAAAAGTAATTAATTAAATCGCTTAAGCTTAATTAACTATTAATCATGAGCCAATTGCATTAGACCCCTTTCATTTCTTAGGAGCATTGCTAATTCACTTTTCATGTGAATGCATCTCATATTGGCTCATCATTATTTAGTTAATTATCTTAAGGTGATGTAGGTAAGTGTTTAATTAGTTGGTTTAATTCATACCTTAACTTAATTAAGCCATAAAATCAACCTAATTGCTTTTAATTAAATCAAATTAACTCACTCATGAGGAATGGGATTAGGATTAGCAAACCTCTTTCATTTTCTAAATCAAATCAAACTTAAGATTAAAAATAATATTAAAGAACTTTGGTTTATTTTAAATAGCCTTATTTAGTATGATTGCCCTTTCAAATTAATTGGAATGAATGAGCTCATGTGCTTGTGTTCTTTTATTTCTTTCCAATCATATTAAATGTTGTTTTCCACTTGTAATCATGCATTTATCTCTTTTAAAATTAATCAAATGAAATGGTTTCTTTTATGTCAAATTGCATGTGTTGATTTAAATTTAAAATAGGCGTGGTTATGATCACTACTAAATCAAAAGTCATTTTTAAAGCATATAAATCAATTATAACATATAGAGTGATGTTAATTACAAGTATCTATAAGTTTGGATGTGTTTATTATCTAAGATATGCATCTTGTATAGATCTACATAGGATTTACAAATGTATAGTTCATTTGAAAGAACATAACACTTGTCCAAATCCATTCCTATGCATCTCCATGTTAAGACTTATGAAGAATTTCATATCACATATGTAAATCATATAAATCAATCAAACATGACTTCTTGTATGATTTCTCATTCTTGTATTTTTTTTGTACATTCAAATGTATATAAGAAGAGTGGTATATTAGTCTAGACATCCTGCGGATGCGAGGCTTTAAGTAGCCCCAAGTAGGTCTTGTACCTTACTCCCCTAGTGTGAAATAATGGCGCTATACTCACTTAAAACTCTTATACATATGTATGTGCAACATAACCAATGAATGAGAATCACAATTCAATTAAAACAAGTTCTTTTGTATAATTTTCTATCTTTATAATTGTTTGTACATTCATATATATCTAAGAAAAGTGGTATATTAGTCTAGTCATCCCGGGGATGCGAGGTTTTAAGTAGCCCCAAGTAAGTCTTGTACCTTACTCCCCTGGTGTAAAATAATGGTGCCACACCTACTTGAAACTTATATACATTTGAGTGTGCATGTACCTAATAGATGAAAATCCCCTTTTCTATTAAAAAGACACATATTCATGATTCAATTAAATGAAATATTTAAATTCTAAATACACTCACTTGCTTTCATCATTTAAGTGAGCCAAAATATATATTGTGTGAGTAAGTATATTTAGGACAAAACCATATGCATGTTACATATGATAGAAATAAATGAATGAACATGTGTCATATGACAGTAATTCTTTCCAATTAATCTTGAGATGCCTTTCTTATTAAATGAGTTTATTTAAAGTGAACTTAAATTTAGGACCAATTAAAACATGTAATAAGTCATTCACTAAAGGGAATTAGTCAATTAACTTGCTTTAGAAATGACTTAAGGTAGGGGTAAAATAGAGGTCTTCTCTCTCTCTTCACTTTATAACACTTAGTTGTTAAGTGTAGGCCATATGAAACAAGAAAAAATATTAAGTAAAACCTTCCAATCAATTAAATCACTTAAAGAGAAACAAATCCTTTATAAATTAAATCCCTCACACTTAGTAAATTACAATTCTAAAGTCTAGCTAAGACATAACACACAAGCCTTAACACACATACACATCAGATTAAGTCATCACTTTTAGCTTTATATTAGGGCAGTGTATGGTTTGATGTATGCTTATTTTATAATGTATTATTGTAGACTGAATGTTAGGGAGTATAAGCGTAGTTTAGATGTTAGGCCGATATTAGTTTAATCATATTTTTTGCGGGGGGTTGTGCTTAAGGGACCGCTGTAATAAAAATATAAATGCTTTTGCTATGCAAGTTGTTTAGCCCCTTAAGCATAATCCAAGTTAGGACATGTGGGCTTGGTTACCCATGTGTGGGGTGCTAAGTCAAAAATTATTCATATAACTGCTTGAGTTGTATGGTGTGTTTAGCTAACATTTATTTTGCAGGTGTAGCTAGATTTACTTTCCTTCTTCTAATATAATTTTACATTAAGATTAGGATGTTATGGGGGATTAGAATAAGCATTAGTTAAAAGACCAAGTCTTATGTACCATATGACACCTTCGGAGAAATAATATCCAAATCAAGTTAAAAGAAAGAAAGAAATAAATGAAGAAGAAAGAAATGAAGAATGAAAACCTCCATAATATTTATCATTTATAATTGTAACTATTCTCTTGTAATCTGGGCTGTATAAGGGTAGAGCTTGAGTACCCATTTCTTTTTTGGGTTGTATGGTGGTACCCAACCACACCGGCCTCTTATTCTTTTGTGTTAGCTTTATAAAATTTTTTTATGTTTTGTTTAGCTTGTGCATTAGAAATGACATGCCTTTTCATGGTTTCTTCATGATTGGTGATTGTTGTATGGCTTGGATGCGATTAGGCTTCTAGGATAAAAAAATTTAAATTTTCTACCCAAACTAACAACCCATAACTAAATTTTCTACAATAACTCATAACCTCATATGAAAGCCTAGACATTAAATCAAGATAATAAAAGATTTAGCAACCCCTTAGCTAGATGTTGTATATTTAATATCATGCATATCATATTATTTTACTCTTTCTAAGGGAGGGCTTCCATCTTTGCTAGATAGTAAGGGCTTAACCTTTGAGGGCCTATGATAGAAGAACACCTCTTTCTCTTTTGATTTGGCCCATAATCAATTTTCTCATGCATTTAGGCATATAAAATTTTATAGCATGTGTCAAAATAAAGTGTCCAAAATCAAATAAAATTTGATAAACATTTGTATTAGATTAAGTCATCATTCATGCCACTCATGCTCTAATCTCTTAGGGAGTGGGTTTAAGGACTTAGTTTCATTTTTTAAATAATAATAACCTAAACATCTTGCAAAGGATAAGACTTGCCTACATGGATTTAAAGCATATGAGGAGTTAGCTGGCTGCCACTCTAAGCAGTAATAAGTCTAGCAGTTGGGTAGTTTACTCTCTCTTGTGGAAGTAAATAATATACCTATTTTCACCTTAGGTTTAGGTTATGCTTTGGCCCTCGCCAAAGCTCCTTAGATTTAGGATCTGAGGTTGCTATTTTTCCTCGGGCTACAAGCATAAATCCTCACCTTTTAGGCATCCTAACAATCTTGTGTTGTTAGAGTATAAATCCTAGCCTTCTAATAAAATGTTAACTCAAACATGTAAAATCTCTTCAATTTCAAATATATAAAGTCCAACCATAAGATAGTTTAGAATGCTCACTATGTTGTCCTAGTATAATGAGCATCCCCTACTCATCTTCCTTTGGCTTCAATAATAAGTCTCTCCTCTTGATCCATCCCACTTGATTTACTAAATATAACCAATTTATTGATAGTCTTATCTTTGAATTATTTGGAGACAACAATCGCCTACTTTAACCGAGAGTATTCTTAAGGGATCCACTTTTCTTAGGATGTAATTAACTATGAGGGCTTGCTCCCATAGGGAGCTATTGACCTCATATTTAGGATGAGCTCTCAACCCCTCCATCTTAGACATAGGACTTCTCTTAGACTTTAAGAGATCCTTAGTCTTAAGATACATCTAGTGGTTAGGTGGACACTCGACTTAGCCCTAGAGACTTAGAGGACCAAGTGGACACTAGTGAGTGTGGTGCACCTAACCCATTAGGTTTGGGTCAGCCCAACCCAACACAAGTTCAAAATTGACCACCCCCATGGAAATAAGCACATGGGGATCATTCCTCCTCTCATTTTCCACATGTGCAACTTCTCCACTACCCTTCTCTGGCCAAACCAACCCATGTACAAACCCTAAACGGCCTAACAACCCATTGCATGAGGTTGTTGACATCATTTTTTGTTTGAGTTCTCAATCCCTCCATCTTAGACATTGGACTCCTCTTAGACTTTAAGAGTTTCTTAGTCCTAAGAAACATATAGTGATTATGTGGACACTCAAACCTAGCCTTAGAGACTTAGGAGAGTTAGCCTTAGGAATAGGTCATACCTTAGGGGTGTTAGAAAAATTACATACCCTTAGCTCAAACCATTCCTCGCCTTCCTTCTTTCAAGTCAAACTCCATACCAATTCTATTTGAACTTCTCCAAATTCAAATCAACTCCATATGATTGAAATCCATGCTTGAAATCTATGATTGAAACCCATGACCAAAATCTATCAAAAATTCTTAAGTTCAAATTTTGCCTAAGTCCTAAACCTTCCCTTAAGAACTTAACCAAAATTATAATCTAAACCAAATCAAATCTTTGAGATTCTCTCATAATCCATTTATATTCTCATTTATATTCACATATATAAATAAAATATAAATTCAAATATATCAAACTAAACTCAAAATTCTAAATCAATTCATGAAATTTTCCTTAAGTCCTTAATTTTCCATTAATAGACTTAGCCTCATCATGATCTAAATCAATTCAAATCCATGGGATTTTCTCAAAACTTATTTATATTCTCATTTATATTCATATATATAAATGAAATATAAATATAAATCACTCAAATATAACTCTCAAATTAAATTTGCAATTTAAAGTCCTTGAAATTTTCTAAGTCCCTTAATTTTCTATTAATGGACTTAGCCAAACTCAACTCTAAACCATTTCAAACTCATGGGATTTTCTCAAAACTCATTTATATTCTCATTTATATTCACATATATAAATGAAATATAAATATAAATCAATATAATCAAATCCAAGAATTAAATTCCCAATTTAAAATCCCTTAAGTCATTAATTTTCTATTAATGGACTTAGCCTAAATCTTGATCAATCCAATTCAAAGTCATGGAATTTTCTCATAATTCATTTATATTATGCTTTATATTCACATATATAAATGAAATATAAATATAAATCAATCAAACAAATTCAAAAATTCAAACTCTAAACTCCAAAAGTTTCCTAAATCCTTTAAATCGTTCTTAATGGACTTCTCCTAAATCAAGTTTAAACCACTTCAAATCCTTGAAATTTTCTTATTATCCATTTATGTTATCATTTATATTCATATATATGAATGAAATATAAATTCAAACAATCAAAACCTATTCAAAAAATCAAACTCAAAATCAACTCAAAATCCACCTAAGCCTTTCAAGTCAAAATTGAACTTAGAAATCATTTTAAATCAAGCCAAACTCTTAATTTTCTCTTCATGTTCAATCACTACAATCATGAGCTCATATATAAATCCAAACCCAATCACTCAATCAAAACCTAAGTCAAAATCAAAGCCAAAACCCTTTCATATTCTTCCTTTGAATATGAAATTGTCAAATGGATCTAAACCCATTTAACTTTAAACTAGTTGTAAATGGATTTATATTTCAATCATAAGTTCATATACAAGATCAATAAACTTCAAATCAGGCTTTGACCAAGCCATTTGGTCCACTTAGGCTCACTTGACCCAAAGTGACCTAAAGTACCCTTATGAGCCAAATTTTGATCCTAACCAAATTGCATTGGACCAAACTCGTATATCCCTCTCATCATGATCAACAATCATAATGAGATGATCGAACAATTAAATTGGGTCAAACTAAGTTAAACCTAAGGGTTGACCAAGTCAACACATAACCCAAAATGAAATCTAACATAGCCAAATTCTACCATAGGCTAAATTGATTGAAACCATTGATCTAAGTTCATCATGACCCACGTTTGAATCTAAGCCAACATTTGATCTTCTTAGCAATACTTGACCAAGTTGACCCATTTTGACCTAAAGTCAAATGTCAAAACTTGATCTAAGCCAAATAACATAACCAAAATTGATTGGAAATAAAGATCAATCCACTCCATATGACAACCAACCCAAACCTACTTGGTCTACCTCAAATATCAAATGGGTTAAATAGGTCAACTTGACCCATTTGACTAAATGAAGTCATATGAGCCAAATTCAAAACTATACCAAATTGAATCAAACCAAAGCTACCAAAACATTTCAAATGGTTATATGAACTGACCCAACCCATTTGGCCAATTGGTCAACTTGATTGACATTTTGACCCAAAAATCAACATGAGCAAATCAAAATTCAAATATCATGAAACTTGGCCAAACCCTGTTGCTCCACATACCCAAAATATCCAAAGTGGAAAAATAGCCAAATGACCATCCTGACCTTAGGCCATAGAATAAATTTTGGTCCATGGGTAATTTGGTCATATCCTCTTCACATTCACTTGAGGTTTTTCTAAAGCTCAAACAAAGAGTGCAACCCAAATGGTTTGGTCACCCCAATTGGTCCCAGACCAAACCCACCTATGCAAAATTGAAAATTCTCCCACTCAAATCAATGCACATAGGTTCAATCCACTCTTGGCTCAAACCGACCATGTGCACACTTAACCAATGAAACAACCCTCCTAATATGATCAATCATTTTTAATCCTTCAATTGGGAGATATACTCTCCTAAACAAACTTCCATGATTCTCAATTGATTGAGCAGAACTTAGGAGCATCAAAGATGATAAGCATCCTAGAGCTCTTCATTTTCCCATTTCTGATTTTATTGAAAAATAGGAGCACAATCCATTCTCTAACTCTCTCCATACTCAAATTCCACTCAATTCCCTCATCAAGCTTCATCAGAGGACCAAGTTGAGTGCACCTAAGCTCTTTTCCATGTTCTTGAAGCAAGGGAAGATCCAATTCAATCAAAGCGGCAAGCTAGCTAAGGAGGAGTTAGTCCATACATCAATCCACTCAACCTTAAGTGCTCATACTCTCAACACAGCTTCGTCTCAACCAGATAAAGCTTCTCAAGAGAATCAAGTATCGGTGATCACCTTTGGTGAGGTATGGGATTTCTTGACCATTAAACTCAATGTGGTGTGGAGCTTTGCGAAAATTTTTTTCACCCCATTGATTTTGACCGCTGGATTTTAATTCTCTACCTTTAGATGGTGTGGTTGAGTTTGATTTCATGAAGCTGATCTTCCCTTGATCTGATCCTGATCAAGGGGAAGAACTTGGAGGATCTCATCTTCCATCTGCATACTTTAGATGGACAACTGAGATAATATCACACATTTAGAAATTCCTTTACCTATTTTAAAACCATGAAGATCTCACGTTGATCTTGATGACAAGGATCAAATGCGCCCGCTTGCCACCGAGATTTGACAACTTAAGTAATCCCTCACGCAATGCGTAAAGCACCGCCACATGAGCTAGTGATTAGTTAGGATTACTTAAAATGCTTAATTAATTTTAATTAACCAGGATCTTCAAAATATAACTCCTAACTAAAAAATTATGAAATAAAATAGAAAGATAATTCAAAGAATTTTAAAATTAATTTCAATGGTTTTGAATTATATTTTCTCTAAATTTAGATTTTATTGAAAAGTTTATTTTGCTAATTACTTTTAATTCCTTTGATTAATCCCAAATTTTTGGGTATCTTAGATGACTTCTCACCTAATTTTCTTGGGATTTATTAAAGGCTTGATGAAATTGCATATAATTTCTAATTACCCTCCTTATGTAATTAAGAATAATTGACATGATTAGTGATTTTTAACCCATGATTAGTTGATTAAGGTCATATAAGTAAAAGAGGTTTTGGAAATTTTTGGGGCATTTTCCCTAACCTTTCCTAAACCCCTTTTCTCTCCTTTAATCTCAATGGGTTAATTCATTAATTATCCCCTAATTATCTAAAAATTCATCAGAACTAATTAATATACTTTGGATAGATGGTTGGGTGTTTAATAGCCTAAGTTTAATTAAGAAAATCAAAACCCAATTCACATGTGTGAAAGGGTGCTTTGAAATTTCTTAAGCTAAACCCCATAGCTTAATTAATTTTTAATTATGTGCCAAATTTCATTAGGACTCTTTCTTATAGGTGCATTGCAAATTTAAATTCCTTGTGGGTTTTATATCATCTCATTTGCTCATAATTATTTAGTTAATTCTCTTAAGGTGGTGTAGGTAATGATTAATTAAGTACATAATTCAGGCCTTAACCTAATTAATGCATACAAATGGATTCAATTATCTAAAAATTAAACAAAAATATCAAACACATGTGGGAATAAGTTAGGAACAACAAATTCATCTTACCTTTTCAAAATTAAATCAAACTTCAAACTAAACAAAAATCACTTTGAATTCACTTTGATTTATTTTAAACTTTCTTATTCCATAAGAATGTCTTTAGGATTTAATTGAAGTGAGTTTGTTTACAAGCTTTCATTGCTTTGGATCTTCCCCCAACATGTTAAGTTGTATGTCATGTGATGTCATGTATTTATAATTTTGAAATTCAAATTTTAAATAAATATTTTCTCTTTATGTCAATTGCATGTTGGCTAAAGTGTAAATATGAGTACTATTAAAATAAAAAAAATAATAAATACATATTAAAAAAAATATGAAATAAATTGCATATGAAAGATAATTGAAAGTAAAATATTATAAAAAATTTTGATAGATTTTGAATAGTGTTATTTTTGAATTTAGTTTTATTAGAAATATAATAATTACCTCATTTCTATTAATTAATCTCAAACTTCATGTATATTTAGTGGGATGACTTCTTCCTCCCCTAATTTTCTTGGGATTTATTAATGGTTTAATTAGGTAATTTTGATTCAATTTATACTCTCCTAATGATTTAAGCCTAATTATGTGTAATCAATGGTTTAATCTTAATTAAGATTTGTTTAAATGAATAGGAGGTTTAGAGAATTTTGGGATATTTTCCTGCTATTCCTTAAACCTCATCTTCCTTAATCCAAATTTAATTAATCCATTAATTACCTACCTAATTAATTTGATAAAATTATAAAACCTTCTAGAACTTAACTAATTCATCTTGGGTAGGTGCTTGGGTGTTCAATAACTTAAGTACATTAAAGAAATCAAAATCCAACTCACATGTGTGGAAAGGGTTATGAAATTACTTAAATTAAACCCTTTAGTTTAATTAATCATTAATCATGATCCAAATGCATTAGGCCCTTTTCTTCTTAGGTGCATTGCTGATTTAAATTCTTTGTGTGATTTTAAGTCATATCATTGGCTCATAATTATTTGGTTAAATATGCTAAGGTGGTATAGGTAAGGGGTAAATAATACACTTAATGTACACCTTAATCTAACTAAAACATAAAAGTGACCTAATCACCTAAAAATTAAACAAAAAATAATATACCTATATGGGAATGGGTTAGGACTAGAAAACCCTCTTCACATTTCTCAAATTAAAATTGAATTCAAAATCAAACAAAATTTCTTTAAAACCAAATTTAATTTGCTTTAAATAATTCTATTCCATTGGATTATCTTTAGGAATTAATTAAGGTGAGTGAATTTACATTGCTTTCATCACTTTATTTCTTTTCTAGCATACTAAATATGTATGCCATATGAAAGTCATGCATTCATTCCTTTTAAAAATCAAAATTAAAGGGAAATGTTTTCTTTATGTCAAAATTGCAAGTTTTGGCTAAAGTAAAAAAAATATGAATGGCTATTATCACTATTAAATTCAAAACTATTTTTAAAACTTATAAATCAAATATCAAAACTGATAGGTATTCTACCTATCCTTTATTTATAAGCTTGCATGTGAATATAAAAATGTGTCTTATGTTTGCTTACTTTCTTTCCACTTAACATGAATTTGAATAAGATTTTCAAAGTGTATAGTTCTTTTAAAAGAATATAGCACTTGCATAAAATCTACTATTATCCTCTTCCATGTTATAACTTAAGAAGGATCTTTACATTTACACACATAAATTGGATAAACTAAACCAAAAAAAATTAAATAAACATAAACTTTGCATCTTTCTTTTCCATTTATCTCTTTTGTACATGCATATGTATTTAAGGAAAGTGGTATATTAGTATAGACAACCCTGGGGTTGTGAGGCTTTAAGTAGCCCTAAGTAGGTCTTGTACCTTACACTCCTGGTGCTAATAATGGTGTCATACTCACTTATACCTTTCATACATACACATGTGCATATGAATAAAGGATAAGAATAACCCTTTTCTACTTAATGAAAATCATGCATCATAAAGCATTCTAATTTTCTTAAATAATATTTCTTAGCATTCATCATAAAGCATGCTAAATATTTCTATTTATATGTATAGATATGCTTAGGATTCATTCATATGCATGTTGTACATGTTGGGAAAGAAATGAAGTGATATGTGTTTTGTGATAATAATTCACTTTACTTAATCTTAAAAAGCCTTTCTTTTTGAATAGGTTTGTTTAGGAAAAATCTAAACTTCAGATTAATTAAAACATAAAATAAGACATTCACTAAACAAAATCAAATATGAATACACTTTAGAAATTACTTAAGGTAGGGAAGGAAAGAGAAGTTTTCTTCTCTTTTCCTCTCTTTGCAACTTAGTAATTAATTGTAGGATTCATTTAAACAAGATCAAAATACAAAATAAAATCAACCAAAGCAAGTAAATCACTTACATGAAACAAACCCTCTAAGTTGAACATTTTCATATGTAGAAAAATTCAACCTTAAAGCCTAGCTAAGCATACTACACAAATCTTAAATAGCACACACATTAGGCTAAGTCACCATTTCTAGCTTTAGGTTAGGATGGTGTATGACTTGATGTTTACTTTTATTTTGTGATGTATTGTTTCTAATCTGGATGTTAGGGTGTATGTGTGTAGAATCAATGGTAACGATTAGTCTCCATTGTCTATGGGAATTGGCTATGCTTGAAATAAAATTATAAATGCTTTTGCTGTGCAGGTGCTTATACCCCAAAGCATAATCCAACAGGCCAGGTGGACTTGATTATCCATGTGTAGGGTGTTAAGTCCAATATATATGCTTGGAATTTGTATGAATTATTTAGCTAACCTCTATTTTGCAGGTGTTAGTTAGATTTTCTTTTTCCCATTTTTATGTACTTTTGCAATTAGGATTTTTGGAATGATTATTATGAGGGATTAGGATGAGCATTGGTCATGAGATCTCATCTTATGTACCATGTCAAGCCTTTGGAGCAACCATATTCTAACCATCTAAAAGGAGTGAAAAGAAGAAAGAAGAAAAGAAGTGAAGAATGAAGACAACATGCATACACCACACACATTTTTTCTCATGCTGGAGGATTCCTTTCTCCATCTTTGATAAATGATCATTGTCTCCAAGTATCGATAGTGGGTTTATACTTTTGTATGAATCCAATACTATCTTTCTTTCCATTGAAACTTAGCTTATTTCATCCTTAAGTTAAGCTAGGCAACATCTTTAGGTTTTAAGACCTCACCCTGTGTTGGTCTTAAAACCTCTGTTGGGTTCCCCAATGAGTGAAAATAAAAATTTAATAAAAAGAAAATGATCAAAGAATTCCTCCTTACCATATTTTTATGGTAAGGAAAGGTTCATTCTAAAAAATAAAGATAAAATAAATTCTTCATAAAAGTCTTATTTTTCAAAAGTACTTTTTCAAAATACACTTAATAAAGTATTTGCACTACATCTAACAATTTTCATAATTATCACAAACATGTAAAAAATAAAACCAACAATCATAACTTTTAAAAGTACAAATGGACTTCTTCACTCAATTCATTTTGATGAAGACTTCATTTTCAAAAAAATAAATAAATTCCAACAATCATGTTTTAAAAAAGCACAAAATTTGAAGATGGGCCTTTCCATTCAATACATTCAAATGTGTTGGATGGATGCTACATCTTCAAGAAAAAATCACAACTTTGAAATCCCACTCAACACATTCCACATGTGTTAGGTTGGAACTTTCACATTTTCAAAAAGAACATATGAAACCACTCTATTCAATATACCCACATCTATTGAATGGAGTTTTCATTTCCAATAAAAATAAAAAATAAACATTCAAAAAAGAACATATGTGCATCTTCATTCAATATACCCAAATTTATTGAATGAAGATTTCATTTCCAAATAAAATGACATTATTTTGAAAATACCACCTAACATATTCCATATATGATTAGCTTGGTATTTCTTCTTTCAAAAAGCCATAATCACACATGAAAATACATCTTTGAAAATGAAACATAATTGAGTTCCATCTTACATACTCAAATTTGTTAAGTGGAAATCTCTCTTTTCAAAATCAACAAAATGATTTTTAAAACATATTTGGAACTTCATTCTAGCATACCCCATTTTCTAAACTAAAGTCTCCCTTTCCAAAACAAAAATTTGGAGCACATTTTTGGAATTTCAGTTAGCATGCTCAAATTTTTTAAGTCAAATCTCCATTTCACAAAATTACAAAACACATTTGGAACTTCACTCTAGCATACCCCATTTGCTAAAGTGAAGTCTCCCTTTTAAAACACAAAAGTTTGAAACACATTTTTGAAATTTTATTTAGCATACTCAAATTTTCTAAGTGAAATCTCTATTTCACAAAATTTCAAAGCACATTGGAACTTCATGCAAGCATACCATATTTGCTAAAGTGAAGTCTCCCTTTTTCAAAAAAAAAAAAAAATTCTCAAAACACATTGAAACTTTATTTTAGCGTACCAGATTTGCTAATGCGAGGTCTCCATTTTCAATCAAAATCCAAAACAAAAGAAACACATTAGGATTTCCTTAGCATACCCAACTTTGCTAAGGATCCTATTTTTCAAAATCAAAATCTATAAAAATAAAAGAAACACACTAGGATTTTCCTAGCATACTCAAATTTACTAAGAATCCTATTTTCAAAAATTTTCAAAAATAAAACACACTTGGATTCCATACCCAAATTTGCTAAATGAGAATTCCATTTTTTTTTTAAATCACAAATGATTCACAAAATAAGCAAACAAAGAAAAAGAAGAAATTATTTTCAAACACCTCACTTAGCATACCAAAATTTACTTAGTGAGTAGATTCCAAATATCTCAAATCAAAATCAAATTGACCCTTTACTTTAACATACACAAATATGTTAAATAAAAGATCCTCAAAATAAAGCAAAATTCAAATATGAACCTATGGAAGCATCTCTTCAAAAATATTTTAACCCATTTTCAACATATCCAAATTTGTTGAAAGTAGATTCTACATCCAAAAATTTGTCTTTCCAATCAAATAACAAAATCTATTTTAAATCATTTGAGCCCGACTTAACACTTTCAAGATATTGAGTATGGGTTCAAATTCTAAATTCAAATTCAAAATTAATAAAGCAAGAGAGTCTGATTCAAGTTTATTTTTGACATGCTACTGCTATTTTTCGGCCTCGATTTTGATCTAATGGCAACACCCAAGTATGTGTTCACTTTTCCCCATGGGATGAATCTGGCCCTGGATCAAGCCATCATTCCATGCTCTGGCTATGCCCACCTTAACTTTAGATGAGGTTTTGAGGGGGCCCGAATTACATGCGAGGACCTCCTCACGATGTAGTCGAGATAGCGAGTCCACCATTGCTGACATGCCATCAGATTCTGAGATTCCCTCAATAAAGAGGAAGGTTGTGGTGGTTCCCATAGCAGTAGTGTCAGTGCCAACACTTGTGCTCCTCGTGGTTCCCTATGTTGCCCCAGTTAGTGCTAGCACCCACTTACTAGCACCTTCCAAGGGGAAGGCTCCCCTGATCCAAGGGATTATCTCCCCTGCTTTTGTGGTTGGGTCTAGTTCTTACTCTGCTCTCCCCACCACATGATAAAGCGGTACCACACTCGTATTGCTAGGGAGATGGAGGCAGCCATAAAGTCTATTGTTGAGGAGTTGCCCACATTGGTTTCCCCTGCATTATAGATAACCGCCCATCCTCTCTTGGGTTGATAAAGAGAATTCTAAGAGGATTTCACCTCCACTCATTCTTAGTTTCAACCACCGTAGGGAGGTCATATCGACCTCCGCCATTAGGTTGGGGAGACTACTAGATAGTCCTTGATTTGAGATCTCATTATCTCCGTGGAAAGCATATTCAACATGAGAGGGCAAGGGAGGCCCGTACTTCAATTCATATCACCAGTCGGGAGAGACAGAGGTTTAGCGAGTCAACAACCTCAGACTTTGATTTCTGACGGCGCCTCTACCGATCGATCACACAATATTCTCGCCAGTGGACTTCACAGAGACATATTGTAGAGAGTCAGTCCTCAGCTTCACCCCCCCCATCCACCATCACTGCCCATGTTCCAAAGATTCCATTTCTACAAAATGCCAGACTGGGAGAAGAGGACCCGCTTGGTGATCTAAGAGATCCCATCCTATAAGCCATGGCAAGTCGAGCTCACTTGACCTTCTACCCTAGTAGTGGTGAAGAAGGAATGGTGGCCTCAAAGCATGGTGGTCGTCCCTTCACCACCACCATCGCAGTAAGACATAGAGATGATTGTAGCAGTTGGCCGATGGAGAAGGTGCGTTGACCTTATTTTTAGGATGAGCTCTCAATCTCACCATCTTAGACATAGAACTCCTCTTAGAATTTAAGAGATCCTTAGTCTTAAGAAATATATAGTTATTAGGTGGACACTCAACCTAGTCCTAGAGACTTAGAAGAGTTAGCCATAGGAATAGGTCATGTCTTAGGGGTGTTGGAAAAATTTTCCTACCCTATAGCTTGAACCAACTCCTCACTTCCTTCCTTCAAGTCAAATTCAAATCAACTCCAAACTCATATCAACTTCAATGCCAAATCAAACCATGAATCAATTTTAATGGATTTTCTCAAATCATGAATCAATTCCAAATAATCAAAACCCATGACTGAAATCCAAATTCAAATTCCAAAAAACTTTCATCAGCCCTTTGATTCTATCTTATGCACTTAGATCAAATCAAATCCAAATCAATTCAAATTCAAGAAATTTTCTCATAACCCATTTATATTCTTATTTATATTCAAATATATAAATGAAATATAAATTCAAATTTAATCAAACTACATCCAAATCTAAATAAAAAATCTTTCCTAAGTCTTTTAATTCTCTCTTAAGGACTTAGCCTAAATTAAATCCAAATCAATTCAAATCCTTAAAATTTTCTCATAACCCATTTATTTTTTTATTTATATTCACATATATAAATGAAATATAAATTCAAACAACCAAAACCAACTACAAAAATTAAACTCAACTTCAATCAAAATCCAGCCTAAGCCTTTCAAGCCAAAATCTTGAACTTAGCCAAATCAAGCTCAATTCAAGCCAAACTCTTGATTTTTATTCATGATTTAATAATTCCTTCTATCATAAATCCAAATATAAACATAAACTTCAATCTTCAAACCAAAACTAAATTCAAAAATCAAACCCAAGTCAAACTCATGTTCATCCTTTGAACTTGAAATTATCAAATGAATCAAAACCCATTTGACTTCAAATCTCTTGCAAATGGATTTATATTTCAATCATAAATCCATATGTGAGTTCAACCAAACTGGAATCATCCTTGATCAAGCCAACTAAACCCAATTAGCTCATCAATTGTCATAAATTGGGTCAAACCAAGTCAACATATCTTGTTGACCAAGTCAACCCTTTAACCCACATGAACCCAAACTAGCCAAATTTCAACCTAAACCAAATTGATTGCAACCAATGGCTCAAGTTCACTCCAAATTGATTATTTAACTTGACCAAAACTTCAATTAAATCCAATTTGACCAATTATCCAACTAGACCCAACCTAGCCCAATTGACCATGAACCCAACTTGACCGAAAAGATCAAATCAAATTAAAATTAAATAAAACCAAATTTATTGGAAAAAAAATTACCAATCCATTTCAAATGATCAACCAAACCCAAAACAAGCCATGATTCAAGCCAATTTGGTCAATTGGGTCAAATCGATCAACTTAGCCCAAATTGACCTAAAGGTTCAAATTGGCCAAAATCCAAATTAAATCTAAATTAAACCAAACTAATTGAAACTTTGAACCAATATACTCCAAATAGTCATTTGAACTTGACCCAACTCTTGTTTTGACCTGATTTGATCAATTGGTCAACCTAACCCATTTTGACCCAATTTGACCCAAATGGGTCAAATTAACCCAAATTAAACCAAATAAACTTCAAATGTCATGAAATTCGATCCAACTTACTTTTGACTCATTTTAAATCTGCCCAAATCAAATTCAGTGCCAAATCACCACTTTTCCCTTAGGTCAAGGGCATCCCATCAGAAAAGCCACTTTCTCAAGTGGTCATTTCTCTTACTTAGCCACTTGACACTCATCCATTAGTCCACATAAGTACCAAGGACACTGATTTTCTGACCCAAGAAATGGTTGGGGTAGCTGTGACTCATGGAGAGGTAAAATCACCTCACCTCTCCCATTAGAATTCTTGGCATGAAGGACACTCACCTCCCCTTGGCTAGGACACCCACTTGTCCTTCATAGCAGTCACTTTCCATGCCATAGCCAACCATAGGGAGCCACCTAGGATGACTCTCTTCCATTCCGAACCACCCCAAGCCAAATGACATGAGTTTGGAGCCAAAATTTTAAACAAAAAGATGATTTTAGTTCATTTTGGTTCACTTTTCATTCCAAGGATTTAGAGGCTGAAGCAAACACTCATTCTTCTCATTCTCCCTCTCCTAGAGCTCCCAAGCCCATTGGAAATCACCCCACTTCATTTTGGAGAGAAATACATTAAAACTATGTGGAGTTCAGTGAGGAAACAATGATCACCAGAGGAAACTTCATTTTGACATGAAGGCGAAGATCCAAGCTCAATCTAAGGCTTCTTCCCTCACTCAACAGCACACTCGAGTCACCACTGCCGCTGGAAATCATTCCTCATTTTATGATGGTTTTTTGCACAATATTTAGGAATCCACCCTAGATAATCTCATATTTTTACTTTAAATCATTCCAATTAGAAAATAAAATTTTTTTGATGCGATCGACACAAAAAATGAGTCCATTTGGAAAAATTTTCACTTACTAACCCTCTTTTTTTTTTTAAAAAAAAATAGCATGTTTTTACTATTCACCACCATCAAGCTACAATGCCATCCACCGTGGTTCGTGGATCGACGCGGATAGTGCGTGGATCACGAGATCTGGGCCTTCGAATCACTTGATGCGATTTGGACTATCCGATCGCGCGGTTCACGTGATCAGATGGCTCAAATTATGTGATCCTGTCCATTAGATCATGTGATCTGATCTGGACCATCTAATCTTTGATCGGACGGTCTAGAGTGAACCATAACTTGCTCTCCAGACCATTGATTGGTCTTCCTACTCAAACGGCTGACGCAACATCGCGCATCAATCATGTGGTGCCATGTGGCACAAGCGTGTCATGCGGCACCACACATCCAATCGCATGGCACCACATGGCACTGCGTTGCCACATTAGTGGCGCGCAACGCTCTCATTGGCCTAAATAAAAAAAATCTGATTTTTCTAATTTAAAAAATTATTTTAAATCACCTGAAATTTCAAAACTTCATAGAAAATACAATTCTTAACAAAAAATTGCAAATAAGAGCTCGTTGGATTTATATTTCTAAGTGAAATCCAACAAACACAAAATCCTTAAATTTAAATGAGTATTTTAAGCTTAATTTGCATTTTAGCAAAAATCAAATTTCATTAATTAAACTAAAAATATAAGTTAAATTAAGTTAAGATTTTTAGAGATTAAAACTTATGTTAAAATACACCTACCGTAAAAATTTCAATTCAAGATGACCTTTGGATTAAAAGATATTGAATTTTGAATGTCAAATGATTTATTTTAATAAAATAAATTGGCAGAATTCATAAAAATCACTTAAATCAATTGAAACTTCCTAAATTCATAACTAATTGTAGAAAAATTCAAAAAAAAAAAACTCTGGTTCATTTTGAAGATAATTCATAGGAGAATCCAATAAAATTATTTCTAATTGAGTTTGAATAGTAGAATTTTCTTAATTAGGGTTTTTTTAAAACTTAATAACCTCATTTACTCCCTAATAACTTCATTAATTAATTCTAAACTCCGCAGGCATATTTAGTAGGATGACTTCTGCCTCCGTGATTTTTCTTGGAATTTTTTAAAGAGTTAATCTGGGAAATTAGTTAATGAACCCCTAATAACTCTCTTAATGTAATTAAGGTTAATTAAGCATGTGAACAGTGCTTTAATTCCTTGATTAAGATAATTAAACTTTGTTTAAGTGATTAGGAGATTTATGGAATGATTTTGGGTTATTTTCCTTAAGCTATTCCCTAAACCCCCTTTCTTCCTTAATGCAAATCTAATTTTAGGTTAATCCACTAATGACCTAATTAATTAACTTGATAAAATTTTCAAAACATTCCAGAAACCTAAACTAATTCTTCTTGGGTAGATGCTTAGGTGTTCAATAACCTAAGCAACTTAAGGAAATCATACCTAGCCCATATGTGTGGGAAGGGTTATGAAAGTACTTAAATTAAACCATTTAGCTTAATTAATCATTAATTGTGAGCCAATTGCATTAGGTACCTTTCTTTCCAAGGATGCATTGCTGATTTAAATTCCTTATAGTTTTATGTCATACATTAGCTCATAATTATTTGATTAAATACATTAAAGTGGTATATGTAAGGGGTAATTAATGAACTTAATCTACACCTTAACCTAACCAAAGAATAAAATTAATCTAATCACCTAAAAATTAAACTAAAATAATACACACATGTCAGAATGGGTAAGGACCAGCAAACCTTCTCACTTTTCTAGTTCAAATCAAACTCAAAACAAAATGAAGGTCTCTTTAAACAACTTTTGATTCTCTTTAAATAATCTTACTTCATAAGATTATCTTTAAGAATTAATTAAAGTGAATAAAATTACATGCTTGCATCACTTTATTTCTTTCCTAGCATGCCAAATGTGTATGCCATATGAGTTTCATACATTCATGCTTTTCAAAAATTAAATTCAAAATGAAATGTTTTCTTTATGTCAAATTGCATGTTTTGGCTAAAGTAAAAAATATGAATGACTGTTATCACTATTAAATTCAAAACCACTTTCAAAATCCATAAATCAAATACCTAAAACTGAAAGTGTGCTACTTATAATTATTTATAAGCTTGCATGTGGATATAAATATGAAGATGTGCATAGTGTACTTTTCCTTCTCTTTTCTTTTAGCATAGTTTTGAATAGGATTTGACAAAGTATATAGTTCATTTGAAAAGAATATAACACTTGCCTAACTCCATTCCTATTCATTCCTATGCTATTACTTAAAGAAGGACATCAACACCTATACATATAAATTGCATAAATAAATCAAACAAACAAATATAAACTTTTGTATCTTTCTTTTCCATTCTTTTCTTTTCTACACATGCTTGTATTTAAGGAAAGTGGTATATTAACTGACAACTGGGTTTGATTTTAAGCCAAGTAGGTCTTATACCTTACACTCCAGGTTAATAATGGCATCGTACTTACTTATGCCTTTCATACATACATGTGTGCATGTGAAAATTGGATAAGAAAACCTCTTTTCTACTTAATGAAAATCATGCATCTGAAAACATTCAAATTTTCTTAAGTAACTCACTTAGCATTCTCTTTCCATGCATTTCTTTTTGTACATACACATGTATTTAAGAAAAGTGGTATATTATTCTGGACAACCCCGAGATTGCGAGGCTTTAAGTAGCCTTAAGTAGGCCTTGTATCTTACACCCATGGTTAGCAATAGCGTCGTACTCACTTATATCTTTTATACTTGTAAATGTGCATATGAAAGATGGATAAAAGAATCACCCTCTTTTACTTAACAAAATCATGCATACATGAAACATTCTAAATTTATTTAAGAAAACTCTCTTAGCATTCATGATTTAGCTATGCAAAATACTTGCATCGCATGTATAGGTATGCTTAGGATTCATTCATGTGCATGATACACATGTGGGAAAGAAATAAAATATTGTGTGTATTGTGATAGTAATTCAGTTTACTTAATCTTAAAATGCCTTTCTTTTTGAGTGGGTTTGTTTAGAGAAAGTCTAAACTTAGGATTAATTAAAATTCATAATAAAATATTCACTAAACAAAAATTATTAATGAATCTACCTTAGAAATCACTTAAGGTAGGGAGGAAAAAGAAGTTCTCTTATCTTTTCCTCTCTTTACAACCTTTAGTAATTAAGTAGGTTAATTCAAATCAAATCAAATCACTAAAAAATATTAACCTATATCAACTAAACAACTTAAATGAGATTTCCCTTTGAAGTTGAACCTTTTCACACTTAAAAAATCCTAACCTTAAAGCCTAGCTAAGTATACCTCACAATCCTTACATGTCACACACATTAGGCTAAGTCACCACTTCTAGTCCTATGTTAGGGCGGTGTATGATTTGATGTTTGCTTTTATTTTGTGATGTTTTGTTTTAGTTTGGATGTTAGGGTGTATGGGCATAGAATGAATGATAGAATAATTTAGTCTAATCATTGTCTTATGTAGGGGATTGTGCTTAAGGGGTGTTGTAATAAAAATGTAACTACTTTTGTTGTGCAAGTTGCTTATACCCTTAAGTATAATCCAAAATAGGCCATGTGGACTTAGTTACCCATGTGTGGGGTGCTAAGTCCAATTTATTTATATACATGCTTGGGAATGTGTGGTTTGTTTAGCTAATATCTATTTTGTAGGTTTTAGTTAGATTTACTTTTTTTTTCCTTTTCATGTACTTTTGCAATTAGGATTTTGGAATGATTGTTATAGGGATTAGGAAGAGCACTGGTCATAAGATCTCATCTTGTGTACCATGTGAAGCCTTTGAAGCAACCACCTTCCAACCATCCAAAAGAAGGAACCAAAGAAGAAAGAAGAATGAAGAAATGAAGCTTGAAGACCCCCATAACGATGAGTTCCTTGCTTAATTGTATTTAATTCATTTGTAATCCGGGTTGTATAAGGATAGAGCTTAGCTACCCAATTTATTTTTAGGTTTGTACGGTGGTGCTCGATCATAAATAGCCTCTTATTCTTTTGAGTTAGCTTTAAAAATTGATTGATGATTTGTTTAGCTTGTGCATTAAGATGATATCCTTTTTCTAGTTTCTTCCTTGTTTGATGTATGGCCTGAATGTGCATTTGCCTGTTAAGAAAAAATAAATCTTCTACCAAATTTAACAATTCAAAATTAAAAATTAAGAACTCATAACCTCATCTAAAGCTTAGGCTGAAATCAAGATAAAAGAATTAGCAACCCCTTTGCTGGATGAACATTTCTTTTCTAACATCATGCATTAAAACATATTATTTCACTCTTGATTGGAGGGCTTTCACCTTTGCCAGAGAAACTTAGCTTGACCTTTGAGAGCCATGGTGGAAACACACCTCCTCCTTTCTCACTGATTTTGGCCAATAACCTTACTTCTCATGCATTAGTCATATGAATCTTATAAGCCTAAGTCAAATGATTGTCCAAAAAATGAAAATAACATGTAATATAATTTGCATTAGATTTAGGTCATTTGAAGCATGCCCTTACATGATCTAGTCTATTTAGGGAGTGAGTTTAAGGACTTAGTATCTTTCTAAATAAATAATAGCCCAACTATCTTGCATAAACATAAGGCTTGCCTACATGAATTTAAAACATAGGAGGAGTTAGTTGGCGGCCACCCCTAGGTAGTTGTAAGTCCAAGTAGTCGGGTAGTTTGTCCTCTCTTGTGGAGGCAAACCGAATACCCATTTTTTGCCTTAGATTTTTATTATGCTTTTGGCCCTCGCCAAAGCTCCCTATATTTAAGTTCTGAGATTGCTTCTCCCTTCTATGGGCCATAAGCATAAATCCTTACCTCTTAGGCATTTCCATAACCTTGTATTGTGGAATTATAAGCCCTAAACTTCTAATAAAAATTCAACTCAAACAAATAATTCCCCTCAATTTCAAGAATGTGAAGCCCAACCATATGATAGTTTGGAATGTTTACTAGGCTTCCTAGTATCCTAAACATCCCCTACTCACCTCCATTTAGCTTCGATAAGAATTCCTTCCTCTTGATCTATCCCACTTGATTTGCCAAAAATAAACTAAGCGATTGATAGTCCTACCTATTGAAATATTTAGAGACAACGATCATTTACATTAATAGAGAGTATTCCTAAGGAGTCCCGTTCCTTAAGATGTAATTAATTATGAGGTCTTGCCCCTGTAGGGAACTTAATGAACCCAGTTTAAAATAAACCCTGCTTAGTTTTTTAGGTAAAGTAGGGGAAGAATTTCAGGTACATATGTAGACCCATTGTCCTTAGGAGTCCTTATTGAGGTGATTAGGTCCATTGCAGGATGGTGACTTCTACATTTTGAGATAGTACACCTATCCTTAATGTCGTACCAGATCACCCTAATAAGAACTTCTATGGATCTATGTGGTATGCCAACCAAAAAGCCTATATTTCTATTTTTATTTATCCTCTTCAAAAAAATAGATGAAGGTGGGAATATTTTCACCATAAGGTGATAGTTCAGTTGCACCTATGATGATAGAGCCTCCTAGGAGTGTCACCCCATGCAGATTCAATGACAGTGAGGAGCATATTTTTTCCAGAGAGTATAGCCCTCACAGGGTTGACTCTCCAGTAGCAAGGGTCCTGTGCTCACAGTACATGATATTGATCCCACCATCGATCAACCAATGTCATTTGTACCAGTTTAGATAGATCATTCTCTAGATGATATAATAGTCCATTATTTCATGGAGAAGAAAGAGATCCAAAGATATGACTGTTCTGATGAAGAGAAGATCAGCTATGATCCCAATGAAGATGATTTGTTGGGAGACTCAGTTGGGGTTTGCATGGTATATACTAGGGGATCTCTCCTTAGAGAGAAGCAGACTATGGAAGGTGCTGAGGCCAAGCATGAAGACATAGCCTACTCAACCCAATACTTTAGCAGATAAAGCAGAAAGATGGAAAAATTGATAGGATGGAGAAGAGGCTCGAAGATCTATTAACATCCGTCTTAGTACTTCAGAATCAAGCACCGATAGCCCATCCTACCATAGCTGAGGCTAGTCAGCTAGAGTTGGTGCATGTCTTAGACCCAACCAATACTTTACCTCTAGTAGAGCAAGGTAGCACTAGCATGTATAGAAAGGTAGTGGATAGTACCTCCATACAAGGAAAAGATACCAAGAGCATGGTTGAGCAGCAAGTGAAAGAAGCATTGGCTTTAGCCCAAGGAGGATCATCAGTTCCAAAGGGTAGATCCTACCTAGAGGAATTTGATGCAATCCAATATTCTAAAGGTTTCGTGCCACCTTCTTTCAAGAGTTTTGATGGCAGTGAGAACCTAAGATAACATATTGCACATTTCAAAGCTAGTTATTACAATGATGGTGGCAGTGACGCTTTACTCTTCTATCTCTTTATTAGTAGCTTAGAAGGTATAACATTTGACAGCAGTGGTACACATATCCACCGAGGCACCACTACAGGCTACCAGTGACCACGGCTACACCACCTCCTCCTCGGATCATCATTGGTACACATATCCACCTTGGTCCACCTACTTTTTTTGGATAAACTTAACAAGCCTTAATCATTTAAGAGGGAGGTAATCTAAAAGAACTTTAAGAATCTCTTAAAGAAGCCTGATTTTTAGCTATCTAAACTTAGGAGACTAGTGGAAGTGGGAAAAAGCCATAATCCTAACTTTTTCCCCTACCACCGTAAGCTAGGCTATATTTTGGAAGATTGCTTCACATTTAAGGACTGGCCTGAACATAGCTTCAAGACTGGTGCTATAGTCATCCTGAAGAAATACCTTATGGAGTAACCATCCAGTTCCATTAGGGTAATCCTTGGGGATACTTGCGATCCTTCCAAAACATAAGAAGGTTGGGATATTTTATTATCCAAAACCTCTAAGAAAATTGTATCGAAGATCAAGAAACTTTTCTTGTAGGTGCTTGAGTCAGCTCAAAGCTCCAACATCAAGGAAGGTTTGCAAGTTGCCAGAGCCAACTCGGGGAGCTTCAACAGAGATGTGCCGACTTGGGATAGCCTGGTAAACGACCAAGTCCACCTCAGTCCATTGTAGCTACCATACTACTTGCATTTAGCTCTTCTTCTTCTAGTAGACATCTTATATTGATGGATGAAGGAATAAAATCCCTCATCCCTCTTATTTTACTTGATTTCTACTATGTACCTCCTATCAAATCCAAGAAATTGAAAAATAAAGCTAGCTTGAATTATATCTATGTCACTTTTGATGGGTTGTCTGAATCTATTCTTAATAACTCTTCAAGTAATAATTTCAATCTTCCTCTTTCTAATTCAGAGTTAAATTATCCTACTCTGAATACTACGGGTTTGCCTCTTGAGATAGACTTGGAATCATTCGATTCCAAGGGTCCCATATGAGAAGCTGTAGGTGTGCCTGATATGTTGGTAGAATCTTCCATTTCCCTGCCACAAGAGATGGCTGAAGTCAACATCCGTAGTGGCAAGGTTCTACCTCCTAGGGCAGCACCTCAAGGTAGAAGGAAATAAGTCATTAGTTCAGAGGATCGAGAAGCCCCTCCACAGGATGCTCCACCCTTGGATATGCTTCTAGAAGATAAGCCCAAGGTGGACTACAATGTCCTCTTTCATCTAAGATAGTTGCCATCTAAGTTAAGCATATACGATGCCCTTGCCTTATCTAAAGAGATGGGGGAATCATAAAGCAAGGCTCTTCTTGATCCAGGGATATGCTTAGCTCAGTTAGATGCTATTGATGAGGAGGCACATTATTCCAAATAAGCCCAGGGGATCACTTTCACAGATGAAGACCTTCTTCTAGGGGACATGGAGCTCATCTGTCCCCTCTACATTACAATTGACATGGGCAGATTCAGACTTGCCAAAGTTCTCATCGATCAAGGCACATCAATGAAGATTATGAGTCTAAAGACCCATGCCAATTTAAGGATCAACATCTCCACACTCTGAGGTGATTGGATGATGTTGAGAAGATTCAATGAACAAGGCGAGAGGGTTATAGGTTCTATAGTGTTACCTTTGGAGATAGGTGACTAGAAGACTAAAACTAAGTTTTACATCATTGATTCAAATACTTTGTTCACCTCTTTGCTCGATAGGCCTTGGATACACTAGAACAAGATGATTCCATCCTCCCTCCATCAGTGCATCAAGTTTAGGAAGGATGAGATTGAGTATTGTGTCAAAGGAGACGAAAAGCCATTTTCAGTTAGCCAGGTTGAGATATATGAGGATGCGATCTACTATCTTCCTCAAAACACCCTTTCTCATGAACTTGGACAAAACTCTAATTCAAAATAAAAATAAATTGAAGAAAAAGAAAAAGCTATAGAAAAAAAAAGAAAAATTAAAATCCAAGTGAGCAAGAAAGGGGAATTGAAGAAGAAATAGAGCCGCATATCACATTCCACCCACAGTTCATTCCATCATATGGACATGTGGGTAGGATGACCTGACCTCCACCAGATAGAGGCAGAGGCATAAATAGAGGCAGTTCTTGAGGTAGAAGACCCCTTGGTTGTCCATCAACCAACAGAGGTTAAGTTCTAATTCATAGGAGTACCCCTACTATTCACATAGACTTGGAATTCAGCTCAGAGGATGAGTCTAATGTGATTAGCATACCAACCAACCCCTTCCAATGAGTTTCATTGGAGGTGACACTCAAGCTGGACAATGATGAAGATCAGGCCTCCAGACAAAGCAAAGTGTTTGAATCAAATGTATGTAAAACTGTCAGGCAGCAGTTAGGAATCTTAGCTTTAACCTCACTTTCATCTCAAAAAGTTGAAGATTTAGTAGTTAAGGAAGCCCCTCAGTCTTCCAAAGATATTAAGCTGAAGAGATTCTTTTTGGGATCATCCTCCTCAAGTCCTGAAGTTTATGTAGAGCTTGAGGAGAATTCATATAAAGAATTAATAGAATTACCTTTGGATTGGTACTCGCCTTGTGTTATTAATCTCGTAAAGAAGGGTTTGATTCCTTATTCATGGTCTAAGAACAGGTCGAAGTACTTCAAAAAGCTATGGAACAACACAAGCAGGGATGCACGATCAAGATAAGGACTAGGATTTGGTACAGTGGGTCTAGTTGATGATGATGATTACTGCTTAGTTATCACCAACCATTTGGAGTCTGATAGGTTCTTTTCACACCAAACCAACTCTTATGAGGGTGTGTGCCTAGAAACCTCAGATGATCCAAATGATCTCCAAATCAAAGATGCACCGCTAGAATTTGAAGAAGAGATTCCTTCAATAATTGACAAGCTTAAAAAAATCAATCTCGGGACAGAAGAAAATCCACGCCTGACATACATCAGTTCATTACTGAATGAAGAAGAAACTAATCACTTAGTTAGGCTATTGACTGAGTTTAAGGACTGCTTTGCATGGAGTTATGAAGAGATGCTCAGATTATCTCTTGACATAACAGTCCACAAACTAGCAATAGATCCTAGTGCTAACCCTATCAAGCATGCTCTTAGACGTATGCGATTAAAATTGAACAGGTCATTTCTGAAGTCAAGAAACTAATCGATGTTGGTTTCATCAGGGAAGAAAAATATCCTACCTAGTTAGCCAGTGTCATTCTAGTTAAGAAAAAGAATGGACAAATTCACATATGCATCGATTTTAGGGATTTAAATAAGGAATGTCCTGAGGATGAGTTTTCTCCTTCATGGATGGGTCATCTGGCTATAACCAAATCAAGATGGCCTTCGAAGATGAAAGAAACACTACTTTTCGAACCCTGTTTGGAATATATTATTATAAAATCATGCCTTTCAACCTTAAAAATGCTGGTGCTACATACCAATGAGCCATGACTCAGATCTTCAATGAACTCATCCATCATCAGGTTGAATACTACTTTGATGATCTAGTAGTCAAGAGAAGAGAAAAGGAATACTATCTTTTTGACTTGAGAGTAGTTTTTGAATGGTTAAGATAATATAACCTCAAAATGAATTCCCTAAAGTGTGCATTCGGAGTACCTTCAAGAAAATTTCTTAGGTTGATTGTCAGGCATCGGGGAATAGAAATAGATCCAGAAAAGATCAAATCTATCCTAGAAATTCCACCTCCTAAAAGTTTAACTCAACTCAAATCTTTCTAAGGATGGTTGGTGTATCTAAGATGCTTTATTTCCAACCTATCAGGGAGAAGTATGCCATTCTTAGCACTTGTCAAAAAAGATTCCAAGTTCAAGTGGGATGATAAGTGCTAGCATGCCTTTGAAGATATCAAGCATCATTTGGTGAAGCCGCCAATTATAGCAGCCCCTATCCTGGGAAGGCCACTCATCCTCTACATTGCTGCATTAGATAACTCTCTCAGTGCTTTATTGGCCCAAGCCAATGATGAAGGGAAGGAGAGTGCTCTACTACCTTAGCCATCATCTAATTCCTGTAGACGCAAACTTCCCACCCATTGAGAAATATTACCTAGCTTTAATATTTGCATCCTAAAAGCTATGACACTATATGCTTTCTCATAAGGTGAACTTGATTTATAGAACCAATCCACTACAGTATCTCATGACACGAGCAATGCTATCTGGACGTTTGGCATGATGGTCCATGATCCTCTCGTAATTTGATATCACATTCGTACCCCTTCGTGCAGTAAAAGGATAAGCACTAGTGGATTTTTAGCAGCACACCCACTTTCTACTGATTCTTCGCTTAGTGAAGATCTCCCTGACTAACAAATCATAAATTTAGGGGAGGTTAACAACCGCCGATGTGAGATGTATTTTGATGGTGTAGCTTTTTTTCATAAAGGGGAAGCACCATGATCTACTCTTCCAGAAAAGGCAGGGGTGGGAATAATTCTCTTAAATCTAGATCACGATGTGATGAGATTCTCATACTATCATTCCAACCCCTACACCAATAATGAAGTTGAGTATGAGGCTTTGATTGTCGGTCTAGAGTTAGCTATCACAATCAATGTCAAGAGCATCAACATCTTTGAGGATTCTCAGTTGGTCATCAATCAGATTGCAGGGTCCTATAAGGTTCTTAAACCCAAGCTTCGCCATTACCATGAGTATAACATGAAGGTGTTGGCCCAAATCCCTGAAGTTACCATCTACAAGGTTCCCCGGGCAAAGAACACAACAACAGATGCTTTGGCCAAACTTGCCAAAGAATTGGCATGTCTGGAAGATGAGTCCATTCCAATAAGGGTCCAAAATAGACAAGTCCTATCCCTTATAAATGTTGAACTCATCAAGAAATTTTCTCTTAAAGGAGAGGTTGTCGTTGACTATAAGGAAAAGAAGCTGGATTGGAAGCAATCGTTCATTAACTATTCGAATGCCTACCTCAAGAAAAGTCACAAGCCTATCAGGTGAAATACAGAGCTCTATCCTATGCTCTCATTAATGGCACCCTATATCAACGATCCTTTGATCAAATATGGTTATGTTGTTTAAGTAAATATGAAGCCCATGGCATTGTAATCGAGGTACATTCAGGCATATGCAGAGCGCATCAATCCAGTCTGAAGATGAAGAAAAAGATCAAGAGACTAGGATACTACTGGTCTTCGATGATTACAGACTACATGGATGCAGCTAGGAGATGCCATCAGTGTCAGGTACATCGTGTGGTCCTACATCAATCACCCAACATTATGCACCCTACATTGGTCTCATGGCCATTCGAGTGTTGGGATACCAACATCGTGGGTCCTATCGAGCTTCCTTCTTCCAAGGGTCATCGGTTCATCTTAGCTGTCACCGACTACTTTTCTGAGTGGGCGGAGGCAATCCCACTCAGGAGGTCATAACTCAGCATGTGCTTCAGTTTTTTAGGAACCATATCATATATAGGTTCAGGGTGCTTTGATGAATTATATTCAATAATGGTACTGCATTCAAAAGTACCAAAATCAATAGCTTCTCCAGAAGACATGATATAGATTAGAGATACTCCACCATCTACTACCCCAGAGCAAATGGCTTAGCAAAAGCATTCAACAAAACTCTCATCTAAATACTAAAGAAGACTCTTGATGACAACAAGCGGCAATGGAATAAGCAGTTAGTTGAAGCCTTATGGGCCTATAACACCACATACTAAACTTCAACTCAGTGGTCTGAAACCATTTTACCTTTAGAAGTTCATCTCCCATCACTAAGGATAGCATTGGGAAGCAAGATCACTATAAAGTAGAATGCAAAGTTGGGTTAAAAGAGCTCGAAGGTTTAGAGGAGAATCACCTATAGGCGTGCCAAAACCTCAAGTTGTACAAGGCCAAAATGATTCAAACTCACAACAACTGGTCCTCCCTAGGTCTATCCAAGTAGGAGAACTTGTGTTAGTCCTAAGAAGATAAATTGTTGCCCATCAAAAGATGGGAGGCAAGTTTGATCCCACTTGGGAAGACCCTTATGTCATAGAGAAGGCCTACCAAGGAGGATCCTATTAGCTCATTGATTATAAAGGGGAACGCCCGATGCTTCCAATTAATGGGCTCTATTTAAAGAAATATTACCCATAAATTATATTTGAAAACAATTATCAACAAAAGAACAAAAATTTGATTCCATTTCATCAAAAATCTTCTCTTCATTTGATGTGTTATTTGCCTGTCTTGTGAATCCTCCATGACGTGTTTAGGATAGGTGCAAGAGAACCCAAGAGGCATCCTGATGTAGGATGAGAATGCCTTTTATAATATGATGTTAATGACACTAATAATTCTTAAATCCTCATAAAAGAGTAATGATAAATGCACACTACTATTGAGCAAGTTCATAATATTATGAATTTAGTGAAGTTAAAAAGATTTTGATTAAAGTTTTGTTAACCACACTAGAGATCTGAATCTTATAAGTACAGAGAAATAACTGAAAAGTTATGAACGATCTAACCTATAGCAGATTTAAAATAACTAACAATGAAGCAGGGATAAGTTGAAGTCAACCTCTATAAATAGTTCGCCATTGTGGAGATCACATTCCTTCCTTAGAAGTCCTTCTCTAAGGGTTGTGAGCTCACACACTCAAATAGTACATCACACAGGAGGAAAGCACATAGAAGAAAAGTAAAAGAAATTTTAGAAGAAAACTTTTATTATAAATATAAGTTCTAAGCATTACAAGAGCCTCCCTATTGATAGGATTGAAAGAGAGAGAGAGAGTTAAGAATACTCGAACCTAATTCCAAACTCAAACCTACCACCATCATAACTACACCTATCACCACTTACTACCAAACCTACCACTCATTCCATACCTACCCAAAATATCATACCTATTACAATAAGACATGGGCCATGATATAAGAATAGCCTAATACATATATGCTCAAGACATATACAAAATATAAAAGTCCAATAATACATAATTTAAATTATAACAAAAGGCCTAATACATGGATTTAAGCTTTATGATGATGACGTCGATGATGGTGATGATGATGCCTTGCATCAACACTCCCTGGCTTTAAAGGATTCTCCTTTGGAGAATGAAATTCCACATACTCTTGTAACAATTGTGAGTACAGTTGATGTATCTCATCAAATGTAAGTCATGAATCTTCAAGTGGAGAAATACCTTTTCAACGAATGAGAAACCTTTGAGTGCCTCCATCAAATATGATGATAATATAGTCTTCTAAAATTTGATCTAGATGTTGTGATCTTAAGTGACGAGATGGTAGAGGAGTTGGTGATGAAGTATTAACCTATATGTTAGTACTTTTTGTAGAGGGAATAGTATTATTCATGGCTTTCCCATGGTACAATGTTAAATTTGATACATATATTAGAGAAATCCCAACATTCATTGGAAGATCTATTTCATAAGCATTATCATTTTCCTTACAACTTTATAAGGACTAGATCTCCTGAGAGTTAATTTTTTAAGAGTTTTAGTTGGAAATCTCTCAGGTCTAACTTTAACAAAAACCAAATCTCCCTCATTAAATTTTACATATCGTCTATGAGCATCAACATTAGCTTTATATTTATCATAACTCAAAGTAAGTTTTTGTTGAATTTCACAATATAAATCATGTGTGCTTTATGCAAATGATGATGCAAATGCACTAGACCTATATGTTACAGGCAATTCAACAAGATCAATTAGTTTTCTTGGATCATAACCAGTTATAATATGAAAAGGACTCATACTGGATGACCTATTAATTGAACTATTATAAGCAAACTTTGTAGTAGAAAGAACTAAGTCCCAACTAGTAGTATGATCGATCACTATACACCTAAGTAAATTTTCTAAGCTTCTATTAACAACTTCTATTTATCAATCTTTTTGAGGGTGGTAAGCTATTGAAAATAAGAGTTTTGTACTAAGCTTTTTCCATAAAGTTTTCCAAATATAGCTTATAAACCTTACATCACGATTAGACACAATTGTCTTAGGAAGTCCATGTAAGCGAACTATCTCACGAAAGAAAATAGACCCTATATGTGATGCATCTGATGTCTTATAACATGGAATGAAGTGTGTCATTTTAGAAAATCGATCAACAACTTTTAGGATAGAATCAAAATATTGTACAGTGTGAGGTAATCCTAAGATGAAGTTCATACTAAGATCTTCCCATAGTTTATGGTGAATTGGGAGTGGTCTGTATAGACCATAATTTTGTTTTTTTACTTTTTGCTACTTGGAAAGTATGACATTGGGCAATGATACAAGCAACATCTTTCTTAAGACTAAGCTAAAAGAACCTATCCTCCATCATGGCTATAATTTTATCACGACCAAAATGACCAGACACACCCCCTGAATGAATTTCCTCAACAAGAAAATTTTGAAGAGATGAATCTGGGATACATAGTTGTGTGCCACGAAAGAGATAGCCGTCTCATATTTGATAGTCAAGACTATTAATTGAAACATCAAATTTCAAAGATTCAAAATTTTTTTGAAGATCTTTACAATTAGGATTATCATCTTTAACCTTTTTGAATCCAGTAACATTCACACTTATGGTATTTTTTTTTCACACTTATGGTATTTAATAAGGTACATATTATACTTAGGGCATCTGTTACTTTATTCTCAATAATAGATTTATGTTTAAGAATGAACGAATATTCTTGAAGAAATTAAACCATTTTGCATGATGAGAACTAAGTTTTTTTGGGTGTTTAGATATTTAAGCGCTTTGTGATCAGAATAAAGTATAAATTTTTATGAAAGAAGATTATGTCGCCAATAATACAAAGTTTGGATGAAAACATACAGCTCACGATCATATGTGGAATATCTTTGACATGCTTCATTTAATTTTTTAATAAAGAAAGCAATAGGATGACCTTGTTTAAGAACATCTCTAATACCAACTCTAGAAGCATCACATGATACTTCAAATACTTTGTCAAAATTTGGTAATTTCAATATCGGTGGACTTGTTAAAAGTTCTTTAATGTTAGTGAAGGCATCAACAGCTGCCTTTGTCCAAACAAAGCCTCCCCTTTTAAGACATTGAGTTATCGAGGCCATAATAGTGCTAAGTCTATAAATAAAAATTTGATAAAATGTGGCTAGCCCATGAAAACTACGTACATCATGAATTGTGGTTGGGGTAGGCCACTCTTGAATAGCCCTAATTTTTTGGGATCGACAGAGATGCCAGCACAAGAAATAATGAATCCTAAGAAGATTACTTAAGATATCATAAATGAGCATTTTTTTAAGTGAACATAGAATATTTCATTACTAATAATAATAAGACCTTATGATATTCTAATAGAAGTGTTGAAATGTTTAGGAGATCAAGGAATTTCTTGGCTTACCAATCTTTGTAATATTATTTTAAAGACTAAAAAGATGCTAGATGAGTGGAGAAAGAGTTTGATGGTTCCTATATTTAAGAATAAATGTGATGCACAAGACTGTGCAAATTATAGAGGAATTAAGTTAATGTGTCATACATTAAAATTATGGGAGAGAGTAATTGAGCATAGGTTATGATGTGATATAAAAGTTTCGCACAATCAATTTGGTTTCATGCCAGGTAGATCTACTATGGATGCTATACATTTGTTAAGAGATTTGATGGAGAAGTATAGAGAAAGTAAGGAGGATCTACATATGATATTTATTGATTTAGAGAAAGCTTATGATAAAGTTTCAAGAGATGTTCTTTGGAGAGTTCTAGAATAGAAAACAGTTAATATTGGTTATATTCAAGTAATTAATGATATGTATACTAAAGATGTTACTTGTGTCCAAACACAAGGAGGATTGACAAAATATTTTTTGATTTCAGTTGGATTACATCAAGGATCAGCTTTAAGCCCTCATCTTTTTTGCTTTAGTTATGGATGTTCTTACTAGGCATTTACAGGAAGATGTACCTTGGTGTATACTTTTTGCTGATGACATTCTTCTTATTAATAAGACTAGAGAGGGAGTCTATGAGAAACTTGAATTATGGAGGTCAACATTAGAGTCTAAAGGTTTTCATTTAAGTAGATCTAGAATTTAATATATGGAGTGTAATTTTAGTTGTAGAAGTTCTAGTGGCAGTGTTGTGACATTAGATGAACAAGTCATTAATAAGAGTGGATGATTCAGATATTTAGGTTCTATTATTCAAAATGATGGTGAAATAGATGGAGAAGTTATTAGTAGAATTAGATTGGATGGTCAAGTGAGTTACTTCCTCGCTTGTTGTGTGATAGAAAAGTTCCACTTAAACTTAAGGAAAATTTTATAAGATGATGGTAAGACCTACAATGACTTATGGTGCAGAATGTTGGCCAATAAAAGAGAAGCATAAGACTAAGTTAATTGTTACAGAGATGAGGATGCTCAGGTGGATGAGTGGCTTTTCTCTTAGAGATAAAATGTGAAATGAGTATGTTCGGGAAAAAAGTTAGAGTAGCTCCAGTGGCAGATAAAATTAGAGAGAGTCACCTTAGTTGGTTTGGCCATATAAAGTGTCGGCCATCCGATGACCCAGTTAGGAGAGTAGATGCATTAGATTTGCCTTATGTTAAGAAAGGTAGATGTAGACCTAAAAAGACTTGGTTAAGATGTATAAAAAATGACCTAAGTATACTTGAATTAAATGAGAATTTGACACATAATAGGACACAATGGAGATGAAGGATTCATGTAGTCGACCTACTTAGTGGGGGTAAAGGCATTCTGTTGTTATTGTTGTATATAGACTTTCTTAAAGAATCACTTTAAATACTTGTCATAAATGATTCTCATGATCACTCTTAGTCTGACTAAAAATTAAAATATCATCAAAGTACACAACTAAATTTTTTTCCAATAAATGGTCATAAGATATGAGTCATCACTCGCATAAATATACTTGGAGCATTAGTCAATCCAAAAGGCATTACTAGCCATTCATACAAACCATCTTTTGTCTTGAAGGCTATTTTCCATTCATCACCTTCTCTCAGCAAATTTGATGATATCCACTTCTCGGATCAATTTTAGAAAATTATTGATACAACCATCATATCTAACATGTCACTAGGTATGGGAAGTCTGTAAAAACCCACACTTTTAAAGTGATTTTATTTATAGAACTTTCCACTTTTAAATCATTTTGCTAATAAATCATCAACTTATCGTTTTAGCTCTGCATGTTCATTTGGGTTCATACGATAATGTGGAAAATTTGGGAGTGATCCAGGAACTAACTCTATGGTATGTTGGATACATCTTAATGGGGGAAGCTCACTAGAAAGTTCTTTGGGACAAATATCTTGTTACTCTAATAAAAGTTCATGTACTTCAGATGAGAATGATTTAACATAAGGTTGATTTTCAGAGGTTAGGACAACTAATACAAAAATGATATTCCCATTGATATCTTGGTGAAATTGACGTTTATTAATAATATGTAGGGATTTCTTTTCTATGGGAGGAGAAGAATTTTGGGGTTGAAGTGGAGTGACCTCTTTAGGCTTAGCTGGATTTAAGAAAATTCTCTTACCTTGAAAATTAAAGCATATGTATTAGATCGCCCATAATTTATGACATCCATATCAAAAATCTAAGGCCTACCCAAAAGTATATGAGCAACATTCATCGGAAGAACATCACACCAAATTTTATCACTATATTCTCCTAATTGAATGGGTACAAGACAACGTTGAGATATAAAGATAGAGGTATTATCTACCCAAGCAACCTTATAAGAATGTGGGTGAGTCTCTAGGGTGACCTTCATCCTAGCCAAAGTAGAGGTAGCAATAACATTCATGCAGCTGCCACTATCAATGATTAATTTACACATCTTTTCATCACTCTTAAAATAAGTGTGCAAAATTGATGTGCGCCTCCAATCAATATTAGCTCATAGGGTAGCTAACACACAACGCATAATAGCTATATGAAACTCATCTAATGCTTCTTCTGCATCACTTGCTTCTTCATAAGGGTCAACTGCAATTTGATTATTATTATTTTTATTTTGTGGATCCTCATTTTTATAATCTAAGTGTAAGTTTTGACGAGGACAAGTACTTGCATAATGACCAATTTTACAACATGTAAAATAAGTAATGCTAGAAGTCTTGGAACTAGATGTTCCCACTAAAGCTTTTCCTTTTGTTTCACTAAGTCCTTTAGGAACTACTAAGGTAGGAGGGGTAACACATGATTAAGAGTCATTTCCAGATGAAGTTGTGAATCGCTTATAAGGTGTGATCTAACATATTGTTCAATTTGAGTCGCCACTTGAAATGCATTCTCAAGAGAATAAATTTATGGGGTTATCATTTCATTATGAATATTAGTTCGTAACCCAGATCTAAATCAAGAGATTATGGTGTGGTGATCCTCTGTAACATCACAACGGGTCATCAATTCATCAAATCTTGTCATATACTCAACAATAGTTAAAGATCATTGTTTAAGCGTAGTCATTTCATCCATAATTGGTCATGAAAATTTAATGGTACATATGTTTGCTTTAAAATTTCTTTCATCTCATCCCAAGAAGCAATAGGTGGTTCTCCTAATCGGTGAAATTTTTGTGTGAGATTAATCCAATAAGTCTTAGCATAGTTAGTTAGTTTCATGCAGGCAAAATAAACATATCTTTCTTCCGACATGGGCATCAAATCAAAATATTGGTCCATATCTACTAACCAATATAAGAAAATTTTAGGATCAAGTCGACCATCAAAAGTAGGTGGATCAATTTTAACCTTATGAATAACATCATCATCAGGTTCTCTAAGTGTGCATCGAGGGGCAACAAAACTAGATAATTGCTCTTCATAATGTTGAGGATAATGCTCATAAGGAGTTTGATGAGCATAACCTTCATCTCATCTTAATTGTCTTTCTATTCGATGAGGTGGGTGAGGAAGTACCTCATCAAACTTAGGATATTCAAGAAGTTGTTGTTGCAATGAAATGTGAAGAATGAGAAGGGAGAGGAAGATTAACGAGATCGATAGGATGACCTTCCCTATCTTCAAGTTGGTGTTCTAGGATTGGGTTAGTTTCTGGTGAATGTATTGTAAGCCTACCAACTTTTTGTTCTAAGGCTTCAAATCTTTTTTGGAATTCATTATAGGTTGTTGGTGCATAAGGGTAAGCTTTTCTATTTTTTCTAGTAAAAACTCATAGGAATAATGCTTTTCATCTAAAGATTGATCTTGATATCTAAGCCCACTATGAGTTAACATGATGATATTCTTTAAAAATTTTAATATAAGCAAATATTTAATTATTTTTTTAAATATGCAATGTAATGAAATCAAATACACGATTAAAAAAAATGTAAGTAAATGCCCTTATTAGATAAAAATTTTGTATATTTTTTTAACAATGAATTACAAGATTACTCTAATACAAAAATAAAACTCAATACTAAACAAGATGTTCCCAAAGAAACATACTTGCTCTGATACCAAATATGATGTAGGACGAGAGTGCCTTTTATGATATGATGTTTATGACACCGATAATTCTTAAATCCTCAAAAAAGAGTAATGATAAATGCGCACTACTATTGAGCACATTCACAATATTAAGAATTTAGTGAAGTTGAAAATATTTTGATTAAAATTATGTTAACCACACTAGAGACCTAAATCTTATAAGTGCAAAGAAATAACTGAAAAAGTTATGAATGATCTAACTTGTAGTAGATTTAAAATAACCAGCAGCGAAGCAGGGATAAGTTAAAGTTGACCTCTACAAACAGTCCGTCATTGTGGGGATCACGTTCCTACCTTAGAAGTACTTCTCTAAGGGTTGTGAGCTCACACACTCAAGTAGTTCATTTCTTAGGAGGAAAGCACACAAAAGAATAGTAAAAGAAATTTAAGAAGATAACTTTTTTTCCAAATCCAAGTGCCAAGTATTACAAGAGCCTCTCTATTTATAGGATTGAAAGAGAGTGTTAAGAATACTCAAACTTAACTCCAAACTCAAATCTAACATCATCATAACTACACCTACCACCACCTACTACCAAACCTACCACTCATTCCATACCTACCCAAAATATCATACATACTATAATAACTCATGGGCCATGACATAAGAATAGCTTAATACATATAAGCTCAAGACATATACAAAATATAAAAGTCCAATAATACATAACTTAAATTATAACAAAAGGCCCAATACATGGATTTAAGCTTTATGATGATGACATCAGTGATGGTGACGATGATGCCCTATATCATATCCTATCCCTCTTTCACAACACAAACACAATCAAACATAATTCCTCGGTACTACTAGAATAGGTGTGAGAGAATCGAAGAGGAATCTTATTTTGATTAGCATAACTGAGTTAGGTGTAAGAGAACCCAAGCGGCATCCTTTCTTAGTTGGAATCTCAGTTTCCATCTGTGGAACCACTTCATCAAATTCCCTAGTGTGTTTAGAATAGGTGTGAGAGAACCCAAGAGGCTTCCTATTTTCTTTAACAAAAGCACAAAAATAAACACATATCTTTTGTCTCAGGCTATTTTGATGTCAGAGCAAGCCCCTTTGTGGCACTCACTCATTAGCTGCTCTAGGTCGGGTCTACATGTTATCTCGCTAGTGTGTCACCCCAGTGATCACTTATTTGGAAGATGTGAGTCCCCACACTTTCTTCATATCCTGACCATTGCAAACCAATGAGCACCTTATTAGTTTGGTATACATCATTGCCTAGCCAGGAAACTACCTCATGTCAATTTTGTTTAAGAAGATGTGAGTCCCCGAGCTTTCTTCTTAAATTAATCATCATGATCTAACTAGGTTGAGTATATTTGAGGTTTATGATAAGTCCCCCAAAGGCTCCTTTCCTCTTGACTACATTTGAGTCGATATAAGTCCTCCAGCGACATTTGCTCAATTACTTTCATAGGTCGGATGGCACCTGTCGAGCCAAAGATAGACTATCACAGCAATCAATTCTGCTATAGGATGATGTGAGTCCTCGAGCTTTCTTCCTAGGCTGATTGTTGCAAACTAACCCTTAGGTTGGTCGATGTTTGCTATAATGATAGGAACTCACTCGGTGGATACACCACTCTTGGCAGATGTGAGTCTCCACACTTTCTCTTTGAGTTGGCCACCGAATATCTATTTGATATATGACTAGCTATGTCATCTCTCTAGGGATTTGGATCAAGCCCTTAGCGGCCCCTCTCCCTATGGGCACTCTATTTAGATCACATCCTTTGTGACCCCATTTAGACACTACCCAGGTTACTCTTGGATTGGACAGTCCCCCTTTCCTAGTAGCCACCTCTGTGATTAGAGAATTTGTTTAGGGGATGCACAGATTCTCCCTTAGTTCAATAAATTTGAGATAGGACTTGGATGATATAAGCTCCTTATCAGTTTGACCCCTCTCAAACTAATAGGGTCCACATTAAAACAAACTAAAGAAATAAATAAATTATTTCACTTTTGGATTCCCAAACAAGCATCCTATCTTTAGGGCAGTGTCAGTAGAACTCCCTATAGGAATTGCCTAACTACCTGAGTTGAGATAAATCCCCAGGTAGGTACTCACTCTGTTGTCCTCCTTAGGTTGGGTTCAATCTATTTTTCCACAAGCAGGTTATCTCGACAATCATTCCACTTTGAAATATGTAAGACTATGACACATTCTTTCTAGCATGACTATCATAAACCGATGGGAAATCCTAGGTCGGGTTTGATTCATTGCCCAAAGCAATCGATCACCCCAGTGGTCTTTCATAGCAAAAGATGTGAGTCCCCAAGCATTCTTCCTTTGAATTGATCATTGAAAACTGAAAGGGACTCTTTTTGTTGGATAGTTCTCCCATTGGCCGGGAAGCTACTCCCTTTGGTTTAGTAAATCTGCGATAGGTATAGGTTGATATAAGCTTCTTCTTAGTGTGATTCATCACAAACCAACAGAATCCATCAAAATAAATTAAAAAAAATGAAATTAATCTTTGACTATCTTTAAGCTGATCTAAGTCCTCCAGTGGCATTCACTCAATAGTCACCTAGTCGAGTCAGCTTTTCAACCTGCCACACCCTGGGTTCCTTATTTTGGAAGATGTGAGTCCCCACACTTTCTTCCTAACTTGACCATTGCACACCGAAAAGCATCCCTTTGATTAGCTAGTTCTACTATGTGTTTGGTAGGCTACCCTTTTGTATTGGTAAATCTGAGTTATGTCTATATCTCCATGGCTCTTACTCAGTGCGATCCAAATCAACATGGTCCATCTCAGAATCCAAAATTTAAAAATCTAAAACAAATTCAACCATTCTCCCTCAGTGGTGTAAAACAAACAAAATAACATAATTAATCAATCCAAATCAAAATCTCTTGCTTCTCCTCAGTGAGATGCAAGTCTTTCTTGTTCCCCAGTAGACTTAGAATTCTAATCCCTCAGTGGATTTTAAAATCCCTCCCTTGTAGATGACTTGAACTTGCCTCCCCATTGGAAATCTCCCTTTTCTATCCCTGGTAGAGTCAAAACAAACACAATTAAACAAATAAAAAATTGAATCAATCAAATCTCTCATTCCATTTATGGATGACTTGAACCTATTTCTTTAGTGGAAGGTTCACATAGTCTACCCCTAGTGGATTTCTCTTTTACTATCTTATGTTTTTGACATGAGTAGAGTCACATTGTACTAAGCTCTAGATTCTTTCTACACCTCGGGTTAGGAGTAGATCTTATTTGTTATTGCTTGTGATCATTCAGTGTTGTTGATCATTTTGGTCAACACCAATACCTGTAGTGTTCCTTGTCAGTCACACCACACCTATTGGGTGCCCTTTGGTGACCTCATTTTTAGGATGAGCTCTCATCCCCTCCATCTTAGACATAGGACTTCTCTTAGCCTTTAAGAGATCCTTAGCCTTAAGACACATCTAGTGATTAGGTGGACACTCGACCCAGCCCCAGAGACTTGGAAGATTTAGCCATAGGAATAGGTCATGCCTCAGGGGTGTTAGGAAAATTTGCCTACCCTATAGCTTGAACCAAATTTCTCACTTCTTTCCTTCAAGTCAAACTTAAATAAAGTTCAACTTAATTGATTTTCTCCAAACTCAAATCAATTCCTTATGATTGAAGCTTATGATTAAAATTCCAAGTCAAAAATACTTCCTAAGTCCTTCGCTCTCATGGACTTAAGCCTAAATCAAATCTAAATCAATTTGAATTCAAGAAATTTTCTCAAAACCTATTTATATTCTCATTTATATCCACATATATAAAAGAAATATAAATTCAAATCAATCAAGCCAAATTCAAAATTAAAATCCAAATTAAAAAAATATTTCCTAAGTCCTTTGATTCCCTTTCATGGACTTAGCATAAATCAAATCTAAATCAATTCAAATTCAAGAAATTTTCTTACAACCCATTTATATTCTCATTTATATTCTCATTTATATTCACATATATAAATGAATTATAAATTCAAATCAATCAAGCCAAATTTAAAATTGAAATCCAAATAAAAAAATCTTTCCTAAGTCACTTTGATTCCCTCTTATGGACTTAGACTAAATCAAAACTAAATCAATTCATATTCAAGGAATTTTCTCATAACCCATTTATATTCTCATTTATATTAACAAATATAAATGAAATATAAATTCAAAAAACTAAAAATCAATTCAAAACTCAAACTCAAATTCAACTAAAATCAAACCTAAGCCTTTCAAGTCAAAATCTTGAACTTAGCCAAATCAATTTCAAATTAAGCCAAACCCTTGATTTTTCTTCATGATTCAATCAATACTAAAATCATGAATCCAAATATAAACACAAATTTCAATCATCAAACCAAAACTCAATTCAAAAATCAAACCCAAATTAAACTCATGTTCACCCTTTTGAACTTGAAATTGTTAAATGAATCAAAACCCATTTGACTTCAAACAACTTGCAAATGAATTTATATTTCAATCATAATTCCATATGTGAGTTCAATCAAACTCAAATCAAACTCTGACCAAGCCATTTGACCCACTTAGGCTCACTCAACCCAAAGTGACCTAAGGTACCCTTGTGAGCCAAATTTCAATCCTAACTAAATTGGATTGAACTAAGCCCATCTAAGCCTCACATTGTGAGCAACAATCATCATAAGATCATCAATAAATCAAATTGGGTCAAACCAAGTCAACACTTAGCCAAAATGAACCTAAACTAGCCAAAATCCACCATAAGCCAAATTGATTAAAACCATTGATCAAAACTTATTCATCACCAATGGTTGAACTTGACCAAGTCATCATTTGAGCCTAACCTAGCCCAATTGACCACTTGACCCAAGTTAACCCAACTTGACCTAAAAAGTCAAAATGTGTGAAAACTTGATCTAAGCCAAATTGATTGAAACCAATGGGTCAAGTTCATTCTGGAATGATTGTTGATCAAAGCCTCAATTGGCCAATTAGACCGAACCTAGCCCAATTGACCATGAACCCAACCTGACCTAAAAGGTCATATTGATCCAAAATCAAATTAAACTAGAATTGATTGAAAATAAAGATACCAATCTATTTCATATGACCAACTAAACCAAAACCAACCTATGACCTAGCCTAAACAGGTCAAATGGGTCAAATTGGTCAAGTTGACTCAAATCCAAATATAAATTAAATTGAATCAAACAAATGTTGCCAACTTATTTCAAATGCTCTTATGAACTTAATACAACCTTTAGTTTGGCCCAATTTGGCCAATTGGCCGACTTGACCCAAGTTGACCCATTTTGACCTAAATAGGTCAACATGAGCCAAATCATATCAAATCAACTCCATATTCATTAAAATTTGGCCCAACCCATTTTTCAATCATGCTAAACATATTCAAATTGAAATCCAAGTCAAATGACTATTTTACCTTTAGGTCAAAGGGTAAATTTTGGCCAAATTTACTTAGAATTTGGTCAAATCCTCTCCATGACCACTTGACACCCTCTTAGTGGGCCAAGTGGACACTAGTGAGTGTGGTGCACCTAAACAATTGGTTTTGGGTCAGCCCAACCCAACCTAAGGTCAAAATCAACCACCCCTATGGAAATAAGCACATGGGGATCATTCCTCCTCTCATTTTCCACATGTGCAACTTCTCCACTACCCTTCTCTAGCCAAACCAACCCATGTGCAAACCTTAAACGGCCTAACAACACATTGCATGAGGTCAATTGATAAAAAATGGCATCTCCAAGCTTCGACCGTCTGATTGATCTAGGGGGAGATATACTCCCCCTAATTTCATTTGAATTCAACACTCTCCAATTCGATTGAACTTAGGGAAGCTAGAGGAGCCATTTCCAAGTCTCCCCAAGCTTCTTAGAGTGAGTTCAAATTTCTCCTTTCTCGATTTTCCTAGACTAAAAATAGGGGAGCTCCCTCACTAATCCATCTCACTCAATACTCCAAATCAACCCAATTCACTTTAGAAGCTTCATCAGGGAACTCAATTAAGGTCACCCAAGCTTTCACACAAGTTCTCCAAGCAAGGGAGGAGTGTTCTTGATCAAGGTTGATCCACTTGAAGGTGAACTTGGCCTATAGGAAGATCCATCCAATTTAAACACCTAAAAATTTCAATAATGCTTCATCTCCATTAGACAAAGCTACTTCAAGGGAATCGAGCACTGGTGATAGCCTCCGATGAGGTATGCCATCAAACCGAGCATAATTTTATCTCCTCTTAGTCCTTTATGAAGGGAAGTTTCACCCCAAGCAAAGTTAGCTGTTGGATGTGTTCCCCTTTACTTTTAGATGGTGTGGGTTGAAGTTTGTTTCAATCTGAGCTCAATCGGGGTTGGATCTTCCCCTAGAAGATGGATGGTGGCCATCTTTCACAGGGAAGATCAGGGATTGATCATGGGCCATCCATCCACGCATTTAGGATGGACGACCATGATCAAAACACATAGATCCATTATTTTAACCCTTAAGAACCACGTGCTTGATCTCAACCGTCTGATCCTTGATAGGACGGATGGGGAGAAAGAGCGTAGCACCGTCGCTGATGCGTAACTATGATGTGACAACTTAACTGGCCATTCTCATTGTGCCACGTTAAAATCACGCACCGCGTCAGCTTCCACGTGGCGCCGACGGGATTAACCTCTTAATTAGGGTATTTAATTAAGTAAAAATCATGAAACTTCAAATATTCATATCTTGGTGTAGAAAAATAAAAAAAATGAAATAAATTGCATATGAAAGATAATTGAATGTTAAATATTATAAAATTTATATTGATAGATTTTGAACAGTGTTATTTTCTGAATTTGGGTTTTATTGAGAATATAATTAGGCTAATTACCCTATGATTATTTCATAAATTAATCTCAAACTTCTCATGTGTATTTAGTGGGATGACTTCTACCTCCCCTAATTATCTTGGGATTTATTAATGATTTAATTAGGATAATTGCTGGATTCATTTTTAATTACTCTATTATTGTAATTAAGCCTAGTTAAGTGTGTAATCAATGGTTTAATTCTTTGATTGAGTTAATTAAGGTTTGTTTAAATAAATCAGAGGTTTAGGGAATAATTTTGAGATATTTTTCCTAAGCTATTCCTCAAACTCCCTCTTTCTTTCTTAATCCAAATTTAATTAAGGATTAATCCACTAATTACCTTCCTAATTAATTTGATAAAATTGTAAAACCTTTTAGAACTTAATTAATTCATCTTGGGTAGGTGCTTTGGTGTTCAATAGCCTAAGTACATTAGGGAAATCAAAATCCAACTCACATGTGTGGGAAGGGTTATGAAATTACTTAAATTAAACCCTTTAGCTTAATTAATCATTAATCATGAGCCAAATGAATTAGGCCCTTTTCTTCTTAGGTGCATTGCTGATTTAAATTCCTTGTATGGTTTTATGTCATATTATTGGGTCATAATTATTTGCTTAAATATGCTAAGGTGGTATAGGTAAGGGGTAATTAATACACTTAATGTACACCTTAACCTAACTAAAACATAAAAGTGAGCTAATCACCTAAAAGTTAAACAAAAATAATATACCTATGTGGGAATGGTAGGACTAGCAAACCCTCTTCACATTTCTCAAATTGAAATCAAACTCAAAATCAAACAAAATTTCTTAAAACTAAATTTGATTTGCTTTATATAATTCTATTCAATAGGATTATCTTTAGGAATTAAGTAGGGTGAGTGAATTTACATTACTTTCATCACTTGATTTTTTTTATAGCATACTAAATATGTATGCCATATGAAAGTCATGCATTCATTCCTTTTAAAAATAAAAATTAAAATAAAATGTTTCCTTTATGTCAAATTGCATGTTTTGACTGAAGTAAAAAATATGAATAGCTATTATCACTATTAAATTCAAAACTAATTTAAAAACTTATAAATCAAATATCAAAACTGAAAGGTATGCTACCTATACTTTATTTATAAGCTTGCATATGAATATAAAAATGTGCCTTATGTTTGGTTCCTTTCTTTCCTCTTAATATAGATTTGAATAAGATTTGCAAAGTGTATAGTTCTTTTAAAAGAATATAACGTTTGCTTAAAATCTACTCTTATCCACTTCCATGTTAGAACTTAAGAAGGATCTTTACATTTACACACATAAATTGCATAAACAAAACCAAAAAAATTAAATAAACATAAACTTTGCATCTTTCTTTTTCCATTTATCTCTTTTGTACATGCATATGTATTTAAGGAAAGTGGTATATTTGTCTAGACAATCTCGGGGTTGCGAGGCTTTAAGTAGCCCTAAGTAGGTCTTGTACCTTACACCCCTAGTGCTAACAATGGTGTCGTACTTACTTATGCCTTTCATACATACACATGTGCATATGAATAAAGGATAAAAGAATAACCCTTTTCTACTTAATGAAAATCATGCATCATAAAGCATTCCAATTTTCTTAAGTAACATTTCTTAGCATTCATCATAAAGTGTGCTAAATATTTCCAATTGTATGTATAGATATGCTTAGGATTCATTCATATGCATGTTATACATGTTGGGAAAGAAATGAAGTGATGTATGTTTTGTGATATTAATTCACTTTACTTAATCTTAAATTGTCTTTCTTTTTGAATATATTTATTTAGGAAAAATCTAAACTTAGGATTAATTAAAACACATAATAAGACATTCACTAAACAAAATCAAATATGAATCCACTTTAGAAATTATTTAAGGTATGGAAGGAAAGAGAAGTTCTCTTTTCTTTTCCCTCTCTTTACAACTTAGTATTTAATTGTAGGATTCACTTAAACCAAATCAAAATACAAAATAAAATCAACCAAAGCAACTTAATCACTTACATGAAAAAAATGCTCTAAGTTGAACATTTTAATACTTAGAAAACTTCAGCCTTAAAGCCTAGCTAAGTATACCACACAAACCTTAAATAAAGCACAATATTTAGCTAAGTCACCATTTCTAGCTTTTGATATGGTGTATGCTCGATGTTTGCTTTTAATGAATTTGTATATTTGTTGTGTATTATTTTACTGATGTGGGGTGTTATATTATATTTCCATTTTGTACTTTTATGTTAGGATTTTTTTGGAATGATTGTTATGGGACGCATTGGTCATGAGATTCTCATCTTATGTACCATGTAAAGCCTTAGCAACCACATTCCAACCATCAAAAGAAAGAACCAAAGAAGAAAGAAGAAATAAAGAAAGAATAAAGAAGAAAGAAGGAAGTGAAGAATGAAGACCCCCCATAACATGAATTCCTTGCTTAATTCTAATTAATTTATTTGTAATATATGCTATATTAGGGTAGAGCTCAACTACTCAATTTGTTTTCAGATTTGTGCAATGGTGCTTAACCATAAATGACCTTTTATTCTTTTGTGTTAGCTTTATAAAAGGTTTGATATTTTGTTTAGCTTATGCATTAGAAATGACATATTTTTCTAGTTTCTTTCTTGCTTGATGTATGTCCTGGATGATGATTAGGCTCTTAGGAAAAACATAAATCTTCTACCAAATTAATCAATGTAAAATTAAAAATAAATAATTCATAATCTCATCTATCACCTAAGTTAAAATCAAGATAGAATTAGCAATTCCTTAGCTGGATGTGTACTTTTTTTTTCTAACATCATACATAAGAGCATATTATTTCACTCTTGATTTGAGAGCTTCCACCTTTGCTAGAGAACTTGGCTTGACTTGTGAGAGCCATGGGGGAAACACACCTCCTCATCTAGCTGATTTTGGCCCATAATCTAATTTCTCATGCATTAGGCATATGAATCCTATAGCTCGAGTCAAATGATTATCCTAAATGAAAATAAAACATATGAAAATTTTGCATGAGATTTATGTCATTTTTCATGCCCTTACATGATCTAGTATTTTAGGGAGTGTGTTTAAGGACTTAGTCTCTTTCTAAATAAATAACAACCTTGCTATCTTGCATAAACATAAGACTTTCCTACATATGTTTAAAATAGTAGGAGGAGTTAGTTGGTGGCCACCCTCACGTGGTTGTAAGTCCAATAGTTGGGTGGTTTATCCTCTCTTATCGGGGTTCTGAAAGTAGTGTTTCTTACTTCTTTAGGGGCCATCTTTACTTGGTTAAATCCAGATGAGCCATCTATGAAAGAGAAGACTATATGAGATGAGGCATTATCATCACCTTATAGTATCACTTATAGGTAGTGGAAATTCATCTTTTGGATATGCCTTATTTAGATCCATAAAATTGACACATATTCAAATTTGGCCATTATTTTTCTTAACTAGGATGACGTTGGCTAACCAAGCAGGGTATTTTTCTTTCTAGATGAAGCCAACATTGATCAATTTCTTGACATCAGAAATGACCTATTGTTCGATGTCTAATCACATGCATTTAGGAGCTTGCTTGATAGGGTTAGCACTAGGCTCTATTACTAGTTTGTGGACTGCTAAATTAGAAGGTAAAATCGGCATTCTTCATAACTATATGAAGCAGTCCTTAAACATAGTGTGGTGTTTATTTTTGGATGTGCGAGGGGGGGGGGGGGGGACACCACACGAGATCATAGAAGTACTTATTGAGTGATGCAGTATGATGTTGAGTATGATGTTTTTTCATGAAAGATAGAGGCATCACCCTTCAATGGACCTAATCACTTAATAAAAACTCCTAAAATATGATGGGTATTTGAATATACCATAGATTTTCTCCTATTTTACATGGATAAATAAAGCAAGGTTTATATTAAACCATATTCTAAAATTTTCTATGGAGGAAAGCCTTCATAGTTAACTAAATCCTAGGGAATGAAATTCCCTAGGAACACTCTCAATTAAAGTAGACAATTATCATCTCCAAATATTTCAAGGTTAGAATATCAAAGGATTGGTTGTATTTGGAAAATCAATTGAGAAAATTCAAGAAGAAGAGTTATTTTTAGAATATAAAGGGAAGAAGCAGGAAATGCTCATGATACTAGGAAGCTTATTGAGCATTCCAATCTTTGAAAGTGAAGAGACATATTTATTTGAGTTAAATTTTTTTAGATTTCTAGGGATTATAATTCATGAACACATGATTTCAGAGATGCCTAAGAGGTGAGGAATTATGCTTGTAGCCTGAAGAAAATAGCTACCTTAGATCCTAAATCTTGGGAGCTTAAGTAAGTGCTAAAGCATGACATAAATCTAAGCGATAAGTGGACATAAGAGTTTACCACCATAAGAGAGGATAAATCATCCAACTCCTAGAATTACAACCACTCAAGTGGTCACCAACTAACTCCTCCTATGATTTAAAACCATGTAATTTGGTCTTATGAATTACAATATAGCTAGGGTAGTTATTTAACTAGAAAGAGACTAAAGTCTATAAACTCACTCTCTAAGAGACTAGAGCATGGGTGCAATGAATAATGGCTTTGCCTAATGCAAAATCCTTTCAAATTTTATTTCATTTTAAACACATTATTTTGACAGATGCTTTAAATGCATGATGAAAATAGGTTATATGCCAAATTGGCTAGAAGAACATGTTCTCTAGCACAAGGGATGCCCTCACAAGTCAAGCATTCCCTTATCGTGCAAGGATGGAGATCCTTCAAGTTCAAGAGAGAAAGAATATGCATGTATGATATGAAATATACAACCATACAGCTAAGGGGTTTCTAAATCTTTTAATTATCTTGATTATAGCCTTAAGCTTCATGGTGAGGTTATGAGTTATTTAAAATTTAGTTATGAGTGATTACTTAGGTAGAAAATTTATTTTTTCCTAAGAGCTTAATCATATCGAGGCTACACATTAAAGCATTATGGTGTTTATTTTTGGATGTGGGGAGACACCGCACAGATCGTAATGGGGTACTTATTGAGGTGATCAGGTATGACATTGAGGTATGATGTACTATCTCAAAAGGTAGAGGCATCACCCTATAATGGACTTAGTCACCTAATAAGGACTCCTAAGGCATGATGGGTCTTCGAATTAGAGATTTTTCCCCTACTTTATATTGATGAATAAAGCAGAGTTTATATTAAATCTGGTTCTAAAGTTCCTTATAGAGGCAGCCTCCATAATTAATTATATCTTAGGAAATGGAATTCCCTTAAAATACTCTCGATTAAAGTAGATAATTAAGATCTCCAAAGATTTCAAGGCTAGATAATAAATAAATTGGTTATATTTGAAAAATCAATTGGGAAAGTTTAAGGAGAGGACTTATTTTTGGAATCCAAAGGGAGGAGGTAGGAAATTCTCATGATGCTAGAAAGCATAGTGAGCATTTCAATCTATCCTATAATTGGGCTTTATATATTTTAAAGTTAAAAGAATTATATTATTTGAGTTGAAATTTATTAGATTATTAGGGCTTATAATCTATAAACACAAGATTATGAAAATTCCTAAGAGGTGAGGATTTTTGCTTGTAGCCTAAAGAAAATAGCCACCTCAGATCCTAACTCTAGGGAGCTTTAGTAAGAGCTAAAGCATAACCTAAATCTAAGTGATATGTGAACATAAAGGTTTACTTTCATAAGAGAGTAAACCCATATGACTTCTGAACTTATAACTGCCTGGAGTAGCCGCCAGCTAACACCTCCTATGCTTTAAATTCATGTGGTTCATTCATATGCATTTGCAAGATAGTTGGGTTATTATTTATGTAGAAAGAGACTAAAGTCCTTACACTCACTCCATAGGAGACTATAGCATGAGTGGTATGTGTAATGACTTAATCTACAAATGTAAAATCTTTTCAAATTTTATTTCATTTTTGACACATCATTTTGATAAAGGCTATATGATTTCTTATGCCTAATGCATGATGAAAATAGGTTATTGGCCAAATTAGCTTGAAGAAGGTGTTTTCCACCACAAAGGATGCCCTGATAGGTCAAGCATTTCCCTATCATGCAAGGATGGAGATCCTTCATATTCAAGAGAGAAAGAATATGCATGCAAGGTGTGAAGCATTCAAACATTCAGCTAATGGGTTGCTAAATCTTTTAATTATCTTATTTAAGATCGAGGCATTATGGTGAGGTTAAGAGTTGTTAAGATTTTAATTTTGAGTGATTAGTTGGATAAAAAATTTATTTTTATCCTAAGTGCTTAATGCATCCAGGCTACACATTAAAACATCAATCATTTAAGAAATTATGAAAAATATGCAATTTCTAGTACACAATCTAAACAAATCATCAATGAATTTATATAACTATCGTGAATGAATAAGAGGCCAGTGCCATCAGGTACCGCCGTACAACCCGAAAAGAGAAAGGATGGGTAGCCGAGTTGTACCTTTATACAATATGGAATATGAAAGAATAATTACATATAAATGAATACATGATACGGGGGTCTTCACTTCTTCATGTCTCCATTTTTGATTTGGTTCCTTCTTTGATTTGGATGGTGTTTGCTTCAAAGGCATCACAGGGCACCCTAGTATAAAGCCCTCTAGACGCTGCTCATCCTAATCACCCATAACACTAATCCTAATTTATATTACAAAAATTACATTTATGTGGAAAAAGTAAATCTAATTACACCTATAAAATATACATATAATCTCAAGAAGTTATATTCATAATTTGGACTTAGAACCCTACACATGGGTAACCAAGCCCACCTATCCTAACTTAGATTTTGCTTAAGGGTTTAAGCAACCTCCAAAGAGAGCATTTATATTTATTTTAAGCAACCCCTTAAGCACAATCCCCTATAGAAGACATGATTAGGCTAAGAACGACCTAACATCCAGTCTACGAAGCATACACCCTAGCATCTAGTATAAAATGGTACATCATAAAATAAAACATTCATCACATCATACACCATCCTAACATAGAGCTAGAAGTGGTGACTTAGTTCTATGTGTGTGTTAAGACTTTGTGTAGTATATCTTATTAAGCATTAGAGTCATGATTTTTTAAGTATAGAAGGATTCAATTTAAAATGAAAGCTCACTTTCATTTCAAGTTGTTTAGTTTATTTGACAATTTTAATTTTATATATTTGTATTGTTTCATATGATTATACTTAGTAACTAAATGTTATGAAAAGAAAGAGGATTACCCCCTTTTATCCCTACCTTAGGCCACTTTCTAAAGTATATTAATTTGATTTAGTTTTCTTTAGTGAATGGCTTATTACACATTTTTAAATTAATCCTAAGTTTATGTTCACTTTAAGTAACTCTATTCAATATGAAAGGCATCTTAAGATTAATCAAATTGAATTACTACCACATGACATATATCAGACCATTCGCTTCCATCACATGTAACATGCATATGATTCAATCTTAAGTTTATCTATACATGCAACATGTTTTAACATACTTAAATGATGAATGTAGGGGTGTATATTTGAATTTTAGATTCTTTCATTTGATTGAATTATTTAATCATATTAATTTAAAGCTTTATCCAAATTCTTATACAAAGATACATAGGGATGAAGTTAAATAGGTACATACTATTGTTAAACCAGGGAAGTGAGGTAATTAAATGACCTCCTTGGGGTTAGCTAAAGCCTTGTATTCTGAGATTTCCAGACTATATATTTATTTGCATTAAACATAAGTAAGTTTGTACTTATGAACATGAGAAAGAGAACTCCAAAACACATAATTAGATAATTCAATCATTCAAATGACTATGAATGCATGTATTTTTGATAGAAAATAGGGATCAACATTTTTTAATTAAGCATACCTACACATGTGTAAAAGATGTAAGCAAGCACATGTCATTATTAAACCAGGAAAGTGAGGTAATCAAATGACCTCCTTGGGGCTAAATAAAGCCTCGTATTCCCAGAATGTCTAGACAAAACACTTACAATCTTAGATACATATGAATGTATGCATAACTATAAAGATGAGAATCATGCAAATATTATAATTTTATTTGATTGAGTCATTTATGCATGTGAATTAAAGTTCTATCCAAATTCTAATGTAGAAATATTTGTAAATAAAATCAAATAACTACATGTCATTGTTAAATCAGGGAAGTGAGCTAATCAAATGACCTCTTTAGGGCTACTTAAAGCATCACATTCCCAAAATGTCCAAACTATATACTTATTAACATTCAAATGCATGTAAAACCACATATGAATTAAGGAAAAGAAAGCTTTACTTCATATACCTAAGCTATAAGCACATGCTAAGCCTATATGTATTCATAACTATTATCACTCTAATCAATGTAATTGATTTATAAACTTTGGAAAAATAATTTGAATTTATTAATGATAATAGCCACACATATTATAAATTGGTCCAACACATGTAAGCTTACATAAAAGAAAATCATTTGACTTAATTAATTTTGAACAAATGAATGTATGATTTCAAATAATATACAACATTTGACATGATTTGAAAGGAATGAATAAACATAAACACATGATTTCATTCAATCAAACTAATTCTTAAGGACAATCATATTAAATAAACCCATTTAAAGAAAACCAAAGCTTTCTTAGTATCATTTTTAATTTCATGTTTTTATTTGATTTAAGGATGTGAGGAAGAGGTTTGCTAATCCTAACCCATTCTCAGGTTTGTTAATTAATTTGGTTTAATGAAATGTAATTAAGTTGATTTTATAAGTTAATTAGGTTGTGATATGCATTAAATACATTGATTAACCTTCCTTATGTTACCTTAATATAATTATCCAAATAATTATGAGCCAACATGATATGCACATGAATTAGAAATTAAATCAATAGTGATCCTAAGGGATGAAAGGGGCCTAATGAAATTGGCACATGATTAATGGTTAATTAAATTAAGGAACTTAATTAGGTATTTTTATGGTTCCTTGCACATGTGGGTTGACCATAATTTTTCTTAAAAAATCTTTAAGTTTTTGAACACCTAAAGGTCTACCTAAAAGTTAATTAATTGAAGTTTAATATGATTATGAATTCAATTTAGTTAATTAAATGATTTAATTAAGTTGTTAAATCTTAGTTGATTTGATTTTAATTAATGGAATGAACTTAGGGAAAAAGGCTAAGAAAGTGGTCTTAAACCTATTCCATTAGTCCATTCACTGTTCAACAATGATTAATAAACTTAATTAACTAATTTTTTATTGTTCATGGGATTAAATAATCATCAATTAACTTAAAAGTATAATTAAGGTTTAATTAGTCAATTTTCCTAATTAAGTGACCAATAAATTCCAAGAAAATCATGGGAGGCAAAGGTCATCCCATTAAATTAACCCAAAAAATTTGAGATTAATTTCTCAAGTAATTAAGGAGTAATTAAGATAATTAATTTTGTAATTAAACCTTAATTAAGCCTTAATTTATGTTCAAAATAAATTAAGATTATTTTTAATTAATTCTCTTCTAAAATACCTTTAAAATGAGTATTTATTTATATTTTTCTAATTTATTTATGATTTGTTATAATTTTTTGGAAGTTTCAGCCATTAAAAATTATTAATTAAGCCTAATTAAAGCCTAATCCCAACAGTACCATGCGGCGTGTTGACGTGATGTGCTTTCCATGTGGCACCACAGGATTGGCTACTTAAAACTTATCTGACTCATCACCTTCGTGGTGGTGACGGATGCACTTTATCATCTGCCATCTGATCTAAGATCGGACAGCTACGATTAATCCTACTGATTAATAGGATTTAATCAGATTGATCAATCAGATCTAATCATAATTGTCCATTCTGATCACGTGGAATGGACAATGCGTGATCTATCATCATGCTAGTAAGGGAGAATAGAGTCCATATACCATTGCTCACATGATCTGAGCTCACCCGAGGTCGCATTGACTCCAAATGGATCTCACACCTTAACGACATCGATCGAAGGGGATCCAACGATCAAGATCACACAAGATGAACATTTCCTTCAAAAAGTTTCAAAAAGTTTTTCACCCAAGGTCAGTTTCAATGGCATACCTCATCGAAGAAGGCAGACAAGCGATTGAAGCTACATCTAGTGGAGATGAAGCGTCCATCAATTAACTTTGATTTGATGTAGTTTTCGAATATGAACCGCTTAGAGGTCGGTTTTGATCGAAGTTGCACTTCTGGTGGTCAGAGGGCTTAGGAGGCAATTCATTTTTGCTCGATGGAGTGTGGGGATGGTGTGTGCAAAGTTAATTTGACTTTGGTGGAGGTTTGTGCAAGTTGGGATCGAAAGAAGTGTGCCCTATTTCAGGACAGATGATAATGGAATTTTTTGATCGAGGAACGAGCTTAAGAGGTTGAGAAATGCTCTAGTAGCTCATCTAGGGTAGTTAAGGCTTGGAGGAATGATTTTGTGTGTGTTTGAGTGGAAATTAGGGGGTGTATACCCTACCCCTCTCCTCTTGATCGGACGACTCAGCCTGGTTTGGATTTTTGTGATCATCCGGCCACCTCAGAGAGCCATGGGTGGTAGGGACTGGATGAAGTGGCTCAGTTTAGTTAGGTGATGGTGTGGGAGTGGCTACTAAGGGAGGAAATGGGTGTCCTTGAGCTTTCCAAATGTACCAATGGGGAGGGTAAGGTGATTTCACCTCCCATGGGTCATGGCCAACCCAACCAACTCTTGGCTCATGTTGGGCAGTGTCCTAGGTGCCTAGGTGGACCATTGGGAGAGTGCCAAGTGGCCAAGGAATGGAAATGGCCACTTACATAGGTGATTTGTCTAATGTGATATGCTTGAGCCAAGAGTATAATGGTCATTTGGCATTGGATTTGATTTGGTCAGATTTGAAATGATTCAAAGTGGACCAGCCCAAATTTTAAGTGGTTTAGAGTTCATTTGGTTTGATTTGGCTCAATTTGACTCAAATGGGTAAAATTAGGTTAGGTTGGATCAAGTTGATCAATTGGTCAAATTAGGTCAATCAAAGGATTGGGTCAAGTTCATATGATCATTTGGGATGTATTAGTGTCATTGGTTTGTTTGATTTGGCTTAGAATTATTTTTTGCTCATTTAAGTTCATTTGGGTCAAATGGGTTAAGTTGATCAATTTGATCAAATTTGCCAAATTGGCTTGGGTTATGTGTTGGTTTGGGCTTGGTTGACCAATTTAAGATGATTGTAGGCTTTGGTTTCAATTAATTTAGATTTTGTTTTGATTTAGGCCAACTTGACCCTTTAGGTCAATTTGGGCTAAGTAGGTCAATTGGTTTCAATTTGGTCAATTGGGTCCAATCAAAGCTTTGGTCAAGTTCAACAATCAATTTGAAATGAACTTGAACCATTTATTGTAATCAATTTAATTTATATTTTGATTTGACTCAATTTGGTCTTTTAGGTCAATTTGGGTCAACCTGGGTCAAGAGGGCCAATTGGGCTTGGTTTGGCTCAATTGAAGGTCAAGTTATGTTCGAATATTGATTTTGAGTTGGAATGAATCATTGGTTTCAAGGGATTTACTTTAGGTTGCAATTTGGCTAGTTTGGGTTCATATGGATTAAGGGGTTGACTTGGTCAAATAACCAAGTTGACTTGGTTTGACCCAATTTGAAACAATTGATCAACCTATGGTGATCAATAATCATGATAGTAGGTCTTGGTTATCTTGGTTCAATCCAATTTAGGTAGGATTGGAACTTGACTCAAATAAGTCAAATTGGCCACTTTGGGTCAAGTGGACCAATTGAGTTTAATTGACTTGATTTTGGGTTGAGTTTGATTCATTTGAGTTTATATATGGATTTGGGAATGATATATAAATTCGATTGCAATTAGTTTGGGTTCATATGGGTTTTGGTTCATTTGAACATTTCAAGTCCAAAGGGATAAGTTGGGTTTGACTTGGGTTGATTTTGGTTTGGCTTGATGATTGTAGATTTCATTTATATTTGTGAATATGATATAAGGTATGATTGATTCATGAGAAAATCAATTGAATTTGGGTTTTGGAATGAAGGAATTTGGCTAAGTCCATGGAGTTTGGTAATGTAGTTTAGGTTTGGATTTTGATTTAGCTTGATTTAGTTTTAATGATTTAAATGTATATTTCATTTATATTTGTGAAGATGATTAAAGATATGAATATATTATGAGAAAATTAATTGATTTTGGATTAATTTGGATTAAGTTTTGGCTAAGTCCATGGGATAGGTCATGTGGCTTAAGAAGGGTTTCAAGTTTAATTTGATTTAGTTTGGTTTAGTTTTGATTTTTTTGAATGCGGATTTGATTTATATTTAAGAAGAAGATTAAAGATGTAAATTGATTATGAGAAAATTAATTGAGTTTAGATTGATTTGGACTAAGATTTGGCTAGGTTCATGAAATTGATTCAAAAGACATAGGAAGGATTTCATGTTTGGGTTTGATCATGGGCTTCAATCATTTGGGTTTTGGAATTTTGGTTTGGATTTAGATTTGATGTTTGAATTTAATTTGAGGTTGGGTTTGAGAAGGTGAACATGGATTGGTTTTAGGTTGCAGGGTAGGTAGATTATCCTAATCCCTAAGGCATAACCTAATCTTGTGATTAACCATTCTAATTCTCTAAGCTTAGGCTAAGTGTTTATCTAATTGATAGAAGTGTCTTATGACTAGGGAAGTCATCGTGTTTAGGAGACTCCTAAGTCTAAGATGGGAAGACTGAACCCTCACTCCAAAAGTGAGGTCAACAAGCATCAAACATGAAGAAACTATAAAGGGCATGCCATTCCAATGCATAGTTTAAACATAACATCAATCAATTTTATAAACAATCGTAAAAGAATATGCTAATGCAATCGGGTACCTCTGTACAACCCGAAAGAGAAAAGATGGGTAGCCAAGCTTTACCCTTATGCAACCCAGAATATGAAAGAATAATTACAATTATTTTAAATGCTATGGGGGTCTTGTTTTCTTCATTTCTTCATATCTTCTTTCTTCCTTCTCTTGATTTGGATATGCTTACTTCAAAGGTATCATAAGGTACCCCAGGAAAAATTCTTCTAGCCATCGCTCATCCTAATCCCCCATAGCACTAATCCTAATTCCTATTGCAACATTATATTAAGAATAGAAAAAGTAAATCTAACTACACCTGCAAAATAGAGGTTAGCTAAACACACATGCAACCCCAAACAGTTATATGTATAATTTGCACTTAGCACCCCGCACATGAGTGCTAAGCCTACCTGTCCTAACTTGGATTATCCTTAAGGGTTTAAGCAACCTACAAAAAAGAGAATTTATATTTATTTTTGAGCAACCCCTTAAGCACAATCTCCTATAGAAAATAGTATTATACTAACAACGACCTAACATCCAGTCTATGAGGAATACACCCTAATATCTAGTCTAAAACATTACATCATAAAACAAAATAAACATCACATCATACATCATCCTAACATAGAGCTATAAGTTGTGACTTAATTCGAATGTGTGTGTTATGGTTTATGTGGTATGTCTTGCTAGGCATTAATGTTATAATTTTCTAAGTGCAGGGAGATTTAATTTAACATGAAAGGTTAGTTTTACTTCAAGTTATTTAATTGATTTTAAGAATTTTTAATTTATGTTTTTTTGTTTCATATGATATATAGTTAGCAATTAAGTGCTATAAAGAGTAGGAAGAGGGTTATCCTCTTTCATCGTTCCCTTAAGCCACTTTTTAAAGTATATTAATTTGATTTAGATCTCTTGCATGAATGGCTTATTATGCAACTTAAAATTAATCCTATGTTTAGGTTCACTTTAAATAACTTTATTCAATATGAAAGGCATCTTAATCTTAATCTAATTGAATTACTACCACATGACATATATCAAATTCTTCCTCTCCATCACATATAACATGCATATGATTCAATCCTAAGTGTATCTATAGATGCAACATGTTTCAACACACTTAAATGATGAATGTAGATGTGTATATTTGGAATTTATATTTTTGTTGTGGTTGAATTATGTAAACATATAGATTAAAGCTCTATCCAAATTCTAACATGAAAATACATAAGGATGAAATCACATAAGTATGTGTCATTATTAATAAAGGAAGTGAGGTAATCAAGTGACCTCATTAGGGCTAGCTAAAGCCTATATTCCGAGGATATCCACACTATCTACTTATTAACATTCCAAGTTATGTAAATCTATACAAGGGTAAATAAATAAGAGCACCAATTTATATGTCACACATGTTAATGACTTGGGTGAATATGAATGCATGTATTTTTGGTAACAAAAGGGGATCTTCATCTTTTAATTAAGCATACCTACATTATAATCACATGGATTGGACGATGTGTAATATATCATCACGTGAGCAAGGGAGAATGGAGTCCATCTGCCATTGCTCGCTTGATCTGAGGATACCCAAGCTTAGATTAACTCCAAAAGGATCCCTCACCTTTACGATGTTGTTCGGAAGGGATCCAACAGTCAAGATCACACGAGATGCACATTTTCTTCAAAAATCTCTAACCCATTTTTGCTAAAAGCTCAGTTTCAATGGCATACTTTTTCGGAGCTTAAGATCAGTGGTGCAAATGATTGAGTAAGCTTCGTCTAGTGGAGATGAAGACTTACTGAGCAGCAATTGGATCAACTTCCCTTGCGTCACTTGGAATGCCAAGATCTGTCACTTTGGAGCTTGGTTCTGATCGAAGTCGCACGTCCTATGGTCAGAGGGCTTAGGAGGCAATTCCTTCTTCCTCGATGGAGTGTGGGGATGATGTTTGCAAAGTTAATTTGATTTTTATAAAGGTTTGAGCAAGTTGGGATCGAAGGAGGATGCCTTATTTTGGCTTGGGTGAAACCAATAATAGGGAGCTTGGAAAACTCAGAAATAGCTCTAGGATGCTCGCCTTGGGGTGAAGGGTTCTCACAGGTCTCTTGTTTGGAGTTTACATGAGGGGGGGTACCGCTCTGATCGATGGTTCAATTGGGTTTAGCTTCTAGTGGCCCTCTAGCCACCTCAGAGGGTCGTGGGTGGTAGGGAGTGATGAGTTGGCTCAGTTTGAGTGGGTGAGGGTGTAGAGGTGGCTACCAAGGGGGATAGTGGCTATCTTATGCAAGCCAAGAGCTTTAATTGGGAAGATGAGGTGAGTTCACCTCCCATGATTCATGGACTACCCAACCACCCCTTGGGTTAGGTTGGGCAAAGTCCTTAGTGCCTAGGTGGATCATTGGGAGAGTGCCAAGTGGCCAAGGAATGGAAATAACCACTTATATGGGTGATTTGCCACATGTGATACCCTTGACCCAAGGGTATAATAATCATTTGACATTGAATTTTATTTGGATAGATTCTAAATGACTCAAAAGAGGGTTAGCCCAAATTTCAAGTCAATTGGAGTTGATGTGGCTCAATTTGACTCATTTATGTCAAATTATATTAAGTTGGGTCAAGTTGACTAATTGGTCAAATTGAGTCAAACTAAGGGTTGGGTTAACTTCATATGATCATTTGGGATGTTTTGGTTTAGTTTAGCTTCGATTTGATTTTGGCTTATTTGAGTGCATTTGGGTCAAATGAGTTAAATTGATGAATTTGACCAAATTGGCCAAATTTGCTTGGTTTAGGTGTTAGTTTGGGTTTAGTTGACCAATTGAAGCTGATTTTAGGCTTTGGTTTTAATTAATTTAGATTTGGTTTTGATTTAGGCCAACTTAACCCTTTAGGTCAATTTGGGCTAAGTAGGTCAATTGAGTTCAATTGGGTCAATTGGGCCTAATCATGGCTTTGGTTAAGTTCAACAATCAATTTGTGATGAACTTGAGCTATTGGTTGTAATCAATTTGGTTTATATTTCTAATTTGACCCAATTTGGTTTATATTTCTAATTTGACCCAATTTGGTTTTTTAGGTCAAGATGGCCAATTGGGTTTGGTTTGGCTTAATTGAAGGTCAAGTCATATTCATATATTGATTTTGAGTTGGAATGAATCATTAGTTTTAAGGGATTTGGCCTAAGTTGCAATTTGGTTAGTTTAGGTTCATATGGATTAAGGCATTGACTTGGCCAAATGACCAAGTTGACTTGGTTTGATCCAATTTGTGGCACTTGATCAACCTAGGTGATCAATAATCATGATGGGAGGCTTTGGTTAGCTTATTTCAATCTAGTTGGGTAGGAATGGAACTTGGCTTAAATATGTCAAATTGTCACTTTGGGTCAAGTGGACCAATTGGGTTTAGTTGGCTTGATTTTGGGTTGAGTTTACTTTAGTTGAGTTTATATATGGATTTGGGATTGATATATAAATTCAATTATAATTGATTTGGGTTTGGATGAGTTTTGGTTCATTTGGATATTCCAAGTCAAGATGGCTAGGTTGGGTTTGATTTGAGTTGATTGTGGTTTGGTTTGATGATTGAAGATTTCATTTATATTTGGAATGATACTTGAAGGCATAATTGATTTATGAGAAATTTAACTGAATTGGGTTTGAATTGAGTGGATTTTTAGCTATGTACATTGAAATGGTTTATGTGGCTTAAGAAAGATCTTTATTTAGTTTGATTTAGTTTTGATGATTCAAATGTATATTTCATTTATATTTTTGATGATGATTGAAGATATGAATTGATTATGACAAAATCAATTGTATTTGGGTTGATTTGGATGGAAATTTGGCTAAATCCATGAAGGTAGGTCATAGGGCTTAGGTTAAGTGCTTTTGGTTTGATTTGAATTAGTTTGATTTAGTTTTGATCATTTGAATGTAGCTTTGATTTATGTTTAGGAATAAGATTGAAGATATGAATTGATTATAAGAAAGTCAATTAATTTTTGGATTGATTTGGATTAAGATTTGGCTAAGTCCATGGGATAGTTCATAGGGCTTAGGTTTGGATTTTGGTTTGATTTGATATATGATATATGATTTGGTTGTAGGTTTGATAAGAATTGAATTTGCTTGTGGCTTAAGAAGGTGAACATGGGTTGGGTTCAAGCTATAGGGTAGGTAGATTGTCCAAATCCCTAAGGCTTAACTTAATCTTATGGTTAACTCCTCTAAGTCTCTAGGCTTAGGAAAAGTGCTTACCTAATTGCTAAAAATGTCTTATGACTAGGTAAGTCTTAGTGTCTAGAAGTCTCTAAGTCTAAGATGGGAAGATTGAATCCTCACTCAAAAGTGAGGTCAACATTAATCATATATTATACTTACCTCAATAAATTTAAGAGAGACAAAATTTATATTATCCAAATTTATGCCATGATGTTATGAACCAAATGTTTTCCTCAAGTCTATCCTTAAACTAAACTAGCATAGCTTCATTTCCTAAAATTTGTACATGCATGTAACTAAAACGAAATTTGATAGAATAAAATATTGAAAAAGACATTAAATTTCTCAAATTGCAATGAACAATTAAAAATAAAGAAAGTTTTTAAGGAACTTTTATGATAAAAATGAATTTTCAAGAATAAATGAATGAAATAATCTAGATTAAGGAACTCACTTGTAAAACTTATGAACTATCACATATTAAACAATAAATTAAAAGAACTAAATGTAGCCATGACAATAAATGTCACACATTTTTACTAATCCTATGTACTTGCACAACTCTTAACACAGTAATGGCAATAAAAGAAATAGAAGGCACAAAAATTACATCTGGTACAATCCTGTTAAAAAAATGGCAGTAGCTGGAACAACAACAGATGTAGTTAAAATTGCTTCATCTTTCTTTTAACTAAGGCTAACATGTGTGTCAGGGAGCTCAACGAGCAACCATTTTTTCTCTACAACATCCTTATTAGGGTCATTCCAATCTTCATAATACTTCTATAATTTTAAGCATTAGACAATGTATTAGAAAAAATAGGATCATTCAATTGGTAGGATATTATGCAAAGATTCACACATAACAAAATATACAATTGTACACAAATAATGTGATTTTGATGTTATGTAACAAACAATTAATTTAAAGTTCCCAATAATTTTTTTCTACTTTTTTATTTTTCTTTGACTAAATGACATCATATATAGATATTAGTGTAAACAAGTCGAATTAATCAAAAGCCACAACTAACTTGAGCTTCTCAACATATTCAAGCAAAAGTAGTAGCTTGTAGAGCTCTATAGTGCTAACATGTGAAGATATATATAGTTGGCTTGATGAGCATAGTCATAAGAAGCTCAAATATGAGATTGACTCATGGGCTTGCTAAACTAAGCCATAATGCCAACAATGATCAAGGCTCAACTAGGCTCACTTATACCCCTATATATCACCTTAGCAAGAGAATAATATATAAAACAAATTAATATGCAGTTCTCAAACTCGAAGATGTCTCTTAAGGATTAAGGTAAGATTGTTTATGATTGTTATCACACAAAGAAAGGATGTTTTCATGCAAAAGATATGCCCTTTCTAAGAATTACACAAAATATATGTTATCATATTTCATTAAACTAATGCCTACCCAAACTTTTTGAATTTCTACCTAAACTAATCAAGACATTAGATAGGCATGTGTTGGTCACAGGATCTGCATCTACATACATCAAATGCATACTATAACCTATATGAAGTATATTATGACTTCACACTACAAGTAGTTTTGAAAACCAAAATTTTCCTACCGCATGACAATTTATACAAGGTTGAATTAAGTTTGGAAAAATAACAAAAGGAGTCATTGTGATTATTTCAGAACCTAGAACTTGGTGGCTTCCTTGATAGTAGTTTGAAGATAATATGCCAAGCTTTATCACACTTTCAAGTTTATTTTAAGTGACTCTTATCACATCAGCAATGAAATCTCATATTATTTCCCATGAATTCTTCCTGCCATTTTACTTACTCCTTTATGAAGAAAATATGGGCAATTACATGCCCCCTTGTAATAATTCATTTTACATACGCATAAGATAGTTATTATTAAATATGAAAAGAGACGAACTAACCTTTATTAATAGGCATGGTGGAGCATGATAACGCTTGCCAGAAAAATTATTATTTAACTTGCTACGATCTAATGCGTTTAAAAAATGAAAAAAAAAGATTATTAGACAAATTAAAACCAAAATAGAATGTCCAAAATGAAAAAAAAAACTTACATAGAAAATTCAAGAAAAGAAACATGAAACTCTTCAACAGTACTAATTTGGTCATCAAAACACTAGTCGAATATCTTATCTATTGATGATGACAATGTCCCAATGAAATCTAGTCACCAAAAGACGGTAAGATAAATTTTGAAAATTTAAATATTTTACAATGGTATAAGTTTGGTGGTTTATTAAGTGAACTTTTAGAAAATTAAGGCGAAAAAGCATAGAACAACAATTTAACCTTAAGTTATTAGAATATTTACCAAGCTTGCTTAAACAAGCAAATATAAACAACACTACAAAGTCATTATTGATTTCTAATGGAAAACACACAATTTTTTAAATAATAAAGTAGAAAGTCTACATGAACATAATGTATAACACGACCAATAGCTAAATTCAGTTATCTTTAAAAAAAGTAAATATTATATTCAAAAACACTTGTAAAAAAAATTAGTATTACCTTTGTGAGTATAAGAAGATCTATTGACAAAATAGGTAGGGTTTAGGATTCATAAAATTGAAAGGTTATTCATTGCTCATAATTGGGGTATTATTCTCATTTATTTGTTTCTTATTATTTTCTTATATATTCCTATGTATAGATCTAGTTGATTCAAACAATAAAAAAATGAATTATTTTTCCCCAATATGGTATCTAAATAAGAAAGTCCTAACTACCCTCCTAATCCCATTGACATGTTCACGTCCCCCATCATTTGATATTTCGAGTCAATCACATTGGCTTGGCTCTCTCAAACCTCCTTTGCTTCAAATTTTCAAATGTGAGCACTCGTCTGACCTTCATTTAATACATCACTCACACATTCCCCTATCACTACTTTGCATTCAATTCATCACACACACCTTCACTTAGTTGACCACCCTCCTTCCATTTATCACTCAGCCATGCTACTACTTTCTCACATCCTCTCAAGTGCTCACCCCCAACTCTAGTTTATTCATACTTCCTCTAGCTCCATTGTTACCAAAGGCTCACAACCTTAACTTTGCTTGTGCCCACTTCAGTACACTATATGCTTTTCCGCTATAATTGTTCACCACACTCCCTGCTTCTGCATTTGCCCACACTATCACACCACTGTACGCATTAGATTTCTTTAATTCTTCTTATTCTTTTGGTCTTCTCCACTACTCTTCAGTGGTATAAATGATGATCTAAACTATCCTCTTTTGCTTGGCTTATAAATTTAATCATATTAGGACTTCTTCATATCATTTGCAATATGTGAAACATTTTATCATTGGTATATCCATTTAATTCAATGATACTAATTATCTCTTCTATTCAAGGGCATCTTGATGAAATGGAAAGCATCTCATTATGTCATCTTTACTTAGCTACTGAATAATTCCAAACATTTTATTTCATACAAAATCATGTTTTATGAGAAAATAAAGGATATGAGGGATTCTCTATTCCACTTTTTAAAAAATAATATTTCTAAGATCTATGCTTTAAAATATAACCTATTTTTTGTCCCTTTTTACCAAAAAGATTGGACTATTCAAAACTACTAAAGCACATTATTAAATGGAATGAGTTAGTTCACTATAAACCTTTCACCACTTATCCTAAGATCTATCAATAAAAAGATGAAGAGTTTTTTATGGAAAATTTCTCCTTAGACTTCATCTATCACTTCAACATATGCAATCCTATATGACAATCAATTTCATAATTCCCAATTTTGCAAACACACTTTCATGATTTCTTCATATCAAAGAACTATTATTTCCTATATCACATCAAACTTTCCTCGCTACTTGACATTACGATGTTCATAGAAGTGGAGATCATACTGTTAACAAAGATGATTAAGGAAAGTCATTTCCATAATGTTCTCACAATGGTCATACCAATCATTCTTTTTGGTCAAATTTATATTCTTGTACTAGCATGCTTTGAGTACATCTATTCTTGATTATAGATTTTTCAATACTACTGCTCCTTCAAATTTTGACATATTTTCTCAAGAGGAATACATATTTGATTCAAAAATCTCAAACCTTTGCATCTGTTTCACATGCTTTATCCTTATTTAGATTTGTTGTAAATATCTCCTTAAGTATGCCTTGGATTTTAAAATCGAATGTCTCTTCTCATATGATAGACAACCACAAAATTTTCTCCTCTCCACATATTACCTTCCTCCATCCCATGATTACGGTTGATGTGTCTCTTACCCCTATCTTTTAAAGGCATTAGGGACTATTTTTTATGCCTTATTTTTGTTGATTCATTATTTTATTGAAATTCGACAATTATTTTGTAAATTTGTATCAATGGCATTATATCTTTCAGAATTTCAACTAAAAAAGATGATTAGTTAAAGTCAAGAAGTTGATGGGATCTACTAGCTGACTATTGAGCTTCCTACTACTTTGTCTTCCACTATTATGTATTTCCATTAACAGTATTACTTTGATAATCCTCCTCCCAACAAATGGTCAATTCCATATGTGCAATCTCAATGATGCTCAATTTCATAATTCCTAATTTTACAATTATTCTTTCACAAGTTCTTCCTGTCACAAACATATTGTTTCCTTCACCAAATTGGACTACCCTCACTACCAAACATTGTGGAAGTCAAAGATGTGGAGATCATATTGATGTTGAACATGGTCGTAGGGCAACATGGGGGCAGTCCTTTCCACCTTGTTTTCAATATGATCATGCCAATCATCATTTCAAGCAATGTTGGACATGCTTTGAAACCATATGTTCTTGATGATGGTTTTTTCACTATTACTCTTACTTCCATGTTTTGTTATGGTTTTTTAAAAGGAATATAATTGCATGATTTAAAAAGCTCGGACAATTTCAGCCACTCCACATTCTAATTGCTCCAGACATATCTATTGTAAATATCTACTTATATCATGAATTTTATATTCAACTGTCTCTTTTCATTTCACAAATATCCACAAACTTTGCTTCTATCTTCGCAGGCCAATCTTATCCCATAACTGGACCTAATATATTGCTTTTTCTTGTCTTTGAGAAAGGCTTATAATTCCTTTGACAATTCTCTCTCTCTGCTATTTATATGCCCCAAAATTTTTCAATAAGTTTATTATATATTCATTGTCATAATAAAATTTAATAATTATTTTGAAACTTTCTATCCTTCTAATTATATTTTTTAAGATTCCAACTTAAAAAAGATTAGTTTAAGCATTGAAATAGGAGGAGTCTACTACATAATGACACCATAATTATGTTTTCCATTGGCATCGTCACTTGGGCTATCCTTCTCCCAATAGACTCAAGATTTTGTCTTATATTCCTCAAGAATTTGTCTTATAGGAATAGGTGTGTCAGTAGTTATGAATGTGAAGCGTCCAACAAAATTTATGTCATTCTGAATGGTGAACGCATCCATCAATTCTTCAAGTCACCAACTGCACTCAGTGAGTTACATAGTTTAGCGGTTTCTATCTTTCAGCCATTAATAGAGAAGGAACCGAACGTGATGATAATAGAAATAGGAATCAATAAAGTTGTAACCTAAATGACCAAGCCTATCTTTGCTGACTGTGCATGATGGCAATTAGCGAACAAAGCTTTTTGTTCGACTCAATATTTCTATAAATTTGCTAAATGTTGACTTATTTACAATTGCTTATAGAGTTATTTATACACACTAAGGTTATTGTTTGCTCCTCTCCTAATCACAATAACAAATGCTATTTAAGAGAAAAACTTCCATCCCTCAATGTTAATTTGTTTAAGTCTCTGAATCTTTAAAAAGTCACATACATTACAGGATATAGAAAATATTCACCCTATAAAGTATATGATATACAATAACTTCAAAGAAAAATAAAAAATAACACTTGCAAAATTTCCCATAACAGTTGGAAAAATCACTGTTCACAAAATAAGAGGGCACTAAAACCATAAGTAACCATCATCGATCATAAAAGGACCGATCAAATTCACACATACTACTTATCTATTATGATTCATCATCAAGAATACCGTTAAGCCTAATCAAGAAAATAATTCCCAGTAAGTAATTAAATTTGTGAGAATTCATAGACTGAAATGTAAATGAATGAAAGGAAAGTTTATCAACACAAGAATAGCGAATAAAGAGGAACAAACTACCATGTTTTCCTAGCAAGCTCAAGTGAGCTCCCATGGACAAATCTTTCTAGAGCGTGCCTTGGGAGAAGGGATTGGAGCCAATTCTTTCTATATAGCATCCATTAGCGAAGTAGGCATGTTAAGAGGAAGCAAAGAATGATGTGCATTATCTGCCCTTTTGCTATAACCCATACCATATTTCTTCCTACGCCCGCCAAGAATCTAATTGGAACTCACTCTTTTATCTTCCGAAGGTTACGGTGGGGTGAAAAGTTTTTTAAGATCAAATTCATGAATTAGGGCCATATGTATTATGATTTATCATTATTATAAAATAATTTATTTTAAGTTTAGCGAGTCCCATCCACCTCCGTTTGTTCTGATATATCAGCTTAGGGATCTAAATAAATCAATTTTGATTTTATCTAAGATTGGTTCATAGCTATCATGCTAATATTTATCTGAGCCAAACGCCATATGAATTAGATTTATCCAATCTAATCTTTGAGTAGGTCATGACAAAATATTTTGATAAATTATGAATCAATTTCAACTATTTTTGGATCAAATAGTCTTCAATTAACATAATTTTGTTATCAAAATGGCCCTCACATCAAGATGATTCCAACAATAATATAATCATTTAAATTTTAGCTTGTTTTGAGCATGAATCATCTAAACATCCTGAATTGATCAAACTCCTCCTTCCACTCCTCTCCTATACACACATCCTATCTGTGCAAGTTTAAGCTTGGTGCTCTCCAATTATAATGCAACCATTTGCATGTGATTTGTTTGACTAAATCTAAATTTACTAAAATTTTTGTGGCCTCTGATTCAAGAGTTATCTATTGACACGTAATTGCTCTTAACAATATAATATTTTATAAAAATAGTTATCTATAGAAATTATTTTTTATCAGTCCTAAACTTTATTCATGAATATTTTTTGAATTACTAACATCAATACAATCATTAGAATTTAAATACATAAGTTAATTATGAGAACTCTGAAATGATATAATTTTTTTACTTACTATAAATCTTACAAGCAATAACCACTAATTAGCTGTGACTCGATGGTGGGTTGATAAGGCAGACTAATAGTTTGATCATTGAATCACTTTCTAATAAAAGGAGGATATGATATAATGCATCCCTTATTAATAAAAATTTAAGATATATACTAGCATGATTTTGGATAAGGATTGGAGTACCCACTTAAAATTTATAAAAAATATTATAATTATCCTAATTTATAAAATAAAGTCTAATATTAGAGAAATTCCATAGCTCACTTTACTAACAAAAGCAATAACCAATTATTTTGGTATTTTTGCATTTTTTTCCTACACTATACTCCAATTGTCGGACACCCTCAAAGCAAGTTATATTCCTTTATAGTTTTATGCATATGCAAGAAATTTCACAACACTCTCTTAAAAGAATTACATTCATATAATTTGTACAGTCCTCAACTTGACTTCTAACCTTGTATAGCTCCTAACTTGACAAATGACCCTAAGCAAAGTCTTAAGCATGCCTTTCAAAGGTGATATTTGTTTGAGGTAGACATCCACATTCTTTATTAATGATCATGCATATCCATGATATAACTAAGAAAAGATCAATAAAATAATGAAAATATGATTTGACTTCTCCTTTAATTTATTATGATTATTTGGCAATACCTAACAATAAATCTTGGGTAATGATCAAAATCCTAATAAATTTGACCTAAAATCTTTTATAATGCATTATAATTACTAAGTAAGGCTCCAACTAATAATTTTTGAATCGGGAAAAATTTATTCAAGAACTTACATACCATAAGCAATGATATATAAGATTTTCAATGATGACATTATATGTCATAGCGACATAGAGGTTTAATTTGTTTAAAGTAGACTTAATTCTCTACCCATGATATTGCATCTTCTATTAATTTGTAAGCAATGAGTTAATATCAAGAGTTAAATTTTGACTCTTCAATTCCTATTTGGCATGCCATTTAGACGATAAAATTCAACTTAAATGAATAATCTCATTGTAAGGCTTTGATAAACTCCATCTCTTCGTATCTATCTTTCCAACATAATTAGAATCACCCTAAAATTCAATAGCCTAATTTATTAAGAAAATTCTCACATGCTTCGTCCATAATTAGATGGACAAATCGTGATTAGATGGCACTTAAAGGATTTGATCTTCCCTGAAAGGGAAGCCTCAATTGTAGGAAAGCTCGAACAGTCTAGTCAACTTAATTTGATTATGTGCTTTAGCATTGAGATTTTAGCACACTTTTATGTCTAAAACTAATCATTTTGATCTTTAAAGGGTTAGATTATACAATCCTTAATTTAGGGAAGACTAAGAAGATTTATTTTATAGTTTGCATTAATTTGATTTAACATGAGTTAATTTGATGTGTTGTTTAATTGACATTTGGCACAAGCTTCTAGCAAGTGCAAGATTGCCTTGCTAAGCCCATTGACTTCTTGATGAGCACTATGGATGACTAAATATATTTTGTGGAGACTAATTATACAAATATAATGGCTAGTGGATGATCGTCTTGTATGCCTCTCGATGAACAAATTAGCACCAATGGGATCTTTGCAAGTGACATCAAATTTGGAAAATTTGCAAATTCAATCATATAAATGATTGGGAGATGGATGGTTGCCTCAACTAACACATGCATCTTGTCAAGGTACTCAACATATTCTTTGATGCCTTACTAAGTGAGCTAAAATTTAGAGATTATTTAAACATCTTGGCATAAAACATGGGGATCTTGAGAAGCATGTTAATTGTTGACTTGGCAAGAACACGGTTGAGAGTAAGATTATTTTAGTGAATGCAGAAATGATATCTTGATATATCCATTTTTTTCGGGTTGGTTCACTTTAAATTTAATGTCAGCTTAGTTTAATGTATTTTGAAATTCAATTTGTTTTTATTTAAAGATTGTATTTCACTTTTTAGTGACATTAGTTTGTTAATTCTGAAATTTCATAAGTTCAGTTTTATTTTTTTTTCATAAAATATATTTGATAAGAATTCATTTGAAGTATTTAGGAGGTTCTTATCCGAGTAATGCATGAGAGCTAACGTGGAAGATCAAAAGAAGACAAAGAAATGGTGTGTTAAGGGTTCTATGAAAGAATTTATAGTTTTTTCAAGTGACTGTACAACCTTTCAATTCCATCTCACTTGCTACCTTACGGTCAAACTGCCTTAAACTTGTAACTTTAAAATTCCTCACTAATGTACTCTACTGATCACCAAGGCTATTTGCAACAAGCTAATTTTATGTTTTGGTTTTGGGCAAAAATGTTTCATATATCCCACACACTTTTTGTTTTACTTCTTTGATTATTTGTGGAATGTTTTCATTGCTACAACAATTCAATATTTTATCTTTTTTGATTAACACATCTTCATGAAATATATCTAAATGTTTGAAATAATTTAAAAAAAGAATGTTAAAGTTAGGATGAGTTTCATGCTTGATTGATCATATCTTTAATATTTTTTTCATATGTTTTGATTGGATTGTTCAAAATAAAAATAAGATCGTAGAGTTAGTTTGGAGGATAATATGGACAATTATATTGATTTGATTAAAACACTAATGTTATAAAAGTAAAAAATATATATATAGTTAAAAAATATTATTTAAATCACTAAAATTATTATAGATTTTCTTTTTTTGTTAATTGAGAGCTAAAGAATTTATTAAATTAAAAAATAAAAATGTCATTGGAAGGCACAAACAAAACACTTACTACTAATAATGATTTAAATCATAGCTAATTTTGTTATTTAGTAATGGTTAGTGGCGGTTTAGAGTGATGTAGCTGCAGTACTAATAGCAATGATTTTAATTGCTGCAATATCATATTGATACTTAAAATTTCTACCATTAATAATAGTGATTTAAACAACTTGATATTGGAATTGATGTTAATTGTAAATTTAGAATTTGTTTGGGATAAATTTTGATTTTGTGTGTATTTTTTTTGAAGTTATATTATTTTTAAACTATATTTATTTGATGTGTTTTTAAAGTGATTTTAGTTTTAACTTTTTAAAATAAATCACATTACTTTTAAAACATTCTAAACAACTTTTGAATGTTTGAGTATTTTTAAAAATGACTACGACAATTAAATATGTTTTATTTTAAATAAACAAATATAAATTAAATAAAATAAAATAAATAAAGTAAATAAAAAATAAAAAGCAAAATTGATTCCAAACAATGCCTCTTGAATTTGAACATGTAAGCTATAGTCGTTGTCATCATTGCCATGCCCAAGAGTGGAACCAAAATCAATTCTTAGAAGGACAAATTTATATTAGGATAAAAATAAATGTTAAAAATAATTTTTAGGAGGGATAAATAACTAATTTTACTCTAATATAAAAGAAACTATAAAGTTCAGGATGAGACTGTGCCTTAATCCACCTCTGCTCATGCCCTTCTTTGCCCTAATTGATCTCACCCTCTCTCCACCGATCACCATCTCACTCATGTCAGCAGCTATCACCTCTTGCTCCCACTCCCATTGGCTTTTCATTTAAAAAAGTCATATAGGTGATAACTTTCAATTTGATTTTTTATATTTGGCTTAGGATATTTTCCAAAAAAAAAAAAAAAGGAAAACATGTTCAAATTATATGAAATTTGTATTTTTATTAAGATAAAATTCATAAGGTTTCCTAATGTCTGCATCAATCAATTTGATGGTAAATTAGTTTAAACCCAATAATGTTATATATAATTTCATAAAATTTTTAAATTTGATCTTCAATCAAATGCATCAATATTTTTAAACTACTTTATTTTATTATAAATTAATACTTAATTTCTTCTTGGTTTTGTTCATTTGCTTGGATAGATAGTCCTTGAATTGCTAGATATCTTCTATTATAATGTAGATAAAAATTGTATGAAAACCTTTACTCTTTTATGTAATATAAAAGATGTTTCATATCATAATTAAAGAAGATGTTTAGATTATTATTCACTATTTTGATATTTTGTTTATTAAATTGCTTTTGAATTGCAGCTTAATATACTTAACAAAATCACCTCTAAGACTACTTTTATTTTTTGGAAGAACACAGGTTTGTGGCCATTTTACCCATAAATCCAAAATATGCACAAACTTAGAAAATTATAACAAAAAATACAATCCATAAAATTATAGTGACCATAAGTGTTGTTTGATCTTGATAGTGATTTTAATAGCAGGTGTGAAGCCTGTTAGCATCAAATAACAGTAGTGTTCACTACTATTAAAGTGGCGAAGTGAATGGGCAAAAGTTATATTAGCCAACAGCAAACGGACCTTACAAAAAATAAACAAGTAAAATCCTAAATATTATTTGAAAATTGAATATAAAATAAGCTACAGCTAAAAGAAAAATTATAATTTTGTTCTTTGCTTTTCACCATTGAATGGAAGGCAAAATAGCAATTATTTTAATGATTTCAATAGTACTTTCAGTCAATTTCTAGCCATTATTTGTAACATTCATAATATTCAACTTAAATGTAACTGATTTTACTCTAAAGTAAGTTTATAATGGTTGCCAAGATTAGTTTAAACAATATTTAAACAACACTATTATTTAGTTATATGAAATTTTATAATATTAGAGAGAGTTTATCATTTTCTATTAAATCAAAATTTGTATGGACATAAGATAAAAGTGGCTCATAGGGGACAAACTTTTATAATTAAAAATTTCTTGATTTCACTCATAGAAATCTGATATTACAAATAATTGACTTTTAAATCTTTAATCTTTCATCTCTTTTCTTCATTGTTATATGAAATATTGATTTTATTTTTAAAATATATTTCATAACTTTTATTCATATCTCTCTAGCTTCTTAAATTTATCTACATACTTTTGGATGCCTTTTTTTCTTTATTGTCAATATTGAGACTACCAAAATTCTTTCTAACTAATTTATTTTAGGGGCGTTTATATACATAGCATATAATTCTTATCTATTTTCATATTTACTTAAGTAGAGCCCAAATTTTTATTATTACATCAAAAATAGCACAATCATTACTTTTTTAGAGTGAAATGCACCTCTTTAGTCATAGAAAAAACATACAATTTTTGTAAATATCAAATTTTAAATATTAGATTTATAAATGCATAAAAATTATTTGCTATGTATGTAAATTTTCCTTTATTTTAATAACTATTACATAAAAAAATTTCATCTCTTCCCTCTCTTTGAAAGCTAGCGCCAATTCCCGCACGCTACTCCCTATCGTTAGTATCCTTAGTGCCTCATTTAGGGGAGAAAATTATTATATGCCGATAAAAGGGTGTGAATATATACGAACAGTTATTTAGAATTTATATATAATTATATACATGAATATGTATATAATCATAATTAACTGGTCATATATATGAAATCCGCATACACATAATAACTTTCCATTTAAGGATAGAAATTTATATAATAGTATACGCAATTATGTATAAAATCATAAATTTACGTAAACGTAAGTTACGTTACTTTTGAGTTATTTGCATGTGATTCTTTTGATCAATATAAATTATTTTAAGTTATTGGTTTAATAATGAAAGAAAAAAAATTCTATTATATCAAAATTGAAAAAAAAAACTTCAAAATAAAATGTTAGACACCTTAGCAGAATAAATGTTTTTATGAGAATTTAGTTTTTTTAATTAATTGATTTATTTAATTATATGCTAATAAATAGGATATTGTATTATTACTATAAGAAATTTATAATATCAATTTTGATAATCTGCCCTCATATAAATATAAGAAATTTTTTTAATGAAAAAGGTTTTACAATATTTTAAATATTATATATATATATATATATATAAATTAATTAATCATTTAATTTATATGACAAACACAACAATTATAGCATAAGATACTAATTCTAAACTGAGGCTAGCATAAACAGCTTGCTTTATCATTATGTATTTACATTCATAAACTATAATCATATATTGTTAACAAATATATCAGATGGAATTATGAAATGTCTCTTAAAATTTTTAACATATTATTCTTTTCAATTAGCATTAAAAAGAAATTTAAAACATAAATTAAAGAACATTAGCTATCATTTATAAAATAAATTCGATATTACTAAAAAATGATTTACTTTCCAAATCAGATCATCAAATCCTCGACTAAAAGATCTTTATCAAATAAAAAATAATTAAAAAACGTCTGATTTCTATAAATAAAATGGTTGTGATACTTAATAAAATGGTTAGGATACTTAATGGAATTCTGAAGAAAATTAAGGTAATTAATGGCAGTTGATTATTCTAATAATTGAAAAGATTTCACTTTTTCTAAAGAGGTAATTTTTTTAAATTAAGTATCATTAGTAATTTAATTAGGCAATTAAGTATAGTTAAAAAAAAAAAATAGGTATAGTCGCCCAATTAGTGGGCGACTAGGTTGCCACGCCGGAAATGACATGGCGTAAAGTTGCGCTAAAGGCTAGTGGCTCACTTAATTAGGTGCTGATTATCTGGCGTTCTAAGTGGGTACGAGATAAAGGCTTGGTTAAGATGCATAAAAAATGACCATAGTATACTTGAATTAAATGAAAGTTTGATACATAATAGGACACAATGGAGACGAAGGATTCATGTAGCTGACACCACTTAGAGGGATAAAGGCTTGTTGTTTGTTGTTTGAAATGAAAACTTTTAAACTTTAAGGTTGATCGTCATAATTCAAGTTTCTCTTGAACTCCCTCTCTAGTCTTATCAACAAGAAGAATGTCATCAACAAAAAATAGACAACAAGGTACATCCTCTTGTAAAATGTCTCATCTGCAGGTGATGGGCCACTTCTTCAGCATAAGCAAGTGTGACACAGCCTCTAGAATAGTGTTCTGCAAAAAAAAAAAAAAAAGAATCGATCTGTCATTAACCAAAATAAAAAGTATGCAGGCGTAACGTAGAAACATAAATTAAATATTACTTACAGTACCAGGGTGAGCGGCTCTAAGCCATCTACATAGGGAGGCTATGCTAGGGTGAACCTCAGTAGGTGTCTGCTCCAACGGTGGGGAAGCCTTCTTAGCATGGCCACGTCGCCGACGTCTAGCTGGCGGGCGGTGCTCCTCTGCCATCATACCTATTATTTCCATCAATTCAGACTTGGACTCCAATCAGGAATCAATCGACTCAGACTCCACAACAACAAAGGCTAGTGGAAACAACTCATTGTTTTTATCGATTCCTATAACAGTTAATAACGTACCACATTACTTGCCCAACAAAAAAGTACCGTCTAAGCTCAGCACTAGTTGGCAGCTACTCCAGCCCTTGATTGAAAGACCCAATGCCCAAAAAAGTCTCTGGAAGTACTGTGTACTACTAGACTGAATTCTGTATACTATACCAGGTAAAGTACTGCAAATTGATTCCATATAAAGACTTAGAGTTCTGTAAGACTCTTCCCAACTACCAAATATTGCTTTTATTGCCTTACACCTTGCATCCCAAGCCTTCATGTATGAAACTTTAACATTAAATTTTGACTCCATTATACCTATAATCTCCCTAAGTTTCAGATCTATCTGATGCCTGATCACAGGTATAATGAAGTAAGCTATGAATTTTGAACTACACTACCGATGATCGGCTGCACTTACTGCATTAATACATCTATGGTTTTCCCCAATTGTGGATATTCTCCAAGCACCCCCTAAGCGTCTGCTGCTGCTATAATGCAAAGTCCAATTACATGGTCTTGTAGGACTATCATGCTATACGCATACAACCATGTAGTTCTTTTAGTTAGAGATAACTGTTTGGAACTAAACATTATTTACTATACACCACGCAATCACAGCAAATTGAAGACTCCGTTTACTTATGAAATACATACCTTCGACAAGGTCACCTGGGATTTCAATATCATCTGTTAAGATAGTTTCGTCAGATGGACCGTCAAAGTATATATCGTTGTCCCACTCTCTCGTAGTTTGACACATCCAGACATACTCGTTTGTGGACAACATCTCACTCTCACTATCAATATATCAGAGTGAATGATTTTTTAAATGATCATGACTGTCTAGATTCCCAGACACAGTGACTTCTACTCCGAGTGAACAGTCATCATCACTAATATCCTGCTCAGACTCACTACTTGAACAACTGCTCATAGTCTGATACTCATCATCACCGCAGCACTCTGAGGCACATACAGTTTCTCTGAATGATAAATAATATCATCATTGCCACAAAACTCATAAGTTGGATGACAACCTATCAAATTAATCATTACAAGTATAAATATGGAAAGGTTGACAAGGTAGTACCTGGGAATCAACTCATCAAAGCTGCATTGTATCACCAGAGGCGCATCTGCGATGAAATCCTGTCTATACGTCAGTGGTATATCTACTGAACTTATTACCGGATTAGCTAATATGGATGCAACATTAACATTCTCCACTTTGACATACAACACTAATATCTGACGGGAAGCTTCATCCAGTGTAACTTCGAAAATCTCATCGTCAGATATAACCGATGCAATAAATTCGTTACCCACCAGATAACGATATGTAAGAGTGATTGTGGGATTCTCTGAATCAATGTGCAAGGTTCTCATAATTCTTTGCTTCAATTCCAGTAAGGTACTGTGACGCAGTACCTTAACTTGATAATTTTGACCTCGCACAAAACTTGGACTGAATTGCTCATCGATACTTAGTTCGCCTCCATAGAAAAGGATCAGCGAAATAAATTCTATATTCAATCTTGCAAAACAAATTACATAAATAATCAGAAATTTATAGCAATCGAGACCTTAAATAATGCTACACTTGGTTACTTATCATCTGAACTGCAACGCTAACACAAACCTATAAATCAAATCCTAAACAAAATTCTAACCATACAACTCTAATCCCTAGCACACATACTCTATTAATTTATAAATGGATAGAAATAGAGATTTACAATGTGTTCATGAAGAACGAAGGGAATGTGTGCAAAAAATGGTAGAATCTGCCACAAAAAACTTCCCCGAATAAAATGGAGCCACCGAAATCATCGTCGGAAGCTAATGTTGGCTTCCAACGGCTGCTATATGGTAGAGGGAAGTCATTAAACAATGTGGACGAGGCTGTCGGGAAGAAAGAAAGTTTCTTTCGGATACCCGGAGAATATGACACAATGTCGGCGATGAAATCCTGTGTATACGTCAGTGGTATATCTACTGAACTTATTACTGGATTAGCTGATGTGGATGCAACATTAACATCCTCCACTTCGACATACAACACTAATATTTGATGGGAAGCTTCATCCAGTGTAATTTCGCAAATCTCATCGTCAGATATAACCGAAACTATAAATTCGTTACCCACCAGATAACGATATGTAAGAGTGATTGTGTGATGCTCTGAATTAATGTGCAAGGTTCTCATAATTCTTTGCTTCAATTCCTAAGGTCGTGACGGAGAACCTTAACGGATAATTTCGACCTACATAACTTGGGTTGCTTCGATACTTAGTTCGCCTCCATAGAAAAAAATCAGCGAAACAAATTCTCTAGTCACTCTTGCAAAACAAACTACATAAATAATCAAAAATTTATAGCAATCGACACCTTAAATAATACTACACTCGGCTACTTATCACTTGAACTGCAACGCTAACACAAACCTACAAATCAAATCCTAAACAAAATTCTAACCATACAACTCTAATCCCTAGCACACATACTCTATTAATTTATAAATAGATAGAAATAGAGATTTACAATGTGTTCACAAAGAACGAAGGGCATGTGCGCAAAAAAATGGTAGAATCCGCCACAGAAAACTTCCCCGAATAAAATGGAGCCTCCGAACTCGTCGCCGGAAGCTAATGTTGGCTTCCAACGGCTGCTATATGATAGAGGGAAGTCGTCAAACAACGTGGACGTGGATGTTGGGAAGAAAGAAAGTTTCTTTCGGATACCCGGAGAATACGGCACAATGTCAGCGGTTGGAGCAACGCCGACGGCTGCCGAGAAGCTTTGAGACGGAGAGGAGCATGCTCAGAAGGGCAAAACTGGCGGGCGGTGCTCTTGGGGGTGGTGGAATCCTCGATTGGGGGCGAATCGAATGCAATAGAGAGGAGGAGGAGGAAATAGGGCTAATCGAGTTCGATCGGCCCTATTTTAGATCTACGCCACTTATGTGGGCTTACTAGCCTCTAATAACGCTTAACATGCCACGTGATCCGACGTTACCTAGTCGCCCACCATCTAATTATACCTATTTTTAAATTTTTTAACCAATAATTAATTACGTAATTATGGTTTTAATGATACTTAATTTAAAAGAATTGCCTTCTAAAGACTGCTAGCTCTTACTCTCATAAATTATTCACTTAATATTTAAAAAATAAATTTAAAATCAGTTTATGTTTTTGGAATATTTGCATTTATGTCATTGAATTTTTTGGACTTTTATATATCTATCAACTAAAATTTTATATTTATTCATATAATTCTATAAAACTAAAATTATTATTAATATTCATTCATTTGAACTCAGATGTATTTATTCATATATTTTAATATAATTTAAATATTAAAATATTATATAGATAAATATAAAAATTCAATATCAGATATATAAATAGATGAGAATTGAATGTTGTGGAATTAATTATTTTGTTTTTTAATAAATTATAAGATATTGTCTTCTTAACGGAGCCTCTCACCATTGACTCTCTCGAGAAAGGAAAAAACTTTCCCATCTCACCATTGTTTTCTCTCAAATCCACATCTTGATCATTCCAACTCTCTATTAATTCAATGATGTTTTATCGTTGAATGGCACAAAAATTTCCACAATTTCATTTTGACAAGAAAAAACTAATTTCTACTTATATAATTTCATTTTTCTATTCAAAGTTGGGACGCATTTTGAATATAGTGGATGAATCATAGATCATTTGGAAAAAAAAATTATAGTCTTGCAATTAATTATACATTACAGATTGATTTTTTTATTGATTTCTTCTTGAACACTAAGTTATAGATGCAATTAATAATTACATTACGAATTTATCTATTATAGCATTAATATAAGCACATCATGAATAATAGATGACATGTGCAAGCAAATCTCACATAAATGCGAAAATAGGAAAACATTGATAATGATTATATCCATAAAGGTCATATATTAGTAAAGAAACACTAATATCAAGAATACATTTCAAGTACATAAGTCTGAGAGAAAATAACAACCAGAATCCACTTCAAGTACATAAGTCTATAAGAAACAAACAAATTCTAACAAAAAACAACATGATTTGTCTCTTTTACAGTAGTCTTTTTATGTAATTTTGCATTATTAATTTTTATTATTATTATTATTGTATTTATATGTTATTATTTTATTATTATTTGGTTCTTCAATTGTATGATGAAGATAAATACATTGAGTCTGACAATGACATGGAAATGAGCTTTGTATGCGGTGGTACATTTGTAGAAAGTGTAGTAAGGGAAACATATTCGAATGATTTATATGACTTGCCCCATCAAGTATGACATGTGGACATGGAATGTGCGAATGGGTCGCCGCATATTAAAGTAATGAAGGTTGGAATTCTTCACCAATTGAATGACATGGAGGACATTTCAAAAACTCAATTCACGTTATGCTTGGGGATTGAGCATCTTGGGTTTCACTCTCATTTTGTTTATGAGCTCAGTTGATTAAAATTGAATCATTCACCCATATATAATTTTCCGCCGTTTGTTGAATGCTAAAAGGTTGTAGAAAAATTGTTGTTATTAAAGCTGCAATCTTTTGAATGAGAATTGCTTTAAAGTGTACAATGTTGAAATACTTTAAAATGTTAGTAAATCACCATAAAGATCACCATCATGACACAATGCCCACTTAAATCTCTTGTAGAAACCAAACTTTTTTTAATATTTTATTCTCACACGTGAATATGTGAATATCATTGTATTTGACATACATTTTCTCGCACAAAACTTCACTGAATTTTCGATTATTTTTGAAGTTTTCCTTGAGATGAAATATATGTTTATTTGGTAAAAAATACGACATATGCACTAATGTAATGACGGTAAGATATAATGTATAAATTAAATAAGTATATAAATGGTACAATAATGAAAAACAAATCCGTGACTCATTGATTTATTTTAACAATTGAATCTAAAGAACAAACCATTATTAGCATCAATACCAATAGTAAGAGTAATATCTTAAGAAAATGAATCGATCTTCAAAAGATCAACGGATCAAAGTAGCTTAGGAGATAGCTGATTGGTTTACGCCTTATATAGGAGAGAAAGCATAATTTTTGATCTTCTTCGTTTTTTTTTAAAATATTTAGAAGGAATCTCGTTCATCGGCCTATTCTACATGCACACAAAAGTCGCCGACCTCATGTATCACTCACCTCTCATGATATTTATAAGTTTTTTTAAAAATATGCCTAATCCGTTAATTAAGGTTTTAATCGTGCTTATTTTAAAAATTTTGCCGAGATAATTTTAGTTGAAGCTACATGATAAGTTAAAGTAAATAACGAGAATGATAACATTAGTCAAAAATATCTTATATTACTTAGAGAAATAAAGTATAAGAATGATAAGAATAAAATGTTTTGAATCTCTAAAAGACATTATATATGATTAATATTGATTATCTCTGATTAAATGAAGTAATATGTCCTCTTTTCAACGGAGATCTTCTTCGATCTAAGGACAACAAAAATCAAGGAGACAAGATTCAAAAGTCCATAACTGCTCGATATTATAAGCTTTAATTACTCTAATAGATTTATTAGTTTCCTATTTTTTTCTTATATTTGAATCTTATAAATCTGACTATCTATATACTCAATTGAATGAAATTTCTATCACACTATTTTTTAAACGTCTACAACCTCAGTACTCAATTACCTCTATTGGTGCAGGCCAGAAATTTTCTACTCTAAGATTCAAGATGTGTCTTCCTTCCTCATCTCATCACTATTTCTTTGAAATATATATATATATACTATTAAATGTGTTTCTTCCAATAGTAAATCTTAGGCCCTATTGGAATCATTTTTTTTTGTTTCATGTTATCTGTTTATATTTTTAAGAAACAGCAAAAAAAATAAAAAATATGTTTGTTTATCTGTTTATTATTTTTGTTTTTATGATTTTAAACAAATTTATTTTTGTTTTCAAAAATACTAAAAATATGTAAAACCTATTTTTCTTTATTTTTAAAATAGCTAGTCATACTTTTCAGATTTTTAAAGATTTGATTTGATTTTTTTAATTTTTTTTAATTATATTATATAATATAATTAATTTTAATTAATTTAATTTAATAAGATTTATCTTGAATGTAGGATAATAGTTGATTTATTTTAATATATCATGTGTGTTTATATATAATATAAATTTGAATTTATATATTAATTTTTAATTGATTCTAATTAAATTTAACTTGATTATATACTAGTAATAATAATTTAACTTACTTCATCAATAATTATTATTTAAAATATATTTATATCTTTTCATAAATTATTTATTTCTCATAGAATTTAAATATATGTGTAGGTATTTTATAATTCATTTTTACATCAACCCATCAAATGGGTGTATTTCTTTTGCATTTTCAATGTTCAAATGTCGTAGTTTATCTTGCAAGATATTTTTCAAGCGATCGAGATGATCAAAATAATATTGCTCAAATCATGATACAGATTTGTAGCTAGATTTTATTATGTGCAATTAAATCAACTACGAATATTTTTGTTTGATAGATTTCTACATTTTGAATTTTTCTAAGTGATTCTTTTTATGAATGAGTACTTTTCGGATTATTTCGATGATTATTCAAATCTAATTTGTGCTCATAACTTTCATTGATCATTCATTTCATTGCATTTGATTTGATTCGATTAGATAGATAGATGTAGTCAACATCCATCATCGCCATTTATCCCCAATTTTTTTTTTTTTGCTTTATGTTAAAATAAGAAAATATCAAACATATTTGTATTTTATTTTAAAATTTTAAAAATAAAAAAAATGCAAAGTGGTCCCAAGCAGCCTTATAGAGTAATAATTAATTTCATTATTTTATTTTTTCCATTAAAAATTTTAAAAGATAACAACAAAACATGTTTTTTATTTTTATTTTTAATACAAAAAATTCATAGAAATACCAAACATATTTTTATTTTCACATAAAACAAAAATAAAATAAATTAAAAAAATTGAAAATAAAAATATAAAACAAAAAATAGAAAGTGATCTCAAACAGTCCCTTAGCCTTTCATTTTATATTCTGATTGATTTGATGATTTCAATCCTAGTCATAGAATATATAAGAGTCAATTCTAAAAATAAATTAATGAACATAATTATAAATAATTAATGAGTTTACATTAATTATTTTAAAATTCATCATGATTTCCAATTAATTTTAATTCAGTTTAACGTAACTTTACATTAATCTAAATGGATACGTTATTCCCAATTAATTTTATAATCTAAACATTTTTAATTCCTATATTTTCTCCTTGTAACTTAAACTTATGCTTTCAGTTTAAGGAAACTTCATATTAATCAAAACATTTCCATTATTTCTGATTAATTTTATGATAATCTACGCGAAAGAGCGAAGGAGAGTAGATCGCAGGTTGAGACTCTTAGCGTTGAGATGCTTGCTCTTCTTCTCCTTTTGACATTGTGATTTACTAGCTTGAAGATATTTTAATGGATTCCTTATTCCAACCATTCTTCATTATCAGGTTTGTCAACTATGTGAACTGGTTGTCTTCAATGAATTACCTTAGTTCCATTAATCTTGTTATATTTCATAATTCTAATTTAGTAATTTGATTTGATTGAAAAAGTCTCGACATAGTTTGTTTTTATAGAATTTCAACAGAAAGTAATCAATATAAAGTTAATTTTTCCTGATCTAGGTCTCTACTTTATGGATTTATACTGCAAATATCATTATTCCTTATTAATTCTTTTTATATATGTTACGGTAAATGCAAGTTATTTGACTTTATAAATTGAAAATAATTTACATTCATTTTTTATTGGACATTTTATTTTCTTTTGCTAATTTTATTAATGTAAGAATTTTTAAATTTAAACCAATAAATTACTTTATATATTTTTTGTTATTGTTTATAATGTTTAAATTTAAATTTACCTTTAATTTTTTATTTATCTTTATCTAATATGAGAATTTATATTATTTATTTGTTGTTCATTACACAAATGTTAATTTTAAATTTATTAAAATGGCCAACATATTTATGACTTTAAAATCAATTTATTTATCATAATACTTTTAAAATATATCCAACCTTCAATGTCATCTATATATATATATATATATATATATATATATATATATATATATATATATATATATATATATATATATATATATATATATATATATATATATATATATATATATATAATTTTAAATAAAATCACGATTGTAATATGTAATGGTGAAATAAAAATAGTACAACTATAGGATTACCAATAAAATTAATAAAATGAAGGAATCTTAATTTAATAAAAAAATAAAAATAATATATATATTATAAAGGTACAAATGATCTCTATCTTATTCTGACACATATCTATCCCATTCTCATTAAGAGTAATATATTATTTGTAATATGTTAATTTTGAACTTATCACTATCTTCGTCTCAAAAAATATGAATAATAGAAAATGTTTTGAGCATAATGATAACCATTGGAGAAGAAGTTATGAATTGCTTTTATTTGTGTCTTTTTTTTAATTTTCAGAAGTAATAATTATATAAAGGCATCTTACTGCAAGTTCGACTATAAAAAAAATTAAATAAAGGGATCCCAAATATCCTGTAATTTAACTATTGGATATTTTCTACTCGATTCTTAAAAATCTTGAAAGAAAAACACAAAAGAAACCTGAACATTCATATTACAGTTCCTAGTGGTAATTTTTGATAAAGCTACATGGTAAGTTAAAATAAATAACAAGAATGACAACATTATTCAAAATATTTTTATAAGTTAGAGAAATAATATATAAGAATGATAATAATAAAAGGTTTTGAATCTCTAAAAGACCTTATATATGATTCTTGTTGATTATCTCGATTAAGTGAAATAATCTATCCTCTTTTCTACTAAGATCTTCTTTGATCGAAGGACTACAAAAATCAAGGAGATCGGATTCAAAAGTCTATAACTGCCCGATATTATAAGCTTTAATTACTCTAATAGAGTTATTAATTTCCTATTTTTGCTTATATTTGAATCTTATAAATCTGACTATATGTATACTCAATTTAATGAAATTTTTATCACACTATTAAAACTCAATACTCAATTACTTCTATTGGTGTGGGCCAGGGATTTTCTACTCTAGGATTCAAGGTGTGTCTTCCTTCCTCGTCTCATAACTATCTCTTTATATATATATATATATATATATATATATATATATATATATATATATATATATATCATATATATATATATATATATTACAACAAATGATCTCAATCTTATCTTGACACATATCTATCCCATTCCCATTAAGAGCAATATATTGTTTGTAATATGTTAATTTTGAATTCTATCAATGTCTTTTGTCTCAAAAAATATGAATATGAGAAAATGTTTAGAGCAATGGTGATGGCGACACCATTGGATGACATGAAGATACGAATTGCTTTTATTTGAGTTTTTTTTTTAAATTTAGAAGTAATAAATATATAAAGACATCTTACTACAAGTAAGACTAGAAAATAATGAAATAATGGGATCCCAAATATCACCTAGTTTAGGGGGGTGTTTGGGATCACTTTCTATTTTTTGTTTTTTATTTTTTATTTAGTTTTATCTTTTGTTTTACGTGAAAACAAAAACATATTTGCTATTTTTATAAAATTTTTATTTTAAGAAATTAAAAAAAAATATTTTTAGTTATTTTTAAAAATTTTTAATGGAAAAAATAAAATAATGAATTTATTTATTACTTTAAGGGGCTGCTTGGGTCCACTTTATTTTTTTTTATTTTTAAAATTTTAAAATAAAATAAAAATATGTTTGATTCTTATTTTAACATAAAGCAAAAAAATGTTTGAGGACAGACCCATATGAAATGATTTATTATGTTGATAAAGATCATGTTCACTTATCTTCCAAATTGGTAAAAATAGAATTACAGAATAAATAAGTCAAATTTGATTTGTTGTGGACATAACTAAAAATGTTGAAAATATATTAAAGGATAATGGCAACAATTGGTCTAAAGTGGAAGAATAATGATAGTAAAATAATAGTAGTAGTTCGACGGTGAACAAGCAATGATGATCTAATGACAAATGATAGACTATGATGATTCATTAAGATATTCGACCAATGACAGTTTGGCAAAGACGGTTATTAGTGATTATCATTGACATCGAATCTTTGGGCAAAGTTTTAAGATTGTCGGATCTCTAATTCTCTTATTTTGAGTTTTGAAGAATGAAATATATTTATAATTTTTTGAGAATAACATTTTAATTATTTTGAGTGAAATCATAAAATACTTCATTGATGGCTTATGTTAATTATATTAATCATAGATTATTTTTTCAGCATTCCAATGCTTTAATAACCTCAAAATTAAATGATTTTAAGCTTATGATATTATTTTCATCCAACCACTCATTTTGATTATAAACACACAAAATAGACGTCTTCTATTCATTTAGTTAATATCCTAAAACTTATAATCATATTTTAAATACATGATTTTGGCTAGATCAAATCATTTTAGTGTTGCTTAATTCATTTTAATGATACAATCAGTTTGGCTATAAATTTATGAATATTATAATTTAAATGATTATGAATTTAATTTATGAAATTTTAAATTCGAATATAACATCTAGATTTATATTCAACCAAATAAACTTTAATATTATGTATCATTTACTTTCCTATTTTTTGATATCAAAGTTCTAGAAAAAAAAATTAAAACTTTGAAAAAAAAACCAGGTTGCATTTGCAATTCAAAAATATCATAACGAATGATCACTCCCATAACGCAACATGAACCTCTTTTCTGCACAATAATCCAAGTAAAATCCCTTCAATCATAATTTTAACATTCCTTGAAGTTGGTATGCTGATTTGAGCAAAGATTAATAAAACAATTGAACTCAAAATTCTTAAATTTGATCAAAATAGATGATAGATGCTGTGTTATACTTCAAAAGTATCAAAATTGAATCAAGAATGCTGAAAAAATAACCCTTATGATCGATTTCAGTCCTTGACATGGCTGAACCTTTCTTTCTTTCTTTTTTTTTCAAATTTTCATATGCTGAATTTTTTAAAAATAAAATATAAATGCTCTGATTTCATTTGAATAAATTCATTTGTGATAAAAAATTTTTATTTAATTTCTCTAAGCTAAAATGTTTTCATTGATATTAGTTCATAAGTTGATACTTGTCTTGACTTGAAATTTTCAAAGTCAATTAATGTGATTGTTCATTTACAAAAATGTTTGAGATTTCAATCTATTTTCTCTATAAAATGCATTATGATCATAAGTCTTTCTAAATTTACTTCTTCAAAATCGGAATACCATCAAAATTTGAGATCAACCTTTTATTTATGGGGATTTACATACATACCACACAATTCTTATGTATTTACATATCTAACATGCAAACTTTAATTTTTATGTATATCAAACTCTAATCATCATTATCACATCAAAAATACCATCATCACTCATTTTTTGAAAAGTGAAATGCATCTTTTTAAGTATAGAAAAGTATTAGATAAATATCTAACCGTTAGATATATATAGATAAATAAGAATTGTGTGGTATGTATGTAAATATTCCATTATTTATTCATATAGGTTTATGTTTATTTAGCCTCAATCTGGAAGCTTGCATGAGGTATTAACACATCTATTCATATATTAATACCATCTGCCTTAGTACATACTAAATGCTGCAATGGACACATCATTAGACATCTTAGTACCAAGATGTGGTCGAGATTATCTTTCTATTGTACTTGTTGAGCAATATATTAATGGGCTAAATAATATTATTGAATATAATTGTGTACACTATGAACGTGATAGTGACCTACCCAAATATTTATTTTGATGAACGCTATAACAACGTTATTGATTTTCTTTAAGTTCTCTGACAATGTAGGGAGAGATCTCTGCCTACTTTACAAAGAAGGAACTGAGATTGTAGAAGACATGCTTTGTTTTTTCTGTCCAAACATAAAAAAAACAAACAAATGAAGGAGATAGCCAACCAGGTACTGATCAATTCAACAATACAGTTCTAGAGGAATCATCTCCTATTTTGTAACTTAACTTTTAATCATCAATAAAAGGGCTTGTCGATGAAGGTGAAGGCTTCTAAAGGGCAGTGGCGGAGAATGGCTAAGCAGGTTGATGCAGAAGAAGTTGTGGACAGATCATCCGAATAGATATCGAGATGGGAAGAGGAGAAATGGGTGGCAAAGCCTAAGTAAGGAGTACTAATAACATTAGTTCCTCAGGCTGATGGAGGCAATTATATTAAGATGATTCGGTTCAAGTGCAAATTATTATTAATATTTTGTTCTTATTTTGTTTCTAAAAATGTGCTACAAAGCTGATCATAAATGGTTAAGAGAAATCTAATGATGATGATGAGAATGTTGAATGAAGGATTATAAATGTTATTATGTCGTGATCTTATTTCTCCATCTTTATGCATTAGAACATTTCATTACTAATTTTATGTTGTAAGTATGGGCTGAATTGAAATTTTAATTCAAATATTTGATACCTGAACATGGATTAATAGTGAGGATAGATTTAATGCCTTCGAAGCTCAAAAGTGGTGGAGTGATAACTACAAAAAGTTGGTAGAGCTGTATAGCATTTGTATGCCACCATCAACATATCAGTCTGATGAGGATGAGGTAAGCAAAGCATTATTACAAGATTTGTCTTGCTAATAAAATAACAGCACTTTATTTAATCAAGCATTAGTAAAAATGGATAAAACATAGACATGTAATAAAAAAAGAACTAAATCATTTAAGAAATCTATTTTGCTTAAATAACAAGAAAGTTTACTTTCCTTCACAGTTTTAGAACAAAATCTAATAAAATAAATAAATGTACTCATAAATATATTTCTTTAACTTTGAAATTTGCTTTAAGAACCTGTGCTTTGCGCTTATAGGATGAGATTAGTTCTATTTAAGTACACAAGCCGAGCACTTGGCAAACTCAAATGACCAATCCAATGCAGTAGAAGCAAACCATGGCAGCCCCATTGACACTGAACAGAATTCAACGACAACTTTTCTAAAAGGAGTGAAGGAAAAAGTGGTAAAATGGGTAGTTGAAGATGAACCAGGTGTTTATGTGACCATACGCTCTTTGCCAGATGATAAAAGGAGATAGTCTGTGTTGAACTTAGGTAAGATACAAGTGTTATATTTATGTTAAATGGTGTTTCACATTATTTATATAATTGTAATATTTAACAGTCACTACTTAAAATTTGCAGCCAAGAGAGGTTTGGTGAGGTGAATGCAAGAGTATGGTGGGATGAGAATAAATACTTGTAGACTGTAACTTCGATATTTCAAATGTAGCAGTTTTTTAGTTTAATTATTTATGATGATGCTAAGTTTATGCTTTCAAACACATTATTCTAAACTTTCCTTTTATTGTTTAGTATAATTTTCTCATATTAACAACTTTTTAAATCAAAATTGTTTCTTTTATTTTGCACATAATCCAAAACTTCTAACATTATAAAAGAAAAAAATTGTATCAGAATATCATAATACAAATTGTATTAGAATGCATTGAAAATTAATTGGATATGCTCTGAGATCCAATAGTTTTTATCCCATCCTCATTTAATTTGTATCAAGATATTGATACAATTTTTTCCATTTTCAAATCAGCCCATGATGGATAACTAAATATTCAAAATGCATGACATATTAAGTGCAACTGTGGTAGACTACTTGTTTAAGTGATTGGCATGCTGAATCAGTTGGTTTACAAGTACATATGCAGTTGTGGGAGGCACAATTAATATTATACTAGACATTTAGCATAATTATGTAAACATCTTTTATTTCTTTTCACTTATGTCCAATAGCATGAAGAACTACCCACCAAAATAATATAGTTTGTAGTTGACATTACTTGTGCCTTGCAATCTTGCAACAATCTTTCAAGAATATGCTAAAGTCTTTCATTAAAAACCTATCTCATGAAGTAGGTCCAATATTTTAAACCGAGAGCTTTCATTTCATCACATAAGTCGATAGACCAGTCTAGTTATAACATGTTAAAATAGAAAAAAATAATAGAGGAACTTGATATGAGAAAATAACAAAGAAACATATAAAATTCTTAAATTTCAAAGTAAGCATAAGACAAAAGATGAAAACTTTTGAAGAACATTCTTAGGGAAAATCATTCAGAATATATAAAGTAAATATTAGAGATTAGGAAACTCACTTGTAAAATATATGAACTATCACAAACTAAATTGATTAAATAAAAGAACTAAAGGCAATCATAATAATAGATGTCACATAACTTTAATTTTCTTATCTATGTGCTCAACACATACAATAATTAAAATAGTTGTAACCACAAATAATATATATCCAACATGCAACTCTAGTTCATCCATTGGGTGATTCTTTTATTATGGTTTGAGCTTTTGAAGGCATAGGTTAGTACCTCACCAAGTTGGATGAGTACACACTTTAGTTAATTAGTGAGGTCTCACTTTAGACTTGGAATTCTTCTCATCCCTTTGGCGTGTTAGCATTAGTGCTATCATCAAATTTCCTTTCACACTTGGAAGCTTTAAGTCTCGATCCACTCAAATTTGACCTCTTTTATGTAACCCACATTAAAAAAGTCATCACCCTTTTGAGAAGGAATGAACCATTAATATTTGGCAGGTCCAAGGAACCAATGAATTTCAACCACATTATGTAGTTTTAGAGTGCCAATGATGAGGAATTTCTTTTTTTTGATAATGAATAGAAATGGCATAACATTGACCACATGGCCCAAAAAGAAGATATGATAAACCTAAAAGAATTATAACCTAGTGTATAATCAATGGTCTTAGAGAATTTTTTAGATGAAACCAAATGAGTCGATATTTTGTCAGGCTAAGAGTGTAAATAAGAACGTTGCCTATGAAAATAATGGCAAAGTAGTCCATATGCTATTATAATACTTTATTCATCATGTAATGAAGGTGAAAGGTGGCTATATTGTTGACTTGCTTGATCTTGAGCTAATGTTACATAAAGCTCAAGTTAATGTTTGAAAAAAGCTAAGATCCTAAAGATGCTCTAAAAATGTTCAACAATCCTTCTTAATGTGTCTCGACACATTGGTAATGATTCAGCTTGCACATAAAACTCATCTATTTATGGGTTATGAATGTAACACTTTTATCTCAGTCCATGAAGACATAACTTTGTGCCAAATATCTCTTCTCATGTTGATGTTAAATTCAATTATGAAAACCAAATGCAATAATGATTTGAACACTTAATGTTTATGACATAATTAGACATGAACATACATAGTCCCTACTCTAGCATGATATCACAAATTGACTAAGAGTGACAACTTAGCTTCTAGGGACTTATAGATTGATTTTCACATCTTGACTTTTGACTCTAAAATGAATGAGTGTATTGGCTTAGAGCCTATACTCATCTATGCTATAGTAACCTTTCTTAATGATTCTCAAGTCCATTTCATAGAAAATATTAGGGAGATGGGTGGTATCATCTTAGGCAATAACTTAGAGATGTTAGGTCCCTTTATGCATGATGCTATCCTATGCATTATTTTTTTAATCACTTCGACCACAACATGGCTATTAACAAATTCACACATCCACAATGGCCTACCAATTGTATTTTCCAACCTTTTCCTAAAAACTACTTAAGATATTTGACCCAAATTTGATCAAAATGAATTTTCTTATATTTTGAGTTATTTTGAGGAAAAAATAAAAATAAAATAAATTTATTAATTATGGTGTTTAATTTTGGATTTGGGGGGACAACATGCAGGAAGGGGTACTTATTGAAGTGATCGGGTACATTGAGGTATGATACTATCCGAAAGGTTGAGACGTCACCCTTTAATGGACCTAATCACCTAATAAGGACTCATAAGGCATGATGGGTCTTCGAATATACCAGAGATTTTTCTCTTACTTTACATAGATGAATAAAGCAGAGTTTATATTAAACTAGGTTCTTAATTTCTCTATGGAGGCAGAGTTAATTACATCCTAAAGAATGAAATCCCCTAAGAATACTCTCGATTAAAGTGGACAATTATAATCTCCAAAGATTTGAAGGTTAGACTATCAAAGGATTGGTTATGTTTGAAAAATCTAATGGGACAATTCAGGGAGAAGACTTATTTTTTTGGAATCCAAATGGAGGAAGTAGGAAATACTCATGATACTAGAAAGCCTAGTGAGCATTCTAATCTATCCTATGATTGGGATTTATATATTTGAAAGTGAAGAGATTTATTTATTAGAGTTAAATTTTATTAGATTGTCAAGGCTTATAATCCATCAATCAAAGATTATGGAAATGCCTAAAAAGTGAGGATTTATTCTTGTAGCCTGAAGGAAACAACAACCGTAGATCCTAAATTTAGTGAGCTTTAGTACAAGCTAAATCACGGCCTAAATCTAAGTAACAGGTGGACATAAGGGTTTACCTCCACAAGAGAGAATAAACCCATCCAACTTTTGGACTTATAACTACTTGGAGTGTCTGCCATTTAACTCCATATAAGATTTTAAAATCATGTAGCTTGGTCTTATGAATTACAAGATAGCTACGTAGTTAGTTTAGAAGAGACTAAAATCCTAAAATCACTCTCTAAGAGACTAGAGCATGAGGGATGAGCACATGACTTTATAAATACAAAGTTTTTCAAATTTTATTTCATTTTGACAAAGGCTTTGGGATTTTTATACTCCTAAATTCATAATGAAGTAGATTATTGGCCAAATTAAAATAGAAAGAGGGTGAAGCTCCATCAATAGGGTTGCTCTCATGGGTCAAGCGGTCCCATGCGTAAGAATAGAGGCTCTCATTTTGCAAGAGTGATTCAAAATGCATGCATGAGGTGAAAAATACAACCATACAACCAAGGGGTTGCTAAATCTTTTAATTATCTTATTTAATGCCTAGCTTTATGGTGAGAATTATGAGTTATTTAAAATTTAGGTATGAGTGATTAGTTGATAAGATTTATTTTTATCCTAAGAGCCTAATCGCATCCAGCCACACATTAAAGCATCAATCATAAGAAATTATGGAAAAGAATGCCATTTTTAATGCTCAATTTAAACAAATTATCAATCAATTTTATGACAACCACAAAAGAATAAAAGGCCGGTGTGGTCATGCCATATAACCCCAAAAAAAGATGATGAGCTCACTCTATACAACTAAGAATATGAGAGAATAATTATAATTGTATTAAATGCTATGGGGGTCTTCTTTCCTTCATTTAATCATATCTTCTTTCTTGATTTGGATATGCTTACTTCAAAGGCAACACAGGGCACCTCAAGATAAAGCTTTCTAGCCATTGCTTATTCTAATCCCCCATAACATTAATCTTAATTCTAATTCCTATTAAAAAATTACAATAAGAATAAAAAAAGTAAATCTAACTACACCTGTAAAATAAGTGTTAGCTAAACACAAATATAGTCCCAAGCAATTATATATATAATTGGACTTAACAGCTTACACATGGGTAACCAAGCCCACCTGTCCTAACTTGGATTATGCTTTGGGGTTCAACAACTTGCAAAGAGAGCATTTATATTTATCTTTAAGCATCCCTTAAGCACAATCTCTTGCAGAAGACATGATCTGGCTAAGAGAGGCCTAGCATCCAATCTACGAAATATACACCCTAACATCTAGTCTAAAATATTACATCATAAAAAAAAATATACACCATACATACACCGTCCTAACTTATTACTAGAGGTGGTGACTTAGTTCTAATGTGGGTGCTAAGGCTTTGGTGTGGTATGTCTTACTAGGCATTGGAGTTATAATTTACTAGTCATTTATATAGAAGGATTCAATTTAACATAAAGAGTTGATTTCACTTGAAGTTATTTAACTGGTTTGAGAATATTAATTTATGCTTTCTTTTGTTTCATATGATTACACTTAGCAACTAGGTATTATAAAGAGAAGAAAGAGGTTCACCCTCTTTCATCCATACCTTAAGCCACCTTCTAAAACACATTAGTTTTATTTAGTTCTCTGAATGGCTTATTGCATTTTAAATTAATCCTAAGTTTAGGTTCACTTTAAATAACTCTATTCAACATGAAAGGCATCTTAAGATTAACCTAATAAAATTACTGCCACATGACATATATCAAACCATTCCCTTCCATCACATGTAACATTCATATGATTTAATCCTAAATGTATTTACACATACAACATATTTTAGCAATAACTAAATGATGAATGTATATATATATATATATATATATATATATATATATATATATATATATATATATATATATATATATATATATATATATATATATATATATATTATGTTAATTAAGTAAATTAAAGCTCTATCCAAATTCTAATACCATAATACATAAGGATGGAATGTACAAGTGCACATTGTTAACCATGCTAATGAAGTAATCAAAATGACCGATTTGGTAAAAGCCTCATTCTTTTGGATGTAGATATATAATGTAAACATTCTAAGCCTATATAAATTATACAAGGGTAAGAAAAAGAAAGCACCAATTTGTATCACACATCTAATGACTTAGGTGAATATGCATGTATTTTGGTAATCAAAGGGGATCTTCATATTTAAATTAATGTGATATCTACAATGTAAAAGATGTAAGCAAGTATGTGTCATTGTTAAAGGTGGAAGTGAGGTAATCAAATGATCTCCTTGGGGCTATATTTAAACCTCATATCTGATATCTAGACTAAATACTTATTTAAATACATATGAATGTATACACAACTATAAAGATGAGAAAGAAAGTTTACTTTATTTATTAATCATTTATGCATGTGAATTAAATTCTATAAATTTAATGTAAAATATATGTAAATGATATTAAATAAGTATTGATTAATTAAATATAATAAATATTTTATTAAAGCCTCATATTTATAATCTAGAATATGAATTTATTAAAATTCAAATACATGTAAAAAATGAATAAGAATAAAATATGATTTCATTCATATAAAAGCTATATAATAGCAATCATATATATTCATAATATTATCATTAATCATGTAATTGATTATAAACTTTAGAAAATAATTTTAAATTATTTGTGATAATAATTAATTTTATTAATCCAACACATGCAAGTTTACATAAAAAGAAAATCATTTGATTTAATTAATTTTAAAAAAATATAATTATGATTTCAAATGACATACCCAATATTTGACATGATTGTAAATTAGAATGAATAAGAAATAAAATATATTTCATTAATAAATTAATTTAAGGACAATCACATACTAGATAAAGCCATTTTAGAAAACCTAAAGCTATCTATAATATTATTTTTAATTGATTATGATTTTAATTTAATTAATTAAGGATGTAGAAAAATTTTAATTTAATATTTTGATGAAATGAACTTTGAATAAATGTAATTTTGATTTTATGAGTTAATTAGATTATAAATGATTAATAAACTTAATTAACCTTTTTATGTTACTTAACATAATTAAAATAATTTAAAATAGTAATTGCAATCAATTAAATTAAATTGAGCAATAACCCAAGAAATGAAAGGGCTTAATTTTCATAATTAAGCAATAAATTAAGGGATTAATTTTAATTTTATCTAATTTTTAACCATAATTTTCTTAAGATAATTTATTAATTAACAATTAAATCTATTAAGAATATTTAAATTTATATATATTTTAAATTTCTAATTAATTATGATGTTTAATTAATTAAATTAATTAATTTCCATTAAAAAAAATGAAATTAACTTATATCTAAAATGGTCCCAACCCATTAGTTCATTTTATCATTAGTGATTAAAAACTTACTAACTTTCATGCATCATGGGATTTTAATCATTGAATGACTAAAATAATGTGCATTAATATAATTATTAGATTAATGAGATCATCTCACGATAATGGGAGGATCTACCATAGATAAGAGGTCAACTCCAAAAGGATCCCACTACTTCATGACATAGATAGGGGAGGATCTAACGATCAAGATCACACGAGATGCAAATTTTCTTCAAAAAGCTCAAACCCATTTTGGCCAAAAGCTCAATTTTAATGGCATACCTCACCAGATCTCAAGATCGATGGTACAAATGATTGAGAAGCTTCTCTAGTGGAGACAAAGCCCTACCGACGGCATGAGCTGATTGCTTGCCATTTTCTTGGAAGACCAACACCCTTAGCTTGGGAGGCTGGCGTTGATCAAAGTCCCACCTCTGGTGCTCGAGACTCTTGGGAGATGATTCATTCTTGCTCGATGAGGCCTGGGGAAGGTGTGTGCAAGGTTAATTTGAGTTAAGTAGAGAAATGACTGATTTGGATAGGAGAGGTGGATGCCCTATTTCAGCTTTGGTAAAACCGAATGGGAGCTTTGAGAACTTTGAAAAAGCTCTAGGATGCTCTCCTTGGCATGGGGTTCTCTAAGGTCTAGGGCTAATTTTGAGTAGGAATGGTGCGTATACCTCCTTCTCTTGATCGATGATAGGGTTTGGCTTCTAGTGGACCCAGCCACCAGAGTGAGGGTCATGGGTGGAGTGGATGAGTGGCTGGTTTGAGTGGGTGAAGGTGTAGGTGCTGGGGAATAGTGGCTGTCCTATGCATGCCAAGAGCTCCAATAGAGAAGGTGAGGTGAGTTCACCTCCCACATGGCTACCCAACCACCCTTAGGTCAGGTTGGGTAGTGTTTTTAGTGCCTAAGTGGACCATTGGGCAAGTGTCAAGTGGCCAAGGAACGGAAATGACCACTTACATGGGTGATTTGCCTCATTTAATACCCTTGAACTAAGGGTATAATGGTCATTTAGAATTGGATTTGATTTAAATAGATTGGAAATGAGTCAAAAGTAGGTTAGCCCAAATTTCAAATCAATTGGAGTTGATTTAGTTTGATTTGGCTCAATTTGACCATTTAGGTCAAATGGGTTAGTTTGGTCAAGTTGACCAATTGGTCAAATGGTCAAACCAAGGGTTGGGTCAAGTTCATATGATCATTTGGGATGTTTTGGTTTAATTGGTTTAGTTTAGTTTGGCTTAGATTTGATTTTGGCTCATTTGAGTTCATTTAGGTCAAATGGGTTAAGCTGACGAATTTGTCCAAATTGGCCAAATTGGCTTGATTTAGGTGTTGGTTTGGGTTTAGTTGACCAATTGAACAAGATTGTAGGCTTTTATTTTAATTAATTTGGATTTAGTTTTGATTTAGGCCAACTTGACTCGTTAGGTTAATTTGGGCTAAGTAGGTCAATTGGGTCCAATCATGGCTTTGGTCAAGTTCAATAATCAATTTGGAATGAACTTGAGCCATTGGTTGCAATCAATTTGGTTTATATTTTAATTTGACCTAATTTAGTTTGTTAGGTCAATTTGATTCAACTTAGGTCAAGAGGGCCAATTGGGTTTGGTTTGGCTCAATTGAAGGTCAAGTCATATTCAAATATTGATTTTGAGTTGTATGAATGATTGGTTTCAAGGGATTTGGCTTAGGTTACAATTTGCTAGGTTCATATTGGTTAAGTTGACTTGGTCAAATGACTAAGTTGACTTGGTTTGACCCAAGTTATTACACTTGATCAGCCTAGGGTGATCAACAATCATGATAAGAGGCTTTGGTTGGCTTAGTTCAATCCAATTTGGGTAGGATTGGAACTTGGTGGGTCAAGTGAACCAATTAGATTTAGTTGGCTTGATTTTGGGTTGAGTTTGATTTAGTTGAGTTTATATATGGATTTGGGATTGATATATAAATTCAATTGTAATTGATTTGGGTTTAGATGAGTTTTGGTTCATTTCGATATTCTAAGTCGAGATGGTTAGGTTGGGTTTGACTTGGTTTGATATTTGTTTGGTTTTATGATTGTAGATTTCATTTATATTTTGGATGATACTTGAAGGATTAATTGATTCATAAGAAATTTAATTGAATTGGGTTTGAATTGAGTGGATTTTTAGCTAAGTCCATGGAAATGGTTTATGTGGCTTAGGAAAGATCTTGATTTAGTTAGATTTAGTTTTGATGATTTAAATGTATATTTCATTTATATTTGTGAAGATGACTGAAGATATAAATTGATTAGGAGAAAATCAATTGAGTTTGGGTTGATTTGGATGGAAATTTTGCTAAGTCCATGAAGGTAGGTCACTTAAGTGCTTTTGGTTTAATTTGAAATAGTTTGATTTAGTTTTGATCATTTGAATGTAGCTTTGAATTATGTTTAGGAAGATGATTGAAGATATATATTGATTATGAGAAAATCAATTGATGTTGGATTGATTTGGATTAAGATTTGCTAAGTCCATGGGATAGGTCATAGGGCTTAGGTTTGGATTTTGGTTTGATTTGATTTATATATGATGTGGTTGTAGGTTTGATAAGAATTGAATTTGGTTGTGGCTTAAGAAGGTGAACCTGGGTTGGGTTCAAGCTATAGGGTAGGTAGATTGTCCTAATCCTTAAGGCATAACCTAATCCTATGGTTAACTCCTCTAAGTCTCTAGGCTTAGGCTAAGTGCTCACCTAATTGCTAGAATTGTCTTATGAAGTTTTAGTGTCTAGAAGACTCCTAAGTCTAAGATGGGAAGATTGAATCCTCACTCCAAAAGTGAGGTCAACATTAATCATATATTATACTTACATCAATAAATTTAAAAGAGAGAAAATTTATATTATCTAAATTTATGCCAAGATATTATGAAAAAAATGTTTTCCTTAAGTGTATCCTTAAACTAAACTAGCATAGCTTTATTTCTTCAAATTTGTACATGCATGTAACCAAAACAAAATTTGATAGAATAAAATATTAAAAAAAATATTAAATTTATCAAATTGCAATGAACAATTAAAAATAAAGAAAACTTTTAAGATAAAAAGGAATTTTCAAAAATAAATGAATGAAATAATCTAGATTAAGGAACTCACTTATAAAACTTATGAACTATCACATATTAAACATAAAATTAAAAGAACTAAAGGTCATGACAATAGCTATCACAATTTTACTAATCTTATGTATTTGCACAACTCTTAACACAACAATGGCAATAAAAGAAATAGAAGGCACACAAATTACATCAAGTACAACTTGGAGCAACAATAGATGCAGTTAAAATTGCTTTGTCTTTCCTTTAACTAAGGCTAACATGTGTGTCGTGGAACTCAATGAGCAAGCATTGTTTCTACGATCCTTATTAGGGTCATTCCAATCTTCATAATACTTACGTAATTATGAGCATAAGACAATGTATAGAAAATAATAGGATCATTCAATTGGTAGGGTATTGTGCAAAGATTCACACATAATAAACTACATTTGTACATAAATAATGTGATTTTACTAATATGTAACAAACAATTAATTTAAAGATCCCAATCATTTTTTCTACTTTTTTGTTTTTTTTACTAAATGACATCATATATAGCTAAGGGTGTAAACAAGTCGAAGTAATCAAAAGCCACAACTAACTTGAGCTTGTCAACATATTCGAGCAAAAGTAATAGCTAGAGCTATATATATATATATATATATATATATATATATATATATATATATATATATATATATAGTTGTCTTGATGAGCATAATCATAACAAACATGAGATTGACTCATGGGCTTGCTAAACTAAGCCACAATGTCAACAATGATCAAAGCTCAACTAGGCTCACTTATACCCCTACATATAGCACCTTAGCAAGAGAATAGTATAAAAAAAAATTTATATGCAGTTCTCAGACTTGAAGGTGTTTCTTAACGATTAAGGTAAGATTGTTTATGATTCTTATCACAAAAAGAAAGGATGTTTTCATGCGAAAGATATACCCTTTCAAATAATTACACAAAAATATATGTTATCATACTTCATTAAATGAATGCTTTCCCAAAATTTTTGAATTTCTACTTAAACCAATCAAGACATTAGATAAGCATGTGTTGGTCATAGGATCTGCATATACATATATTAGATGCGTACTATAACCTGTATGAAGTATATTATGACTTCACACTACAAGAAGTTTTAAAACCAAAATTTTCCTACCTCATGACAATTCATACAAGGTTGAATTAAGTTTGGAAGAATAACATAGGACAACCAATGAAACTAGGAGCTAATGTCATTGTGATTATTTCAGAACCTAGAACTTGGTGGCTTCCTTGACAATAGTTTAAAGATAATATGCCAAGCTTTATCACACCTTCAAGTTGATTTTAAGTGACTCTTATCACATCAGCAATGAAAGCTCATATTCTTAGCCAACCAAAGTTTCATGTTCTTTCGAATTCCTACTGCCATTTTACTCACTCCTTTATGAAGAAATTATGGGCAATTCTTCTTAACCATTCATTTTACCTATGCATAAGATAATGATCATTAAATGTTAAAATACCATTATTAATAGGCATGGTGGAGCATCATAATACTTGCTTGGAAAATTATTATTTAACTACAGATCTTATGCATTTATGAAAAAAAGATTATTAGAAAATTAACAAAAATGTTAAATAGAAAATCCAAGAAAAGAAACTTGGAAATCTTCAAAGTACTAATTTGGTCATCAAAGATAGTTGAATATCTCATCTCATGATGATGACAATGTCCCAATGTAATTGAAAATTGATTATTAACTTGCTATGATCTGATGCGTTTAAAAAAATGAAAAAAAAAGATTATTAGACAAATTAAAACCAAAATAGAATGCCCAAAATGAAAAAAAAACATAGAAAATTCAAGAAAAGAAACATGAAACTCTTCAAAAGTACTAATTTGGTCATCAAAAAGGTCGAATATCTTATCTATTGATGACAATGTCCCAATGAAATCTAGTCACCAAAAGAGTAAGATAAATTTTGAAAATATAAAGATTTTACAATGGCATAAGTTTGGTGGTTTGTTAAGTGAACTTTTAGAAAATTAAAAAAAAAGGCATAGAACAACAATTTAACATAAGTGATTAGAATATTTACCAAGCTTGCTTAAACAAGAAAATATAAACAACACTACAAAGTCATTATTGAGATTTCTATTGGAAAACACACAATTTTTGAAATAATAAAGCATAAAGTCTACATGAACATAATGTATAACACCCAATAGCTAAATTCTTATCTTTAAAAAAAGTGAATATTATATAAAACACTTGTAAAAAAATTAGTATTACCTTTGTGAGTATAAGAAGATCTATTGACAAAATAGGTAGGGTTTAGGATTCATAAAATTGAAAGGTTATTCATTGCTCATAATTTGGGTATTATTGTCATTTATTTGTTTTCTTATTATTTCCTCATATATTCCTATGTATAGATCTAGTTGATTCAAACAATAAAAAAATGAATTATTTTTCCCCAATATGGTATCTAAATAAGAAAATCCTAACTACCCTCCTAATCCCATTGACATGTTCACGTCCCCCATTATTTGATATTTCAAATCAATCACATTGGGTTTGGCTCTCTCAAACCTCCTTTGCTTCAAATTTTCAAATGTGTGCACTCGTCTGACCTTTCATTTAATACATCACTCACACATTCCCCTATCACTACTTTGCATTCAATTCATCACACACACCTTCACTTAGTTGACCACCCTCCTTCCATTTATCACTCAGCCATGCTACTACTTTCTCACATCCTCTCAAGTGCTCACCCCCAACTCTAGTTTATTCATACTTCTTGTAGCTCCATTGTTACCAAAGGCTCACAACCTTAACCTTGCTTGTGCCCACTTCAGTACACTATATGCCTTTCCATTATAATTGTTCACCACACTATCACACCACTTTACACATTAGATTTCTTTAATTCTTCTTGCTCTTTTGGTCTTATCCACTACTCTTCAGTGGTGTAAATGATGATCTAAACTATCCTCTTCTGCTTGGCTTATAAATTTAATCATATTAGGACTTCTTCATATCATTTGCAATATGTGAAACATTTTATCATTGGTATATCCATTTAATTCAATGATACTAATTATCTCTTCTATTCAAGGGCATCTTGATGAAATGGAAAGCATCTCATTATGTCATCTTTACTTAGCTATTGAATAATTCCAAACATTTTATTACATACAAAATCATGTTTTATGAGACAACAAAGGATATGAGGGATTCTCTATTCTGCTTTTAAAAAAATAATATTTCTAAGATCTATGCTTTAAAATATAACCTATTTTTTTGTCCCTTTTTACCAAAAAGATTGGACTATTCAAAACTACTAAAGCACATTATGAAATAAATGGAATGAGTTAGTTCACTATAGACCTATCACCACTTATCCTAAGATCTAACAATAATAAGATGAAGAGTTTTTTATGGAAAAATGTCTCCTTAGACTTCATCTATCCCATCAACATATGCAATCCCATATGATAGTCAATTTCAAAATTCAATTTTGCAAACACACTTTCATGATTTCTTTATATCAAAGAACTATTATTTCCTTTATCACATCAAACTTTCCTCGCTACTTGAAATTGATGTTCATAGAAGTGGAGAACATACTAATAAGATGATTAAGGAAAGTCATTTCCATAATGTTCTCACAGTGGTCATACCAATCATTCTTTTGGTCAAATTTACTATTCTTGTACTAGCATGCTTTGAGTACATCTAATTCTTGATTATAGTTCTTCCAATACTCTGCTCCTTCAAGTTTTGCATATTTTCTCAAGAGGAATATATTTGATTCAAAACTTCAAACCTTTGCATCTGTTTCACATGTTTTATCTTCATTTAGATTTGTTGTAAATATCTCCTTAAGTATGCCATGGATTTTAAAATTGAATGTCTCTTCTCATATGACAGGCAACCACAAAATTTTCTCCTCTCCACATATACCTCCTCCATCCCATGATTGGTTGATGAGTCTCTTACCCCATCTTAAAGGCATTAGGGACTATGTTTTATGCCTATTTTTTGTTGATTCATTATTTTATTGAAATTACAATTATTTTGTAAATTTGTATCAATGGCATTATATCTTTCAATTTTAACTAAAAAAAAGATGATTAGTTAAAGTCAAGAAGTTGATGGGATCTACTAGTGATGATTGAGGTTCCTACTACTTTGTCTTCCACTATTATGTCTTTCCATTAACAATATCACTTTGATAATCCTCCTCCCAACGAATGGTTAATTCCATATGTGCAATCTTAATGATGCTCAATTTCATAATTCCTAATTTTACAATTATTCTTTCACAAGTTCTTCCCGTCACTAACATATTGTTTCCTTCACCAAATTGGACTACCCTCACTACCAAACATTGTGGAAGTCAAAGATGTGGAGATCATATTGATGTTAAAGATGGTCGTATTACATGGGGGGAGTCTTTTCCACATTGTTGTCTTTATGATCATGCCAATCATCATTTCAAGCAATTTTCGACATGCTTTGAAACCATATATTCTTGATGATTGTTTTTTCACTATTAGCCTTACTTCCAAGTTTTGTTATGTTTTTTCAAAAGGAATATAATTGCATGATTCAAAAAAGCTCGGACCCTTGCAACCACTCCACATTCTATTTCTCTACATATCTATTGTAAATATCTACTTATATCATGAATTTTATATTCAACTGTCTCTTTTCATTTCACAAATATCCACAAACTTTGCTTTTATCTTCGCATGGCCAATCTTATCCCATAATTGGGCCTAATATATTGCTTTTTCTTGTCTTTGAGAAAGGCTTATAACTCCTTTGACAATTCTCTCTCTCTGCTATTTATATGCCCCAAATTTTTTCAATAAATTTATTATATATTCATTGTCATAATAAAATTTAATAATTATTTTGAAACTTTCTATCCTTCTGATTATATTTTTCAAGATTCCAACTTAAAAAAGATTAGTTTAAGCGTTGAAATAGGAGGAGTCTACTACGTAATGATGGCCATAATTATGTTTTCCATTGGCATCGTCACTTGGGATATCCTTCTCCCAATAGACTCAAGAATATGTCTTATATTCCTCAATTTGTCTTATAGGAATAGGTGTCGAAGTTATGAATGTGAAGCGTCCAACAAAATTTATGTCATTCTGAATGGTGAACGCATCCATCAATTCTTCAAGTCACCAACTGCACTCAGTGAGTTACATAGTTTAGTAGGTTTCTATCTTTCAGCCATTAATAGAGAAGGAACCGAACGTGATGATAAAAGAAATAGGAATAAATAAAGTTGTAATCTAAATGACCAAGCCTATCTTTGCTGACTGTACATGATGGTAATTAGTGAACAAAGCTTTTTGTTTCGACTCAATATTTCTATAAATTTGCTAAAGTCTTGACTTATTTACAACTGCTTATAGAGTTATTTATACACTAAGGTTATTGTTTGCTCCTCTCTAATCGCAATAACAAATGCTATTTAAGAGAAAACTTCCATCCCTCAATGTTAATTCATTTAAGTCTCGAATCTTTAAAAGTCACATACATTACAAGATATAGAAAATATTCACCATATAAAGTATATGATATACAATAACTTCAAAGAAAAATAAAAATAACACTCAAAATTTCCCACAACATTGGAAAAATTAGTGTTCACAAAAAAAGAAGGCACTAAAACCCTAAGTAATCATCATCGATCATAAAAGGACTGATCAAATTCACATATACTACTTATCTATTATGATTCATCATCAAGAATACCGTTTAAGCCTAATCAAGAAAATAATTCCCGAAGTAAATTTAAATTTGTGAGAGAATCCATATGAAATGTAAATGAAATGAAAGGAAAGTTTATTGACACAAGGAATAGTGAATAAAGAGGAACAAACTACCATGTTTTCCAAGCAAGCTCAAGTGAGCTCCCATGGACAAATCTTTCTAGAGCGTCTTGGGAGAAGGGATTGGTTCTTTCTATATAGCATCCATAGCGAAGTAGGCATGTTAAGAGGAAGCAAAGAATGATGTGCATTCTCCACCCTTCTATAACCAACCCATACCATATTTCTTCCTACGCCAAGAATCTAATTGGAACTCACTCTTTTATCTTCCGAAGGTTACGGTGGGGTGAAAAGTTTTTTAAGATCAAATTCATGAATTAGGGCCATATGTATTACGATTTATCATTATTCTAAAATAATTTATTTTAAGTTTAGCGAGTCCCATCCACCTCTGTTTGTTCTGATATATTAGCTTAGGGATCTAAATAAATCAATTTTGATTTTATCTAAGATTGGTTCATAGCTATCATGCTAATATTTATCTGAGCCAAATGACATATGAATTAGATTGATCCAATCTTAATGTTTGAGTAGGTCATGACAAAATATTTTGATAAATTATAAATTGGAATCAAATAGTCTTCAATTAACATAACTTTGTTATCAAAATGACATCATCAAGATGATTCCAACATAATATAATCATTTAAATCCTAGCTTATTTTGAGTATGAATCATCTAAACATCCGAATCAATCAAACTCCTCTTCTCTCCTCTCCTACACATCCTATCTACAAGTTTAAGCTTGGTGCTCTCCAAATACAACAACATTTGCATGTGATTTGTTTGACTAAATCTAAATTTACTAAAATTTTTGTGGCCTGATTCAAGAGTTATCTATTGACATGTAATTTCTCTTAACAAGATAATATTTTATAAAAAAATAGTTATATAGAAATTATTTTTTATCGCCCCTAAACTTTATTCATGAATATTTTTTGAATTACTAACATCAATACAATCATTAGAATTTAAATACATCATTAATTATGAGAACTCGAAATTGATATAATATTTTTACTTATTATAAATCTTACAAGCAATAACCACCAATTAGTTGTGAGGATGGTGGGTTAATAAGGCCAAAAGTTTGATCATTGATTCACTTTCTAATAAAATGAGGATGTGATATAATGCATCCCTTATTAATGTAAGAATTTAAGATATATACTAACATGATTTTGGATAAGGATTGAGTACCCACTTAAAATTTATAAATATTATAATTATCCCTAATTTATAAAATAAAGTCTAATATTAGAGAAATTTCCATAGCTCACTTTACTAACAAAATCAATAACCAATTATTTTGGTATTTTTGCATTTTTTTTCTACACTATCGACTCCAATTGTCACACCCTCAAAGCAAGTTATATTCCTTCAAAGTTTATGCATATACATGAAATTTCATAACACTCTCTTAAAAGAATCACATTCATATAATTTGTATAGTCCTCAACTTGACTTCTAACCTTATATAGCTCTAACTTGACTCATGACCCTAAGCAAAGTCCTAAGCATGCCTTTGAAAGGTGATATTTGTTTGAGGTAGATATCCACATTCTTTATTTAATGATTATGCATATCCATGATATAACTAAGAAAAGATCAATCAAAATAATGAAAATATGATTTGACTCTCCTTTAATTCATTATGATAATTTGGCAATGCCTAACAATAAATCATGGGTAATGATCAAAATCCTAATAAATTTGACAAAGTCTTTTATAATAGATTATAATTACTAAGTAAGGCTCCAATGAATAATTTTGAATAAACAAATTTATTCAAGAATTTACATACCATAAGCAATATATAAGATTTTCAATGATGACATTATATGTCATAGCAACATAGAGGTTTAATAAGTTTAAAGTAGACTTACTTCTCTACCCATGATATTGCATCTTCTATTAATTTGCAATGAGTTAATATCAAGTGTCAAATTTTAACTCTTCAAATTTCTATTTGGCATGCCATTTAGATGATAAAAGTTCAACTTAAATGCATAATCCTCATTACAAGCTTTGATAAACTCCACTCTTCATGTCTATCTTCCCAACATAATTAGAATCACCTTAAAATTCTGGCCTAATTTATTAAAAGAAGTTCATGCTGTCCATAATTAGATGGACAATCATGATTAGAGATGTCACTTGAAAGATTTGATCTTCCCGAAAGGAAAGACTCAATCTAGGAAAGCTCAAAGCCTAGTCAACTTAATTTGATTATGTTTTAGCATTGAGATTTGAGCACACTTTGATGTCTAAAACTAATCATCTTGGTCTTTAAAGGTTAGATTATACAATCCTTAAATTTAGGGAAGACTAAGAAGATTTATTTTATAGTTTGCATTAATTTGATTTAACATGAGTTAATTTGATGTGATGTTTAATTGACATTTGGCACAAGCTTCTAGCAAGTGCAAGATTTCCTTACTAAGCCCATTGATTTCTTGATGAGCACTATATAAGACTAAATATATTGAGAGACTAATAATACAAATATAATGGCTAGTGGATGATTGTCTTGTCTCGTTGATGAACAAATTAGCACCAATGGGATCTTTGCAAGTGACATGAAATTTGGAAAATTTTCAATTCAATCATATAAATGCTTGGGAGATGGATGGTTGCCTCAACTAACACATGCATCTTGTCAAGGTACTCAACATATTTTTGATGCCTTACTAAGTGAGCTATAATTTAGAGATTATTCAACATCTTGGCATAAAAAACATGGGATCTTGAGAAGCATGTTAATTGTTGACTTAAAAGAACACGGTTGAGAGTAAGATTATTTTAGTGAATGCAGAAATGAGATCTTGATATATCCATTTTTTTTGGGTTGGTTCATTTTAAATTTAATGCTTAGTTTAATGTATTTTGAAATTCAATTTGTTTTTATTTAAAGATTGTATTTCACCTTTTAGTGACATTAATTTGTTAATTCTGAAATTTCATAAGTTCAGTTTTATTTTTTTTTCATAAAATATATTTGATAAAAATTCATTTGAAGTATTTAGGAGGTTCTTATCCGAGTATTGCATGAGAGCTAACGTGGAAGATAAAAGGAGACAAAGAAATGTGTTAGTGTTCTAATGAATTTATAGTTTTTTTTCAAGTGACTGTACAACCTTTCAATTATCTCACTTCTACCTTATGGTCAAACTGCCTTAAACTTGTAACTTTAAAATTTCTCACTAATGTACTCTACTCAGGCTATTTGCAACAAGCTAATTTAGGTTTTGTTTTGGGCAAAAAGTTTCATTATATCCCACACTTTTTATTTACTTCTTTGATTATTTGTGGAATGTTTTCATTGCTAAAACAATTCAATATTTTATCTTTTGATTAACACATCTTCATGAAATATATATATCTAAATGTTTGAAATAATTAAAAAAAAGAATATTAAAGTTAGCATGAGTTCCATGCTTGATTGATCATCTTTAATATTTTTCATATGTTTTGATTGGATTGTTCAAAATAAAAATAAGATTGTAGAGTTAGAATGGAGGATAATATGAACAATTATATTGATTTGATTAAAACACTAATGTTATAAAAGTAAAAAATATATATATAGTTAAAAAATATTATTTAAATCACTAAAATTATTATAGATTTTCTTTTTTTGTTAATTGAGAGCTAAAGAATTTATTAAATTAAAAAATAAAAATGTCATTGGAAGGCACAAACAAAACACTTACTACTAATAATGATTTAAATCACAGCTAATTTTGTTATTTAGTAATGGTTAGTGGCGGTTTAGAGTGATGTAGCTGTTAATAGCAATGATTTTAATTGCTGCAATATCATATTGATACTTAAAATTTCTACCATTAATAATAGTGATTTAAACAATTGATATTGGAATTGATGTTAATTGTAAAATTTAGAATTTGTTTGGGATAAATTTTGATTTTGTGTATTTTTTTAAGTTATATTATTTTAAACTATATTTATTTGATGTGTTTTTAAAGTGTTTTAGTTTTTACTTTTTTAAAATAAATCACATTACTTTTAAAACATTCAAACAACTTTTGAATGTTTGAGTATTTTAAAAATGACTACCACAATTAAATATGTTTTATTTTAAATAAACAAATATAAATAAAATAAAATAAAATAAATAAAAGTAAATAAAAATAAAAAAGTAAAATTGATTCCAAACAATGCCTCTGAATTTGAACATGTAAGCTATAGTCATTGTCATCATTGCCCATGCTCAAGAGTGGAAACCAAAATCAATTCTTAGAAGGACAAATTTATATTAGGATAAAATAAATGATAAAAATAATTTTAGGAGGGATAAATAACTAATTCTCATATAAAAGAAACTATAAAGTTCAGGGATGTGCCTTGATCCACCTCTCGCTCATGCCCTTCTTTGCCCTAATTGATCTCACTCTCCACCAATCACCATCTCACTCATGTCAGCTATCACCTTTCCCACTCCCATTGGCTTTTCATTTAAAAAAAGTCATATAGGTGATAACTTTCAATTTGATTTTTTATATTTGGCTTAAGATATTTTTTCAAAAAAAAAAAAGGAAAACATGTTCAAATTATATGAAATTTGTATTTTTATTAAGATAAAATTCATAAGGTTTCCTAATGTCTCCATCAATCAATTTGATGGTAAATTAGTTTAAACCCAATAATGCTATATATAATTTCATAAAATTTTTAAATTTGATCTTCGATCAAATGCATCAATATTTTTTAAACTACTTTATTTTATTATAAATTAATACTTAATTTCTTCTTGGTTTTGTTCATTTGCTTGGATAGATAGTCCTTGAATTGCTAGATATCTTCTAATATAATGTAGATAAAAATTGTATGAAAACCTCTTACTCTTTTATGTAATATAAAAGATGTTTCATATCATAATTAAAGAAGATGTTTAGATTATTATTCACTATTTTGATATTTTGAGATTTTGTTTATTAAATTGCTTTTGAATTGCAGCTTAATATACTTAACAAAATCACCTCTAAGACTACTTTTTTTTGAAGAACACAGGTTTGTGGCCATTTTACCCATAAATCCAAAATATGCACAAACTTAGAACAATTATAACAAAAAAATGCAATCCATAAAATTATAGTGACCATAAGTGTTGTTTGATCTTGATAGTGATTTTAATAGCAGGTGTGAAGCCTGTTAGCATCAAATAACAGTAGTGTTCACTATTAAAGTGGCAAAGTGAATGGGCAAAAGTTATATTAGCCAACAGCAAACGGACCTTACAAAAAATAAACAAGTAAAATCCTAAATATTATTTGAAAATTGAATATAAAATAAGCTACAGCTAAAAGAACAATTATGATTTGGTTCTTTGCTTTTCACCATTGAATGGAAGGCAAAATAGCAATTATTTTAATGATTTCAATAGTACTTTCAACTAGCCATTATTTGTAACATTCTTAATATTCAACTTAGATGTAACTGATTTTACTCTAAAGTAAGTTTATAATGGTTGCCAAGATTAATTTAGACAATATTTAAACAACACTATAATTTAGTTATAAAAAATTTATAAAATTAGAGAGAGAGTTTATCATTTTTTATTAAATCAAAATTTGTATGGACATAAGATAAAAGTAGCTCATATGGGACGAACTTTTGTATTTAAAATTTCAAAAGGAAAATAAATCATGTGACAAATTAATTGAATTGATTTCACTATAGAAATCTGATATTACAAATAATTGACTTTTAAATCTTTAATCTTTCATCTCTTTTCTTCATTGTTATATGAAATATTGATTTTATTTTTAAAATATATTTCATAACTTTTATTCATATCTCTCTACCTTCTTAAATTTATCAACATACTTTTGGATGCCTTTTTTCTTTATTGTCAATATTGAGACTACCAAAATTCTTTCTAACTAATTTATTTTAGAGGCGTTTATATACATAGCACATAATTCTTATCTATTTTCATATTTACTTAAATAGGGCCCAAATCTTTATTATTACATCCAAAATAGCACAATCATTACTTTTTTAGAGTGAAATGCACCTCTTTAGTCATAGAAAAAACATACAATTTTTGTAAATATCAAATTTTAAGTGTTAGATTTGTAATTGCATAAGAATTATATGCTATGTATGTAAATTTTCCTTTATTTTAATAACTATTACCTAAAAAAATTTCATCTCTTCCCTCTCTTTGAAAGCTAGCGCCAATTTCCGCACGCTACTCCCTATCGTTAGTATCCTAGGGAGAAAATTATTATGCCGAACAGAGAAATTTATATATATACATGAAGTATATAATCATAATATATAACTGGTCATATATATACACATAATTCCATTTAAGGATAGAAATTTATATAATAGTATACCCAATTATGTATAAAATCATAAATTTTCGTAAACGTAAGTTACGTTACTTTTGAGTTATTTGCATGTGATTCTTTTGATCAATATAAATTATTTTAAGTTGTTGGTTTAATAATGAAAGAAAAAAAAAACTCTATTATATCAAAATTGAAAAAAAAAACTTCAAAATAAAATGTTAGACACCTTAGCAGAATAAATGTTTTTATGAGAATTTAGTTTTTTTTAATTAATTGTTTTGTTTAATTATATGCTAATAAATAGGATATTTTATTATCACTACAAGAAAATTATAATATCAATTTCGATAATCTTCCCTCATATAAATATAAGAAATTTTTTTAATGAAAAAGGAATTACTTTTACAATATTTTAAATATTATATATATATAAATTAATTAATCATTTAATTTATATGACAAACACAACAATTATAGCATAAGATAATAATTCTAAACTGAGGCTAGCATAAACAGCTTGCTTTATCATTATGTATTTACATTCATAAACTATAATCATATATTGTTAACAAATATATAAGATGGAATTATGAAATGTCTCTTAAAATTTTTAACATATTATTCTTTTCAATTAGCATTAAAAAGAAATTTAAAACATAAATTAAAGAACATTAGCTATCATTTATAAAATAAATTGATATTACTAAAAAATGATTTACTTTCCAAATCAGATCATCAAATCCTCGACTAAAAGATCTTTATCAAATAAAAATAATTAAAAAACGTCTGATTTCTATAAATAAAATGGTTGTGATACTTAATAAAATGGTTAGGATACTTAATGAACTTCTGAAGAAAATTAAGGTAATTAATGGCAGTTGATTATTCTAATAATTGAAAAGATTTCGCTTTTTCTAAAGAGGTAATTTTTTTAAATTAAGTATCATTAGTAATTTAATTAGGAAATTAAGTATCATTAAAAAAAATTTAAAATAGGTATAGTCGCCCAATTAGTGGGCGACTAGGTTGCCACATTGGAAATGACGTGGCGTAAAGTTGCCACGAGGTTAGCTACCGCCTAAGTGGGCCAAGCATGATAAAGGCTTGGTTAAGATGCATAAAAAATGACCATGGTATACTTGAATTAAATGAAAGTTTGATACATAATAAGAGACAATGGAGGCGAAGGATTCATGCAGCCGACACCACTTAGAGGGATAAAGGCTTGTTGTTTGTTGTTTGAAATGAAAACTTTTAAACTTTAAGGTTGATCGTCATAATTCAAGTTTCTCTTGAACTCCCTCTCTAGTCTTATCAACAAGAAGAATGTCATCAACAAAAAACAAACAACAAGGTACATCCTCTTGTAAAATGTCTAGTGAGAACATCCATAACTAAAGCAAAAAGATATGGACTTAAAGTCGATCCTTGATGTAATTCAATTAAAATAGGAAAACATTTTGTCAATGTTTATTGTGTTTGAACAAAAGTAACAACTCTAGTATACATATCCTAGTGACTTGGATATAACCAATAACGATAGATAAAAATATAATTGATTATTTACAAGTTTTCACTCCAAAAAGTGAGTACAAGTTTACATAAATTGCTGATACAAAAATAAAATTAAAACAGATAAGAACAAATGTAGTACAGACGCACAAATAGACTATTCTAAACATCTAACGCCTCTATCGTCATGGAATCGCCACTCCTGCGTGCGGTTAGTGCACGGATGGATGATCATCATGTATGGTGGCCTCCAATGCAAGATCATCGGTGATCGCCCCTGCGGAGAAGATAGTTGGTTGTTACTCATATGGTATGTAGAAGAACTTGGATTAGCATACATAGATGGACCTGGATCAGCATATGTAGATGGCCCGACGCTCCAGTCATTGTGTGGGACACTCTCTATAGGCTCCGATCCGTAATGTGTGTCCTCGATATGTACACATAATCACAAGTCTCTGCATAGCACCTCATACCTATTGACGACTCAGAGTCTGCGCTCATCAACACTAATCAAGTATGGTTGAAAGATGTCCTGAATCGTCGAGATGTGCTCCGCCAACATGAAAAAATAGTATGTGAAATTAGCCTCTCGCAGCATATTGAATTCAAATGAATACTTATGTTAGCACTTATATATATATATATATGATCTACTAGTGCTCTGGCATAATAAGTGGTCGGAGAGGCCATAGAGAGAAGCACATCCTAACCAAGACATGTACCGGCCGACAGCCATCCGCCCACATCCTCATCTAAGCCCTCGACGAGATAATCCCTCCACCTTTCCCAAGCGGCAATGTGCACCTGGTGGTAATCAACCCAGTCGACATTCGCTTACCCTGACCATCGACCCTTTTGAAACTAGGGTCAACTAGTGCCACATCTACTCTGGGAATGAGGTCGAACTGGTGTAGCACTCGATCTGGTAAATGCCACTCAACCCTCTTCCAGTTGATCAGAGGGACTCGTGATAACCATATATCAGAGCCTGCTAAGCATGTATGTGACAGACGTACCATGATTTGCTCAGTGTACGGCTCCTAGATCACCTGCACATATTAAAAATTAGAAAATTAGAATATGCATTATAGATATTTGAACCAAAATGTAATCTGTAAGTCCAACCTGAGTATGCAACAAGCTATCCAGCTCATTTCTATATACTGTAACGTTCGCCATTGGCTGCTGTCGAAGATACTTCGTGTTCCATCTATGCACACAACACAAGTTAAACACATATATAAGCTAAAAATTTGAAAGTGTAGATAATAAAATATACCTCAATCCAATGCTGAGACCGTCAAGATCAGTAGGATATGGCACATCCTCCCCACATGAATATGCAACCAGGACCATATCTGTAGGAGGTGTAGGTAGCCAGCCATGTTAGCCCTAGTCGACTCGTACAGCTCCCTATATAGGTGGGCTAGAACTGCTCCACCCATAGCCATCGTACTAAATGTATCCAGGTCCTCTCGAAGTGATAGATACTGTAGGTGGACCTCTGAACCTGATGTATCTGGCAGTAAGAAACAGCCAATAAGAAATAAAATGTAAGCACGTAGGTGCCTAGAAAACTTCTCAGTGCTCAGATGCACGACTCCCTGTAAATTGACCACATCAGCCACCTCAGTGGCATGCATGTCTGCACATGTGCCTGGCCCATCCTGAATGTCAACCGGATGTGTGGACTGATCGGGTCATGGTACATCACGTATGGTATATGGTGTCGTCCCAATAACTCATCGCAACAATCAAGCCAGCTAGCCCATCTCTTCCCCTCTCCAATCACAATTGGGCAAATAATAGGTGGCCCATCAACCCGTAGCCCTAGGATTATCGCCACGTCCTGGAGCATCACAGTCATCTCACCAACATCTAAGTGAAAATTGTTAGTATGTGGAGACCATCTCTCAACTAGGGCAGTAAGAAAATGATGATCTAGGTGGATGAAGTTTAAGTCGCCGACACTATAGCCATCGCTTCTAGCCCAATCGATGAATCATCGCAGTGATGAGCCACTTCTTCAGCATAAGCAAGTGTGACGTAGCCTCTAGAATAGTGTTCTACAAAAAAAAAGAATCGATCTGTCATTAACCAAAATAAAAAGTATGCAGATGTAACGTAGAAACATATATTAAATATTACTTACAGTACCAGGGTGAGTGGCTCTATGCCATCTACATAGGAGGCTATGGGGTGAACCTCAATAGGTGTCTCCGCAACGGGGAAGCCTCCCTAGCATGGCCACATCGAACGCCTGGCGCGGTTCTCCGCCATCATACCTATTATTTCCATCGATCACTCAAACTCCAACCGAATCAATCTGACACCACAATAGAAGGCTGGAAACAACTCATTGTTTCCATCGATTCCTATAGCTTAATAACGTACCACATTACTTGCCCAACAAAAAAGTATCGTATAAGCTCGGCACTGGTCGGTAGCTACTTCAGCCCTTAATTGAAGGACCCAATGCCCCGAAAAGTCTCTGGAAGTGCTGTGTACTACTAGACTGAATTCTGTATACTATACCAGGTAAAGTACTGCAAATTGATTCCATATAAAGACTTAGAGTCCTGTAAGACTCTTCCCAATTGCCAAATATTACTTTTATTGCCTTACAGCTTGCATCCCAAGCCTTCATGTATGAAACTTTAACATTGAATTTTAACTCCATTCTACTTATAATCTCCCAAAGTTTCAGATCTATCTGATGCCTGATCACATGTATAATGAAGTAAACTATGAATTTTGAACTACACTATTAATGACCGGCTGCACTTACTGCATTAATACATCTATGGTTTTCCCCAATTGTGGATATTCTCCAAGCACCCCTAAGTGTCTGCTGTTGCTACAATGCAAAGTCCAATTACATGGTCTTGTAAGACTATCATTTTTTTTTTTTTTTTTAGAAACCCCATTATACGGGGTATTTTATTGCCACAAAATAAAGGTTACAAGGTCCTTAAAAGGGTTACCTGAACCAACTACAAAGAGCTACAATCAACCCAAGGAGAAAACCCCAAGCTAAATACATCCAAAATCCAAAGCATAAAATTGAAAGAGTAAAATGATAAATCGAGCAACCAAATGAAGGCAATGATCGAAAAATAAGGTCGAAGTAACGGAGGAGAAGAGTCCATGACACAGCTAAGCAACCTGCAAGGACAAAACTAAAAACCTGCAAAGTGAAAATCCAAAGACTAGTTTTAGCCAATTCAATAGTGCCGACGAAGTGAAACGGAATGCGAGATAATTTGAGCTTGATAGAGAAAACCACAGAAATGCCAATTGGGGCAATTGCAAATATGAGCATCCAACATAGGTAGAAAACCACAGAAATGCAACTACCAACCGAAATGAAGTGAAGACCACACAGCCCTCCTATCCCACAAACCCTAATAGGAACTATTAGGGATTTGTCATTTGAGACATAATATATGGTCCGTAAGCACAAATTGCTACGATGAAGGTATCCAGACTTGAATCCATTAAGTGTATAGGAAAAACAAAACAGCCGCAGCTCCCAAAAAAAGGAATAGGCAAGACATCCAGGTAACCGAGACAAAGCCCCTGCAATCTCAAAAAGGAAACAGCCAGGAAGGATCCACGGAGCAGCCAATACCGCAAGAACCGAATGAAGAAAAACCATCCAGAAAACAAAACCAGGATGATCAAAATATTCAAACAAGGAAATGCTCCGCCAACGTAAGCCTACCCCAAAAAAAACCGTAACACAAATGCCTCATTAATATCTTTCCAACCAATACCATAAAATAATGTCGCCATAGGTATCATATGCATATACATTAGAAACCAAACACCAACAATCCATAGACAATGCCAAATAAAGCCTAACAAAGGCTCCACGCTTTAGCCAAACAACCGCAAAACCCAACTTAAAGGAACCCGCCAAACCATGGAAGGAAAATGCGAAATTTCTATTAGTGGAAGTACCAAAGAAAATTAAAAAATTAAAACCAAACCCAATCGTGAGACAATGCCCCCAACTGTTAAAATCGCAATAGGGTAGCCCAGTCCGATCGAGGTTAACTAAGCCTTTGAGATGATGAGGTAGAGTTAAGTTATCAAAGATAGCTCTATTATTCGCCTAGCCTAAGTTTGCTAGAAAATGATGCATTGCCTTCCCTCCAAACATGGGAGATCTTGTAACAATTTAGAAAGGAGGGTCCTGAGATGCTTGATCAATGAAAACAATTCAAGATTACTAGCCTTCGTAGAAGTTAAGAGGTTAATAATCAAAGCATCCACTTCAATCCAGATGTTAAACCAGTTGAAGGCAAATCTCAATGGCATAGTACCCATAAGCTCAAAGATATGGAACGTAATGTGGTTGGAAAAGCAAAAGCATAAAGAACTTTACCAAGTAGTCTCTAAAAATACCGCCAATAAGAACTACATGTGGACATCCAACCATCCAGATATTTTAAGAAGATTGTTTTGGGTTTAACCCAATAAACAACCTTCTCGTGATGACATATAGTTGGAAGAGGTAGATGAAGACCTAATTTGCCTACAATAAAACAACCTTTGAAGTGTTTCGCTTTGATAATATTGAATAGGTCACTAATTTTGTATTTTATTCGCAATAATTTTTCTGCGGATTCATACTATACCGCTATGTTTTGCTTCGCTTCGCCAACCATATAAACCAAATAATAATACTAGCCATAGTAATTTTGATGTGACCTTTAGGGTTGTTTTAAAATAAATATCTAGAAGTTGGTATATGGATAAGGAGCCATTGAAAAGGTCAATGTTAAAAAGATCATCATACCACAGCCACAGCCTCGACGCAATGGCCCCATTAACAAACAGATGATTAACCTCTTCGATGTGAAAACAACAATAACATTTAGAGGGTAAGTGGAAGCCTTTGTTCCACATTAAAGAGTCAACCGGAATAAAGTTCTTTAGAATACGCCAAACAAGAATTGAGTAAGTGGTAGAATATTGTTATGCCAAATTTTGACGCTAGAGAATTGAGCATATTATTATACATCCGTGACGCTTTTTTAAATTAAATTCACCATTCTGAGATAGTTTAAAAAGAATCTGATCCTTGATGGGCACGGAGATTTGAATGAAATTTAGCTTATCTATTATAGAGGAGGGGATATATTCCTGGAGTTTCGAAATATTCCACTTATTATTAAGCCAGAATGAGTTAACTCTAATGGTATCAGTAGAGTGCGAAGAAAGTAATTCGTCAATGGACCCAGTACCAATCCAGTTATCTTGCCAAAAATAAGAGTTTCCGGAATTTATGCCCCAAGTAATATGTGACTCGGCCATCCATTTAATGCTACATAGTCTTCTCCAAGTCGGAGAGTCTCTATTGTAAGAACAAGTTATAGGATGCTTCCCTTGGCAATATTTAACATTCATGAAGTTAGCCCAAAGGTTATAATTGCATCTAAAGTTCCACCAAAGTTTGTGAGAAAATGCAATGAGTGTATCTTTAATAGTCTTACAGCCAAGACCGCCTTCCTCAAATGGGCCACAACATTTTGCCAATCGACCAATGCATTTTTTTGGTGGAAGTGTTAGAGCCCCAAAAAATTTATTTATTTATCCCTCAATGATGATAGAATTGGTAGGCACAATAGATTGAATGAGATAAATGGGTACGGAATTGAGGGTGCTCTTAATCAGAGTAAGCCTACCGCCAAAGGAGAGAAAGTTATATTCCCAAGAAGAAATAATGATTAGAGATCTTTTGGATTATCTCATCGAAATGATGTGACTTTATGTGACCTTTGCAAAGAGGAGCACCAAGGTATTTAAGAGGCCACTGATGTTGCCGAAAGCCGATATGAATATGGTTAATCCTATTGATGGCAATTTTGGATGAAGGAATAAAGCAACATTTTGTCTTGTTGAGAGTTAATCCACTTTCCCTACCAAAATTCTTGAGTAATTTTAAGATTGTTTTATATGAGGAGGGACGACAGAAGATGATAACGCCATCTCGCAAAGCTAAGATGAGAAACGGAATTCCTCCACAGTTTTATAAAGCAAGTTAGGCTTAAACAAGAAAATATCATTCAAACACCTGGAAAGGTAGTCAACAGCAAGGATAAAAAGAGTCGGAGAAAGAGGGTCTCCTTGTCTCAAGCCATGGGTAGACGTGAAAAAACCGGTCGTCTCACTATTGATTATCACAGAAAACCAAGCATTGGTGGCACAATTTTTAATGAGATTAATAATCGCTTGAGAGAACCCAAAAAGGCGAAGAATCTTAAATAAAAAGTCCCAAGAGAGATTGTCAAAAGCTTTAGAAAAATCTAGTTTGAGGATAATGTTGCCACCTCTTGTGGGAACGTCGATGTCATGGATTAATTCTTGGGCAAGGAGGATGTTATCAGAAATAGCTCTACCTTTCATAAATCCTGACTGATTTGGAGAGATAATGTTGGGGAGCAAGGGCCTAATTCGATTAGAGATTAGCTTAGCAATTAATTTACTGAAAAAGGTGCAAAGACTGATAGGTCTAAAATCACCCCAGGATTCCGGGTTTGAATTTTTAGGGATAAGAATGATGGAGGTACTCGCGAAGGCTCTAGGAAGGGGGGTTCCCTCAAAAAAATCCAAAACCGCATTAATCAAATCGCTTTTAATAGTGGACCAAAGAATGTTGGAAGAAATGGGTAGTAAACCCATCGTCCAAAGAATAGAATCGAAGTTCATGCTAAGGTATCACCAATCTCGGGGCAATGTGAGTAAATTGTTTTGCTCAGAGGTGATCAAGGAGGGAATCAAGTGAGGATTGGAGATATCAATAAGTTCGGGGTTGGTATTAAGTAAATTTTTAAAATGGTTACCAACCGAGTCTTGTAATTCTTTCCTGCCAGTGATCCAACTGCCATTCTCATTTTTAATTTTTTTAATAGAGTTTAGAACTTTTCTTTATTGAAAAGATGAAAATATTTAGTATTTCTGTCGCCGTCCTTTATTTGTTTACTAGCAGCTTTTTGACGCCAATAAGTTTCTTCCATATTTTGAAATGTGATCAGCTTATCCTTAGCTTCCTTAAGTTGGTCGTGTTTGGATGAATCCATGATGACAGCTTCTTCAAGAGAGCAAACCAAATTTTCCATACTTTTAAATTAGCAAAAGGTTTTAAAATGATGTTTGTTCCACCAATTTAGAGTTTGTTTAAGCTTAAGTTTTAGCCAAAATCGGATCATACCTTTAACAGAGTTGTCGTGTGGATGGGAGCCATCCATTCATAGAGACAACATTCAAAACTCCTTATGTTAAGGCCCACATATTTTGAAATCTAAAGGGGAAGGGGACTGCCTAGGAGGAGGGGGTTCATACAAATAAGAAGTGGAGCGTGATCCCAAAAGAGTTCTACTCAAATGTTCCACCGGTGGTGTTTGGCCATTGGTCAATCCAGTGAGTTGAATGGGTACGATCGGCGCTGCCAAAGTCCGAGTTGTTCCAAGTGAAGTTAGAACCAAAATGTCCATTAAGTTACAATCAAGGATCATATTCAAATCTCTTCCATTGAGTGGGTGTTAGGGGAGGATCCCCCCCTTCTTTCGGAGGCGGAAAGAATAGTGTTAAAATCACCTCCAACAATCCAAGGTAAAGTGACAGATGAGGCAAAGGATCTTAAACTATTCCAAAGGATGTTCCCCCTCTACAAGGCATAAATAAAAGAACCCAGCAGAAATCCCCAAAAGAGATGAGAACATTAATCAATTGAATCGGGTCTTCTAGGATGGTGATAGTGATTGATGGTTTAAGCACCAAATTTTATTGCTAATGTTATGAAAATAGTTTTGGAAACCGATTTTACGAGCAACCTTAGCAATCTTGGAGGAGTGAATAAGAGGTTCTAAAATAATAAGGAGTGAGACGTTGTGAGTGCGACAAAGGCTTCTAACCCTATTATGGACAATGGGGTCCCAATACCTAATATTCCAAATAATAGACCTAATCATAACGAAGATGCGAAAGCAATTTGAAAAGCATAATAAGGAAAATGGAAAGGAAGGTCGTAAAAGAAAACCTAGTTGCATTTTTTGAAGAGATATGGAGGCGATCCGTGGATCTGGGAGCTTCTAGGTTTTGTGGACTTCTTTTGTAGGAAACTGGAAAGGTCTTTCGCCTCCGATCATCTCCGAAAGAGAGTAAGATAAAAGATTCATGTTAGCCGGGTAATTCTAGGAATGTAGATAGAGATTTCCTTCTTCGATGTCCATGTTGTTGATAGGATATGTTATTCGATATCTATATGAGCTATATTGAAGGTGGTGATTTGTTCACATCATTTTAGAATTATGAGTTGAATGTTTTTCTAAAACTACATTTCTTCACTACGCTTGTTTTGTTCGGATGTCAAAGTGGCCGAGTCTCTTCTTTTTTTCCCCAACAAGATCATCACCAATGTTTCTTTGTGCAGTCAGTGGTAAATTTCAATATTTGGGGCACTAAATTGTCTATAGGTACAAATTCAACTGTTAATCCTTTCCCCTCACATGATGTATCTTCATGAGATTCTACTAATTCATTGTGAAGCCCTTTTTGCGAATCGGTAGATGTAGAAACGATAAGTTTAAGCGGATTTGTGTCTATTTGATTGATTTTGGGAACATAGGCCATTTTTGTAGGTTGATCTTTTGGTAAAGAGGAGATGGGATCTGATAACTTATTTTTTTTTAGCTGTGGATGGAGAATAAAACAATCAGAGTTTTCATGCCCATGAATTTTGCAATGGGAGCAGAAAACTGGAAAGTTTTCAAATTCAACTTTTTGGTTATAGCCTAGTTTTTCTGAGCCTATCCAAACTTCTTTCGGTGCTTTTTTGGTAATATCTATTTCAACTAAGATCCGAAAGCAAAAGGATTTCATACTGCGGGCTGATCTATTTGCAAAGGTCGACCAAATAAAGCCCCACGGCAAATAAGACTTGATGTAACAAAATGAATGCGATGTTAGGGAAAGATAGCCAAATTGGAACAATCGGGACTCTTCCTTAACATCAAAACTAGGCGACCACTTAAGGAGATGCATTTGACAATTATAAACTAGGTAAGAGCGACGCATAACACTCTCGAATAATCCATCATTATTTAGTTGGATAAGCACATGCCGAGGGTCAATCACCTCTACCAAAAGGAACCCGAGCTTTAGAGAATGAAAGAAAGCTCAATCTTATCAACAAGAGGTCTCCGAAATTAAATTTCCCAATCGAGAATATTCAAAGGTTTAGCTAATTTTTCAACATCCATGTTCAACACATCACGCGGGATTCCACCTAAAAGCGAGCAATTAAGTTAACCGATTCATAAGGGGAGTGATTGTTACCGATAACGCCTTGAAGGATTTCACGGGCGGAGCAATGGATGAAGGAACGAACTTACCGAGAGGGGCATCGCCTTCGCCGAACCATCCCGTGCGATAGATAAGTTTGCGGAAAGGATATTTTCCGCCATTAAGCCAGAAGCGGAATGGACATTTGCGGCCGAATCCACGATCCGAAGCAGAAAAAAACGCAATAATGGCTGCTCACATGCGGCGCTCACGAGACGAAAGGAAAAGCCCTAGGTCGCGCGACTTGAGGAATGAGATTATGGACCGAGTTGCTTAAATTCTAAATGAGTATTATGGACCGAGTTGTAAGACTATCATGCTATACGCATACAACCATGTAGTTCTTTTAGTTAGAGATAACTGTTTGGAACTAAACATTATTTACTATTCACCACCCAATCACAACAAATTGAAGACTCCATTTACTTGTGAAACACATACCTTCGGTCACGATTTCATCTTAGATAGTTTAATTATGGACCTTAAACTATATTGTTATCCCACTCTCGTAGTTTGACACATCCATACTGCTTTGTGGACAACATCTCACTCAAACTATCAATATTTTAGAGTGAATGATTTTTTAAATGATCATGACTGTCTAGATTCCAGAACAGTACCCGAGTGAATCATCATCTAATATCCCTTTAACTCACTACTTGAACCCTTTTTGATACTCATCATTGCTAACTCATAGTTTCTCTCGATAAATAACATCATCATTGCCACAAAACTCATAAGTTGGATGTTATCAAATTGATTATTACAAGTATAAACAGGAAATGGAATCAATCAAAGTTGCATTGTGTCACAGTGCATCTGAAATCCTATGTATTATCTCTTATTACTTTAGTTATGTGGATGCAACATTAACATCCTCCACTTACATACAACACTAATATCACGAAACTTCATCTAGTGTAAATCTCATCTATGATTAAATTCATTACCCACTGGATAACGATATGTAAGAGTGATTGTGTGATGGTCTAAATCAATGTGCAAGGTTCTCATAATTTTTTTGCTTCAATTCCAGTAAGGTACTATGATGCAGAACCTTAACTGGATAATTTCGACCTCGCACAAAACTTAGACTGAATTGCTCATCGATACTTAGTTCACCTCTATAGAAAAGGATCAACGAAACAAATTCTATATTCATTCTTGCAAAACAAACTACATAAATAATCAGAATTTTATAGCAATCGACACCCTAAATAATACTACACTCGGTTACTTATCACCTGAACTGTAACGCTAACACAAACCTACTAATCAAATCCTAAACAAACAAAATACAACCTTATCCCTAGCACATACTCTATTAATTTATAAATGGATAGAAATAGAGATTTAAAATGTGTTCATGAAGAACGAAGGAATGTGAAAAAATGGTAGAATCTAGCCCCAATAAAATGGAGCCGCGAAATCATCAGCGATGTTGGCTTTGCTATATGGTAGAGGGAAGTTGTCAAACAATACACGGTATAGAAAGAAAGTTTCTTTCGGATACCCGGAGAATATGACACAATGTCGGTGATGAAATCCTATGTATACGTCAGTGGTATATCTACTGAACTTATTACCAGATTAGCTGATGTGGATGCAACATTAACATCCTCTCATAAACACTAATATCCTGAAGCTTCAGGTGTAACCGCCTCATCGTCGATATCGAAACTATAAATTCATTACCCACCGATAATGATATGTAAGAGTGATTGTGTGATGCTCAATCAATGTGCAAGGTTCTCATAATTTTTTACTCAATTTAAAGTGCGATGCGAAACCTTAATCGATAATTTCACCTCAACATAACTTGGCACAATTGCTCATCGATACTTAGTTTGCCACGAAAAGATCAAAACAAATTCTCTATTCACTCTTGCAAAACAAACTACATAAATAATCAAAAATTTATAGCAATCGACAAAATAATACACTGCTACTTATCACATGAACCAATGCTAACACAAACTTACAAATCCTAAACAAAATTCTAACCATACAACTCTAATCCCTAGCACACATACTCTATTAATTTATAAATGGATAGAAATAAAGATTTACAATGTGTTCACGAAGAACAAAGGAATGTGCACAAAAAACGGTAGAATCCTCCACAGAAAACTTCCCCGAATAAAATGGAGCCGTCATCGCTGTAAGCTAATGTTGGCTTCCGCTATATGGTGAGGAAGTCGTCAAACAACGTGGACGTGGATGTTGGGAAGAAAGAAAGTTTCTTTAATGCGAGAATATGACACAATGTGCGTTGGAGCAACGCCAATGGCAGAAGCTTGAGACGAGAGGAGCATGCTCAAGGGCAAACCGAGGGCGGTGCTCTGGGGTGGTGGAATCTCGATTAGCACTAATGCAATAGAGAGGAGGAGGAAAATGGGCTGATGGGTTTGATCGCCCTATTTTAGATCTGACATTCGCCCACTTAGTGCGGCTTCAAGATCCAATAATGATGGGCGAAATTAATCGTGGCATAACGCCATTATCAATGAGCTACCTATCGTCCACAATTGGGACTATACCTATTTTAAAATTTTTTAATCAATACTTATTACGTAATTATGGTTTTAATGATACTTAATTTAAATGAATTGCCTTCTAAATACTGCTTGCTCTTACTCTCATAAATTATTCACTTAATATTTAAAAAATAAATTTAAAATCAGTTTATGGTTTTGGAATATTTGCATTTATGTCATTGAATTTTTTGGACTTTTATATATCTATCAACTAAAATTTTATATTTATTCATATAATTCTATAAAACTAAAATTATTATTAATATTCATTCATTTGAACTCAGATGTATTTATTCATATATTTTTAATATAATTTAAATATTAAAATATTATATAGATAAATATAAAAATTCAATATCAGATATATAAATAGATGAGAATTGAATGTTGTGGAATTAATTATTTTGTTTTTTAATAAATTATAAGATATTGTCTTCTTAACGGAGCCTCTCACCATTGACTCTCTCGAGAAAGGAAAAAACTTTCCCGCCCATCTCCTCGTCAACACCTCTCTTTCTCTCATCTTCCCCACATCTTGCGTCCTTCCCTCAACTCCCTCTCTATCTCTGTCTCATGATGTTTTCTAAACTCTTCTGTTGTTGCAATAACGATGCGAGCATGGAGATTTCTCCTTTCAAGCTTCAGCAAGTCATTTTCCCTATCCGTTTGAATGGGATTTTAAGGTACTGATCAATGGTATCGATATTTCTTGAACTAGCAATCCATTTATTTAATTATATTTGATAGCTGATAATGAAAATAAGGTTAATGAGTCATTTTATCAGATTTATGGCAAAGAAAATAATCTGTAGATTCGAGGAAGTAGAAATTGATTTCTTTTATTAAGAATGAATTCCTTGCTTGGAAACTTTAACAGATGCAGTTTTTTTATTTGAATTTATTAATACATTGTAGTATAAGGTTGAAATAAGACTAGTTTAAGAGAAGATGTGCTGCTAAATTTTGTGAAGATTATGTTTTCAGAAATACTGCGTTGAATTTTTGTTTATGCATGAAATAATCTAATTTTTGGAGAATTGGAGACGGTACGATCTATGTGGAAATCTTAGAACTTCATTGGCAAGTTTGTTAATTGATTTATGTGTTCGATTGTCCTTGGCTCGAAAGGCTCATGGTATGGCAATCCTGTATTTGATAGAAAGTTCAGCTAGCACTCCAATAAGCCTCCAATATTCACCAACATCACATAGCAGGTACATGATTTGTCTTTTTCTTTTTTTTACAAATTTAATTTGAGAAGTTTTTCTTTATTTTTATTTTTTATTATTTTGTTTATTATTATTATTTTTATTCTTTTTATTATTTATTTTTAATTTTGTTATTATTTTATTATTATTTTGAGAAGTTTTTCTTTATTGTTTGGTGAAGATAATGAGGGCTTCACCTAACATTGGATACGTAGCTGGAACTAGCCTATCTTCTTATGAGGGGTAAATTGTATGTAAAGCTCACGTAAATCTTGGTTTTATTAATTTCATTAGAACTTTGATGTCCTTTATTTCAAACTCTATTTAGAAGTCAGTAGTATAGATTGGATGGTGCTTGATCATCCAAAATGGTAGCTTTCGATCTTGATCATATTAAAGTAATGAAGGTTGGAATTCTTCACCATATGTGATGTATGTTTACTACATTTCAAACTTAGTTAAGCATGCTGACTCAATTTCACATTAGCATTGAGTGCTAGGTACCGCTTTTGGGTTTTAACAAATCTTTTAGCATATGCAACTCCAGTTGATTAAAATTGCACTGATGATTCATCATTTTCCATCTCTTATATAATTTTTTTTACTACATTCAACTTGATGAATGCTAAAGCTTATTTAGAAAGCTGTAATTAACTTTGGTTGTTTGAAATTGCAGTGCACATCTTTTCTTTTTGAATGAGAATGCACTGCTTTTGAGCTTGAAAGTGTACTCAATGGATAATTGTTCAATTTTTAGTTGTACTTTTTCAAAATTTATAAGTAAATCACAATAAACCCTTTTGAAATATTCTATACTTCTAAATTATATGAATTTCTTGAAATCAAACTACCACATGTAATTTTTTTAATCAATTTAATGATAACTCACACACATAATACATGTGCGAAATTTGACCTCAAAACTCTCAATCACTTGGCAAAAATGCTTGTCATATTTTTTTTCATTTTTATTAATGACTGAATTTTATATTTTAATAATGAATAGTATATAATCACTTCATGTAAGAGTTGCTAAATGAACTAAGAAACCTTTAGTTAAAGCTACATTGTAAGTTAAAGCAAATAATGAGAATGACAACCGTGTGAAAATATTTTTTATTACTTAGAGAAATAAAGTATAAGAATGATAAGAGTAAAGGTTTAATCTCTAAAGAACTTATATATGATTCAAGTTGATTATCTCTGATTAAATAAAGTAATCTGGCCCCTTTTCTATCGAGATCCTCTTCGATCGAAGGACGATAAAAATCAAAGAGAAGAGATTCAAAAGTCCATAACTACCCGATATTATAAGCTTTAATTGATCTAATAGAGTTATTAGTTTCCTATTGTTCCTTATATTTGAATCTTATAAATCTGACTATATATATACTCAATTGAATGAGATTTCTATCGCACTATTTTCAACATCAGTACTTAATTACCTCTATTGGTGCGGGCCAAGAATTTTCTACTCTAGGATTCAAGGTGTGTCTTCCTTCCTCATCTCATCACTATCTCTGAGAGTTCTCCTTCTATTTTCATTCTAACTTCTTTATTATTGCAATAATTTTCTTTTTTTCATTATTGCAATAATTCTTAAAAATCTTGAAGAAAAAAAAAACACAAAAGAAATTAGAACATTCATATGACAGATCCTAGTGGTAAAATTTTTAGTTGAAGCTACATGATAAGTTAAAGTAAATAACGAGAATGATAACATTAGTCAAAAATATCTTATATTACTTAGAGAAATAAAGTATAAGAATGATAAGAATAAAATATTTTGAATCTCTAAAAGACATTATATATGATTAATATTGATTATCTCTGATTAAATGAAGTAATATGTCCTCTTTTCTACGGAGATCTTCTTCGATCTAAGGACGACAAAAATCAAGGAGACAAGATTCAAAAGTCCATAACTGCTCGATATTATAAGCTTTAATTACTCTAATAGATTTATTAGTTTCCTATTTTTTTCTTATATTTGAATCTTATAAATTTGACTATCTATATACTCAATTGAATGAAATTTCTATCACACTATTTTTTAAACGTCTACAACCTCAGTACTCAATTACCTCTATTGGTGCAGGCCAGAAATTTTCTACTCTAGGATTCAAGATGTGCCTTCCTTCCTCATCTCATCACTATCTCTTTGAAATATATATATATATATATATATACTATTAAAAAGTAGTTTGTGTTTTTTCCAATAGTAAATCTTAGGCCCTATTTGGAATCATTTTTTTTGTTTCATGTTATCTGTTTATATTTTTAAGAAATAGAAAAAAATTTAAAAAATATGTTTATTTATCTGTTTATTATTTTTGTTTTTCTGATTTTAAACAAATTTATTTTTGTTTTCAAAAATACAAAAAATATGTAAAACCTATTTTTCTTTATTTTTAAAATAGCTAGTCATACTTTTCAGATTTTTAAAGATTTGATTTGATTTTTTTAATTTTTTAAAATTATATTATATAATATAATTAATTTTAATTAATTATATTATATAAGATTTATCTTGAATGTAGGATAATAGTAGATTTATTTTAGTATATCATGTGTGTTTATATATAATATAAATTTGAATTTATATATTAATTTTTAATTGATTCTAATTAAATTTAACTTGATTATATACTAATAATTTAACTTACTTCATCAATAATTATTATTTAAAATATATTTATATCTTTTCATAAATTATTTATTTCTCATAGAATTTAAATATATGTGTAGGTATTTTATAATTCATTTTTATGCGTCAACTCCATCAAATGGGTGTATTTCTTTTGCATTTTCAATGATTCAAATGCATCGGTGTAGTTTATCTTGCAAGCAGATATTTTTCAAGCAGCATCGGAGATGATCAAAATAATATTGCTCAAATCACGTGATGTTACATTTGTAGCTTGTCGATTTTATTATGTGCAATTAAATCAACTATGGATATTTTTGTTTGATAGATTTCTACATTTTGAATTTTTCTAAGTGATTCTTTTCATGAATGAGTACTTTTCGGATTATTTTGATGATTATTCATATCTAATTTGTGCTCATAACTTTCATTGATCGTTCATTTCATTGCATTTGATTTGATTCGAGCAATAGAATAGATATGTAGGTCAACATCCATCATCGTAATTTATGTCCCCTAATATTTTTTTGCTTTATGTTAAAATAAGAAAATATCAAACATATTTGTATTTTATTTTAAAATTTTAAAAATAAAAAAAATGCAAAGTTGTCCCAAGCAGCCTTATAGAGTAATAATTAATTTCATTATTTTATTTTTCCATTAAAATTTTAAAAGATAACAACAAAACATGTTTTTTATTATTTATTTTAATACAAAAAATTCATAGAAATATATAAACATATTTTATTTTCACATAAAACAAAAATAAAATAAATTAAAAAAATTGAAAATAAAAAAAAAAAAAAATAGAAAGTGATCTCAACAGTCCCTTAGCCTTTCATTTTATATTCGATTGATTTGATGATTTCAATCCTAGTCATAGAATATATAAGAGTCAATTCTAAAATAAATTAATGAACTTAATTATAAATAATTAATGAGTTTACATTAATTATTTTAAAATTCATCATGATTTCTAATTAATTTTAATTCAGTTTAACGTAACTTTACATTAATCTAAATGGATGCGTTATTCCCAATTAATTTTATAATCTAAACATTTTTAATTCCTATATTTTCTCCTTGTAACTTAAACTTAGGCTTTTAGGTTTAAGGAAACTTCATATTAATCAAAACATTTCCATTATTTGATTAATTTTATGATAATCTCGCCGCCTTGAAAGAACGAAGGAGAGTAGATATAAAGGTTGAGACTAGCATTGAGATGCTTGCTCCTCTTCTCCTTTTTGACACTGTGATTTACTAGCTTGAAGATGTTTTAATGGATTCCTTATTCCAACCATTCTTCATTATCAGGTTTGTCAACTATGTGAACTGGTCAAATGTCCATTCCGCTTCTGGCTTAATGGCGGAAAATATCCTTTCCGCAAACCTTATCTCCGCGGATGGATCGACGTGATGCCCCTCTCGGTAAGTTCGTTCCTTCATCCATTGCTCCAGCCCCCGCTGTGAAATCCTTCAAGGAAGCGTTATCTGGTAACAATCACTCCCCTTATGAATCGGTTAACTTAATTGCTACTGCTTTTCGTGGAATCCCTGCCGTGATGTGTTCAGACATGGATGTTGAAAAATTAGCTAAACCTTTCGAATATTCTCTGATTGGGAAATTTAATTTCTACGGAACCTCTGATAAGATTCGAGCTTTCTTTCATTCTCTAAAACTGTTCCTTTTGGTGATTGACCCTCGGCATGTGCTTATCCAACTAAATAATGATCTGGATTATTCGAGAGTGTTCGCACGTCGCTCTTACCTAGTTTATAATTGTCAAATGCGTCTCCTTAAGTGGTCGCCTAGTTTTGATGTTAAGGAAGAGTCCCCGATTGTTCCAATTTGGCTATCTTTCCCTAACATTCATTTTTTGTTACACATCAAGTCTTATTTGCCGTGGGGGCTTTATTTGGTCGACCTTTGCAAATAGATCAGCCACCAGTGAAATCCGTCCTTCTGTTGCTCGGATCTTAGTTGAAATAGATATTACCAAAAAGCACCGAAAGAAGTTTGGATAGGCTCAAAAAAACTAGGCTATAACCAAAAAGTTGAATTTGAAAACTTTCCAGTTTTCTGCTCCCATTGCAAAATTCATGGGCATGAAAACTCTGATTGTTTTATTCTCCATCCACAGCTAAAAAAAAATAAGTTATCAGATCCCATCTCTTCTTTACCAAAAGATCAACCTACAAAATGGCCTATGTTCCCAAAATCAATCAAATAGACACAAATCGCTTAAACTTATCGTTCTACATCTACCGATTAAAAGGGCTTCACAATGAATTAGTAGAATCTCATGAAGATACATCATGTGAGGGGAAAGGATTAACAGTTGAATTTGTACTATAGACAATTTAGTGCCCCAATATTGAAATTTACCCTACGACCTAGCACAAAGAAACATTGGTGATGATCTTGTTGGGGAAAAATAAGAGAGACTCGGCCACTTTGACATCCAACAAAACAAGCGTAGTGAAGAAACCGTAGTTTTAGAAAACATTCAACTCATAATTCTGAAATGATGACTGAACAAATCACCACCTTCAATATCGCTCATATAGATACTCAGAATAACATATCCTATCATACATCAAAGAAGGAAATCTCTATCTACATTCCTAGAATTACCTTTGAAGCTAACATGAATCTTTTATCTTACTCTTTCGTGAGATGATGAGGCGAAAGACCTTTCCAAACAGTTTCCTACAAAAGAAGTCCACAAAAAGAAGCTCCACTAGATCCACGGATCCGCCTCCATATCTCTTCAAAAAAATGCAACTAGGTTTTCTTTTGACCTTCCTTTCATTTTCCTTATTATGCTTTTCAAATTGCTTTCATCTTAGTTATGATTAGGTCTATTATTTGGAATATTAGGTAGTATTGGGACCCCATTGTCCATAATAGGGTTAGAAGCCTTTATTAGCACTCACTAGCGTCTCACTCCTTATTATTTTAGAACCTCTTATTCACTCCTCCAAGATTGCTAAGGTTGCTCGTAAAATCGGTTTCCAAAACTATTTTCATAACATTAGCAATAAAATTTATGCGGAAACCATCAATCACTATCACCATCCTAGAAGACCAGATTCAATTGATTAATGTTCTCATCTCTTTTGGGGATTTCTCTGGGTTCTTTTATTTATGCAGCTTGTGAGGCGGGAACATCCTTTGGAATAGTTTAAGATCCTTTGCCTCATCGTCACTTTACCTTGGATTGTTGGAGGTGATTTTAACACTATTCTTTCGCCTCAAGAAGGGGGATCCTCCCCAACACCCACTCAATGGAAGATTTGTGAATATGATTGTGTAAATGACATCGGTTTTCAGTTCTAACTTCACTTGGAACAACTCAGACTTTGGCAGCGTCATTTCCTATTCAACTCACTGGATTGACCAATGGCCAAACACCACAGTGGAACATTTGAGTAGAACTCTTTCGGATCACGCTCCACTTCTTATTTCTGTTATGAACCCCCCTCCTCGCCCCTTCCCCTTTAGATTTCAAAATATGTGGGAACATAAGGAGTTTTGAATGTTGTCTCTATGAACTGGATGGCTCCCATCCACAACGTTAAAGGTATGATCCGATTTTGGCTAAAACTTAACTTAGCGCCTTAAACAAACTCTAAATTGGTGGAACAAACATCATTTTAAAAACCTTTTTTTAATTTAAAAGTATGGAAAATTTGGTTTGCTCTCTTGAAGAAGCTCATCATGGATTCATCCAAACACGACCAACTTAAGGAAGCTAAGGATAACTGATCACATTTCAAAATATGGAAGAAACTTATTGGCAAAAAAGGCTAGTAAACAAATAAAGGAGGCTGACAATACTAAATATTTTCGCTCTTTTCAATAAAAGAAAAGTTCTAAACTCTATTAAAAAAATTAAAAATGAGAATGGCAGTTGGATCAGGCGAAAGAATTACAAGACTTCGGTTGGTAACCATTTTAAAATTTACTTAATACCCGAACTTATTGATATCTCCAATCCTCACTTGATTCCCTCCTTGATCACCTCAGAGCAAAACAATTTACTCACATTCAGCAGTTAATTGATACCCTTAATAGCATGAACTCGATTCTATTGCTGATGGGTTTACTACCCATTTCTTCCAACATTCTTTGGTCCACTATTAAAAGCGATTTGATGCGGTTTTGGATTTTTTTGAGGGAACCCCCCTTCCTAGAGCCTTCGCGAGTACCTCCATCATTCTTATCCCTAAAAATTCAAACCCGAAATCATGGGGTGATTTTAGACCTATCAGTCTTTGCACCTTTTGTAAATTAATTGCTAAGCTAATCTCTCAATTAGGCCCTCCCCAAGATTATCTCTCCAAATCGGTCAGATTTATGAAAGGTAGAGCTATTTGATAACATCCTCCTTGCCCAAGAATTAATCCATGACATCGGCGTTCCCACAAGAGGTGGCAACATTATCCTCAAACTAGATTTTCTAAAGCTTTTGACAATCTCTCTTGGGACTTTTTTATTTAAGATTCTTAGCCTTTTGGGTTCTCTCAGCGTTATTAATCTCATTAAAATTGTGCCACCAATGCTGGTTTTCGATAATAGTGGAGGCGACGGTTTTCCGTCTACCCACTACCCATGGCTTGAGACAAGGAGACCCTCTTTCTCCGACTTTTTATCCTTCCGCTGACTACCTTTCCGTGTTTGAATGATATTTTCTTGTATAAGCCTAACTTGCTTTATAAAACTCGGAGAATTCCGCTTTCATCTTAGCTTTGATGACGCATCATCTTCTGCACGCGCCTATCCCTCATATAAAACAATCTTAAAATTACTCAAGAATTTTGGTAGGAAAGTGGATTAACTCTCAACAAGACAAAATGTTGCTTTATTCCTTCATCCAAAATTGCCATCAATAGATTAACCATATTCAACGACACGGGCTTTCAAAGAACATCGTGGCCTTAAATACCTTGGTGCTCCTCTTGCAAAGGTCAAAAGTCACATCATTTCATGAGATAATCCAAAAGATCTCTAATCGTATTTCTTCTGGGAATATAACTTTCTCCTTTGAGCTTACTCGATTAAGAGCACCCTCAATTCCATTTATTTATCTCATTCAATCTATTGTGCCTACCAATTCTATCATCAACAGATTGAGAGGTCGATAAATAAATTTTTTTGGGGCTCTAACACTTCCACCAAAAAATGCATTGGCCAATAAAAAAATGTTGTGGCCCATTTGAGGAAGGCATTTCTGGCGTAAGACTATTAAAGATACACTCATTGCATTTTCTCACAAACTTTGGTGGAACTTTAGATGCAATTATAACCTTTGGGCTAACTTAATGAATGTTAAATATTGCCAGGGAAGCATCCTATAACTTAAAACTCTGCTCTTTGGCAAGATAACTGATTGGTACCGTCCATTGACGAATTACTTTCTTCGACACTCATACCATTAGAGTTAACTCATTCGCTTAATAATAAGTGGAATATTTCAAACTCAGAATATATCCCTCCTATAGATAAGCTAAATTTCATTCAAATCTCCGCATCAAGGATCGATTCTTTTAAACTATCTCAATGGTGAATTTAATTTAAAAACGCCCGATGTATAATAATAGAAATGCTCCTCTAACGCCTATGACAAAATTTGGCATAACAATATTCTACCACTTACTCAATTCTTGTATTCTAAAGAACTTTATTCTGGACTAATGTGGAACAAAGGCTTCCACTTACCCTCTAAATGTTATTGTTGTTTTCACATCAAGAGGTTAATCATCTGCTTGTTAATGGGGCCATTACAGTCGGTGGTATGATGATCTTTTAACATTGACCTTTTCAATGGCTCCTTATCCATATACCAACTTCTAGATATTTATTTTAAAACAACCCTAAAGGTCACATCAAAATTACTATGGCTAGTATTATTTGGTTTATATGGTTGGCTAAACTAAGCAAAACATAACAAGATAGCTATGAATCACGTAAAAATTAGCGAATAAAATACAAAATTAGTGACCTATTCAATGCCAACGTTATCAAGCTAAAACACTTCAAAGGTTGTTTTATTGTGGCGCCAAATTAGGTCTTCATCTACCTCTTCCAACTATATGTCATCAAGAAGGTTGTTTATTGGGTTAAACCCAAAACAATCTTCTTAAAATTAATGGATGGTTCGTCCACCGTAATAGCTGGGTATTTTTAGAGACTACACGGTAAAGTTCTTTATGCTTTTTTTAATGCTACTCCATATGTCGAGCTTATGGTCTACTATGCCATTGAGATTTGCCTTCAACAAGGTTTAACATCCGGATTGAAGTGGATGCTTTTGATTATTAACCTCTTAACTTCTACGAGGCTAGTAATGCTGAATTGTTTTACGGATCAAGCAACCTCCTTTCTAAATTCGCTACAAGATCTCCCATGTTTGAGGGAAGGCAATGTGCGCATTTTCTAGCAAACTTAGATCAATAATGAGCTATCTTTGATAACTTAACTCTACCTCATCATCTCAAAGGCTTAGTTAACCTCGACGGACCACTCCTAGGCATTTTAACGATTGGGGCATTGTCTCTGATTGGTTTGGTTTTGCTTGAGCTGACGGTCCAATCACCCTTAATTTTATTTTCGGTACTTCCACTAATAGAAATTTGATTTTCCTTCCATGGTTTCGGCGTTCCTTTAAGTTTTCTATTAAAACGGAGCCTTTGTTAGCTTTATTTGGCATTGTCTATGGATTGTTGGTGTTTGGTTTCTATATATGATACCTATGGTCAAGATTATTTTATGGTATTGGTTGGGATATTAATCGGAGGCATTTGTGTTCGTTTTTTGTTGATCTACGCCCTCGCTATTGGAGCATTTCATGCTTTGAATATTTTGATCATCCCGGTTTTGTTTTCTCGATGGTTTTCTTCATTCATTTCTTGCGGTATTGCTGTGGATCCTTCGTCAAGCTTTTGAGATTGCAGGGGCTTTGTCTCGGTTACCTGGATGTCTTGCCTATTCCTTTTTTGGGGAGCTGCGGCTGTTTTGTTTTTCCTATACACTTAATGGATTCAAGTCTGGATACCTTCATCGTAGCAATTTGTGCTTCTGGACCATATATTATGTCTCAAATGACAAATCCCTAATAGTTCCTATTCAGTTGTGGGATAGAGGGTCGGGTGGTGGTCTTCACTTCATTTCGTTGGTATTTCATGGTTTTCTACCTATGTTGGATGCTCATATTTAATTGCCCAATTGAATGACTGAGCCTTCTTTATCTTTTTTTTCTATCAAGCTCAAATTATCAGATTCCGCTTTCACTTCATTTCAAGACCTATTGAATTGGCTAAAACTAGTCTTTGATTTTCACTTTCTGTGTTTTAGTTTTGTCCTGGTTGCTTAATGTGTCATGGACTCTTCTCCTCCGCTATTTTGACCCATTTTTCGATCATTGCCTTCATTTGCTGCGATTATCATTTTACTCTTTCAATTTTATGCTTTGATTTTGGATGTATTTAGTTTGGGGTTTTCTCCTTAGGTTGATTGATTCGAGGCGAGTTCTGAGTGTAACCCCTTTACCTTGAACCTTTATTTTGTGGCAATAAAATACTCAGATAATGGTTTCCCTACTATGTGAACTGGTTGTCTTCAATGAATTACCTTAGTTCCATTAATCTTGTTATATTTCATAATTCTAATTTAGTAATTTGATTTGATTGAAAAAGTCTCGACATAGTTTGTTTTTAAAGAATTTCAACAGAAAGTAATCAATATAAAGTTAAATTTTCCTGATCTAGGTCTCTACTTTATGGATTTATACTGCAAATATCATTATTCCTTATTAATTCTTTTTATATATGTTACGGTAAATGCAAGCTATTTGACTTTATAAATTGAAAATAATTTACATTCATTTTTTATTGGACATTTTATTTTCTTTTGCTAATTTTTATTAATGTAAGAATTTTTAAATTTAAACCAATAAATTACTTTATATATTTTTGTTATTGTTTATAATGTTTAAATTTAAATTTACCTTTTAATTTTTTGTTTATTTATCTTATCTAATATGAGAATTTATATTATTTATTTGTTGTTCATTACACAAGTGTTAATTTTAAATTTATTAAAATGTAAATATATCTATATATATATAATATATATATATATATATATATATATATATATATATATATATATGTATATATATATATATATATATATATATATATATATATATATATATATATATATTTTTAAATAAAATCACGATTGTAATATGTAATGGTGAAATAAAAATAGTACAACTATAGGATTACCAATAAAATTAATAAAATGAAGGAATCTTAATTTAATAAAAAAATAAAAATAATATATATATTATAAAGATACAAATGATCTCTATCTTATTCTGACACATATCTATCCCATTCTCATTAAGAGTAATATATTATTTGTAATATGTTAATTTTGAATTCTATCAATCTCTTTTGTCTCAAAAAATATGAATAATGAGAAAATGTTTTGAGCGATGGCGATGACGAGACCATTGGAGAAGATGAAGTTATGAATTGCTTTTATTTGTGTCTTTTTTTTAATTTTCAGAAGTAATAATTATATAAAGGCATCTTACTGCAAGTTCCACTATAAAAAAAATTAAATAAAGGGATCCCAAATATCCTGTAATTTAACTATTGGATATTTTCCACTCGATTCTTAAAATCTTGAAAAAAAACACAAAAGAAACCAGAACATTCATATCACAGATCCTAGTGGTAATTTTTTTTTGATAAAGCTACATGGTAAGTTAAAATAAATAACAAGAATGACAACATTATTCAAAAATATTTTTTATAAGTTAGAGAAATAATATATAAGAAAGATAATAATAAAAGGTTTTGAATCTCTAAAAGACCTTATATATGATTCTTGTCGATTATCTCTAATTAAGTGAAATAATCTATCTTCTTTTCTACTGAGATCTTCTTTGATTGAAGGACTACAAAAATCAAGGAGATCGGATTCAAAAGTCTATAAGCCCGATATTATAAGTTTTACTCTAATAGAGTTATTAATTTCTTATTTTTGCTTATATTTGAATCTTATAAATCTGACTATATGTATACTCAATTTAACGAAATTTTTATCACACTATTCTTTAAACTCAATACTCAATTACCTCTATTGGTGTGGGCCAGGGATTTTCTACTCTAGGATTCAAGGTGTGTCTTCCTTCCTCATCTCATAACTATCTCTTCAAAATATATATATATATATATATATATATATATATATATATATATATATATATATATATATATATATATTACAAAGGTACAAATGATCTCAATTGACACATATCTATCCCATTCCCATTAAGAGCAATATATTGTTTGTAATATGTTAATTTTGAATTCTATCAATGTCTTTTGTCTCAAAAAATATGAATATGAGAAAATGTTTAGAGCAATGGTGATGGCGACACCATTGGATGACATGAAGATACGAATTGCTTTTATTTGAGTTTTTTTTTTAAATTTTTAGAAGTAATAAATATATAAAGACATCTTACTACAAGTAAGACTAGAAAAATAATGAAATAATGGGATCCCAAATATCACCTAGTTTAGGGGCTGTTTGGGATCACTTTCTATTTTTTTGTTTTTTATTTATTTTTATTTTTTTAGTTTTATTTTTTTTTATCTGAAAACAAAAACATGTTTGATATTTTTATAAAAATTTTTATTTTAAGAAATAAAAATAAAAAAATATTTTTATTTATTTTTAAAAATTTTTAATGAAAAAATAAAATAATGAATTAATTATTACTTTGGGTCCATTTTATTTTTTTATTTTTTAAATTTTAAAATAAAATAAAAATATGTATAATTCTTATTTTAACATAAAGCAAAAAAATGTTTGAGGACAGACCCATATGAAATGATTTATTATGTTGATAAAGATCATGTTCACTTATCTTCCAAATTGGTAAAATAGAATTACAGAATAAATAAGTCAAATTTGATTTGTGGACATAACTAAAAATGTTGAAAATATATTAAAGGATAATGGCAACAATTGGTCTAAAGTGGAAGAATAATGATAGTAAAATAATAGTAGTAGTTCGAATGCAATGACGATAATGATAAATGATAGACTATGATGATTCATTAAGATATATTCGACCAATGATTTGGCAAGATTATTAGTGATTATCATTGACATCGAATGTCAAAGTTTTAAGATTGTCCAGATCTCCTAATTCTCTTATTTTGAGTTTTGAAGAATGAAATATATTTATAATTTTTGAGAATATACATTTTAATTATTTTGAGTGAAATCATAAAATACTTCATTGGATGGCTTATGTTAATTATATTAATCATAGATTATTTTTCAGCATTCCAATGCTTTAATAACCTCAAAATTAAATGATTTTAAGCTTATGATATTATTTTCATCCAACCACTCATTTTGATTATAAACACACAAAAATAGACGTCTTCTATTCATTTAGTTAATATCCTAAAACTTATAATCATATTTTAAATACATGATTTTGGCTAGATCAAATCATTTTAGTGTTGCTTAATTCATTTTAATGATACAATCAGTTTGGCTATAAATTTATGAATATTATAATTTAAATGATTATGAATTTAATTTATGAAATTTTAAATTTGAATATAACATCAAGATTTATATTCAACCAAATAAACTTTAATATTATGTATCATTTACTTTCCTGTTTTAAGATATCAAAGTTTGTGTTAGAAAAAAAAATTAAAAGTTTGAAAAAAAACCAGGGTGCATTTGCAATTCAAAAATATCATAACGAACGATCACTCCCATAACACAACATGAACCTCTTTTCTGCGCAATAATCCAAGTAAAATCCCTTCAATCATAATTTTAACATTCCTTGAAGTTGGTTTGCTGATTTGAGCAAAGATTAATAAAACAATTGAACTCAAAATTCTTAAATTTGATCAAAATAGATGATAGATGCTGTGTTATACTTCAAAAGTATCAAAATTGAATCAAGAATGCTGAAAAAATAACCCTTATGATCGATTTCAGTCCTTGACATGGCTGAACCTTTTCTTTCTTTTTTATTTCAAATTTTCATATGCTGAATTTTTTAAAAATAAAATATAAATGCTCTGATTTCATTTGAATAAATTCATTTGTGATAATTTTTTTTTTTTCAATTTCTCTAAGATAAAATGTTTTCATTGATATTAGTTCATAAGTTGATACTTGTCTTGACTTGAAATTTTCAAAGTCAATTAACATGATTGTTCATTTACATAAATGTTTGAGATTTCAATCTATTTTCTCTATAAAATGCATTATGATCATAAGTCTTTCTAAATTTACTTCTTCAAAATCGGAATACCATCAAACTTTGAGATCGACCTTTTATTTATGGGGATTTACATACATACCACACAATTCTTATGTATTTACATATCTAACATACAAACTTCAATTTTTACGTATATCAAACTCTAATCATCATTATCACATCAAAAATATCATCATCACTCATTTTTTGAAAAGTGAAATGCATCTTTTTAAGTATAGAAAAGTATTAGATAAATATCTAACTTTACGTGTTAGATATATAGATAAATAAGAATTGTGTGGTATGTATGCAAATATTCCATTATTTATTCATATAGGTTTATGTTTTTTTAGCCTCAATCTGGAAGCTTGCATGAGGTATTAACACATCTATTCAAATATTAATACCATCTGCCTTAGTACATACTAAATGCTGCAATGGACACATCATTAGACATCTTAGTACCAAGATGTGGTCAAGATTATCTTTCTATTGTACTTGTTGAGCAATATATTAATGGGCTGAACAATATTATTGAATATAATTGTGTGCACTATGAAAGTGATAGTGATGTACCCAAATATTTATTTTGTTGAACGCTACAACAACGTTATTGATTTTCTTTATGTTCTCTGACAATGCAGGGAGCGATCTCTGCCTACTTTATAGAAGAAGGAACAAAGATTGTAGAAGACATGCTTGCTTGTTTTTTCTATCCAAACACCAAAAAACAAACAAATGAGAAGCCAACTAGGTACTAATCACCTCAATAATATAGTTCTAGAGGAATCATCTCCTATTTTGTAACTTAACTTTTAATCATCAATAAAAGGGCTTGTCGATGAAGGTGAAGGCTTCTAAAGGGCAGTGGCGGAGAAAGGCTAAGCAGGTTGATGCAGAAGAAGTTGTGGATAGATCATCTGAATAGATATCGAGATGGGAAGAGGAGAAATGGGTGGCAAAGCCTTAAGGAGTACTAATAACATTAGTTCCTCAGGCTGATGGAGGCAATTATATCAAGATGATTCGGTTCAAGTGCAAATTATTAAATTATTTTGTTCTTATTTTGTTTCTAAAAAATGTGCTACAAAGCTGATCATAAATGGTTAAGAGAAATCTAATGATGATGATGAGAATGTTGAATGAAGGATTATAAATGTTATTATGTCATTTCTAGATCTTATTTCTTTTATGCATTAGAACATTTCATTACAAATTTTCTGTTGCAAGTATGGGTTGAATTGAAATTTTAACAAAAAAATTTGATAACTGAACATGGATTAATAGTGAGGATAGATTTAATGCCTTCGAAGCTCAAAAGTGGTGGAGTGATAACTACGAAAAGTTGGTAGAGCTGTATAGCATTTGTATGCCACCATCAACATATCAATCTGATGAGGATGAGGTAAGCAAAGCATTATTACAAGATTTGTCTTGCTAATAAAATAACTGCACTTTATTTAATCAAGCATTAGTAAAAATGGATAAAACATAGACATGTAATAAAAAAAGAACTAAATCATTTAAGAAATCTATTTTGCTTAAATAACAAGACCAAGTTTGCTTTCCTTCACAGTTTTAGAACAAAATCTAATAAAAAAATAAATGTACTCATAAATATATTTCTTTAACTTTGAAATTTGCTTTAAGAACCTGTGCTTTGCGCTTGTAGGATGAGATTAGTTCTATTCAAGTACACAAGCCAAGCACTTCGGCAAACTCAAATGACCAATCCAATGCAGTAGAAGCAAACCATGACAGCCCCATTGACGCTGAACAGAATTCAACGATAACTTTTCTAAAAGGAGTGAACAGAAAAGTGGTAAAATGGGTAGTTGAAGATGAACCAGGTGTTTATGTAACCATATGCTCCTTGCCAGATGATATAAAGGAGATAGTCCGTGTTGAACTTAGGTAAGTTACAAGTGTTATATTAATGTTAAATGGTGTTTCACTTTATTTATATCATTATGATATTTAACAGTCACTCCTTAAAATTTGTAGCCAAGAGAGGTTTGGTGAGGTGAATGCAAGAGTATGGTGGGATGAGAATAAGGCTAGGTTACTGGAGTAATACTTGTAGACTGTAACTTCGGTATTTCAAACTCTTTATTTTTTTAGTTTAATTATTTATGATGATGCTAAGTGTTTGCTTTCAAACACATTATTCTAAACTTTCCTTTTATTGTTTAGTATAATTTTATCTTAGATTAACAACTTTTAAATCAAAATTGTTTCTTTTATTTTGCACATAATCCAAAACTTCTAACATTATAAAAGAAAAAAAAATTGTATCAGAATATCATAATACAAATTGTATTAGAATGCATTGAAAATTAATTGGATATGCTCTGAGATCCAATAGTTTTTTATCCCATCCTCATTTAATTTGTATCAAGATATCTTGATACAATTTTTTTCCATTTTCAAATCAGCCCATGATGGATAACTAAATATTCAAAATGCATGGCATATTAAGTGCAACTGTGGTAGACTACTGTTTAAGTGATTGGCATGTTGAATCAGTTGGTAGACTACTGTTTAATATTATACTAGACATTTAGCGTAATTATGTAAACATCTTTTATTTCTTTTCACTTATGTCCAATAGCATGAAGAACTACCCACCAAAATAATATAGTTTGTAGTTGACATTACTTGTGCCTTGCAATCTTGCAACAATCTTTCAACAATATGCTAAAAGTCTTTCATTAAAAACCTATCTCATGAAGTAGGTCCAATATTTTAAACTGAGAGCTTTCATTTCATCACATAAGTCGATAGACCAATCTAGTTATAACAAGAACATGTTAAAATAGAAAAAAAATAATAGAGGAACTTGATATGAGAAAATAACAAAGAAATATATAAAATTCTTAAATTTCAAAGTAAGCATAAGACAAAAGATGAAAACTTTTGAAGAACATTCTTAGGGAAAATCATTCGAATATATAAAGTAAATATTAGAGATTAGGAAACTCACTTGTAAAATTTATGAACTATCACAAACTAAATTGCTTAAATAAAAGAACTAAAGGCAATCATAATAATAGATGTCACATAACTTTAATTTTCTTATCTATGTGCTCAACATAAACACAATAATTAAAATAGTTGTAACCCACAAATAATATATATCCAACATGCAACTCTAGTTCATCCATTGGGTGATTCTTTTATTATGGTTTGAGCTTTTGAAGGCATAGGTTAGTACCTCACCAAGTTGGATGAGTACACACTTGAATTAATTAGTGAGGTCTCACTTTAGACTTGGAATTCTTCTCATCCCTTTGGCAATGTTAGCATTAATGCTATCATCAAATTTCCTTTCACACTTGGAAGCTTTTTAAGTCTCGATCCACTCAAATTTGACCTCTTTTTATGTAACCCACATCAAAGTCATCACCCTTTTTGAGAAGGTGGTAATGAACCATTAATATTTGGCAAGTCCAAGAAACCAATGAATTTCAACCACATTATGTAGTTTTAGAGTGCCAATGATGAGGACTTTTTTTGATAATGAATAGAAATGGCATTAACATTGACCACATGGCCCAAAAAGAAGATATGATCAACCTAAAAGAATTATAACCTAGTGTATAATCAATGGTCTTAGAGAGTTTTTTTAGATGAAACCAAATGAGTCGATATTTTGTCGCTAAGAGTGTAAATAAGAACGTTGCCTATGAAAATAATGGCAAAGTAGTCCATATGCTATTATAATACTTTATTCATCATGTAATGAAGGTGAAAGGTGGCTATATTGTTGTGAGCTAATGTTACATAAAGCTCAAGTTAATGTTTGAAAAAAGCTAAGATTCTAAAGATGCTCTAAAAATGTTCAACAATCCTTCTTAATGTGTCTCGACACATTGGTAATGATACAGCTTGCACATAAAACTCATCTATTTATGGGTTATGAATGTAACACTTTTCTCTCAGTCCATGAAGACATAACTTTGTGCCAACTAATCCCTTCTCATGTTGATGTTAAATTCAATTATGAAAACCAAATGCAATAATGATTTGAACACTTAATGTTTATGACATAATTAGACATGAACATACATAGTCCCTACTCCCTAGCATGATATCACAAATTGACTAAGAGTGACAACTTAGCTTCTAGGGACTTATAGATTGATTTTCACATCTTGACTTTTTGACTCTAAAATGAATGAGTGTATTGGCTTAGAGCCTATACTCATTGCTATGCTATAGTAACCTTTCTTAATGATTCTCAAGTCCATTTCATAGAAAATATTAGGGAGATGGGTGGTATCATCTTAGGCAATAACTTAGAGATGTTAGGTCCCTTTATGCATGATGCTATCCTATGCATTATTTTTTTAATCACGACCACAACATGGCTACAAATTCACACATCCACAATGGCCTACCAATTGTATTTTCCAACCTTTTCCTAAAAACTACTTAAGATATTCTGACCCAAATTTGATCAAAATGAATTTTCTTATATTTTGAGTTATTTTGAGGAAAAAAATAAAAATAAAAATAAATTATTAATTATGGTGTTTAATTTCGGATGTGGGGGACAACATGTAGGTCGAAGGGGGTACTTATTGAAGTGATCGGGTTGGCATTGATGTATGATGTACTATCCCGAAAGGTTGAGACGTCACCCTTTAATGGACCTAATCACCTAATAAGGACTCATAAGGCATGATGGGTCTTCGAATATACCAGAGATTTTTCCCTTACTTTACATAGATGAATAAAGCAGGGTTTATATTAAACTAGGTTCTTAATTTCCCTATGGAGGCAAGCCTAGATAGTTAATTACATCCTAAAGAATGAAATCCCTTAAGAATACTCTCGATTAAAGTAGACAATTATCATCTCCAAAGATTTGAAGGTTAGACTATCAAAGGATTGGTTATGTTTGAAAAATCTAATGGGACAGTTCAAGGAGAAGACTTATTTTTTGGAATCCAAATGGAGGAAGTAGGAAATACTCATGATACCAGAAAGCCTAGTGAGCATTCTAATCTATCCTATGATTGGGATTTATATATTTGAAAGTGAAGAGATTTATTTATTAGAGTTAAATTTTATTAGATTGTCAGGGCTTATAATCCATCAACCAAAGATTATGAAAATGCCTAAAAGTGAGGATTTATTCTTGTAGCCTGAAGGAAATAACAACCTTAGATCCTAAATTTAGTGAGCTTTAGTACAAGCTAAATCATGACCTAAATCTAAGTAACAGGTGGACATAAGGGTTTACCTCCAGAAGAGAGAATAAACCCATCCAACTTTTAGACTTATAACTACTTGGAGTGTCCACCATCTAACTCCATATACGATTTTAAAACCATGTAGCTTGGTCTTATGAATTACAAGATAGCTACGGTAGTTATTTAGTTTGAAAGAGACTAAAATCCTAAAATCACTCTCTAAGAGACTAGAGCATGAGTGGGATGAGCACATGACTTACTCTATAAATACAAAAATTTTCAAATTTTATTTCATTTTGACAAAGGCTTTGGGATTTTTATACTCCTAAATGCATGATGAAGTAGATTATTGGCCAAATCTAAATAGAAAGAGGGTGAAGCTCCATCAATAGGGGTTGCTCTCATGGGTCAAGCGGTCCCTATGCATGTAAGAATAGAGGCTCTCATTTTGCAAGAGTGATTCAAAATGCATGCATGAGGTGAAACATACAACCATACAACTAAGGGGTTGCTAAATCTTAATTATCTTATTTAATGCCTAGGCTTTATGGTGAGATTATGAGTTATTTAAAATTTAGTTATGAGTGATTAGTTGATAGAAGATTTATTTTTATCCTAAGAGCCTAATCGATCCATGCCACACACATTAAAGCATCAATCATAAGAAATTATGGAAAAGAATGCCATTTTTAATGCTCAATTTAAACAAATTATCAATCAATTTTATGACAACCACAAAAGAATAAAAGGCCGGTGTGGTCGGGTACCGTCATATAACCCAAAAAAAAAGATGGGTAGCCGAGCTCTACTCTATACAACTAAGAATATGAGAGAATAATTATAATTGTATTAAATGCTATGGGGGTCTTCTTTCCTTCATTTCTTCATATCTTCTTTCTTGATTTGGATATGCTTACTTCAAAGGCAACACAGGGCACCTCAAGATAAAGCTTTCTAGCCATTGCTTATTCTAATCCCCCATAGCATTAATCTTAATTCCTATTAAAAAATTACATTAAGAATAGAAAAAGTAAATCTAACTACACCTATAAAATAAGTGTTAGGTAAACACAAATGTAGTCCCAAGCAATTATATATATAATTAGACTTAACAGCCTACACATGGGTAACCAAGCCCACGTGTCCTAACTTGGATTATGCTTTGGGGTTCAAGCAACTTGCAAAGAGAGCATTTATATTTATCTTTAAGCATCCCCTTAAGCACAATCTCTTGCAGAAGACATGATATGGCTAAGAGAGGCCTAACATCCAATCTATGAAATATACACCTAACATCTAGTCTAAAATATTACATCATTAAAAAAAACATACACCTACATACACCGTCCTAACTTATGATTAGAGGTGGTGACTTAGTTCTAATATGGGTGCTAAGGCTTGGTGTGGTATGTCTTACTAGGCATTGGAGTTATAATTTACTAGTCATTTATATAGAAGGATTCAATTTAACATATAGAGTTGATTTCACTTGAAGTTATTTAACCGGGTTTGAGAATATTAATTTATGCTTGTTTCATATGATTACACTTAGCAACTAGGTATTATAAAGAGAAGAAAGAGGTTCACCCTCTTTCATCCATACCTTAGCCACCTTCTAAAACACATTAGTTTTATTTAGTTCTCTTGGAATGGCTTTTGCACATTTTAAATTAATCCTAAGTTTAGGTTCACTTTAAATAACTCTATTCAACATGAAATGCATCTTAAGATTAACCTAATTAAATTACTGCCACATGACATATATCAAACCATTCCCTTCCATCACATGTAACATTCATATGATTTAATCCTAAATGTATTTACACATACAACATATTTTAGCACACTTAAATGATGAATGTATGTATATGTTTAATATATATATATATATATATATATATATATATATATATATATATATATATATATATATATATATATATATATATATATATATATATATATATATATTATTTTGGTTAAATTATGTAAATTAAAGCTCTATCCAAATTCTAATACCACAATACATAAGGATGGAATCACATAAGTACGTGTCATTGTTAACCATGAAAGTGAAGTAATCAAAAGACCTCCTTGATGTTAGCTAAAGCCTCATATTCTTGGGATGTCCAGACTATATACTTATTAACATTCTAAGCCTATATAAATCTATACAAGGGTAAGAAAAAGAAAGCACCAATTTGTATCACACATGCTAATGACTTAGGTGAATATGAATGCATGTATTTTTGGTAATAAAAGGGGATCTTCATCTTTAAATTAAGGATACCTACACATGTGTAAAAGATGTAAGCAAGTATGTGCCATTGTTAAAGCAGGGAAGTGAGGTAATTAAATGACCTTCTTGGGGCTATTTAAACCCTCGTATTCCTAGGATGTCTAGACTAAACACTTGCTATCTTAAATACATATGAATGTATACACAACTATAAAGATGAGAATCATGCAAAGTTTGAACTTTTATTTGATTGAATCATTTATGCATGTGAATTAAAGTTCTATCCAAATTCTAATGTAGAAATATATGTAAATGATATTAAATAAGATCATTATTAACCATGGAAGTGAGGTAATCAAATGATCTCCTTGGGGCTACTTAAAGCCTCATATTTATGGGACATCTAGACTATATACTTATTAAAATTCAAATACATGTAAAACCACATAAGAATTAAGGAAAAGAAAGCTTTACTTCATATACCTAAGCTATAAGCACATGCAAAGCCGATATATATTCATAACTATTATCACTCTAATCAATGTAATTGATTTATAAACTTTAGAAAAATAATTTGAATTTATTAGTGATAATAGCCACACATATTATTTATTAATCCAACACATGCAAGTTTACATAAAAAGAAAATCATTTGATTTAATTAATTTTAAAAAGATGAATGTATGATTTCAAATGACATACAACATTTGACATGATTGTAAAGAATGAATAAGAATAAAAATATGATTTCATTCAATCAAATTAATTCTAAGGACAATCATACTAGATAAAGCCATTTAAAGTAAACCAAAGCTTTCATAATATCATTTTAATTTCATGTTTTGATTTGATCTAAGGATGTGAGAAAAAGTTTGCTAATCTTAACCCATCCCCATGTTTGATAATTACTTTGGTTCAAAGAAATGTAATTAAGTTGATTTTATGAGTTAATTAGATTATAATATGAGTTGAATACATTAATTAACCCTTTCTTATGTTACCTTAACATAATTACCCAAATAATTATGACCCAATATGATATGCACATGAATTGGAAATTAAATTAGCAATGAACCTAAGAAATAAAAGGGCTTAATAGAATTGGCTCATAATTAATGGTTAATAAAGTTAAGGAACTTAATTAGGTACTCTTATGGCCTCCCCACACATGTGGGTTAACCATAATTTTCTTAAGATATCTTTAGGTTATTGAACACCTAAAGGTCTATCTAAGAATTGATTAATTAAGGTTTAATATGATTATGATTTTAATTTAATTAATTAAGTGATGTAGTTAATTAATTAAACCTTAATTAATTTCATTTTGAAAAAGTGAAATGAACTTTGGGGATATGCTAGGAAAGTGGTCCCAACCCTATTCCTTAGTTCATTTTGAGAAATTATTAATAAACTTAATTAACCTATTTATTACTATTCATGGGATTAATTAATCATTGATTAACTTAAAATAGTAATTAGGGTTCAATTAGTCAATTTTATTAATTAAGTGAGCAATAAATCCCAAGAAAATCATGGGAGGTAGAGGGCATCCCAATAAATTAACCCACAAAATTATGGGATTAATTTCTCAAGTAATTGAGGCATAATTAAGCTAATTGGTTTTGTAATTAAACCCTAATTAAGCATTAATTTCCAATTAAAATTAATTAAGATCATTTATAATTAATTCTCCTCTAAAATACCTTGAAAATGAATATTTATTTATATATATTTTTTAAATTTCTATGATTTGTTATGAATTTTGGAAGTTTTATCCATTAAAATGAATTAATTAGCCATAATTAAAACTTAATCCCATTGGCGCCACATAGCCCACTGATGCAGCATGCTTTCCACATGGCACCGCGAGATTAGCTGTTTAAAACTTATCCAACTCAGCGCTTACGTGGCAACGATGGACACGCTTTCTCGTGCATCATCCGATCTAAGATTGAATGACTACAATTAATCCAATGGTGCATTAAGATAAAATTAGATTAAACTAACAGATCTAATCATGATCGTCCATTCTGATCATGTAGAATAGACGGCGCGTGATCTACCATCCCACGAGCGATGAGAGACGGAGTTCGTCCCCCATTACTCACTTCATTTGAGCTTACTTAAGCTTGGGTCAACTCCAAAAGGATCCCACTCCTTCATGACATAAATCGGAGAGGATCTAACGGTCAAGATCACACGAGATGCAAATTTTCTTCAAAAAGCTCAAACCCATTTTGGCCAAAAGCTCAATTTTAATGGCATACCTCACCAGATCTCAAGATCGATGGTGCAAATGATTAAGAAGCTTCGTCTAGTGGAGACAAAGCCCTACTGATCGGCATGAGCTTTGATTGCTTGCCATTTTCTTGGAAGACCAACACCCTTAGCTTGGGAGGCTGGCGTTGATCAAAGTCCCACCTCTGGTGCTCGAGACTCTTGGGCGATGATTTGTTCTTACTCGATGAGGCCCGGGAATGTGTGCAAGGTTAATTTGAGTTAAGTAGAGAAATGACTGATTTGGATAGGAGAGGTGGATGCCTTATTTCGGCTTTGGTAAAACTAGCAATGGGGAGCTTTGAGAACTTTGAAAAAGCTCTAGGATGCTCTCCTTGGCGTTCTGGGTTCTCACCAAGGTCTGGGCTATTTTGAGTAGGAATGGGTTATACCCCTCCTTCTCTTGATCTGACTGTCAATGGGTTTGGCTTCTAGGGGTCAGCCACCTGAGGGTCATGGGTGGTGAAGGTGTGAGGTGGTCGCCAAGGGGAATAGTGGCATCCATGCATGCCAAGAGCTCCAATAGAGAAGGTGAGGTGAGTTCACCTCCCATGTCCATGGTTTACCCAACCACCCTTGGTCGTTGGGTAGTGTTTTAGTGCCTAGTGGACCATTGGGCAAGTGTCAGTGGCCAAGGAACGGAAATGACCACTTACATGGGTGATTTTCATTTAATACCCTTGAACTAAGGGTATAATGGTCATTTAGAATTGGATTTGATTTAAATAGATTGGAAATGAGTCAAAAGTAGGTTAGCCCAAATTTCAAATCAATTGGAGTTGATTTAGTTTGATTTGGCTCAATTTGACTCATTTAGGTCAAATTGGGTTAGCTTGGGTCAAGTTGACCAATTGGTCAAATTGGGTCAAACCAAGGGTTGGGTCAAGTTCATATGATCATTTGGGATGTTTTGGTTCAATTGTTTTAGTTTAGTTTGGCTTAGATTTGATTTTGGCTCATTTGAGTTCATTTAGGTCAAATGGGTTAAGTTGACGAATTTGTCCAAATTGGCCAAATTGGCTTAGTTTAGGTGCTGGTTTGGGTTTAGTTGACCAATTGAACAAGATTTCAGGCTTTTATTTTAATTAATTTGGATTTGGTTTTGATTTAGGCCAACTTGACCCGTTAGGTTAATTTGGGCTAAGTAGGTCAATTGGGTCCAATCATGGCTTTGGTCAAGTTCAATAATCAATTTGGAATGAACTTGAGCCATTGGTTGCAATCAATTTGGTTTATATTTTAATTTGACCTAATTTATTTTTTAGGTCAATTTGGTTCAACTTAGGTCAAGAGGGCCAATTGGGTTTGGTTTGGCTCAATTGAAGGTCAAGTCATATTCAAATATTGATTTTGAGTTGGTATGAATGATTGGTTTCAAGGGATTTGGCTTAGGTTATAATTTGGCTATTTTAGGTTCATATTGGTTAAGGGGTTGATTTGGTTTGACCCAAGTTATTACACTTGATCAGCCTAGGGTGATCAACAATCATGATAAGAGGCTTTGGTTGGCTTAGTTCAATCCAATTTGGGTAGGATTGGAACTTGGTGGGTCAAGTGAACCAATTGAATTTAGTTGGCTTGATTTTGGATTGAGTTTGATTTAGTTGAGTTTATATATGGATTTGGGATTGATATATAAATTCAATTGCAATTGATTTGGGTTTAGATGAGTTTTAGTTCATTTTGATATTCTAAGTCGAGATGGTTGGGTTTGACTTGGTTTGATTTTGTTTGGTTTGATGATTGTAGATTTCATTTATATTTTGGATGATACTTGAAGGATTAATTGATTCATGAGAAATTTAATTGAATTGGGTTTGAATTGAGTGGATTTTAGCTAAGTCCATGGAAATGGTTTATGTGGCTTAGGAAAGATCTTGATTTAGTTAGATTTAGTTTTGATGATTTAAATGTATATTTCATTTATATTTGTGAAGATGATTGAAGATATAAATTGATTATGAGAAAATCAATTGAGTTTGGGTTGATTTGGATGGAAATTTGGCTAAGTCCATGAAGGTAGGTCATGTGGCTTAGTTAAGTGCTTTGGTTTAATTTGAAATAGTTTGATTTAGTTTTGATCATTTGAATGTAGCTTTGAATTATGTTTAGGAAGATGATTGAAGATATAAATTATGAGAAAATCAATTGATGTTGGATTGATTTGGATTAAGATTTGCTAAGTCCATGGGATAGGTCATAGGGCTTAGGTTTGGATTTTGGTTTGATTTGATTTCTGATATATGATGTGGTTGTAGGTTTGATAAGAATTGAATTTGGTTGTGGCTTAAGAAGGTGAACTTGGGTTGGGTTCAAGCTATAAGGTAGGTAGATTGTCCTAATCCTTAAGGCATATCCTAATCCTATGGTTAACTCCTCTAAGTCTCTAGGCTTAAGCTAAGTGCTCACCTAATTGCTAGAATTGTCTTATGATTAGGGAAGTTTTAGTGTCTAGAAGACTCCTAAGTCTAAGATGGGAAGATTGAATCCTCACTCCAAAAGTGAGGTCAACATTAATCACATATTATACTTACATCAATAAATTTAAAAGAGAGAAAATTTATATTATCTAAATTTATGCCAAGATATTATGAAAAATGTTTTCCTTACTATCCTTAAACTAAACTAGCATAGCTTTATTTCCTCAAATTTGTACATGCATGTAACCAAAACAAAATTTGATAAAATAAAATATTAAAAAAGATATTAAAATTATCAAATTGTAATGAACAATTAAAAATAAACAAAACTTTTAAGATAAAAGGAATTTTCAAAATAAATGAATGAAATAATCTAGATTAAGGAACTCACTTATAAAACTTATGAACTATCACATATTAAACAAAAAAATTAAAAGAACTAAAGGCTCATGACAATAGCTATCACAATTTTACTAATCTTATGTATTTGCACAGCTCTTAACACAACAATGGCAATAAAAGAAATAGAAGGCACACAAATTACATCTAGTACAAAGTTGGAGCAACAATAGTAGTTAAAATTGTTTTGTCTTTCCTTTAACTAAGGCTAACATGTGTGTCGTGGAACTCAACGAGCAAGCATTGTTTCTCTACAAAGATCCTTATTAGGGTCATTCCAATCTTCATAATACTTCAGTAATTATGAGCATAAGACAATGTATAGAAAATAAATAGGATCATTCAATTGGTAGGTATTGTGCAAAGATTCACACATAATAAAACTACATTTGTACATAAATAATGTGATTTTGCTAATATGTAACAAAAGTTAATTTAAAGTTCCCAATCATTTTTCTACTTTTTTGTTTTTTTTGACTAAATGACATCATATATAGCTAAGGGTGTAAACAAGTCGAAGTAATCAAAAGCCACAACTAACTTGAGCTTGTCAACATATTCGAGCAAAAGTAATAGCTTGTAGAGCTCCACAGTGCTAGCATGTGAAGATATATATAGTTGGCTTGATGAGCATAATCATAAGCAGCTCAAACATGAGATTAACTCATGGGCTTGCTAAACTAAGCCACAATGTCAACAATGATTAAAGCTCAACTAGGCTCACTTATACCCACCTTAGCAAGAGAATAGTATAAAAAAAAAATTTATATGCAGTTCTTAGACTTGAAGGTGTTTCTTAACGATTAAGGTAAGATTGTTTATGATTCTTATCACACAAAGAAAGGATGTTTTCAAAAGATATACCCTTTCAAATAATTACACAAAAATATATGTTATCATACTTCATTAAATGAATGCTTACCCAAAATTTTTGAATTTCTACCTAAACCAATCAAGACATTAGATAAGCATGTGTTGGTCATAGGATCTGCATATACATACATTAGATGTGTATTATAACCTGTATGAAGTATATTAAGACTTCACACTACAAGTAGTTTCTGAAACCAAAATTTTCCTACCTCATGATAATTCATACAAGGTTGAATTAAGTTTGGAAGAATAACAAAAGACAACCAATGAAACTAGGAGCTAATGTCATTGTGATTATTTCAGAACCAAGAACTTGGTGGCTTTTGACAAGTTTAAAGATAATATGCCAAGCTTTATCATGCCTTCAAGTTGATTTTAAGTGACTCTTATCACATCAAGAATGAAAGCTCATATTCTTAGCCAACCACAAGTTTCATGTTCTTTCCGAATTCTACCGCCATTTTACTCACTCCTTTATGAAGAAATTATAATTACGTCTCAGAACTATTCATTTTTTATGCATAAGATAGTGATCATTAAATGTTAAAATAGATGACCGGCCATTATTAATAGCATGGTGGAGCATCATAATGTTAGGAAAATTGTTATTTAACTTACATGATCTTATGCATTTAAAAAATGAAAAAAAGATTATTAGGAAAATTAAAACCAAAACAAAATGCCCAAAATGGAAAAAAACTTAAATAGAAAATCCAAGAAAAGAAACTTGAAAATCTTCAAAAGTACTAATTTGGTCATCAAAAGATAGGTCGAATATCTCATCTGGTGATGATGACAATGTCCCAATGTAATCTAGCCACCAAAACGGAGTAAGATAAATTCTGAAGAGTCAAAGATTTTACAGTGGCATAAGTTTGGTGGTTTGTTAAGTGAACTCTTAGAAAAATGAGCGTGAAAAGGCATAGAACAATAATTTAACATAAAGTGATTAGAATATTTGCCAAGTGCTTAAACAAGAAAATATAGATAAGATCAAAGTTATTATAGATTTCTATTGGAAAACACATAATTTTTGAAATAATAAAGCATAAAGTCAACATGAACATAATGTATAACAGGGCCAATAGCTAAATTCATTTATCTTTAAAAAAGTGAGTATTATATGGAGAAACCCTTGTAAAAAAAATAGTATTACCTTTGTGAGCATAAGAGGATCTATTGACAAAATAGGTAGGGTTTAGGATTCATAAAATTGGAAGGTTATTCATTGCTCATAATTGGGGTATTATTCTCATTTATTTGTTTTCTTATTGTATCCTCATATATTCCTATGTATAGAACTAGTTGATTCAAACAATAAAACAATGAATTATTTTCCCCCAATATGGTATCTAAATAAGAAAAATCCTAACTACCCTCCTAACATGTTCATGTCCCCCATAATTTAATAGTTCAAATCAATCACATTGGGTTGGCTCTCTCAAACCTTCTTTGCTACAAATTGCCCAACACAAGAACTCGTCTAACCTTCATTCATTTCATCACTCACACCTTCCCCTATCACTACTTTGCATTCAATTCATCACACACACCTTCTCTTAGTTGAGCACCCTCCTTCCATTTGTCACTCAGCTATGCTACTACTCACTCACATCCTCTCAAGTGCTCATTCCCAACTCTAGTTTATTCATACTTCCTCTTGCTCCAATGTTACCAATCACTCACAACCCTACCTTGCTTGTGCCCACTTGAGCACTATATGCCTTGCCACTATAATTGTTCACCACACTCACTTTTGCATTTTCCTACACTCTCACACCACCATATTAGATTTATAATTCTTCTTACTTTTTTTTGGTCTTCTCCACTACTCTTCAATGGTGTAAATGATGATCTAAACTATCCTCTTCTCGCTTTTATAAATTCAATAATATTATGACCTCTTCATCTCATTTGCAATATGTGAATCATTTTATCATTAGTATATCCATTTTGTTCAATGATACTAATTATCTCTTCTATTCAAGGGAATCTTGATGAAATGGAAAGCATCTCATTATGTCATTTTTTACTTAGTTACTGAATAATTCCAAACATTTTATTACATACAAAATCATGTTTTATGAGACAACAAAGGATATGAGGGATTCTCTATTCCACTTCTAAGAAAATAATATTTCTAAGATCTATACTTTAAAATCTGACCTATTTTTATGTCCATTTTTGCCATAAAGATTAGACCATTTAAAACTTCCAAACCACATTATGAAATAATTAGAATGAGTTACTTCACTATAGAGCATTCACCACTTATCCTAAGATCTAGCAATAATAAAATGAAGAGTTTTTTATGGAAAAATGTCTCCTTAAACTTCATCTATCCCATCAACATATGCAATCCTATCTGATAGTCAATTTCAAAATTCTTAATTTTGCAAACACACTTTCATGATTTCTTTATATCAAAAATATATTATTTTATCACTTCAAACTTTCCTATAGAAATTGTGATGTTGGTAGAAGTGGAGAACATACTAATAACGGAGGTGATTGAGGTAGGAAAGTCATTTCCATAATGTTCTCATAGTGGTCATACCAATCATTCTTTTGGGTCAAATTTACTTTCTTGTACTAGCATGCTTTGAGTACGTCTAATCTTGATTATAGTTCTTCTACTACTACTGCTCCTTCAAGTTTTGGCATATTTTCTGAAGAGGAATATATTGTTTGATTCAAAACATTCAAACCTTTGCATCTGTTTCACATGTTTTATCTTCATTTAGATTTGTTGTAAATATCTCCTTAAGTATGCCATGGATTTTAAAATTGAATGTCTCTTCTCATATGACAGGCAACCACAAAATTTTCTCCTCTCCACATATAACCTCCCTCCATCCTGTGATTGTGGTTGATGAGTCTCTTACGCCCATTTTTAAAAGGCATTAGAGACTATGTTTTATGTCCTATTTTTTGTTGATTCATTATCTTATTGAAATCCAACAATTACTTTGTAAATTTGTATCAATGGCATTATATCTTTTAGAATTTTAACAAAAAAAAGATGATTAGTTAAAGCCAAGAAGTTGATGGGATCTACTAGCTGATGATTGAGGTTCCTATTACTCTGTCTTACACCATTATGTCCTTCCATTAACAGTATCACTTTGATAATCCTCCCAATGAATGGTTAATTCCATATATGCAATCTCGATGATGCTCAATTTCTAATTCCTAATTTTACAATTACTTTTGACAAGTTCTTCCCATCACTAACCTATTATTTCCTTAACCAACTTGGACTACCCTCAATACCAAGCATTGTGGTAGTCAAAGTTGTGGAGATCATATTGATGTTAAAGATGGTCATAGGGTGGAATGGGGGGAGTCTTTTCCACCTTGTTGCCATTCTGATCATGCCAATCATCATTTCAAGCAATGTTGGACATGCTTTGAAACCATCTATTCTTGATGATAGTTTTTTCACTATTACCCTTACTTCCAAGTTTTGTTATGTTTTTTCAAAAGGAATATAATTGCATGATTCAAAAAGCTCAGACCCTTGCAACCACTCCACAAGCTATTTCTCTAGACAGATCTATTGCAAATATCTCCTTATGTCATGAATTTTATATTCAACTGTCTCTTTTCATTTCACAAATAGCCATGAACTTTGCTCCTATCTTCACATGGCCAATCTTATCCCATAACTGTGCCTAATATATTACTATTTCTCATCTTTGAAAAAGGCTTATAACTCCTTTGACAATTCTCTCTCTGTGTTATTTATATGCCCCAAATTTTGTCAATAAATTTATTATATATTCATTGTCATAATAAAACTTAATAATTATTTTGTAACTTTCTATCCTTCTAATTATATCTTTCAAGATTCTAACTTAAAGAAGATTAGTTTAAGCATTGAAATAGGAGGGGTCTACTACGTAATGACTGCCATAATTATGCTTTCCATTGGCATTGTCACTTGGACTATCCTTCTCCCAATAGACTCAAGAATATGTCTTATGTTCCTCAATAATTTGTCTTATAGGAATAGGTGTGTCGAGTTATGAATGTGAAGTGTACAACATGGTTTCTGTTATTCACAATTGTGAAAGCATCCATCAATTCTTCAAGTCACCAACTACTGAGTTACATAGTTTAGGTGTTTCTATCTTTCGTGCATTAAGAAGCAAAAGTGATGATAAAAGTAATAAGAATCAATAAAGTTGTAAACTAAATGACCAAGCCTGACTTTGTTGACTGTACATGATGGAAATTAATGAACAAATCTTTTTGTTTCGCCTCAATATTTCTATAAATTTGCTAATGTCTTGACTTATTTACAACTGCTTATAGAGTTATTTACACACTAAGGTTATTGTTTGCTCCTTTCCTAATCGCAATAACAAATACTATTTCGTATAAAACTTCCATCCCCAATGTTAAATTTTTTAAGTCTCAATCTTTAAAAGGTACACACATTATGAGATTTAGAAAATATTCACCCAATAAAGTATATGATATACAATAACTTCAAAGAAAAATAAAAATAACACTCACAAAATTTCCCAAATTTGGAAAAATTGTTCACAAAAAAAGAAGGCACTAAAACCCTAAGTAATCATCATCGATCATAAAAGGACCAATCAAATTCACATATACTACTTATCTATTATGATTCATCATCAAGAATACCATAAGCCTAATCAAGAAAATAATTCCCAAGAAGAAATTTAATTTGTGAGAATCCATGGTCCAAATGTAAACAAATGAAAGGAAAGTTTGACACATGGATAGTGAACAAAGAGGAACAAACTACCATGTTTTCTAGCAAGCTCAAGTGAGCTGATGAGCAAATATTTCTCCAAAGATGTCTTGGGAGAAGGGATTGGAGCAAATTCTTTCTATATAGCATCCATAAGTAAAGTAGGCATGTTAAGAGGAAGCAAGGAATGACATGTATCCTTCTTCTTCTAACCCATACCAAATTTCTTCCTACACTCGCCAAGAATCTAATTGGAACTCACTCTTTTATCTTCCCAAGGTTACTGGGGGTGAAAATTTTTTTGAAGTTCAAATTCATGAAGTAGGGCCATATGTATTATGATTTATCATTATTCTAAAAAATTATTTTAAGTTTAGCTCCATCCATCCTAGTTTGATCTCTATATATCGCTTAGGGATCTAAATAATTTGATTTTGATTTCACCTAACATTGGTTCATAACTATCGTGCTAATATTTATCTGAGCCAAATGACATATGAATTAGATTGATCCAATCTTTTGTTTGAGTAGGTCATGAAAAATTATTCTGATCAATTATAAATTAGTTTTAAATATTTTTGGATCAAATAGTCTTCAATTAACATAACGTTGTTATCAAAATGACAATCACATCAAGATGATTCCAACAATATTATAATCATTTAAATCCTAGCATATTTTGAGTATGAATCATTTAAACACCAATCAATCAAACTCCTCTTTCCTCTCCTCTCCCTACACATGCTCTATACAAGTTTAAGCTTGGTTCTCCAAATACAATGCAACCTTTTGCATGTGATTTTTTTTGAGTAAATCTAAATTTACTAATATTTTCATGGCCTTTAATTAAAGAGTTATCTATTGACATGTAATTTCTCTTAATAAGATAATATTTTAATATGAAAATAATTGTCTATAGAAATTATTTTTTATCACCCTAAACTTTATTAATGAATGTTTTTTTTTGAATTACTAACATCAATACAATCATTAGAATTTCAACACATCATTTAATTATGAGAACTCGAATTGATATAATATTTTCACTTATTATAAATTTTACAATAACCACCAAGTAGTCAGTAACTCAAGCATGGTGAGGGTGGATCAATAAGGTAGACCAAAAGTTTGATCATTGATTCACTTATAATAAAAGTAGGATGCATATAATGCATCTTATTAGTAAGAATTTAAGATATATACTAACATTATTTTGGATAAGGATTGGAGTACCCACTTAAAATTTATAAATAGATTATAATTATCCAAATTTATAAAATAAAGTCTAATATTAGAGAAATTTCATAGCTCACTTTACTAACAAAATCAATAACCAATTATTTTGGTATTTTTTTACACACTATCAACTCCAATTGTCATATACCCTCAAAGCAAAGTTATATTCAAAGCTTTATGCATACATGAAATTTCATAACATGCTCTTAAAAGAATCACATTCATATAATTTACAGTCCTCAACTTGACTTCTAACCTTATATAGCTCCTAACTTGACTCATGACCCAAGCAAAAAGCATGCCTTTGAAAGGTGATATTTGTTTGAGGTAGATATCCACATGTTTTACTAATGATTATGCATATTCATTACATAACTAAGAAAAGATCAATCAAATAATGAAAATTTGATTGACCTCTTTTAATTCATTATGATAATTTGGCAATGCCTAACAATAAATCATGGATAATGGTTAAAATCATAATATACTTGACATGAAGTCTTTTATAATAGATTATAATTACTAAGTAAGGCTCCAATGAATAATATTTGAATCAAAACAAATTTATTCAAGAATTTACATGGCATGAGCAATAATATATATAATTTTCAATGATGACATCATATGTCATAGCAACATAGAGGTTTAATAAGTTTAAAGTAGACTTACTTCACTACCCATGATATTGCATCTTCTATTAATTTGCAAGAAATGAGTTAATATCAAGTGTCAAATTTTAACTCTTAAATTTCTATTTGGCATGCCATTTAGATGATCAAGTTCAACTTAAATGCATAACCTCATAACCTCATTACAAGGCTTTGATAAACTCCACCTCTTCATGTCTATCTTCCCAACATAATTAGAATCACCTTAAAATTCTAGCTTAATTTATTAAAAAGAAGTTCTCATACGCTTCCTCCATAATTAGATGGACTAATCATGATTAGATGTAACTTGAAAGATTTGATGTTCCCTGAAAGGAAAGACTCAATGATAGGAAAGCTCTAAATAGTCAACTTGATTCTATGTGTTTTAGCATTGAGATTTGAGCACACTTTGATGTCTAAAACTTATCATCTTGGTCTTTAAAGGTTAGATTATACAATCCCAAATTTAGGAAGACTAAGAAGATTTATTATATTGTTTGCATTAATTTGATTTAACATGAACTAATTTGATGTGATGTTTAATTGACATTCCACGAAGCAAGTGTAAGATTTCCTGCCATGCCCATTGATTTCTTGATGAGCACTATATAAGACTAAAATATTTTTGTGAGAGACTAATTGTACAAATATAAAGGCTAGCAGATGATCATCTTGTGTGTCTCTTGTTGGACTAACCAGCTCCATTGGGATCTTTGCAAGTGACATGAAATTTGGAAAATTTTCATATTCAATCATATAAATGCTTAAAAAAAAAATCATATAAATGCTTGGGAGATGGATGGTTGCCTCAACTAACACATGCATCTTGTCAAGGTACTCAACATATTCTTTGATGCCTTACTAAGTGAGCTATAATTTAGAGATTATTCACACGTCTTGGCAAGAAAATGAAGATCTTGAGAAGTGTGTTAATGTTGTGTTAATGTCTTATCGAGCCTTGGTGACTTGGCAAGAACATTGTTGAAAAGCTAAATACATGATTGCAAGTATGATTATTTTGGTGAATGTAGAAATGAGATCTTGATATATCCATTTTTCTTTGGGTTGGTTCATTTTAAATTTAATGTCAGCTTAGTTTAATGTATTTTGAAATTCAATTTTGTTTTTATTTAAAGACTATTTGCCTTTCAGACATTAATTTGTTAATTCTGAAATTTTCATAAGTTCAGTTTTATTAGTTTTCATAAAATATATTTGATAAAAATTCATTTGAAGTATTTAGGAGGTTCTTATATGAGTATTGCATAAGAGAGCTAAGGCGGAAGGTAACCACAAGGAGACAAAGAGGGTGTGTTTAGCGTTCAATGAAGAATTTATAGTTTTTTTCTTTCGAGTGACTATACAACCTTTCAATTTTATCTTACTTTCTACCTTATGGTCAAACTGCCTTAAACTTGTAACTTTAAAATTTCTCACTAACTAACTCTACTCATCACCAAGGCTATTTGCAACAAGCCAACTTTAGGTTTTGATTCTGAGCAAAAAAGTTTCATTTTCCCACACTCTTTTTATTTAACCTCTTTGATTATTTGTGTAATGTTATTCGTTGCTAAAAAAATTCAATATTTTATCTTTTTTGATTAACACATCATGATGCAATATATCTAAATGTTTGAAATAATTTAAAAAAAGAATATTAAAGTTAGCATGAGTTCCATGCCTGATCGATCATACTTAATAATTTTTTTATGTTTTTTTGGATTGTTCAAAATAAAAATAAGATTGTAAAGTTAGAATGGAGGATAATCTAGAAAAATTATATTGATTTTATTAAAACACTAATGTTATAAAGGTAAAAAAATATATAGTTAAAAATTTTTATTTAAATCACTAAAATTATTATAGCTTTTTTTTTATAATTGAGAGCTAAAGCATTTTTAAATTAAAAAATAAAAATGTTGTTGGAAGGCACAAACAAAACACTTACTACTAATAATGATTTAAATCATAGCTAATTTTCTTATCTAGCAATGGTTAGTGGCGTTTAGAGTGAGGTAGCGACTATTAACTGTTGTAATATCAAATTGATACTTAAAATTGATGTTGGAATTGATGCTAATTATAAATTCAGAATTTTTTGGGATAACTTTCTTGTGTATTTTTTTAATTTTATGTTATTTTAAAATATATTTATTTGATGTGTTTCTAAAGTGTTTTAGTTTTTTTTTAAAATAAATTATTACTTTTAAAACATTCAAAATAACCTTTGAATGTTTGAGTATTTTTAATAATAACTACCACAATTAAATATGTTTTATTTTAAATAAACAAATATAAATAAAATAAAATAAAATAAATGAAGTAAATATAAAATAAAAAATAAAATTAATTCCAAACAATGCCTATTGAATTTGAACATGTAAGCTATAGTCATTGTCATCAATGCCCTCAAGAGAAACCATAATCAATTCTTAGAAGGACAAATTTATATTAGGATAAAAATAAATGATAAAAATAATTTTTAGGTGGGATAAATGACTAATTTTACTCTCTCATATAAAAGAAACTATAAAGTTCGTGATGAGACTATGCCTTGATCCTCTCTGCTCATGCCCTTACCCCTAATTGATCTCACCCTCTCTTCATCAATCACCATCTCACTCTGTCAGTTGTCACCTCTTGGTCCCACTCCCATTGGCATTCCATTTAAAAAAAAGTCATATTGATAACTTTCAATTTAATTTTTTATATTTGGCTTAAGATAAATTTTCAAAAAAAAAAAAAAGGAAAACATGTTCAAATT